>JAGXJF010003783.1:0-1262228 GCA_019208055.1 Stipa capillata | reverse complement strand
CCCTGTGCAGTGTATCTGTTAGCGCTCGGCATAAGGGGTGTAATTACATCTTGTGGGTAAAGCCGTACAACCTCTGCAGAGTGTTAAAAAAACTATTCGAATAGCCGCGTCCTCGGTTATGGACATGAACTGGCAAGGCCACACACTGGTTAGACTAAGTGTTGTTTGCGAAAGCATGGGAAAGGGATTAAGGACGTGGGCATGATGTGTCCACAGAGGGCAATTTACGCTACAGGCTGGTAGCAAGGAATTGCCGGAGGAGTAGGCTAGCCGTGTGATTCGGGATACACGGGCTGAGCCAGGGGCACTCGCTGAGCTATCCAGGATAGTGTCAGTCGAGTGTGGTACCGAGAAGCTAGACATGTTGCCCAGGGTAATATGGTCTGAGCTGTCTCGAGGATTATAAGGAGGTAGCCGGGTCTACCTCGGGAGGATTCTGTTCTTTTTACTTTAAACAGTTTTATTAAATTGCTTTTGAATCTACTATTCAAGTATTTCAATTATGCACGTATTTTTCCGCACATTAATCAGCTTAGAGTAGAGCTATTCCTTGTTTATCCTCTGCATGAATTATTTTCCGTATACTCCTTCCTGTGGGAATAGCTTGCGAGTACATTCAATGTACTCACCTGGCTTGTTGATTTGGCCAGAAGAAGAAGGGGAGTACTGCTCCGACGAGGAAGATTCCGACTTTGAGGTCTAGGGCGTTTCCCAGTCAGTTGCCTGTGAGGTTGGCATATTGATGGGTTTATCTATGTATTTCTTATATTTCCGCTGCAAGACTTTGAATTCGGCCAATAGGCCATATTGTGTAATGACTCTAAAACAGTATTGTATTGTAATAATCGGTAATGTATGACGACATTATCAAGTTCTTGTGCGTACCGGCTACTGTTCCAGGGACCGGTACAGTAAACACAGGAGCATTTCCGGCCTTAAAACCGGGGGCGCCACATCTTCTAACCCGTTGTGACCTTCTAACGGGTTCATTATTCGGCACATTATCCATAGCTGGAGGCTGCTGAGTATCTTCAATCGAATCATCATTAGGTGTGACGTCTGAAGTAGTCACAGGAACTTCAGCAGGTGTTGCATTAGAGGTCCTCTCAACTGGAGGTGCAACATCAGCATGTACTGGGAAAATAGGTTCTTGAATTACAGGTATCGGGACATAGTCCTGCTTTTCCTCCAAATCTATTTTCCTGGGTGTCATGCTCCCCCTGACCATATCATCTTCCAAGAACACAGCGTGTCTTGTTTCAACAAACTTAGTGAACTGATTTGGACAATAAAATCGATATGCCTTAGATTTGTTAGGATATCCAATAAAATGGCAACTGACAGTCTTGGGGTCTAACTTTCCCATATTTGGATTGAAAACTCTAGCTTCAGCAGGACAACCCCACACATGAAGATAATTTAGGGTTGGTTTTCTCCCAGTCCACAACTCATATGGCGTCTTAGGAACTGATTTACTGGGAACCTTATTAAGAACATGTGCAGCTGTCTTTAAAGCTTCCATCCATAGATTGATGGGTAAAGTGGAGTGACTTAACATACTTCGTACCATGTCCATAAGAGTGCGATTATGCCTTTCAGCCACTCTATTTTGCTGAGGTTCGCCCGGTGCAGAATACTGGGCTACTATGCCATTTTCCTGTAAAAATCTAGCAAATGGTCCAGTAATTTGGCCATAAAGTGTATGCCTTCCATAGTATTCACCACCACAGTCAGACCTTACAACTTTGATTTTCTTATCATGCTGATTTTCAACTTCAGCCTTGAAAATTTTAAACTTGTCCAATGCCTCAGATCTTTCTTTGATATGATAGATATATCCATAACGAGAGTAATCATCAGTGAACGTTATAAATGAATCAAAACCATCCACTGACTTTACATTGAATGGACCACAGATATCTGTGTGAATTATTTCTAAGATTCCCGTGCTTCGATTTGCACCTTTCTTGATTTTCTTAGTATATTTTCCTTTGATGCAATCAATACAATGATCGATGTCTGCATCTGAGAAATCTAGAGGATGAAATATTTGCTCTTTAATGAGACGCTCAATTCTCCCCCTCGAAATATGGCCTAAACGACAGTGCCATAATTTCGAAGAAATTTCATTACTATTTTGCTTCCGTTTGGTACCGACATTTACTTTTGAAGAGGAATCAATATCATTAATGGTATCACTGAGGGAAACCAGGTAAAGTTTGTCTTGTCGGATGGCAAGACCAACATCTCTGTTATCATATATAATTATACATCTCTTGTTCCCAAAATCACAGTGAAAACCATCGTCATCTAAACATGACACTGATACTAAGTTTCTTCTCATAGAGGGTACATAAAGAACATTATGTAGCCGAAGCGTGAATCCGGTATGGAGTGTGAGTGAAAACTCCCCAATCGCCTCAGATTCAACCTCTACTCCATTAGCAACTCTAATTCTTCTTTCCCCTCTTCTTAGGGTCCTCTTCATATTGAATCCCTGTAAAGATTTACAACATGAATTGTTGCTCCTGAGTCAACCCACCATGTATTGGTGGCATAATCAGTATACAGGGACTCATCTATGAACAAAATAACATCAATACCTTTCTTATTAAGCCACTTCATAAAGCCAATGCAGTCTTTCTGAAAATGTCCACTTTTCCCGCAAAACTGGCATCCTTCTGGATCCTTTTCATTTGCATTGGGAGCTTTTTCAGGCTTGTCGGCGGAATGGGACCCACGGTCCCCCGAACCGCCGGCGCAGGCCAACCAGAGGCCACAGGGCGTGACACGTGGCGGCCTTATCGGCAAAAGCCCCGCTGGAGAAGCAGGTGGGCCCGGTGGTCAAACCCGGGCACTCGGGGGACTCCCCCGAGTGCCACGTTCGTGCGAGCCATCTAAGGGCCTTGCGGTCCCGAGGGTCCAAGGCCCAAGAATCAAGGAAGCGATCGGGGCCCTCTCCCCGAGCGACCGGCATCCCGCAAGGCGTGGGCCCAGAAGAGTGCTCGGAGGGGGTCCCCGGGCGGACCCCCCGAGCACCTCCCCCGAGCGGAGTCCCGAGCGACCCCCCGACGGACGCTCCCCGAGCGCCCGGGGTCGGCCAAGGCAGTACGGGACAGCTGGCGCTCTCCGAGGCCGAAGGGGCTGCTCGGGGGAGGTAGCGCTCGGGGGTCGTGGGGCCCCCCCTGTGGGGCCCTCCTCCGGGCTGCCGCAGCAGTAAGCTGGCTTCTTCCATAAGCCTTAGTCCCGGCAGAGGCATTTAATGCCTGTCATTCAGGCATTAAATGCTAAAGTCCCGTATGGGCATGATATCGATCAGGCCAGTCCCATCCCCGCAGGGCAAATCCCTTTTTGCCATAGCCCCTGTCAGGGGATGGGGTCCGTCTGACAGGGTTGTTGACCGGCCAGGCGCGCTGCCCCGCGCGCCCGCGTCGCTGTCACCCCTTTCCGCCCCTTTGGGTCAAATCACCGCGCGCCTCGTGGCCCGCGTTTGGTCGCTGACGCGCGGGGCCCAGGGGCGGATACTTCACCGACTTAGTCAGGAGGGGCCCGGCAAGCCTCTCTTCGCGGGTCCCGCTGAGCATAAAGCTGTCAGCGGGCGGAGGGCATGGCGAGAAGACACGCGGCGCGAACACCGGCGCGGCGCATTAAATGAAGAGGTAGGCGTTTCCTTAGCGCTCACGATACCAGGTGCAATAGCCTTTGCTTGGCCTCTGTGGTGAACCCCCGGCTATATAAGGGGAGTTCCCAGACCATGCAAAGGGTTCGGATTCCAGAGAGAAAAAGGGGCGTTGGTTAGACTTCTTTATTCGATATTAGAAGATCAGCTAGCCTGTTTGTAAGGAAGAACACCCCTGTAATCTTGATAGGATCAATACACCCACAACGAAGCAGGACGTAGGGTATTACACCTCCGGGTGGCCTGAACCTGGAAAAATCCCTGTGTCTCCGGCATCAAGCATCATAACCGCCCTCATCCTTGAAACGCCATCACCGGCTCATAAGAAGAACTCTATATCGCCCCAGGCCGAACCAACAAGGGGGTCCATTCGGACCACCGCTAGAGACGTTTACTCGTCGACAGCTGGCGCGCCAGGTAGGGGGCGTCTAGAGTTTTTCGAGCCTGCTCCCATGGCAAATCCCGATCTGCCCCAAGATGATCTGCCTCAAAATGAGGTGAGCTTGGGCGGAAACAAAGCATCGGACGAGTCGGACCCCGCCGGCCTCGACGATCTGCTCAACGACACCGGCGGGGCGTCATCGGCTGCTGCCCGCTTCGAGTTCCGGCCACGCGCGAGGGCCTCTGGAGATGTTGCCGGGCCTTCTCGGCCGCCTCCGCCTCGCCGTCGGCTGGACTTCGCGGATACCGGGGAGGGAAACACGCTGCAGGCGGCGCAATACCTCCTCCGGCATCCTCCCGTCCCGGTGCCAGCGGCGTCCCCCGTGGGCCCGTGGCTCCAGGACCTCGCTAACCTGGTCGACACCGCCCGACGCGAAGCAGCGGCCAGGAGCGTCCACGCTTCTTCCGGGCGCGCCGGTGCCCGCACCGTCCCCTCAGCGGCTTCGCCGCCGGTGCCAGCGCGTCTGCCGCGCGCGCCTGCCGGTGGTCGGCGCGACGAATCTCCACCCTCGGTCGCCTCTCCGGCAGGGGGGAACCCTCAAGATCTTCGCCACCGCCTCGGTAGGCGCGAAGTGGAGGACGCACGCACCGTCATCGAGCGCCAGCGCGAGCGCGACAGGGCGGACGAGGTCCATTCCTCCTCCGGCCCTGTCGCCGGCCGCGCGCGCTCCCGGGCGCATCACCCCGTCCGGCAAGACGAGGAGACTGGCATGGGGCGGGTTGCCAGGCCTTCACGCCCGAACTTCGACGCGTCACCTGGCCAAATAAATTTCGCCCAGAGCTGCCGCAGAAGTACGATGGGTCTTTCCACCCTGAGGAGTTCCTCCAGATCTACCCCACCGCGGTGGAGGCCGCTGGAGGCGACGAGAAGGTCATGGCCAACTGGTTCCCGATGGCCCTCAAGGGTTCGGCCCGGTCCTGGCTCATGAACCTCCCCTCAGGATCCATTTCATCCTGGGAGGACCTTTGCCACCAGTTCGTGGCGAACTTCCAGGGCACTTTCGAGCGTCCTGGCACGGAGAGCGATCTCCACGCTCTCCGGCAGCGAAAAGGGGAGACGTTGCGGCACTTCATTCAGCGTTTCAGCCAGGTGCGCAACACCATCCCCAAGATATCTCACCAAGCAGTTATCGTCGCTTTCCGACAAGGAGTCCGCGACGAAAAGATGCTGGAGAAGCTGGGCACTCGGGACGTCCAGTCCACCGCGGACTTGTTCGCTATCGCGGACAAGTGCGCTAAGGCGGCGGAAGCCCGTGCCTGGCATGACCCGCGCCCCGACCAATCGACGGTCGAGGACGCCGGCCCTTCTCGCTCCTCCGGGAAGCGGGATAAGAAGGGCAAGAAGCGTAAGTCCGAGCCCGTCGCGGCGGCGGAGGCTAAGCCTCGTAAGCCCTCGCGCGGCGGCAAGAAGCCACCCCGAGCACCTCAGCCGAGTTCGGGTCTGTGGTGTCCCATCCACGAGACCGAGCGGCATGACCTCTCCGAATGCCGGACGGTCAAGTTCCTCGCCGAGAGGAACAAAAAGCAGAGGGAGGAGCGCCTCGCCGAGGGCGGTGACAACCCCGGCGGACAAGAAGAAGGCCTCGGTTTTCAGGAGCCGCAGGCGGTGGCATGCATCAGCGGGGGCGCCTTCACGCCCTCTTCGCGCCGCCAGTTTAAGCTTTTGGCGCGTGAAGTGTGCTCAGCGACCCCGAGCTCCGACGCATCCCGAGCGCTCAAGTGGTCGGCTTCCCCGATCACTTTCGACTGTTCGGACCACCCCGCGAGCATCTCCGGCGTGGGACGCCTCCCGCTCGTGGTCTCCCCCACCATCTGCAACATTAAGGTAACCCGCATGCTTATCGACGGGGGCGCAGGGCTTAATCTCCTGTCCCCCGAAGTATTTAGCAAAATGCAGGTGCCACCTGGGGACCTGAAGGCGACGCTGCCGTTCTACGGCGTCTCTCCCGGCCTCACCATGCCTTTGGGCCAGGTGTCCTTAATGGTCACCTTCGGCACCAAGGGCAACCATCGGACCGAGAACATCATCTTCGATGTTTCCGAGTTCGAGCTCCCCTACAACGGCATCTTGGGGCGTCCGGCGCTCGCCAAATTCATGATGGCTTGCCATTATGCTTACTTGACGATCAAAATGCCGGGCCCCAACGGCACCATCACCGTGCCAGCCGACATCCAGGGCTCCGTCGCCTGCGCCGAGCAGCTTTTCTCCAAAGTCGCTGCTGCCTTCAACGACGCCCCCGAGCTCCCCGAGTCCTCGGGACCGCCTCCAACCAAGGCCAGAGTCGCTGCCGATGACTCTGTCCCTGTTAAGGAGGTGGCCCTGGGGGCAGACGCGTCCAAGACCGGCAAGATCGGCGGTCGCCTGACCGCCAAATAGGAAGGCGCGCTCGTCACTTTCCTCCGGGCAAACGCTGACGTGTTTGCGTGGCAACCGTCCGACATGCCCGGGGTCCCTAGGGAAGTGACTGAGCACCGTCTTGCCGTGCGTCCTGACGCTCGGCCCATCCGGCAGAAGGTGCGCCGCCAAGCACCAGAACGGCAGGAGTTCGTCCGAGAGGAGGTCGACAGGCTCCTCGGGGCCGGCTTCATCCGGGAAATCCTGTACCCCGAGTGGCTCGCCAACCCCGTCGTCGTGCCCAAGCCGAACGGCAAGCTGAGGATGTGCGTGGACTACACCGACCTCAATAAGGCTTGTCCTAAAGACCCTTTTCCTTTACCTCGCATCGATCAGATAGTAGATTCCACCGCGGGGTGTGATCTTCTCTGTTTTTTAGATGCCTACTCTGGTTATCATCAGATTAGTATGGCGGTAGAGGATGAAGAGAAAACTTCATTTACAACCCCTGCGGGGACCTTTTGCTATGTCCGCATGCCTTTCGGGTTAAAAAACGCTGGCCCGACCTATCAACGGGCCATGCGTATGACTTTGCAGTCGCAGCTGGGTCGCAATGTAGAGGCCTACATCGACGACCTCGTCGTCAAGTCAAGACGCGAGGAGACGCTCATCGAGGATCTCGCCGAGACTTTCAATAGTCTCCGCAGTACTCGTATGAAGCTGAACCCCGAGAAGTGCATCTTCGGGGTCCCATCCGGCAAACTTCTCGGCTACTTGGTCTCAAGCAGAGGCATTGAAGCCAACCCCGAGAAGATCCGGGCCATCGACCAGATGCGCCCGCCAATTCGCCTCAAGGACGTGCAGCGCCTAACGGGCTGCATGGCTGCCTTGGGACGATTCATTTCCAAGCTTGGGGAGCGGGGCCTCCCCTTGTTCAAGCTCCTCAAGAAGTCGGGCCATTTCGAGTGGACCCCTGAGGCCGAGCAGGCCCTCGAAGGCCTCAAGAAGTACCTCACATCACCTCCGGTCTTGGTGGCGCCGAGACCCGAGGAGCCTTTGCTCCTCTATCTCTCGGTGACACCCCGGGTGGTAAGCGCCGTCCTCGTCGTCGAGCGGGAGGTCGGGGCCGAGCTCGCAGCACCCCTCGACCCGGCGCAAGAGCTCGGGCCGCCGCTCCCGAGTGGTGACCCCGAGCAGCCAGAAGAAACCCCCGAGAGCGAGCTCCCGAGCAAGGCTCTCGGGGGAGCGGGCGGAGCTCTCGGACCCGAGTCCCCGAGCGCCCCCAATCCCGAAGACTCAGCCCATCACCCGAGCGTACCCGAGCAACCCGTCTTGCGCGGGGATGAAGTCAATCGCTCGGGGGCCGGGCCCAAGCAGCCTTCTACTCGGGTGCGCATACAGCAGCATCCCGTGTACTTCGTCAGTGAAGTATTGCGGGACGCCAAGACGCGCTACCCTCAAGCACAGAAGCTCCTCTACGCGGTGCTCGTCGCGTCGAGGAAGCTCCGGCATTATTTCCAAGCGCACGAGGTCCGGGTGGTTACGGCCTTCCCCCTCGAGCGAATCCTCCGCAACTGGGAGGCCACTGGACGAGTCGTCGAGTGGGCCATCGAGCTCGGGGAGTTCAACCTCCGCTTCGTCAGCAACCATGCAATCAAGAGCCGAGCTCTGGCCGACTTTGTCGCCGAGTGGACGCCGGTGCCAGAAGACGAATGCGAGCAACTCCCCTCTGACCCGGGTCAGGGAGGAACCGAGCACTGGACGCTGCACTTCGACGGTTCCCTCACGCTCAAAGGCGCGGGGGCTGGAGTAGTTCTCACCGCTCCGACCGGTGAGACCCTCCAGTACGTCGTGCAGTTACTCTTCCGCGCCACCAACAACATGGCCGAGTACGAAGGCCTCCTTGCAGGGCTGCGCGCCGCCGCATCCCTCGGGATCCGCCGTCTGCTCGTCAAAGGCGACTCCCAGTTAGTCGTCAATCAAGTGTCAAAGGAATACCAGTGTTCGGACCCCCAAATGGCAGCGTACCTGAGCGAAATCAGGAGGTTGGAACGGCGTTTCGATGGCCTGGAGCTCCAGCACATCCCTCGCCGCTTCAACGACGCCGCCGACATTCTATCGCGACTGGCCTCCTCTCGGGAGCCGGTCCCGGCTGGGACCTTTGAAGAAAGGCTCTCTCGGCCGTCCGTTGAGGCCGCCGACCAAGACGAAGGGGGAACCTCGCGCCCAGGCGAGTCTACCCAGGCGGCACCTTCAGTGGGAAATCCTCCCGTCAGGCCACCGCCGGGTGAGCACCTCGTGCTCACCATCTGTCCTCAGGTCGTCCCTTGGATCTCCGAGATCCGGGCATACCTGAAAGAAAATATCCTTCCCGAAGACGAAGCCGTTGCAGAAAGAATTGCGCGGCAATCAACAAGGTACGCGCTCGTAGATGGGGATCTCTATCGGCGCGGCACCAATGGCATTCTTATGAAGTGCATTTCTTGGGAGGAAGGCCACGATATACTCGTGGATATCCACGAGGGCGAGTGCGGTAGCCATGCATCGTCTCGCACAATGGTCGGTAAAGCCTTTCGGCAAGGATTTTACTGGCTGACAGCCCTCGAGGACGCCTTTGAGCTGGTTCGACGCTGCGAAGCCTGCCAATTCCACGCCAAGCAGATACATCAGCCCGCTCAGGCACTCCAGACCATCCCCCTCTCGTGGCCTTTCGCGGTCTGGGGGCTGGATATATTGGGGCCGTTCCCCCGAGCAGTCGGGGGCTACGAGTACCTCTACGTCGCCATCGACAAATTCACCAAATGGACGGAAGCCGAGGCAGTCGTCAAGATCAACAAACAATCGGTGATCAAGTTTATCCGAGGCATCATGAGCCGGTTCGGGGTGCCCAGCCGCATCATCACCGACAACGGCACACAGTTCACGAGCGACGCTTTCCTCGAGTACTGCCAAGCCCTCGGGACAGAGATTTGCTTCGCCTCTGTCGCACACCCCCGAGCCAACGGGCAGGTTGAGCGTGCGAACGCCCAAGTCCTTCGGGGGCTCAAGACAAGATCTTTCGACAGACTCAAGAAATGCGGCGCTAGCTGGATAGAAGAGCTCCCCGCCGTCCTTTGGTCCATCCGGACGTCCCCCAGTCGGGCGACCGGTGAAACCCCCTTCTTCCTCGTTTACGGGGCAGAAACGATGCTTCCTTCCGAGCTCACCTTCCGCTCCCCTCGGGTCGCGGCGTACTCGGAGGAAGATCAAGACCGGCGCAGACTCGAAGACGTCAACTTCCTCGAAGAGCATAGATGCCGAGCCGCCCTTCGCGCTGCCAAATACCAACAAAGCCTTCGCCGCTACCATGAGCGTCGTGTCAAGCCAAGGTTTCTCGAAGTCGGGGACTTGGTGCTTCGCCGGGCGCAGACGCGGGAAGGCAAGAACAAGCTCTCCCCTATGTGGGAAGGTCCATACCGAGTGACCCGAGTCACTCGGCCAGGCTCGGTGAGGCTCGCTGCCGAAGACGGAATGGAGCTGACCAACTCCTGGAACATCGAGCACCTGCGCAAGTTTTTCCCGTGAATAGCCCGGGTAAGTTTTTGCTTGTAGGGCCGGCTCCCCGAGTACCAAAAGCGAGTCATGGGAAGTGTCGGGTTCGTCACCCCAAGCCCCGGTCGCTCGGTCTGGTTCCCGAACCCCGAGCGCCGGTCCGGCCAAAGGTCACCCGAGTATCCCGCGCGCTCGCACCCTCGCTCGGGGGCTCCCTTGTATTCCCAGCTATTTACATAGCATTATGGTCTATAAAGATACAATTTTTCTTGATATGAATCCCCCGTGCAAAGTTTATATTCCTTAATTCAGTATCAATATCAACACTTCCTCCATAGTTAGCAAAAGCGTGGCTTTCCGCGCAGTGCGGGGCTCCCGAGCCCCCATCTCTCGGTGCGAGTAGGTCCCACCGCTCCGAGCCCGAGCAGTCAAGCTTATCCAAATACTTGTTGTCGGGCCGTAAGACGTTCGGGCAATTAGCTGTACCCCGAGCACGTCCGAGTCAGGGCAAATAAGCCCCTGGCCACCGTGCTCCGCTGGTCAGCAAGACCCGAGCACCACCCAACTTCATGTCAGCCGGATAGCTTCACTCCTCGCGCTCGGGACAGGACGGCCGACCCGAAAACCCGAGGGCCGCGTTAACAGGCAAACCCCCCGAGGGACCTGTGGAAAACACCCCTTTTGCTAAGAAAACCATATAATCATTCGCAAAGTGAGCAGGTTCACCATGATGAAGTTCCCGGGCACCGCCCGCCAGATCAAGACCAAGTCACAGGGCGCCAAGTCACCCTGAGGCCCGATCTCTAAGCTAAGCTTCTAATCGCATTTCTATGTTTTCAAAACTCCCGAGCACTATATATGAACGACTAGTTTTTCCTCGCCAATTTTTCCCAACTGCCTTCTGTGCTCGCGATGGGTTTATACCTGAAGGCAGCGATGAAAGTCACGGGGAGTGCTTCGGGTTGTCCGCTCAAAGCCCTGGTGTCCTGCCTGGTTTCTTAACCCTGGACATCAGCCTGGTAAATAAGCCGCCCAAGTACCCTACGCGCTTTCACACGCGCCCGGCGGTGTCTTCCAGTAGCGTTTCCAGAGACATAAGGAAGCATTGCCGAGTTAAAATGAAAGTTCTCAAAGTTAGGAAAAATCATGTAGATACAATGATTAACGCAATACATATCAACAGTTAATTGTTGCAATGATTGTCCCGAGCGCAAAAACTTGGGCAAATTCTGCAGGCAAAGTCAAGAAGATAAAAGAAGCTCGGCTCGGGGACACCCTGTGTCCCATGGGCCGGGCCTCCGTAGCTTCAGTCGCAGCGCGTCCAGCTCTCGGGGGCTGGGGGCTTTGGGGGCCTTCGGGGCGTCCCGAGGACCGTCCTCCGTCCCTCTCCGAGCAAGAACCGGACGCTTCGCCCGAAGCAAGCAAGGAAGTGAAGCCATTTCCAGTACAAGTACAACAAGAAAGAAAAAGCAAGGATCAAATGGCTTTCGGGCCAAAGATCTCTTGGCATATCAGAAGCTTAAAAGTTCTTACAAAGGGGTCAAGCCCCGGGCTAAAAAAACAAAGACAGAAAGAGGGAGGGGAGCTACTCTCCGCCGGCGCCGCCGTCGCCGTCGCCGGCGCCTTCGCCATCGCCTGTGCCGGCATCCCCCGAGCGGGAAAACCGCTGGGCAATTTCATCAGCCGCCCTGCGGACTGCCTTCCGGGCTTCCTCCTCGGCGGCCTCATCGATCACCTCGAGCCCCTCCAAGGCTGGCGTCAAAGGAAAGTTTGGGTCACGGCCGCGGTAGCACGCCAGTGTGTGCTCCGCCACCACGACCGCCAACTCCCGGCCTTCTTCCTCAAGGCGGCGGCGCACGGCTTCGCCGAGCCCCTCGAGGCGCTCGGCGATCCTCTCGAAGCCCAAGGCGATGTTCGCCGGGTCGGCGTCGTAGCCCGGCAAGGAGGCGGTGCCAAGTCCAGCAGCCTCAGCGGCGTTCCTCGTGCGAAAGATATGGCCTTCATCACCCTCACCGTCTGGTCCCGCTCGGTGACCAGCCGGACCTTCTCCCTCTCAATCTCCTCCGTCGCTGCGGCCGCCGCTAAGGACTCACGCTCCCTCAACTCCTCCGCCTCCCGGAGCTGGTGTTGGAGATTGCGTTTGGTCGCCTTTGAGTCTTCGAGCCGCTGCTTGAAGTGTTCGCTCTCCGAGCGGAGCTGCGCCATCTCCTTGGAGAGCTCCTCGCGAGCAACGGCCACCCGCGACTCGACTTCGGCGTCCAGCTTATTCGCCGCCTCGTCAAGGGAGTGCTTGAGTTGGCCAAGCTGCTCCGCCTTCGCGTCGAGCTCTCCGTCCCGGAGAAGCTGCTGTTCTGCGCGGCGAGCGAGCTCGGCGGCGAGCTGCTTCAGCCGCGCCTCCTCGTCGGCGGCGCGCTTCTCCCGCCTCGCCAAGTCCAGCTCGCGCGGCTTCACCAGCGCGACCCGGCGGTTGAGCTCTCGCTCCTGCCGATCGAGCTCCTGCGTCCTCGGGATGATCTCCTCCCTCATCTCATGGAGGATATCCCGCTGGCGCTCGATCTTGGCAAGATCATTCTCGTACTCTCGCTTGGCGACGCGAGCACGGGCCTCTAGCATCTCCGCCATCTCCCCCAAGACCCGCTCCCGATCCTCTAAGGACTTCTCCTTGAAGAGGAGATCCTCGCGGAGCTGATCGATGGCGGCATGCGCGGCCTCAAACATATCGGAGGGAGCCCCCCGAGACGTCTGGCCTTGCCGCGCAGAGGGCTGCTCCTCGGCCGTAGCAGCAAGGCCTTGGCCCCTAAGCTCCTCCTCCTGGGGCTCGGGGCGCCCGGCCACGATCAAAACCCCGGCCTTTCCCTCGGGCCGGATACCTTCGGCCCCTCCAACCGGGGCCGTTCCTTGTTCGGTTGCCGCCACCCGCTCCTCGGGCGCGGCAACACGAAGTTCCTCCGCCACCGGCGTCTCCTCCGTCGTCGCCGGCACCTCCACCGTCGCCGGCGCCTCCACCTCCGCGCTTGGGGCAGCCTCCTCCCGCGAAGCGGCGTCAGCACTCGGGGCTGGCGCCGTGCTCGAGGTCGGGCTCGCGCTCGGGGGCGGGCCCACCGACTCGCTCGGAGCCGAAGGGCCGCTCGGGGGCGTAACCGCGCTCGGGGTCGTTGAAGCCCTCGCCGAAGGAGGTGGACTCGGGGACGGGCGAGTTCTCTTGCGCTCCCTAAGAGAACAGATGCAGACAAGTTCGGGTCAGCACCCGAGCAGGACACTTAGCCAAAAAAAAAGGAAAAAGAGAAGTTGGAGGGAAGAAAGTTTTTCAAAACTTACTGCCACGAGCCCCTTAAAAACATGGCGTTCCACGCCGAGGGGTAGCGGCGGATCCTTCCTCTTCTGACCGGCGGCGGCGCCCGCGTCCGCCGCCGACGCGCCTCCAGAAGGCGCAACTCCAGAAGGCCTTTGCCCGGAGCCGCCACCTCCTGCCCCCTGGGCCGCAGAGCACACGGGCGGAGGAGGCGGCGGTGCAGGGCCACTGCCTCCCGCCCTCGGCGTCGTAGGGCGCACGGGCGGAGGCGGGTGGCGGAGGCACCGGGCCAGAAAAGCGCAATGCGGGCCCTCCCTGCACGGAGGGGCCCGCCCCGGAGCTGCCTCCCGCGTCCGTCGGTCGCCTCCCCGTGGCCGGCGGTGCTTGTGGACGTAGCTTCGGCGCCTGCGGCCGCGGTGGCGGGGACGGAGGGGGAGGGGCTTGCCCCTTGCCCTTCGGATCGGCCGGATCATGGATCACGGCGGGGGCCCTCGGCTCCTGAGCTGCCCTCGCCGCTTCGGCCTCCTCGCCGCTCGCGAAGATCCGAATGCCCACCGCAGGCCTGCGGCTGCCATCCTTCGGCGGGGCCACGATGCCCTTCGCGTCGCACGACAGCATCATGTCAAGGATGGCCTGGCGATCTGCGCTAACGCAGAGCGGCAGGTCCGGCCGCGACAGGACGGCGCTCGTGGCGTCCGGCACCCCGAGCAGCGACTTCAAGATGGCCGCTAGCACCGCCTCGGTCCAGTTGCTGTCGGCGCCGACCTCCGTCCGGGTGACGTCCATGTCCCCGGTGTACATCCAAGCCGGCCGCTCGCGTTTCCGCAGCGGCGCCAGCCGGCGTCGCAGAAAGTCGCCGACGACCATGGTGGCAGTCAACCCCAACTCCCGGAGTTGGGAGATGCGAAGGGTCATCACCACCAGCTCGTTGTCGTTCTCGGCGAGATTATCCCACGACTTGTCATGCCTCGCCGGCTCCTCCGGAAGAGTGAGCGACTGCGCCGGGTCAGTGTTGATGTAGAACCACATCTGACGCCAGTCGTCCCACTTGTTCCACAGCGTTTGCTGGATGTAAGGGTCGGCGAGCTTCGGGCGAAGCTGAAAGTTGGCGCTCCCGCTAACCTCCGTCCGAGCCGAGCCCCGGCTCCTCCCGACGGAGCGGAGGACGAAGTAGTGCCGGAACAGCGGCACCGACGGCATCACCCCCACGAACATCTCGCAGAGGTGGGCGAAGATCGCCAGCACCACCACGGAGTTGGGGGTGAGGTGCAGCAGGTGAATGCCGTAGGCCTCCAGCACCTCCAGGAAGAAGGGCGAGAACGGCGGAAGCAGCCCGGCGGCGAGGAAGCTGGCGAAGATGACGGTCTCGTCCGCCCGCGGCGCCGGCGGGTACGTCGCCGGCCGAACCCTTGTCGGGTGCGGCCGGCCCTCCGGCACCGCTACCTTCCAAACCTTGTCCATTGCCTCCTCATTGAGGAAGCGGGACTTGGGGAGCACGGCGTCATCGGCGTCCTCGCCAGGGGGGGTCGATCGGGTGTGGCGGCGAGTCATGGCGGCGGGGATGGTGGCGAAGAAAGAGGCGAAGGTGGCGAAGAGGGTTTTTTCTTTTCGGATGGCGAGAGGAAGAAGACGGAGAAGAGCGCCAAAGCTTTGGGAGCAAAGTGTTTGGCGCAAAATCCGGAAGGTCGAAAAGGTGCGGGGCCGTTTTTTCTTTTTAAAGAAAAAAGGCTTCGGAAGTTGCAGACCGCCCACACCCGTTGATCTTCCGCGCGATCGTGGGTTGTCAGTTGTCAGTCCGCTGCCACTGACATTGGGCCTGCGGCCGCGCGAAACCCAGAGGGCGTGCAATCATGGCCTGCGGAATTACTGCCGCGCGCAGTAAAAACGCAGTCGCACGAAACCCGGGGCACGCAACCGCCTGCGCGCGGCATAAAAAGGCGCGCGCCTTTCCCGCGCAGGGCACAAAACCGAAGCGCCGCCGCCAGGTGGAGAGAGCGGATTGGCCGCCCCTTCCACCCCGCACGCGCGCATTAAAAGCGCTCCTCGGCAGGGCGCATGAAGATGGGCCGACCTCTCTGGTTGGCCCGTTAAATAAAAAGAAGGCCTTATCCCCAGTCGCGGTCCTTCGGGTCGCGGCCCATTGGGCCGTCGCTGGAAGACAAGGCCGGGGGCTACTGTCGGCGGAATGGGACCCACGGTCCCCCGAACCGCCGGCGCAGGCCAACCAGAGGCCACAGGGCGTGACACGTGGCAGCCTTATCGGTAAAAGCCCCGCTGGAGAAGCAGGTGGGCCCGGTGGTCAAACCCGGGCACTCGGGGGACTCCCCCGAGTGCCACGTTCGTGCGAGCCATCTAAGGGCCTTGCGGTCCCGAGGGTCCAAGGCCCAAGAATCAAGGAAGCGATCGGGGCCCTCTCCCCGAGCGACCGGCATCCCGCAAGGCGTGGGCCCAGAAGAGTGCTCGGAGGGGGTCCCCGGGCGGACCCCCCGAGCACCTCCCCCGAGCGGAGTCCCGAGCGACCCCCCGACGGACGCTCCCCGAGCGCCCGGGGTCGGCCAAGGCAGTACGGGACAGCTGGCGCTCTCCGAGGCCGAAGGGGCTGCTCGGGGGAGGTAGCGCTCGGGGGTCGTGGGGCCCCCCTGTGGGGCCCTCCTCCGGGCTGCCGCAGCAGTAAGCTGGCTTCTTCCATAAGCCTTAGTCCCGGCAGAGGCATTTAATGCCTGTCATTCAGGCATTAAATGCTAAAGTCCCGTATGGGCATGATATCGATCAGGCCAGTCCCATCCCCGCAGGGCAAATCCCTTTTTGCCATAGCCCCTGTCAGGGGATGGGGTCCGTCTGACAGGGTTGTTGACCGGCCAGGCGCGCTGCCCCGCGCGCCCGCGTCGCTGTCACCCCTTTCCGCCCCTTTGGGTCAAATCACCGCGCGCCTCGTGGCCCGCGTTTGGTCGCTGACGCACGGGGCCCAGGGGCGGATACTTCACCGACTTAGTCAGGAGGGGCCCGGCAAGCCTCTCTTCGCGGGTCCCGCTGAGCATAAAGCTGTCAGCCCCCCCCGGGCGGAGGGCATGGCGAGAAGACACGCGGCGCGAACACCGGCGCGGCGCATTAAATGAAGAGGTAGGCGTTTCCTTAGCGCTCACGATACCAGGTGCAATAGCCTTTGCTTGGCCTCTGTGGTGAACCCCCGGCTATATAAGGGGAGTTCCCAGACCATGCAAAGGGTTCGGATTCCAGAGAGAAAAAGGGGCGCTGGTTAGACTTCTTTATTCGATATTAGAAGATCAGCTAGCCTGTTTGTAAGGAAGAACACCCCTGTAATCTTGATAGGATCAATACACCCACAACGAAGCAGGACGTAGGGTATTACACCTCCGGGTGGCCTGAACCTGGAAAAATCCCTGTGTCTCCGGCATCAAGCATCATAACCGCCCTCATCCTTGAAACGCCATCACCGGCTCATAAGAAGAACTCTATATCGCCCCAGGCCGAACCAACAAGGGGGTCCATTCGGACCACCGCTAGAGACGTTTACTCGTCGACAAGGCTTATTCTGCTGGGATTGCTTAGAAGGTTGCCCCTTATTTTTGAACTGAGCAGGCTTAGGCTTAGTAAATTTCTGATTTTTCTTCTTCTGAGAGTGCTTGAATTGATTAACATGTTCAATTTGATCAGCTCTAAGCCTTTCTTCTTCTTGTACACATCTAGCCATCATTTCATCAATGCCCCACTTCACATCCATAGCATTATAATTGATTGTGAATGGAGAAAACTCCTGAGGCAAAGATGACATAATGAAATGAACAAGAAAACCTTCTGAGATTTCTATTTCCATTGTTTTGAGTTTGGCGGCCATGTGACATTTCTTCATAATGTGTTCCCTTAGACTTCCAGTAGGATCATATGGTTCATCAACAAGCCTTTTAATAAGGCTGGTTGCATAAACTTTGAAGGAGCCTCTGAATTGGTCCTCAACTTTGCCAAGGTATTCCTTGGCGGTCTGGGTATCTGGGATAGCTCCTCTTATGCTGATATTTATGGAGCTCTTAATCACCATGAAACACTTACGATTCAATTGCTCCCACTTAGTCTTTTTAATATAATATTTTCTTTTCAGAGAATTATAATTTTCATCACCCTCCTTAGGTGTTTTAGGGGGATCATTATAGAGAGCATAATCGAGATCCAGCAAAGCCAGAGTTATCTCGAGCTTTTCTTTCCATGAAGCATAATTGCTTCCATTTAGTTGCTCAATGCCGTTGATTATTCCCGGCAATTTGAGAGGCATTAGATGCTACATAAAGAAAATTTAAATGCTTTAGTAAGCATTATTATGAACTTCTTTTACTGATCAAATCTACATCAGCTTTGGCCAGAAATGGATAGGAACAATAAAATTTGCGAACAGGTATTTATTAATCAACTTTGGCCAGAATAATGAATACAAGCCACACTTTATTAAATTTTGTACATAAACTTCTTTTATTAATCGAGTCCAAATCAGCTTTGGCCAGAAATGAACAGGATTAATAAAATTTTGTGGTCAAATATTCATCAATCAGCTTTGGCCAGAATGAATGAATATTAGCCACACTTAATAAAAGAGAACTTATTCATGTTTCTAATATTGCGGCGGAAAAGTAAATTTCAAGCATAATTTAATAAGCATCATAATCTAAAGTAATAACAACAATAATAATAAAAATCCAAAGATTAATCATAAAATCTTAGGAATCATTAACATAATATAAGATTTATAATTAAGCATGAATTATTGCATAAATTTCTTAACCTAAAAGTTCATAAAATCTTATGCCTAAAATTCATTCTAAAAGATTTATTTCAGTCCAAAAGGAAATTGTTCCAGCAGCCCATTAGTTTAAAGAAAATTTAGTCTAAAATTCTAGTCCAAAACTCATTTTTGGCCCAACATTATGCAGCCCCTCCTTTTTTTTAATTATATATATTTATTCACAAAATGGGCTAAAAGCCCTTCTTAATTGGGCTCAGGTCGGCCTGGCCGGCTTCTTTTAACCCCGCCTGGGCCCCGAGTCCGAAAACCTGGGCCTGTGCCGGGAATTAGCTGCTCCCGCACCGGCCTTTTAGCCCTCTCCGCTGCCAGTGCACGGGAGCCGTCGGATGGCGATCTAACGGTTGACGATCATCCAGCGGTTAAACAAAACCGCCGAGCGGCAGGCCCCCCGGCGAAAACCCTAATCCATTTTCTCCCCTCCCTTTCTTTCCCTCACGCGAGCGGCGGCGACCGAGGCGACCGAGCAAGGCGACAGCGCGGCGAGACGGCGGCGCGGAGCGCCCGCCTCGGGGAGGAAGACACGGCGCTGTCGAGCTCCTCTCGCTGGAGTTGCATGCGGCTTCGGCTTGCGCGCAGCTCCGTCGAGCGGTGCTCGTCGGTGCCCTTAGCAAGGCGGCGGCGTGACAGCCGAAGGCGCACCCTGGCGGGTTCCGGCATGGCGTCGCTCCAATCACGACGGCAAGGGAGGAAACGGCAGCCGGACGGAGCGGCGGACGGGCGAGGCCGCTCGTGTCCCGAGCGCCTTCGCCGAGCTGAGGGGTGGCTACGGCGGCCGGCGACGACCACCGCGGCCCTAAGGTAAGTCCACCGGCCTTCTTTCTCAGTTTAGGGTTAGGGTTTTTGGGGAATTTAGGGATTTGGGGATTTTAGGGTTTCGGTTTTTGGGGATTTAGCTTAGGGTTCTTTCAAAAAACTTTATCCCCTTCTTCTAATTGCTTAAAACCGAAAACCCAATGCCCAATTTGCTCAAGAACTCGGTATGGGTGCACTGTTAGGGTTGGGACTTACGGAAATTAGGGCTAAAGCATGAGAAGAGAGCAAGAATTTGAGCTAAAAGGGTTCAATCTTAGAGCTAGAAGCTCTGATACCAATGTTAGACTTTGCTCAGGATCATCTAGCACAAGATTGAATCACTTCAGGAGACTTAGCTGTGCATACCTTGATCGGTTGAGCCTCCCATCATCTCCTTCTTTCTTCTCTGCGTCTAGGGTTTTTGAGGATGTGGTGAAGTTCTTCCCTGAGTTGAGGTGCTAGGGCTGATCAGTGGGCCAGGAAGCTTAGGGTAGAGGTTAATTCACTAACTACTCTTGTTGGGACCCTCTTTCCTTTTATATCAGCACCCACTCAAGGAGGAACCGACACCCTGTAGTGGCTTAGGTCGGTTTGCCCCTGATCAGGGCAAACCCCACCTTTTAGCCGTAGATCACATATCCAACACACAGGATTGCCCTTTCTTGTGTACACGAATCTGACCAGAATCACACCGCTATACACGCGCGCATAAAAACAAAATGCAGGCACAAAAGTATCATCATCCTAGATCCAATTCCCAATGTTTTTCTCGTCAAGAAGGATTAGACCTCTGAAATCGCCCTAAATCATGTTTCGGAAATCACCCTCATAATTCACATCTACGAAACTAACCAGTGCAACCATCAAGACAAAAAACTACTACCACCAGATAGAACACAAAACCGCGACCTAGCAGCGAGAAACCGATGCGGTCGAGAGGCAGAGCGAGCGGGATCAGGGTACCTCAGCAGCAGCGCCAATGGCGGCCTTTGCCTCTCGCCCGGGAGCCCTCGCCTGCCCGGCAGGATGAAAGAGAACGACGGGAGGATGACGCGAGGAGTGGAGGCGGAATAGGAGAGTAAGACGGGGGGTTTCCTGTAAAAACTGTTTCCGCCTCGGCGCCTCCCCTCGGAGGGCTCGGGCCCTGGGTGGGGTGGGTTGGGCTATGTTACCGACGTATATCGATCATATAGCACAGTTAAAAAGAGGGAAAAAATAAACATAAAGATATAAATATGATTTATCTCTCTCCTTATTAGATTAGATGTTATGAGCATAATTACTTGTTGAATAAATAAAGATCACTCATCTATTTATAAACTATCTACATAATAGTTAGGGTTTAGTAATTGACCACATGGGCCCTAGGGGCGGTGCGACACACGGGTCGTCCCGTTCCCTAGAAGGCCTGGTTTCATAACACTCCTCCTTGGGTAATTATTATGAAATGCTCATGCCTCACTAAAACTTTGAAATATCCAATATAACATTCGCTGCTTTCTATTGCACTAGTTGTCTTGTTAAAAATCTTATGGATGAGAAATTTCTGCTAAAGCTCACTAAAAGAAAAGAGAGTACAACCATTGAGTTTGATTAATCTTTAGTTGATTAATCATTGAACGGTATTATCAATAACGTTCGTCATTATTATATCACTTGGTTAATTCATAATTCAAGAATTTCTCCCCTGAATTATGCGCTCATATGAAGCAAATTTTCATTCTAGCTAAATCTTTGATAATTGATGCTTTAATCTACATTCTTTCTTGTAGAAAATATTTCGTAGAGCAAAGTAATTATCTTTGTTTGATTTTTCTAAGTAAATCAAATTAGGAACTTTCATAGTTTAAGCATGATAACTAAAGTTCCTTTTATATTGTACTCCCACTCAAGATAGAATCTTTACAACTAACTTTTATGTTTCCAAAGAAAACACTATGGGACTATATGTTGAACGCGATACCACATGATAATGTAATCTTCATGATTCCCTTCTCACAGTTAGTTCTAAAAGTTGTGATGAGCTTTCCTTGAGATTCCAATGTATCCACTCCATTCTTCTGACAGAAAAAATCGACTATGTGTTTGACAGTGCAGCACATTTTATACCATTATCCTTCAAACCATATGGCTTCTCATCTTGTTGGTTTTTCCACGCCCCTTTGGCGGTTGAGGAATGGAATGCACTTTCTAAGCAGCTTCCTTTGCCCTTCTTCTTGAAGTTTCGCCCTCTCATTTTGTAGCCCGCTAGATTGGCCCCATGCCCATCTTACTACTTACGCGGCGTGGGGCGAGTGGAGAATGGTTGAAAGACTCCTTGTTTGGTAAGTCGGACATCCTACATATTCATTTATAACATTCATAAGTTTTACTTCATGCAAAATTTATGAGTGGCATGCATTCATAATGATATAAGAAATTCTTAAGTAATTTCACCATATCCTGAGCAATTATTTAAATAAAAAATAAATTAAATAATAAGCCAAACAATATACAATAATCCTACGTGAATTCAGGTGGTTTTTCTGCGAGAAAATATGTTTTAGTCATTCGACGTGAATTCAGTAAAATATAGGGGGATTATAGCAAGATTCTACACACACGAAAATATTTGTGCAATTTCTTCTTATCTTGAGGTCTTTTCTGCAAAATCTCCTATCCACCAGCCTGCGAAGCCTATATGGCCTATAAGCATAGTGCGACCTACCCGTCAAGCCTATGAGACCAACAAGCATGGCGCGGCCTGCCCGCTTGCTCACCTGGCCTGCACGGCCAGCAAGTGCGGCTGGGCAGCGCGGCATACTAGCCCACTCGGCCTGCGTGGCCGGCAAGCATAGGTGGACTGCATGTGTGGGTGTCGTGGCCCGTTCAACCGCCTGGCCCACGAGGCGACAAGTGCAGCCCGGCTGCGCTTGTGTGTGTGATGGCCCACTCGCCCGCCCAGCCCGTGTGGTCAGCAGGTTCCGCGTGACTCGTTCGCCCGCCTGGCCCCCAAGGTCCGCAGGCGTAGTGCAGCCTGCTACCGTGGCCCGTTGGCCTGCTAGGCTAACAAGCGTGGCTGGGACGCACGACCTATTGGCTTGCCACGGCACACTCTAGTCGGAGGGGCTCGGCTCACCTAGCTCAGGCCCGCCAAGCCAGCAAGTGCGATTGGGCAATGTGACCTACTTGTGTGCCAGGCTCGTCTGCCTGCCTGGCCTGCTAGGCCGGTAAAGCAGCGCTGACCACATGGCTTGCTCACGCGATGTGACCCACCTCCAGTCAACAGGACCTACTGTGCACACCGCGGCTCGCCCGCCTATCTGGTCTGCGAGGCTGGCAATGACGCTGGGATGCGTGGTGTCTGCCCGATGTGCGCTCTTGTGCCTAGCGACACATTGGCATGTTTGAACCCGTCGTGGCCTGCGTGAAGCGGTGGTGCGTGTTGCCAACGGTGCGTGTATGATGTGGCGGCGGCGCCGGGGATGCACAGATGGTGGCCGATGGTGTCGTGAGGGTGCGATGTTATCTCGTTCTAGAGGTGATGCTTAGAGCACCATCCGGTCGTACCGGCAATATTCTTGTGGTAGGCAACGGTATGGACCTCGGTTCTGTGCTAAGTCGACAACCTTACGCCATGACATGCAATAGCGGACTAAGCTGACTTGTAACATGTTGTGACGCTTTTTACTTATAGTTTGTCCGATATTGTGCCGTACTAACTACATGCGGTTCCTAACTACGTGTGAGCTGGTAATCGTTCTAACTCCATCTATTAAACCATGTGTTAATAAGTAACGTCTATTAAGTTAGATTAGATTGATTTCTAAAAATACGGTATAGCAAATTAGAAGAGGAATTCAACATAGAGACCAATGCAAACAGCAACTGAACACTGAACTTTTAATCCACTAAAATCGGTGCACAAATTTCTAGCACATTAATTCTACAAGAATTAAATTCATACTGCTAAATAAACTCACGTATTGTAGTAGATACAATCTAATGTGCGTACTCCATAATCATCTTGTTGACGACCAAATTGGGCAGTACCCCCGGATGGGCCGAGTGCGTCGGGCAAGATCTGCAATGCTACCGAATCGTGGCCCAGGCCGAGTGGTGCAGCGTCCCCGAATCCCGAGTACCCGTTTCCGAGTACCCGCGGTCCCGAGTTCTGGCGCCTCCGAGCACTCGCGCCCCCGAGCACTCGTCCCCGAGCGCTCGTGCCCCGAATATTCATGTCCCCGAGCACTCGTCCCCGAGTACTCGTGTCCCCGAGCACTCGTTTCCGAGCATGAGATCCGAGTGCCGGACCCCGAGCACCCTATGTCCCCGAGTACTCGTCCCCGAGCACTCGTGTTACCGGGTACTCGTGTTCCCAAGCGCTCGTTTCTTAAGTTCTCGTGCGCCCGGGGTACTCGCCTTCCCGAATGGGTCCAAGCCAGGCTCCGAACGATGCATCCGAGTCTCAGCCACGCCAGGTCGGTTGCCAAGCCGTAACGTTCCCGTACTTTCCTACAGGTGGGCCGAGGCATTGGATTTCAAGACGAAGACTTTCTGCGCTGGAGGCCTTGACTTGGGGCTCAAGGAACAATAGTTGATCGTGGCATTTAAAGGAAAGTCTGAGATTTGGAAGGACTCCCGGATAATATGGAAAGACATCTCGTATACAAGGCGGAGTCCAGATCACGGCGGTTAATTCGATCAGATTAGGAAGTTATCTCGAGTTTGTATGGAAACATATCTTTGTACGAGATAGAGTCCAATTGTAGCTCAAAGACCGGGCATACCCTATAAATATGAAGGGTATATGGCCGATTGAGGTGGAACTCTCCCAATCGACGCACTCAATACATTATCTTTTCATCTACTATTTTCTCCCTTTGTCTTATGCTTCTCGTTCTTCGTTGTTCTTCGTGTTTCACGGCAACGAGACTCGAGGCCCTGGGGGCGATCAGGTCGACCTAGGGCAGCCCATAGCCGCCGCACCTCCTGACGGGGGTCCCTCCCGGGGTGTGGGGTTTCGGGTTCCAAAAGCACCCGCCGGCGTGTCTTGCGTATCGCGCTCCCGGCGGGTCTCCCCCGATTCCGTGTCCCGCGCATCGCGCTCGGCCTCGGGGGTACACGGTGACGTGTTCGTGTGCGAACACACTTTTGGCGACTCCGCTGGGGAAGAATCTCTGGTTCATCATGTCCAATCATCAGACTCCACAACTCGGCGAGATCAGCACCGATAACATCATCAAGCCAGACTACAATGAGTTATCGGAGGAACATCGCCAAGCCTTCGAAGCGTACAAGAAGAAGCGGGAGGAGGAAGATCTGCAGACGTTCCTCGCGAATTTCAAGAAGGATCGTCAAGGGAACATTACTCCGGTTGGAGAAATCAAACTCCCTCCTCTACACGGCAAGAAGGCTGACACCCCGGTAAGTAGCACGTTTTCTCCAGAACAGATAGCCGAAATACAGGGTTATATTTCGGAAGGCAATACTCTTGTTTACAACACGTTCATGGAAAACACGAGTGCTAAGGGGAGCACGTGCCCAACATCTAGTGGTAACGCCGGTACGGCTATAGGTGTGGTAAACCCTGATCCGACCTCGGTAGTAGGTTCATCGGCGCTTCCCGTGCCATTGAATTTACGCCCTAGTCAGACCAACCAACTCGTAGCCGTACCCGCCAGCCCTAGTCCGATCATGAGCATACCCGGTTCGGCGGTGGCGCCGAACCAGAGCCTGATTACACCTTCCATGAACACAACCATGGCTAAGCCGATGCCGAGTCACGACTCGGCGCATGGATTACAGGCCGCACCCATGGCCAGTCGTCCCACGACGACTTCGTCCGCTACGGACGAAATTTTAGCCAAGCTCCAGGAAGACATGAAAAGGATGTTTACCGAATCCGGACTCGAGCCGAAGTTTAGAAGTCGGATGTACCGGAAGCCATATCCTGACTACTATGATGCTATCCTATATCCTCCGGGTTACAAGGTTCCCGACTTCGCTAAATTTAGCGGTGAAGGAACGAAAACTACATGGGAACATGTCAGTCAGTATCTAGCACAGTTAGGTGAAGCGAACTCTATAAACGAGTTGAAAGTGCGCCTATTTCCCTTGTCACTGACTGGCACAGCTTTTTCATGGTTCTCCGCTTTGCAGCCTGGCACTATACTCTTGTGGTCACAGTTAGAGCAGAAGTTCCATGATCATTTTTATAGCGGCGACAATGAACTCAAGTTGACACATCTTACATCGGTCAAGCAGAAGCACGACGAGTCGGTCACCGACTACGTCAAAAGATTTAGGGACACAAAAAACGATGCTATAGCTTGGTGATAACTGAGAGAGACTTGGCCGACTTGGTACTGGCCGGGTTGAAAACCCACATTAGGGAACGGATAGAAAATTATGAGCTCTTAAGTGTCAACCAAGTCTTACAAAAGCTTTGGCTCAAGAAAGCCGAAGCATAGAAGTCAAAGAGATTCATAGGTCCAAACCCGATCGCCCTAGGATGCACATGGTCGAGTATGACAGCTCGGGCGATGAGGGTAACGTATATGCTGCCGAGTTCGTTTGGTCCTCCAAGACCAAACCGTATACTTGTGACGCTCTCAAGCCGACTCGCAAGAATCATGAAGAACAGATAAAATTCACCTTTGACGTAGCCAAGTGTGATAAAATATTTGATTCTTTGCTGCAAGACAGGATCATTAGGATATCTCACTCTTTGCCGCCGTTTGAAGAGCTAAAACGGCGAGCTTATTGCAAGTATCATAATTCTTTTTCTCATGCGACTAATGACTGCAATGTTTTTCGGCGACAGATACAATCGGCTATTAATGAGGGACGATTGAATTTCGCCGATATGCAAATCGACAAGCAGCCCTTCCCCATGAACGCTATGGATTTGGAAGGGAAGAAAGTTTTGATTCGGCCCGACATAGCCGAATCGGCTAACAAAGACAATGTGGTCCTTGGTGAACCACGGAAGAAAGAAGTCGGTAAAGCCCCGGGAAGAGAAGTCGTGCTCGAGAAACAACCCGGCGGCAAAGAAACATTGAAGATCACTATCAAAACCACGCACTCGGTGGGGCAATCCCGAGTGCAGGAAGACCACACCAGTGCACTCGGGGGGCAACCACCGATGCCAGAGAATACCCGGGTCAAGTTCATCAAGCCCAAGAGTCCGGAAGTCGGCAGGTGGAAGACCAATGAAACTAGAGCTCAGTACAAAAGAGTGAAGCCGACTTTCGATATGTTACTCTCCAAGTATACCAACCAAGCGGCCGGTGTCATCCCTGACCGACCATCGCGCTTAAAACGTCCAAGATCACCTCCAAGGCCAGGGTTCCAGCATCAGGCCGAGCCGCATGGGCCATGGATGCCGGCTCCATGGATGGTGCCACCTCCATACGCGCCGTACATGGACGACCTCAACGGAAGATGGGGGCAGCACCCAATGGTTCCCTACGCTTTCCACCCAGGATGGTCGGCGTTGAGAAGACCCGTCCGCGAGAGGCTCACTCATCCTACTCGGGGCCGACTAGCTGGGGATGCCAGTCGGCCGACACAGAAGGCCAACCATCCTACTCAAGGCCGACTCGTTGGCGATACCAGTCGGTCCTCACCGACTTCTCCGAGCCGACCAGCCAGAAAGGTGTGGCGTGCTAAGTCGCCGAATACTAATGCCCCAACAGACGGCGGGCAAAAGATGGAGATCGAAATCGGCAAGGGACCGATTACTATCAATAATCTGGTCAATTCTAATGACAATATAATCACTGTTCAGCAGGGGTCTGTGGCCATGATCATGAAGCCGGTACAAGTAAGAGCAGGCCCAGAGACCCCAAGTACACTCAGCCTACCTGGTGTCCTCCCGGGTTGACCAAGACCCAGAAAAGAAGGCTGCAGCGCATGAGGAATCAGGAGAAGGTTGAACAGGAAGCCGAAAAGCTGAGGGACGAAACTTTCAATGAGATTCGGCCCATGAAGCAGGTCTGGAAGCCTAAGCGAGCAGAGGACACGACGACTCCCGAAGACATGTCTCCTCTACTCGGCAAATCGCCGAAGTCGGTAGCTACCACGGAAGATAGCGAAGAGGAAATGGTGGACTACGAGTCTACACCGGTTCACGCAGGTATGGACATAAACATGGTATATTACTTACCTGCCGAGTTCCGTGCTGTAGATGAGAATGGGGAGGTAGCCCAGTTCGACTTCGGCCCCAAGAACGCCATCTTCGAGAAGCCGACAGAGCCGGTGAGGCACTTAAAACCGCTATATGTCAAGGGCCATATTAATGGAACACCGGTGGCGAGGATGCTCGTGGATGGCGGTGCCGTGGTGAATCTTATGCCATACTCGGTCTTCAAGAGGTTAGGTCTGCATGATAACGAGTTGATGAAGACCAATATGGTGCTCAATGGGTTTGAAGGCAGAGAGAGCACAGAGGCCAAAGGCGTGATGTACGTAGAGCTCACCATCGGAAGCAAGACTTTGGCCACTGCCTTCTTCGTCGCCGAGGTGCAAGGAAATTACAACGTCATACTGGGCCGCGATTGGGTTCACGCCAACCAATGCGTGCCGTCCACAATGCACCAATGCCTTATACAATGGATTGATGAAGAAGTCGAAGTCATTCACGCAGACAACTCGGCTTGTGTCGCCTTAGCCGATGCGTTGGTGGACTGGCAGCACCCCAATGCGACGTGTCTGTCTGGGCGAGACCTTTCCGGGTTCGATTTTCCTTAGCGCCACAAAGAACGGATTCGTACCCGTATCTTTAAGCCAGTTAGTGCCGACCGGCTTCAGGCCAACTCGGTTTTAAACCGCCTTGGTTGATGTGCTGGCCAGTCGGCAACAACCCGGCAACTCTTCGGCGACCGACTTCCCTAGTACTAAAGGAGATAGCCGAGTACCCACATCTTCAAAGCCGGTTGATGGCAATCGGCTCCAAGATAAGAAGTAATCAGATGGATCACAACTCGGAGTGGTTACAAAAGCGACTCGCAGAGTATCGGTCCAATAGGAACGATGTGCACGAGTCTATAGAAGAGTTGGATAACATGGATAAGTTAGGACAAGGTTTTGCGTCGGCCGATCCACTAGAGGAAGTAGACATAGGGGATGGCTCGAGTTCGAGGCCGACGTTTGTAAACAAGAATTTGAAAGCCGACTGTAAATTTAGGCTAGTCGGCTTGCTAAAAGAATATGTTTGCTGCTTTGCATGGGAATACCACGAGATGCCCGGTTTAAGCCGAGAGCTAGTAGAGCATCGGTTGCCTATCAAGGCCGGTTTCAGACCTTTTAAGCAACCGGCCAGGAGATTCAATCCCGAGATGTATGACCGGATCAAGGAAGAGATCGGTCGACCACTTAAAGCTAACTTTATCAGACCTTGCAGGTATGCCGACTGGATCTCTAACATCGTACCCGTGGAGAAGAAAGGGTCCGGCAAGTTGAGGGTGTGCATCGACTTCAGAGACTTGAACAGAGCTTCACCCAAGGACGAGTACCCTATGCCTATAGCCGATATGCTTATTGACAGTGCTTCTGGACACGAGGTCATCAGCTTCCTCGACGGTAACGCGGGGTACAATCAAATCTTCATGGCCGAAGAGGATATGTCCAAAACGGCCTTTCGTTGCCCTGGGTTCCTTGGCTTGTTCGAGTGGACAGTAATGACTTTCGGGTTGAAGAACGCCGGAGCCACGTATCAAAGGGCTATGAACCTAATCTTCCATGATCTACTCGGCGTCATACTAGAAGTCTACATCGATGACATAGTTGTCAAGTCGGACGCCTTTGAATCTCATCTGGCCGACTTGCGCTTAGCTTTTGAGAGGATGAAGAGGTATGGCTTGAAGATGAATCCTTTGAAGTGTGCTTTTGGCGTATCGGCTGGGAAGTTCTTAGGCTTCATCATACATCAACATGGCATAGAAATTGATCCTAAGAAGATAGAAGCTATTCAGAAGTTACAAGCTCCGACATGCAAAAGGGACGTGCAACGACTCCTTGGCAAGATAAATTATCTAAGAAGATTCATAGCCAACTTATCGGGGAAGGTCAATGCATTTACTCCTATCATTCGGTTGAAGAATGACGCCGATTTCACTTGGGGGGCAAAGCAGCAAGAGGCGTTCGAGTTGATCAAAGGCTATCTATCTACCCCTCCGGTATTGAAGGCGCCTAGGCATGGGGAACCCTTCCGACTTTACATCGCAGCAGAGGAAGGCGTAATTGGGGCTGTGTTAACCCAAGAAGCCGAAGGAAAGGAACATGCTGTCACTTATTTGAGTCGGCGACTACTCGACGCCGAGACAAGGTACTCTTTCGTTGAGAAGTTATGCTTATGCCTATATTACGCTTGCACGAAGTCGAGACACTATTTGCTGTCTAGTACTTGCACTGTAGCCTGTCAAACCGATGTCATCAAGTATATGTTGCATAGGCCAATTCTTAGTGGCCGAGTCGGTAAGTGGGCTTACGCGCTGACCGAGTACGATTTGGCTTATGAACCCTTGAAATCTATGAAGGGCCAAATCATTGCCGACTTCATTGTTGAACATCGGGTTGACAAGCATAGCATTGACGTTGATCTTGTCTCGCTAGTACCATGGAGATTGTACTTTGATGGTTCAGTCTGTAGCAATGGCCAAGGTGTCGGTGTTGTTTGCATATCTCCGTATGGTACTACCCACGAAGCCTCATGCCGCCTAGAATACTTTTGCACAAATAATCAAGCCGAGTATGAAGCTTTGCTACTCGGTTTAGAGCTTCTGATTGCAATAGGTGCCACACATATTGAGGCTTTCGGTGATTCGTTATTAGTAGTCCAACAAGTATCCAAGGTTTATCAGTGTCTTGACGAATCACTTAATATGTATCTTGATAAGTGTCTAGATATAATCTCTACCTGGATTATTTTAGTATTGCTCATATACCTAGACAAGAAAACTGGGTTGCAAACGAGTTGGCGCAGCAAGCATCCGGCTACCATGTTAGTCGTGGCGTCTTTCATATTTCTCAAGAGCCGATGCTTGGGCCCAACTCGTTAGGAAAGGCTGAGTCAGAGGTCACCGACTCGGTCGCCAGTGGAAAACCGAGTATGAATAACAGAGAAGACTGGAGGAAGTCGATCATTGATTACTTACAAGATCCGACTAAGAGGGTAGACCGGATTGTTCGGCGGATGGCCTTCAAATACACTTTGATCGACGATGATCTTTATCGCCGAACGGTCGACGGAGTTCTTTTGAAATGCTTGGACGAGGATCAAGCAAGAGTTGCGATGGGAGAGGTACATGAAGGCATCTGTGGCACCCATCAGTCGGCTCACAAGATGAAATGGTTATTACGGCGTGCCGGGTTCTATGGCCGACTATGATCAACGATTGCTTCAGATATTACAAGGGGTGTGAAGCCTGTCAGAAGTTTGGTGATATTCAACTCGCCCCTGCTGCCATACTACATCCTATTATCAAGCCGTGGCCATTCAGAGGTTGGGGACTAGACTTCATTGGACAAATCTATCCTTCTCCTCAAAGGGGCATCGGTTCGTATTGGTAGCAACTGATTATTTCACCAAGTGGTCTGAAGCAGTGCCTCTCAAGAACATGACACATGTGGAAGTGATTCGATTCATAACCGAGCACATTATACATAGATTCGGCGTCCCTCAAACTCTGACGACGGATCAAGGTACCTCTTTTATGGCGGGACAAGTAAAAGAGTTTGCCGAGTCCTATAAAATAAAGCTGCTCAATTCTTCTCCATATTATGCCCAAGCCAATGGACAAGCCGAGTCCAGCAATAAGGTGCTAATCAAGCTTATCAAGAAGAAGATCGAAGACAACCCAAGGAGATGGCATGAGGTGTTGTCCGAGGCGTTGTGGGCGCATAGGATTTCAAGACACAGTGCTACCAAGGTGACTCCCTATGAGCTCGTGTATGGACAAGAGGCCGTTTTACCCGTAGAGGTAAATCTGAGTGCTTTAAGATTAGCCAAACAGAATGATTTATCGGCGGTCGACTTTTACAATCTGATGATGGATGGTCTTGACGAAGTCGCCGATAAGCGTTTGGTTGCTTTAAAGGCCATAGAAAGGGACAAGCTAAGGGTAGCCAGAGCATACAACAAAAAGGTCAAGTCGAAGAACTTTCAAGTCGGTGAACTAGTATGGAAGGTCATCCTACCAATCGGCTCGAAGGATAATAAGTTTGGCAAATGGTCGCCGAGTTGGGAAGGTCCTTTCAGAATTGCGAGAGTGGTTCCTGGGAACTCATACTTAGTAGAATCCGTGCAGGGCACTCTGTTGCCGCGAGCTCTCAATGGCAGGTATCTGAAGAAGTTCCACCCGAGCGTGTGGCAAGAAGCATAACAAGTGCTGTGGCCGATATATCATATCGCCCTAAGAGAAGAAATGGCCGATGAGATGGTCCGCATCGCCCTAAGAACAGGACTTATTATTTTCGGTAAAAATACATCTTTATACCGAAAACAGGGGGCATGTGTTGACGACCAAATTGGGCAGTACCCCCGGATGGGCCGAGTGCGTCGGGCAAGATCTGCAATGCTACCGAATCATGGCCCAGGCCGAGTGGTGCAGCGTCCCCGAATCCCGAGTACCCGTTTCCGAGTACCCGCGGTCCCGAGTTCTGGCGCCTCCGAGCACTCGCGCCCCCGAGCACTCGTCCCCGAGCGCTCGTGCCCCGAATATTCATGTCCCCGAGCACTCGTCCCCGAGTACTCGTGTCCCCGAGCACTCGTTTCCGAGCATGAGATCCGAGTGCCGGACCCCGAGCACCCTATGTCCCCGAGTACTCGTCCCCGAGCACTCGTGTTACCGGGTACTCGTGTTCCCAAGCGCTCGTTTCTTAAGTTCTCGTGCGCCCGGGTACTCGCCTTCCCGAATGGGTCCAAGCCAGGCTCCGAACGATGCATCCGAGTCTCAGCCACGCCAGGTCGGTTGCCAAGCCGTAACGTTCCCGTACTTTCCTACAGGTGGGCCGAGGCATTGGATTTCAAGACGAAGACTTTCTGCGCTGGAGGCCTTGACTTGGGGCTCAAGGAACAATAGTTGATCGTGGCATTTAAAGGAAAGTCTGAGATTTGGAAGGACTCCCGGATAATATGGAAAGACATCTCGTATACAAGGCGGAGTCCAGATCACGGCGGTTAATTCGATCAGATTAGGAAGTTATCTCGAGTTTGTATGGAAACATATCTTTGTACGAGATAGAGTCCAATTGTAGCTCAAAGACCGGGCATACCCTATAAATATGAAGGGTATATGGCCGATTGAGGTGGAACTCTCCCAATCGACGCACTCAATACATTATCTTTTCATCTACTATTTTCTCCCTTTGTCTTATGCTTCTCGTTCTTCGTTGTTCTTCGTGTTTCACGGCAACGAGACTCGAGGCCCTGGGGGCGATCAGGTCGACCTAGGGCAGCCCATAGCCGCCGCACCTCCTGACGGGGTCCCTCCCGGGGGTGTGGGGTTTCGGGTTCCAAAAGCACCCGCCGGCGTGTCTTGCGTATCGCGCTCACCGGCGGGTCTCCCCCGATTCCGTGTCCCGCGCATCGCGCTCGGCCTCGGGGGTACACGGTGACGTGTTCGTGTGCGAACACATCTGATCTTCAATTTCTCCTGTACACATGATGCGTGAAGACGTGAAGTATACAGATCGATCTATAATTGGATTAGTCTAATCCAATGTGCTCATAGCACTTTGATCTTCACGTGCATGGCTTTGGAGGCTTCGTGATCGCAAGGCCTCGCGTGAGACTTTGGGCTCACGGACTCGGTGTACTGATGGTGGGGGAGCACCTCGTCCTTGTCGATGGCCATTCCATACAATCATACGAGAATCAATCATGGTTTCAAGAACACAAAATTGATCTACGTAGCAACAAATAATTGAATGAGTTTACCCGGATCAGGAACACAAGATTGATCCACGTAGCAACAAATAATAGAATGATTTTATCCGGATCAATTGGCTATGAGCAAATTCATGCTGATAACGTGTTATAAAATTCTTAGACATCGCATTGCCTATGTAGATCAATCACACATGATGATACAAAAGTAAAGCAGACACAAATACAAGGATATAGAAGTGATGCGTCTATCTCTTTATTAGATTGTATCTCGTAAGTACAATTACTTATTGAATAAACAAAGATCACATCTCTATTTATAAACCATCTACATGATGGTTAGGGTATAGTAATTGACCACTTGGAACCTAGAGGGCACGATGCACAGGCCGGCCCACCCCTTAGGAGGCACAATTTCATAACAACACGGACAATGTGGTAATACAGCAAAACACATTTAACCGTTTGATAATATATATCTATATCTATACTACTTATAAAAGTACGAGCTTATGTGAGATACTTTTGATCTAAACCGTGCATAAATCTCTCATCAACAGTTCATGACTTAAGTTGAATATTTAATAATAATTCTTATTTACATATTTATGATACAATTAATCTCTAATTAGCCCCTACTAATTATCTCTTAATCGTAAGTCTACGGCTCACAATTTAATGTATGCTCTTAATTGTACTGGTGGTGGGGGAGCACCTTGTCCTTGTCTCTATTTATAAACCATCTACATGATGGTTAAAGTATAGTAATTGACCACTTCGAACCTAGGGGGCACGGTGCACAGGCCGGCCCACCCCTTAGGAGGCACAATTTCATAACAACGAGGATAGTGTGGTAATACAGCAAAACACATATAACCGTTTGATAACATATTTTATATCTATATCTATATCTATACTACTTATAAAAGTACGAGTTTGTGTGAGATACTTTTGATCTAAACCGTGCATAAATCTCTCATCAACAGCTCATGACTTAAGTTGAATATTTAACAATTACTTCTTATTTACATATTTATGATACAATTAATCTCCTAATTAGCCCCTACCAATTACCTCTTAATTGTAAGTCTACGGCTCATAATTTAATGTATGCTTAATGCCCGATCATTTTTCGTTCGAGTGATTTATGAGAAAATAAATAAATTTAATAACGTATAGACTTATATTTTAAACGTCAGTTTTACATATGTTATTTTCTTTTATATGTAATATATAGTACGAGAAACGTGCATTCATACACAGTTCCTAGTTTTATAAAAGGGAAAAGATTTTTGTTGCACTCTAATCTAATCATAGGTTGCTAGTTCTATAAAAGGGAAAAGATTTTTGTTGCACTCTAATCATAGAAAAATCCGTATTTGCCACTTGATTTAATGGCATTGCAACTCGTGTCTCAAACATGTGAGGATCGTAGGGCCACATGTCATTGAGACAAGGAGTGGCAAATATTGAATTTTCGCTCTTTGGAGTGGAAAAGTTGTAAATTTCCGAGAATTTTATGTACCTTAGGGCACAGGACAGTTAAGTGGCTCCATCCCACGTGCATCTTATTTGACCATCCGCTACATCGGAAGACAGTTGGTTCGGATCGCTCTAACAGTAGATCCCATCTAGCTGTACAGCGTACCTCGAGGGTTTGTGACTGTGCGGCAAGTGTCAAGTGATGATCTTTTTTTCCTTCATCGTGGCACATCTCGCACTCGCAAAAGCAGAGCAAGAGAGAAACAGATGCACCCATAACACGAAATGGTTCGAAAATTAACAAGTTGCAACTACAGCGCCGTTTGGAACACAGAAATTCCATGCATCTTTACATAAAACAGTTCAACTCGAATAATCAGCAGAAAACAGTTCAACTCCAGTTATCAGCTTTGTGCAATGAATCAAGTCGATCGTTCCATGCTTCGCATTTCTGGAGGAACCACCATTAATGCTGGCCCAGTGGCTCTGATGGAACTCTGCTACCCATAACCCACCAACTGGGTGTCATTCACCAAGGGGCTATTGCGCGGTAACACATCGTGACCTACAAGAGCGTACCTGAGAGCGCATACCATGTATACAAAAATCAAAGGCAAAAAAATTCGACACAAACTTCACAAGATGAGAAACCACTAGCAATACTTTCTTTTTAAGCGAACCACTATGAATACTTGTCAGAACTTACAGGTGACTAGCTCAAGGAGAGCATTCAACAATTCAAGCCATCAGCTATTGACCAAGGATGCGAAACAAAACAGACTGCAACGTACTACGTAGCAATTACGAAATGAAGCACAAACGCAACCTCAACAGTAACAAGTCATCCATCCATTCAACATGAAGCCACGAAAAACATCACAAACTCTCACTGGCAAACGACCTGGACAGACCTGAAGAGGGAGATACTGGAGCACATTGCTACTCCGCCACGCCTTCCTCTTCCTCCTCATCGTCGTATTCTTCCTCGGCTGTTGCGTCTTGGTACTGCTGGTACTCAGCGACCAGATCATTCATGTTGCTCTCTGCCTCGGTGAACTCCATCTCATCCATCCCCTCGCCGGTGTACCAGTGCAAGAAAGCCTTCCTCCTGAACATAGCAGTGAACTGCTCGCTGACTCGGCGGAACATCTCTTGGATGGAGGTGGAGTTCCCAACAAAAGTGCCTGCCATCTTCAACCCCCTGGGCGGCATGTCGCACACGCTTGACTTGACGTTGTTAGGGATCCACTCGACAAAGTACGATGAATCTTGTTCTGGACATTGAGCATCTGCTCATCCACTTCCTTGGTGCTCATCTTCCCCCGGAAACAGGCAGAAGCAGTGAGGTAGCGGCCATGGCGGGGGTCAGCAGCACACATCATGTTTTTGGCATCCCACATTTGCTGAGTCAGCTCAGGAACAGTGAGAGCACGATACATTGTGAACCACGTGATGTCAATGGTGCAAAGCCAACCATGAAGAAGTGGAGACGAGGGAATGGGATGAGATCACAGCAAGCTTGCGGAGATCAGAGTTGAGCTGACCAGGGAACCTCAGGCAGCACGTAACACCACTCATGGTAGCAGAGATAAGATGGTTCAAGTCACCAACTGCATTGTTAGAACCAAAACTATCAGTGCCTACTTCTAATTGAATATAAACTTCCGCATGTAAAATTTCAGCAGTACCACAGAAAAGTAAAGAGAGAAGATTAACTTACAGGAAGGGGTGGCAAGCTTTAGTGTGCGGAAGCATATGTCATATAGAGCTTCATTGTCAAGCACCATACATTCATCAGCATTCTCAACAAGTTGGTGAACGGAAAGTGTAGCATTGTATGGCTCCACAACGGTGTCTGAGACCTTTGGTGATGGGAAGACAGAGAAGGTAAGCATCATTCTATCAGGGTACTCCTCTCTAATCTTAGAAATAAGAAGGGTGCCCATGCCAGATCCAGTGCCTCCTCCCAAAGAATGGCATACTTGGAATCCTGTAAGTAAAGCAGATAAAGCCATACTATTATTCACAAACGCAAACAACAATACAGCACGCAAAACTGCCATTCGTAGTAAACTGAAAAAGGGTTCACATGATGCAGCAACACTCAAAGGACACAAACAACTTGCATTTTAGCAATATCACCATGTGTTCCATGAAACAAGAGTTTGTGTGTAATCAAGTTATCGTAGACATGCTACTTAAAACATATCGGTTAGGCCTGTCATATTTAATAGTACGCCAGAATAACAAATCATATGGGTGACCAAAGCGATAAAGTTAAGCATTTCTTTATTCATCATGAAGGCAAGGACTCCATTTTGTCCAATGTTGACCAGAGAATCCAGCCTCGTTTTATGACATAATTTTTAATTCAATTTTTTAACACAATATCAGGGCACTAGCAGGTGCAAAGTGGAACTTCATGCAAACACATCCAGCAATGGCTTAAATAATAAATATCAGTCCTGCCGACAATTGATGTTGATGAAGCTAGGTTCTCATCCACAAAATACGCATCAATCAGAACATCTCATGGAGATTAGTTTTAACTAGCACCATGGTGCACATCGCTTCAAGTTCCATAGCAATACGGGGATCATACTAATCAAAATAGACCATATTGTCACAGAATAGCTTCTACGCGACCAGCTTCAATTCTGATGATCTGAATTAGGCTATAACATCTTTTAAGTGGCATGCATGAGTAATTATCGTGCTAGATAACAAATTATTTGGATCAACAACAATAACAAACAGTTGGATTCAATTCATGCACCAGTATAACAATCTCCCTACATGCTACAGGTTTATTATAAGAACACAGCACTACCTACTACAAATCGATAAGATCAGTATATCTACAGTGATCACAATCATCATGTCTAGCGACTCAAAACAGCACGTCGCATAAATGCCAAACCAAGGCGCATCGTAATCCCGATCACACCCGCACAACCCCATATCTGGACTGGATCTAACCCCCCCGATGTACGGCTCCTCGCAGATCTAACCCTAACTTCTCAACCTCTAACGAAATTCCAACAAATTCACAAAGAGAGAGATGAGATGAGATGAGATGAGATGAGATGATATACCCTGCAGGCAGTCGCAGTTCTCGGCCTCCTTGCGGACGACGTCGAGGACGGAGTCGATGAGCTCGGCGCCCTCGGTGTAGTGTCCCTTGGCCCAGTTGTTGCCGGCGCCGGACTGGCCGAAGACGAAGTTGTCTGGGCGGAAGATCTGGCCGAAGGGTCCGGAGCGCACCGAGTCCATGGTCCCGGGCTCCAGGTCCATGAGCACCGCGCGGGGCACGAACCGCCCCCCGCTGGCCTCGTTGTAGTAGACGTTGATCCGCTCGAGCTGCAGGTCCGAGTCCCCCGCGTACCGCCCCGTCGCGTCGATGCCATGCTCGTCGCAGATCACCTCCCAAAACTTGGCCCCGATCTGGTTCCCGCACTGCCCGCCCTGGATGTGGAGGATCTCTCTCATCTCGCCGCTGCCAAGCTCGCCGCTGCGGTCGGGGTTGGTGGGTGGTGGCTGCGGTGAGGGGAAGGGGAGGTCGAGCGAGCGAATGGTTTGGGGAATTGGGAAATTTGGATTCGAAATGGGAACGGTATTTCCCGTTGTCTTTTATACTGCGACACTGCTTCCTGCTGCTGCCGTTCGGGTCTCGGGTTCGTTCGAGGGATGCGGCCACCGCCCGGTGGTTGGCTTTGATGGGACCCACATACAGTCGAAGCTGGTGTGTGGGATGGTGGGGCCCGGGTGCAGGAGGAGGGTGGGCTCGACAACTCGGTCGCTGGGAGATGGACATGGGGCCTACGTGCCAGGCTGGCGTAACCGAACCTTGGCCCTACTAGCGCAGTGAGATAAGTAGATGGGATGGGAGCAACCACCGACGCGTGGGGGCGATGGACGTGGGGTCCCGCGCACCAGTTGGCTGGGACTGGTTGGTGAGGTGTAGCTGTCCTGACGTGTCATCGGCGTTGGTGCCACCTGGCAGGGTCAGTTGGGTTGGGCGATTCATGGATTGGGAACGAGAGCTGAGACGGCATAGGGCCATCACCGGTTAACCGGCGGGGAATTTTTTTCGTCATCACGACGAGGAAATTGATTTCTCACAATGACAGTGTTCGGGAAGATATTACTATTTATTAGGGCTTATTGGACACACTGTCTTCCAACCGACGCAATCCATAGACAATTATGTGAACTAAAATCTCTTCTTATATTCGGAGAATTGAGTCGGATTAGAGTGTATCTACACAAGTTTTTAGAGTGTCGTGGGCGTTCCTCCACAGCAGTAGTTGTTCCCCGTTAAGGACCCGAGAGAACAGATCTCATCGTATACCTTATGTAACACCTCGTGGATACTTGGCCAAACCCCAAATTAAGACTTGCGTACTTGTTTGAGTCATGTGGTGCGAGTTACTGCAGCTGGTTCTTGATTAGTCATGCAACATAAATGGTAACTCAATATTGGGGAACAAGAGGGAGTCATCGTTTGAGCGTGTTAATCAAGGCAGAGCACTCAACGCCAGTGTTGCCGTCCTAAGTATTTGTTTGGATGTCATCTGATCTAACTCAACCCCTTGGGATAGACAAGAAATTCGAAGTAAAATCCATTTCAATCCGAAGAGATTTGGTCTAATTCCACCCTATTCAAACAAGCCCTAAACAGCAGCACTCCTGGATAAGCTACTGGTGTACTTTTGCAGCACAATTACGAAAGAATGATTACATGCCGAATTGTGACTGCAATTTATGGAGGGATAGCTATGCTTGACTAGTAATCCAATCGATGTATTGGATGTAGCTGTTGCAGAGTGGTGCCAATGTATTTGACGTCAAAGCAATGTAGCTGTTGCTTTGGAGAAACGACAGAGATCAATCACCAGCACCCACCACATCCCTGCCTCTCGCTTTCAGCGCAGTCGGCCCGATCGGGAAACAAAGGTAAGCAACTATATGAGATCTGGGGCCGAAGTAGCTGAAATTACAAGCTACACTTTTTTGTCACTTAAAAAAGAGACTGAATTGCTACAACGCGATAGGTTCCCCAGCCACAGGGCCAAGTACACCTATCAGTTGGATCAATCATGATATGGCAGTCTTGGATCAATCATGATATGGCAGTCTTCCGAAGGTAAATACCCTGTTTATTGTTACAACCATTGCAACCCTGTTTATTGTTACAACCATTGCAATGGGAAACAGGATGGTGCCCAATGTTTCAACCATTGTAATGGTAAATAGATAATGATGCCCATGCTAGAACAATTGCAATAGCAATCCGACAGGTGGAACAACTTAACAGGCGAGCTGGGAAGCTGCTCGGTTTGAAACACTATCAGATGACGGTAACGCCACTGTCACCTTTGATAGAGCGCAGGCAGCCACTATCCCAATCCTTGATTAATGATGCAACTAGAATGCCTTCTTCTCGTACGACACTAGCCCATGGATCCCTCCTTCAACTTGCGCGGCACCTGTCCTCACCTGGTAAGGAAGATTAGCAAAGACTGAATCAGTTCTGTTGTTAATGTTGTTTATTTTTCAGTTGAAATATACAAGCAAAAATTGACAGAGGCAGAATCTCCTGTTAGTATTTCAGTACTTTGAGAATCTCCTGTTAGAATAGATATGCAAACTATCAATATAAGCATCTTCAGGGAAATTTCGATGTACTTTTGGCACTACACAGCCATGAGCAGGAATGACACTTCTTATTCACTGTAACTTGTAATACGAAGACCACAGTGTGATTTTGGTTCTTAATGAAAAGGAGGCTTGCTATATTTGGTCAAAGAGGAGGACAGATAGATCTAGTTGAGATTATTTTGTCAAAAGACTAGGTCAAATGTGGCCTGAGCTGGAAAAGAAGAGTAAGCACAATTGAGTTTGTATAGCAAATCAAATTTCACTTGGGAGTGAATATGGTAGCATAAAGTACTGTTAAGACTTAGTGAGCCATATCCCTCGAAACATTCAATACGTTGATGAAGCTGTATGCATATCTAACTGACTGCTGACACGAATATGATAAGGATTAAGAGCCAATCTGTTCCCCCACAGGGAGCAAGATACATAGAGTATGTGCAATCAAGAGCTTAACAGACCAATCACCACAACACAATATTCTTTTTTTTTAATACTTTGCAGAGAAGGGTAGCACAAGACTACAAAAACATAGAATGAGAAGGACACACTTATCATGAGGGAAAAAGAGCGGCCAAAACCAGATTCTGTGACTCAGATTGTCCATAACACAGTTGATCCATTCCACTGGTATGTAAACTAAAAAATGGACTATTCTACAGCTGGGCATTTAAGGTAATATAAAGTCTTGTCGAATGCAGAGTAGCTTTCCTATGAATAGATCCATGAGTTAATAACCACTAACTACAACAATCTATTGCCATTCAAAAAAAACCTACAACAATATATTGATCTTAGCACTTAGCACATGATCATTGAATACTACACATGAAGACACCAGTGTTACTGCCCATTCCAAAACCAACTATTTTTTTCAGCAGCAGATATGAAAAGCATTCATTTGGTTTGTGAATATTTGTATATCATGAGATTTGTCCATTATATAGAAAAGAAATCATTGTGTTCTCAACAAAAATAAGCAATTTCTCCAATCTTAGGTACTTCATATTATTAATCACTCAAAATCGAAATCTAAAAGAAGAGGTAAAGAGCAAATATGTAAACCAGCATGAAAATACCTCTAATCTAAGAGTCTCTGATCGTAAAAGATCATGAGCTGACTGCAAAGAGGATGCACCAAGATCTTGGAAGCCTTGCTTAACAGCTTGCATTGTATAAGGAATGAACCTCAGCACAGAACCTTTGTCAGCTACAGCTCCAACAACTCCCTGGGCAACTTTAAGCTTGAGGGTATCGCCAAGGTACCTTGCATCGCTCCCCTTTGTCATGGCTTCCAGGGAACCCATGCCTCTGTATTTTTTTACTCGATAGCCGTCCTAGCAAAACATTCAGAGAGTCTCAATTTTAGCCAGAAGCAAGTAAAACTGCACATGTCTGTAATAAATATCATAAAAAGTACATTCAAACTAACCAATACGTTTAAATGCTCAATCACCTTATACACCAACCCTTAATGGCACTCTTTGGTTAGATTTATGACATCTAATTTGACTGAACCATTATGTGTGCATTAAATTAATGTATACCTTGTATGCATAGGCCCCAGGAGCTTCGTGGCTGCCAGCCAAGAAACTGCCCATCATAACAGTGGATGCCCCCAGTGACAAAGCCTTCACAATATGTCCAGAGTAAGAAATTCCACCATCAGCTATAACTGGCACATTCTGATCCTTGGCATACGATGCAACCTTATACACGGCAGTAGCCTGTCAAACCAAAAAAAAGGCATCAAAGGCATGCAGCTGTACCAATATTGTTCGGTGTCTATATATCATGTGTTGACATGCAACTGCAACCATTTGAAACCAAACATACAAAACTATTTTCTAGCATAGACCAGCCCGACTGCCAGAATATGTGGAAACATATGGAGCAAGTTACCATCTAAATCAAATATTCAAATTAAATTGCAGCTCCGAAAACACAAGAAAAGAAAGCATTACATCAGGTTCCACAAACAAATGCTACTCAGGTTTATGAGAACAGAGACTAGAACATCTAATGATCAATCCAAGCTCTTTCTATATTTCCATTTTCAATGACCCAAAACTCCCTAAAAGTTCCAAATGTATTGCATAGGTACATCAGGCTTTGTTGCGCCTTCCAATCATACTCTTCACTGTGCTATTGCAAAGGCACATGAGGCTTTGTTCTAGATAGCAGTCGTTATGTGAAATTCAGCGGTTTAGCAAGCCGATTAAGTGATAAAGTTGGAACTCAACTTTTTCACGTATGAATAGTTATATTTTTTGATTGTGGGGTAGCCTCTTTCAAGGTCGCATACCAGAATAGCTATACAAGGTGGGGTGGCCGCTCCACTAATTACTTGAAGTTACACCTTTCAGAACAATCAATATTGGATGCTTGGCATGAATATGACAGAGGTTTTGATATGTTTAGAATTTCTAGTGACAGATCAGGATTTTTTTTCCATCTTGGTCCCATTGCTCTAAAATGTGATAGGAATATCAGAGGACTCCAAGCGTGACAAATAGCATGCACATGCTAATCCTACCAATGACAGAGGATCCAAGCTAATAAGCAAGATAAGCAACTAATTTGACAGCAAATGAACAAAACTACTAAGGGAGCAGAAGTTTATGAGAAATTTATCGATTATATACCTGCCCTCTACCCACAGCACAAACCTCCTGGGTAGTGCAAATTGAGCCGGAGCCCATTCCAACACGCAGCCCATCCACTCCAGCAGCAACCAAATTCTGCGCCTGCGCAATAGTCACCACATTGCCTCCAATCAAATCCACCTCTGGATACATCTTCTTCGCATACTTTATCATATCAAGCTGGTAGATGGAGTTCCCCTGCGAGCTATCAATCACAATAGCATTGACCCCTGCCTGAACTAGCTGCTCTAGCCTAGGCTTGTCATCCTCACGAGTCCCAATAGAGGCTGCAACTACAAACTTTCCGTCTGCTCCAATAGACGGCTTGCCTAGCTTCGGGAAGCTCCGAATGCGCTCCACGTCCTTGGAGGTGATGAGATCGATTACCTCACCGTCCTCGGACACGAGAGGGGCGTAGTCCAAACCCTCGTCAGCCAAGAAGGCCGCAGCCTGCTCGAAGTCGAAGGAGGCGGAGGCCGAGCGTGGGGTGGCGCGCATGTACTCGGAGACCGGGATGGGTGCCTCCGGCGAAGCGACGTCGGCGGCGACAGCAACACCGACGAGCTTGGAAAGCGAATCGCCGCGCTCCGTAACGAGAGCGTAGTCATGGCCCGCGAAGTCGTTAAGCGATGGAGCGGAGGCCGGGGAGAAGAAGGGAACGGAGGATACGAACGGGAGGCGGCGGGACTTGGCGGCGCGGACGATGGAGGCCTGGATGTGGGGCTCGGTGTTGCAGTGGACGACCGCGGCGGCGCCGAGGCAGGCCATGGCCGCGGCCATGGCGGCCTCGGAGACGGTGTCCATGGGAGAGGCGACGCACGGGATGGAGAGGGGCACGCGGCGGGAGAGGCGGGTGGAGAGGTCGACGGCGTCGGCGGGGAAGTCGATGTAGCCCGGGAGGAAGATGACATCGTCGTAGGTGTAGGAGACGCCCTGCGAGAAGAGATGCCGCGCCGAGAAGCCGTCGCCGGCGTGGTCCGCGCTAGTCGCCGCCATTCGTGGGTTAGGGGTTTTAGGGTTTTAGCCGGCCGCGGCGGCGGGGTTGAATGGAAGTGTAGAGGGGATGGTCAGATGGATGAATGGATCGAGTAGGAGGCGTGAAGTGGAGGTTTGTAATTTTGTATCGATTAAAGGTAAGGATTTGTTTGGCGGGTACCAACTGTACCAGAATTCTCTATGACATTGGGCTCTACGTTGTCTCACGCAAACGAATCTCTTCAGCCGACATGTGGGGCCCACCTCTTCTTAGGCGAGCTGAGGCTGGGTCGGGACAATAGGGCCCAGCTGCAGATGGTGCAATGGTACACAATTTTTAAAACGTCGGCCTCGAGGATATTTTAACGGGTGTTTTAGAGAACTCATTAGCGTTTGGTTCGAGAGATCACTGAATTGTAAACACTTATTCCCAAAAATATAATCGAGAAATATATTGGATGATCGGTCCCACGTTAGTCTTATCACATGATTGGTTGTGTGCCGTCGAATCTAAAGGAGAAAAAAGGAAAGAGAGAGACTAACTGGCGAAGGAGGAAGGGAACGACGGACATTCTAAGAGCTAGCCGACGGCTTGGTAATACTGTCCCACCCTCCTCTCCCCTCAAGCTTAGATGGATAACCTAATGGGGGGCGCTGATACCCTGACTTGTTAGTGGTGGTGGCGACGGCTGACCAGATCTGACGGCATGGTGTTGAGAGAGCAGGAGGAGAAAGCTGAGGTAGTAATAGGGGAAGCGGCGACACGGTGACAGGTGAGGTGGAAGTCGAAGACAACATAGTCATGTCTCTTTTTATGATAAGCTATATCTTATCTTATAAAAGATAAAAGTGGTATCTATCATAGATATTTTATTGTTTTTGGTGGGAGTTTTACGCTTATGATTAGGGATGAAAATAGGATAGGTACGTGTGAACATTGCTCATGATGTATCCTAACTCATAATTTTCCACGTGGTGAAGTAGATATATCTATTCGGATATGGAGTGCAAATTACACCGGATACATACATGACATATTAGGTCAGAAATGGATATACCAATAGATATAAGAAAAGGTGTAACTTGACGGATGAAAATAGTCAACTATGCGACAAGTTAGGTGATCATTTACCATATGCATCTACAAAAATTAATGCATATATCAAACTTTGCAAATACATATAGTAAATGAGTCACGGAGGCTATTGCGTGAAAATTTCCGAATATGATATTATTAGATACAGGTCGGATCTATAATATAACAGCACGTGTAGATACCTTTTCAAATATGGCATCAGATCGACCTAAAATTATCCTGTTGTTTTCACCTCTACCTATGAAGGCGAGGTTTAATGAACTAACCCATCATATTTCTCAAACCAAATAAGCTAAGAAGGAATAGTCAATTCACCATTCGGTAACGCAAACACAAATGGTGGGTGTTCTTTCAATGTAGCATCCGGAGTCACTTGTGTGGTGGAGATACAAAATGTCACTTTTCTGTTCAATTATATGCAGCAACAGGCACAAATTCACTGATTTAGACACGTGTGTTGATGAGCTCATTTAGGACTGATTCAAAATGAACCATAGATCATAAATTGTCGACCCGCGTTCACTTTCAAAAACACTGCGTCCGAGTTCGGTGCCCATATAGGCGATAGGTCTCGTAATACGAGTGATGATGAATAGTACGGTTTCCCGCATATTAGGGGTATCCGTGTACCGAATCCCGGGACTTTAGGAAAGTACAGCGTACCCGGTAAGGATCCCTGGACGACAAGGTAACCCCTCTCAGGAAAGGAAGACTCCCCTTAAACTAGGAAGTCAATCCCGACGTTTAAGGAGGCCAGAGTCCTACTCGAGCGTAAGTCCACGTCCAGTACGACCCTGGGAACCCCCTATATAAGGATCAGCAATCCCATAGGGGAGGGGGAGGTTCTACAAATCTTACAGGTCTTTCTAGTCGCAGCACAAGCAACATAGGATCTCAGGAGGCGAAGCCCTAGAAGACCCGCTGCCTCGAAGGAGTCGAGCCCGGCAGTTTAGCTAGATTAGTCTACGATTAGGCCTAGGGTAGCCACTAACATACACCCCCTATTGTAAGCGTGTTCTCCATCAATATATAGCAACAGGACGTAGTGTTATTATCCTGAGGGAGGCCCAAACCTGTATAAAAACGGCTGTCCCCTGCTGTCAGAGCTCCTGGCACTTGGGCCCTAGAGGTCCCTACCCCCCAGTAATCATCACTCCACGAATACCGTAAGATCGCCGATTCACCGATCGTCGACAGATGGCACTGACCGTGGGGACCTCTCCGGACCAAGCCGTCCAGGAAGAATCAGAGTCGGCAGGACGCGCAACTAAGCGCGATCAGATCCCAGCGCCGGTTGCACAGCCCTCACCGGTTTCGACCGAGGAGAAAGAAGCAAACCCGGCAGGAAAACCGATCGCAATCTCGCCCCGTACTGGGTACTCGGATCAGGGTTTCTACGACAACTTTGGCCCTATGGGCCCGTACCCGGTTACGGATCGAGTGGATTTCGGAGAGTACGCCCCTAGAGAGGACTCGGATGGCGAAGCAGATCACTTCAGAGCTGAGTGCGCCAGGGCTTTCAGCGGGAAGTTGGTCTTGAATGACGACTTCCCGGCAGGAACGACCAGCCCCATGGTTGGAATTTCTCCTGTAAACTCTGATCGTGAGAACGATCAAGATCTTACCCACGTCGTGTCCAATGAAGACAACGTGATGGAATATGAGTACACATCGTCCAGCCAAGGACCTCGAATGGTACTCGCGATCGACGATGGTCGAGAAGACCTCGAAGATCAGAATCTGCCCGGGGGCTCACAGCAGCACAATGCAATGGCTGCCTCCCACATGAACGGGGGCTTACCCGCCATCGGGGAAAGAACTCCTCGCCGGAACGGAGACCCGCCTGCCGCTGTGGAGAGATCCCCCCTCCCCCGGGAACGAGGGAATACGTGTCCCGAACTGCTCGAAGACTTGCGAAAGTACGCAATCTGTCACAGCCTCCCGTGGCGGATTTATCGACACCCGCGGGTGTGCGGTGGCTGCAACGATTGGGGGCTGACCTCCAAGAGGCTCAGAACCAAGCCGAGTCTTCTCGAGCCCAATCGGTGACCCGTAGCTCTGCTCGGGTAAACACCCCTCCTCCGCTAGAAGAACGCGATCAAGAGGGACGACACCCCAGGAACAGGTCTCCTCAGGAGGAGCCACCTGTCGACCTTCGAGAACAGCTCGACAAGCGCCGCCGCCAAAGGCGCCAGCAAGAGCAACAGCCTTCTCGGAGAGATCACGTGCAACACGCCAATACTCGCGGCCGATCCTCGACCTCGAATAGCGGCGAGAATGCACCTTATTGGGGGGCCTTCAGTGGATGCCAGGCGCTATCCCAGGAACTCCGACAGGTACGCTGGCCTTCTCGATTCAAGCCCAATTCGCTAGAATCGTACGACGGCACCACGAATCCCGTGGAATTCCTTCAGATCTACACCACCGCGATCGAGGCAGCCGGCGGGGACGAGAAGGTTATGGCCAACTATCTTCCTACCGCTCTCAGAGGAGCCGCTAGGACGTGGTTGACGAATCTACCCCCGGGAACGATCCGTTCGTGGGGACAGCTATGCGACATGCTACTCGGGAACTTCCAAGGTACCTTCCCGAGACCTGGTCGGGTCGACGATCTATTCCTTGTCGTCCAACGACCAGACGAGACCTTCCGAGAGTTTACCAAAAGGTTTAGTGCTGTCCGCAACACTATCCCAGAGATAATGGACTCGGATGTCATCCGCGCCTTTACTCGGGGCAGCAGAAACGAGATGTGCACGCACGATCTGATCATGCGGCCACCGAAAACCACCAGGCAGCTCATGGATCTGGCCGAGAAGGGCGCTTATGTGGAGGAAACCCTGCGGTACATCAAGCAACAGCGGGGTGAGTCTACCAGTTCTCCCCTCCGGTCAAGGGGCGATTCGTGCAAAACTAAGCGCAAGAAGAAGCCCTCCGGGGGGAACAAGGAGAAAAGGATCAGAGCCGACGAGGTAATGGCCGAGATCTCCGAGAAGTGCACCTGGCGACCACGCCCCAAGGATAAACCTACCACATCCTCCGACAAGTCATCCAAACCCTGGTGCGATTTTCACCAGAACGACTCGCATGATCTGCGACAGTGTCGCATCTTCAAGAAGTATCTTCGGGAAGAAAGAGAGAAGTTCCATGAGGAGAATCCTCAGGTCGCCAATAACAGTCGGGAAACGACCTCCGAAGACGATGACTCCACCCCTGAGCCTTTCCAGGGGCACGTCAGAGCAATCGAGCACATATTCGGGGGCTCAACCTCTTACGAATCTAAGAGGCAATACAAGGCGATCACCCGAGAAGTTCTCGCGAGCATACCACGGGTCCCTCGAGCGGTCAAATGGTCCGAGGTCACGATCTCTTTCGACCAGACCGATTGCCCCGAAAATTGCGCTCGGCCGGGACGGTACCCAATTGTGGTCGAGCCAACGATCAACAACTGCCGAGTGGGCCGGGTATTGATAGACGGAGGGAGCTCCCTCAATATCCTATTCGCCAACGCCCTTGATGCGATGCAAGTGCCACGGTCATCTGTTCAGATGGTGACGCACGCTTTTCACGGTATCGTCCCGGGCTCATCGGCCACGCCGATCGGGCAAGTCACGCTCCTGTTTACCTTCGGTACACCGGAGAACTTCCAAACAGAGAAAATCCTGTTCGATGTAGTCGACTTCGAAACAGCATACAATGCTATCTTAGGGCACCTACTCTGGCCAAGTTCATGGCAGCTACGCACTACGCCTACCAGTGCATAAAGATGCCCGGCCCAAAAGGTGTCCTCACGATAAAGAGCTCCCCTAGAGAAGCACTCCTCTGCGACAAGCGCAGCCTCGACCTCGCAGAGCAGCACCTGCCCTCTAACCAAGACGCCAGCGTGGCGGCTCCCGCCACCACGTTGTCAAGACCACCTCCACGGCTACGAGCGACAACTTCGGAAAGTACCCCCTCCAAGTCGGAGAAAGAGTTCCACGACTAAGTCGGAACAGGGAGAAAACAGGGCCTTCCCCTAAACAGGACAACGGTTCCTCAGGAGAAGCAGCCCGATCCAGGTCGCTCGTGCCAACGGTAGAAAGGTCGCGTCCATTAGAGAGTCCCGTGCAAACACCTTCGGTAAGATCGCACGACCGTCGCCTCCTCATCGGCAGATTCCAAAGTTACACCAGCTCCAGCCTTAAGGATCGTCAAGCTACGAACAAGTCGATGATAAGACGCTCCGGGCGCCACCGCCCAGCACGCGCACTCAACAAAGTTTCGTCAGCGGGTCACGACAAAAGGACGAGAGTCTCTGGGGCAACCGGCGACGAGCTGAACAAGGAGGGGACGGTTTAGTTTTTCTTAGTTTTTCACATAGTTCTTTTTTTCTTACAGTAACCTGTAAAAGACACAGTTTTAAATTATACCAAGTCTCTAGTTCAATATTTTTCATCATTAATTATTTCAGACTGCCTATCCGAGATATCTCTCGAAAAGTCAGTCGGGGGCTGGATAAGAACACAGCAAGTTGATGTACGAGTACGAGTACCGACTTCTTCGACCCGCACAAGGGATAAGGGTTCGGCGCTATAACTGTCAGGGACGCAAGGAAAACCCCTTAACGCGTTTGCAGGTGACAGGGGAGCCACTGAGCCCCCCACCTGACCAGACCTAAGGCCTGATTGACTAAGCTCCCTAGTTCCGTAGCAATGTCCCCTGATCCCGAGTAAAGGAAGGGAAAAAGGTACGAGTACGACTAGGTCAACGGAACCCGTACGCTTATCCACGTCTTCGACTACTCGGAGCAGAAGATACCTCGGGTAGAGTGAAACTTTGTTAATCGGGCAAGTGTAGAATTTACCTGCCAAACACCGGAGTCTTTGTCACGTCCCGTTTTTCCTAATCTTGATTTCGAGCATATCATTGCATGTAAGTTAGGGCATCTGCATTAAACAAATTCAATACACCGAAAACCCGCACACACGCACTCCAGCCGATAAAACCCTAATACGACAGATATCATAAAACGACACGCGCCGTATCCACCGGAGCACTTACGGCACCTTGCCGCCGAGTAACCCTGAGCCGAGTCGGAAGACCTACCGTGGATCCCGTATACTCCCCCTCCCTTGCCGCGCACCCGGATCCCTAATTCCAGCCCTAGATTCCTCCCCGTTCCATTTAAACTTTTTCTCTAGAAACCCTAATCGGGAAAACCTACCACCTCTCGGTTTCTCGGAAAATTCTGGAATAAATCATGGGGCAACCTGACATTATAATTTCCTCAGCTAGGGTATAAAATAATAGGACCCAGTTCAAAAATATCCGTTTGCAAAATAAATAAACCCTAGGGCAAAAAGTTACCGTTGCACCGTAACGTAGCTAACCCTCAGTTAAAAACCCACCGACAGCCTCGTGGGAATTCTTTCCAGCAGAACCAACAAGCTTTATCTCACACGTTTCCTCTGGCTATCACGTTCCATTTTCTATACACGGATTCCCTAGTATGCCATGCACTGATACTCACAAAATTCACAGTACACAAGGTACCGAGCGGTGCCTAACTTCACTGATCCCTCAAACACGTTTTCCTCCACACCAGTGGCAGGGAACGACAGCTCAGCTACATGTCATCCTCCCCTTAGCATGCTCATGCCACCCGGGCAAGCACTGGCCGCGCACTGGGCGAACCTCGGAGCTAACTAGCACGCCACGGCACACATGCACAGCATTCCGTCACTCCTCCATCGTCTCCATCCCGTCTACGCTGGTGACAACTCTGCCGGCCATCTCTAGCGCGCCACGGCTGCCAGCAGACCTTCCCCTCACCTCCCATCAACTCCCCTGCTCCCGGCGACCTCGAGCAGTGGCCATGACTGGACCAGTCGACGGCGTCCCATTCGGGAAGCAAGCAAGCTCCAGCAGCCATGGCCAGCATGCCGCGCCGCCGGCCTATAAATAGCAAGCAAGCCCCCTTTTCCCTCCAGCACAAACTCGCCACCCCCTCCCTAAGCCTCCCTTGCTCTCAATCCTAACCCAATCATCCTCCATAGTCCACCAAACTCAACCCGGCGCCATGGCATAACCCAGGAGGTTCCAGCAGCAACACCGAACTCCCCTTCCTCAACCTATCGCCCCTATCTCCCCCCGATCCACACCAGATCGAGCCGCCCCAAGCCCCATTAGCTAGCTAGCCGACGCCAGCTCAGTCCCCAGCTCCTCCTCGCCCGAAGCCGCCCCGATTCCTTCGGATTTTCCTCCCCGCCGAGAGCTCCAACGCCGCTAACCGTCGTGGCCGGTCACGAGCAGCAGTGGCGCCCCGCAGAGCTAACTCCTCACCCGAGCCTCCAACCGCTGGCCGTTGAGCAACCCTAACCGCCGCCACTCTCCTCAACCGCCGCCGCCGCCACCACAAGCCTCGCTTCTCTGTCCGAGCAGCTAACCCAGTACTGCATTTCCCCTCTGGTTCGACCCTCCCTTCAGCTCAGGTAAGCATCTCACCGACGTGTGGGCCACGGGAGCTCAGGACCTGTTTTGTTTTTGCAAGTAGCGGACACCAGAAAGAATCCCCGCCTGCCTCCCTTTAATGCGCATACCCGGTCCGAGCTAAACCCCGCACCCGACCAATGAACCGCGCCACAGCTCACTCCCGCCTCCTTTTCCTTTAAGGCGTGTCGATCCGGTCGGACGCCCGAGTCCCCGCGTCCGTTAGCTCATGGCGCGTCTAGCCAGTCCGTTTCAGACACGGTGATTAAGCGCTAAGTCCAACCGGTTAGCACATTTAATTAGCTAAACCTGCTCCCAAACGAATTTTGCATGCATTGTTTCGGTATTAAGAGAATAAAAGATAAAAATCAACTCCTAGCTCAAAGACATTTTCATATTTAATCCTATTAGTCTTGAATCAGTACAAGTTATAATAAAAGTCTCATTCCTTGCTAGGATTTGAATACATTAACAATAGAGGTAAAGATTAGATTGTATTTTATCTTTCCCTACTCCCTTCTGCACATACTTCATATGAACATTTTAACTCCGTAAAAAGTCCTATACCTGTCCAAGACCCTAATGTATCTGTGGCATTCCGTAGTCTAGTTGGATAGGAGCGTCCAAATTTCAAAAGCTTAACGATGAGCTTACCCTCGGCTAGATGCTCTATCATTTTATGTGATATTCTTGCACATGCCCAACTCTCGGAATGTCTATTATGCTCGTAAACCTAAACCCTAGAACAGCGGAACTCTACCAACAATTGAAACCTTCATATACTCTCATTCCGAATTCCGCACAGCTACATTTAATTTAACAGACACTCGGATTAATCGGGAATCGACCGTTCAACGTCTTAAACCCAAACTCAACCCTAACCCCGTTATTTCCTCTCGAGCATGCATGTCATCTGGTTTATTGGAGTTGTTTGGGATTTCCTCTTATTCGATGTTCTTTCGGCGCGTAGTTGACGGAGCGACGTACGTGCGCCAGGAGGACCCGGCATCACCCCCGCGTTCAGAACAGGAACAGGATCTGCCAGGCAAGCATTCCCACTTTGATCATGTCGATATCCCATATATGCAAAGTGATGGATATTTTGTTTACGAACTCCGCATGCTATGTGTTTAATACCGATATTTTATGTAGAGATAGCTATACCCATTAGTTGCACGATACCTAGGTCTGATTATCCGTCATTGTAACCCTAGGTATATTTATCGGTCGTTCGCGACCGTCGAATAACTAGGACTATAGGTGTTAACCACGCTTAGCCCTGCTATAGTTAAAAACCAAGTTTTATTCATCCCGTTGGGATATGGGAAAACAAACCCTCGGATAGCATATGCTGTCCGAGGTGACTTTCACAAATAAAGGATTATCAAAAACCAAAAGAAAAGAGGAGATGATTTGAATTCGGGCGAGAGTACTAAGGGCAGCCTGGGGCTGTAGAGGAATTGATGATGGCACGGTCGTCCGGGACGATCGTGGGTTGAGGAAATGGAGTCTCGCTCGAATCAGTTAAGGACCGAGCCTAAGTGCCGCTAAACCGGTTCCACACCATACGTCCATATGTCCTTTATGGGAAGGACTTGGCTTAGTACCCCGGCAAGTATTAGGGTTTGGACCCGTGGGAAGTAGGAAGTTAGTGCTAGGTGTTTTAAGTCCTAGAGGATCCATCTACGCCGGGCGTGAGGTGATGATTTGACACAAAGGTGGGGAGTCCTGTTTTTGGTCCGGGACGCAAGAGTAGGTCAACCACCTAGCGGGTCCAACTCTGGTATGGAAGCGGGCGAAGGTCTCGTTGTAACCACCCTGCCAATACACTCTGTGTAGTGTATCTGTTAGCGCTCGGCATTAGGGGTGTAATTACATCTTGTGGGTAAAGCCGTACAACCTCTGCAGAGTGTTTAAAAACTATTCGAATAGCCGCGTCCTCGGTTATGGACATGAACTGGCAAGGCCACACACTGGTTAGACTAAGTTTTGTTTGCAAAAGCATGGGAAAGGGATTAAGGACGTGGGCATGATGTGTCCACAGAGGGCAATTTACGCTACGGGTTGGTAGCAAGGAATTGCCGGAGGAGTAGGCTAGCCGTGCTATCCGGGATACCACGGGCTGAGCCAGGGGCACTCGCTGAACTATCCGGGATAGTGTCAGTGGGGCGTTGAGCCGAGAAGCTAGACATATTGCCCGGGGTAGTATGGTCTGAGTTGTCTCGAGGATTGTAAGGAGGTAGCCGAGTCTACCTCGAGAGGATTCTGTTCATTTTACTTTAAACAGTTTTATTAAATTGCTTTTGAATCTATTACTCAAGTATTTAAATTAAGAACTTACTTTTCCACACAATGACCAACTTAGGGTAGAGCTATTCCTTGTTATATCCCCGCATGAAATATTCCGTATACTCCTTCCTGTGGGAATAGCTTGCGAGTACATTCAATGTACTCACCTGGCTTGTTGATTTGGCCAGAAGAAGAAGAAGAGTTCTGCTCCGACGAGGAGGATTCCGACTTTGAGGGCTAGGGCGTTTCCCCAGTCAGTTGCCTGTGAGGTTGGCATATTGATGGGTTTATCTACGTATCTTTTATGTATTTCCGCTGCAAGACTTTGAATTCGGCCAATAGGCCATATTATGTTAAAGACTTTAAATGGATTATATTGTAAAATAATTGGTAATGTATGACGACATTATAAAGTTTTTGTGTGTACCGGCTACAGTTCCAGGGACCGGTACAGTAATCACAGGAGCGTTTCCGGCCTTAAAACCGGGGCGCCACAGTCTTCCCTCAACAGAGGAATACGGAGGTGCTGCCAGGGCCACGACAAGCTGTACGAAAGACCCCTTATCGCGTTTACTGATGACGAGGAGCCACGGAGCCCTCCATCCGACTAAACCTAAGGACTGGCCAATCACAGCAAGAACGACCTACGACACTATTCGTATACCTACACCGAAGGGAGGCAAAGGGCACTGGTTCCGACTAAAGTCTACGCTTGCATCCGACAAGGTTTCACATAAGCAGATCAGACAAGGTTTCGAAAAACCAAAAAACACACAAGTTATTGCACAGTTACTAATCACTGTCTTCACATAAAAGCATGCCATTACAGAGACCTACTCTAGGCCATGCGACTGGACTTGAGCGCCGAAGGCATCCGCCGCTTCCCGCACAGCGTCAAGAAGCTGCTCTTCCTCGTCCTCTGGCAGGTCGGCAGCAAGCGCCTCCAGGGATAAGTCCGGGTGCCTGCGCCTCAGGAGAGCCAAAGCAAAGGCTAGGGCGTCGCTTAAACCTTGCCGGAGCTCATCTTGAAGAAGCTTCCCGATGGTAGGCTTCAGCTGGGAGACAGACGCCGTCAGGTCCACTAGGTGGGTGGCCGGAGCAAGGCCCGAGGGGACAACGACGCCGACTTCGCCCAGCGCCTTCTCGAGCGTGCCCAAGGTCCGCTCGAGGTCTCCCTCCAGTTTTCCCGCATAGGATTTACTCCTTTGCAGGGAGGACTCCGCGTCCGAGAGGCGCGCCTCGACCGCTGCCCGCTGCTTCTCGGAGTTCTCAAGGCGCTTCTGCAGCACCTCATTCTCCGCCCGCCACCTCCCGGACTCGTCGAGGCGTTTCTTCAACTCTTCGCGCGCCAAGTCCAGCTCCGCTTGGGCCTTCTCGAAGGGAGCGACCCGGGAGATAGCAAGCTGAAAAAGAACAGATTAGTATGAGCAAAGTAAAATTACCTTATCACTAATCTTCCGTGCGTTACTTGCAGCAAGGAGAAGAGGCTAAGGCTTTCCGGCGCCGAAGGACCCGAAGGCACGGCCTGCTCGACCAGGGCCAACTCCGACTCCAGCGCCGGGGACTGCTGCTGCTCAGTAGGAGCCGGTGACGACTCCGGCGCGGGGGTTCCCTGCTCGACAAGGGCCGGTGCCGACTTCGGCGCCGGGGGCTGCTGCTCGGCATCCGCCCTAGTCGGGGTCCTGGCAGGAAGGATCGACACCCTAGTCGCCAAAGTAATCAAGTCAAGCCTTCAGCAAGGCAAGTCAAAAAAAAAGACGGCAAAGGAGAACTAACCTCGAGCGTTTCCCCGCTGGAGGAGGCTTCCTTGCCAAGGCACCCGAACCTCGCTTGCCAGAAGCCAGCGGTGCTTCCCCTCGGCCGCCACGGTCTCCTCCCCGAGAACGGTCGTGGGGGGGGGGCGGAGTTGGTTCCTTGGGGGGAGGCTGCTCGCTTCGGGCTGTCCGACACATCCATCCCCATGTGATGGTGACATGGCACCCGGGTACCATCAAGGAGGATGAATCCGGCCTCCCGGCCACGGGATGGGCCGGGCCGGCTGTCCGGAGTCCGACTACAACACGGGGGCGCCTCACCGACGTGGAGTACAAGACAAGGACTAATACCTGTCCGGCTTACCCGGAATTGGTTGTAACCGAATAGGAAACATATCTGTTAACCCGATCCGGACTCTGTAACCCTACCCCGGCCGACTATATAAGGCCCGGTAGGGGACCTCCGATAGGCAGAACATCTCATCTAGCTTAATCTCCATTGTTTCATAGCTCAGGCCCCTTCGAGATCAATTCTCTAGGGCTTGCGGCACTCGGGATACAGCAATACCAGCCACCAAACACAGGACGTAGGGTATTACCTCTCCTTGAGGGCCTGAACCTGTCTAAATCTTGTCTCCCGTGTGCACCCATCCAGATTTGCTGTGCTCACGCCGCCCCATAAGTAGTATTGCCGGAATAATACTCCGACAGTTGGCGCGCCAGGTAGGGGACCGTGCGCATAGATCCATCTGCACGAATCCGGATGGGCTTCGTCAACGTCAACAGCGTCTTCGTCCCGGGAAGCATCATGAGATTCGTTCTCGAGAATGCTGCCCCGGATCCCGGCCAGCTTTTCCGATTTGGAAGGCTGAACTTCATTGCCGACAAGGTCGGTCAGCTTCACCTCTGCCACTCGGCGACATCCCGATTGGTAGAGGCTTCATCAGCTCTTCAGCCCGGGCCTCCCATGGAGCCCGCATACTCGGCCCCTCTCCCCAGGGATGAGGCTTCGCCGAAACCAGATCCGTTTGTCGCACACGAATTCGCACTCGGATCCCGACTGGTGGGCACTATCGAATCTCTCCTCCCCGTCCTCGAGTACTACTCGGACGAGGATGAAAGCTCTGGCAGCCACCATCCGTCTAGGGAAGTCTTCATGGCTAATGCCGACTCGCAAGTTGGCGGCGATGGCCAGGAAGTCCCCATTGAGCAACAAACACCGGCCGAGCTCGAGGCCACCCGACTCCGGCTCCTCGCCAAGGAGGAAGAGTTGATCGAACAACAGACTCGGCTTGTCCGCCAGCGTGACGACCAGCGACGCAATGATGACATGAGGGCTCGTGGACGCCAGGTTCACAATGAGCTCCGCATGCGTGAAAGGGAGGGAGTCCCGATATTCCCTCTCCCGAGTCACAATATCGTCGCAGCCACAATGGCGGCCCGCGCCATTGATATCCCCGAGGGCAATCCAGGACATGACGAACTTCGACGGCTCCGCGTTCTGCTGGAGGAAACTGCCCTCCAGCATGCTGAAGTTCTCGAAGACCGCCCCGGCTCCTCCGCAGGTGTGAGGAGTCGGCGCTTTACGCCCCAGAGGAGTCCGTCACGCATGGATGGCCAACAAGCAAGCGCCGACCGGCGTCAGCCAGCTGGCGACGTCCATGGGCGACTCGGCCCCGATCGAGACGCTCGTGGCACCATCGACGCCAGAGCCCGCGCCTGACGAGGCGCGGCCAACAATGCTCGCCAGGCTGCGCCGGTCCGCAATCGACTCGGACCCTGGATCCTTGCGGACGCTGAGAGAAGCGCCCATCACGGTTCCAAGAAAGAAGACCGTGACTACCAACGCAATACTACCAACGCAATGATAGCGGCGCCACCAGCCGGGAACGTTCTCCTCCGACTTCCTCCGGCGTGGGATACTCGGGCCCGAAAGCGTTTGGCCCTCGTATCCGCAGCGTCGTCTTTCCGGCGTGATTCCGAGTCACCGGCATCGACAAATACACGGGAGAGACACGACCGGACATCTGGCTGTCCGACTACCACACGGCATGCAGAACTAACGGTGGGAACGACTACGTCGCGATCCACTACCTGCCGCTCTTCCTGGCCGACTCGGCGCGAGCCTGGCTGACCAGCTTACCTCCGGGGTGCATCCATACGTGGAGGGACCTCGAGACCCTCTTCGTGAACAACTTCCAGGGCACCTACAATCGACCCGGGAACGCGTGGGACCTCCACAGTTGCACGCAAGGGGCAGATGAGACTCTCCGTGAGTACATCCAACGCTTCTCCAAGAAGAAGAATTCTTTGCCCGAGATCCGGGAAGGCGACGTAATTACCGCTTTCTCCAAGGGGGTTCGGAGCACTGACCTGATCCACAAGATTGCGCGGAAGAATCCTCAGACTACGCGCGAGCTTTTCGATATAGCCAACAGCTTCGCTACCGGCGAAGAGGCTGTCCGCAGTGTTACTCGGAATGACAAGGGCAGAGGCAAGGGCAAGGCGTCCGAGTCCTCCAGTCGGGACGACCATCCCGAGTCGTCCAGAAAGAAGCACCGAAAGAGTAAGGGCGGAGATCTCGTTGCTGCTGCCGAGCGCGCCCCGGCGCGCCGTCCGCCGCGCACCAACACAACCTTCGAGGAGATGATGAGTCAGCCGTGTCACTTCCATGGACCCAAGTCCAATCATCTGACGCGCGACTGCAACCTCTTGAAGAACCTGAACAAACCCTATGCCCCCAACAAGGGCAAGAAGGAACCCCCTCAGGACGAGGGCGATGAGTTCCCGAAAGAAACCGCTTGCTTGATGATTTTCGGCGGCCCTAACGGCTACGAGTCCAAGCGTCGCCAAAAGATCATCGACCGAGAGGTCAACGCAGCGGAACCGGCCGCGCCCAAGTACCTGCGATGGTCCGAGTCCGTGATCTCATTCGGACGCGCGGATCACCCCAACTACATCCCCCAACCGGGACGTTTCCCCTTGGTGGTGGACCCGATCGTCTCCGGCGTCCGCCTCACCAAGGTCCTCATGGACGGCGGGAGTGGTCTTAATATCCTCTACGTCAAGACCCTCGACGATATGAAGATTCCTCGATCCGAGATCAAGCCGACTGGTGCCCCTTCCACGGGGTGGTGCCCGGCAAGATGGCGAGTCCACTCGGGCAGGTCAGCCTGCCCGTTACCTTTGGTACTCCCGACAACTTCCGGACCGAGACTCTCACCTTCGAGGTCGTCGACTTCCCAGGATCATACCATGCCATTATGGAGCGTCCTTGCTACGCCAAGTTCATGGCTGTCCCCAGCTACGTCTACCTGAAGCTCAAGATGCCGGGCCCCCATGGGGTCATCACAGTGCAAAGCAGCTTTCAGCACGCTTACACATGTGATCTCGAGAACTGCAACCTCGCCGCAGCCCAGATCGCCGAGGTCTCCCTCTCCGATCTCAGATCGGCCGTGGTCGAGGAAGCACCGCCATCCAAGAAGGCTTCAACGTCGACATCTTTTCAGTCGGCTCGGGACACCAAGTCGATCCAACTCGACCCAGAAGACTCCTCCAAGACGACGCAGATCGGGACTGCGCTCAGCGACAAATAGGAAAGCGCGCTCGTCAGCTTCCTCCAGGATAACCGGGATATCTTCGCATGGACATCTTCCGACATGCCCGGGGTTCCCAGGGAGGCTGCCGAGCACTCTCTCAACGTTCGGCCGGACGCCAAGCCGGTCAAACAGCGTTTACGCCGTTTCGCTGAGGATAGACATCAGGCTATAGGAGAAGAAATAGCTAAGCTTCTAGCAGCTGGCTTTATTAAAGAAGTGTATCATCCCGACTGGTTAGCGAACCCAGTTCTTGTTCGCAAAAAGAATGGAAAGTGGAGGATGTGTGTTGATTATACTAGCCTTAACAAGGCGTGTCCCAAAGACCCTTTCACCCTTCCTCGCATCGACCAAGTGGTTGACTTCACGGCCGGGTGCGAAATTTTATGCTTTCTCGACGCCTACTCGGGCTATCACCAGATCAAGATGAAGGAGGATGACGAGATCAAGACATCTTTCATCACTCCGTGCGGCGCCTTCTGCTACGTCTCCATGTCCTTCGGACTCAAGAATGCCGGCGCTACGTACCAACGGTGCATACAGCGCTGCCTTCAGTCCCAGATCGGCCGGAACGTGTAAGCCTACGTCGACGATGTGGTGATCAAGTCCCAAAAGAAAGAAGACCTCCTGAGTGACTTGGGAGAGACTTTCGCTAACCTTCGAAGATTCAGCATGAAGCTCAACCCCGAGAAGTGCGTTTTCGGGTCCCTTCGGGTGAACTACTCGGCTTCATCGTCTCCGAACGAGGAATCGAGGTTAACCCGGAGAAGATCGACGCCATCGTCAAGATGGGCCCACCCAAGAACCTCAAAGACGTCCAACGGCTGACCTGGTGCATGGCTGCTCTCAGTCGGTTCATCTCCCGACTCGGCGAGAAGGCGATGCCCCCTTTACAAACTCATGAAGAAATCGGAGTCCTTCACCTAGATGTCCGAGGCCCAGGATGCCCTTGACGGCTTGAAGAAATTCTTATCCACTCCCCCGGTGCTGGCATCCCCCATGCCCAACGAACCGCTGCTTCTTTACATCGCAGCGACTACTCAGGTAGTCAGTACGGTTCTGGTCGTGGAACGCGCCGAGCCCGGCCACATACAGAAGGTACAACGATCGGTCTACTTCATCAGTGAAATCCTGTCCGAGTCCAAGGCGCGGTACCCTCAGATCCAGAAGATCATCTACGCGGTGTTCATAACATCACGGAAGTTAGTACATTACTTTCAAGGACACCCCATCACGGTGGTCAGCTCCTTCCCGATCGCCGACGTCATCAACAATCGCGATGCTACGGGCAGGATTGCAAAGTGGGCAATGGAGCTCATGGCTTTCAGCATAGTCTACGCCACCCGCACGGCCATCAAGTCCCAGGCTCTTGCCGACTTCATGGCCGAGTGGACAGAAGTCCAGTCTCCGCCCTCCGTCGTCGACCTCGAGCACTGGACGCTCTATTTCGACGGCTCCCTGATGCTCCAGGGCGCAGGGGCTGGCGTCGTGCTCATCTCGCCTAAAGGCGAGCGTTTCAAGTACGCGCTGCAGATCCACTTCCCGGCGTCCAACAACGTCGCCGAGTACGAGGCTCTGCTCCATGGTCTTCGTCTTGCGGTCTCACTCGGGATCCGCCGCCTCCTTGCGCGCGGCGACTCGGAACTGGTAGTCCGGCAAGTCATGAAGGACTGGTCGTGCCGCGACCCCTCCATGGAAGCCTACTGCCAAGAAGTCCGCAAGCTCGAGGCCAAGTTCGACGGTCTTGAGATTACCCACGTTTTACGCCGAGACAACGAGGCAGCGGATGCACTCGCCAAGCTAGGATCCAGTCGGGACGTCGTCCCGGCCGGGGTTTTCCTGCACGAGTTGCACACCCCCTCCGTCAAAGCGGACACACCACCCAAGACCGATGAACAGCAGGACCCCGAAGGCGAAACCAGTCGGCAAACCTCTCCGGAGGTCCTGGCTGCCCACCCCCGACTGGACCGTGCCCCTTTCTGGATTACCTGCTGCGGGACGTCCTCCCGTCCGACAAAACTGAGGCACGCCGCGTCGCGCGGCGCGCCAAGTCCTTCGTCGTCATTAACGACGAGCTTTACAAGAAGAGTACCTCCGGGATCCTCCAACGGTGCATACCTCAGGAGCAAGGACGGCAGCTGCTATCCGACATCCACTCGGGCGTATGCGGTCACCACGCGGCTCCAAAGACGCTAGTCGGGAAAGCCTTCCGACAAGGTTTCTACTGGCCGACTGCCGTCACGGACGCCGATCACATCGTCCGCACCTGCGAGGGTTGCCAATACATCGCCCGACAGACACACTTGCCGGCCAGGCGCTCCAGACTATTCCGATCACCTGGCCCTTCGCGGTCTGGGGTCTGGACATGGTCGGTCCGCTCAAGAAAGCACCCGGGGGCTACACGCACCTCTTCGTCGCAGTCGACAAATTCACCAAGTGGATCGAAGCCAAGCCAGTCGCTACGATAACTGCTGAAAAGGCCGTCGAGTTCGTACGGACATCGTCTTCCGATTCGGCGTACCCAACAGCATTATCACGGACAACGGCACCCAATTCACCGGACGCGCGTTCCTCCAGTTCTGCGACGACTTCAACATCAGCCTCGACTTCGCCGCCGTGGCACACCCGCGCTCCAACGGGCAAGTCGAGCGGTCCAACGGCCTGATCAGGCAAGGTCTCAAGCCCCGGATCTTCCAACGACTGAACAAGTTCGCCGGCAAGTGGGCAGCCGAGCTACCCTCGGTGCTATGGAGCCTGCGCACCACACCTAATCGGTCAACCGGCTACACGCCATTCTTCATGGTCTACGGCGCCGAGGCAGTGCTCCCGACTGACCTGGACTACGGCTCTCCGCGGGCTCGCGCCTTCAACGAGGCCGAGTCAGAGGAAGCACGGCAAGACGCCCTCGACCAGCTCGAGGAGGCACGCGAGGTCGCGCTCCTTCGCTCAGCCAAGTACCAGCAGGCCCTGCGGCGGTACCACAGTCAGCACGTGCGAGGCCGCTCCTTCAACGTCGGCGACTTGGTCCTACGCCGAGTACAATCCAATAAAGAGCAGCACAAGCTTTTCCCACCGTGGGAAGGCCCGTACATCATCGCCGAAGTGCTCCGCCCGGGGGCTTACCGACTGAAGGACAGCGACGGCAACGTCTTCACCAACGCCTGGAATATAGAACAGCTACGTCGTTTCTACGCTTAAATTTTTTCTAAGTGTACTGGAAACATGAATCAGGCACCCCTTTTCGCTCCATTCAAAGCAAGTCTTTTCCCGACTGGCCCGCTACGCCCGCTCGTAGCGAGCACTCGGCGCATACATGACTTCGCCCTTCGTGCGTGAAATACTTAAGTACTGTGTACAACGTCTAACGTTCACTCTGTGACCCCGACCGTCGGTTTTACGCCGTACCCTGACGCTACACGGGACACACGCCCACAGCTAATCCCTACGCAAAGGAGGCTACAACGGGTCGGCACAGAGCAGCAGCTAACAGACTTACATACACAGGAACACAAGTCCGTTTCACGCTTGACATAAAAATTACTTGATTAATTGGACAAGTGCTTACAAAAGTTACTCGGCATCCCTGAGTGCACAACCAATTCGCTCGGCTACCGAGTGGACCCAAAACTAACTCGGCTTTCCCGAGTCCTTTATAACTCTACTCGGCTAGCCCGAGCAGTTTACACCTACTCTATTTTCCTACAGGCCCGAGCGCGTCAGCAAGGTCTCGACGGTGGGCTCGACGATCCGCATCATCTTCGGAATGTCTTCATCCGGAAAGTTCGCGGCGTACCCTTCCCCGATCGCCTCCAAGTCCAGCTCGAGGTCATGGGACCGCGCCACCGCCAAGACTAGGCTGGCCCCCCGTCCGCGCGGCCTCCGCCTCAATGCTCGCCACCTGGTCGGGACCTGGTACAGCCGCTCGGCGACCGCCGCAACGGAGTCCGGCACCGGGTCATCCGACCAGACGGCGCCGCATGCCGCCTGCCCCGCCTTCAGCAGCGACTTGATCATCCCTTGGGATTTTTCGAGCCGACCCTTCCACTCTGCAGCAGCAGAGCAATACGCAACCGGTCAAGCGACAAAGTCAGGACAAAGTCAACAACCAGCAAGTTCGAACAACGCAAAACGGAGTGGTCAGGGCACTTACGGGACTCGGCCTCCGTGGCGCCTTTCTGTGCAGCCTTGACCGCCTCCTCCGCGTCAGCAGCCCTCTTGGCCGCCGACTCGGCGTCTTCCTTCGCGGTTTTGGCTGCCTCCTCCGCGTCCGCGGCCCTCTTGGCCGCCGACACGGCGTCCTGCTTCGTCTGCTTCTCCATTTTTTTCAGCCAAGTTCGCCCGGGCCTTCTCCGACTCGAGCTCCTTCTCGACTCTCCTGGCCCAGCGCTTGGCAAGGTCACAATCCCGGGCGCGGGTTTGCAACGACTCGGCTTCACGCTGCAGCTGCGCCCTCCAGGCCTTCTCCGCCTCAAGCGCCTCGTCGAGGTCCCGGGCGCGGGCCTTCGCCGCCTCGAGCTCCGCCTTCAGCTTCGCCACCTCGTCCTCGCGGCTGCACCGGCACAATGCGTTAGCTCGGCAACAAGCACTATGCGAAAGACAAAGGTCACTCGGCAGGCCTACCTTGGGACTTGGCGATTTCCTGGGACAGACCAGCCTTCAGGCCGGTGATCTCCGCCCCGCGCTTGCGCGCCACCTCCTCCGCCGTCTGCCGGGCTGCGGTTATTTTGTCCCACTCGGACTTCCGCAGCTCCATCCGCTCGATCACCGGCAGTCGGTCCTGGAGGACGGCGGTCTTGCTTTGCGACCGCTGGTTCAGCGCCTGCTGCAGAAGACAAACAAGTTAGTCCGCCCGGCTGGATCATCAAAACCCTCCACTTGGTCCCATGGACCCAGCGGAGGCTCGGGGGCTACACCCTCCGGGTGCACTGTTCGTGCACCCGGAGAAGAGTCTACAGACTATGCTATATCTACCCTCCGCCCGACTATCCTAGTCGACCGCAGGCTCGGGGGCTACACCCTCTGGGTGCACGGTTCGTGCACCCAGAGCAGCAACTACAAAGAAAAAACAAGGGGTCCTCCGCCCGACTACCTTAGTCGGGCAGAGGCCCGGGGGCTACTTCCTACGGACACATCTCCACTACTATTAAAAGGACGAGTTTTTCTTCTCTAGAGTCACCCCGGTTACTGTACACAGACATTTCTCTGCCGTCCGATCAGCACCATCCAACGGTGGAAATCGTCTGAATGTTTCGCCCGCGTTTCGTGCGTGTTTCGCTCCCTCCTTTTCCGCGTGCTAATCCGATCGCGCGCTGCCCCGCCAGCCCCGCCTGCCTCCCCCGCCCCGTAAGCCTCCGCCTCCCGCTCGGCCCGCAATCCTCCGCCGCCCCGCGGCCCGCGCGCCGCCCTGTGTCCCGCCGCCCGGATCCCCTGTGTCCCGCCGCCCGGATCCCCTGTGCCCCGCTGCCGCCCGGATCCCCTGCCCCCCGCCTCCCGCCGCCCCCCGCCTCCCCCCGCCGCCCTGCCCGGCTCGCGTGCCTTCGCCGCCCCGCGTGCCTCGGCCGCCCCGCGCTCCTCGGCCGCCCCGTACGCCTCCGAACAGATCTAGCCCTGCGCCCACGGTGGCCATGGAGAACCTGATCTCGCTCATCAACAAGCTGCAGCGCGCTTGCACCGCCCTCGGCGACCATGACAAGGAGAGCGCCCTCCCCACCCTCTGGGACTCGGTGCCGGCCATCGCCGTCAACAGAGGCTAGGTGCGTGCCCATTTTTTTTCCTTTTTGACTGCTCTCGCTCGGATCTGGTGCTGGTGCCCCAGCTGTGCGGTGCGGATCTCGCGAGTTGCTGGTCTGCTTAGCTACAAGGACGATCAATATGTTTTTTTATGTGCGAGAAGGATGATCAATATGTACGTGCGATTGCAGCAGAGGTGACAATCCCCTACCTCAGCTCTACTTCCTTTCGATGCCTTTTCCTTTTCTCCTCTGGCGGCCACCGCACCATGAGCCCATTGCCGCACTTTGCCTTCCTTGTCATCCTTGAGTAGCATTTTGATTGGTTCGCTAGGTGTTTGATAGAATTCCCAGCTGAGTAAATTTGTTGTTACCTGAGTAAATTAGTTCTTATGCGATTCAGGGTTGCGTGGAGGAGAATAGGAGCTGAAGGAAATTTGGTGGATATGAAGAAACAAGCAGGCTTTGGGTTCCTACCCTACGATGTTCACGAGTCACGACGATGTGCTAATTATGCAATTAAATGGTACGCTCTCTCTGATGAAAATATTCAGCTACTTCCTTTTTTAGTTTGGACTGCAGCAGTAACTAATTTCACACTTTCTATAATGGTAACAGTTGCGCTTTGAGCTAATTTCGGATAAGAAGGATTGATCAGACCCCAAGTTTATACTGCTTCATATTATTTGCCGTATTATGTGCAGTGTGTTGAACTTGATACTACTTGTGGAGTTTGATAAGGTTAGTCACTGCCTACCTACCTCGGACATGTCGTCTACAAGGCGAATTGGGGGTCGCTCTCCGTTTGAAGACGTCACCAACACAAGCAGCCAAGTAATGTTTATCTACATTATGATCAAGTATTTCAATCAATTAATCTTAGGTATAGATTGCACGTGAACTGTGTTTTTGAATTATATGTGCAATTAACTTATTTGTAATTGTAAAACAAAGTGGGTGCAGTCTGATTCCATTAGATCTAATATGGAGCCCGGCTACTATGAAGATTCTTGCTATGATCATATGGTTTCTATTTTGGGTGATAAGACCTAGACCTAAGCATATATAGCATGGTTGTTACTTGTTACTACTGCTCAATCTTCATGGGTTACAGATTGATAAAATTCGTGACGTTTTGCTGCATGTTGTTCAGTTATTGCTTACCACGCTTCTGTTTTAATACTACGTAGGTGTTCTTAACCACTAAGCTGCAATATTTCATTTTGTTCACTCAGGTTTCATCTTCCAATTGGTTATCATGGACGGGCGTCATCTGTAATCGTATCTGGAACAGACATTATTTGACCCAGGTACTCATCCCAAGAAATTTAAACGGCTGATCAAATGTTTAATTGGGAGGACTTTTATGGTACATTTTACTACTAACCAGGGGTGAGTAGCATAAGTCATATCTGGAAAACCATTGTTGGGCCTGGGAATGAATTGGGCAAACCTATCGATATTAATGATGCTGAGGATCATATATTTGGCTTAGTGGTAATGAATGATTGGAGTGGTAAGTATCATTTTCATTTTTATTTCTTTTAGATTAGTTGCATACTCGGCTCTACTGACTTGTAAAAACATTGCAGCCAGAGATATCCAAGCCTGGGAGACTATTCCTCTTGGACCTTTCCTTGGGAAAGCTTCAGTAAGACACCTGATACTATTAATGGAGTGTATTTTTGCATAAGCTTTAAATCATCTTTTGTAGCAGATTTGATGTCCTGCACGTATCTTGGTTTTTTTGGACACATATTCATAATGAATTTAAGGATGCTTCTGTAGTTTTCAATTTGAGTTTTTACTTCTACCATGGCCTGTAAATATACAGACTGAAATCTACTATAATTTCTGCAATGCATTGTGAAGAAGTATACCTTTTTCCTATATGACAGGTTTCCTTTACATTCTGTAAAATTTTAATTTCTCTAGGTACATCAATATCACCTTAGATTGTGACCCATTCGAGAGCCTGAGAAGGGAGGCTCGGGAAAACCATGCCCAAATGGGTGGCGTATCTCTATACAAGATGGATGGAAACAAGCTAGATGATCTTGTTTCTAGATCTAGGGTGAATTGTTTTAGACTGTAGTTCAGATGTGCTCTACTTTTCCTAGATAAACCTATCTGCAATGTAGATGAAATAGCTGAATTTGTTGCATCTTGCCACTATTCGCAGGTCATGAATATAACTGGTAATTTTTTCTGCACGTAATGAATTGAACTTATCACTATCACAATTTCACTTAAGCAGCGCTTCAATTTAGCCAGTAATTATCAGCTATGACATTGTCACAGTTTCTTTTTAAGCATGCTGTAAACTGTAAAAACCATCATAGAAATACATAGATAACTTGATGGTCTATCCTTATCTTAGAACCATGCTAGACTTCAACCGTCCGCAAGCAAGGATCCATATCTTCTAAGATGTCACAGGCACCATCAAGCCTTCCAGGTCTGTATAGCATCATCTACAGAGGAATGTACTAACAATGAAAATTTCATCGATGAAGCAGTTAGTATAATCATATATATGTATCCCGGCTGCTCAGAAAGAAGAATAATTGATAGTGCTTAGATTGTTCAAAACTTGGCAGAGGTAATTATCCTTGCCTATTTTGTTTGTTTGTTTCCTTCTTAAGTGGGAACCCGTAGTGTAGGGACCTGGTGGTATGCAAGTAAATTGAAAAAACAAAAGAAAATAAGAAGTTATGTACATTATACAAGCAGAGAGAAGAGAGAGGGGGAACATTGCCTATTGTGCTGATATATGCTATTGCAACTCCAGGGCAAGGAAAGTAGGAGGAGGAAACCTGAAGAATTCTATGCAGGGAAAAGGATAAGGGACTTGAAGGTATTCTTGTATTTAGTGAGTGATTCATTTAGATACTTACTTTGGTAGTTTTATCTTTAAACCTTTTGCAGATCCTTTGGTTTATTTCCATAGCGTTAATCATGTTTTTCCGGTAATGAAGTTCCCTGGACTTCACTGCAGGAGAAAATGGCTCCTTCTACCTCGCTCGCTAATTTTCAAATAGCTGGGGCGTGCATCCCTTCCCTCCTTACCACCAGGTGCAAGAAAAATCATGTTCACTGATGTCAGGATTCAAAGAGAGGGCGTATCAGCCCTTGCAACTAGCGCTGCAGAACACTGAGCATTCCAATTGCACCATATGTAGGTCAGGCCTACCTATGGTGTTTTGCGCTTAAGCTTATATCTCTGAAAGGTGTTTTGTGCTTAAGCTTATATCTCTGAAAGCTGTTTTGTTTCATTTGTTTCTCTAATTGCCTTTCCACGTTAGTTAATCGCATTCCAGCAAATTCAGGTCAGGTGATGCAAGCAAGGGCATGCCATGCATCAGAGGTTTGCTCCACAATCTTTACCTGTCATTACCATTTCGCTCTTTCTTGATGTTTTAGTCTGCCATTTGTGCATGCTATTTGTTTAGCTAATTTCCTTAGAGTGATACTATTACTGTATGCTTTCAATTGATACAATGGCGCAATTGTTGTTTTTTTTAATTCCTTTAGCTCTTGACACCAAAAGGTTCCATATCTAGGAACTAGAACTTGGATCAACTAAGTTTTGTCTTTGCATTGTTTCTGCCTTTTGTTTGCTGTGTGATTTGCTAGGTGAAGCTGTAAATTATTTCCCATCTTTCCCAGCCGATTAGATCACCCGATTCACGTTACCTAGAGGACTTAATGTATTTCATTGCAAGTGTCTCCACGGTTTGAAATGCATTGGAGTGCTTACTGTTTTTGATGAATACAAGAAGTTTTCTTAAATACTGTTTAGTTTGAGGTTTGAAGGTGGTTGAGAAAAAGCATGATATATCTTTTTTATGTGCTTCCTATTGCAGAAGTGAGATAGGTACTACACATTGGGGAATCAGCATGTTGACCAAAGATACGGCTCTTCGCAAGGTAACATATGTAATTTTGATTGCAAAACAAATTTTTTTGGCAGACAAAACAACTGATCATGCATATCATCGGTTCTTTGTACAAAATCTCCTAGATCCAATACTTGCACAAGGAAATACATCCTGGAGATTTGTTTTAGGGATTTAAATGATTCTATCTCTACCTGGGAGTTTTGTTGTATAATCTTTCGTGCAGTATCTATCGATTGAAATTAGATGTAGAACAGAGGAATTTTAATATGATGCATAACAGAGCAATTGAATTGGACGTAGAACAACAGGTTAAACTGTTGCAGTGTATATGGCCTTGGGTTATTTAAATCTTACCGCATAAGAAAGGAAATGACTGGTGCATCTTTGATATTTGACATTCATATTCTGCATGCCTTCTAGAATTTTTTTAAGAGATTCTAAGTGGAAATCATATTTGCTACTATCGAGGAATTGGTATCTTCTACTATCTTCCTGTGCTCATATCAGTTATTCTCATTTTTCAGCTACCTAATATGACCTAATTACGTAATAAAAGGATCAATGGTTTTTGGGCGTTTGTTTTTTAAATTCTAGGCCTCTGTTATGAATGAGATTGAACAATAGAAGTAATTCTATATTTTAGGCTTAAGTCACAACCTGATACATTTTGAAATATAAACATGTCCTCTCTATCGTGCGTGCCTATAATAGTGTATACACTGCGGGGCGCGCTGGGGCGCGCCAGAAGGGTTGGCGCCCATGACCCGGTTTGTTTCATCTGTGTGCTATTCGCTGGGAATACTTATACTGGTGAAGCTGCAAAAAGTAAGAAGGACGCGGAGCAGAAGGCAGCTCGTGCTGCAGTCAAATCAATTTTAGATAACTTGTGTTTCATTGTTCATGTTTAAAAAGAGCGCTCTAAAACCTTTTTTGAACTTTTTGTATTGAGAATTAGTAGCGGGCGGATCAAATACAATGGAACCATTGTCTATCTTTGTGAAAATTACATAGATATGATATCTGCCAAGTTTCCGTATTGGAATAGGACGAAAGGAGCTGATCACTGTTTTGTTGCTTGCCATGACTGGGTATGTTTTTCTTGCCTACATATTTTTCATCTTTGAATAATAATAAAAAATGAGAATCTTGGTGATACAAATTGTACACTCGTGTTTTGATCAAGTGTAGGAGGGTAGATATTTACATATGAAAGTAGTATTTTGTCCCTGACTTCATTACTGGAAGAGCTTGATGGGAAATGCTGACGAGCCAATCAGACAAGATATGATTAAATTTTGAGCATTACTTAATATCTAAATTCTATAATTAAGGACTTCATTATGATTTTATCTAGAGTAGGAGGGGCCATGGCCCACTCTGGCTCCAGAGAAGATCCGCCATTGCACTAAATCTGTACAAATTTAGGCTATACATGGAAGGATTTTGCATGTTTTTAGGCCTCATTTTTCACAAGTTTTCCTTTGTCATGTTGCTACAGTACAGTAACAAGGTAGCACGCATTGAACACCTCAACCTTATATTTTTGTGTTGATTTATTGGACTAAGAATGAGATATGACTTATGATCCCCTTTCTCTTACACAAATGTCTACTTTTTTGCGGTATTGCTCCACCCCTCTCTCTGGATGTGTGTAGCCTTTCAGGTGATTATTTTGCAAAAAAGAATTGATGTCAGGCTATGATTGGAATTAATGCAGCGATAAGTTGAGTTGTAATATTAAGCAATATTACCATACTCTTCTATTAACTAAATCTGCGTGATTACTAATAGCTATTTTTTGGACTTATTTCAAATAAACATTGAGTTATAATATTAAGCAATATTACCATACTCTATTTTATACTCACGTAAATTTCACATGCATTCGTTGAGACGTGCGTTGCACGTGCACGCTTACTAGTTCTCACAAAAAGGACAGTACTCACCTCCATCAAAGGGCACAGCCTGCCGTTCAGCAGGTTGGCCGCCTCCCTTGACGCTTTCAGCAAAGCAGGGAGGATCTCCCCGATTTGCTCGGCGCACTCCGCAGCCGCGCGCCACTCCCTCTCCTCCTCGGCGTCGTCGACCACCACCGCGGCCGGCCGCCCCGGCTCCTTCTCCCCGATTCGGAGCGGTCGCGCCACCAACTCCGAGCATGGCTTTGGAGGCGGAGCCCCGCTGATCCCCCGCATTGGCGAGGTCTCGGCGGGCTCGTCCTCACGCATCGGCGAAACGGCCCCGCCCGCTTCCGGAGCCGCACCTTCCGCCATCGCCACGTCCCGGCTAGCATCCGCGGCCCCCGCCGGCACCAATGCTCCGGTGGAGGACTCCTCCTGAGGGGTGACTGGCGGGACGGCCTGTGTGCCGGGTTGCTCGGGGGTTGGCTCGCGAGCGACCACGATTGGAGGCGACGCCGGCCGAGAGGAGGAGGGAGCAGCCGCCGGCGGAGGCGGCGACGCCCGGGTGTCTGGCGCCGGGGGGATCTCCACCCTGGCTGGATCCCGGGCCACTCGGGGGCGCCTGGGTGGTGTCCCCCGTCTTCCGCGTCCTGCAGACACGACAAGATCAACCACGTCAGGACATGAAGACGAAAGAATCCCAGAAATCAGTCGGCAGGGCACTTACTTCGCAGACCGAGCGACGACGAGCCTCTTCTTCACCCCCGCGGCTCGCGGCCCGGGTGCAGCGGCAGCCGGGGCTGGCGAGGTCCCCGACCCACCGGACGCCCCGAAGGCCGTGTCGGCGTCGCGCTTCTCTCCCCGGCTAGTGGGGGCGTCATCGCCAGCTGCCCGAGTGGCCTCACCCGAGGCAGCGGCCGGCGCCGCAGGATCAGCGCCGTGGAAGATTCTTCCGCGACGTCGGATGCGACTCCCGCGCTGGCCGCTGCCAACGGGTCATCACTGCGCTGGGGCCTCCGTCTCCGCACGAAGAAGATGCCGCCAGCATCCGACTCCTCCTCTTCCTCCTCCTGGGACCGTCGTGCTTACGGGAGGAGGAGGGGGCGTAGCAACCGCCGGTCCTTTCCCCTTGGAGGACGTGGCACCCTTTGAGGACCCAGCGCCCTTCGCTTTGCCGGCGTCGGGTGAAGATACCCCCGCCGCTCCCGGCGACGGCGGTTTGCCCTTTGGAACATCAGCGTACCGTGGCTGGTTCCAGATCTCGTCCTCCGAGAGGGGAGCGCTGGAAGCAAAGCCAAACAGGACCTGCGAAGGCATGAAAGCAAAGCCCGAGTAAGACTCGGTAGAGAACTAAACAGATAAGGAAGAACGGCGGCCACTTACGTTGGTCGGCGGGTTTTTCCAAGAGAAAGGCGCTGGACGCCCGGACAAGTCTAGGTTCGTCCCCGGTGCCAGAAGCTTCTCCAGCCGACTCTGTACCACACCCTCCGACAGCTCGTCGGCGGCCTCCCGGGTCGGGTCCTCCGCTCCTTTGTAGTCGAACATGGGTCGCACCCGGAGCTTGGCCGGCTGCACCCGCCACCGGACGGAAGTGGCAACGACGACCGTCCCGGTGACTCCGGCCTTCATCACCTGCTCCAGCGCCCCCATCAGCACCTCGACGCTGTCCTGCTCTCGGTCGAGGGGTGGGTCCGACCAGCTCGGCCGGGCCACCGGCTTCTGGCCCGAGAAGGCGGGCAACGCCGGCTCCGGGTTGGCGCAGTAGAACCACTGCGCGTGCCATCCTTTGTTGGATGACTGCATCGGTGGGGCCGGGTACTTCTTCGCCGTCCCCGACCGCAGTTGAAACCCGGCTCCTCCGACGACGGCCGGGTTGTCCCGGCTCGGCTGCGGCTTCACCATGAAGAGGTGCTTCCACAGCGCGAAGTGCGGCAGGATGCCGAGGTAGCACTCGCACAACGTGATGAAGCTGGCGACGTGCAGAATGGAGTTTGGGTTGAGGTTGTGGAGCTCCAACCCGTAGTAGTAAAGGAGGCCGCGGAGGAAGGGATGAACCGGCACCGATAGCCCCCGCTCGAAGAACGAGCTGTGCACCACCAGCTCACCGGTGTTCGGGGTCGGAATGGTCTCCCCCAAGGCGGCGCGCCACTCAACTAGCTCCTTTGGCGGCAGCAGTCCCATCCGGACCAAGATGTTGAGCTTCGCCTCCGACGTGGTCGACTTCATCCACGCGGAAGGGGCCATTGGATCGGCGGGCGACTCCTCCTCTTCGTTTAGCAGCTTCCAAACCAGGGCGTCCTCTTCGGCTACGCTCGGGTCAGTTTCCCAGTCCGGGGATGGCATCCGAGGGGATTAGGGTTTTGGCGGAGCGCGGGAAGCGATTTGGGGGCACGAGGAAGACGAAGCGGCGGGCGCTTGGGAAGTGCGAAAATGTTTGAGAGCGTGGGTCCCTCCCGCAGCCTCGGCCGGATATAAAGGGGAGGGCCGGACGGTTCGGATTCCCCACGTTCGCACATTTCGGATTCTCCGCGCCCACGACCGAGCCGTTTCAGATTCCGCCGTGCGTTTCGGGCGGGCCACGTCGCGCGGATCCCGCGCCCACGACCTGGCCGCGCCGCGATTCGTGCGGACTTAATGAAGGAGATCCGACGGTTAGCCTTCCAGGCTGTACAACCCGATGGAATACGTCTCCGCTATATGGTGGCTAAAGCGTATTCTCCAAGAATCACTAGCTGGTTGCCTAGAGGAACTCGGCGCCGGACATTTTAGCCACAGAGGGTGTTAGAGACTGGCCTCCAGCGAGGAACGCAGTCGGCTGAGTACACCCGAGTGAGGGGCAGTAATGGCGTGCCTCCCGAAGGCCGCGAGTCGGATGCTGAGCAACTCGGAGCCGCTGGATTCTCCACCCAGAACTCATCGAGCGCTTAAGCCTTGAAGCTCTGGTCTCTGGGATTTCCAGATTCAGTGGAATGACCCGGCATAAGACTTTGAAGCTCAGAAACCTATGCGCCATATCTGTTTTCTCTGGTTCGGACTTGGAGTTCCAGAGGCATTCCCTCAGGGGACCCTAACCGGCCTTGACCCTCTCGGGAAGGCCGGGTGCTACTCGGGAATTCAGTCGGGATTTATGGCAAGCCCCACGCCGGGTTATCAGTCGGTACTTGCCCCCCAGGGGTGAACCGGATGCCACTAGAGATTACCCGTTAATAGCTCACCCGCCTTGACATTCCTGCCTTACGGGTGAATGTTACTTGGCTTAAAACCGTCTTTTCTGCAGGAGTTCAATCAGCCCTTCGCAATCTCCCTGCTGGCGAGAACCACTCGGGGAGTTCGACCTGAAGCCTCAGCCGACAGCAGCAAGATCGTGAAGGACTCGGGGGCTACTGATGGTGACATGGCACCCGGGTACCATCAAGGAGGACGAATCCGGCCTCCCGGCCACGGGATGGGCCGGGCCGGCTGTCCGGAGTCCGACTATAACACGGGGGCGCCTCACCGACGTGGAGTACAAGACAAGGACTAATACCTGTCCGGCTTACCCGGAATTGGTTGTAACCGAATAGGAAACATATCTGTTAACCCGATCCGGACTCTGTAACCCTACCCCGGCCGACTATATAAGGCCCGGTAGGGGACCTCCGATAGGCAGAACATCTCATCTAGCTTAATCTCCATTGTTTCATAGCTCAGGCCCCTTCGAGATCAATTCTCTAGGGCTTGCGGCACTCGAGATACAGCAATACCAGCCACCAAACACAGGACGTAGGGTATTACCTCTCCTTGAGGGCCTGAACCTGTCTAAATCTTGTCTCCCGTGTGCACCCATCCAGATTTGCTGTGCTCACGCCGCCCCATAAGTAGTATTGCCGGAATAATACTCCGACACCATGTTTACTCTTCAGGAAAGAATATGGGAAAAGAGTAGTCGGGCGAGGATTCAAACCTGCGGTTGAGGGTCCCGGGCGGGAGAACCCATCGATACGACCTCCGCCCCCGCCTCGATTGCGGAAGGACCTCCCTCCCTCGCCTCGCAGGGCGGCGGGGCCGTGTCAAACATCTCAATTTCGTCGTCCTCAACAGGGGACGCCAGCTCGTTCGGCCTCCGAGTCAGGACCCCCGCGGCCTACTCGCCGCGGAAGAAGAGCCCGAGGGCCCTCTGTAAGGCTACTCGGACGAACCCAAGCTAGACAAGGATATAAGATGGACAGCTCACCGAGAGTACTTCCCGTCGGCTATCCGGGCTCTGCTTCAGAAGAGGCAGGGGCACGTCTGTACGCCCGCCTTGGGGGGATTGCTCGAATAGGTTGTTCAACCTACTCTGAAGCTCCCCCGGGGACAACTCTGCTCGACACGACAAGGAGGAGGTACATAAGAAGTCTTGTCAATTGAATTGGCGCGGAGGTAGTCGCGATACCTACCCGTGTCGAAGTCCCTTGTCTGGTCTTGATTCTCCGGAACCGCCCAGGCCAGCTCAACCCTCGACCGGAGAGGGCTTATCCGGCGTCGAAGGAAATCATCCGCGACATCCCACGCCGACAAGCATTTGGCGGCGAGCTCGGTGATGTCGTGGACGAGGGCCTTGAGGTGCCTAGTCTCCTTCGGGGCCTCCCCCTAGCACTTGATCGCGAGAGGGGCGAGTCCGCGGTAGGTGATCCCGGAGTTCAGTGGGGGGTGGCAGTAGAACCACCGAGCATGCCAGCCCGACCACGATGATTTCCAGGAGGAAGCGATGTAGGCATCCTTCCTCCCTTCTCGAAGACGGAATCCGGCGCCGCCGACGACTCCTGCGCCGCTGCCCTTCATCCGGCGGAGGTTGTAGAAGTACCTCCAGAGCTCCAGGCTCGGCCTAATGCCGAGGTAGGCTTCGCATAAATGCACGAAGACCGCCAGCATTAGGACCGAGTTCGGGTTGAGATGAATCAACTCGATCCCATAGAACTGGAGCGTGAGGAGGAAGAAATGCAAAGGTGGGAATTGAAATCCACACCTGAAGAAGTCCGCGAAGACGACGATCCAGTCCGTATCGGGGCTGGGGACCGTCTCACTCGCGGCCCCCCGGAAAGGCACGAACACCTCCGGGAGGATCACCTCATCCGTCACAAGCTTCTCCAAGGCGGAGGAATCCATCACCGAGGCCTCGAACTCAGGAATGGCGGTGGTCGTTTCCCCCGAAGCTTCTCCCGACTCCTTTGTGGGCTCGGGAGACTTTTTCGCGGCGCCTTTCTTGCCCATTCTCGTCGATCGATCGAGGGAGGACGGAGGCGAGGGTTTGTAGAAGCGTGAGCAAGGAGATGAGGGGAGCAAGAAGGCTAGGAGGCAAAGAACTATGCGGGCAAAACCCCAATTCTTGGACTCCTAAAGATTTAAACATTCGCCGGAGCCGAGCGCGGTTTACGGCATGATCAGTTCCATCGCATTTAATGCGGACAGTTGCTTTTTCCGCCTACAGGGCACTTCGCGGGAAAAGAGGGTCTGACAACCCACGACCCAAACGAGCGTGCCGTGGTTCGGCACCCATTAGCGGCACAACGGCGTAGAGAGAGAATAGATTCTTCATCACCACGCGAAATTTCTGCCACGATGGTTCCGTTTCCTAGAAATATGCCAGGCGGACGCATGTCCGTGATCAACGGATCAGATCAAATCAGAAAGTATTCTGGGTTTTCCCAAGGATTATTCCGATAAGGCTTTCACGACTACTCGGTAGGGATTGAGCCTACTCGGGGAAGTCGCCGACAAGGACTACTCGGATCGCCTACTCGGAGTTTCCTCCCCGATAAGGGCAGATTTCCAACAGAACCATCATGACCTCACTTCACGTATTGATGGGGGGTTTGATGATGAATAGTACGGTTTTCCCACATATTAGGGGTATCCGTGTACCGAATCCCCGGGACTTTAGGAAGGTACAGCGTACCCGGTAAGGATCCCTAGACGACAAGGTAACCCCTCTCAGGAAGGGAAGACTCCCCTTAAACTAGGAAGTCAATCCCGGCGTTTAAGGAGGCCAGAGTCCTACTCGAGCGTAAGTCCACGTCCAGTACAACCCTGGGAACCCCCTATATAAGGATCAGCAATCCCATAGGGGAGGGGGAGGTTCTACAAATTTTACAGGTCTTTCTAGTCGCAGCACAAGCAGCATAGGATCTCAGGAGGCGAAGCCCTAGAAGACCCGCTGCCTCGAAGGAGTCGAGCCCGGCGGTTTAGCTAGATTAGTCTACGATTAGGCCTAGGGTAGCCACTAACATACACCCCCTATTGTAAGCGTGTTCTCCATCAATATATAGCAACAGGACGTAGGGTTATTATCCTGAGGGAGGCCCGAACCTGTATAAAAACGGTTGTCCCCTGCTGTCAGAGCTCCTGGCACTTGGGCCCTAGAGGTCCCTACCCCCCAGTAATCATCACTCCACGAATACCGTAAGATCGCCGATTCACCGATCGTCGACAACGAGCGTGCATCATTTGGGGTCACAAATTAAGTTTAGTGCAAAAAAAACATTATTTTGAAAGATCACAAAAGACTCACCGCAAGGATGATTAGCACTGCAAAAAGCAAGCGAGACACTCAAGAGTCTAAGGGGTTGTTTGGTTAGACTTTTGATGTGACTTTCTTTGCTTATAAGCCACAAGTCTAACCAAACACCAAATATTTAAAAGCTGCTTTCCCTGTTTATAAGTCAAACTAGTGTACAAAAAATAAGTATCTTTTGTGCTGACATTATTCATGTAGTTGACAACTAATTACCCACATTTTCACTCAAACAAAACAACCAAAACTCAACTTTCCCATAACAGCCAGCCGGCAGCAGCTTTCTCACAGTAGACAGCCGACAACTACTTTTAAATAAGCCACAGCCCAACCAAACACCCCCTAACGCAAGTGTTGGCAAAATTTAGCTAAACCATCCTCGTAGTAGACATTGTGTCGGGACCAGAGCCACACTATCCCCACACAATCAGAACGCCACACGACAACATGACGGATCAACCATTGAGATGGACCACACCAAGTGCTTAACTACGCTACAGGAGATATAAAGGTTGACACAACACTTGGACCAAACCAGACCCAACAAAAATCCTCCGAGCGATCAGCATATTCACGACGCAGAAGCTGGTCGGCAATGGCTGTCGCGCCACCAAGGCTCATCGTCATGGTGCAGTGGCTCTACGGTGCATTACGATCAGTTTGGGTTGCGCACGGTCACCAGCGAGACATGATCTCTTCCTAAAATTCATCCTTATAATCCTGCTACTCAGTCAGGAATACCTCACGCAAAAGAAGATGTCCATTTCATCTCATCTACGCGTGTAAGACCGTACAAGCTGTACGTAACTTCTCGCATTTCTTGTTCCATTTCTCCTCTTTTTTTATTCCTCTCAAAAGAATCCACGCTTTAAGAGCCACAACTCAGCACGGCTCCGCAGACGGGCCCACCGGCTCAGTCAGAACCAGCCCGCCGAACCCATCGCAGCCGTTGGATCTACAGCCGTCCAGCCCCTCACCTCCCCGCCCATCCCCGCCCACCAAGTCACTGACATAACTGGCCCACATTACCTAGACCCCACATGTCACTGAAATACTCATCCCTAAACGCCGTGTACGTAGCCCCCCGCATCGGCACCTAGAGGCGCGTGTGCGTATATGAACACTCATCCCTTCTGAAATTTCCTCACCACACCAAAAGACGCAGCCTCCCAACTCTCGCAAAAAAAAGAAAGAGAAAAACGCACAGCAACGGAATAATCTTTTTCACGTCTGCGTCTGCGTGCGATCGAAGCAGAGGCGCCGCGCTCCTTCCTCCGGGCTCCGATCCGATGGCCTTCATGCGCACCTCCGTGAGTTGCTCGCTCCTCTCTCTCCGCTCGCTTCGATCCGCGCTAATTCGTGATGGTGGTTTGGTTGGATTTGATTCTGCGCGGAGGTTTAGATCTGCGTGGTGATGTGGGCGTGGGAGTTCGTGGTGGCTTGCTAGTTCAGATCTGATCGGGCGGGTTTGATCTGGCCGCAGGCCGTGGGGTCCGATGGCTTAAGAGCTGTTGTTTCTGTTCGTTGCGATGGGTTTTTCTATTTTCTAGCGAGTGTTTTGGGTTTCGAATAGCAGATGGTATGGATTTCGGAGAGAGTACTGTTATGGCAGTTGTCTGTTTGGTTGAGTGTTTTTTTTACTAGTTGCTCGTTAGGTAGAGGTTGGTCTTGGGATGGTTAGGTTGGGGTGGGTTTGATCTGAACAGGTTTATTGCTAGTAGTGTATTTGAATTTTGAAGTATCGTTTTGTATTACGTACCGATTAGATGGTTGGCCTGGTAGCTTATTTGCTATCTCTGTAATTACACGTATGCTTTCATCATCCAAGTGTATAATATTTGTAAAATCAGGTGGCAATATCTATGCCGCCAGTAACATTCCCTTTTTTAGAGTGAAAAACAGTCACATTCTTTCTTCTTTTCATATTGAGGCAGTCACATCCCTGCTTCTACTTGGTAGGGAATATTTGGACGGACGCCTCCATTGGAATTTTTCTGGATATGCTTGCTGCCAGTCTATCAAATTGTCTGATACATCTGAACAATTGACCTTTTGTAGATTGGGTGCGAGTCTTAATTTAAGACTAATCTGTAGAATTGAGCTTGTTATTAGGTATTTCGTACTTGTCTAACTCTTTTGTCTACTTACAGTTAACCATGCAAGTGACATTACATGATTCATGAAGTTTTATATCCTAGTTTTATCCATGATTGGGTTGAATAATTCGGAGAGAGTTTATTCCTTGGCTGCATATTGGGATAGAGCATTCATGTCCCATCCAATAGACGCATATATGCGGAATCAGTTCCATTGGTTAACTAGGATGACCATTGTAGTGCCTTTCTCCTGTTTATTGGAAACAATGTTTGCATAATTTTTTATTTAAGCAACAGGTTTTGGTAGCCTGTGGCAGTTATTTTGTTATTCTGATCCATAGCAAATTTAAACCCAGTCTTACATGTGGAAGTTTGGAGCTTCTTATGAATTTGACATTGAACGCTCTGATATAATCATCACCAAATAGGATGTTTTTACATAATGTGTCAGCCACCCATACATGTGTGTGCAAGGCCCAATGATCCGTAGAATGTGTCAGCTATAGTCCCGTCTCCCGTGCTAAATTACAGGTTTACACTGTCATGATGATGGAAGCATTGCAGTTGATACGATTGATCTCTTGAACAGTGTTAAACTGCTATTTACTGGTTTACCTTAACAAATATTTGTTTGGAATGTCGTGGCTGTCCATATAAGCCGGGCGTGAAGCCTTTTGTCTTCTTTTATATTTGTTTGGAATATTGGGGTAATCTGGAGGAGGGGAGGGACATTTTGTCGTTTAGTTCAGTATTTGTTTTCCTTGATTTTGTTCTCATATGTGTTTATTCTTTGCAGTCCAATGCATCCTCTGGCATGGGTGTTGCTCCTGATATCAGGGAGACGTTCCTCGAGCTTCAAATGAAAAAGGCATTTCGCTATGTTATCTTCAAAATCGAGGAAAAGCAAAAGCAGGTCGTTGTGGAGAAGACAGGGGCTACAACTGAGAGTTATGATGATTTCCTGGCTTCTCTCCCAGAAAATGACTGCAGATATGCCCTTTATGATTTTGACTTTGTTACTGGGGAGAATGTGCAGAAAAGCAAGATTTTCTTCATTGCCTGGTGAGCTTCATAATCAAGTATCTATATGTTAATGATATGTATCAGTTACATTAACTGGAGCCATTATCTGCCAATGAATCCTAACTAGCTCTTGTTAGACGATAAATTTTTAAGTAGTCATGATGGTCTGAATTTCAGTAAATAGTTTGATGTTTCTCAGGTATCTAAAAATGGCAACACAATAAGCATTGACATACTAAGTAGATATTGTTAGTTTCTTAACTTCTTTCTATATGAAGTCAATATTGAATTATCTTCTGCCAACCATCAGTATTGAATTATGAACTTGGATTGGATATTGCTAGAAGAATCTGGTAGCCGTGATAGCTTTTGCCTTCTTTAGTTTGTACCTGGTAAATATGCTCCTAGCTGACCATAAAGAATAACAGTGCATGTGCCGCATGTCTTTGTAGAATGTGCTTATCAATGGTGTAATTTTTTCTCTATTATGAAATCCTTGATTTCACTTCACCGAATGTTTAACGCATGCTGCACCAGGTCTCCAGCAACATCCCGTATTCGTGCTAAGATGCTGTACTCGACCTCCAAGGACCGCATCAAGCATGAACTTGATGGGTTTCACTACGAGATCCAGGCAACTGACCCATCCGAGGTGGAGCTCGAAGTCCTCCGGGAGCGGGCTCATTAAAGCTGATTGATGATCGTCTGTGGACTTCAGTCGGCAAATTCATGTTACCAGTGATGCTCTGTTAATAAGAAAGTTATCCAGGTTTCCTGTAAACATATCATTTAGCCGTGCTGCATGACTTTAGCTGATGAAGTGTTATCTGAGATTTATCCGTACGATGTCCTGAGCCAGATCGTATTGAGCCTGTAAACGCAAGAAACATTCCGAGACGCTTGTATTGTGGTATTAATACTGGATTGCCCCTAAACGCCTCAATTGTGTCGGCTTCACAGGGCATGACTTGATCCGAAATGTGCGAATCGTGCTTTTCTGTAAATGCTGAAAAATCATGGTTTCTTTTCAGTTCTCACGAAATGTTTAGCCCCATCCCTTCTGTCTTTTAAGTTGGGTGATATTTAGAATAGAAAGCTTGCTGGTTTTCTCTGAAAACTCATACCCTCATCATGTGTATCACATGTTTCTCTTGCTAGTTCCTTTCGATGCAACTCCGACATGGCCAAGTCATGGCTTCCACTTTGCGCGGCGCAACCGGCTCGACCGCGAACAAGTTGGTTTTCTCCGCGCGACCGCCGCACGAGGCATGAGGCGGAGCGCGGCACCTTCCTGCGCCGCATCGGGCGCGCACAGCCTGCCTTTTTGTGCGAACCAACGATCTGACCCTGGAATTAACAGGCAACCGCCGCTCCCCCGGCTCGCACCCATACGTGATACGCCGTCCCCTTGGTGGCCCCGGGATGCATCCGCTCGCGCTGCTCACGAGGAGCGGCGCGTTTTCTGAATACAAAGAATAGGAGTCTATGAACTTCCTTTAATTGCTCATCACAGGCATAGAACTAACCCACATGTTTTTTAGTGTTTACTTTGTCCACAATCAATTAATTATCTTGCCTATCATAGCACATAGAACTATGATAGGCTGGTCATAGTGGGTATCATAGATAGTATCATAGATAGTATCATGCATTCCATGCATGCAAAAAGCTGATGTGTCACTGCAGTTAATGATGAGAGAGATGATAGTGGTATCATATCTGGATACCGTATCATAGCACATAGAACTAGAAAATTTAATGTCAAATAGATCTTGTACACAATTTTGCATTGAGATTCTACAAATCAATAAATATAATGAGACTATGGTACTACTACATGATACCATGCATTATAGAGATAGTATCATACACTAGTATCATATGCATGATACTAGTATATGATACTACCCACTATGACCAGCCTAATCGTTCTTGTTTATAGGCAATAAAAATTGGTTCTAGTGCTAAGTCTTTCTTTTTGCAACAAATATTTGTGACATCAATATCTAGACCTGTAACCTTAAAAAATCGACATGGCCTAAGGGCAGTCCCAATGCTCCAATTCAGCTGTCTATTAAGCCATGTCACCTAGACAAAAAGCTCATATGGCAGGGTAGTTATAGAGGAAAGAGAAGAAGATTGTCTCTTAATTTAGAACCGGTTCTTAGTGGTGTAATCGATGTAAATTAATTCTTGAGTGATTCTATGTGACTCATACATGTACTACTATGTACTAAAACTATGCCACAAACATGTTACAAGGTTAAAAATGATAGTATAGATCATAAAATATAATAAATAAAGATGTTTTAGATACAACACAAGATACAACCTATTGAAGATATAACCCATTGAGAAGATTGTATTTATTTAATATAATAAGATACGACCTAATATACAATACATTGAGAGTACCCTATCGCCTTAACATACCACGTAACAGAAGAACCCAAAGCATTCGACCGTTGCCCCAGGCACCAACCAACGGTCACCCGTATGCTGCCACAGTAGCACACTTCATAAGCTTCCAGCTCCAGCTGCCTTCTTCCACGTGCTCTTTCGTTTCTGCAGCTTCTCCCATCCTTGTCCACCCTATTTATAAACTCCTCCCCACCCAGATCCTCCTCCCAAAGCAAAGCACCTCAACAATTCCCTTCCAATCATCCTGCACATTCCTTGGCAGCCAGTCTTGAAGGCATCCAGGAGCAAGAAGAATGGGGTTCGTGCTGGTGATATCCCTGCCCTTCATATTCTTCACCATCCTACTCGGCTTCGGGTGCTACTTCCTCGGCAAGCACAGGGGCCGCGAGGAGATGCGCAGCGGCTTCGGCGCCCAGGTCTACGGCACGCCGCTGCCGCCGCCCGGCGTGGCGGGGGCAGGAGCGCCTGGGCACGCTGCCGCTCCGGGGCCGTACCCGATGAACAAGGAGGGGCCTGACAGCGTCTGACCGAGCTGTTCTTGGTGCTGTTGTTGGATATTGGATATTGTGCTCCGGTGTACATTGTGTAAGGCATTCGTTGCTTGTGTTTTGTGTTGACGTTTGCTGGGACGGAGGGGGTGGTGATCCGCTGTGATAATTTGTAATCACAGTTTCTGTTCTATGAGATGTGTAAATCGATGTGATGGAGTGGTGTGTGAATTGTGATGTGCGTTGTTGAGAACGTGCAATCAGCTAACTACTTCTGTAGTTTCTTAATCTAAAATTTACTTCCTCGTTTTAGTCTTGCATCTGAAGCTGGATGGATAAGGACTTGTGATGGAGAAGTTTCAGGTGTATGAATATAAAGGCAAGCAAAAGGAGGAGTAACAAAGTCATCTGCAACATGCTCTAAGAAGAATAGATTCAGGAACTAGAGTTGAGCCTGCGCTGCCTCTAGAAATACAACTTAATGTGGCTTATCTCATCCGGCTCTGCTCGCGAGGATAAGTTTCTATCGTTTTTTATATCTTATGATCAAAATAATCATTTTGATGGAGCTGGTTGTCAATTCAAAACCCAAGAACAATCATGCTTAGGTTCAGTCTATTGTCTGATGTTCAGTTATTTGCTATATTGGCTCAACAAATGGAAATAAAAGAGATGATTTACTGGATGGGAAGTTGGGACAGTTTGCTTCTTTTTTGTTGTTTGAGAGAGTACTTTACACTACCATGTCGGATAGGGAATTGCATAAGTGAGTTATTTATGACATGTATTTTCGGAAGCAAGCATGTGTTTGTAAATTTTATTGATTATAAAATTTATACCAATATAAAAGAAACACGAGTTAGGATGAGATATTTTTGATATCAACCGTCCGAAATATTTAATCTAATTTTATAATTATTCATTCAATAGTTGTAGATAAAGATTAGACCTTCCTCTAGTCACTCTTATATGCATTACCTCATAAGTATATTTATTGCCTCCTAATTACTTTCCAATTTGAATTTATATATCCAGGAATTTTTGTTTTTTATGCTTAAAATATTTGTTTTAGGAATGTTTCTTTATTCAGAAAAAATTAGTACTTATGTTATCAACATGAACTTAATACACTATCTTTTCCTTCGATTAGAGTATATATTCCTTGCAAATGCACGTGCATGCCTGGTTGCCAGTAGAAATGAAAAGTCATGTTTCAAAGTTTCGAATGTCTATTAGGCTGCGACTTTGTAAAATAATTTAACCTAACTTATTTTGCTAGATTTTTTTAATGAATTATGGATATTTTCATTTCCTGTCTCGTGCTGATTCAAAGTAAGCTGGTTGACGACTGAATACCATTTGTCGAAATGCTTTTGTGGTTTCAGGAGAAGCTGCGGAGACATTTGCTGGTTAGTTGCTTTCTTGCCTCTGAAATTTCTACGCCCTTGGGCTATACCACTCTTACTGTCCACTGTTAGTTCATGCTTTGAGATTCATATATTTTATGTCTTTATACTATGCAATAATATATCTATTGTGATGAATCAATCCATATTTAGCTTGTAATAATCCATATTTGTGCATGTTAGGTGTTGAGAATAAACTTATGATTAAGTGATAGTCGAATCTAGACCGTATAACCATGTTTTAGATAAGACGACATTGTAGAATTAGTTTTATTAAGATATGGAATAAGAGTGTACTCTAGTGATGATGATGAAAATATGTGAATCTCAAACCCCGAACTGACGCTAGATCTAAGTGTGGTATAGCCCATGAGGGGTACAAACATATTTCCCTTCTTGGGTCCAGTTTCTACACTCTGTGGGCTATACCCCCATATCCACCATTAGTTCATGCTTTGAGATTCACATATTTTATGTCTTCATAGTATGCAATAATGTGCTCTTCTTGATGAACCAATCCATATTTAGTTTGTACTAATTCATTCCTAGGTATGTTAGGCATCGAGAATGAATTAATGATTAAGTGATAGTTGAATCCAAACCGCATTAACCATGTTTTAGATACACGATACTATAGGATTGGTTCTATTATGATGTGAGGGGAGAGTGTACTCTAGTGATGATGACAATATACAAATCTCAAAACACAAATTGACGTTGGATCTAGGGTGATATAGCGCACAGGGTGTAGAAACATATTTCCCTTCTTGGGTCCAAATTCTACGCCCCGTGGGCTATACCTGCCTCACTATCCACCGTTATTTTGTGATTTGAGATTCACATATTTTATATTTCTACACAATACAACAACGTACTCTCTGTGATGAAACAATCGATGTTTAGCATGTACTAATCCATCTCTGTGCATGTTAGGTATTGTGAATGAACTAAAAATTAAATGATAGTCGAATTCTGACCGAGCATTCGATTTAATTTTGCAAAAATATATACGCTACTAATGAACAATAAGACTAGCTATTTAAAACATGTTTTTCTTGCATTGTCTGTACTAGCATACATCAAGGAAATGATAATTACAAGTGCTGATCCACTAAATGTAGTCCTTTATTTGTGTTGCCATATCATCTTTCAACGCAAAACAAGAATGGACAGTTGGATTTACGTTCTTTTGGCATCTGTCAGCTAAAAGAGAACTTTGCCATCAGTGTTGCTAAAGAACGGCTTGTACATTGTTCAGGACAGAAAAATCAAGCATGGTAAACAAAATGGATAAAATGTGCTCCATAGTAGGATTTATGCTTAATAGCCGCATTAGGATTGATGTTCAATAGCTCGATATCCTTCAAAGCTTTCGCACTTAAATCTTAAACAAAGAATATACGAGTTCACGTTAAGAACGCGGGTCCTTTCTGGTAGCTCATTACACCTCTGCACCCTTTGCCTTCCAAACATTGATGCCTAAATTCTTCTTAACTAAACTTAGGAAGAAAAACAGTTCGGAGATTTTTTCCGGTGTGCACTAGAAGGATCATTCCTAGCGTCAATCATTGAAACCATCGCGTTTATGGCTACCATCTAGGCGTTTTCCGAATACATAAAATAGACGACATACGAACTTTCTTTGCTCATCGCGGGCATAAAATATACACCGGAACATGCATTCCTTTTTTTTTCACAAAATGTCAACTTTAAACAACTTCTAACCCGCGCTCACACAACTTTCAACCCAAAAACTATATAAGGTTTCAATCCAAATAAAAAATAAACATTACACCCACAAAATCGACATCTAAAACTACATCTTTCAACCTTAAAAAAAAACTGGTAGATTTAACTGAGAAAAATCAGTGAAGAAAACTCAAACAAACTAGTCTCCCCCTACCATATGCCGCCGAGAGTCCCGACAGCGATAGCGGCACATCCACAGGGGAGTACATCACGGCAATAGAACCCGTGGTGGAGGAAGAAGACAATGCGCATTGGGTTCATCGCGTGAAAAGTGAGCAATAAGAGTGGTTTGGGTTGAATCTGTGAGAAAAGAAAAGAATCAAGAAGGAAGAGAGGACACGTGCATTTGTGGAGAGGCAGAAGTGGATAGACGGTGGTGTCTTTAGAACAGACTTGATCATGGGTGCTGATTTTCGTCCCGAAAGCTCAATGTTAAAACATAGTGCTTTATTAAAATTATAATTGCTAATACTATTTATATTTTTAAAATAATTAAATTATTATTATTATTTTAATTTAAAAACTGTTTTTACATGTCTCGTACCGGTGAGCTCGCGCTTGATGTTTTGAAGTCGGGCTTTCCAGGCCCGGCCTGAAGCCCGGCTCGTCTAGGGGTTTGAATAGGTAAATATACTTTGGAGCGAGCTATGCCTGCGTTGGAGAGAAGGAAAAGTAGGGAGGTGGAGCCCACGCAGCCGAATCGTCCGTTCCCGCGTACGGTTGGTTGTAAACTACTGTTTTCGCTCCACAAGCTTCCACTTGCAGTTGCCTTCTTCCATTGAATCCTTCATCTTTGCGGCTTCTCCCATCCATATCCGCCCCAATTTATACTCTCCCCAGCCAGCTTCCCCTTCCAAGCAATCCTGTTCCTTGGAATCCACCTCAACATCATCATCATCGATCCAGGAGCAAGAAGAATTAATGGGGGTTGTGCTGGTGATGTCGGTGCCCTTCATATTCATCGCCATCCTGCTCGGCTTCGGTTGCTACTACCTCAGCAAGCACAGGGGCCGCGAGGAGATGCGCACCAGCGTCGGCGCTCAGGTCTACGGTACGCCACTGCCGCCGCCCAGCGTGGCAGCCGGGGGAAGTGCCTGGGGATGAACAAAGAGGGTCCTGACAGCGTCTGATCGAGGTGTTCTTGGTGTTATTGTTCTTGGATACTGGATATGTGTTCCGGTTTATTTGTGTAATTTGTTGCTTGGGTTTTGTGTGATGTTTGATGGGACGGACAGGGGTGGTGATTCCATGTGATAATTTGTAATCGCAGTTTGTGTTTTGTAAGAAGTGTAATTCGATGTGATGGAATGCTGTGTGCATTGTGGTGTTCGTTGTTTTGTTTTGTAATCACTTCTGTAGAGTTTTCTTAACCCGCGATTTACCTCCTCTTGGTTTGCATCTGAAGTTGGATGGGATGGGTCTTGCACTACTACAAAAAAGGTCATCCACTATATCTTATCACTGACTGGCAGGAAAAAGCCCGTCAGACTTATCACTTATCACTGACGGGCAGGAAAAAGCCCGTCAGTGGTGACTCTATCAGATGTTCCGTTTCAGGAGAGAAAAGTCATAACTGACGGGCACAAAAGTCGGCCCGTCAGTAATGACTTCAGCAGAAACACAAGTTTACACAAAAAGTCATCACTGACGGGCATGAAGATAGACCCGTCAGAGATGTCGAAATAGCAGTGACGGGCACAAAAGTCGGCCCGTCAGTAATGACTTCAGCAGAAACACAAGTTTACACAAAAAGTCATCACTGACGGGCATGAAGATAGACCCGTCAGAGATGTCGAAATAGCAGTGACGGGCACAAAAGTCGGCCCGTCAGTAATGACTTCAGCAGAAACACGAGATTTCACGCAAAGTCATCACTGACGGGCATGAAGATAGACCCGTCAGTGGTGACTAAATAGCAGTGACGGGCACAAAAGTCGGCCCGTCAGTAATGACTTCAGCAGAAACACGAGATTTCACGCAAAATCATCACTGACGGGCATGAAGATAGACCCGTCAGAGATGTCGAAATAGCAGTGACGGGCACAAAAGTCGGCCCGTCAGTAATGACTTCAGCAGAAACACGAGATTTCACGAAAGTCATCACTGACGGGCATGAAGTTAGACACGTCAGAGATGTCAAGAATATCAGTGACGGGCAAAAAGTTTGCCCGTCAGTGATGTGAATCCCGCCAACTCAGAAATTTCAAAACCCAAAATTTTTCACTTATCACTGACGGGTTAAAAAGTTAACCCGTCAGTGATGTGAATCCCGCCCAACTCCGAAATTTCAAAACCCGAAATTGTGGAATCCCGCCGGGTATATAATTCACCTCAGTGCAGCGCACTCCACTCAACTCCACTCAAATCCAGATCCATATTTCTCTCCATCTCCCTTCCACCCTCCTCCTCTCCTCTCCTTCCTAGAAGCACCCTCCTCAAGGAGTTACGGCCCCTTCTCCTCTCCAACTCCATGGAGTTACGGTGAGCACCCTCCTCTCCTCCCTTCCACCCTTCCACCCTTCTCTTCCTTCTCATCCTTCTACTAGTGCCTAAATTTTTTATTTTTTAAATTTTTTCTCGTATTTTTTTGTAGCAGCTCTATTCCCTCACGGTTCGGAATCCACAAAAATTACTGCATTTGGAGCTCGGGAAGAAGTTCAACGGAGGGAACGGAGGGTTCGGTAGCGAGATTATTCGTTCGGAGGATTCGGTAGGCCGAATTTGGAGTGGAATTTTTTTATTTTTTAAAAAATACTCCCTCACGGTTCAGAATACGCAAAGATTACTGCATTTGGAGCTCGGGAAGAAGTTCAACGGAGGGTCGAAAGAGGCGATATTTCGTTCGGAGGGGCAAAAGTCAGTCTTAGAGAGCGAATTTGGAGGTAAAAAAATATACAAGTCTAAAGACGTGTAGATTTTTCAGATGCGCCTCGTCGATACGGTCATTTTGAGTGGTTGTGGACCCAAAACAGACACCGTATGCAAAAGTTACAGCCATTTTAGTGAAACCCTACCCGGCACTGCCCGGGTAGGGCTTTTTTTGCGCCTCTAAAAACGTCATCACTGACGGGCATAATACTTCACCCGTCAGTGATGACTCCTGACGGGTATACTACTTCACCCGTCAGTGATGTGGGTTATCACTGACGGGTATAATACTTCACCCGTCAGTGATGACTTTTTTCGCGCATCTAAAAATGTCATCACTGACGGGTGGAAGAGAGAGCCCGTCAGTTGTATTTGTTTTACCACTGACGGGGATAATAGAAGAGCCCGTCAATGGTAACGTGTTACCACTGACGGGCACATTTTTGTTATCACTGACCTTTAGTTCCTGACGGGTTGCCTCCCCGTCAGTGATAGTGTATTTTTGCCCGTCAGTAATAACTGATTCTGTAGTAGTGTTGTGATGGAGAAGTTTCAGGTGTATGAATATAGAGGCAAGCAAAAGGAGGAGGAGCACAGCTATCTGCAAAATGTTTCATGGAGCTGGAATATAGAATCAGGAACTAGAGTTGAGCTGACAATCTCTAAAAGTACAACTGCTTCTTGAAGAATCCTTCCTAGCTTTTGAGTAGTATTTTCTTGAATAATCTGAATGTTTTTCTGTGGCTTCTGGGAAGCGCAACAAATTGGCACTTCGGCAGATTAGATTGCAAATTGCCCCCAAGAACTTGCATATGTAAACTCATTACTATTTCTTAACATTCCACCTAAACCTGACAATGCCTCGGAATCGGTTTTTCAGTTTCTCATGTAAGAACGTAGATCTAAGCTACTATATAACAGTCATTCACAAAACAATGTAAAACTTGATCTTGATGTGAACAAAACGTATGAATTTTGGGCAACGAAACGTGGTTGACATAACTTCGTAATCATAAGAATGAGGTTTCAGAGAGTAGTTTTGCTCTCTGGTACAATCACGAACACCAACACAAACAAAATAGGGACCCTTTCCTTATTACAAACATCGATCAAAATTCGCAGAACAAACAGTTCTGCGGGCACGAACAGTAAGCTTCATCGATCCAGCAATCGAAATCTCGAGCAGGTTTGCCGGCTAGTTACACAGCAAGAACCTGTTGAGCACGAGGACGCCGCACGCGGCGCCGAAGAGCGCGAAGACGGGGAGATCCCTGGCCGGCCACCGCCTGGGCCTCTCGCCGCCCTTGTTGGCCTCAACGCGGAGGCTCTTGGCCCTGCGCAGCGCGTCCACCTCCTTGAGCAGGTCGAACTCGAGCCCCTTGCGCTTGAGCTCGGCGACGCACCTGCCGAGCAGCGCGGCGTCCTCGCGCTCCCGCGCCAGCACCCGCTCCAGGGCGGCCTCCGTGTCGGCCTTGTACCGCAGCGCCCAGAGCATGGCCAGCGACGACAGCATTGACACGAGGCAGGGGATCCACGAGCGCCGGCACGACGTGGCGGCGGACGACGGGTCGAATGAGGAAGCGGAGGAGGAGGAGAGGAAGAGGATGAGGACGGAGGCGGCATGGAAGGTGAAGAAGGCGCAGTAGAGGAAAGCGATCTCCTTGCGTGCGCCGTCGAGGCGCGCCTCCCGCAGCGCGACGCGGCGGGCGAGGAGGTCCTCCTCCTTGAGCCACTGCTTGAGCAGAAGCCGGTGCGTCCCGCTAGCCGCGATCTGGCTCAGCGGGTGCCGCTGCTGCGGCACGGCGACGAGGGCGGCGACGTCGGCCATGGACGATGGATCTTCTCGTGTGTGGTGGATTCGCTTCGTGGGGACGGTGTTTCCGGCTGGGTTTTGAAGGGGATTTTGGATGGGTTCCCCCGGGAGGGGTGGTAACGGTCGGGGAAGAGTGCGCGTGGCTTTGTCAAAAAATGGGGAAAGCGGGTGCGCCACCTGAGGCAACGGTCGGAATCCTCGAGCGGGTTGGGTTTCCTTATATTTTAAATGAAATCCTATCTTCTACTTTATTTAGTAGACGAATAAATGGCAGCGAGCGTTATACGATGACTTCGATTGATTAAAAAGAAAAACTCTCTCTACTCCATATGTTACTGCTATAGGGCCCTACAACAGGAGCAAAACATGTCTTTGGCGGTCGACCGTGCCACACGGTTGACTCATTCGGTGGGCTCTACATCTCCTTTGTGTGATTAAAAGCTTGATTTGTTGTAACAGTAAGCTTAAGGTTAAATTAGTAGAAAGCAAAAATTTTAATTCTTGTAGTAAAAAGTTTGCATGTACTAGTTGAAAGCTCTAACTTTTTTCTAGTAGAAAGCTTATTAGGAACTAGTTAAAACCTTGTTTGTTCTAGTAGAAAGCTTGTTTTGAGGTTAAATTATTCCGACAGCTACTGTAGAGCTGTCAGAATTAACCGCGCGTGTGGATGACCGCAAATCACAGCTCAACAGGAGTTGAACACAGTGGCGGAGCTATTGGGGACTAGTGGGGGCCATGGCCCTCCGCGTGTTATGGTGCCCTAGACCAGGTTCCCTTGCACCGAATCGTACCTAGCAGTGGCACTACGGTAAGTTTAGAGAAGCTCTAGGAAAAAGAAGCAACATAATGAGTTAGAACGTCATATGTCGTTTAGGCATAAGCCCGTGCTAGCTTGTTAGTTGTTTAGACGAGCATCTAGTAGTTGTTTCACTTAAAGCCCTGAATGCCACAAGAACAAAAAGAGAACCTTACTAGCCGTGAACTTGTGACCTAGGCCAATAATCCGCCACAAACACCTGCCCTAGTGACTCAAGCATTCAACCACCCAATGTGAGTAGCACCAGATAGGCAAGACAGATACCGAGGCGAGGGCGACCAGCGTAGGCGTGGCTGGCGCACTCACAACGAGCACTAGAGCAAAGTAGGTGGCAACATAGCACCACATTGGCAGGTTGAACAATACACGATGTTGAGGCAGTAAACATCCATCCCTACCTGCGGCAGAGTGGCGCAACATGAGCATCGTAGCAATCCATATATTACAGACTTAGAGAACAAGATATAAATATATTCCCAAAAGTACGGGGAATTTAAAACTGATTATCGTCTGGCTACAGCAAAAGTCTTATCCTACATCTCTCATTTCTTACTTCCTATGCTTCTACGTTTCAGGGTCTTCACCACGGTAGTCAAAGTAGTAGTCGATGCCTTCGCCCTCCGTCGCTGTTGTCGGTTCTTCGGGGACTTCATCTTCGACCTCGATGTAGACTACGTCTTGATCCGTCGTCGGCTCACCGTCTAATCAAGGGAATTAAGATAGAGAGATGAGTACAGAAGGTACTCAACAAGTCCAGGAATAACAAAGAGGTGTTTGATGCAATATCTACTGAGAACGGCAACGTCCTCTAAAAGAAATACAGTTTTGAAAGGTAAGAGAGTCAAGTTTTAATTTAAAAGTCTAATGATCTCATGTCTTACAAACTGTTAGGATTCCCGATGAATCCCTTTCTTGCCGGGTTCGCAGTTCCAACCAGGAACATGGAGTGACAATGCCACGATTCAATACACTCTGCAGAGGTGCGCAACTGTACCCACAAACAAACTTGGTCATGTGTCTGAGTTTGCAAGGCTCATTCACATCTCCACGATCACAGAGCCGTTTCGTCGCCCGCTCGGTCATACTCCACGTCGTAGTCCACCTATGACTACCGGTCTCAAATTCCAATGTGGAATAACCAACGTACGACTAATGCCACCTCTACCAACATGATGTGACAAGCTGACTTACGGACTTTATCACCTGTGACTAGCAGACCTACAGCCAGTATCACCTTCCCGGTAGTCGATCTTCCTACCGAGGTCTTGCGTTCCCAGGGGAGTATGAACCTAAGGCAAAGGTACTTTAGCTCAGCCCCGCCCATACAGGGTATCTGGTATGAGCGATCACTACGGCCCTTAAGCACATTCGATCATTAGTTGCATTAACCTTATATGAACACACTGGTGTGATGAAATCCACCTTCCAATGTGCCTCCGGTACCTTTCCAGAATTTCATCACCCACCATGCTCGCCCAAAAATCAGCGATCAACAATTCCAAAGTTGATTCAATTTAGAAAATAGGTTTTCATTTTGTACATGTTATAGACAAGAAAGAAACTTTGTAAATCATTCTCAACGGACATGAACAAGAAACTGGACTTGTCTGATAACGACGGTTTCTGAAGAAAAAGCAATATAGTCCGATAAGGACTAATCCAGAAAATTCACGAACATGAATGCAGATGACATGGCATTATGCGTGTATGCGAGAATGGTGCGCATATTAAAGATATTCGTAAAGAAATTCAGATTTAATCCTTTTAAACACTATTCCGAAGATTTTGAATTATAGAAGAGAATAACCAAACCTTAACCAATTTAACACTTGATTTATTTTACTTGAAGTTTGACATTTCCACCTAATCTTCTCCTCAAGAAATTTGGTAAGGATCTTAAGAACTAATTTAGGTTTCAACTTCTTTAAGGAAGAATAATACATATTATTCCAATCTTGAAATTAACTTAAGGTTGTAGATGAGTCTAGATTCTTTTACAAGAAGTTTCTCTTAACTTGAGTAATTTCTTCAAGATTTAAACTTCTTTTTAATGTGCATGCGTGTATATATTCATATATATCTATTTCCGATTCTTTATTTCTATTCAAACACGTTTTAATTCAGCTTTCCTTTCTGGTGAAAAGAGTTTCTTGGAATAAGATTTTAAATCTTCAAAAAGAAAAGAGATTAACCGGCCGGCCCATTAGGCCCATCCCGGTGCCTCCTTTCTTCCCCTACTCCCCCATACCCGCACATACACAGGGGAGAAATCCCCTTTCACGCCACCGCCTTCGGCTTTGTCACTGCCACCTTCCAAGTTCGCCGCCTCCTCCTCTTCTCCCGCCGGCCTCATTCGGCTCCTCTCTCCCTTCTATGCTGCTGTCCTCACCCTCTCTCGGCCTAGCCCTTGCCGAACCTCCTCCTCTCCTGCCTCCGGCGTATGCCGCCGCCTCGGGCGGTCACTCCATTGGCTTGCTCGGTGTCGCCGCCCCGAACCTAGAGCCCGGGTGTTGCCGCTCCAAGCCCGGTGTCGCCGCCAGAGATGCTGCCTCACCGACCCGCCGGAGGCGCCGCCTCCACCCCCTGCCACCACCGTCGGAGGGCGGTGGATTTGACCACCACCATAACCACGGCGGCAGCGGGTCGTCGCCAGGTAAGCCTCTTCTTTCCTTCTTCCTTTCTACTTCCCGACCTCCCCCAATTTTTCCTCCTATTCCCCAACTTGTTCTAGGGTTCTTGCCCTAGGTTGCTTCGGTTGGGATATTTACTTCTTTGAAATCGAATTCAAATGGTGCCTCAGGAACTTAGTTCATGTGCGGCTCGGTTGACCTTATATTGGGCACAGAGGATATGTTAGTTGAATGCTTGATTAACTTGAGCTAATGCCTGCGGTTGTTTGATTCCTAAGCATTATTTGTTGCAATCTTTGTGATTAAAGTTTAGCATGCTCACCTTGTGATAAAAACAACCTACTACCTTGACCTTAACTTGACTTACTTCCGCTCTATCCTTGATTCCCGTGGCTTCAGTTGTGGCCGTGCGACTAATCTGGCTTAATGGCAATTTGCCGATTTTCTTTAACCCTAGCTAACTGAGATTGGTTGTGCTACCAATTATTTCTGCTTGATTGATATGTGTTCATGGCCACTAAGGCCGAATTAACCTGCCTAACCATCCCTTGGGTACTTTAGTATTTGCCTCCCCTTTATGTTTACAAGATCTCGGCTAAAGCATGTTTCAACTCGTTGATTTAATTTATCTTGTGCACTGAAGTGCCATGGTTTGGTTACCCTGATTTTTGATGGCCCGAGCATGATGTATATACACGTCCCTGCGGAACTCCTTAGATGGCATAAATGGTCAATCATTTTCTCTAAGGCTGAACTCTTTTTTTTACTATTAACAACATTATGCTACAGGATGAACTAATTTCTACTCTTCTGATTTAGTTTAAAGTGTTTTGCGCTAGGGGAGCTAAACTAATACATGCTAAGTGCCCAAAATGCATAAGATATACATTGGCCTTGATTCTAGATTCTTACCCTTTTCATTCATGAATATCCACCTACATGTGCCTGCTAGACTTCCTAGTTGGGGAAAACGATGCTGTACTCAGATTTTTAATTAACTAATAGGGATACTCCTCATATGAAGCAATTGTATGAACCTAAATGCTCTCAGATTAGTAAGAGAAAGTCTAATTAGTCTTAGCCGATTACACTACTTTATAACTCATATATTCATGTGTATCTATACAACCATGTCAGTTTTCTTGAACTGACAAAACAAACATTATAGTTGGTCTAGTTCATTTCCTATGATGATCTTTGTCTAAGATAAAGACAATTTTAGATAAGAACAGATATGGTGCTTGGTTACTACCATGCTTGTTTAGCCTAGGACTAATGCTGGATGGCTGCTATTTCTCTTAATTGGTATCCTATTGGGTATTTACGCACATAACCCTTATTGTTTACCTACTAGTTCCACTAAGTGTTGGTATTGTTCTTACATGTTTAGCAGTTCCTATAACTAAGTTAATTTTAATTAACTTTACTAGTAAAATCATATACTTTGGTTTGGTAATCTGATCATTAATCATAGGTCAATGGTCAGATTACTAAGTGCTTGTTTAGAATTGCTACTTTTGATACTCACCTGATGGATATACACTGTGTGCTTAAGCTTATGGGTTGTGCTAATGGTAACTTCCCTTTTACGGATAAGAACACATATTACTTGTTTTCTAGTCCATTTTAACTATTGAGTATATACTCTTTATGTGCATCAGCTCACTTAAACTGATGGAACAAATTCTCTATATTTGCTCCTAGTTTCTCTCTATATTCTACTTATAAGTATATAACTATATCAGTTTATTAACTGAGAGAACAGATATGATGCCTGATTCTTAGCTAGCTAATGAAGATGTTTATTCATCTGAAGCAACTTGAAATCTGATAAGAACATAATACTACACAGCTGCCTATTCGGTTGCCTTTAAAACCCTATGATGATTAAAATCTGAGGGTTCCCTAAAATCCAACTTCCATCTATATGCATATATATGCTGAGATGGTCTAGGTAAGGTTTTTACCTTATCTCTAAGTTGGATAACGGCCAATCTGAGATCCCCGAGGTTCTTGGTCCTTGGTCCAGCTTGCTGGACTTGGTAGTGATCTCCTAAGTCCTTGGCTTGTTGGTGGTCTGCTCCTCCTCTCCTCGGCTGGTCCTTCTCCACCTTAATGCCCCTAACGCCCCTTGGTTTTGAGCTCCTTGCTGCTCCTGCTTCTAATCTTGAGGGCTCTCTCCTCTTCTTGGTGATGAAGTGCTTCCTCTCTATACTCTCCCTTGCATTGGTTCCTCCTCTTGTGCTCCTAAGTGGCTGCTGCTATGCTATGGTTCCAAGTTAGCTCCTGGGAATGGTGTTCTCTTTTCTTACTGCTCTCTGTTCTCCCAGGAAATGAGAGTCTCAAGGAGCTGGTTACTGATGAAAATACTATGGTGCTTGGCCACTGGTTGCCTTACTCCCATTTCTACCGAGATCTCCTAGGCTTCTCCGGTGGAACTTGTGTTGCCACCTTATGCTGCCTTGTTACACGTGGCTGTTCACTGGATTTCTCAGCTGCCTTGATTGCTACGTGCTGCTGGTTTTTCTCAGGCTTGGCTTACAAGCTAAGTTACCTCTGGTTCATGTGTTGGCTGTGAGATATGCATGCCACTCGGTGGATTTAAAACAAGGAATCTGACTTTAGTCAAAATATGTGGCTGCTGGACAACTATTTCGAGAGATGATGCCTTATCTTATTTTTCTAGCTTTAAAACAATTTCCTCTTCAAAAATAAAAACTCATGGAGGAGATTTAGTTTTTGGGAAAATAAAACTATTTTCAATACTTCTCACCTCTTTTCTCTCTAATTTATGAAATACTAAATTTGTCCAACGAGGGTCTTAGCCACGTGGCCCTTGGACATTTTCAAAAACAAAAATGTTTTCAAAACTATTTTTCAAGACTAAAAACTATTTAGGTCATCGGCACTATTTTGCCCCCGCAGCTAACCCTGCGGATGTCGGCGGAATTGTGCCGGTAAGACCACACTTATTTCAAAACTGTTTTCGAAAACTTGCCTCCTACAGCAACGGCGAAAATCTAACGGTTTCGAGTGCATATACTCGACGACCTCGGATGATCGCCAACATTTCCAAAAAAAATCTCTCCCCTCCGACTCTCGGCGTCCTCCTCAGACTTGAAGGCTTCGAAGATTCGAAGATCCAAGGATTAGGATAGACTTTGTATAGGTAGAATGAGTAAATTGATGTAATCCTTTCCTTCTTCTTTTGTTATTCTTGTAACTTGTTGTACTACGACATTTGTATTTTATATTTCAATTAATAAAGTTTTCCCTTTTCTTATATATGAATTTGTATGAATGCTTAAGATGTATGACATGCATGATATGAATACACAAACAATTTCTCCCCTCGTACTCTCGTCGACCCCGTGATTCGTCTGGAATCACTCAACTCAGCAGCGTGAGTTAAGTTTCTCTTCCGCCTTACGTTACTTTGACTAGACCTAAAAAGTAGGGTCCTCACACTACCCCCCGTTGATGCTCCACCCCCGGTTGAACAATAGGCCATCCTACCCCGGCATGATGTCGTCATCTCACTTATGAGATGCGGATCGAAGGTTCATCAAATTGGGACCAAAGCACAATCGAGAGCCACTAAATCATTTATATAAGTCGAAACTGAGTAATGCCATATTATAGAGGTATTTACAAAGACGTGACATCAGCTGACTGTTCGTTCTGCCACATAGGATAATTGCTATGTGGAGAAGAGAAAAGAAGAGAGAATAAAATTGACTATTCCTGAAGAGTTAGGCTCTACGAAGAATAAAAAGTCTAGAGTTAGTATCGTTGTCTTTGTATACTGCTGCATTTTATATTACCTCTTCGTGTAGAGTCAATTTAAGGGTGCAGTCCACTCTATCTAAAGTAGCCTGAAACCCATTCCTCTACAATCAAAAGCATTCTGAACATGTACCATGATTTGAACGAACAAAGAATATTGTACACTTGAGTAACCCTCTTTTCTATGACAACCGCCAAATTAGAAAGAAGAATGTAGGTCACATTGTCTTAAAACTATCCTTCTATCCCACCCTGCTCCTCCAACATTAGAAGCAGAACTACCTAACCGAAGGAGATAAACATGAAGGGAAGACGGTTACGAAGAGACCGAATAAAGCTCTCTTAAAGCTACGGCTAAATAAATTTAGAGTCAAACTATTGTATTAATTATTTTAATATCAACTTTAAATAGCACAGAAAAAAATAAAAAGTTAATTACTATAACATCCATCCAGATCCATACAATACAACAAGCATAACTCATCAACTCAGGAGCACAGTTTTTTAAAATAATTATTACACGATCTCGATACTCAAGTGGAGGAGAGAAGGAGAATATAAAAAACCGGAGCTAATCCACTTCCAGCACGAAAACGGTAGGCCCCTCCCCGGATGCGGAACTTGCGGCCCCCGAAACCTCCAGAACCATATCGTTATCGATCGAAAGCATACAGTCCGCACGATGAAGATCCAACGGACCTGATTCCCCACGACGGCAGCCATCAGACCTGGATCAGACGGCCGGGAAGGAACCCTAGCGCCCGTCGCTGCCAATATAAAGGGTCATCCCTCTCTGCCAAACCCCTCCTCCTCTCAGTTCCCCTCTCCCCGCCGCCGCCTCCCCCTCGTCTCTTCTCCTTTGAGGTCAGCATCCGGATCCTTTCCCCCTCTCTGCTTAGATCTGTACTGTTTATGGTTGCTTCTGTATAGTAGCTGTATTCTGCGAGTAGATCGAGTTTTAGGTCCTCTTTTGCGTGTATGCATGTTGTTTTCGTCTGTAACTTGAAGGAATTTCTGTGAGCTCGTAGCCTAGCCTCGATCTGTAGATTTTCTACGGTTTCTGTTTCCTTTTTATTGCATAACTGTGAGCGCGATGTATTACCGATTGATGTACGTGCTTGGTTGGATCTATTGTAGATGGATTTATGTCTTAATTTTGTTCGGTTCTATAGGATTTGTGGGTTGTCGTATGGAAGCAACAACCTTTACTTCATGTTGCACTGATATGGTGGTCTGATCTAAAATTAATTATTGTTAGCGTTTCATAGATGAAACTAGTGCTTGCACAGTATCTTGTGGTATAGATCTGGCCCTATAATGTTATAATTATTTTTCTAATAGTTTGTGTAGATCTAACTAGTGCCTGCGTGGCTGAGTGCTATTTCGTCTGATTAAAGCGTCTTGCTGTTGTCTGATTTGATATGTGAACCTTCACAGATGTCGATATTTAATCTATCAGTTCATGTCACTTGTTCATATGGTGATTCTGTGCATCCGTTTCTCCTAACCCTTACTTCTATGTTGCAGTTCTTTAGCAAGCACTTCAGCCATGGGTAAGGAGAAGACGCACATCAACATTGTGGTCATTGGCCACGTCGACTCTGGCAAGTCGACCACCACTGGCCATCTGATCTATAAACTTGGAGGTATTGACAAGCGTGTGATCGAGAGGTTCGAGAAGGAAGCTGCTGAGATGAACAAGAGGTCTTTCAAGTACGCGTGGGTGCTTGACAAGCTCAAGGCTGAGCGTGAGAGAGGTATCACCATTGATATCGCCCTGTGGAAGTTTGAGACCACCAAGTACTACTGCACGGTCATTGATGCCCCTGGACACCGTGACTTCATCAAGAACATGATTACTGGTACCTCCCAGGCTGACTGTGCTGTGCTCATCATTGACTCCACCACTGGTGGTTTTGAGGCTGGTATCTCCAAGGATGGCCAGACCCGCGAGCATGCTCTCCTTGCTTTCACTCTTGGAGTGAAGCAGATGATCTGCTGCTGCAACAAGGTATACTAGCTATTCAACTCCCAAGAAGATCTGATGCTATTTCAGATTGTTTTGAATAAAATTTGGATTCATCTACTATCTTGCTATCCGTTTATTGTGAACCTCCAAAATGACTTTATAAATGTTCAGATTGCGCGTACCACAATGATCATGTAAATTGAGCACCATATATATATATCATATTATGCGTAGTGAGTACATAACTGTTTGCATTATGTGTCTTGTTTGTTTCATATAGTTTTATTGAATGATGCAATTGTTTGTTTCATATAGTTTTATTGTATGATTTTACTAATATATATGCTATTTCTCATCTTTGAATCATCTTCAATGAAAAGATATTCATTTCCTGAATTATCATTTATTAGTTAACTTATTGCATTTAATTAAGAGAATTCTTTTGTTCTGTGCTAGATGGATGCCACCACTCCCAAGTACTCGAAGGCCCGTTATGAGGAAATTGTTAAGGAAGTCTCTTCGTACCTCAAGAAGGTCGGTTACAACCCTGACAAGATCCCCTTTGTCCCCATCTCTGGTTTTGAGGGTGACAACATGATTGAGAGGTCCACCAACCTAGACTGGTACAAGGGCCCGACTTTGCTCGAGGCGCTTGACCAGATCAATGAGCCCAAGAGGCCCTCAGACAAGCCTCTGCGTCTTCCCCTCCAGGATGTGTACAAGATTGGTGGTATTGGTACTGTGCCTGTTGGTCGTGTGGAGACTGGCGTCATCAAGCCTGGTATGGTTGTTACCTTTGGTCCCACTGGTCTGACCACTGAGGTCAAGTCTGTTGAGATGCACCATGAGGCTCTCCAGGAGGCGCTTCCTGGTGACAATGTTGGCTTCAATGTCAAGAATGTTGCTGTGAAGGATCTGAAGCGTGGATATGTGGCATCCAACTCCAAGGATGACCCTGCCAAGGAGGCTGCCAACTTCACCTCCCAGGTCATTATCATGAACCACCCTGGTCAGATTGGCAATGGCTATGCCCCAGTGCTGGACTGCCACACCTCGCACATTGCTGTCAAGTTTGCTGAGCTGGTGACCAAGATTGACAGGAGATCTGGTAAGGAGCTTGAGAAGGAGCCCAAGTTCCTCAAGAATGGTGATGCTGGTATGGTGAAGATGATTCCCACCAAGCCCATGGTTGTGGAGACCTTCTCTGCTTACCCTCCTCTTGGCCGTTTTGCTGTGCGTGACATGAGACAAACGGTTGCTGTTGGTGTCATCAAGAGCGTGGAGAAGAAGGACCCAACCGGTGCCAAGGTTACCAAGGCTGCTGCCAAGAAGAAATGAGCGGTTTTACTGGCAATCCTGTGTCTGCTTTCGAGATATCTAGCAGTTTTAGTGTTGGTTTTAAGTTTTTTCCACGGGCATTGCTCTTATTGCTTACTCTTGAAACTGTGCAAGCAATGTTCCAGTCTGTCGTTTAAATACTGTATTTCTATTTCAGCTTCGGCTAAACTTCTGTGCTGAGTCTGATTTGTGGCCTTATTGACTGGTGGAATGCAAGTTCTTAGTTTGCAGCTTCTAGCCTGTTTTCGCATTTGCTGGTTCTTTTGTTGTGGTCTGTAGCTACGTTGGTGGTTTGTTCTGCTGTTTCTTTGTGAAATGCAAGATTTTTGCCAAAATAGTAACCTAGTTTGTTAATTTAGTTGCTCAGAATGCCTCTTCCAATCTTTGGTTGGTTTAAAGTTGAATGTTTTGACAATTTTGGGTGATGTGTCGTTTACTGTGCCTTTTCCTGTTTGATCTGCCAGCTTAATTTACCTGTTAGTTTTGTATCACGCATGGATATTTCTGTTGTCGCCTGAACAGATTCTTGAGATCACGAATCTGTCGAGATACGAGCACTGCCACTATAAGCGATATTCCTTTCGAGACCTCTAGCAATGTAAGACGAGTAGGCAATCTGAGTGTTTCACTGGTCAAATTGAGCGTTTGGCTTGAAATGTGTTGAGAATAAACTGCCCATGGCAGTTGCTCATTTATGAGCAATCTCAACAACTGCTCTCGGCAGTTCCCAAATCAGTAACTACAAACAACTGCTCTGTGTATCTCTATATAAGCCACATTCATCAATAAAGATTACACACTTGATCTCATTCTCTGCCATTCATTCTCTCTGAGATTTCCTGAGTTCTAACACGTCATCAGCACGCTCTACCGAGAGTTCTACCAAGAGCAACAGTGAAGAAGAAGAACAGAAAGCAAAATAGAAGGTTAGAGCCATGCCTCTTCTCCGTTCCTTCGTCTTTCCAGAGAGGCCGGCCGTCGCCACTTCTGGGCTCGCCGTCGCTGCCATGAGGCCCTCGCCGCCCGCTTGGCGCAGCGCCATGGCGCCTTGGCGCCGGCGCTGCCTCGCGCCGTGGCCGTTGCCGCCGGCTTCTCGCCCGTGCCGGCTCCCCGCGCCGCACCGCTGTGGCCGAGCGCTCCGCGCGCCGCCGCCGCCCCTCGGTCGCTGCGCCTCAAGGAGCCACGCTGGCCCCTTACGCGCCGCCCGCGGCCGCCCCCCACCGCGCCCGCGCGGCCTCCGCCGCTCCGCCGGCCGGCCTTGGCCCTCCGGCCTTGGACCTCCGCGGCCTTGGCCCTCCGCGGCCTTGGCCCTCCGCGCCTTGGCCGCTCCGCCGGCCCTCCGCCGCCGTGGCCTCCGCCACCCGCCGGCCCCTCGGCCGCCCGCCTTGGCCGCTCGCCGTCGCTGGCCTCCGCGCCCTGGCCCCACCGCCGAAGCCCCTCGGCCGCTGCCGCGCTGCGCCAGCTCCCCGCGCCGCCCGCCGGCTCCCCGCGCAGCCGCCTCCGCGCCCCGGCCCCGTCGCCGAAGCCCCTCGGCCGCTGCCGCGCTGCGCCGGCTCCCCGCGCCGCCCGCCGGCTCCCCGCGCAGCCGCCTCCGCGCCCCGGCCCCGTCGCCGAAGCCCCTCGGTCGCCGCCGCGCTGCGCCGGCTCCCCGCGCCGCCCACCGGCCGGATGGCTGCCGCCGCCGCCGAGTGAAATGGGGACCCCCCCTGTTATGTGTGTCGGCCGGCTCGGGCCTCTAACAGGCCTTGAAGGCCCATTTGCTACGTGGGCGGCTATCGGGCCGGCTGGCCCAAACCGACCCGTGAGAGGCCGGTCAGACCGCCTCCGTGGCCGTTTTAAACCGGGCTGGCCGGTCAGACCGCCTCCGTGGCCGGTTTAAACTGGGCCGGCCGGTCAGACCGGCCCCCCTGGCCGGTTTAAACCGGGTTTTTGCGGAAAAATCATATAATTCTGATTTTTCGCAAATAAGTCCTTATTAGGTCTTTTAGCAGGATTTTCTTCTGTTTAGACCCCGTACATTACTGTATTTTCATTTCAGTATTGTATTTTCTGTCGAATACTTTGTATTCCAGAATAAAAGTGATGCAATATATTTCCATGTTATTCCACATGTTGAGATTAATTGCGTCCTAATTTGCAATCGAAATCTTAATTTCTTGCAAATCGACATTGATTCACCTTAATTAAGTCCTTCCGACTTAATACGAGCAGGAATCAATTTGCAAAATTTCACGTGATTTTCTTCAAATCGAGCAATGACATACGGCGTTAGGTCTATGAGTGTCTACTGATTTTCATCAGATTACACTCGAGTATCTACTGATTTATATCAGATTATACTCCCTAAGCGCTAGATGGCACTAGGTATACAAGTATCTACTGATTCTCATCAGATTATACTTGAGTATCTACTGATTTCATCAGATTATACTCCCTATTGCTGCGAGGTTTACTCTCGACGATATGTCACACTTAGCAAATTTGAGATTCACACTAATGATTTCAAGCCAACTTCTTGAAATTCTTATTAATTTTGCAAAGTTCATTACAACATTAACCATGATGGTTCTTAATTTACCGAACGTAAATTAATTATCTCTGGTTTACCCCATGTAGGTCAACGATGACCGCAAAGGAATTTGAGGAGCTTGCCCTCAACGGCCACAACTACCCTACATGGGCCATGGACATCAAGATCAGTCTCGCGTCCCGTGGGATTGTGCGTGCTATCCAAGATCCGAACACTCTTGTTTCGGATGGAGAAACACCACTGACAGAAGCACAGAAATATGCCGCTTTATACATCATAAGGCACCATATTCATCCAGATCTCAAGTATGAGTATTTACAGGAGGAATCTCCTCATACTCTGTTTCTGGCCCTCAAAACGAGGTATGAACAGCAGAAGGCAGTTGTCCTGCCCGAAGCACTCCACGATTGGACTCATCTCCGTCTTCAGGACTTCAAGTCCATCGGAGAGTACAATCATGAGGTTCATAAGATTTGTTCCAAACTACGCTTTTGCGATAAGGAACCTACCGATGCGGAGAAGATAGAAAAGACTCTATCCACTATGCTCCCCGCAGATAGGATCCTCCAACAGCAATATCGCGCTCGCAACTACACCGTCTATTCCGACCTCATTCATATCTTACTTCAGGCTGAAAAGCATGATGAGCTACTCTCTAAGAATGGCTCTCAGCGCCCAGTTGGTGCACAACCTTTACCTGAAGTACATATGAATATTGCGAATGGACAGGGCAAGCGCAAGCGCAGTAGGAACAAGAAGCCCAGAAACTCGGCCAAGGGGTCAGGCACTGCAAAGCCTAAGTTTACTGTGCCTTTTCCTGTTTGATCTGCCAGCTTAATTTACCTGTTAGTTTTGTATCACGCATGGATATTTCTGTTGTCGCCTTCTTGAGATCACGAATCTGTCGAGATACGAGCACTGCCACTATAAGCGATATTCCTTTCGAGACCTCTAGCAATGTAAGACGAGTAGGCAATCTGAGTGTTTCACTGGTCAAATTGAGCGTTTGGCTTGAAATGCACTGCTGGAGTCAGGTATTACAGCTTGATCTGAGCAGGATTGCAGCATAGCTCGGCAACAGAAAAATACCGTCTTGCAGCTGATGTGACACCCGTAGAATTGTTTGAAGATATTATAAGCTAACTATATGAGGTAAGTTTAGACTAAAATCAAGCAATACCGTCGTCATCCCGCAGAAAAGCTCTGCATCCCCAAAATTCTCAGCTGCCAGTGCCTCTTCCTCTTGTTCTTGTTCCTTTTCGGAACAACCAGTGGCTCGTGAAGATGAAAGAAAGAAACCGGCAGGGAGAACAAGGAGGTCGTCGGCAGACAGGGACGGTGATGACCACCGGCACCACGAGGAGGTGGAGCCGGAGGCGGCGAGGGAGGACAGCCATTGGGCTGGACTAGTGTTTGGGTTAGACTGAGCTTGTTTGTGAGCGCGTTCTGCATATTGGATACTGTCCGTCAGATAAGATTCTATAGGTTAATGGGCTTGGCCCAGCTTGCTACCTTGTTCTTCTCTCCTTTTCTTTTCTTCGAAGAAAAATCCTACCCATTTTTCCTTTTGACATTAAGCCAATCATCTTTCTTAAAAGAATAGTGTGCCTACCACTGTTCAGGGGTGATTGGCTGAAGTTCTCAGTGGTAGTCATATATTTGTGTACTTCTTGTTTACCTTTTGAAGAAAAAAATTGTGCACTTCTTATCAAACACAGGAAAAGGACTCCTCATGCCCTGTTCTTTTCAGGTTTTAAGACTGAGGTTTCATGATCTTACGATTTGTTTAATAGACAAGGGGTTTCGTTATACCTGTTCCTATATCATTGACTGCGATATACGTTATTTTCTCCTCTACAAGTACAATTATACAAGGGCTCATTGGAATTAATATGGTGTAATAAATAATCTGAAGATCGACGTGAGTACCCAAAATTTCGTTGACTGAGGGGTTTAGGAAATGTTATGTACCATAGGCATACATACATGAAATTTGGGTAGATTTAAAATATTTTGAACATAAAGTTTAGAATATAAGTAAGTATATGTTATTTAACAAATAACTAGAACAAAATATGATTACACAAAAACAATATATGAAAAATGTTTAATACAGTATATTAATAAATGAATAGCTATACACGTATCAAATGATAATTAATTTAAGTATAAATGAAGTGTAAGGTGATATTGCAAAAAATTTCTAAATTCAAAAGAGACTACAGTAAATAGATGTTTGATATAACGTAGCAATATTATAAAGACTTAATATTACAAAGAAGGAATTAAACAAGGAATGATATATTACAAGAATAAAACCCTAAGATACTACAACTATATTAAACGTATTCTTCTCTTCGTTCTCTTATTTGCTTCCATTTAACCTGCGCACATACAAAAAGGAAGCTCCAACAAACAAAAAGCTGGATTAGTGGCCAAAATGTTTGCATCCCCTTTTGGGAATGCAACTTATTTAGGAGATCAATCTTAAGAAACCAAAGGTTTAGTTTTGGTTTCAATAGATTTAAAGTCAACCTATGGAACCGAATTTCTTTCTATACAAAAGGCAAAAATGGAGAGAAAGCAACTATGGTTAGATAATAGATCATAAGGCAACCAATTGATTCCATGAGTAGACCTAATTTTTAGATTAATCTCCAAAAAAATTAGAAAAGCTCGATTCAATTAAGTCAGATTAGGTTTCATGTAATTATCCTGCTAATCTAGGTCCAATATGCTAACCAATTTCAAATTTCATTCAACCAGCTATGTCATGTGACAAAAAGACATCAAATAGGTAGCTAGAAAGAAAAGAGAGAGGATATAATGCTCTGTTCAGAGCATGAGCTGCTGTTAGCAGCTCCAAACTTATCCCAATTGCCACCACCAGCTTACGAAGATAAGGATTCACCATGCAATGCCATCTAACCAACTCTATCACCAGTTCATAGTATGAGTCGTGTCAATCAAGAGTTAAATTTGAATTCAATCACAACAGCTTCAAAGAGGCTATAAATAGAGCCCATAGGAGCCCTATTACATCACAAAAAAAGAACCACCAGTAGGCATCACAAATCAATAAAGATAGATAAAGACCAGTAAACAGGAGAGGATCAATAGTAGAAAGAAGAAGGCCAAGATAGTGAGGAGGAGGAGGCGACTCTCGAAGAAAAAGGAAATCAACCGAGCCTGAAAAATTACACTAGTTCTAACACTTCACCAAGGTTGGTGAAATAGAAAAGAGATAGAGAAGAGAAGAAATGATTCTTCTTTTAACAAGAGCAATGCTGCCCAATTAAGGAAAGATATTCTATGTTTGGATAAATAAAAACCTAACAAGATCAAGTCGATCATATCAGCCTAACACCTAGGTTAGGTTTTTATTAAACTAATATAGCAGCACATGGAATAGATTAGCATCACACAGGAGCATCACAGAGCCAACATAGGATCATAGCATCACAAGTCTAGTAACAAGCAACTTAGGTCATCACAGAATCGAGCCTCATGCACAAAGGGACACAAATAACCGTGGCATCTATCCAACCTTGTCATCATTTTATCACAAAGCATGGAGGGAGGGGAAAACTAAGCACTTACCGAGGATGGGAAGACCATTACCGTTGTCGTTACGGCACGACGAACTCACCACCTTCCTCCGGCGACTGGCCTTGACGTAGAGGAGCAGGGCCACCGCACTAAGCCTAGGACTGAGATGGCGCCCAGCAAAGACCAAGGTCGCCAAGACCCAACATGAAGGTGCAACAATGGTGGCAAGGCAGGTATCGTAGACGGTCAGCGGGGCACCGCAGGGGTGCGACGCCACCATCAGTGCATGGTTTGATACACAGGTGGCTCGCCGGAGTGCCCGAGCCCGAGCCGCATGGCTAGGGTTGGCTGTGGCAGCGCGAACGAGAATAAGAAGGCAAGGCAACAGTGAGGGTTCCGACGGACGAGAGTGAAGGAAGCACGGGAGCATGCTCGCACCGGCGATAGTGGCCGAAATGGAGCGACGGAGGAGGCGGCACAGAAGTAGCGTGAGGAAGGGATAGAGAGGAGGTAGTGCAGCGGCGAGGGGCCGCTAAGATGGTTGTGTGGCATGGAGGCTGGCGGTGTGAATTGTCAGCAGAGTTCGGCTTGATTTGGGCAGCAATGGGGGCAACGACCGTATCGCTCGAGAGAAGAAATGAGGGGATCGGGAGGGTGCGGCGACTGTGTGTGTGAGAGAGAGAGAGAGCGAGAGAGGAGGGGGCTGGCTAGGGTTATGAAATGACCTTAATGACTAAGATGTCCCCTAGAGGGGGGTGAATATGCTTTTTAAATTTACTTACGGATTTAGTTTAATCCTAATGCGGAGGTATACTAATTGAATTTTCACAAGCTCAAATTCTAATATGCTAGTTTTTCATATGAGTATAACCACTCTATGTTAATATATCAAGGTTTGCAATCCTAGGGTGATAAGCAAGCAATTCAACTTTTATAGGAGATATACAAGTAATGTATTGCAAGTATGAAATGCGATAAGTAAAGGAGACAAGAGACAAACGATGTATGACCCGGAGTTCGGATATCCACCAATATCCTACGTCTCCGTTTGAGGACCCGATCACGCTTGATCAAAGGTGGGCTCTCTCAAGCCGCTTCCTCTCGAGGACTCTCCGGAGTCTCCCCGATCACTATGGTTAACTCTTTCCTCCACTCTCAGAGATGGCGAGCTCCACAACCACTTCACAAACTTCCGGGCCTCCTCACAAGCTTCTTAAGGAGATCACCGAGCCACCACCACAAAGCCGTCTAGGAATCGGTGGCCTCCAAGAGTAAAAGACTCTCGGACTCTCGCTTAAACTCAATCAATGATGAATGCTCAAACTCACGCAACTAAAGTGCTAAGCATGGGCTACCAAAGCACCACACACATCCCTTTTTCCTCACTAAGTCACAAAGACTTTGAATCTCACAAAATATGCTTGGAAGAGGAGAGAAGAGCACTCAAAGGTGGAGCACCAAGTTCTAACACCTCTCTAGCCACTGCACAAAGCAAAATGAGCTATGCATCCCCACAAGGAGGGCAAGGGGTATAAATATCCCTCTCCCAAAAATTAGCCATTGGGAGCTCGGCAGCACATCCGGACATTCCGGGGTAACATACCCGGACACTCCGGATACACAAATCCAACGGCCACAAACTAGCCGTTTGACTCCTGACACACAGGAAACAACACATCCGGACATTCCGGGGTAACAACCTCGGACACTCTGGATACACAAATCCAATGGCTACAAACTAGCCATTGGACTCCTGATACACGGAGATTAATACATCGGGACATTCTGGGGTAACACCCCGGACATTCTGGACACACAAACTCCAACGGCTACAAATTAGTCGTTGGACCACTAGCACACAGGGAAAAATACGTCCGGGCATTTTGGCCCCCACCCGAACACTCTGGGACTACCCGAATACTCCGGGTACTTGGCCGAGAGCACCCCAAAACGGCTCAAGACCACCCGGACATTCCGGGACAACCCAGACACTCCGGGTAACAAACCCAAAGCAGCTCAAAACAGAGCTAGGCCGGTCAGACCGCCTCACTAGGCTGGTTAGACTGCCTATACTCAGACAGAAATCTAGAATACTAAGATCTAGACTTTCCGACAAAACACGACCCGCACACATCCTAGGTTTGAGCATCCGATAACCGATATGATCGCGCTACACGTCTGATAGCCCCTCTTGATAGACCGGCTATCGAACCTATAACCCGGTCTCCCACCAAACTCCGTGAGACCGGCAAAACTAGAAACCCTAGTCTATGGCATACCTTTGCCTTGAGTAATCCTTGCTGGACTTAACGAACACACCATCCAAGTCCCGTCGCTTCTCATTGCTCTTCTATGCTTGTCATTAATTTCACTTGAGCTCGATGACGATCTTTAAGCTCGATGACGATCTTTATCCTCGTTTCTATCTCGATCCTCTCTCAATCTTCGGAAGCTTGATGAAGTCTAAATGATAGCTCCACACGCACCAAGCATAGAAGGTTTTCTCTTCACATCATCTTCACCTGTCCATCTTTACTTGGTGGACTATAAGCTTCAATCATATATCTTCTCATGATGCTCGTTTTGAAACTTGCACGTCTCAACTCGATGACTATCTCCACTTGATATCATCTTCCCATGGGCTTCATGAACTCGACATCTTGTTGCATGCCCATGAGTCACACCTAACCCTCACACTTACACAAAGCATATAGCGCATATGGTTAGTGATTAAAAGCAATACACAATTGCTTATCTTCATTCGATCACACGAAGCCACAACTAGTGTTCTTCTCTTGAATTCCTAGCACCATGTCTTGATCACCTTTGCTTAACTCATGAGCACTTCTTTTTTGACCATCGTGAGTTCATTGACATGAACTCTTTCGTCTTGGTCAACTCTTCACTTCAATCAAACTTATGGATTTTTTCTTTCAATCCTTTAGCTCAACATATGAGCCTATGGACCCTAGCCCCAACACACTCTATCACAAAGTAAATATGTTAGTCCATAAATATTATTGACAGTAGTATACCTTTAGTCACTTGAGCCACACAAGTGACTTAGCCTTCATGCTCTATTGTCAATCGTATCAAGTCCAACTCATGGACTTCTTCTTTATCTTCTACCTCGATCATCTCTGAGGTTTTCTTCTTTCTATCTTCTTCTTGATCACATGAGCATTACCTAGAGCTCATTGATCTCGATGCATCTCTTTTACTCTCATGACATTCCTTAAGAATCCATCTCTCTATCCTCATGCATCACCTATGTAACACAAACTCACAAACAATTCTAAACACAACTGTTAGTCCATAGGTATTGTCATTAATTACCAAAACCAAACTTAGGGGCTAGATAAACCTTCAGGTTACCCTAGCCGGAATAGGCCAGGTGGGTTAGCTCGGGCCAGGAAGGCCGTATTGATAGGCTGGACCACACGGGCTAGCCCAAAACTAGAGAAATTTTTATTTTTATGTATATGAATTCCCTCCAAAATCCCTGTAGAAAAAGCTCAAATTTAAATGTAGATTTAAATCTTGTAAGTTATTTAAATAACTTGAATTACCTTCATAATGATATTTGATTTAATATATTAGGCCTTACAAAAGCATAGTTAATTGAAATCATTCATCATAAAATTTATATGTATTTCTTTAATACTATATTCAATACTCAATGACGAGGGGAGCCCATCCGGGTAGGCCCAGCATAGCGAGTCGGCCCATCAGGCTCGGAGAGTTCCATGGAGGCCCACTCGGATGGAGGCCCAAGAAAGGCCCGTACGGGTGCAACGTCCGGGTGTCATCAAGTCAGACGTTACTACTCCATCAAGGCAGGAGTTTTATCAGCTTGAAGACTGGCGTTACTCGGGCGGTTACACAGTGTAAATACCTCAGTTAATTTAGGCGGTTACTGTAGCTTAGCCGACTGTCCGAGTCGGCTGATGTACAAGCTTATATAAGGCAAAACCCCCCATGCAGAGGGGGCTCTAGACTCTGAGTTCTCTGGTCTCTCGACTCTCTAGCTAAATACTTTTCTATAGGCTAGCGTCATCTTCAACCTCTTGTAATCTTTTTCACACAAGACAAGCAGTATAAACAGCAGGAGTAGGGTATTACCTCCGCCATTGGAGAGCCTGAACCTGGGTAAAAACTCTTGCGTGCACCGCCTGAATCTTCCTAACGTGCTTCCCCAAAACCTAATACAAATGGATATTGCCGCGAAATCCCCGCGACAGTTGGCGCGCCAGGTAGGGGGATCGCGTTTTGGGACCATGATCTAGGCGGGATCCTCTCCCGCAGCTGGCGGCAAGCTGGTCGCCGGCTATGCGCCGCTCGCCGCGCATGCCGAAGGCACGGAGTTCATCTTCGGCAGCCTTCCTTTTGTGGCCGACGTCTTCGGCCAACTGCGCCTTCAAGACCCGCGTCCCTGCCCCGCGGTGGAAGTGAAGCCTGAGCTCCGGCTCGGATTTCCTTTCGCTCCGGGCAAAGACGCGGAGCGCTCCCAGTTCGTCGCCATGGTGGGCGCCGAATCCCTCCTCCCCGTCTTGGATTCTGAATCCGACGAGGACGAGAGTTCGCACAGCCACACTGCCTCGGCTGAGGTGTACGTGGTTGGGCCTGGCGCAACGGATGACGCGGGTACGTCGGCTGCAGCGGCTAGGACGACGAACGAACACCTACTGACGCCCATCGAAGGGCAATCGGAAGCCGAGAGGGCCTTAGAGGCCTCTCGGCGAGCCCTTCTTGCTGAGCGAGAGCGTCTCGATCAAGAGAAGGCGGCTCTCGAACAGCGAGAACGGCAACAAGAAGACCCCCACGGTTCACGCGGACGCGCGAACCGGCGTGTTTCTTCAGCCGCCCGGAGGAGTCGGGCTACTCGAGCACCACTCTTCGGGCGAGAACAGGATGGTGTCCCTATCTACCAGACACCGGCCCAAAATCTCTTCGCGGCTGCCGCGCTGGCCGACTCACTGCCACCCCCGGTGGATGGCCCCGCGGCAGAGATCCATCGCCGAGTCGTCACCCTGATGAAAACGGCGGTGGAGCAGCAGCATGAGGCCGGGTCGGTCAGCAACCGACTGGCCTCCCGAGCAACTCGGAGTCGGCCTTCGGTGACTTCGAGTCGCCCCATCACCATTGGCTCGTCACAGCCGAGTCGGTCCACGAATCGGCCCGATGCTCGCCAGGAGATCAATCGACTCCAGGCGGAGCGGCGTCAAGCCGGCTCCCTCCGAGCAAACGATGCCCGTGATGCTCGAGACGACATCGAGGGGCGACGGGCGGCCAAGTTGCGGGCCGAACGACGTGGCGGCGAAGTCAACCAACCAGGTGGCTCCGCCTCCACCGGTCCGCTGTGCTTTAGCAGGCGGATTCGGTCTGAGCCGTTTCCGGACCGGTTCCGGATCGCCAGCGACGTCGACAAGTATGACGGTAGTGCCAAGCCAGAAACTTGGCTCGCCGACTACTTGGTCGCATGCAACATTGGAGGAGGTAACGAGCGTGTCGCCCTTCTGAAGCCTACCCCTGATGCTGGAAGGGTCGGCTCGGGCATGGTTTAACAGCCTGCCCGAAGATAGCATCTATGACTAGAGGGACCTCCAAGAGACCTTCGTCAAAAATTTTGAGGGCACATACAAGCGCCCAAGGAACGCACAAGACCTGTGGCTCTGTGTCCAGGAGAAGGGCGAGTCGGTCCGCGACTACATTCAGCGCTGGACCCGACTGCGCAATTCCATTGAGGACGTCACGGAGACGCAGGCCATTCAGGCTTTTTCCCAGGGAGTTAAATATGAGCTCCTGAAGCACAAGTTGGCCCGGTCTAACATTCAGACCATGGGCCGACTCATGGAAGTCGCCAGCAAGTACGCGACGGGTGAGGAGGCAATGCGGTACGAGGACAAAGGCAAAGCAAAAGCCGAGTCTTCGGGCCGGAAAGTCCCCGCCGACTCAGGTCGGAAGCGCGGGGACAATCGTCCCCTGAAGCGGAAAGCTGGTGGCGGAGACGGAGTCAGTGGAGCCGACATGGTTGCGGCCACTGAACGTGGCCCCCAGCGTGGTGACGCTGGCCAAAAGAAGGAGCGCCCTTGGCAACAGCGCAAGGCCCCGAAGCTCACCTTTGAGGAAATCCTCGACAGACCCTGTTCATTCCACAGCACCGCTAACTATCAGGCGGGGCACTCGACCCGGGAATGCAGCTTCTTGAAGCGTCTTCGGGAAGAAAAGCAGCCTGAGCCAGATGCAGGTGGAGAAGGAGGCTCCGCTGCAGGCGGCGGCGCTGCGTAGTATCCCCTCAAAGGGGGGTACTCATGATCTTTCAGGGATCCGACTCCAAAAGAGGTCGGAAGCTACGCTGTCGCGAAGTCAATGCGACGGTACCAGCGGTCCCTCAATGGTTGGACTGGTCTGAGGTGCCAGTTGGATTCAGCCGACTCGACCACCCAGACCGGGTCCCTCAACCTGGCAAACATCCCTTGGTGGTGGATCCGCAAGTCGGCGGATTCAAACTTCGCAAGGTCCTGATGGATGGTGGCTCCAGCATCAACATAATCTTCATGGATACCCTGAAGAAGATGCAAGTCTCGGAGACCCAGCTTCGTCCCAGTAGCACATCCTTCCACGGAATAGTGCCTGGGAAGTGCACTAAGCCTCTGGGTCAGATTTCTTTGGAAGTTGTGTTCGGCGAGCCGAACAACTTCCGGGTCGAGACCTTGACCTTTGAGGTAGTCGGCTTCAAGAGCGCATACCATGCGATCTTTGGCCGGCCGGCTTATGCCAAATTCATGGCTAGGCCATGCTACACGTACCTGAAGCTGAAGATGCCGGGTCCTAAGGGCATCATCACCATCACTGGCGACTTTGAGCGCTCCAACGAGTGCGATCTCGCCAGTGCGGACATAGCCGAGTCCCTGATCGCGGCTCAGGAGCTGGAGAACATCCAGGCGACTGTCGACTCAGACCAAGCTCCACCTTGCAAGAAGGCGGCAACCGAGTCCACCTTCCAGTCGGCCAAGGACACTAAACGTGTCTAGGTCCATCCTGAGGATCCGTCCAAGACGGTCCAAATCGGGACTGACCTCGAGGCCAAATAGGAAGGCGCGCTCGTCGACTTCCTTCGTGAGAATTGGAACATATTCGCATGGAAGCCAGCTGACATGCCGGGTGTTCCAAGGAAGTTTGCCGAGCACTCCCTCAACGTCGCCAAGGACGCGAAGCCAGTGAAGCAGTCTCTCCGCCGCTTCGCTGAAGATCGGCGCAAAGCAATTGGAGAGGAAATCGCCCGACTCCTCGCAGCCGGGTTCATTAAAGAAGTTCTTCACCCGGACTGGTTGGCAAACCCGGTCCTGGTTCTTAAGAAGAACAAAACTTGGCGCATGTGCGTGGATTACATGTCCCTAAACAAAGCATGCCCCAAGGACCCGTTCGCCTTACCCCGTGTTGATCAAGTTGTCGATTCCACGGCCGGTTGCGAATGTTTATGTTTTCTGGATGCCTATTCAGACTACCACCAGATCAAAATGAAAGAATCAGATCAAATAAAAACTTCTTTCATTACCCCGTTTGGGGCTTTTTGTTATATCACCATGCCTTTTAGTTTGAAAAATGCTAGCGCTACATATCAACGTTGTATGCAAAAGTGTTTGCACGACCAGATAGGCAGAAATGTCCAGGCTTACGTCGACGACATTGTGATAAAGACAAAGAAGACCGCGGACCTCTTGATCGACTTGGCCGAAACCTTCGCCAATCTCAGGAGGTTCGACATGAAGCTCAACCCGGAGAAGTGCGTCTTCGGAGTTCCGGCTGGCAAGTTACTCAGCTTCATCGTTTCCGAGCGAGGAATCGAAGCGAACCCTAGAAAAGCTTGACGCCATCATCAAGATGGGAAAGCCGAAGGATCTGAAGTCTGTCCAGCGCTTAACCGGGTGCGTGGCTGCTCTAAGTCGGTTCATAGCCCTGACTCGGTGAGAAGGCCTTGCCTTTTTACTGACTTCTCAAGAAATCCGACTCCTTCGAGTGGACGAATAAAGCACAAAAAGCCTTCGAGGATCCCAAGCGCCTTTTGTCAACGTCTCCGATTCATGCTGCACCAATGGAGGGTGAGCCCATGCTGCTGTACATCGCGGCCACGAATCAAGTGGTTAGCGTTGTTCTAGTGGTGGAACGTGCAGAAGAAGGCCGAGTCCAGAAGGTACAACGACCCTGTTTACTACGTCAGCGAAGTCCTCTCCGAGTCGAAGCAGCGTTACCCGCACTACCAGAAGCTCGTCTATGGCGTGTTCCTGGCGACTCGGAAGCTGGTGCACTATTTCCAAGCCCACTCGGTCCCCGTGGTCAGTCATGCCCCTTTGTCTGATATCATCAACAATAGGGATGCCACGGGCCGAGTCGCTAAGTGGGCGATAGAGCTTATGCCGCATGACATCAGCTACGAGCCCCGCAAGGCAGTCAAGTCACAAGCCCTCGTGGACTTCATTGTCGAGTGGACTGAAGGCCAGTCCCTTCCGACTCAGGTGCATTTGGAGCACTGGGTCATGTACTTCGACGGTTCGAAGATGCTCGCGGGCACGGGGGCTGGAGTCGTACTGATCTCACCCCAAAGGCGACAAGTTGAACTACGTGCTGCAGATCCACTTCGCCGCCTCCAACAACGTGGCGGAATACGAGGCGTTACTACATGGCTTGCGCATTGCAATTTCACTCGGCATTCGACGACTTCTTTGCCGCGGCGACTCGGATCTGGTGGTGCAGCAAGTAATGAAGACGTAGGGACGCCAAGGATCCCACCATGGCGGCATACTGTGCTGCTGTGCGTCGGCTGGAAGGACACTTCGACGGCCTCGAACTTCATCACGTTCGTCGAGCAGACAACGAGGCAGCCGATTCCCTTGCCAGGATCAGCTCTGCTCGAGAAAAGGTCCCACCAGGGGTGTTCCTTCAGCAACTTTTCCAGCCATCCGTCAAGCTGGAGTCGGTAGCCGAGTCAGCGAAAGACGAGTCGCCAAATCATGAGCTGGCCAGTCCAACCCAGGAAGACGTCTTGGCGGTCGTTCCGCTCTGGACTCAGCCGTTCCTTGCCTATCTTCTGCGCAAGGAGCTACCTGAGGATCCGACTGAGGCACGCCGCATTGTGTGCCGCGCTCGAGCTTACACCATCATCAATGGTGAGCTCTACAAGCGCAGTACCACTGGAATTTTGCAGCGTTGCATCTCGCCGGAGGAGGGCCGAACACTGCTTGAGGAAATCCACTCGGGACTCTGCGGCCACCATGCTTCGTCACGGGCCTTGGTCGCCAAAGCCTTTCGACACGGTTTCTTCTGGCTCAGTGCACATGCTGATGCGAGAAACACGTCCGAACTTGCGAAGGGTGTCAGAGGTATGCTCGTCAAATACACATGCCGGCTACCGCGCTCAGGACCATTCCAATCACATGGCCTTTTGCTGTGTGGGGACTCGACATGGTGGGTCCGCTTAAAACAGCCCGGGGAGGTTTCACTCATCTCCTTGTGGCAGTGGACAAGTTCACGAAGTGGATCGAAGCCAAGCCAATCATGAAGCTTGATGGTCCGACTGCCGTCAACTTCATGAAGGGAGTCGTCTTCCGATTCGGCGTTCCTCACAGCATCATCACCGACAATGGCAAGAACTTCACTGCTGAAGTCTTCCGCCACTTTTGCCGGGACCATGGGATCCGGATCGACTATGCCTCCGTGGCTCATCCGCAGTCCAATGGCCAAGTCGAGCGTTCCAACGCTTTAATTCTCCAAGGCATCAAGCCCCGGTTGTTAGTGCCGTTGCAACGGGCCGCCGGCTCCTGGATCGATGAGCTTCCGTCTGTCCTCTGGAGCTTAAGGACGACTCCAAACCGGTCGACTGGCTACACGCCGTTCTTCATGGTTTACGGAGCCGAAGCCGTCCTGCCGAGTGACATCCTCCACGACTCCCCGCGAGTCGCAGCATACGTGGAAAAGGATGCCGAGTCGGCACGACAAGATGACCTTGATCTCTTGGAAGAAGCGCGGGAACTCGCCCTCTCGCGCTCGGCCATCTATCAACAGAACTTGCGCCGCTATCACAGTCGGCAAGTTCGGGGCCGAGTCTTCAACAAAGGTGATCTGGTCCTCCGGCTAATCCAAGATAAGGCGGGCATGCATAAGTTGTCTCCGCCTTGGGAAGGTCCATTCATCATCAACCAGGTGCTTCACAACGGCGCGTACCGACTGGAGGACCCGGCAACCGGCGCAGTCACTGAACGGACTTGGAATATCGCACAGCTGCGTCCCTTTTACACTTAAACTTTGTACTTCAAACAGTTCATTGTTTCATTACGAATAAATATTTGTTTCCTTCGAGCGGCACTCGGGAAGCATTTTGTTTATTTAATTTCTATTTTCCGACTATGTTCCCTTGGGCAACCCCCGGGGGCTACGTCTAACAAATCCGAGTAGCTTAACTTCGGGCAACCCCCGAAAGCTACCTTAACCCACTGGGTGATTTATCACTCGGCGCAAGTTATTTTGAATCTCCTAACTTTGTTTCTACACGAGCGTCTAAGTAAACGTGTACGGTACCTAAGGCCCACTCTTCGTCCCCAACTACAGTCGCAACTCGGCTGTCCGGTTGGCAAGAGCAAAAGCTAAAGGTCGGCCTGCACGCGAAAGGATCCGACTCGGCGGAAAAAACAAACTCGGACGAATCAAATAACTTGTGCAAATTAACTTGTGCAAAAGTCAGAATGAATTGAAAAGCATTTTCATTCAAAGCAAAAGTCTTTACATTTTTCTACTCGGCATACCGAGAGATATTACATGATGATTTTCTATTCTTCTGGAGTCGCTTCTACGCGCTCATCCAGGTCGGTGAAGTCGGCGATCCGGCTGGCTGCGGTGCGGACTCGGGGAAGGAGATCCAGAGGGTTCACCGACTGACCCTCCTCGTCGACTGGGGCTCCAGCAGAAATGCTGTCGACATCCGCATCGGGATGGTGTGCTAACACCATTGCCAGTGCCATGCCGGCTCCCGAGCGGGCTGCCGACTCCTTCCACTTCTCCACCTCCGCCGAGCCCTGTGACAGCTTGTCGGCTAGGGCGAAGATGCTGGAACCCGGCTCTTCTCCGGGCCATAGCTTGGTGCAGAGGCTTTGGGCAGCCGACTTCATATTCTGCACCAAAGCTCTTGACTTGGAGGAGTCGGTCCTCCACAGTCACGACGCAGCTATCCATCTGCTCTCGGGTCCAGAACGCGTCGAGAGCTGACCTCGCCGGGTCGGATAGTGCGCAGAGTCGGAGCGTCGCCCGCCTTGCTTCCTCCTCCAGTTCTGGGCAAGCGTCTGGGTGCGAATTATTGCAAGGAAATGAACTAAGGAAGTGTACAAAAAATAGAAAATAAAGGACTCGGGGACTCACCGAGTAGAGTCTCATTAGCCTTCTTGAGATGGCCCATGAGTTCTCCCTCGCGCTTCTCCCAGTCGACGATGGCCGCGGCGTGTCGCTCATCCGACTCGTCCATTTTCTTGACGAGGTCGTTGATGGTCGCCTGCAGTTTCTTGTTTGCAGTGTGCGACTGCTCGTATTGCGCCACCAACTTTGAATGTTCCGACTGCAGCTTGGTGGCGGCTTGCATTTGATCGCGAGCTTTGCGCAACTTGTCTTCGTACTTGACCACCTTGGCGTCGAGCATTTCAGAGACTTTGACCATCGGGACCATCGACTTCATTTCTTTTTGAAGTCGGGCGTTTTCGGCTTCGATGTCTGCCGACTCAACAAAGTTACTACTAGAAAAATCTATGGAGCAAAGGAGCTGAAGACTCGGACACTTACTCCCGATGGCAGTGAGCTTCTCTTCGAGTCGCCGATTCTTGGCCTTCTCTTCGGCCAGCGCCTTCTCCAGGGAGGCGTTCTTTTCCATAAGGACCGGGCCATTTCCGCCCAGTCGGATTGCAGCCTAGTCAAGGAAAAAGATTTGTCAGTACCCGAATTCATAAGTCTCCAACCGACTCATCCAGTCAGTCGGAGACTCAGGGGGCTACACCCACTGGGTGCACTGAACGTGCTCCCAATGTTAAGAGCTAAACAAAGTTTGAAAACAACTTACCCCGATGGAGGACTCAAGAACCTCGGCCGAGTCTGCCAAGGACTTGGCCGCGTTGGCGAAATCCCTAAGCTTGGAGCTAAGGGCAGCGACGCGGTCCGTGGCTTCTTCCGCAGCCGTCAAGTCCCCCGTGCTACAACTCGACAGTAGCAGCGCGGGGACGAGGCTTCTCGACGAAGCCGGCGCCGGCTCTTCAGCCGCGGGAGTCGGAGCCAGGGCTTGGCTCTGCTCGGCCACCGGAGGCGACTCGGTGACAAGTTGGCCTCCGGCTTCGCTTGCCGGCTCTGAGGAGTCGGCACCAGCTGCAGCCGCCGGCTCCGTCGTCTCCGCGCTGGCAGGAGTAGGCAGAGGCTGCGGGTCGCTAGCCGGAGCCTCGGTTGACCCGGCGCCCATACCCGACTCCGGCACCTCCATGGGTGCGGCAGGCTGTGGCGTAGGAGCAACCGGCTGTGGTGTGCTTGGCGCAGCCGCAGCCGGAGGCGTAGCCGCAGCAGGAGTCACGGTTGGCGCGGCACCCACGGCCGACTCCGTTGCCACAGCAGGGAATAGCTGGCGTCGGAGCGCTGGGCTCGGTTGTAGTTGGAGTCGGGGGAGTCGACTCTGGCGGCGGGACTGGAGTCGGGGCCGCCGGTGTGCCGGCTGAAGGGCCTCCTTTGTCGGAGAGCTTCTTCTGGACTCTGCAATGTAAAAACAAAGCCGACTTCAGCATCTTCGCCAACCTACTTCGACTGGAGTATGAGGCAAAAGGACTCGTACCTGCTGGTTGTGGGGATCATCTTCTTCGGTTTCCCCGGGGCGGGTGGACCCCCGGAGGGACCGGCGAGTGCCGGCTGTGGCGCACTCGGCTTGGCAGCAGGAGCTGGAGCCTGTGCCGCGCGGCCGGCAGGCGCGGCTCGCGCGGGAGTCGGAGCCTGTGCCACGCGGCCGGCAGATGCGGCTCGTGCAGGAGCCGGAGCCTGTGCCACGGGGCCGGCAGGTGTGGCTCGGGCCCGCTTGGCAGCCGACTCTGCCTGAGCCGGCTCCTCCCCCGCTTGCGGGGTCGAGGATCCGGAGGCGTCGTCGTCACGCCTCCGCTTGACGACTTCGAAAGACCCTCCCGACTCGGTATCCGAGTCGATCTGGATACCTCCCTCGGGGGCTTCCTCGTCGACTTCTGCGTCGTCCAACGCCGCCGGAGTCGAGCTTTGCTCGGGGAATGGCGGCATGGAGTTGAAGTCAATGTAGTTCTGCAGCATCGAAAGACTTGGTGTTAGAAGAAACAAATAAACAACAAAATTCAAGAGACCGACTCAGAATACAAGTCACTTACAGTCGGCGGAGGGTTGGCATTCGAATATGGAATCACGCGTGGTGCCCTGGGTGAGCCCAGTTCGTTCTTTGGTCAGATTTTTGAGGAGCTCAAAGAAAATGTCATCCGAAAGATCCTCGGTCGACACTCTCGTTGAGTCGTGCGAGCCCGAGTACTCCCACATCGGGTGCGCCCGGGCTTGAAGAGGTTGGATGCGCCGAGTCAGCCAAGTGGCGATGAGGTCGGTGCCCGTCAGCCCTTTCTCCTGGAGTCTCGCAATCCTCTTCAGGAGTCGGTCGACTTCGGGCATCTCTTCGCTGGAAGGCTTGACGCTCCAACGCTTCCGCCACTCGGGAGGACCTTGGGCGTACGGGGGAAGCCCCTCGTGGCCAGTCGGCGTGCGTTCATCCGGGCAGTAGAACCACCCAGTCCTGCCATCTCCGAACGGTATCTGGGAGCTGCAACTTGAAATACTTGGCGCCGGCTTTGACCTGGATTCCGGCTCCCCCGCAGACGGACAGTCGGCCGCCGGCTTCGATGGGCTGCGCCTTCACCGTGAAGATTTTCTTCCACAGCCCCCAGTGAGGCCGAGTCCCCAAATAGCATTCACACAACGTGATAAAACACGCAATGTGCAGAACGCCATTGGGGCTCAGGTGATGGAGTTGGAGGCCGTAGAAGAAGAGGAGGCCGCGCAAGAAGTCGTGCGGTGGCAGCGAGAAGCCCCGCTCCATGAACGGGACGAGCATCACGCGCTCGTGCGCGTGAAGAGCGGGCTTCTCCTCCTGGAATGGCGCCCTCCAGTTGCCGACGGCGCGAGGTGGCAGCAGACCGACGCCGGCGAATCCGACGAGGATCTGGTCGGTGACGACTGACGGGACCCAGTCTCCTTTCTTCCACCCATCAGCGGCGGTGGCGGAGGAGGAAGCATCGGCCTTCTTGCCCTTGCCGGCGCGAGACATGGTCGACGGTTGGAGAACGGCGGCGAGCGAGTTCTTTCTCTCGGGGACAAGTGCGCAGTGCCGGAGCTCTGGAGACGAAGGGCTTGGGCGCGAGGAAAGCAAAAACAGATGAGAAGTACGGCAACCCTACATCCCTTTTTATAGCCAAGGGAGTCCAACCGCCGGCAGTCGTGCGTCCGACGTGGCGGGAAACCGCCGCGGCAACTGCCGTCCCGCGCGCGCGTACCCGCGGGATTCGGGCGCCTTTTTCGCCACGGCGCGGTGTCCCAGGCGACGTGACCGGCGGACATTACGTCAGCCTCCAACCCGCTTGTGCCGCCCGCGTGATTCGGGTGCAGTCATGATGAACCGTCGCCTCGGACGTCACACGAAGTCGGATCAGCGGCAGCGGATGTCTCGGGCACGCTTCGTGCGGGACTCGAGGCGAAATCATTGCGCTGCAACACTGCAGAAGCTCTGTCCAACCGACTGCGCGCATTAAATGCTGAGGCGACGTCGGGTACAGTCAAGACGGTGCCGTGTAACACAAGCCGACTTCGACCGGGTTTGATTCTATCGGGTCGAATCACTCGGAAGCCGAGTCGGATTGGAATCGGCTTGGGTTGCAAGGACACATCATGAATTGTACGGACTCCATCAAACAATTCCGAGGCGCACAAGCCGCCATACTCGGAAGCAGACTGGCTCTGCGAAAGGGTGCCGATGACCGACCCAACTGGGTTTGCAGGTCACTCGGCAACACCCCAGCTAAGGACGAACCCGGCATCCACAGCGGAGCAACATGATCCCTGAATCAGAGCCGGATGCCACAGCGGCGCAAGGTGGCTCACTGATTCGGGATTCAATGCCGGAGTTTGAGGACTCGGTTTCGAAGCTGAAGATCGAAGGCGTCCCCCCTGCGGGCACAAGATGGCAATGGTCCACCCGGATACGCCAGACGCTATTTCGGATTCACTTGAAATTCATGATACGCCTCCCGGAAGGCCACAAGCCGATTTCCCCAGCCGAAAAGCGCGGGTATCACCGAATCCTAATACTTAGCACAAATCTGACCTGTTTTCAGGTATCATGGGAGTCCATCAAGGTCTCTCCACCAGCGACTTGTTCAACTTGCTCGTCAGTCGGCATCCGTGTCGAGATCTCGAAGCACTCGGGGGCTACTGACGAGGGGAGCCCATCCGGGTAGGCCCAGCACAGCGAGTCGGCCCATCAGGCTCGGAGAGTTCCATGGAGGCCCACTCGGATAGAGGCCCAAGAAAGGCCCGTACGGGTGCAACGTCCGGGTGTCATCAAGTCAGACGTTAGTACTCCATCAAGGCAGGCGTTTTATCAGCTTGAAGACTGGCGTTACTCGGGCGGTTACACAGTGTAAATACCTCAGTTAATTTAGGCGGTTACTGTAGTTTAGCCGACTGTCCGAGTCGGCTGATGTACAAGCTTATATAAGGCAGAGCCCCCCATGCAGAGGGGGCTCTAGACTCTGAGTTCTCTGGTCTCTCGACTCTTTAGCTAAATACTTTTCTATAGGCTAGCTTCATCTTCAACCTCTTGTAATCTTTTTCACGCAAGACAAGCAGTATAAACAGCAGGAGTAGGGTATTACCTCCGCCATTGGAGAGCCTGAACCTGGGTAAAAACTCTTGCGTGCACCGCCTGAATCTTCCTAACGTGCTTCCCCAAAACCTATTACAAATGGATATTGCCGCGAAATCCCCGCGACACTCAAGAAATTCAAAAAAGTCAAGTTAAATTAATCCACATAGAAAATATGAAAAGTATAATGAAATAAAAGCATGTAACTTTAGAGAATTCAACCATGTTTATTAATGCATTTGTATTCGCATACATGTGCAATTGCAAGTTATTTGAATTTAGTCCTTATTGGACTATTGTTCGATCTTCAGATCTCGAGGTTCTGCCAAACTCTCTCAAAAAAACCTTAAGCTTCATTTCTTGTTCATATCCTTCGATAGTTTTACCGAAATATATGCAAATTATATTCATCTTATCATCTACATAGAAATAAAATGATAATTGCTAAAAAGTGGAGATATACTAGTGATCATGGAATCACATATGGTGGGTGGTGGAACCCAGGAAATGAAAATTGTTAGATTGATCAGGCTTCCAGTACATATGATATCACATTAAGGTTAATAACAAATGCCGATTGGCATTCTCACACCATATAAATAGCGTTAACCCTAATTCCTAGAATGGGACAGGCGAGTCAAGTAGCGCCTTATTGAAATATTTACCAGGAAAGTATGTAAAGTACTGACTGGGGAAATGTTATGCCCCTCTCCCAGGGGAGCGTTAAACTCTAAATTCTGACTCGAGAGGCATTAAGTCCCAAAAGCCTTAAAAATTACGCTATAATGACGAGGTGAGCGGTCGGTGCTGGACTGGTTGCGAAAGTGGAGATATAGCACATGTGAAGGACGAAATGACTTGAAATCTTAGACCCGGCCACACACTAATGGGAGTACGATGGGTTTTGCACCCGGTGCAAAGGCTAAGTACCACTTGTGGATAAGATAACGTACCTCTGCAGAGTGTATTAAAGTGTGGCATTGTCAATCACTGTTCTGGATATGAACTATGAACACATCGGGAAATTAACCATCAGATGTTCTAACAACCCGTGAAGCCCTATGAGCATAGAGAATAGTTTAAAGTTAAAAGCTGACTTTTATTCAATAAATATTGTTGAAAAAATTTATTAATTTCTTGGGGATTGATGTCCTTGTAGTAATAGTTTATATCAAATACTTGTTGCTATTCATGAACTTGTTGAGTACCATCTGTACTCATCCTCTACATAAAACTTCCTTTGTTAGGCTCTGAGTCAGTAGAGTCTGAGTTCGAGGATACTGAACCTCCGTAGGAATATGAAGAGCTGGACATGTTCAAAGGAGTCGAAGGAATCGATTATTATATTGACTATGGCGAACATGATGATATTGAGCCAGACAGGTAGAAGCTTGCTATAGAATAGTGGAGATAACATGGCTATAATAGATTATGTTTATATGGCTTTCAGTTATCTATTGTCTATCATATATTTTAGTTCTTACTGCCTTCGGAATCTGTCTTATTGTCCTTTTTTCAAGTTAGACTCTTGAGTTACGATGAGTTTATATTGGACCATCGTAATTCTTCTGTTGTACTATTTTGATGAATGTATTATTAATGAGACATGATTTTATTAGTATTATATCAAAGACTAGCATACTACACCATGCGTAAGATCACTTCAATTGAGCATTTACCACAATAAAAATGGCACTCGTAAAATTTCCATTGTTAAGTTTATATTTAACGTATTTCAGTTGCTAGAAAAAAATAGCTAGTATTTACCACTTTGATGTAAGACTTCCGAGCCTCCATATTAACCACCGCAGCTGTAAGCATGGAAGTCAGTTTCATTTCTCCAACATCCCCTGGTCACCTTAGGGTGTCTTTGGTAGGGTGGTTCCATCCAACCTGCATGTATCAAGCTGTTTGGTAGCATGTTTAATGATCTAGGCCATGTCCAGTTGAAACCCGAAGTAGCTCTCAGCCATGCTGAATAGGGAAGCCCAAATCCACATTTTGAGCTTAGCTTTTCTCGCGCGATGTAAAAAATGAGAGCCCGCTTGCATCCGCTCCGCCAAGCCCGCATGAGCTAGGGTTACCCATCTCTCCCCGCGCCTGCAATTCTCCCCCAGTCTTCGCCCGTGCTCCTCCTCTGCGCGCGTCCTCTCCCTGAGCCCCGCTTAGGTCTGCCGCGCCACGACTCCTGGAACCCCATCCGCCGCGCCGCACCTCCTGGAATCCCTGTCCGCCGTGCCATGCCTCCTCGAGTTCCCGTACCCCGCTGTGCTCCGCCGCCCAACAAATCGAGCCCCCGTCGAGGTCCACTGAGTCCTGAGCTCCGGCGCGCGTCCCCGAGCTCCAGCGCCCTTCCCCGAGCTCCGTCCCGGCGTCCCCGAGCTCCGGCGCCCCTCCCGAGCTCCGTCCCGGCGTCCCCGATCTCCGGCTCGCCTCCTCGAGCTCCGCCTCGGCGTCCTCGATCTCCGACGAGCCTCGCCAAGCTCCGCCGCCTGTCGTCCAGCGGAGGTTTGCCGTGCCACCTACTTGATCCCCGAGCACCCGCGCCTCCTGTCCCCGAGCCCCTGAGCCGCGCTTCCTGTTCGATCCCCTGAGCACTGATCCCCGAGCACCGACTGTGGTGAGTACTGCTTCCTCCTCTTTCCCCTGAAATTTCTTCTTCTTATGCCGTTGTTTTTGGATTATGTGTTCTTGCCTGCTCATAGATGAACCTGATGCATGCAATTTGTATGAATTGAATTTGTGGGCAGATATAAGTGGAGATGGATGTCATACTGTTGTGGATGTGTGCATGTATGAGCTGAATTTGTGAGCACATAGTCTAACAGTGGGTTTAAAAGTTGTTCACAATACTTTCTTTTGTATATGCTTGGTTGACATCATTTGAATCTAGACTGCATTAGCATTGTGTATGCAGATAAATAGCAGGGAAATTTTTTGGCTAAGTTTAGTTCTAAACTTGTTGTGATGCATATGTTCTAAAGCATTGCAGCTTTACTCATGGTCGGAAGCTTTATTTTCATAACCAGATGGCAAATTTGTTGTACTTTTTACTACAATTTGGTATATGCAGGAGAATAGGGTGATATATGTTCAGAAAAAGGATATTTTGTTCTTTACTTTCTAATATATTCACTATGCATTATACTCTATTCAGTTGTACTAAAACGATGTAAACAAAATATAGTTGGCACATTGTGTTCATAAATGATGCATTATACTCTATTCTGCATTGTGTTATTCCTTTTTACGTTCGTAAATGATGCATTGCTATGTTTTTATTTGTTTAGATGGATAGTTTGGCAAGAAAACGACAACATCTGATTGTGAGAGGAGCCAGCCTAGTTGTCGTGATGTGTGCTTATATGATGTTTATCCTAAGACGAGCTAGGGAAAATACCCCTATGATAACAAATGGCCCTAGGGTTGATAGTGATATAGCAAGGGAGTCAAACTTGAGATATATCTATCATTCTAGTGATGCAAATTGCTTAAATCAGCTTAGAATGACAAGAGCTCCTTTTTTCCATTTGTGTAATTTGTTTAGAGAGAGAGAATTGTTGAAGGATAGCATCCATACCTCTATTGAGGAACAAGTAGCCATGTTCCTACTAGTAGTAGGCCACAACCATAGGTTTAGGGCTATGCAACCGACGTTTAGAAGATCTATTGATACAATTAGTAGGTACTTTAAGGCGGTGCTATTTGCTGTTGGAGAGCTGCGAGATGAGATGATTCGACCTCCCTTCACTGAAGTCCACCCTAAAATTCAGAATAGCAGCCGCTTCAATCCTTACTTCACGGTAAAATGTTTTAAAAAATACCATATGTGAATAATTTAATAGCTGAAAGTGTATTAACAAGTGTTTGTGTTTATTAATTAGGATTGTATTGGTGCAATTGATGGGACTCATGTTCTGGCTAGAGTTCCAATAAAGATCTCGACTGCTTTTGGGGGTCGACTTTGATCATGGCTGTGGTCGACTTTGATCTAAGGTTCACCTATATACTTGCTGGATGGGAGGGGTCTGCCCATGATGCCCTTATATTTGCTAATGCATTGGAGAGGGATGATGGGTTGACAGTTCCTGCAGCTAATAAAGTAAAGCATATTAGCTACATTGTATTGATAATATTGGCCCACAACTAATAGTTATTACTTCTTAGGAAAATTCTATCTTGTTGATGCTGGGTATGCTGTGAGACCCGAATTTCTTCCACCATACCGTGGCATGAGGTACCACCTCAAGGAGTATGGTGGAGGGAATTACCCTCAAAATGCTAGAGAGTTGTTCAACTTAAGGCACTCCTCTCTACGGACATCGATTGAAAGGGCTTTTGCTGCGTACAAGAACCATTGGAAGATTATTTTTAATAAGCCATTCCATCCTTACAAGACCCAAGTGAAAGTTGTACTGGCCTGTGCCATTCTTCACAATTGGGTCCTTCAACACGGCAAGGATGAATTTGTACCGTCGGAGACCACATGGGACCCTAACCCCACCCATGAAAATCACCATGACTCACTTCCCGACAATAGTTCCTGGTCTCAAATGAGGGATGATTGTGCAACTGAAATGTGGGCGAATAGGGGTTTAGCACTGTGTTTATTGTTGGCACCTTGCATTATTACAATTTCAAATCTGTTGTGCCGAAATATTGTATGAATCGTTGCTGAAACAATTTATCTAGTGTTGAAAATCTGATATATATATATATATGTTGTTGAAATTTGATGTATGTTGGTGAAATGTGATATATGTTGCTGAAATTTTGATATATGTGGCAAAAAGTTGATATATGTTGCTGAAATTTAATATATGTTGCTAAAATGTGATATATGTTGTTGCAGATGTCTCAACAGGGTGAGGATGGGTCCGAGGCTGCTGCTTCCAAGAAGGCGCTGTTTTGGACCCCTCCCATGTCAGCTTTCATGCTCCGTTCACTTGTTGAGATAGTTGCAAAAGGTGTGAAGACTGACAAAGGATTCAAGGAGATCCATTTGAACCAAGTTGCAAAGAGTTTGAGTGAATATATTGGAGGTCATATCACTAGCACACAAGTGCACAATCACCTTCGCAAGTGGCGTGCAAGGTGGGTGAAAATTAGTCAATTAAGGGACCTTAGTGGGGCACTTTGGAGAGATGACAATAACATGATTATGTTAGAAGAGCAGCACTACTTGGGTCATACCAAGGTCTGTACATACATACTCAATTCAATTGGTTTGATGCTACTAATGTGATATTGAGTTTATATGTGTTACTTGCAGGATCATCCTAAGGATGCTGAGTTCCTCAACAAGCCACTTGAGAACTATGCGTATATGGAAGCCATCTTCAGCACTAGGCAAGCTACAGGAAAGTTTGCAATGGGGTCCAATGAACCTTTGGGAGTTCCTGTTGATGTGGAGAGTTCATGCAAAGATGTTAATGAGGGGTTTGAAGGGGATGATGTTGTTGCTGGGTTCACATTTGGTGTTGAAGGGCTTTCGGTAAATACTCCTTCTCCCTCTAGTTCAACTAAAAAGAGGAAGAGGTCCTCTTTTTTAGGTGAAGTTGATGCAAGTCACAATATGTCCGATGCTGTGCGTGAAATGGCGGGTGCTATTAAGTACACAGTACATGAAGAGAGGCCACCTGGTTTGTACAAAGTCGTCATGGACCTCAAGGTTTTCCCTTTTAACCATCGCTTGGCAGTTTTGGATCATTTGACGGAAAACAAGGGGAAATGCCTTAATTTCATGAAAATGGAAAAAGATATCCGTATTGCATCGGTTGAGCGTTTCATAGCAAAAAATTCGGATGTGCTATGAGTTTGTATGATTTGTTGTAATCTTAAATTGTATCACTCTAATTAGTCAAATTAGCATGTGACATATGCTGTGTGAGGGGGTATAGTGTAACCCCCTCCTATATGGTGAAAGTATGGACACCATTTTGCTAAGTAGGTTTGATGATGGACTACCATATATATATTGTGGATGTTGAACTATTATATATGTAATATAGATTTGATGAAATTATGCTGAAATCTGATTTATGGTTCTGGATTGTTGCTGAAATTATACAAAATTGCTGCTGAAATTCCTTACTTAATGCAATATATTATTAATGTACAAATATTGATGAAATGTTTCATAAATAGGTTTTCTGATGCTAAAATAGTGTGCAAAATCTTTTTTTAGTACAACAACTAGTATGGTGGTATCCTCACCATCATATGGAGGAGGTAACCAAATTCAGGGAGATACAGGTTACCAAACACACTCTCAGCTTAACATGTCCTAGCTCATGCAGGTAGCCAAACATCATCTCAGCTCAACATGTCTCAATACATACAGGCTACCAAACACAGTACACTAGAATCAACTCAGCATGTCTAGACTCAGCACATATCAGGAGAGATAGTCATGTCAGAATGATATAGATTACCAAACACACCATTAATGATTCTCTCGTAAATTCTCTACATACACGACTGTACTACTTGTACATTTTCCAAAAGATAGACAAGGCTACGTGGTGACGTTCGGCCATTAGGCTAAGCAAGCGAACTATCAGCAAGCTCGCAGTTTCTCCCGCCATGCGATGTCACGCGTCTGCGTGCGCTCACATTTCAAAGGTGCGAGGCCCGTGACAACAGGCCACCCGCGCGGCCCAGCCTGGCCCAAGAGCTGACCGGGAGGCACACTGCACAAAATTCAACTTTGGTAATGAAGCACACAGGCAATCCAACGCAGGACCAATCGCTGAAACACGATGGTTAACACCAGTTGGGCTAGTGGTTTATGCTAGTCAGTGCGTAAAATCGAGAATCATTGTTGAACTCCTGATAGATCATGTGTTTGTTATCTTAGAAAGAAAAGGAAAGCAGCGCTGGTTTGCATCAAATAACAAACAAAAGAAGTCAGGGTACACGGAATCACTTCCCAACTGAGTATGAGCGTGAGTCATGCTCCTCCTTTCACACACACTCACGTGTTACTTTTTAGGCGCATGAACTAAATGGAGGCGTTTTGTTTACAAATGCACACCAGGGCTGACTAGGTAAGTAGTAAAATGGACGTTTCCCAAGTAATTTTCCCTTGTTGAGAGTGACAACAAATCTGTATTGTGCTGCATATGGCGAGCACACAGCCCGGCGCCCAAAATCAGCCCCCGCCTCCACCGCAGCCACAAGCCGGGCTCCCCCACAAAATCTGCCAGCCCGCGCCCACGCGGCCACGCCGGATTGCCCCGTGCCAATCGCCTGCGCCCACCTCACGCCCCCCTTATCCCCGCCTCACCCACTCGCGTCACGCCCCTTATCCCCTCCTCTTACAAACCCCCAAACTAGTCGCGCACACCCACCTTGATCGATCGGAATCAAACTCCCTCCACACGCCTCGCGTGCGCGCCAAGGACGCCGCAACGCAGCAGCAGCAGCCATGGCCGCCCTCACCGCCTCCATCGCCACGTCCACCGCCTTTGCCGCCAAGCCGCGCCTGGCGCGCGCGCCCGCGCGCCTCTCCGTGTCCTGCTCCGCGGCGTCGTCCGGCGACAGCAGCAGCCCCTCGCTGGCCGCGTCCGTCAAGACCTTCTCGGCCGCGCTCGCGCTGTCGTCCGTGCTGCTCTCGTCGGCGGCCACCTCCCCGCCCCCCGCGGCGGCCGACATCGCCGGCCTGACACCCTGCAAGGAGTCCAAGGCGTTCGCCAAGCGCGAGAAGCAGTCGGTCAAGAAGCTGACGTCGTCGCTCAAGAAGTACGCGCCGGACTCCGCGCCCGCGCTCGCCATCCAGGCCACCATCGAAAAGACTAAGCGCCGGTTCGACAACTACGGCAAGTTTGGCCTGCTCTGCGGCTCCGATGGCCTGCCGCACCTCATCGTCAGCGGCGACCAGCGGCACTGGGGCGAGTTCATCACCCCGGGCGTGCTCTTCCTCTACATCGCCGGCTGGATCGGGTGGGTCGGTAGGAGCTACCTCATCGCCATCAGCGGCGAGAAGAAGCCCGCCATGAGGGAGATCATCATCGACGTCGAGCTCGCCTCCAAGATCATCCCCAGGGGGTTCATCTGGCCCGTCGCGGCCTACCGCGAGTGGATCAATGGTGACCTCGTCGTCGACGACGCCGACATCGGCTACTAATCTGCTTCCATGGTTGGGCTAGTCAGTCCGCTGTCAGGTGATATATCACATATATGGTCATGCATCCGTGGCTGCTGTCCTCCGCATCCATGTTGTCTCATGGCTCAATTAGAGGTGGAAGATTAATGTATCATGTTCTTGTTTGCTTTTGCAGTCGGGCAGTGCAGGATGAGGACTCGTGGTGTCTGCGTGGGCTTTGGTGTAGGAGCTGATAGGATTATGGAGAAATGGAAGCTCTGTTGCATTTAAGAAACTGAAATCTTGTATAACTGGTACCTCTCTCTTGTGTGTTTTTTACAATGTTCAAATTATTGAGAACGATTTCATGATGCAGAGCATACTATGAGTGAAAATGTGTGAACACAAATAGGAACTCAACTGCAGACCCGAAGATTGATTAATGGGAAGGATTAGACAAAATTCAGCAACACAAATATTTGCTATCGGTATTCAATACAAGCCAAATGTCTAATGAAACTAGCAGAAGATTTAAAGGTCGAATATGAAATATCGCTTTACAAATTACATGCTTAAGGCTTCAATCACCCTGACTACTTTACTCTGGAAGAGAATAGCTTGTTGCAGTGGTTTCACGTTTAATCACCGGTTGCCATCATCATGTTCGTAACCGTGGAATTGGCTGTTCAAATTCGGCAGTTCTGCTGAAATAAAAGAAACACACCATCATGGCACGGAACGAGAGGAAGATCTTAAATTCAGCCCTAACTTTAAGCAGCCAGTGTGTCAACAGTTTGGAACTAAGCATACTGGCTCAAGTTATCAATGAGCACTTATCATTAGTTTGGAAATCCGAAGAGTTCTAATTGGAAAAAAATGCTCGGAAAATAGTAATAGAAGCTCCATGATTTAGCAGCTGAGCTTGTATCAAGCAGAAGTTACCACTATGTTTATCATGGTATCGAACTTCGCATACCGTTGTTAGCTGGTACAAAGCTCTGGTCAGCCACATGTGTTTCTCGTTCTACCCATTCCTGGAATCACAAGAATAAACGTGATCATGCAAAACAAACGAAAAAACCTAAAGCCGTGTGACGCGTGACATGTGACGTGTGACGTGTGACTGCTACGACTGATATACTTCAGCTTGAGCCCAGATATATGTTCTGTTTCAAAGATTAATTCCTATAATATCCAACTTATTCAAAAGAAAATGCATATTTCAAGTGAAGATAACCCACTGAAGATGTCAGGCTGCACATGGTTAAGTGGAGAGGTTCGCTGACTAACTCCATCTGAGGAAGTTCCAAGAACATTTCAGCATTCAACAATGTATAATGGAGAAGTGATCTTTCAGTCAAAAAAAAATGGAGAAGTGATTTAAATAATGATCTAGAACACTACATTTACTCTGAAATTAGAAGACTTGGGCGTAGCAAACACACCTGTTATAGGATAAGAAGTACCAGGAGCATCAGCTATCAAGGAGCTTACGTATCCATTGCGTTGGGCAGTTAGACTTGCACCTGTGATTGATTCATCCTCTTGAACCTACAATCAGGAAACGTTTCAAGTCGTCAATGAAAAATTGTGGGACGGAATAGTTCATTGTGTCATAGGTATCTTTACTTACTGGCGAACATTTGTGGGATGGAATAGTTGACCCTGCTGAGAATGATCCCTGACCATTTAAGATGTTTCCCTGGGTCGGATAGTAAGGAGTTCCATTCTGCGGCATAGAAGGATCCTGCTGACCAAGTTCTACAGCAAGTTGATTGCCAAAAATATCAGCAGCAATAATAATATTTTTCTTGCGACGAAGCAGCAACAAGAATATGGAGATTGTTCGATAAAAAAACTAGGCAGGTGTTTAGTATTGACCTTGATGCATAGTCTGTTCAGAAGTGTACTGTGAAAATGGTAGAGTTTCTTGCTTCGAAGGACCAGCATCATTGTTTGAGCGGACTTGTGCCTGTGAGAATCCATTCTGCTGCAGAAATGGATGTCGCTCACCACATTCTGTGATAACTTGAATTTTGAGAAACATGTAACAACCAGGATCAGTGATGGAACATAGTATTAAAAATTCACCTTGTTGTGCAGTCATGTCATTAGAGCATTGCAATGTTCTTCTTGCTTGTATGGAAGGACTGGCATCATTGTTCAGAGCTACACGGACAGGGAGGCCATTGATCATGACATAATCAGGGATAAGACTCCCTGAGTTCTCTAGCTCCTCAAATTTCTTATGTGCAGACATTTTCCAGTTGTTCACTTTAAGCTGCAACAGAACATTTCATTTATGTCATCGCCATCACAATGTACAAGCACATGCTTGTATGTAATTTTGGATACATCAAAGCATCTAATGCTCCCACCTTTATGAAACTTTTTGAATCATCGAAAAATAATATTTGAGTGGATGGCAAGCTAATGGTGCAAAAAAATGTTTACATTTTTCTCTGCTTTTTGTCTTTTTCAACTTAGAGAGTTTAGGATTTGCATTAAGTGCACTAGGGTAGGATGGTCATTAGCTACTCAATTTGTTGAATTCCACTGTTATTGAACGGGTTTACATGGTGTAGGCATAGAACACCGCAAGGTGTGAATCCAATTGCTCTATGCATTTATTCTTCTAGATTTCTAGATCTAAAAAAGGATGTTAATTCAACAACAACACATTTTTAATCATAAGTGAGTATACTCATAGGAAAAATTAACTTCACAGTAGAAAGAGAGGCTCGATTTAGTGACAAGAATGCATTCGAATCCATGCATTGATCCTAACTATACGAAAAATAACATCATTAATTAACCTTGTTTTTGTTCAGCAATGCCAGAGAATCAGAGATAGGTTAGTCAATAGCTGTTCACTGTGACACCATGAAGTGGTATTCCAATTTATAAATCTTGCTATATACCTTGACAACATTTGCAAGGTAATTGCTAGAACACTATTATTTTAGTGAATACCAGCAGCTATCAACATGCTAATTCCAATGGAAGTTGAACAATGTTAAATGTATACCTGCCAAAACTGATCAAGGTCATTGACATTGTAAGGAAAATAGGATCCATTGATTATCATACCGACAAGATCATAGAAATCATTGAATAAGAGTTCATAATTTTCCTCTTCAACTCTATAAGAATAGACCTCATCTCCAGGATCAGACGTGCTGGCGTGTTTAATCATGGTACTCCAATCCTCCTTCTTCATGCCAGTAAGCTAATTGCCAGAATTAAGAGTTTTCTTAGCACATAACGAAATGCTACCAGATATTATAGTGCACATGAATATATATTAGAATTACATGTAGTCCAAATAAGTCCTAGACTCCTAGGAGATGATGGATATTTTATTTCCATTCCATGACAATGATTAACTAATATCTATTGCAGGCAATTTGTAACGTTGATGACTGTAGAAACATCATTACAACTGCATATTTACCTTCTGGTGACCAGATTTATCTCTGTGATAATGACGCATCAAGTGCTTCACCCTAATAATATTTTTATCCGCAAGGTCATTGTGACGTTTTCCCTTTAGGGAAATTTTCTCCAAATAATGTACCGCTTCTTCCTTAGATGGAGGATAGCTCTTTTTATTTGCTGAAAGTAGACAAAAAGGTTGGATGTGTTAAGACAAGATTGCTAATATGAAATTGGTTCATTCTAGCTATCTTTGCGTTTGATGGTAATGGTATTTACCAAAGGATAAATGCACATGGTAAACTACAAGAATTTACCATTCATATTATTAATTTACCATGTACTATTAGAAAATTGCAATGGTGCCCACTCTTTCTGAATTTCCCAGGAAATGTACAAGTCAATATAAAATCTGCATTGAGCAATAAAAAGTGCAATCCCAAATCCCAACTCACAGTACTGCATACTCTTTTGTGGCAGAACTAGCTGCTCCCTTCTAAAAGCAGAACATTCAGTGCCAAGACTTAATATTTTCAGATAAAATAATGCTATTGCATGTATAAGGTCACAACACTTTATGGAAGATATAATATGTGCTTTAACAATTTTTATTTAAATCAGCTTGGCAGCCACTTAAAGGAGGAGCATGTTCTTCAGCCATCTATGGCAAAGAATAATGTTTCATTGAATGAACAAATTACACAGTGTATTAAAAAGGATTAATGTTCAGAACAGATAATTGGATACTCACATTCACTTCGGCAGTCTTTGACAACAAAAGGATCAGTGATTGCTTCTTGAACTCTGACTGCTAGATCCTGCCTTTTCACTCTTCCTGCCAATCTTAACTTTTTCCTGTAGGAGCTCTCTGTAAAGAAGAAGGAGCCAAGATGTGCCTCACCATTTGTTAGATTAACAGTTGTCAAGACTGACTCTTTCCCGTTATGCGTATATATCTGCTTGTTGAATTCCTCTTTGGTGAAATCCGTTTGTCCTTGCTCAGTAAAGAATATATCTGCTTGTTGAATTCCCCTTTGGTGAAATCCGTTTGTCCTTGCTCAGTAAAGAAATCAGCATGGACTCAATTTGCAATTTAGAAAGATCACCCTGCGTGATTTGCCTCTCATTTTCAAATATTGCTACCTTAGCGTTTGCTCCATTCTGCCATTGTACTGGATAACCAGTGTAAAGTGGATCTTCTGGTCTATCAACAAAGCATAGCTTGACCATTCTAGTGATGCCTCCAGTTTCATGAAAACCTTTTGATATCTGCCTACAATTTAAAATAGGATGAGATTATGTAGAAAGCAAATACTTGGTTTGCCAGATGTTTAGTATCATGACATGAATCATGAAACCTATAAGAGTATTCCAGAGGAATTATGCGTGTTCATTGCTCAACTTTAAATGGAGAATTGATATCCAATACTGTAGAACACAGACAAGAAAAATAATATGGCAGATACCTAGGAGGCTCATAAACTCCATTAGGAAGCTAAGCTATTTGTCGTTCCTGCATCTATTGCATGACATAACGAAAAGGAGTTAGGATATAATGCAGGTACAGAAACACAAAACATTACATGGATAGCAATCTAAATACTAACCTCTGTCTGGACAGCCAATCGAATTTTATCATCTATAGATCCCACAAAAGATCTTCCGGATACAACACAACCAGAGATAAAATTAATTCACTAAACAAAGGAAGCATTTATCCATCACATCCACAACATTCAAAAGTTGAATACTCAATACATAGAGATCATTTCAACACTACAACATTTCATCAATATATTTTACACAGTTAACGTTACTGGAAGAAGAATAAATCCCTGGTCTATTCACTCCATGAATATAAGTTGATAATCTGAACTTGAAATCAGGGGCGGAGCTTCTTGGAGGCTAATATGGGCCATGGCCCCCCTTAAGTTTTGCATTTATTGAAGAAAAAATGGCATTTTAGGTCTAACTAGTGTTTAAACTATAGATTGGCTCCCTCTTTGCCATGCAATCTATTGCATTTCAAGTCATGGCCCCCTCTCTAATCATGCTCAAGCTCCGCCACTGCTTGAAATAGTACTGTGATTGTTAAGTTTTCCTTTTTAAAGAAGAGTTCCTATGTTTCCTATAGCATTCTTGTCGCAAATTTGGCATGCTTGTTTCTCAGAGGATAAAACTGGCAGCTCCCAAAAGCAAGTTAGCACTTCTTGTTATTTTCCTGAAATGGGCATTCCCTATTGTCGTTTAATATTTACTTTTTTCAAGGGAAGTCTGTTAATTATACTAATCTACATAGTAAACAGGACATCTCAATTCTCACAAGACCGTGAGCTTGCAAAAATGTGTTCCCTCGAGTGAATAGCAGGATGGAATGGATACCTCTGAAGAGCCTCAAGCCGCTCCGCGAGAAACCTCTGGAGCGCGACCTGGGGCTCGACAAGCAGCCTCTCGATTGAGTCAAGCCGCGCGGCGAGCAACATGAGAAACGCAAAAAAAGGGGCCATCTGGACTTGCATCTGTCGCACGAAAACAAATTAAAACCCACCAAAGTCTATCATTGACCACAAAACCGAAAGCACAGCAGGAGAAGAATTCTACAGGAGATCGAAATGCGGATGGGAACGGGAAAGTCGTGAAATCCCCCACAACTACCTGCCGAACCAGCTGCACCAGCTGCTCGACGGTGACCCCTCTCGCCCTCCTCCTCCTCTCCCTGCGGGGACCGCGGAGCGCAGATCCGCGCGAACCAACCGCAGCCGATGGGTTAGAAATTTCAAATTGAGGAAGAGAGGGGGGGGTGGGGGCGAACCAACGGCTAGGTAGCAGTTACTCACAGCCACATCATGACGAGGACCGTCCTCCGCAGCCGCTTCCTCGGGGACCGCGCCGGCTCCTGCTCCGGCTCCGGCGCGACGGCGTCGAGCGTCCGCTTGTGCGACATCACGCGCTTTTGGGGGGGAGTGCGGGGTGCTGCGGTGAGAGGTGTGGTGGTAGACTGCGACGGGCGGTCGTGGGGTAGTGGGAGTTTGGGGAGCTTGCCTCGGTGGCCTGCTTCTGTAGGGGAACGGGAGCGGGAGGGAGGTGGAGGTGCAGAAGCTGGGATTTGTCGTCTTCCCTCCCGGCGCGCATTCTCTTTCGCGCGGCCGGATGCAGAGCGGGCGGGCACCGCGTGGCGTGTGGCGTGTTGGGCCGGTGGTGGTCGCCCACCGGGGCTTGGATTCCCGGGTTCGGACATGGCCGGTGCCTCGCCGCCATAGCAGTGGAGATCACCATCATTAGTTCCACGAAATTAAGGGTATCGATCCTATTTGTTTATTTTTTTAGTTAAACTGTCAATAACTAATTTCTCTTAAGTGACCCGTCGTTTTTGACTTTCTAGGCTACGTTTAGATTAAGATAATTTTATTTACCTAACCAGTTTTTTGTCTATTTTGTTATTGACTAACTAACTTTTTCACTTATATGCATATTTTTTCATAACACATCATAAATAAAATAAGTTAAATGTAGCACAGTTCAAGAACTACAAGTTGAGCCTGAAAAGAAGTTCGTATCGGAATAATTAACGTCAACTCATCAAGTTTCAAATCGCACAATTTCTGGTGCCTACGTGCAATTACGTATTTTTAACCAACCCGGCTCAGGTACTCTGGACTTTCAAATATTTAAGCTCATGGGTAGCTAATTTTGCTTCAAATATTAAAGTTTATATGATAACTAGCTGTGATGCCATTTCGATTACACATTTCTGACTGTTATTTTCTAATATTATGTTAGTGGTACAATTGCAGAAAAATTGCTAGGGTGTGCTTTTGGTTGCCAATCAACTAGTATTAAATTGAATGTGTTTGGTTTGTTGCCAGAACAGTCCTATCAAAATTTGTTTAGCCAAAATTTTGATCAAGTTTGATCATATATAACATGTCGGACGTAACCAAAGGGCTATGGGCATGCAAAAATTTGGCAACCACCTAAAACAGGAGTCAAACTTCTAAACACTGCCAAAACATTTGTAGCTTCGTATAGGCACAAACAAAACACACCATCATGTCCATGTCAAAAATATAATTACTTTTGCACGCATCTGTGATCACAACTATAAATAGTTTGGTTGTCCGTGTTCTAAGAGCATCTCCAGTGGTAGAGAAAGCACTTTTCTCTTATGTTTTCCATGTCATCTAGAGATGACAATAAAAACACATTATACGATAGAATATCTCTTGATGCCATCTCTAGCAATTAATGTATGCACGAATATAAGGTTGAAATTAAACTAGAAAACATGTGACGAAGAGAAGACATATTGTACAATAGAGAAAATAGTGATTTCTTATACGTGAATGGATCATTTCTTCGTGAAGGGAAGGCAAGCTCCTCTATACGTGACAGCTATAAGAGAAAGCTGACATCATCCTATTAGAGATGTCTTAAAGCAACATTTGTTTGGAAACAATGCAAGTACTATACATGCTACTTAGTCATGTTCTAATACCAATTTTTTAGAAAACTCTTTGTTGCCTTTTATGTTAAGCAGAAAATAAATAATTTTGTATGAACACGAAACTCTAGAGACTCTTTTTTTTAAAACAAATGGTCTAAAGGCCTTTAGCAGAGGGTTTACTAAATAAAGGGTACTAAAACCATCAGAACTGACAAATGTTGTAATGGATTGTTACTTAAAGAGTACTAATTAAGGCCACCCGAACTGACACATTAAGGTTGTAAAATGGATTCTTTGCTTAAGCTTATTCATCTGTTATGTTAAAGTTGTTTGGATTTATCTTAATTATGTGCTAGAAGTCTTACACATGGCCTTTCTTTTGCTTTGAATTTGTGCCCAACGAATGAAATGGCCCAATTAACCTAAGCATTTTGAATTATCACATAACGAATCATCAGGTCTTCTATGTTAGGCAAAATACGTTTGTCTCAGTTTGAATGAGGATTGAGAATTATTAGGAGTTTTGGCCTATAAATATTACATTGTGTACTAGCCAATGTCAAATAGCAACGTTATGCGTACCCTCGCAAAAAAAGGGGAAAAAAAAGCAACTTTGTACATCTGCCAGTGGCTACTGGTTAGTCTAACCCGTGTGGCTTATGTCATAAGATCTACTAACTAAATGCGAGGTGAATTCATTTCTTTCTCTGACCATATTCCAGTACTTGATTTTGTGACCTATTAATTGACGAGAGATGGCATTTAGCTTGTATACGAATAATCTGGTCATCAGAATCTTCTTGAGAACTTTTATACTTAACATCTCTACGACTCTTCCATTTGATGCTAGCTCCTTGGGCTCATTTTTGCTCCCTCGGCTTGCTCTCATCTATGCCATTTTGCTTAACTCAGCCTTGGCCTCCTGTGTGATACGAAAGACAAACAATTCTCCTGCTTAGCTGAGAGCACGTATTAATACGGTGAAACTGGCCTCTTGGACAAACACATCCGTCATGTTATAAAATCGACGGTCTATCTGTTGCGGATTCACCGCCATGGCTACTTGGCAAGTCATCTTCATCTTGTCCTATCCTAGTGGCCCTCCACATAAGAAAAACATATATTATTACTTCCTCTACAAAAAAAAATAAGACACATACATATATTAAAATTTACAATTAGTCCTATAATATTTTAGTTATGTAACACAAAATGGTATCATTGGATTTGTTGTCGAAAATACTTTCCAACGATATCACTTTTATGTCACATAACTAATATATTATAAATCTAATTAAAATTTTGAATGCATGCATACCTTATATTTTTAGACAGAGAAAATATTTAAGTAGTAAATAATGAAATACATTGTTCACAGACGGCACTTACCCACCAAAGAGGATGATTGAAAAAAGAGCGATCTCAACTGGTTTGGCTAATTGCCTCAATAGCTCCCGAAACAACAATGGTGGCAGAAGTGAGCCTGCAGTGCACGAGAACTAGGAAGATCTACGGAAGATGGCAAGCATATATAGCGCAAGCCGCAAGAAGAAGTTCGATCGATCGAGGAGCTGCGTCCGTGGATCGGACGAGGAAATGATCGCGATGCTTCCATCTGCTAAAGTAGCCAAATCATAATAAATGGAGTTCGGAGAAAAGCGAACCGCGTAGGACGAGGAGCTAGGGGAAGACTAGACTCTGTGTGCTACTGTCTCAGAACAATGCCAGTTTCGGTTCCTTTTCCATCCATTTACCGTCAGTTTTCCAGGGATTTTCTCGTCATCTTGGCATCGAGAATATCTAAAATCTCTAAGTTATCAAATGGAGGCAGACCGATCGGCCTCTCTCGTATGCATTTTCCTTGAACGCCGACCGCAATTTCAGGAGTTTTTCTTTTCACGTGAGAATTTTCTGCACTAGCCTTGGGCAGATTGTAATACACGGGTTTTTAGACGTTCCAAGTTGCATGGACTAGCCTGAAACAGTACCAGCACCGATCTCAAAGCAGACAAGGAATGGTGGCATTCATTGTCAGTATGGTAGTGGCTGTTTCCATTGGAAGGTTGGTTCAGTTCTCAAGTAGATGCTTATTCAGTTCTAATCACAAACATCAACAAAATAGACGTCTTCCTGAGCAGATGCGATGACGGGAACATCACAGCTTGTTTGAAAAACTTTTCGACACGCGTCACCTCCTTTCCGAAAAAATATCTGAGTTTACCACTCCATTTCTGACATTTCCGAAGTTTCAACCACTCATCGAAAAGATTGGCTCCAGGTGAGCCGGTTGGAAAGAAAAAAATTATCACGCGCAGGTAGACTGGCCTTGGCAAAATCAATCCTATCCGTATTCTCCACCTACTACCTACTGTGTTGCCAATCCCAAAATGGGTGAGAGATAAGCTTGGAAAAATCAGCAAGGTTTTCATCTGGAAGAGGGAGGACGGCAACTTGCTAACGGTGGCCACTCCCTCGTCAACTAGGACAAGGTATGCAAGCCGCTCAAGTTTTGGGTGTTAGGCATGCTCAACTTCGACAAGTCTGGAAGGGCCCTTAGATTATGTTGGCTAGGGTACCAATGGACCGATCAAATGAGACCTTGGGTCGACACCAAGCTACCATGCGACTTTGTAGACATGCCTCTATTTAGGGCAACCACAACAATCACAATAGGAGACGGAAAAAAAACTCTCTTTTGGCATGATGGATGGATTGGCAACTACACACTCAAGTATAGGGACCTGGGCCTCCTCATACTCGCAACAAGAAAAATAGAAATGTCGCAACGGAGCTCAACAACACACTTGGATCTCTAACATTGTTGCACCAAATTCTTTCACCCTAATGGCCGAATTAGTTGACCTTTGGGCTCTGTTAAAGAATGTTAACCTTGACCACCATTCTCTGGACATCATCCGGTGGCTTTGGAATGAAAGTGGTGTATACACGACCAACTCCGCATATTCAGTTCAATTCAGTGGCTCCTGCCCACCTTTCACACCGGCCAAGATTTGGAAAGTGGCCGTCATACCAAGGTGTAAGCTTTTTGGTTGGCTCGCCCTTCAAGGCCACGCGCTCACAGTTGACAATCTGGCAAAGCGTGGATGGTCTCACGATCCTCTTTGCAAATTACGTGGGACGCAACATGAAACTACAAAATATCTCTGCATCAATTGTCCCTTCACCGGACAAGTTTGGGCCAAAGTTAGTGTTTGGAAAGAGGTCCAACCTGGTCTATTGCCAGCGAGTTTTAGATGATTGGTGGGAGACACTACTCAGCTCCACCACCAAGGAGCTCTAGAGATGATGGAGTGGCATCATTCTTTATGTGTGGTGGAACATTTGGAAAGAACACAACTGACATATATTCTCGAATCTCTCCATAGATGAAGAGCGACTCGTGTAGCTCATTCAAGAGAACGTCAATAATCGCTCATGGGCCATGGCTATGCCTATTAGCACCACTAGTAGCGAGCAATCCATTTTTGTAGCCTTCGAGGTGGTACCCCCGCACTTGTAATTAACAAATCATTTCATTTATAAGAATGGCAGCGCTCCTATTAGTTTTTCAAAAAAAAGTTCTAGAAACCTGTAGCACTCTTTCATTGGATATGCCCTTGATCGCATCCACCTTGTAATAAGGTGCATCACCATTTAGGTCAACTCAAATGATCATAGTTAGTCTCAGTTCTCAAGTTCCAATCCAACGTACAACGACAAGTTGAAACTTCACTCACACGAAGAGGGGCTCATCTATAACCCGTTCGTTCTTTCTCCTGCCACCTTTCTCATTGCCCTCTTTCTTTTTGCCTCGCTCGTCGCTTCCTCTCTCTCCTCTATTGGCCACAACCAAAGTGGAGGGCAGGAAGGGCTTTGCCCCGCCTTCCTGTGTGCATACCACCCGTTTGTAGTTGCCTTAGAGACGAAATTGGTTTCATGCTGCAATCCGAGCTTGCCATTAGAGATGGGAAACCACTGAGGGTCGCCATGGCCATCTTCTTGTCTTTGTCGTTGCTGGTGGCATCTCTGGTTCGTGCCAGGTTTTGCACCGATAAAGGTGCCCCTTCTAATTCAAATATGTCGCTTCCCTATTTTTTGCACCGGTATGAGCAGCCACACTAACAACTCAAATATCACAACAAAACTCTACTAAAAAGATATTACAAGATAGATAAATACATCCCTTACACAGGACAGATCTTAACTTACATATGACTTGACCCGAGGGTCGTTCAAGTTAAACAAACGATAGAACCAGTAGCGGAAGATAACATAGAACGTCGAGATGACATCCCCAATCATCTCCAAAAGTTCTATAAAAGCAATCATCGTGACCAAGTTGAGCAAACTTGCAACTACACATCCAAATTAGTATATCCAGAATTATAATAAGCTATGAATCTGAAACTACTTGTAGGAATGGAATTCTCGAGTGAGTACATTCGTACTTACAAGATGCTAATATGCTCATTCTAGGTTAATCTTAAGCATGGCATGGTAATTAAATGATAGCAACAGTACTATAGCTCAATTAAGCAGAACCAGCTAAAGAGAACATTCATCTAGCATCTAGTTCACAATTTCAAGACATGAATCATCTAACCAAGTCAAAAAATTAGTATTGCATCCAATTTATCATCATTTTCAGATCTGAAATTCCATGACTAACCATCATACAGACTCCTAGCATTTTTAGTCTAGAGTTGAGCTACAGCACCCAAAACTCTATCCAAGTGTTCAACAATTAGCTCCAACCAAATATAGATTTCAGACATGATCAAGCATCAAAACCAAATCATTTCATTCCCTCTAAGCCCTCCTAGGCTTCGAAGGATTTCGGGATAAGGTTAAATCCACCAAAATCCCGAATTAAGTGTAGTCGAGGAAGGTTTAAATCCACCCTAACCTTGAACGGGAGTGTCTCAATAGTGTCGAGGGTGTATGGTGGGCCATCCATCATCCTGCTTGACACTTATCGACCACACTCTCGCAGTGGCTAAAGGAGAGATTCAAGGTCTGAGACCAGGCGAGTTCCCACTCGCAAGTCCCCTAATGGGAATCATCTCCTGTCTCTCGCATCTTTGTAAGGGTTCAAGTGATTAATTAGATGATTTAAAGAGCACACCCATGCTGGTCATACACACAACCAAACTTACTCATACTAGTAGTTCGATGCACCACATACATGTCATTAATTAGCCTAGCATAGCAAAAGATAACCGGAATATTTTTAAAGCAAGCATGCTTGCCTAGCTGTTCAAGATCATAAGCTTAATGGGAAATAACTTCAAGATCACCCGCGTTGCCCGATTCTATTGAAATGATACCGAAAGACTAGAAAAACGATAACAGGGGCATAAATCAAAACCAGCAAAAAAAACAAGAGGATATAATGCATGAAATGCATCCTAAAATTTAGGAAATGTGATTACGAGGCTAACTCAATTGGAATCGTTCAATTTGGATTCATAGGGTGTAAGTTATGATTTTTTCTAGGTCGGCAATTTTATGGTTTATTAAACCATCTTTGTCCTCAATTTTTTATATGGCTGTGGTACCGATGTAATTTATTGTCATAATAAAGTATACATATTACTACAGGTGATTTGGTATCAAGTATATTCACTTTCATGTTAAGCTAGATCCTCTAATGTGCCCATTTAGTATTAAGCATAGAGGGCAATATGTTCAATTTCAAAATATTTGAACTGCAACATTATGATATTATATAAGCAAAAATATGAACTTACAAAAAGGAATCAACTTAATTGGAGTTGATGTGAATTTTCTACATTGCTTATAAGATGTAGCAATTTTTAGGTGATTCTGCCTTGTTCTTAATAAAGGAAAGTATGTAACTTATTTTGTTACTTAAGTAAATCCTAGCTTTAGAGTATGACCAGTGGGGACCCTAGAGATCACTTATTTTATGTCTTTACTATTTTTATTATCTTGACATTTGAGTTGTGGGTCCTACTTGTCATGGAGCAAGATATTTTATTTCTTTTTTTTAGTGAGTTGCGTGCATGTCATACGGAATCCATTATGAAAATTTATGCCTAATGTTTTTATTTAGTCGAATTCTTAAGGGGTGGAAGTGACTATCGTGTTCAAGCATAAAGCACAACTTTTATCAATTTTCTTCTAAGCCGAGATCATCTTTACTATCTATAAAATTTGAGTTGGTGACTGTGATGATGGTGGTGTCACACCCTCCTCTAACCAACTCTCCAACTCTCAACAAACTCTGCTAAACAGACTCCAATATTTACGTAACTCTCAACAAACTCTGCTAAACATACTCCAATCTTTACGTTCTGAGTTAGTTTTTTACTCTGCTGAAAATTTATTATCTTACTAAACAACAGAATTCAATCTTTACGTTCTGAGTTAGCTGCTTGCTGGTGTTGTTCCTTCCCCACACATGTGCGTAAATTTTATTATATGTGTGCATGTGTGTTGTACGAGTACTCTAATATTAGATCATTGTAAGGCAAAGCAGTATATTTTGTTATGGACTTATGATTTAGTCAGAACATGAGATATTATTACACTATTCGAGATTCCGTTGCAACGCACGGACACCCTACTAGTGTGTATAAGGTATTAGTTAACTCATTGATCAAGTACCATAAACACCAACCATTAGCCATAAATCAAGTAATTTCCTTACCACAGAGCCGTCAGCATGTAACTGAAGATTAAGACCTACCTTGTACTTAGTTACACAGAGTATTTAGTGCTAAACTCTACCAAATTCAACTTCGTTTAACTCTAACTACCGGTCGTTAAAGAAAAGCCCCTACTTAACTCCTTAACTAATTCTAACGGCAGCAATAGACCTTGGTCCGCTTCGGACAGTAACCGGTCAGACAGTACTGACGTACCGGTCAGACCGGCTGTGGTCAAGGCGCCTGGGCGAAATGGCGGGCAGGTTAGCTCTCGGGAGATGCTCACCACAAAATCCACCGGCAGCTTGGACTTGGGGCGGATGTTGAAGGCGGCGACGACGAGGTGGTGGCCCCGAAGCTAGAGTCGGCGGCGGCAGCACCACGGGCATGCCCCGGAGCTTGACTGCAGCGGGGAGCTTGGTGGAGAAGCACTCGGGTCGACGAAGTGGAAGCAGAAGTCGGCGGGCTGCGCGCTGGAGTCGGGGAAAACGTCCGGAAAAGGCGGCAAGTGGGGCACGGGGAGTAGTCCGGTGAGATGGTGCAGCGAGATAGGTCCCGGATCGAGCAGCGGAGGTGTTGGTCCGTCGATGGCAGCGAGGGCGACAGATGGTGGAGCGGGGATGGGGAGGCGGCGTGCGGCTCGGATCCGCAACCGGGGCAGCTACGGGGCTTGGGTCGCCGGCGGTGAGGATGGCGTCGTCGGTGGCAGCGTTGACGGCGAAGTGACGGCGATTTGCTGGTGCTGAGCGGAGAGAAAAGAGGGCCGGCGGGGAAGGGGAGCTCGCCCGGCGGCGCTTGCAGGTAGTAAGGCTTGGGCGCTGCGGTCGACGGGAAGAAATCCCAAAGAGGGCGGTAACGGGATGAGAATAAGGAGTGAAGAGTCTACAGGTGGTGAAGGAGAAAGAATTGGGAAAGGCTTGGCTTTGGAGGAATCGGTCAGAGGAAGAAGAAGAAGTGGTGAGCTCTCGGGTTACGTGGAGCAAAGTTCCTGCCGTTGGGTCCCACGCAACCAGGTAAGTAGCTGCCGGTGCTGAAGGGAGAGGGGCCTCCGAGCTGGCCCTGGGAGGTATGGAGAAGTCTTCGGCCCTATTTGGTTTAGCTTCAGCGTTGCGTTTGCCCTGGCAACAGCCGAAGCTAAACCAAAGGGGCAGCTTCTCCCCCGGCTGTGTGCTCCAGTGGCTTCGGTGTTGAAGTGGAGAAAGGGGCCATTGCGGGAAGCCGGCCGGGAGCAGCTTCCCGCAGTGGTCATCCTCTCCCGATCCCCTTTTCCCCATCTACCCCACCCGACTCCCTCACCGGCGCCCCTCCCGCCGCCCCATCCGCCGCGCCGCCGACGGGCTCCACCTCCGCCCACTGCCGACAGGCTCCACGGGCGAGCGGATCCGCCGAGCCCACCTTCCCCGCCTTCCCTGCCTCCCCCGGTGCGAGCCTCCACCGGCGCCCCTCCACCGCCGCTCGTCTCCCCCGCCGCGCACGTCCACCGCCGTTCCACCCCCATGCCTCCACCGCCCCTCGACCCGCAGCGGCAGATCTGGCCCACCACCCGCACGCCTCCACCGGCGCCTCTCCACCGCCGGTCGTCTCCCCCGCCGCGCGCGTCCACCGCCGCTCTACCCGCACGCCTCCACCGCCCGTCCACCCGCAGCGTCAGATCCGGGCCTCCGCCCGCAAGCCTCCACCGGCGCTCGTCGCTCTGCCGCGTCCACAACCGAGCAAAGCTTCTCGCCGACCGTTGAGCTCAGCCGTGGCTTCCCCGGCATCGCCGTCCCCGGCCAGCACCACCACCGGCTCGTCGTCCTCCTCCCTCCAGATCCAGCACCTCCGGCGGCCGCCCCCGGCGCTGCCGCCGCCAGTGTCCCTGCCCTCACCGGCCCTCCTCCACTGAATTGATGCACAAATCATGGTTTATATATAACTAGAGAATATAGACTAATGATTTAAAGTTGAGCGTCACTGAGATGTAGCTTATTTTCTCAGTAAATTGATATATATGTGGAATATATTTCATGTTCACATGGTCTCATCTAAGTTCTTTTAAAAGACAATATCCACATAATATACTTCCACATGTAGTTAGGCTGCCCCTGTTTTAATTTCTTTCAGAGAACCAGATTGTTTCTCTATGTTATTTGTTTCATAGCATTTTAACATTGTTCATTTTGGAATTACTTGTTAAGTCCTAATTTTTTATCAGAAAGATTTTGCGGACAAATGTTGATTCACTAGACTTGGCTGTTAATCGGTTCACTTGACAAATCTCTGAACAAACTGTGTTAGGCAATATGGCGAGGCTCTTCTATAATACTAATGTTTGCAGTTAACAATGAAAATTATAAACCCAATTCAGGGTGCTAAGGTTTTACGGTTGCTTAATTGCATGAATGATTAACACTAATTAGTTCCACTGGCATTCACTCCTACAGATTTGCCTCCTCCTCCTCAAGTTCATGTCGTGCTTGATCTGCAGTGGTGATCGAGCCGGGATTGGCAATTGTTGTTTTAAGATTTAGCATCCATGTTTCTTTCCAAATATTGTGGTGTGATTTGGGGTGTAGTTCTCGACAGTGAGGCTGCTATAACTGTGCTCCCATGGTACAAGTAATTTGTTTCAGAGTTTTCAGATTGGTTGCTTTATTGTCTTCAGTTGATGTGTTCTTCGAATGAGCTTCTGTATTGAACTAAGAACTTTTGTGTTATTTGCACAAAGCTGAATGTTGTTTTGCTTCAGTAAAAGTCATGCTACATTCTATTATTTGTTCATATTTTCATGGATATTCTTGAACAGGGTTCAGCTGAGGTGATATTCACTAGGAGGAGTGAAGCTGTTCAAGCATTGAAACGATATAATAATGTGCGGCTTGATGGGAACGCAATGAAGATCGAAGTGATAGGAGCAAATTTGGGTTTGGCTGCGGTTTCTTCGCCCCATGTTAGTGTTGTTCCTGGTGCAAGGGGAAGAGGACAGAGAGAAGTTGTAATGATGTATGGCTCTTCTTTGTGCATGTGTTAGGATACCTGTTGCAGTTGGATTTTTAAATCATGTTGTAGCAGCTCGAACATTTTGGTTTTGATTCAGATAATCATGATGTTCTTAACCTCCACCACCGACCAGATCTCGCCGGACGGCTCAACCAATGCTTGCTTTTTGGCATGGCTTCAGAGATTCATCAACTGAAGCCAGTAGTTCTTATCTCTAGTACTAATTTGAAAACCTATGAATTTTGAGTAGGATCTTGTGGTTGAAATCCATTTCCCAGTTGTGATTTATATGTCAGTGCAAAAGTATATACTCTCTACTTTTCTTCTTGATCATTTTAACTTGCACATTCTTTTTGCTGATATGCTAGGAAGCAAAAGGGGTTTAGGGTTCATGTTTTTTTATCGAAGAACAAGAACATGCCTAGTATTTTATACAAGGATGTTGTCAAGTAGTCTTCTTGTTTGATCTTTTGTAAATGTTTACACAATATGATACATGATTGATTTGTTTTGAATTGTCACTACCAGGAATAATCCAAGGACATTGCTACTGAGATAGATTATGATGATTTGTGCATTGCAGAGTTCCGAGCTATCGTAAATTCAGTTATAGCTATAGAAGAGAGAGAAGAGAGAGAGATATAGAAGAGAGAAAGAGAGTGGATTTTTTTTTCTGATTTTTTCCTTTTTTTTGAATTTTTCTGATTTTTTTGAAATTTTTCTGATTTTTTTGAATTTTTATGATTTTTTGAATTTTCCTTTTTTTAGAATTTTTCTTCTTTTTTTAAATTTTTCTGAATTTTTCTATATTTTTTTAATTTTTCTACTGTTTTTACATTTTTCTGATTTTTTTTCTTGATTTTTTGAGATTTTTCTTAATTTTTATTCACAGAATTATAAAATACACACTCTCACAACTCAAGGGGCATTTCAGACATTTCCTCACATAACAGCCAACAGCCACAGCCCAACCAAACATGCACAACCGAATCCTCACGTGCCAACAGCCACAGCCGCCTATTCCATACAGCCAGGCAACAGCCGCTTTTTCAACAGCCACAGCCCAACCAAACACGCCCTTCTTCTTTTATTTAGGGCATAGATATACTTCACAGACTTGTTAGGGTAAAAATGCTATTTTGGACTGCCATCTGAATATACGTTGCAAAATGGCGTTAAAATGAGATTTGAGCTGTAAGTTCCTTAATTCCTCTTTACAATACTTTTCAACAATTCATATTGGAGGCCAGGGAGATAATTCACTCCCAGATATAAAATTTTACAAATTCTGGAGAAGAGATGTTTCACTTAGTTGACTTATTTCAAATCTGTCCGAGTGTAAATATTTTGCAAAATCTTTGGTTCAGATATGCAAATGAATTCCAATGTATTTCAAATTGTTGGAGAGATTTTATGAGATGTTTAGAACTTATAAAGATTATTGGACATGAATTTTGGTGATATTGGTTTCTTAGTTCCACTTTAAAATTGATCCTAAGGCACAAGTTAAGGTTTTTAGTCAAAGTCATTTTTGAGTGAGCTATATGCATGCATGTGAACTGAGAAGGCTTGTTTTATACATGATAGTCCTCAATGACCTCATGTGTTACTACATTTTTTTTTCTTGCTTCGGCCTCAACGGATGGAGGTCAATAAGAAGGTTGTGCTTGTAGTTGGTTCGGACCCATCGAATCCTTATCCATGGTAGCCCTGCATTGTTCCATCTTCGCTTCGCCCTTCCCCTTCATAAGTACCAAATAAACCCCCACTTTTGGTTTGCCCTGTTGCTGCTAGGCCTGAGGAATCGAACCACATCGAGCTCATCATAAGCCTAAGCTTCTTGCTTATTTGGCCACATAGGGGCCAAGATTTGAGCCGGTGCACGAGCTCCCCCTAAGTATGGCGTCGAAGTTTCAACTCTTCCTTTGGCCACGATGCGAGCAGTTACGGAGGTAGCCCGACAAAGTTCTCTCACAACCAGTAGGTGTCTCGCACAATTGCACAGGAAATATCTTCAATTATCTTTAATTTTTTTAATTTATATGGGTATTTATTATTATGTATTTACAAAAACACCAAAGAATCACTAGTTGTGCCAATTGTACGTGGTATTAGATCAATACACATAATTAAGGTTCAAATCACGTGTCAGCTAGTCGGTAGTTTGTAAGTATGTTGCAGGTCATTTCTAAGTGATATCAGTACGTAAAACTAAAGTTCAGATCACTAGCTTGGTTATTGTTTTGTATGTGATATTAGGTTAGTATGCAGGATTAATTGCGCTCGCTATGTCTAGAAGTACAAAAGTATATAGAGACGGACACTTCATCATTTGTATTGACCCAATAGGTTGTTTGCACATGACATTAGATCATTTGGAATTAAAGTTCAGATCACGATTTAGCGGTTGTTTGTATCTTAGGGTTAATATCACCGGCCGTTGATATTAGATCAGCATGCATATTTATCTCAGGTAACCTTTTTATGGGGCATAAAATTATATATCTATCAGTCGTGGGCCAGTGATAGTTATGTTACACTAAATTAATGATGGATAATGTTTAGATACAATTATAAAGATCTATTGGTCATGGTCCATTAATAATAAATGTCCACCAGATCAATGGTCAGATGATGTTTAGGTGCAGTTATGTAAAGTTATCTATTGTGATCTATTTATGTACAATCATGAAAATCTATCGATTGTCATTTGTTTAGGTGCAATTATGATGATCTATTGATCGTGATTTTTTTAGGTACATTTTTGAAGTTCTAATGATTGTGATTTGATTAGTTATAGTTGTGATGATTATCAACTATAATTTGTTTATATATAGTTATTAAGATCTATCTGTTGTGGTTTACAAATAAAAAGGAGTTCACCAAATTAAGGGCCAGATGTTTTATTTTAAAAAATATTCTAGTATATCTATCTTTTTTCTTGTTAATCCGTCATATACCTTTAATATATAATAGAATAGATTTTGTAGGATACGGCTCAGTGGCGCATCGATCTCGACAGTGCACTCCAATAGCGGCAACCTAGAGAAAACTTCATTAACATGGTGTGTGTCTGAGTTGATGCATTGCCAGCAACGTGTGCCTTGCCTACGAGCCTGTGAGACACATGTGCAAGAGTGCATTTTTGTAATTTTTATTGCAGTGTTGCACTCTTTATGGGTCACTTGTACTCTTATCTAGTTCTAATTAAAAGTGGTGCTACTTTTAATAAAAAGAGAAAAACCTCACTCATTTAGGAATTTACAAAGATATGATATCAATTAACTTTTTCTCCTACAACATAGGATAATTACCGAGGAAAGAGAGAAAGAAAACAGAGATTGAAACTAGACTTTATAAAAAATAAAATATCTGAAATTATTGTCTATATACGCTATTGTATTCCATACGAACTATTATGTAGAGTCAGTTATGAGTTATTTTACGGTGATACTCCAGGTAATACCGACAAATCCAATAATCAATGCTTGACACATCACCATAAACCGCACGTGCAAACCCGACCTCCCTTCCTAGCACTGTGTCGTAGCAACGAGGCTAGGCAGTAAACTTGTGGCACCCCCGCACGGTTACGCGGACCTACGAGGGTTGCACGAGAAGCTACGTCGTGAAGACACCGCTGTCGTGCACGCGGGTTACCTGACACGAAGACGCTCGAACTCACTGCGATGTTGCAAACCGGAGAAGAGGAGGTGAGAGCAAACTGGTATTTCAGAATTTCTGGATCCCCCAAATGGGAGGGGTGTCCCTCTATTTATAGGGAAAAATGAGGGGTAGGGGAGATTACAGCAATGCCCTCAGGCATCTTACAGTTATGCCCCTAAGTGTACTAACGCCCCTAAGGGCACATAGGTCTTTTCCTTCGGGAATATTTCGGGAATATCCCGTGGGTCCCGCTGTCGCGCACGGACCTATCGCCGTCACGGTCCCGGCGTTGAACGGTCTTGGTGCCTCGACGAGGTTAGAGTTGTCGCGGAGTCGGCATCGAGCGGTCTTGGCATCGCGACGAGGTTGGTATTGTCGCGGAGTCGGCATCATGCGGTCTTGGCATCGCGACGAGGTTGGTATTGTCGCGGAGTCGGCATCGTGCGGTCTCGGCGTCGCGACGAGGTTGGAGGTTCATCGATTTCCCCTAAGTGCAGAAAATGCGTCGAAACCGGGTAGCACGGGGACCCCTTCCCCAACAGTAGTCCCTCGCCGGTGCGGGCGGTTAACCAGTGCCCGTCCGGGCCGGCGCACCGATTCTGACGGGGTCGGCGCGCTGACCGGACCAACGAGCTCTGAGTTGCTGTGACCTTCCCGGGGTCACGGAACATGAGCGCCAGCGATCTCGCGGTAAAACCAAAGACTTAGAGAAAATCCTTTGGTCCAACCCGTGACAGAACCAGGAATTTCTCTTTTTTATTTATTTATTTTTTTCTCTTCTTTTTTCTTTTCCTCTCCCTTTCTTTCTTTTTCTCTTCTTTCTTTTCTCCTTTTTTTTGTGCTCCAACCGGCCGGCCGCTTCCTGGGCCTGTTGGGCCATGCCCACGCGGGCGGTTAGGGCACCCGGAGTGGGGGGCAGTATAAAAACCCCCCACGCCGGCACCCCCACCTCCTCTCTCCTTTCTCCTTTCTTTTTCTCCAGGCGCCGCCGCATGCTCTCTCTCCTCTCTTTTTCTCCAGGCGCCGCCGCCCGCTCCCAGTGCTGCCGCGGCTCCGACCGAGCTGCTGCTCCGGCCAAGCCGGGCCGCCGCCGCCTTGACCGAGCCGGGCCGCCGCCGCTCTGCGCCGCGCTGCGCCGCCGCTGAGCCGAGCTCGCCGCCGCGACTTGCTTCGTCGGCCGCTCCGGACGCCGCCGTCCCGGCCCGCGTCGCTGGCCGCCTCGTGGGGAGCCTCGACGCCGCCGCCCGGGGAGTTCCCGCCGTCGCTCGCTGCCTCCCCCCCCCTCGGGTCCGCCGCGCCCCTTCCCGAGAGCCGTCCGGCCGGATCCGGCCGCCGGCCGCTCCCCGGGAGCCGCCCGGCCGGGGCCTGCCTCCGGATCCGCAGCTCCCCGCCGTGCGCTGCTGCCGCCGGTGCCCCGAGCCGCCGCCGCGCTTGCTCTGCTTGGATAGGCAGAGCGCCGCCACCGCCGGCGCCCCAGGCCGCCACGCCTCCTTCGCCTCGGGCCGCCGCCGCTCTTCCTCTCGGCCGAGGAGGTGCCGCCGCACCACCGCTCCTCCGCTCGGCTAGGGGGGCCGCTGCCGCGCTGCTCCTCCGCTCGGCCGGGGAGGCGCCGCTACGCCATTTGCCGTGGAGCTGCCGGCGCCGGGTCTCGCGCGCGGCTGCTACCGCCCGGGCTGCCGCTTCTCCCCCTTTTGCAGGTCACCCTTTTGCAGGCCAAGGGCGACGCCGCTGCTTCGTCCGAAGAACGAGGAGACGCCGTCACCTTCGCAGCCCCGGGAGCCCCACACCCTGACTCCCACGCTCCAAGGGTGACAATCCCGCACATATTTTTGTCTTCGTTGTCTGCTTACAGTAGTCCGGGTGGCTTTTGGGATTGTTTGTATGAGATGGACTTGTCTGTAGGGCGGCCTGCAACCGTCTTTGTTTCCTTTTATGCGTCGCGCGCGGATAGCGTGTACTCGTAGAACAATGGACTGCTACTGGTTTCTCTGCATGCTATATATTAGATGAACTCGAAGTATTTTATAATGCATGAGATGGACTACCATTGTACTTGCTAGCGGATGCGGCTGCCTTCCTCGTATCGTTGTACCTTCGTTGTTCGTCATGTAAATGAATTGTTAGCCTCTCGGGTAGGCGACACGAGTGACGCACGTCGTCGCACATGCAGACACTCCCCCTTTTTACCGCTTCTTGCCATGTTCATAAGAGTTGATTCGAATGATCGAGAGTCATCAATGCCATGCTCACACGCGTCGTACTTTGATTGATGATATAACACTCGCACATGCCACGACGACATCGTGCTCGTACACGCCTTGGTTGCCGGGTGCGAGGCATTCCACTGGATGACCCCTCTTATTGTTGCGCTTGTCTTATTGTTCACACAGGAACACTGCAGGTTGGGCTGCTTCTACGCCTGCCCAGTTCACGGCTGTTGGGATCGCTCGGTGAGAAGGTAGCGACGGGACCCATTGCAGCGACCGCGTCGCATCGATCGTGGTCTCGTTTGCTCAAGACCCCCGTGACATTCCGGGGCGACGTGGAGCGCGCGCAGGCGAGGAGATAGTGACGGGACCCGTCGCAGCGACCGCGTCGCATCGACTGTGGTCCCGTTCACTCAAGACCCCCGTGACACTCCGGGGCGACGTGGAGGGCGCGCTGGCGAGGCTTCCTATTCGGGGCGCAAGGAGCGGCGCGACACGACGCGAGGGACGGCGACGGTGCTAGCAGAGTCGGCCGTAGTCCCGCTCGACGTGGGCAGTCTTCGAGGTCCCCACCGAGGGAGCAGCAGAGGAGCAGACGTGACGGGGGCGGCCTTTCTCGTCAAGCCCGTGGAGCGGCCAGGCGCGTTCAGGTCCACCGTGACGCGAGGCGGCGACAAGACCGCGAGGTGGTTGGGCGGGCACTCTCGAGGGCTCGACACCAGACTCCCGTGCCTAGTGTGGCACGCAGCTCCAGACACCCGGTCACTGCGGCAGACGCCGGGCTCCCACCGCGGCGTGACGAGGTACTCGTTGGTCGACGATTTTGTCATGCGTGCATCCTCGTCTTCTGCTTCACTACGCACTTGGCACCGTGTCTTCGTGAGTTGCTGTCGGCGCGGTAGCGCTGTCTCCTCATTTTTACTCGTGCGTGTAGGGAGCGATGGCTAAGGACAAGTCCGTCGAGGGGATGAAGTACACTTCGTGGGTTGGGCGCTCCACTGCTGATCAAGAGCTGATCGACGTTTTGGTGCGAGCCGGCAAGCTTCCCGCCGCTACTCAGGAGAAGAAGTGCCCCGGTGTGGTCCCCCTAGCGAACGTGAGGCGCGCCAGCGATGAGGGCAGCGGCGTCGTCGTCTTCGCCGCGCAGTTCGATGCTGGGCTCTGCCTGCCGGCATGCGAGTTCTTCCACGACTTCCTGGAGCACTACCAAGTCAGGGTTTCCGACCTTCACCCGTCGGTGTTCGTGAAGCTAGCGGTCTTCGAGTGGGCGTTGAGGACCATGCAGATGAAGGCCACCCCGCGACTCTTCGCTTGGTTCTACGAGCCTGTGGTCTCCACCACTCTCCTCGAGATGAAGAGCGGTGACTTTCTCTCTCGCATCGGCGCGGTGAGCTTCAGGAAGCGCGCGTCGCGGAAGGGCCTTTCCGTCGACTACCCGGCCCAGGCGTCCAAGGGCCAATGGGGCGATTGGGAGAAGGCGTGGTTCTTCTTCCGCGACGACGAGAAGAGGTTCGCCCCTGTCTCAGACTCCTTTCAGGTGAGCGGTGCGGTGCCCTGCTAACCTGTCCAGCACGGAGACAACCCGGATCAAGGCGCTCGGGCGTATGTCACGTCGGTTTGGGATGCGCGACCTTGTCGAGGAGTTCTGCCTGCTGGGGATTGACCCACTCTCAACAGATTGGGACTTGGAGCTCGTTCCTTGTCCTTCGAGGGTGGGGGCGAGCGGATGTGCTTTTCAGCGTTGTCCTCTCCGAGAGGGTATGTCTTCCTCGCCTCATTTCTGATACTCAACTTCCCCCACCCCTCCGTATATTTTATTGTCGTTGGCTACTCATCCTCGTTCGCCTTGCGACAGGTGTCGGGCTTCGTCACGCCGAGGACGCGGCATCGGAGCTCGTGGGGCGACTCATTGTGAGGGAGTGGATGCTGCTCCAATCACTCCCTGAAGGTCGGGAGAACAGGGGGTGCACATACTACAAGCTGGAGGTGCCTGCGCGTCCTAAGCCCCTGACTAGCGAGGAGATGCGTGTGGGGAGTTCCAAGCGTCCCCGGCCCAGCGACGTGGGGGAGGCCCCTTCCTCGAAGCGAGCGTCTGGCTCCCGTGTGGACAAGTCCGGCTCGTCCGCCACTTCACCGACTGTACGAGTTCGAGGCGGCGCGGCTCCTGGCGACATCGTGCGAGGTGAAGCTGCTCCCGAGGACGCCGCCATCCTTGTTCTTCCTCGCTTGGGGCCCGGGATCGGGAAGGGCCTCTTCGGTGCTATCCCTCCTGGTGGCACTGGGTGGGACGGCGAGTCCGCGCTGGACGACGACGATGATGGTGACGCGGGTGACACGGAGGAGACGCAGACCGCGCCCGACGTAGGGGTGGGCGTCTTTGCTAGCGAGCTTGAGGCGGCGCTGAGGGGCCGCGACACGCGGGTCCCGACGCCTCCCCCGGGGGTGCTCCACCTTGATTCTGACGACGACCTGATCGTCCTCTCGCCCCGGGTCGTCGACGTCGTGGCTGTCCCAGCCGAGGCGCTGGGGAGTGACGAGGAGCCGGCGCCAGCGGGGGCGTCGCCAGCCCCCAACTCCGTCTCGCACTCGGTGCAGTCTCCTGTGACACTCCTGGCAGCTACTGGGGACAGCGCTCTACCAAGGGTGGCGAGCACGCTCCGCTTGGCGGGGCGCCTCACTCCCTCGCACTTCACCGACACCGCAGTGGAGGCGGAGTTCTACCAGGAGGCCGCCGAGCGGATTGCTGTTGCCGATCTGGAGACCGCGTTCCAGGGATTGACCGTGGGTCAGGCGTGCGACACGGCACGATCCTCCCTTTTGAAGGTAAGATAAGCTTTGGTTCTTCGGTCACTCGCTTGTGTGGGTTTATTTATCTGACTCGGGTTGTTCTTTGTGATGTAGGGTTTGTTCGCGGTGGAGCACATGTCGCGTGCGTGGGCCGCTCAGGGGCGGGTTGTGACCGCGCTGCGTGACGTCGAGAAGGCGAAGGCTGAGGCGGAGGCACTTCTGGACGGGTTGCGTCGGGAGAACACAGAGCTCAACACGTGCTTGGCCGCTACCGTGAGGCGTGCGGACTCCCTCCAGACTTCGTTGGAGGCGGAGCGGGCCCATCGCTGTGAGGTTTCTGCTCAGGCGTCGACCATGTGCGCGGCACTGCGTGACCTGTGCGAGGCCTCCAAGGCTGGGGTCGACCCCTTCTCGGGCGAGGGAGAGGGGGAGACGGCCGGCCTGCTGCAGTGGGCGACGTCAGCTTGCGACGCCGTGCGACGTGGCGAGAGCCGGCGCAACGAGGACTGCGCGTTGGCTACCGCCGATCTCGTGCTCTCGTGCGTTCGGCATGTTGGGGTTGGTTCGCCGGGCATGCTTGTGCCGCTTCAGGGCAAGGCTCCTCGGTATCGCGACCTTCGGGGCTTCCTCAGGGAGGTCAAGGCGGATTCGGGTGCCTTCCTTACCGTGTGGGCAGCGCATGGCAAGGCGTACCTCAGCGCCGTGGCGGATGCTCGTCGTGTTGCCGAGGCGGGGGCGGTGGCCTCGGTTCCTGAGAGCGCGGGCGTCGGTTCCGGTCCTCTCTCTGAGGTGTGAGGTCTCTTTAGCTTCTCCCCTTTTTTTGTAGCTTTTGGCTGGGAGCGTCGGGTTTCTTTCGTCCGTTTACTTCTATGTCGACTTTCTGGCTTCGCTTAGTGTGATGAAGCTCCTCTTTTTGGTTGTGCCGACGTGGTCGTGCTTTTGGTACCTGATTTGTATGTAGCCCTGGTGATAGATTTATAAAGGCTTTTGGGAAATCGATGTCTTCTTCACTTTGACTTGTGAGATCAAGGTTTCTTAGTTGTGGTACTTGCAGGGTTTGCACCTGGTGGGGAGTGAGGTGGCTCCGCAACGCGAGCCCCTTGTTGATATGCGCACGTTGAGGGGTGCCGCCGACTTAATGGCGTTCGTTTCAGGCTTCATGCGGCATCGCTGCTAGTCGCTGGTGGAGGTGAGCGCGCCTTGGTGGATGTAGCCCCACGCAGTGTCGTGTACGGTATTTGGCCCCTTGCGTCCATGAGTGCTTTGATGAGTGTAGCATCGCGTAGCCCCTTACGATATTGCGCACGGTACTTGGTACCTTGCCTCCCAATAAAAAAAACTTTGCGTCCCTCGGCTTGGCGGGGACGCAAGCAGTTGCCTTACGACCTCGTGTTCTCTTCTTGTATTGAATAGTTAGGTGTTGAATCCTGGCTCTTGCCCTAATAAATACTTGGCGCTCTGCCCGCGACAGCGTGCGCGCCGGGTCGGTGTACTAATGTGAGTTTTGTTTGCTTATGCGGTGGTGGGTCCGTGTCGGAGAGTGAAAATACTCGATTTACGCGGGGGATGTTTCCTCTAGCCATCCTGAGGCTTTTGACTTGACTTTTGCGGGGGAGGCGGGGCCTCCCAGCACACACGAGGATGTTCAGGTGCTCGGCCCCACGCGGGGGATGTTCCTTCCGGCCAACGCGAGAGGCTTTTGACTTGACTCATGCGGGGGATGGGCTTCCCAGCGCACACGAGGAGACTTAGGTGCTCGGCCCGCGCGGGGGAGGTGGTTCCTCCCGGCCAACGCGATGAGGCTTTTGACTCGACTCATGCGGGGGAGGGGGCTTCCCAGCGCACACAAGGAGATTTAGGTGCTCGGCCCGCGTGGGGGAGGTGGTTCCTCCCGGCCAACGCGAGGAGGCTTTTAGCTCGACTCATGCGGGGGAGGGGGCTTCCCAGCGCACACAAGGAGATTTAGGTGCTCGCGCGGGGGGAGGGGGCTCCGCGCACGGGAGGGCTCGAGGTGGTTCCTCCCGGCCAACGCGAGGAGGCTTTTGGCTCGACTCATGCGGGGGAGGGGGCTTCCCAGCGCACACAAGGAGATTTAGGTGCTCGGCCCGCGCGGGGGAGGTGGTTCCTCCCGGCCAACGCGAGGAGGCTTTTGGCTCGACTCATGCGGGGGAGGGGGCTTCCCAGCGCACACAAGGAGATTTAGGTGCTCGGCCCGCGCGGGGGAGGTGGTTCCTCCCGGCCAACGCGGGGAGACTTTTGTTTGGACAGGCACGCGACGTAGGCGAGTAGACTTCGGTATTCGCACCTGTTGCGGCGGTTTCATACGTATATATATATGTCACGAGGTGACTTTAGCATTTGTTACAAGTACGAAAAGGTCGTGACAAGACGACACTCCTCGGGAAATCTAGCGATGGCCGACGCAGCGGCCCTTTGGAAGAATTTAAAGAGGGTAAGTAAATGCTTGGACCGACGCAGCGGCATTTTGGGAGAATTTAAAGAGCGTAAGTAAATGCTTGGACCGACGCAGCGGTCTCGGCCACGGTTGGCCTACAAAATGAGTGAGGTCTTCCCGAGTCCCTGGCGGCTTCATACGTAATATTTCTTCAAGTTGATTGTGTTCCAACTGTGCTTCAACTCCTCACCCTCGAGTGTCTTCAATCGAAACGACGTTGGGCATGACTGGCTGACGATCTCGTATGGCCCTTCCCACTTGGAGCTCAGCTTCCCGTCGGCTTCGGGGTTTGCCTTCTTCTTCAGGACGAGGTCACCCACCTGGAGGGGACGCGGACGAACGGCTTTGTTGTACGCCTTCGCCATGGATGCTTGATAGCGTTCGATGTTGAGCGTGGCGTCTTGTCTCAGCGCATCAAGGCCGTCGAGGGAGGCTTTGCGGGTCTCGTCTTCAGGCGGCGTTTCGGTGCGAGAGGAGCCTAGTTTGATTTCTTCGGGAGTGACGGCCTCGTCGCCGAAGAGCAGCTTGAACGGGGTGAAGCCAGTGGCCCTGCTGGCAGCCGTGCGAGTTGACCACAGCACGTTGGGGAGCTCGTCCGCCCAGCGCCCTTTGGGGAGGTCGAAGAGACGCGTGCGCAAGCCGTGGAGGAGGACGCCGTTAGCGCGCTCGACAGCACCGTTCGCCCGAGGGTTGGCCACGGAGGCGAAGCAGAGGTTGACGCCAAGTGAAATACAGAATTTGCGGAATGGCTCGGCGTCGAATTGGGTGCCATTGTCGACTGTGATTTCGCGCGGGACGCCGAAGCGACATATCAGATTCTTCCATATGAACTTCTGCACAGAGGCGGAGGTGATCTTGATGAGCGGTTCTGCCTCTACCCATTTGGAGAAATAATCGACTGCCACAATTACAAACTTAGCGCCATGGCTCGCGGTCCTGAACGGGCCAACCAGGTCGACCCCCCAGCGTGCGAGCGGCCATGAAGGTGGGATGGGCTGCAGGTTGTGCGCCGGAAGGTTCGTGCCTCGTCCCATCCATTGGCACGCCGGGCATAGTTTCACCAAGTCTTGCGCGTTGTGTAGTGCCGTTGGCCAATAGAAACCTTGACGGAAAGCCTTGGAGACCAGGGCGCGCGGAGCGAGGTGGGATCCGCACAGCCCCTCGTGTATGTCCCGAACCAGCTCGGCTCCTTCCTCCTTCGAGATACATTTGAGGTACGGCGCGCACACGCCGCGCTTGTACAGGGAGCCTTGGTGGATGACGAAGCCCCTTGCCCGCGCCTTGAGCCGGCGGGCCTCGACGTGATCTTTGGGCTCGGTCTCATCGACGAGGTACCGTACTATGGGCGTTCGCCAGTCCTGCGGGGTTATGATGTTCACCTCCGGTAGCCCTTTCGTCATAGGGGTTGTGAGAACTTCGTAGAAGGCACCAGGCGGCATGCCCACGGAAGTACTTGCCGCTCGGGCCAGCATGTCTGCCTCCGTGTTCTCGCTCCGTGGGATGGGACGAACAGTGAAGCCCGAGAAGTGCTTCTCCATCGCCCGCGCCATGGCCAAGTACTTGATCATTTCTGGCTCTTTTGCTTGATAGCTCTTGTCAACGTGTCCCGCGATGAGCTGGGAGTCGCTCTTGACTAACACCCGTCGGGCTCCCGCGGCCCGCGCTTTGCGTAAGCCGAGTAGCAGGGCTTCGTACTCGGCGATGTTGTTGGTGGCCTTGAACTCTAGTCGGGCGGCGAATGAAGTACGTGCTCCATCCGGCGACTCGAGGACTGCCCCTGCGCCGGTGCCCTCGGCGCACCATGAGCCGTCCACGCAGACGGTCCACACTGGCTCAGCGTGTCCCGGGGGTGTTGGGTGCTCGGAAGCGACCCATTCTGCTACGAAGTCTGCGAGGGCCTGTGACTTGATCGCCGTGCGAGGGAGGAACTCGACGGTGAATTGCGCGAGCTCTGTCGCCCACTTCCCGATGCGTCCTGAGGCCTCCTTGTTGCGGAGCATCTCGCCAATAGGGTATGAGGATGGTACTTGGATGGGGTGTGCCTGGAAGTAATGCCGAAGCTTCCTTGACGCCATGAGGAGAGCGTAAGCAAGCTTCTCTAGCTCGGTGTAGCGAACCCTTGCGCCTTGAAGCGACTCAGACACATAATAGACCGGGTGCTGTATACGGTCTTTTTCCTTAACTAGCACCGCGCTCACGGCTCCCGGTGTCGCGGCCAAGTACAGGAGCAGGGTCTCTCCCGGGGTCGGGCTTTGTAGCAGAGGAGGTGAAGTCAGGTATGTCTTGAGTTCATCAAATGCTCGCTGGCTGTCAGAACCCCACTCGAAACTAGACGAGCCCCTAAGGGCCCTGAAGAACGGAAGTCCCTTTTCGGCGGACCTGGACACAAATCTTCCTAGCGCGGCAAGGCGCCCAGTGAGCTTCTGCACCTCCTTTATGTTTTGGGGGGGGGCATGTCCAGCACGGCCTTGATCTTGGCCGGGTTAGCCTCAATCCCTCTTTTGGACACGAGGAAACCCAGCAGTTTACCTGCCTGCACCCCGAACACACACTTCTCGGGGTTGAGCTTCATCCCAGCCGCGCGGAGATTGCTAAACGTCTCTTCCAAGTCCTGCGCGTGAGAGCGTGCGATGGTGCTCTTGACGACCACGTCATCCACGTAGGCCTCGACGTTGCGCCCCACTTGGGCGTGGAGCGCCTTCTGCACTAAGCGGGCGAAGGATGCTCCAGCGTTTTTTAAGCCGAACGCCATGCGTACGTAGCAGAAAGTCCCAGATGGTGTGATGAAGCTCGTTTTTTCCTCGTCATCCTTGGCCATCCAGACTTGGTGGTACCCTGAGAATGCGTCCAAGAAGCTCATGAGCTCGCAGCCGGACGTGGCGTCGACGAGTTGGTCGATGCGCGGGAGCGGGAACTCGTCCTTTGGACATGCCTTGTTGAGGCTGGTGTAGTCGACGCACATGCGCCACTTGCCGTTGGCTTTCTTCACAAGCACAGGGTTGGCGAGCCATTCAGGGTGCAAGACTTCTCGAATGACTCCGGCTTTCAGAAGCTCATTGACCTGCTCGCGGGCCGCCTGCTGGCGCTCGGCGCACATCTTCCTCATCCTTTGCTTCACGGGGCGGGCGTCCGGGTGGACGTACAGCTTGTGCTCGATGATCTCCCGTGGGACACCTGGGAGATCCTCGTGTTCCCAAGCAAAGATGTCGGCGTTGTCCCGGAGGACCTTGAGGACCTCCTCAGACACCTCCGGAGCAAGATCCGCCCCAAGGAGCGCGGTCTTACCCGGAGCATCGTCGCGTAGGGGAATGGCACGCGTCTCCCCGTCCGGCTTCGGCTTCGAGGGTCCATCGCCCCGCGCCCGGCAAGGGGTGAGTCCCTGGCCCCGTCGGGCCTTCTTCTAACTGTACGTTGTGGACGTAGCAGTTGACAGCTTGCGCTCGTTCGTCGATCCTTCGGGACAAGTTTTGATCCCCACGCACCGTGATGACGCCTTGCGGTGCTGGAACCTTCATGCACAGGTACGCGTGGTGGGGTATAGCGCCGAACTTGTTGAGTGACACCCGCCCCAAGATGATGTTGTACTGGTACGGCAGGTCGACGACGTCGAATGTGATGTTCTCGGTGCGGGAGCAATTACCCGAGCCGAACGTGACGGGGAGCTCGATGCGTCCCATGGCGGCGATTGGCTCGCCTCCAAAGCCCAGCAAGGGGATGCCTGGGGCTCGGAGGAGTGATGACGGTATGCCCATCTCTTTGAAGGTTGACGAGAACATGATGTCCGCGGAGCTCCCCCCGTCGACGAAGACGCGATGCACCTCCGCATCCGAGATCATCGCAGTTATGACGAGCGCGTCATGATGAGGGAGGGTGACCCCCACGGCATCTTCAGGCCCGAAGGTCACGGGTGTGGATGCCCAAGCAGGGAGCTCAGTGGGCGGAAAAGAGGCGATGTGGCTTATCTGTCGGGCATACGCGCGTCTTTGGCGCTTGGACGGGAAGGTATGCGCGTTGCCTCCTATGATGGCGTGGATAACACGGTGCGGGTTGATCACTTGTACCGGTGCCGCGCCCTGGGGAAGGGGCGGTGGCGGTGGCAACTGAAGGCGTGGCTCCCTTGGGGGGGGAGCCCGTGCTGGGGGTCGAGCATCGTCCGTCGGTCTTGGGCGAAGCTGCTCGCGCGTCCTTCGGATCACATCGCACTCGGCGGTGGAGTGGTTGTATGACCGGTGTAGCTCGCAGAACTTCCTCGCCTGGTTGCTGTTCCCGGTCGCATATTGATGGCTCTGTCGGCCACGGTTGCCACGTCCTCCACCACGATCGTGGTTTTCGCTCGCCTCCGTGGAGGCCCCGACGCATGGGGTCACGGTCCTCGGGGCGCTCACGGCCCCGCGCTTGGTCACGGTCGTCGTCATGCCTGGGATGGGCGGGGGACCGCTCGTCGTATTTGTCCACTTGGTGCACGCCACGATGGCGTGGCTGAGGATCATCATGAGTTGCCTTGGGCTGCCTGGTGGCCGCCAGCGCCTTGTTTCGCAGTTGGAGCTCTCCTTCTTCTTGAAGAGCGTATCTCTCCATGGTGTCGTACAATTTTTGGATGGTGGTCGGCGGGCTCCGGTCCAGTTTGGCGCACAGGGCCGGGTTCCAGAGGGACCTTCGCGCGGCGGAGCACACGCTTTCGTCGGTGATGCTGCGTATCTGACATTGCACGTTGGCGAAGCGCTTGTGAAATGCTTGGATGGTTTCCGCGGTCCTTGGACTAGCGCATAGAGATCCGCAGCCGTCACGGCCTTGGTCTTGTTTCCCTGGAAGCGCGAGTGCAGCAGCTGGCGGAGTTGCTCCCAGGAGTATACCGAGCCGGCGGCGAGCGTGAGGTACCACGACCACGCTATCCCAGAGAGCTTGAGGAGGAGGCTCTTCGCCATGGTGGCTTCATTCCCTCCCGCCGCAGATACGGCGGCCTCATACATGCGGGTGAACTCGGCCGGGTCGGCGTCACCTGCGTAGCTCGGGAGGTCCGCGAGACGGAACTTGTGTGGCCACGGCTTTGCTTCGAGCCCGGGGCTGAGGGGACTTCGGTCGTCGGCGATGTTGATGACTTCGTGCCTTGCAGCGTGAGTAGTTGGTGCGGCGACGTACTCGCGGGCGTCTTCGTCGACGTCTAGGATGGCGTCCGTCTCGCGCAGGGTGGCGAGGGCCGCTTCGCGTCTTCGCCGAATTTCCGCACGCAGCGCTTCCGCTTCCGAGGTTCCCGGCGGGGTCGCAGGTCTCGCGCGCGCAACTGTCTCCTGCAGTCGGCGTCGCTGTTCTTCGGCGACCTGTGGGTTTGCTTGGACTTGCTCCATTGCCGCCGCGCGTCCTAGTGCTTGCTGGTTGCGAAGGGCGTCAGCCTGTGCCGTCGCAGTGTCGAGGGCCGGGCTCGCCGTGTCCACCGCCGCTGCCTGTCGTGCGCGTGCTTCGGTGGCTTCGCGTAAGAGCCCCTCCATGCGCAGGCCATCGGCTTTGAGCGCTTCCAGCCCAGCCTGCAGCTCCTCCGCCTTCCGGTTCGCTTCCGCAGCTTGCCGCCTTAGGGCTTCGATTTCCGCCTCGCTGTTGGCAACCTGGGCGGAGGGCTTCTGAGCCGACTACCTGTGCGTCGGTGGAGGGGTTGGGTGCAGTGCCCGCTGCGCGCACCTCGGTACGCGCCGTCCTTCGGGTCATTGCTCTCGCGCTCGCCGTGGCGGTGGCAACGGCCTTCCGCTTCGTTCCTCCTCGCTTCTTGGGCGGCATGGTTTGATCGTCCTACGGGTTGGCGGTGGCGTCTTCGCGCTCCCGGTGGTGGCTGCGGTCTTCGTCACACGGCTTCTTGCTAGCTTCCCACAGACGGCGCCAACTGTCGTAGCAACGAGGCTAGGCAGTAAACTTGTGGCACCCCCGCACGGTTACGCGGACCTACGAGGGTTGCACGGGAAGCTACGTCGTGAAGACACCGCTGTCGCGCACGCGGGTTACCCGACACGAAGACGCTCGAACTCGCTGCGATGTTGCAAACCGGAGAAGAGGAGGTGCAAGCAAACTGGTATTTCAGAATTTCTGGATCCCCCAAATGGGAGGGGTGTCCCTCTATTTATAGGGAAAAAGGAGGGGTAGGGGAGATTACAGCAATGCCCTCAGGCATCTTACAGTTATGCCCCTAAGATGTACTAACGCCCCTAGGGGCACATAGGTCTTTTCCTTCGGGAATATTCCGGGAATATCCCGTGGGTCCCGCTGTCATGCACGGACCTGTCGCCGTCACGGTCCCGGCGTTGAACGGTCTTGGCCTCGACGAGGTTAGAGTTGTCGCGGAGTCGGCATCGAGCGGTCTTGACATCGCGACGAGGTTGGTATTGTCGCGGAGTCGGCATCGAGCGGTCTTGGCATCGCGACGAGGTTGGTATTGTCGCGGAGTCGGCATCGTGCGGTCCTCGGCGTCGCGACGAGGTTGGAGGTTCATCGATTTCCCCTAAGTGCAGAAAATGCATCGAAACCGGGTAGCGCGGGGACTCCTTCCCCGACACACTGACAGCTCGGCCCACATTTCCTCGAGCACGCGCCACCGAGCCCCAGGACACGCGTCGCGCACCAACTGGCACCACACTGTCTGCCTGCTCAGGTCGCCGCCACGAGCCCCATCGGCGCCTCCCTAACGTCACATCACCACTTATATCTCTGCCGGTGACACGTGGGTCACACCACAACTCGGGCCACAATGTGGCCCGCGTGTCAGAGAAATGACGAACGTACGCGCAGCCTCGACACGGTACCTTTTGGGCTCCTTCCGATCCCCACACCCTTCTCCGTATCCACCCGTCCCCCGCTCTCGCCGGCCGCCGCAGCCAAGGCAAGACGCCTCCTCCCCACACCCGATCTCCCCTTCCTCCTTCCCCTCGCTTGCCGCCCAAACACGCGCCGTTTCAAACCCTCCCAGAACCTAGCCCAAAACCCTAACCCCCCTCATGGCCGGCGCGGAGCCGCCGCCGCCGCCGACCTCCGATCCACCCCTGCTGGAGCCCGACAAGCTCCTCTCCCGCGGCTACCTCTCGCTCCGTCAGGCTGGCGCCGCCAGTGAGGAGGAAGCTTTGCCGGCGCCCGATGAGAGGTGCAGGGCGATGATGGAGGTGGTGAAGAAGGACGGGGCCGGAGTGGGGGGCAAGTGGAAGGTGTCCAAGCTGGTGGTGGAGCACAACCACGAGCTGGAGGTGGCGCCAGGGGAGGCTACCCCCGCAGCCGTGCCGGTGCTCGGGATGGAGTTCGACTCCGTCCACGACGCCAAGGGGTTCTACTACGGGTACGGCGAGAGGGTGGGGTTCAAGGCGCGCACGGGCTCTAACCGCCGCTCGGTTGGCACCGGCACGATGATCATGCAGCGGTTCCTCTGCTGTAGAGGCAATTACGTGTATAGGAGGAGTAAAGCCAAGGATTTGGATGATGTGGAGGTGGATGAGGGTGCTGCGGGGAAGGAGAAGGGGAATGTTGGTCCCTATAAGAAGAGGGGCCGCAAGCCTGGGAAGAAGAGCACTCAGGTGATCGAGGTGGAGAACTTGGTGGACAAGGGTGTTGGGATAGCATGTACAGAGAATGGGCAAGTGCCGCGGAGTAGGAGGGCTTCAAAGAGAGGTAGGGGTAAAAAGGATATACTGAGAAGGATGTCCATTCTGTCACTGAACTGGAGGAAGAAAATGATGAGGTGGTAGATGTGGCTCAAGATGACGCTGACAACGACAACGGTGGCAATGATGATGACAATGACAATGATGAGGAGGATGAAATGGAAGAGGAGGTGGAGTTGAAGGAAAAGAGAGGGAGGGGCAGGCCGAGAAAGGCTGTTATAGAGGGCAATGCCCTGCAGGCATGTGTGTTGAGGGACCTCGGTGTGAAGGCGTCACAGTGCAATAATGATGAGAGGAAGAAGATACTTAATAAATACCTCTCGAAGCGACAGAGCAGACCTGTCTCAGGCAGGCCTGCGAAGGTAAATCACCTACAGCTTGCTATTAGTTGTGATGAAGATGAAGAACATATCATACATTGCCAAAATCCAAGAAGAAAGTAGCAGAGCCAAAAGTGCATTTTACCCTTCCAAATTATGTAGGAACTTATAAGAAACGTGTTACAAATGTCAAGACATAAACATGTGTTAGAATGCTGGATTGTAACAAATAAACTAGTTGATACATATGATATTTGTGTCATTGCACTTAGTTTTACTTGGTAAGTGTGTGTTCTTGTCCTTTTTAGGTTGTGTCACGCCAAGCTTTGGCTGAAAGGCGTAAGCGTGGTGATGGAGGTAGATTTCTGGCAAGCGAAGGACCGTCGGTAACTCTGCTTACATATCACCTATAAATATTTGCCAGTGCTCTGTGTTACTGTGCTGTACTCCCGTTGACAGTTGGTGTCTAACTGTTATCTCACAAGTCAGGAGTCACAAGTTACAACTTACTACATTTATTACATATTGGCGCATAAATTGCCACCATTTATATGGAAGAATATGCAGTGTTACTTTGCATAGCCAGTTTCCATTTGCTACTAAACTTGACGTTAAACAATAAATTGTTCAATACATACTTGTATCCCACATGTGATTGAAGGTTCTTGTATCCCACATGTAATTGATGTATAACCTTAACTTCTCTGGGGCTGATTTCAAAAGATATGTATTCTATAACTCTTCTTGTTAGCCTTTGCAACTCTTGTAGGCTAACACATTTGAATTTTGATGACCTGTAGAGTCTTTGTATTTGAATCAATAAGCATTAACTTGCTTCCATGTATTTCTCCTCTTATTTTTCACAATAAAAGTGAAGCATTTCTGTTACATTTCTCTCATTATTCTTATGTTTTCTTATTCTTGTTCTTGGCAGCCTTCACGGCAACCTTCAGAACGGCGTTCAAAACGTCTTGAGAAGCAAAACCTTAAAAAAGAAGAAGAGAAGGTAAGTTTACATACAAAGTTAATTGCAATGATCTGTTTTTAACTTTTTTCTCTACAATTGTTGCATAGGAGCTGATTTTTTTAGTTTTCTCTATCTTAACTTTCGTTAGGTAACAAGAAAAAGGAATAATGATTTCTTTGAGTTTTACACCATTTCTTCCATATGAACTGCTGGCGCTTGCATATTATTATATTCGACTCTCCCTTTTGCTTTAAAACGTAGGACTGTTTCCCCTTTGTCCAGCCCGAGAGCAAAGAAGATGAAATAATTGAAGCAGAACCAGATCCAGAAACAGAAGTAGTTGCTGGGCCTGGAGGAGAGCCGAAAGTTGGAATGGTTTCCTGAATGAAGACAAGGCCTACGAATTTTATGTCAGCTATGCTGGAACTGCAGGGTTCAATGTCCGAAAAGGATGCTCTGACAAAACAGCGAAGAATATTACGAAATCTCGGGCGTATGTATGTTCTAAAGAGGGATTCCGTCCTAAAAGTGTTACCGCTGAATCAAAGAAGCCACGACCAGAAACAAGAACTGGCTGCCAAGCACGCATGACTATTAAAATCACAACTAGCGGCAAATATATAGTGACTGAGTATGTGGCTGATCATAATCATGATCTTGAAACTCCCTTGGTGGACATTCAGATTCTGAGATCACAGAAGTTATTAGCAAAGTTACAGCAGCCTCCAGATCCACCAAAGGTTGTTTTGATACCAAACAATTATAAAAATTACATAAGGACAAGGCGCACGAAAGATATGCAACTGGGTGATGCTCAGGCAATTTGTGAATATTTACAGAGGATGAAAGGCGAGAATCCTTCTTTCTTTTATTCCATTCAAGTGGATGAAGACGACCAATTAAGAAATGTATTCTGGGCTGATGTTAAATCAATGATGGATTACCACTACTTTGGTGATGTAGTGTGTGTTGACACAAGATATAGCACACATGATTATGGTAGGCCTCTGTTGTTGTTTATTGGTGTTAACCATCATAAGCAGCCAACCATATTCGGTACGGCATTCATTTATGACGAATCAGTTGAATCCTTCAGGTGGTTGTTTGAAACTTTCAAATCTGCTATGAGCGGAAAGCTGCCAAAAACAGTTTTGACTGATCGGTCTACAGCAATAAGCGATGCAGTTGCTTCTGCTTGGCCAGAGAGTACCCACCGCTTCTCATTGTTGCATTTATATCAAAATGCTACCAAGATATTAAGGGATATATCCCAAGGCTCGGAAACTTTTGCCCATGATTTTAGTAGGTGTTTGTACGACTATGAGGAGGAGGAGGACTTCTTGTCTAGCTGGGAAATCCTCTCAGAGAAGTACAATTTGAAGGATAATGAGTGGCTAAGTAATTGTATGAGGATAGAGAAAGATGGGCTTTGCCCTATGGGCGTGATACATTCTGCGCAGATATTGCGGCCACACTCCGAAGTGATAACACTGATGCCATCCTGTCAGATATTCTTAAAACAGAAATAGATCTTCCATACTTCTTTAACAGTTATGATAAATTTTTGGAAGAGAAACGTCTAGCTGAACAACAAGCTGACTATCTTGGGGCTCAAATGACACAGAGGGTAGCACCTCTACGGTTACTTTGGCAAGCTGCTAATACATATACTCCAACACTGTTTGAGATGTTCAGGTTAGAATTTGAACTGATCTTGGCCTGCATGGCCTATAGCTGTGGTGAGATTGGACCGATATCCGAGTATGAGGTAACTGTCAAAAACAGGCCTCGGGTTCATTTTGTTAGATTTGACTCATCAGAATATATGGTTGTTTGTAGCTGCAAGAAGTTTGAATTCGTAGGTCTTCCATGTTGCCATGTATTGAAAGTTCTTGAGATCAGAAATATTAAAGAACTTCCACCACACTATATTTTGAAAAGATGGCGAAAGGATGCTCAGAGTGAACTCTGAAGGAGAACTATGGTTTTGCGGCTGTAGATGAAGATCCCAAGTTCTCGGTCTCTAAACGGTACAACTCGCTGTGTCGAACTTTATATAAAGTTGCAGCAAAGGCTGCAGAAAACGTCGAAGCTTATACATCTATGGAGAGCCAATATGATCAGCTTCTGGAACAAGTTGAGCTTCTTTTGCAAGCAAAGTTGCATGACAAATCTTCCTTAAGCACTATCCTGAAAGGTCATCAGCAAAATTTGCTTCAGAATGATGCCAGCAACAGTGAACCTCGCAGAGCAAGTAGTAAGAAAAATAAACATGTAGAGATGCGTCGCCGGCAGCAAAGTCCTCTTGAATCAGATAAGAAGAAAAAGGGTAGACAAGGTAGCTTAATCACCTAAGCTGGTCCATACTGGACTGAACATGATCAGTGTTTAATCTGATTAATCTGTTGCAGGTCTACTGGAGCCTGAGGAGGCTGAAGTCCCACTTGGGGTTGATCCTCCCACAATATCGAATGACATTCCAAATCATCTAAGAACTCCATCTAACCAGTTTATTGCACCAAGCCATATAATGCAGGTAAACTTATGTTTCCTTTCTACTTTTTCCTAAACCCCTGTTTTGATGAACAGAGGAGTGAAGGTGATGATTATTATAGTTTGTAGTTAAGGTACATTGAAGTACTAATATATGATTGCTTTGCAAAAACAGGCACCATATGTTGCACAGCAGTTCAGTCTTAGTTCTCTTCAAGGATTTCCTGGCATATCGCCATTTGGGCAGGTAATTAATATTTTTGACTGCTTGAATAAATATTCAGTTTTTACTTTGGTCTCACCGTAAATTGGCATGTCAATAGATGCAGGAACCATCGCCTGTTCATCTTCAGCAACCTCATCTACAACAACCACCCTTTCATAGTGGTCCTCAAATCCACCAGGTGATTCTACATGTCTACTGCGATGCATTACTCTATCTTTGGTACAACTTACACCCATGTTTTCCTTCCCAAGGGGTTTTACTTCTCACAGATTTCCTTAGCAATTGCTAGGCTAGGACTGTAATATCACACTTTCCTCTCTAGAATCACTTCTCTCCATAGGAGATTTTATGTAGGCGCTACAATCAAGTATTGAATATGAACATTTGATCACATAAACTCATTCGATACTTTTCTTCTTACCGACTAAAATTGCTTAAGGCAAAATAACAATAGCTAGTGTTCACCATGTTTTGGTGCAGGCTCCCCCTCCAGACATCCAGTCATTGCAGTTTCTTAGCAGCAATCCTCAACTGGGCCACCAGACCACGGATCAAGGCCAGTACACCATCCCAGTCTGGGATTTCCTGTGATGTACACTCTGGTTTATGCCATAATAGCAATCTAGTTGTACATTATATAATGACGATAATGTAGAAACTGAGCTATTCTCCCTTGCTCACCTTGTTTATATTAATGAAACTATTGAGCATCGGTAAAACTTGGACTCAAACCTTTCTACGTTGGATGAAAGGGTACGTCACGTTGAGAACCATCAAGAATGCAGTTGTTGTACTTGGGGTAGGCAAATAATACTGGAGAACATATGATCTGGCGCATGGCAGCCTGACCAAATTAACCTCGGTGCTATTGACATGTGGCCCAACTTTGGAGCAAGTAACTTATGTATATTCATACATGCACAGCGTATGCAACCTAGAGCTCAAAAAGAAAAGCCGAGCAAAGCTAAATTTCTTAAGCGTTTAAAATATTCCTCTGAAAAAAAAGGCATGCTTTTGGCTTTGCTGAACAATTCAGTCACTGAGTACAACATATTAGTGATCATTTGGTAAACAAAACACACTCTTTCACGGGCATCTGTGACAGGTTAATAAGTAGACCGCATCTAATATCTTATGCTACGTCTAAAAGGCTGAAACCCATATAAAACGCTGATCTTCTGCCACCGCACAATGGAGAACAGTGTAGGATGAAGTGGCTTTTTTCAGGTGCTCAATATGGCATCGGACTTCCAACCAAGGTACTGCCGCCAGGTCTCACCGGAGACTACTTGATGCTGACGCCCATCTTCAGAGCAAACATTCTTCGGTCCGTCGTAGTTGAGAATGTCTGTGTTAACATTCGTGCGCTTGCAACTGGAAGGGAGCTTGATATAATTGTTATAGAAGGCCAGATTTATTGCCAACCTAATGCTGTCCCTGAAAATGGATTTATATGATTTTATATGACCAGAAACAGTGTTAATATTACGTAGATTAATTTATATGATTTTATAATGTATGTCGATGGTGGATATGTCTGCCCAGAACAAAATACGAGACACTGACCTTGGATTAGCTAGGTCGAAAGCCTTGGTCCACAACATGACAGAGTCAATCAGATTCTTCTGTAGATTATGCGGCTCCACTACAAGCACATCAAAATCAAGTAGGCACGCATCCTTGTCATAAGGCTCAGTTAACACCGTAAACAGCATTCAGAACATCCATACTGATGTAATCACCGATGCGCTTGCTACAATCTTCAACAGCGTCGATGGCATAAGTGCCTAAATCAATGCGAGCGAGGTCTTCAATTTTGCCCTGGGAAGGAGATTGATGTTTCACATAAGGTAATCCAAAGATATTGATAGAATGCTTACTTTGGTATATACACTTTAGACTTAACAGGGTTATGCTTTTATATTTTTGAATTGGACATTGCATACCTCAATGCTCAGAAGCTTCTATGGAGCTATGCCTAATTTATCAAAGAACTTACAACCCTGGCAATATATTCATGTTGCGATGTGCAGGTTTGTTTTGTTGATTGACTGATTGAAAACACCAGTCAGGGGTGTATCTTCAATTAAATTAGTTCCATACTTTCAATTGCTTCACCATGTTATGGCTCAAAGTAAAGACTGTAGATTCTTCGATCATTTGACAGTACTACTCATGCAAACGAGGCCAATACGGACTTTTTCGAAGAAACTTTTTGATGTGCAACAGGGCATTCTATCTGAACTATCATCAATGACTGCTCACTATCACAGGTTAAATGATTGAGAAAGCGAACAAGCCATAAGATCAGCGACTGCCTGGAATTCTCTTGTGGCAGATAATTCTTTACGAGTTCAAATGTTCAATGACTGTCTTTCCGTGAGTTCATGATAGTTTTGAGTAAATAGATTAGATGTATGCATAGTACCTTTATGATTGAGTCTGCTGAGACATAAACGTATCTCTTTCACGAGAGTTGAGTTGTTGCGATAATGATTGGTGACAGTTCGTTGGGGAATGACCAAAAAAAGTTCCCTTCTGGGGTGGCGGAAGTGGGTGGCCGGCAGGAACTGGAGGCCCCCGAGCACCAAGACTGCGGCGACGGCCAGCACCTGCATCCCCGGCCACGCCCGCGGCGCCGGGTCGACGTCAGCCTGGATGGCGCGCTGCACCCCGGGAGCCTGGCCCCTCGTGGCGGCGGCTGCGGGGGCGGCGCTGGAGGCCCGGCGAGGGGTCCATGGGGGAGAACGGGTCGGCGCTGACGGGAGGCGGGCGGCGGTGGGAATGGTTCGGACGTCGGAGTCGACGTCGTCGCCGTGGGTTTCTACTTTCTAGGAGGGGGTTCGGAGCGTTGGCAAACGGCCGGCGCGGCCCTTTTTTTCTGGTTCTTTTTTCTCTTGTTTGGATGTTTGGATTTTTGTGGAGCCCACTTGCATTTGGATTGACGTGTGCTGACATGGCAAAGGGGAGAAAGGAACAAGACACGTTGGAGACCTATGGATTCGGCCATTGGCTGACACACAGAAACAGAAGGTAATCCGTGCTGGCGCCACGGTTCGATTTATACGTGGCAAGATTGAGTGTACTTGTCGTGGTGCTTAAAGAACGTGTAGACTTTTATTTTCTGTTTTCCGGAATTGAATTATGTTCTGTGAATTAACAAGGCCTAAATTTGCATTTTCTTCTCGATACAGTATTTCGCAAGCAAGCAAGGCCAACCGTGAGAGCCGAAGCTAAGGGCCAGGATCGCCTCAGTCGCGGAGTGCTTAGCGAGCTGCGTCTAGCCCATCACCCCCTTGCTCGTGTCGCCATCAGCAGAGAACGATGGAATTGCCATTGGCGCTTGCGGGAGATCATAGGAGAGGAGATAAACCCCAAATTCACGTGGAAGCATTACTGAAAAGTGAATCTGTTACTGTTACTATTTACAAGGGATGATATCAACAGAGTGAGACCCTTCCCCAGCTCGGCGGAGTTAGGGGAAAGGACAGATACAAATGATGGTGAAAAAAACATGAAAAATGCTATAAAAGGAGGAGAGGAGTCTCGTAGTCATCTGAGTAGATCAATTCATCTGCAACATGAGTTGACACTAATTGGACATCAACCCACCAAACCTTGTGCCCGTGTAGCACAGTGATCAATCGTACAAAAGCCCAGCCGAGCCGCACGAACGAATCTACACTTGGATCGAAGTCGACGTGGCCACCCCGAGATCGCCGGAACTCCACCCCCCGTGTCGGATCCCGCCCTACCGAGCCATCACGAGCTCACAAGTCACAACACCCGCCGAACCCACCACCCTCTCATTTCAGGCTTAGGTCCGTCTCCACTTCCGCGTCCGCTTCGTCCCCACTAAATCCCACTCCCCGCTCCCCTTCTTGCACCGCCGCGCCGGGACCCGTCGGCAATACTCGCGACCGCCCTTGCATCGCATCGCATCGCATCGCCTCGCCTCACTACACCCCCACCACAACCGGACAAGCCGCACTTCGCGCGGCGATGGCTGCCGGGTCGTCGTCGTCGTGGGGCCCGAGCCCAGCGGTCGTGAAGGTGCTGGTGGCGCTGCTCGGGCTCGGCCTCGCCGGCTACATCGTCGGCCCGCCGCTCTACTGGCACGTCGCGGAGGCGCTCGGCGGCTCGCCGGGTGCCTGCCCCGCGTGCGACTGCGACTGCGACGCGCTCCCGCTGCTCTCGCTCCCCGAAGGTACCGTGTCGGCGCCCCCGACCTACCCAGATCTCGTTGCTCCACCATTTGGCGCCCGCGCTCTGGATCCAACAAGCTCTTCTTTTCTGTGCTTTCGCCGTGTACTGTTTTTTCTGGAGAGCGAGCAATGCGTTTATATACGCTGGTTATCGCATTCTGCTGTGGACGAGACGCAATAAGGCTTAGTGGATAGGTTGAGAACTTAGCATGATATGCAGATTTTCTTTGGGTCTCTAGATTTGTCGGTGTGATGCTGGCTAACAAGCATAAATCGACTCAACTTGTCCAACCCATATGGATCAGATTTTCTGTCGGTGAGCTTGTTATGACTGGATGAATAGAACTTTGGACCTACCTAAAAATTGGGGAAAACCAAGATGTTTTAAATTAGGGAGTGTTTATTTCTAAGTCAATTGAGAAATAGCTATTTCTAAGTCGATGATTTTAAATGTTGATTCTTTGTCTAACGGTCATTTTAAAAATTATGTGCAACTTTAGGCATAGAGATGTGCAACATAATTTTTTGTGCAACTATAATCTTGACAATGTGCGAATCAGTCGACTGAGAAATAATAATTTTTTAGGTGACTTAGAAATAGCAAATCTGTTTAAATTACTCAGAACCTCGATTAGTATGTAACTTTGTATGTGAGTAATTCTTTGTGGCCATTGAACAAGATTGAGTTGAATGTATAACTTCACATGATAGTGATAAGGTCGAGGGCTATCTTGTCTTGGTGCTAGTACATGTGAGTGTTACAAGATAAGCTATTCGATGCTAAAGTACGGCTCTTATGGCTTTCTCTTCTCCTGCTTTTGTAGTTTGATGCAGTGACACAAGTGTCAGATTGACTACCTTGCCTAGGAAATGAAATACTCATAATAGATGGGAACATCTGTTACTAGTTGCCTAATCATGAACTTCACAGGTTCTTAAATCTACTCTATATCAAATATGTCTAGTTGCTAACCCTGCGAAGCATTTCTTATGTTCATTGTTCTTCTTTACTTTAATCCATGATATACATCTGTTTTGTCATGTAGTTTTAACTAGTAAGCGCAGCTTGTTTTTTCCTATTTACAGTAGTGTGGATTTTGATATTATGGTATCATGTTCATGTATTATGTCCGAGCATTTTTGAGAGCCAGGGCCCTGGGGATAGAAGCATATGTCAGGATAGGCTTTTCACTATCACCAACTTTTTACTATCTTGCAGTAGAGCTTATGCCTTTACTAGCTTTAAGTTTGATTGCCCTTATAAACATAGTTGAGAACAATAAGGTTCGGTTTGGTCTATCTGGGGCCTGAAGCCTATCCAATAAGCTAGCTCATAATATGGCTTCACATTCCAAATCTTGAAAGTCACCTCCAACAGGCTTCAGCTTATGTAGGGTTCCTATGTTGAAGTATGTCTTTTGCTTATTAAAAGGTGAAGTAGAAGGGCTTAAACTTATAACTCGATAAGCTGAATTTCAAGTAGATTAGCTTTGTATTCCCATGCAAAAGAGTTTCATCTGTTGAACTTTTTCATCCAATTTACAGAGATCATGACGACGTCTTATAATTTTATGCCTGTAGCTATACAGAGAGCACAAACTAGCTTTACTGACGAGAACTTCTTTCTGTGAATCCCAAATGTGGTCATGCCCTTCAGGTTTCTCTAACAAGGATTTAATACTCCTGTGAATATACTTGAGCATATGGCATCATATTGCTAAGTGGTCAGTAGCAATAACCTTCAATAACCTCTAGCTACTGGTTCATATCTATGAAATAAGAAGTGCAACAGGAACTGGATATTTAGGGGTCAAACTATGCAGTATTATTTTAGTACCAATCCGTAGGATCTACATTTGCAGTCATTTTCTTTGCACGAACTCCATGATATCTTAGAAGCATTATCTTGTCAGTAAACATAGGTACTTTGTTATGTCTTTTCTTATGATTAACATGACAAAATGAAGCACCCATGGACATTTATCTTCTATGACCATATTTTGCAATTGTTTAGTTACTGTGTTTTAATTGTTATCTTTTTGATGTTTCCAGACTGTGCCAAACAATTCAAGGAGGTTAGCAGTCGTGCATCTGGTGAAGAAACAGAAAAGAGTTTCACGGAGCTACTCATAGAAGAACTGAAGCAGAGAGAAGAGGAGGCAACGCAAGCTCAGCAACAAGCTGATGTAAAATTGCTGGAAGCCAAAAAGTTAGCTTCACAGTATCAAAAGGAGGCTGATAAATGCAGTTCAGGTATGGATACATGTGAAGAAGCTAGGGAAAAGTCAGCGCAGGCGCTGCTCGATCAAAAGAAATTGACTGCTTTGTGGGAGGAAAGGGCTCAGGGACTAGGATGGAAATCCGGAAATATTAAACCACACCAGAATTAGTAATGGACACTAGCGGATGGCCGTGTATATGGCATGCCAAGCAACAGAGATCTTGTTCTAAATACGCTCCTCGAAGAGAATGGTAAGAGGAAGAAGGGGTTTCACTTCTGGTGATCTCTATCTCCTTTTGCACTGCCATGAGCTTCCTTGTCCATAGTTAATTTATATCCAGTTTGTAGCATACGTCCATAGATGTTTGTGAGCATTATGTTACAATGGCCATAGAATGACACTCATCCGGTTGTTGTCTATGAGTGATGGTAATTAAGAAGGAATTGCTCTTATTTCTACTATCTTGTTGACTGGGTAGTGAGTTTTGACATTTCCTCCTGTTTACTTCCCAAATCCTCGTCATGATTTCACATCTTCTCGCTGAGTCTGTTGACATCCATTGATCGTCAGGTAGTGTAGTTCCTCTTCTGGATTATCTGCCATTTGTGAGTTTGTGAGTAGGGTTATTAACTCGGTCTAATGTCATGGGAATTGTGAGATTGCAAATCCAGCAAATGAAAGAAGAATGGATAGGTTATGCCACGTCAGGGGGTGTTGGGTATGGCTCCAGCGGAAAAATGGCAAATTTAGCCCCCCTCCGAGTTGCAAATGGAGGTTTGGCCCCCCGCCGCGCGCAACCGCAGATCTGTCCCCGCGATGCGCCGCGCAGCCGACGCGTGTCAAAATCGCATGCGCGACCCGCGAGCCCGAAAATTCGCGCGCCTAACCTGCGAAGCCCCCTCGTCGTGCGCCCGGCCCGCGAGCATGCGCGCGTCGCGCCCTCGGCCCGCGGTCGCGGCTGGGCCTCGCGAGCGAGCTGTGGTCGCGCCCGGGGCCCGCGAGCATGCGCGTCGCGCCCTCGGCCCGCGGTCGCGGCTGGGCCTCGCGAGCAAGTTGTGGTCGCGCCCGGGGCCCGCGGCTGCTAGACGTCCGAGCCAAACGCCAGATTCACTGGCGTTTGCCCTAGAGAGGCACACGCCCGCTGTTTTGGAAAAACAGAACGACTGGGAAAGATGGTTCTGGTCTGCCAAATAACGTGGCGTTTCCTAACTGAACCAAACGCCAGAGTCACCGGCGTTTGTGCTGTTTTGGAAAGAATCAGCTCGTTCTCTTTGCTTGGTTGGTTGAAGATTTCATTTTGGATTAAGTAAAGAAAACAAACCCATCAATTTGGGCACATGTTTAGGGTTGACCATATCATCTTATTGGATCAATGTTTATTGTTTAATTTCCCTCTCGATCTGTCCAGCTCTATATTCCGTTCCATTCGAGCGATCTTGTGGGTTAGCTACTTGTGATGGTTTACCTGGTTAAAAATTTCATCTTGTGGGTATTATATTGTTTGGTGGACTACCTAAGCTTCTATGTATATCGCGAAATAAGTGAGAAAATGAAGTACTGCATACGGCAAAGTACAATAGCACAATTATTGAAGGAACTAAAACAGTTGCGATCACGGGCCTCTTCCCCTCTTATGCCTCGGTGGCATGTGACCTGAGGGGAAAGTGAATTGCTCGGTCGGTCTTGGGTTTGTTCGGAGACTGTACTGGGGAGTCTCATAAGTTCCCTGATCGTCCTGACTAGGAATTTGGCTATGAGCGATCTCCTGGGGATGTCGAAACAAATCTTCGACCCACTCATGACCCTGTTGGTGGGACGAACCAGGCTCGGAACCTCCTCCTTGAACTAGAGACTGGTACTGAAGTGAAGGTCGCATAAACTGATTTTGGTAAGTAAAAGTCTCTTCGTGGGGAGGCGAATCGTTGAATGTCTGAAAAATGACCAGAATAAACGGTATACCAATTAAGAATCAAGTTTATTGTTTTGACAACAATAAATTTAATTTGACATACCTCACTAAATGTTCCTCCCTGAGAGGTCTGGCCTTCATCCTCAATCGAGTCGTACTGCATAAATAAAGTAACCATTGCAAAAGACTAAGCACACTTTCTAAATATTGCAATGCGTTCTTCCGAAGAGTAAAGCACACCTCATATCCTGCAGCAGCCTTTGATCCTAACGACATCCGCACGAGTGATGTGTCCCCACGTACGTCGGACTACAAATTGCACCATGCCAATTACACTCTGAGTGTACATTTGTGCACTATGTATGTGTGACTAATTATCAATTATGCGCACCTGATGTCCTCGACCAGCTCGCCTAGAAGAGATCCTTTGTACAGACGTGTCTGCCCGTGCATCATGCTATGAAAATATAATAATATGGTTAACTAAAAATGGTACACGCCCTATATTCAACAGTTTGGCTCGAAGCACTGAAATACGTTACCTCTCGACGTCCTGAAACGGTTCCTGAAGTCCGCGCCCCACTACGTCGTGCCTCACTGGGTTGTGCCTCACTGGGTCGTGCGGACCTCTGCTCCGGCAAGTTTGAATGTGAGCGTAATACGTCGTCCGTGCGACCACAGCTCAAGTTTTTCATGATTCCTTTGGCATCTTCGTAGATGTCCTTGAACTTCTGTAGTACCCTCGACCAATCCTGCGGACGGCCTGAGCGGATGGCGGACGTGGCAGTATCATGGATCCGCGCAGCCCGATCGAACTACATTCCCAACCAATGTTTCAAACCGTGCGATCGATAAGTTCAACGAATAATGCAAAACAATTGGTACTATTACCGTCTCGTCACGACGTGAAGCTCTATGCCGATCCATCCCCAATTGTAGTTGCTCAGCATGCGTGAGGCTCGTGGGTCTCTCGGGTGGAGCACATGTTAGTCTAGCCCGCGTCCTAGGCAGGTACCATTGTAGATACTCGTTGTAGGTGACTTCGTCGTACTGCCTGCAAGTAACGTCGTTACGTAACGGACAACGATTCATCATGTCATGTGAGAACGGATAGATTAAAATAAATACCTCGCCTCATGAACGATCTGTTGTGCAGCCATGCCATCCCACATTTCTTTCCATGTGCTTTGCGTCTCTCTCCAGTCTTGCTCATTTCTTCCTTTCTTCCCCTGCCTACATTTTGTAAAACCGTACGGTCAAAATTAGTAATAAGAACAATACTAATGCAAAGTGAAAATGGTTACAAATTTTAGAGCGTACTCATGAACTTTTCTGTCCAGCCATCTGCTAGTCGCACCGTCTGGAAGCGATGGAACTGTCTCATCACACGTTGAGGCGCGTACGGCTCCACCATGTTTGAGAATACTAAGTGGCACGTCGTCATCCAGTACTGCATGTCTCTAAAACACTGCATCGATAACCCCGCAGGTGCCACACTCAAGACATGCTCATTTGTCCAGGGGAACCATACGACACCTAGCTGATCCAACATCTCAAACTCTTGGTGGTAGAACGGGTAGCACCGTGCGGACATGTCCCGCGCCCAGGCTAACGTGGCACCTGTCCACCTAGTGCTCATGGTTGGACCATCTATGGCGGTCTGTCCAGGTGGGTACGGGTGGACCGGCTCAATTATGCGGGGCCGTCCGACCGGGAAATGCTCCCAACTCCATAGCTGCAGCAAAGTATGACACACACTAAGAATCGGCTCCTTGCCCTTCTTACGGGCCATAGCGTCACACAACCCCCTATACGTCGCACACAGTACTGCAGATCCCCAGCTGTATTGTGGAACGTCTCCAAGCACAGAATCAGCCACGGCTTCCGCGAGGTGGATGTAGCTGGGGAAGACTATGTTTCCGTGCGAGGTCGGAAACATGAACCACCCGAAGAGATATAACAAGTACGCAGTCAGATGAGTCATAACAGCCTCATCGTCTGCATCGATTGGGCATGTGTCAAACCTCCTAAGCCAGCTCAAAGGGATACCTCGTTGAGCCGCCCCCCTTTCAGTTCTCGGGATCTCCACACCAAATCTCGCAGCCAAGTGCTGCATCCAGTCAGGCCTCTTCGGAGGTGGAACAATCGCCTCTCCGCTGATGGGCAAACCAGTTATCATGGAAACGTCTTGAAGAGTCACCGTCATCTCTCCCCAACGAAAGTGGAAAGTGTGCGTCTCCGGTCTCCACCTATCGACCAAGGCTGTCAACAGGGAACCATCTAGAGTGAAAGAGTGCGAAGCTGAAACCAAATGAGCAAAGGGGAGGAGGCCACTTTCGGCAAGCTTGGGAACGAAGCGCTCGTCCAAGGGCCACTGTGTCCGGGGTACTCTAAGAGTGAACGTTGGTGGAACCTCGATGTCATTGGACAGCCAACAGTGATATCGGTGGTGATCGTCGTAATACCGGTCTAGCAGTTCCGGTACTTCAGCCATCGCCTGCAAAGCAAAAAGCAATAGAAACACACAGTTAATTGAAGTACGAAATATCAAAATATAAAACTTTACAGTACATGACATCAGGGTCAACATTACATATTCGATAAGGTCGAGTACAATACGAAGAACATACAGCATAGTGGCAAGTGACCCATACAGATTTTTTACACATAATTTCAAGTACGCACTACAGCTAACACAGCGGGACTAAATTCTAGTTCCTCGTCGACGTGCTCGGCTTGTTCGGGCAATTCTTCTTGCTATGACCCCTTGTCTTGCATATCCTGCAGCGGCGTGGTTCTCCAATTTGGCTATCGTCCATATCATTCCTGAACCGAGTAGTGTGTCGACGTCCCTTCTTATGCTGTCTCAACGATGGATTAGGCACCCACTGAACAACGTCGGTCCAGAGATCCTTGTAACTTATATCAAGACCATACGAGTAGAACTCGCTGCCCCATGTGCCCATCAGATGATGAATGTCAAAGTATCTTGAGACGTATTGTTGCGAAGACTGCTTGATTGCCGCACAAGCCGCATACACATGGGAGCAAGGGTAGTGTAGCAGCGTGGGCTTGTTGCAGGTGCATGAGCAAATATCAGCATCAAGTTTACATTCATGTTTCCTATCACCTCGTGCATGGCTACTGACATGCTTCCGCCGTAGGCGAATCTCGTACTTCCTCCTCAAGCCATCAATAGCTCGAACGTCATGACTCTGAGATTTTTTTATTTTTTTTCCATGTATCTTTGCATGACTTCGGACCATTCGTTACCTTTGTCTAATTTTTCCTTCGCAGCCTTTGATCTGTTGTGAAAGTACCTAACAGTCCGGGACCATGATTCATCAATTACTGCAGTAATTGGGAGGCACCGCATACCTTTAAGCACACCGTTGTACGCTTCAGACATGTTGGTTGTCATTATACCGTATCTATGACCACCTGTGTCATGCACCAGGGCCCATTTCTCAATCTCGGGAGCATGTCTACTTACCCACTCTGACAAACTCATCGCCCTCCTGTTTCTGGGATGCTGCACTTCTTGCTGGCCTTCCTCCTGAGGCTCCCCGCTGTACCTACTGTTGCAGCGTCCAGTGCTGTCCAAATGTGCTGGAACTTCCGTAACTGATTCTGCATGCACAGTTTCTTGAAGTTCTTCATGAGATCTTTGTTTCTGAACCTTCCGTAGAAATTAGCGGCCAGGTGCCGCATGCACCACCTACTCTCAAGATCAGTCCACCTATACTCAGCAACAGCAGTATTCTTGATTGTGTTTATAGCATTTAGAAGCCCAGCATTACGGTCAGAAATAAGGCACACATTAGGCCTGTCCCCTACAACACCCATCTTCACATTTATAAGGAACCACAACCAGCTATCGGAGTTCTCGCTCTCAACTATTGCGTAGGCAACAGGAAGGACTTGATCATTAGCATCAGCAGCCACTGCTATAAGTAGTGTCCCCTTGTATTTCCCAGTCAGAAATGTACCGTCCATTGAAAGCACCGGACGGCAATACCTGAATGCCTGAATGGTTTGACTGAAGGCCCAGAATATACGGTCAAGTATGAAATGACCAGGTACTCCATCGGGATGTGGCCTTTCATACTTGTTTAAGTAAGTGCCTGGATTAGCTTCCGCTATTTGATGTAGCATTCTTGGGGCGAAATTATATCCCTTCTCATAAGTCCCGAACATCTTCTCTATCACCTTCTGCTTCGCACGTCTGACCATGTCGTAGCTGACCGGAAAACCAACTTCGTCAGCCACGGTGGACATCAATGACTTTGGCCCGACGGAGATGTCCTTGGATACTAGGTGGTGCACTTTTTCGGCCACATATGCGGCACTCACATTGCGGTGCGCAGTCAAGGGCTCGGATAGCTCGCACGTGTGGTGCACCAACACAGTTATCTCAAAATCCTTGTAAATCCCCTTGGCTTGGTTTGCACGCACCCTTCCAGGACAGTTTGGACGTGTGCATACAACTTTCAAACATGTGGGATTCGACCTTTTGACCCGATACTCACGATGTATGAAGGTGGCATACTTTGTAATAGCCATGTGTGCAGCATGCTTGGTTGGAAAGTGCTGACCTATCATCAGAGTATTCTCTTCGAAACCCCACGTGAGTTCACATCTTCTGATATGACAAGCCTCTGCACCGTCAGTTCATCCATTTCTTCGCCAGCAGCTACTGCAGGTAGACCACGTCGTACCGCATCACCGCCCTCCTCGTCGGTACCGTCCGACTCTTCGTCGCTACCGTCTTCAGGAGAGTCCAACTCGTTCGGCATGCTCGGTAACAGCTCAAAGCAGTCGACACGAGCAGACCAGAAGGGACCGGCATCTTCATTACTGACGAACTGGTCTTCAGGATGTGTCAGATTGACCTCTAACGCTGCATCCGCTGCCCCTACATCTCCTTCTGTTACAACAACCTGTAACTCACCAGCTCCGGAGGAACTTTCGTCGCCAGTCAACAGGCGACTGCTCTCAACAAACTGTACGTACACCATGGGTCGACCATATATGTACGCCCCTGGTGTACTCACAAGACGCATGTACCCAGCCCATGATGCGTTGCCAACCACCTTGCGCAGCTGCCATAGGGGGACTGATGACCCGTCCTCTCGGCTGCTACATGTGACTGCTTCAATGATTATTTTGTTGCGAGCTATGTCCCGATCAAACTCGCGGCGTATGCACCTCCTCAGGTCCAATAAATTAATCCCCTCCAAACCATCTATGTGTGTAACCTTGTACTCGCATTGGGACAAGTCAACCCCGTAGGGCCCGTCACGTATTATATTCGGCCCGTAGAACACTAAGAGTTCATTCATTGTACCTATGTACATGTGAAATCAAAATTTAAATATCGTGTAAAAAGTATGATAACATCTTGCATGTCAAAGAAATTTACCTTCGTGTGTAGGTCTCGAGTTGATCTTCAATTTTTCGAACTACTCGAACGGCTGATTTTGCTCTTTCTAGCTTCAAAATCCGTGGTTATACTCTCATGATAGCATCGCATATGATGGTTCTTCCAATACCTCTACCCTGTAATACTCAAGATCAGAAACTACTTAACAGTTATAGAGTTTGAACTACTTTAAGCTAGTTGGCAGCACATTCAAGTCATTAACGTTATATTCTTGCTTCTTGTGCGAAATTAGGTTGTAATTATTGAACTGAACTATGCACAGTGGGTACTCTAGGTAGGGGAGGAATTGCTGGCTGCATTTCTTGTGGCACCACTACCTCGAGTCTATACAAAATATGCTACGCAAAAATCCATGGACAGAGAAATGTATAATCCACAAATTAACTGCAATTGGAGGGCATGAAGCAGGGCTTTATGCGAGGTTAAAATTTGAAACATCATGGTGAAAGGTGTATTTTGACAGCAGCTATTTAGGCAGCATTCTCCTCTAGATAAAAAGCATTAAGTCACGCTATCTTTGATACAATTGGAAGCTCAAAATATATATTCCTCCAATACAAGTACATGATACCAAACAAAATATTTATGCTTTACAAATTTAGATAATATCATCTATCTCAAGAACATGGGTATATGAGTATATCATTTTTCATACTCACCGTGTGCCGAAGTAAGATATCTTCCAAACCTTTGCAATTTAAAATAGAAGAAAACCCCATCAAGTGTTATAAAAGCGGTATTCAAGCTCTTATTTTTGCAACATTAGTCGCAGCCTTCCTGTATATCAAACAAAGATGTTATCCATAAAACATATTAGCAACTGAAATCCAAAATTTTGATTTTAATAAAAGCAATACATACAAAGTATTCAAACATAAAAATAATGTATACCTCAAGGTGTAAATATGTAAGATTTTGCTACACAGAAGAGATTAGCTCTTGAGAGCAGAGAGCTCGCCAGAGGTAGAGAGTGAAGACCACCGCGCAGAGCAGAGAGCAGAGAGCAGAGTAGAGAGTGAGAGAGCAAATGGAGAAGAGCAGAGAGCTCGCAGAGGTAGAGAGAGCGAGAGAGCAAATGGAGAAGACGACTGCCTGCGGTGAGAAATGAGCTGCATGCCAAAGCAAAAGGAGGTACTGTAGCCTATCAATTCACTCTCTGTCGGTCGGTCACGCGCAGCAGCAAAACAGTAAAAGCAAATAGTAAAAAGCAAAAGTGAAACAGCAAAAGAAAAGAAAACAGGAAAAGCAAACTGGGCCGAGGCCACATCGTGGGCCGAGGCCGCGTCGGGCGCGGCGTCGCGGGCGGAGGCCGCGAGGTGGCCGTGCTCGCGGGCCTGCACCGCGACCTGTGGGTTCCCGCGGGCCGAGGCCGCGACCCGGGGGCGGGGCCCGCGACGAAATGCTTTCGCGGGGCGGGGGCGCGATTTTCCGGCGTCGCGGCTCCAACGTGCGAATTTGACACGCGTCGGTTTGCGCGGCGCGTCGCGGGGACACATTTGCAGTTGCGCGCGGCGGGGGGCCAAAGTTGCCTTTGCAACTCGGCGGGGGGCCAAATTTGCCATTTTCCCTGGCTCCAGCTCCTGGACTCTCGTTTGGAGCAGCTGGGAAGCATGCCAAATGGGCTAGCTCCGAATAAACTAGATGGGGTGTTTGCTAGTTCGTTTTTGTGGAGCTGCTGGAGAATAGCTCTATACTTGGAGGCTTGGAGCCGCACCGCTGATTACAAAATTACACCTAGAGTAGGGACAAAATTACTAGTCCATACAATCGAACAAAACCCCCTCCTGAGCTGCACCTGCTCACTCGCGGACTTGCCCACCCCTCAGGGGGCCCCCCAGCTAGGCGATCCAAATTACAAAGCCTAGCCGCGCTGCCTCTTCTCCCTGCACCGCTGACTGAGATGGCTTCCTAGCATTCTCCTCCATCTCGTCCTCATCTTCCTTGCTTCGCTGCCCTTCTCTCTCGTTTTCGCTAAATTTGGATCTATGTCATCATTTATGTAGTCCTCAAAGAGTTGAGCTTCTGTGGTGATGTCATCATCAATCCTCCTTAGTGACTTGGCGACGCCAAGAGACGAGGTACAATACATGAGATTGCACCCTTACCTCATCGTTATACTCGTAAAGTCCGGATCTATGATGTTTATTGAAGATCACAAGCATTGTATTCTAATCCCAGCAATATGATGACTGCAATAAAACATTAGATTATGATGGACTACATCAATGTCCATTTTCGAGTAAATCATGATTTGAACCACCTAATTCGATATCACATTCTTTTGAACCACCTAATTCGATATCACATTCTATTTGCCAGTGTGCTTTGCATCAAGTTACATCTTAGGTCTGGTTCGACCCATTTTCGGCATATGGGAAGGCACCGTCTAGGATAAGATGCTGTACCAAGCTAGACACTAGGTGCACGTTTCCTGATGTTCTATTTTTAGTTTTTTTGGAAGAAATAAAATACAATCCGGACAAAAAAGATTATCACATTCAAAGCATTAACTACCAAAACGTAATAACCAAGGACAATCAATACCCATGTACTCCCTCCGTCCAATAATGTAAGGCACGCACACATCTCAAGATTTATAATTTGACCTATAATATTTTGGTTATGTGACACAAAAAATGGTATCATTAGAAAGTATTTTCAAAAACGAATCCAATAATACCACTTTTATGTCATGTAATCAAAATAATATAGGTCTAATTGTAAATATTGAGATACATACGTGTTTTACATTATTAGACAGAGAAAGTATTTTACTAGCATCATCTTAATACCTCCCTACAATTTCTCCCACTACCGAGGGATAAACCCCTACTCCTATCCCACCAATTAATTACTCCCTCCGTTCCGGTGCATTGGGCGCCTTAGGTGGTGCAGCGCGACCAAGATGGAGAGGAAAACGAGAGGACTTGATATTTGTTTGCTAATTAATGCCGTTGCATGCAGCGCATCCTGCTCAACTGACCACTGCATGCCGTGCTCGCGTAGACTCGGTCATTGAAGTCGCCCACGTCCCACGCCCTCCACTGGTCGATGCTTTTTTTGTGAGGAGGAACAGGGAAGATTAATGTGCTAATTACTATTGGTGACTAATAAAATAGAATTATCTGGTTTAATAGAATTATCTGGTTTTCATTAGACGCCCTATGCACCCGGAGTGAGCGATTAATAACCATTCCCATTTCAAACGCCCAAAAAAGGCTCAAAAAGCACGCAGTCAGCAGTGCACAGCTGCACAGCAGGGAGAGAGGGAGGGGGCCCTGCCCCGGCCTTCCACTCGCTGACTCCGCCCTCGAACTTCCCTCGCCTCCTCCTCCGCTCCGATTTTAAATTTCAAACCCCCACCTCCTCCTCCTCCTCCTCCTCCTCCTAAACCTCTGGCTGCCTGCCACTGGGCGCACGCACGCACGCGTGCAATCAGCTCCGCGACCGCGAGGCGGGTGAAATCTCGGCTCAGACACCTTGAAGATTCGGTGCTCGGGGAGGGGGACGGGGTGAATAGGAGGAGGAACGGGAGGGGATGGGGTGCTTGTTCGACTGCTTCCGGGTGGCCGGCGGCGAGCCGCGAGGCGGGCGCACCCATGCCCAGCTTGTCTCTTCCTCCGTGGCTCCGGCGGCTAATCCCAAGGTTTTTCTTTTTTTTCTTTTTTGGTTTTTGCCCCGTGCGGGAGTACCCGTGGATGGGCTAGCTGGTGCAGAAGGTTTGGGTCGCGCGGGTCTGTTGGTTGGTTGATTTTTGTTGGTTTGTGTTTCATCAGGTTGGCGAGAGGAGGGGGCCGCCGTCCAGGAACGCGCTCTCCGCTGTGTTCTTGCGCGAAGGTTTGCACATCTTTTTCTCCCTTTTGTGTTTCTCGTTCTCGAGCCGTTTGATTCTCGTGGTTGGTTCTGATGCTGTTACGTACTTCTGCTGATTTTGGTTTTGTATTGGTGGTAAAGATGAGGGATCGCAAGCTACGAGCTCAGGGACGAACCGGAGAGCTGAGAGGAAGCGGATGGATCGGGAGCTCAAGCGCGAGGTAGTGGTGATCGATTCTGCAAATCTGGATCAATGCCAACCTGTTCCCTTGCAAATTTGTTGTGAGCTATATCTTGCGACTTGTGCTGAATTTGTCTGACTGGTGACGGCATGTCTAGTATGTCATCGTAATTTCATCATATGCAACATTTCATTAAAAAGGGAATTATACGCATGATTTTTGTGGTGCTAGCGCTATCGTGATTCACACTGACATTACCTAAAGAACAGCTAACATTGCGCTTGTGAGCTGGCCATTGTTCACTTGTTTGATTGCACTGATATAGGAGTTCAAGACTTCAAGCCATTGCAACGTCTAATTGTGTTTATAATGACTTGGCTTTTCTTCTTCAAACCTATATTGCTGTTTAGCTAACTGCTAATCTTATATATGAGGATGATAATTTGTTACTCATAGTAGTGAATTCGACCTGTTATTTACTTATTCGTGTCTGTTCTGGGCAACAGACTGACTTTTACCGGTATTAACAGGCCAGTTTCCTCAAAAACTGTGGTGCGTTGTTGGAAACTCCAAATGAAATCAGAAAAGGGCCTGAAAGCACGGATTCAGTTAATCAGAGTGCAGCACATTCGGCATGGCTACCCGTCCTATCTGAGAACTTACATTTCATGGAAGTGCTGAAGGCTGAGGATTGCCAAACTCCTTCAGTGTTTCACCAGAGCTCCAATTTACCAGATATGAGGTATGCCAACCTTGTGCTATCTGCTGCTCATACTAACGCATTTATTCTGTTCCCTGCTTTTGAGGATGCTGTGGTCTTTTCCTTCACTGTAATAACTGAATATATTAAATATTTGGATGTTTGTACTTCTTTATGACAGTTCTTGTTGGAAAGGGTGTAATGCATCAAGCCAGCATGATTCTGAAGCTGTGAGCAAGAGCATAAATTCTGAGGCTGTGAATGACTATGGGGTCAACTTAACCACCTTAGACTCATCCTCTTTCATAAGTAATGATGATATCTATCTGGACGGATCCAAATCTTCACCCTTTTCAACTCCTTCCATAGTGAATGATGAGATACGGACTCCAGCTACTACTCATGCACCTGACTTGGAAGAGTTGAGAAATGAGAACAACACTAGGGCCTGTTCACAGCATGTATTCGAAGCACTGAATCCTGTTGTGGAATTCGAAAATTGTGGAGTATCAAGAGAAGATTCCTGTCAGCCCGATATATCAGACGGGGATTTGAAGTGCGCAAAGACTGGCAGTTTGGTATCGGTTGAACTTTCAATATCTGATGAATGTTCCCTGTTCCAGAACTCTGAGGGTTCTGTATCATCTTGTATCAAGATAGGCGATAACATGAACACAGCTTCTGTGGAGAAATGCCTGAACAATGAGGCAACAGTTCATGGCAGCAGAAAGAAGGTGATTACAAACAGTGATCCAGATGTGGAATTCCCAAGTTTGTCCAGTGGTTGAAGCCTCCAAATCCTAAGAAGGCGATCAGGGATGAGATCTATACAAGTGACAGATCTCATTCTGCTAAGAGTTCTGAAGAGGATAGGCCTATTATTGGAATGGTCGCGGCTCACTGGAAAAACAATGAGCCAGAGAATCTTTCTCCTAAATGGTGGGATGGAAATGGCATTCCCAACTCAACAAATAAGTACAAAGAAGTAAAGTCTATTTCTGCGTCTCTTACTTTGTATTACTTATGTAAAAGTGTCTTACCTAGGAATAATGCATTACACGAGCAGGATCAAAAGGTGAGTTGGCACGCGACACCATTCGAGGAGAGGCTTGAGAAGGCTTTATCTGATGAGAAGTTGCTTTCCCAAAGGTTTGGATACTCTTCAGTTTCACATCAAATCACATTTTTGATCTAACCACATTTTTTTTTGAAAGCTCTAAGTGCATAATCTTGCTTTTTTTTTCTCATGGTGTACTTTGATTGTTTTATTTTGGCAGGAAATGCTCCAGTGGAAACACATCTCAGTTTGCAGGCGTGGAAGGTGAGGAAAGTGATACTGCTGCATCTAACCGTCTATATGTTGCTGCCTTTACATGATATTTGGTCTGGAAAGAGTTACTGAAGCTTCCAGTTAATATGGTTTTCTGCTGCCATGTTCCTGATTGATGGCTTTTGCACAGTTCTGTTTCCCTCTACTGTCCTTAGTAGGTAGCTCCCAGAAGTGATATTTCTATCGATGCTTTGTATTGAAGGACTGATGTTCCAAGACAAATCAACATTGTTGATTTCAAATATAATTGGCATGGAAGATTCTCAACTGTTGCTTCTCACTCTTCTGTCTTTTCGTTGTGCAGACTTCCTTTTATTTGCCCGGATATGCATTTTTAATTCTTGATACTAGATCTCATATTAGGTATGCCGCCCACAACAGAGAAATGAACACTTGTTTCTGTTTGCCTTGAAAAATGTTGCAAATAAAATCTGATGTACTTTCTCCTGTCCTAAATTATTGTCTTCAATGGTGCCTTTGTTCAATTAGAATTTTCCTTTCTATCCTTGTCTGTGACGGATTCTTTAGGTTTTGATTTTGACTGTTTCTGGTCCAACACTACTAGCTTGGTAATTTTATTAACTTTGCATTCCGAACATTGAGCAGCAATTCTATGACTTCCTTTGTCAGAGAAACCCACAAAAATCTGCTCATCTGCTTTTGCAACTATCCTAACACATTGATGAGAATGCATCGATATTATAATCCCAACGGCTAATTAACATAAGAAAAATGTTTGATCTGGCTGGATGATATTTATATTACAGTTTTGTTGAATTTATAGATGGCGATTTCATCTTCTAGGGAATCACATTCAGCCTCTAGAATGGTCCATCTTTTTCTTTAACTGTTTGTGGCAGTGACCTAAGCAAAGATGTCTTCTGAGTTGATGGATGGATTGACATGTAAATTTTATGCAATGTCATGCTTCAACTGATTCGGAAACAGTGAATTACAGCATCAACTTGGGAGAAATGCAGTTGATCTCTTCTAGGATGCTGGAAGAGTCAAATAAGGGGCCTACACAAGAAATTGTGAAAATGATACATGCATTGTTAAATAGTTTTCAGACAAATCTCTATCTGATCAAATGTCTAGATTGTGCACGCAAGTGCAAATCACGCGCAGCTTTACATGACTTGTGGGCATGAATCAATCTAGGAGCGACAAAATGGATGCCCAGAGGGCTGACTATTTTAGCTCACTAACTCCGAAAGTGACAAGAAATCTGGAGAGAAAAAACTATCTTTGTACATTTTGATGTTCTTTATGGAGCAGAACTGCTGCAGTTCTTGAGCTTTAATCTTTGAATTATTTCCTGAACGTTTTAATTACAACCTGTTACAGCCAGTTTTGCTGAATCAGTAACATGATGTTGCTTGTGCATATCTGAGTGACCTGAAGAAATTACACGAGGAGAGGTAGCACATGGGCTCATAGAATAAAATCATGATTCATGAACAAGGCCGAAGCAAATATTTATGTTATCCTCACACACACAACTCATACATTATATCACAAGCACATATGGTTTACACATTAGATCAGAGAAGAAAGAAACTCTGCCGGCGAAATCTAGCTGACTACTGCGGCCTCTGGTGTCGGCAAATTCTGTATATCTAGCATCTACAGCCTGAACTATGATGACGAAGCTGGGCCCTTTCCTACTGATAAAGCATATCTGCAGTCATGAATAAGCTATCGGATCAGTGATCTCCATCATCCTGGCGATCTCGTCCAAGTACCCGTCCTTGTAAAAATCGTTCGCGGCGAGGCTATGATCGTTCTGGTGGAACGGAATCGTCGTCGGCGATGGATTCTGCGGTTTCTGCCCTGGCACCGACACTGCAGGTGGAGTGTTCCATTGCCCCTGAAACTGCTGGCTGTACATGCTCTCCCTGAAGAAGAAGGTGCCGTTCACCGTGCCAACCTGATTGACGTGCTGCTGTTGCTGCTGGGGGATGTCCGGAGCGGCGGCCACCGGAGCCAGGCAGTTCATGTACTCGTCCCCGCCGTCCGACTCGAAGCTCCCGGTGTTGGAACTCGAATCAGCGATGCCGGTGGCCGCCGGCGGCGGCCTCCACACTTGCTGCGGCTGCTTCCTGTAGGTGATGTTCCTCCTGAAGATCCTGCAGATGGTCCATACCTCCTGCATTTTTCCAGTCACACAAGCACACATGTTAGAGGTCAGTGCTGTGCCACACGTGCCCCGGACTGATTGCCATTGCAGATCACGCTCCACACGTGTGGTGACATGTGCATTCACACGTGTGGGGGTTGATGGAAATGGAACACATGGAACTTACAGCTTCTTGCATGCTTGGGGAGGCGTTGGTGGCGGCGGTGGCCGGCGGGAGGCGGAACTCGTGCATCATCCAGTCGGTCTTGGTGCCCTTGCCGGCGCTGCCGCGGTAGTAGACGAGGGACTTCTTCAGCCCGATGGACTCGCCGGAGCTGGCGGCGGCGGCGGAGTAGATCGGCCGGTCGATGCCCGTCGCCTTCCAGAACCCGAAGCCGGTCACCCGGTTGGGCCTGATGCTGTTCCGGTACTTCCTCCCTCTCAGGCAGAAGAAGTACCATTCCTTCTCTCCACCAACCGTGCTCGCCTCTGCATATTTACATACATGAATAAGCATTAACACAAATTAAATCACTCTATATGTATATATGATTTTTGTATCTCTATATATATGATTCTTGATTTGGTGTCAAATAAAAGTATTGATTCGAAAAAGAATATATATTTTGAATTCAATTATAAAAGGTGGAATTAATGATGAGAAATAAGAACAAGATTAGCATGGACACTTACTGGGGAGATCCCATGGATCGTGCTTGTAGATGTCCATCTCCCTGATGACCTCGATGCTGAGCGACTTCCTCGCCACCTTCCGCCGGAGGTAGAACGTGACGAGCTCCTCGTCGGTCGGATGGAACCGGAACCCCGGGAGCACCGCGTCATCCTCTCCATCCTCATCTCCGGCGCCGAGCAGCACTTCCCCGTCCCTCTTTACCTTCTCCATGCAGCTCTCCCTTGCAAAGCCCTCCTTGGTCACCATCTCCTTAAATGATAGATATCTTTGAACTAGCGAGGAGTTAATCAGCTGCCTCCTCTTGTGTGTCTTTCTCTTGCCTTGGTTGCTGCTTCTTGACGTAATTCTATGGATCTTCTTGATGCAATTTTCTTGCATGTGTTCAGCTAGCTCTTGATGGCCTTGCAAGGAGATGGAGGAGTAACCTTCCATGGCCTATAAATGAGGAGAGGTCAGGCCGTCAGGCTGTGCAACAAGCTAGAAGGGTGGCATAAATTTGGTCCAAGTCAGGGTTTGAATCTCTTGCCACAGCCTTGACGAATCTTAATTCAGAGCAGCAGCAGCAGCTAGCTTGTTACTGGTCTGTTAGTTTGGAAGCTTTTGAATGTGTGTGTTGAGTGAGAAAGCTAGCTATTATACATGCAAGTGTAACTTGGAGCCTGAGAACAGTAGCCACGTCCAAGTCATTCGGTGCAAGGTTGTCGAAGAAATCAAAAGGCATTAGCTCATGACCTTTGGCTCTGTTCCTAAAGAGAAAGGAATAATTGCAAAACGTAATGCGTTTTGGTATTAAGGGTTGAACATTTGTCATTTGTTCTATAATCGAGAGAGAGAAAGAGAGAGAGAGAGAATTCCTAATGAACGGCTTCTTTTGGTACTGACGCATGTGATTACAACTAGATTACCGGGTTAAGGACTTGGTTTAATCAACAATGTTGTAGTCGAGTTTCTGTCAACTGAAAACATGTACATGTCTCGCGTGCGTGACAAAAGAAATGGGAGGAAAAAACTTCAGACACTGTAGTAGCTATAGTACACTAGTAGCAAGTCATTTTGCCACAACAAAAGAAAAAAAACCATTACGGATCAGGAGCAAGGGAGTCATCGTTGACAGTGGAGCAAATGTGAGCAGTGATGCGGTAACACGTACGCATATGTTACTTCCAGAAGGCCCTTAACGTGGATGCTGATAAGGATATCCTATCAGCTAGCAGGTGAATATCAAACACGATAATCTATCAACTTTTCGTTCGATCCAAATAGGACAAGATTGTCCATCTTTTTTTTCTTGTAAAACCTGCTCGTTCAAACAAATATATAAGCTGATACTTGAAATATATATATATATATACATACATATATACATACATACATATATATATATATAGACTTGTATATACTGAATCTTTTTTGCAGATGTATTTATATTGGAACCAATAAATAACAGGTTCTGTCTGCAAGAGAAGAACAGGAAAAGGAGGGACCAAAATGACTGTACGTTGTTGAAGAATGTTGGAACTTACGGAAGGGACTTCCAAGACAAAAGGGACCTCATCTAGTCGGCCTCTATGGCCCACAGGACCAGGTCAGCCGCCGCTCTGTCGCCTCCCACTTGCTGAGGTGGGTCCCGCTGCCACGTCCGCTTTCAAATGCACGTGCGGAGAACTCTTGCATGCAGCCAAGCCACATCCACACCACAAGATCGGCTTGTGGCTAGGATTTCTCTAAATGGAATTTGATAGAGTTTCTTTTTATTTCGAGAGTATAAGACAGATGTATACATATAAAACATGTATATACGTATTTGGGTTCTTAATTACGCTAGGAAAATATAAGAGCTTCTGTTGGCACCACGCTAACACGCGCACATAAGTGTACATAGAATAAATATAGCATATTATGTCAATCCTAGTGACTGAACCTAGAATAAACTTCAAGCTTGAACCCTCTGTCCAGAGCATTAGGTTCAAAAGATGAATGTAAAGACTGCCTTCTTAGCTTGGCTATTTTTCTTGGACGATGATCTCTAATTCTCCCTCTCCCTTACAGTCTCTTGTAAATATTTCTTCTTTAATTAATATATTACATACTGTCAGAGCCTCTTCTACAATATTTTCCTCAAAAAGATTTCATATTGATTGAATCTAGGCGGATAAAATAGACAACCTCACTTGGTGTCAGTTATAGTCTTGATGCATGGTATAAAATTCGGATAAACTTTGTGCATTTCATCACGTCACTGACCTCGTAGAGTTTTCAAACACTTTAATGCGGTGTTAATTGCTCGTGCTGCTCATGCTTAATTTATGTTTATTTTTACTATTTTCATATATTATGGTTGTTGATCTATCCAATGTAAAGTTGATATTGGTACAGTGTTCCTAATTACAATGTTGTACCATTGCAACTAAATTCATGTACGCGAGGCGGATCCAAATAGGCTATTGGGTTGCACATCACACTTCGTACATGTTTACTGGATTCCCACGTAAGTGTGACGATAAGTATTGTGGCATACTGTCGTTTTTTCTCTAGATCGGCCATTTTTGTTTTGGTAACTTTACAACTTCTGTTATTTTTATTTCCAGCCTTGTTTAGAACATGGAACTTTATTTGAAGAAGAAAAACATTGTATTTTTTCCTCCTGCTAATCAATTATATCGTGAAAAATCATGCACAACTCTGGTATCTTCGTACGCAACCTTCCTCTTGGGGTCTAATGTCGGCATCAAGACTGTGATCATCGCGGCAGCAGAGCATGGGCAACACCCAAGCACAGAAGGGTGGCTAAATCCTTTGCTCTCCTCATCACGAGTGTGGAGTGAAAGGAACCGATGCATTTTTTTTAGGAAGCTAATCTCTCGTTGACCGTATTCTCACACATTATCATGGTGGATGGGAGCCGACGCCTAGAAATTTTGGCGATGGAATTATTCTCTACTAGCGGTTGGGGCACTAGCAGGAGTCTAGTTGCTAACTGATATATCGCATTTTCTGTGACTTTTTCTTTACGTATGATTAGCATTATGGGGCTCTCGCTGGTTTTAGGTTTCTGATTTTGGTTTGTTTGACGCTTGCGTGTGAACTTTCAAATAAATACTTATTGATAGCTGCATGTATTTTTTAGATGTAGAGATTGAAAGCACCACAATCTTCCCTTTCAAAAAAATCGTAGACGAAGCGCGGAATTGGTCATTTGCCGGCGCTGAGGCATTTGGCCCTGCTGGGCAAGGTTTCTCTTAGTTGTTTGGTGCCTTCTTATTTTTTCCTGTGATCGATCCAAGTGCTTAATCTTGTGTTTGGGGGTGGAGTGCTTTGCTCCCACCCCTGACCCCGGTGTAAAACAGTCTCCGTAACTTCTTCTATTTCGATGAATCATAGCAGCTCTCCTGCTATCGTTTACGAAAAAAAGGCTACGGAGCCTTCATGCGTCAGGACTTAGGATCAGAGCACTCGTAGAAAATTAAAAATATTTACTGTCCTTAGCTTCTAAAGTACGGGGACATGTTGAACAGCGCAGTTGATCAGTAAGAAAAGAAAAGGTAAAAATCCCGTTGACCGACTATAGCTTATTATCAGCAATTGTACGTGGAAGGTTAAAATACCTCTTAAAATAAAATATTTTTGTAGTATTTTTTTAAACACAACAGGAGTTCTGCCTTTTATAATTAATGATATGGGAGGAGTAAACATTATAGGCTGAAACCTAAACATAAAAGGCCACGAAGCCAGAAGGCGCACATGCCCGCCCCTCCTCCTTAATTTTGACCATAAGAGCTGACAACATAAAAGACTTGTTATTGAAGATCCTAGCATTCCTCCCTTCCAGATTTCTCAGGAGATAAGGATGATCACCATGCGAAAGCTTTTCTGTGGGATACCCAGGAACATAGAGAAGGCATCCTAAAAGGAAGTCACGTCCCATTGACTAGAAGCTAGCATGGAGAAAAGATTGGGGTTTCCCATCTAGGTGGTAACCACCGACCAAATCCTCCTGGAGTAGCGACACTAGAAGAGGAGATGGGTAGCCTACTCCATGAGTTGCTTGCAAAGTTGGCAAAGAGGTTGTGAGGCCACCCACGGGTCGCGAGCCTGTCCACAAAGGAGGTTCTGCAGTGTGAGCCAAGTGAAGAACTTGCATTTTGGTGGCACTCACGCACTCCAAACAAGATGTTCAAGTCTACAGCGGACAGAGCCCAGGAACTGCGCCTTATAGGCAGAGCTGGCGGAGTAGACGCCGCTAGGACTTAAGGTCCAAAAGATGCTATCAAGTGTCCCCGATTGAAGGATTGTGGCGTTGACAAGGGGCCAAATCTTAACAAATCCAACAATGTGCTCTGCCGAGAAACGGGATCAGTTGAGGTCCTTTGTCCACTAATCGTGAAGCATTGCCTACCGTTCTATTTTTCTGTGTAGAGCATGAATAGAGATTTGGGTCAGGTCCTGCGGCATAGTTTCGCCCAACCAAGCCGGAATGCCAAAACTTTGCAATGGAGTCATCACCAAAGGTGATTCGTGCAACCGCATAGAAAAGCTTACCATCCGCCTCACAGGGCATTTCCAGGCCCACCCAAGGCTTGTTTAGGGAATGCCATTCAGCCATAGCCATCGCAGACGAAGGGTGTGCACAAACTTTTCCAGGTTTAAGATCCCCAAATCCCCTAGCTTTGGACGATAGGCGCATGCCTAGCTAACCTTGCACTGGCCGCCGGAGATAGAGTCAGTTCCCGATCATAGGAACTCCCGGCATTTATTTTTGAAATTTTTGATGACACCTTTGTTTTCTTTGAGGGTCATTAAAAAGTAGGCCAACATCAAAGAGAGAACAAACTTTACAATAGTCGAACTGCCCCCATTGGTGAAAAACTTCTGTTATCAAGATGCATGCATAGCAGTTGTCTTGTCAATTATTGGCTGGATGTAGTTGCACCACAAGCAACATAGGGAAAGAGGCAGGCCAAGATATTTGATTGGGAAGGTCGTTCTTGCATCTTGAAAGTCGCGGATATAACAACGTCCAAGTCGACATTGAGGCAATGAATTGCATAGAGGAGTTATATTAACAAAAGTAACATTTGTGGACGTAACCAGAGAAGCGGCAAACAATGTTGAATTTGTGACAACAAGGAGACAATTCAACATCATCGTTTAGACTGGAAGTTTGCTCGTTTCGTATGGCGTGTGGTTGAAACTGCCTTTAATTTACCCTACTTGTAGCATACCTAATATGTTTGGGAGCTAGTTATTTGATTATAAGACGGGGTTATGAGCACTATGTTTGGTTGGGATTACTTCTCTTTCTTGGTTAGCTTAGCTATGTCCAAACATTGTTGTTTTTTACAATAAAAATAGCCTAATCCTCTGTAAGTTATTTATATGTGTACCGACTAGCTTCAATTGTCTAGTTACTGGAGGCGTGTGATATGATTGTTGCTGCGTCCAGAACAATTAAGATCGTGGTCAGGGAATTCTTCACCAAAAAGCCATCTGTGACTTACAATTTTCTTTTCAAACTTCCTCTGGCTTGTTTTTTGTTGAACTCTCAGCGTTTTGCTACAACTTTGTAATAACGATCGTGTGCATGATGCAGAGGTCTGGATATGATCTCTAATTGCATGACACATTGGCATTCTTCTTGGAAGGTGCAACCAATTGCAAGCTTCGGAATCTCTACCGTTCCCATGGAACACCAGCCACGCAAGACGGTTTAGCTCATGTCCCTGTCACCATGCTTCTACAGTTCTATTAGTAATACATGCTGCACCAAGATCTAATACTGCACCAAGAATAGGAAAGATTTCTCCCTCCCGGAGATCTTTCACCTTTCTATGTTCAGAAGCCTCGTCCTTTCGAATCTTTCGAGAAAAAATGGCGCCTTTGAACGGCTCTTTCTCCATAGTCAAGAAAGGATCCGTTGGAGGTTGGACATCGGATGCTCCACTTCTCAAGAGAAAAAATAGCACAAGAAAAACGGCAGCACGTACCCATGGTGATATTTTTTGGGGGCTGAACACAAGTCACAGAATTATGGTTGTAAAAGTCAGTGAGTACGATTTATGTTTAGGGCACGCTTGATGAGTAACACACATCGAATAATCGAATTCGAAGTTAAAGTCGACCTCGCTCCACCCACTCTAGATTACTTATATTTTATCTTGCTATTGGAAGTATCCGGATCACGAAGTTTCGCACCACCTCTTGCCTTCGTAAGGCGGAAGGGGTGAAAAACAAACCGACTAAACCGAATGCACTCCCCTGTTAAAGAAAATTTGGTTGTGGCTTATTTTAACTAATGCTAGTACCGGTGTAAAATGGAAGTAGGATATTCCCACTTCATTTCATTAAACCTGGAGGTTAGAGACAACTGACAGATATATGCGAGGATTTCAATATAATATACTCCACAAATCTGTAGAAACAGTCATTTCAAACTTGCCCACCTTGGCTGCTAAATGCAGTCCTTAGGACTCTAGGTTAGCTATTTTGGACTGTCAATACGATTATACCTAAGAAACGTATTAGGTTCGACTCCAACCGGAAAAGGGAAAACCAAGTTTGAAGCATATTTTGTTTCTTTTATCGACTAAGAAGCAAGTGTCAACTACTTTTGGATGATATTGAGATTCTGGAATTTTCATGGTAGATTGCAGACTTAAACCCCAACAAGAATTCACGCGATCCAAAACAGAGACAAGGAAAAAAAAACACGAGCACGTTGAGTATTAGCCCAACCATCATGTCATCGACAAGTGTTCTGTGAACTTTGAAATTTATTGTTCGGAGATCTAGAGAGAAGATCTGCAGCGACAAAATGACAAATACTATCCATAAGAAAAGAACATCAGAGCCTATTACTATTCAAACGCCAGTTTATTAGTAAAATCACCGATCAATTCGATCTGTCAAATATATATGGATGCTTTGAGATTTGTACAAAAACTTTTTGAAGAGCATAGAAGCACTTCTCTCTTATATATATCTGTCTCAACTAGACCGGATGATCTTTATCTCTGTTGTAAGGATTGTTCAATCTTGTTTCTTCTAGAAAGCGCCTAAAAGCTTTTCACCAGCCATGAAGGACCAGAAAGGTCTCCCAGATGACTGCAGAACGTCAAATTCAACATATTATAATTGACATTGTTGCAGTGTCAAAGCATCCTTTCAGTGATTGTATGAGAGGTAGTACACATTCTTTGTCGAAAAGTTTGCATTAAGTCTCTTCGCTACAATCAATATCCAATATTTAAACTCCAAGTGCACCGAAGCTTCATAGAGATTGCAATGTTATATACAAAACATATCCATAGAGATTGCATACCTCTCCTAAATAATTGACTTTCCAGTTCCAGTTCAGGCCTGAACTTGGTCAAATAAATCACGCCTCGGCTTGAATAAATTGAGTTCACCAGATTCATCACAGGACGAAATCACCGTAATTTTTCTCGGGTCCAATGCTAATCTATATGGTGATTTGGATCATTTCTTTATATACTGTTTCACCATATCAAAGCTAACCTACTAGGATAAATCTATCAGTCCCTGTCAGTTCAAATCGACGTCACCAAGTTTTATGCCCGAAAATTCAACTGGTGCGATGAACCAAAGCAAAAGTAACTATTCCATGAAAGCAGGAATTAAGAAAGTTCTCGTGTTCGAAACAAGGGCTTATCATCTTCCCCTCTCTCTCTCCCTCTTCTTTTTTCTTTTCCTTTTTTGCGTAAGGAACTTATTACCCTCTTCTAGAAGAAGAATGCTCCATCAGAAGCTGAACAGTACCCTTTTTGTAGATCAGTAGAGCCTGGTGCCCCCAGATACAACTCATAGTTGACATTGTTGCAGTGTCAAAACCTCTATCAGTTATCACCATATACAGTGGCAGACATTCTTCACACACGAAACTTGCATTAACTCTCATCATTAAGAGCACGCTCTGAAAGAACCTAGAAAGACCGCAAACCACTTACATTCAACCTGTCTCGATAATGTTGAAGTTCGTCGAACCTTCTGAGATAGATTGCAAAGCGGTGTTCTTTTCGGTAGCAGTAATTTTTTAACAACAACTGACAAACATGACTAACAATGCACAGCTATTTGCTATCGTCTGTCCTATGTCCTAAGGTAGCACTGTATCAGTTTTTGCTGTAATTATTCTGACTATTTGGGTAATCTTCTTCGACATATTAGACAACCCTAAATAACCTCTGAATCATGGCCATACTTTTCTTTTGGCGGTAAATCAACATGTGATGTGATGAACATGCATCAGCTTTAAGTAATTAGCCATCGTTAATTCAAGTTCATGACCAGATCATGCGACTCATCAGATTGAATTTCTTGACTAAATCATAGATCTGTCTGAAGAAATAGACGTTTATGATACCAAGTTTCATGAGAGGACCATATCGCCGTAATCTATCACGGGCCAAATGGTCAATCCACGCATACGGTGACCTAAAGCTAGAGCATTCACTATTTCACCATATATATTAAATAGTCTTCCCCTGCAAGTCCAAATTTGACAACACAAACTCCTGTAGAACAAAACATTCAACCCTTGCTATTTTCCAGTCAAAAGTAGAACTATTCGAAGGTCATCTGCAATTGTTGCTCCTGAATACTGCTACCATCTTGTCTTTCGGACCAGCAGAAAAAAGCCAGAAGATGGGATCCGTTCATCCTGGACTACAATTCTTCCTGCAACTGTAATTAGGACCGATGGCAGCGAAGCATCGCAAGAAACAAAGACAGAAGACGCATGCAAAATGTGACTGACAATGATCAGGATTTAGCTAAAGCAGACCTGAAAACAGTCACACAGTTATCTGATATTTCCCTTGGCTTGCTGTTGCAGGAACTGCTGATGGAAAGATACATCCGGCCAACTTGAAAGGAATAATCCTGTCCCTGAACTGCGAATGCGATGGTTGGCATTGATTATGGCTGCTTGGACTCGTTGATCCTATCGAATTTCAGCCGGGCTCTAGGGCATGCTTCTTTGATATTCTTTTTTGTGCAGGACTAAGTTCAGATATCGATTACATATGCTGTATGCTACTAGTTTATGTTGTTGGTGTTGTCTTGCAGCATTTGTCTTGTGCATCCAACAGCGAGATTCTGGCTGGAAGCAAGACGGAACAATCATAAATGTTTTGAAACATTGCAAGTCCAATCAGTTGCACAAGTCACGGTTCATCACAATAGGCCTGTTGACAATATCAGTTGTATATATGTATATATGTAAGTGTCCAATCTCCAATACGCTGTTGCTAAGACTACAATCTTCCGAGAAGTGCTTCTATACTCCTCAAAAAGTTTTTTTACAGATCTCAAAGCATCCATACGTGAATAGCAAAAAGGCATATTAGTCAAATTAGTTTGGGCCCAAATCTTGTGGGTTGAGTCATGAAAAAGAGAACCAGCGAGTGGGTCTAGACCAGGCTAGACACGGGCTTCAGACCCAAACTAATTTGACTAATATGCTCTTCTGCTATTCATCGATCTGTGAAAAAACTTTTGGAACAGCATATAAGCACCTCTCATATAAAGATCATTCCTCTTTGTGGAATAATTTATGCTTCTACTAACCATGACAATTAACAATCTGTTACTCGTCAGTATATATATCCTCACTTTTTTTTCTGTTACTCGTCAGTATATATATCCTCGCTTTTTTTAAAACTATATATATATCACTTGATGACAGATCAGTTACGGCTTGTTTGGATATATGGATAGAGGAGGTGGAATAGGGATAGGGATAGGGATATGGAGTTAGTAACAAGGCTCAAATATATGTATGATCTTTGAAGGAAGAAAACGCAATTGCCACAACCAAAGGGCTAAAGAAATATGCAGGTAGCAAAATAATTGGAACCTCTGGGCAAAAAAGTTCAGCCAGCTATATACTTAAGTTACTCGGTTCTGTAACTCATATCTTTGTTCAGACCTGTGGTACAATCAACACAATGTTAAGGTCGATGGGAAATGAATCGCTACCTCATCATGGACCCAGAGTAAAAGATAATTAACTTCATCTCATTTTGCAGTCTCTAAAAAATGGACCCAGACTTCCCCTTTCCCATGAGCATGTCCTTGGCCTCGTTTATCTTCGAGGCGATGTAATGGCTCCCGCCACCATCAGGGTGGTTGGCTACCATTACCCTCTTGTGGGCCTCCTTGATCTTGTCAATTGCAGCACGTTCTCTGAAACAACAGAGAAAAGATCACTAGTTAACAATGACAGTTGCAGACAACGCGAAAACTACTGGAGATCATTTCAGCTAACAAGAGATTTCAGTAACATTATTCTCTATTCATGATACAGTTTACAAGCACAACGATGATGACGAAGAATCACCTTACGCCGAGGATCAATGCTGCCTCTCTTCTAGACATCTCTCTCTCGAATCCACCAGGATAGAATCGACGCACTCGCGGCATGGCGGCACGGACTCGAAAGGCTTGCCATGCCTGAATCATATATCTGCTTCCCAGTGCGGCAGCAGCCACTGACAACCCAGCTACCAGGGGCGTAGCCTATTAGTATCAGAGAGTGTTCCAGGACACCGATTAGATGGCGCAGGGCTAAATTCAAAATCAGAGTTTAAACATGAATAGAATTTCATATGACATGGGTAAGCTTTTGAGTAATGTACAGGTTCAGCTAGGCATCCGAACATATAAACACAAAATAAATATAAACCCATCTTGACATCTTTGCATTTGCATCTAACCAAGACGTACATGCTGAGTTCCTAATTCCAACGATGATACTAACAAGGATGAACCAATTAGACACATGAAGCCATCCCGCAACATTGCCAATTTTGGCACCGTACGAATTGGGATGGCGAAGGCGCACGGCGGCACGGCTGCTACTTCCCCGGACCACCGGGTCGCACGCGCCGCCGGGACTCGAGGCCCGACCCTCTCATGACCCGATTCAACCAACCCACTAGCGCTAGCAGCCTTCCCGTCGCCATCATCAACGGCAAAACGGGAAACCTCTCGAATTGGACGGACCAGCAGGAAAATTCCCAGAGATTTCTGCTCCACTATGCCTTGCAGACAGAGCACTACTACAGTGCTGAGTTGCAATTGGGCCATGGGCGGCCTCTGTTCCTTAATTCACCGACGCGACAGCGGCATTGGAATTTTGGAACAACTAAGAACAGGGTAGAATTAGATAGGACTAGGAGAAGAGCGTACCATAGTAACTGACGCCGACGGATCGAACCGCGCGGCAGGCCGGTCGCTCGAAGGTCTGTCTGTCTCTCTCAGCTGATGGGGCAAGCTATCGATCGATCGATGAATTCGCTGGAATTCGAGGGAGGCGACGGAATCCAAGAGCAAAAACTGGAGGGCAGAGACCGCGCGGTTGACTACTACTGGTGGGCGGAGGTGGTGGTGGTAAATAAGGCGATTCGCGTTCTTGTGCAGCAAGAAAGAAACGAGTGGGAAGGAGGCGAGGTCGGTTTCGCTGTCTCTTCTTGGGGAAGAAGAAGAGGAGGAGGAATTGTTTTCGTCGTGTGGGCGACACGGGACGTTTCCGGAGAAGGCTGGAACGCACCCGGTTTTGGGCTACAGCCCACGGGGCCTGTACAGGCGTTTTGGACAGGCCGCCTGTCCCGTGCGGAGGTGGCGCCCCAGGCGTCTACCTGATTATTGAGATCTTGAAGTAATGCGTTGTATTAAGCCTTAGGCGGAATTCGCATGCGTTTTCTTTTCCTGTTGATGTAGGATAGGATTCTAAATTTGAACGGGAGAATCGATTAGGAGCCATAAGATCAGACGGTAATCATCCGGTTCTTGCTGTTAAATCCAGAGGTTTGTGGTACGTTCACTCGATATATCTAGCTTCTCTCTTTCTGATATATGCAACGCTTCACATATCCGAAAGTAATAATAATTATTTCGAAGAGAGAATTATCTCTGTACCGTACACCATAGAATAACGCTTCAGTTCCTTCTATACCACTTGATAACATTTAATTCTCTACATACCACTCAATAATGTATCTAGTTCCCTATATGCATTCCTTATGCTGGTCGTGCGCTTGGCTCCGTCGGTTCGACCCGCGCCTGATGCAGCGCCTGCTCACCCTCACATGGCGGCTCGACCCGCTGCATCGGCAGCGACGACCTCGCCCCATGGAGTAGGCGCACACCTGGCCATGGAGCCTCCACCCGCGTCGCCGCCCGATACAGTAGCCACGCGCCCGACTGTGGCGCCTCCACACATGCCCAACGTGTTTCTGTCCAAAATTTGATACTTTATGTGCTTTTGGTTAGAATTTGATACTTGCTCATGTGCCGTGAAAATGTATATGTTTTGTTGTCTCAAATGTGCTAGCTACCACATGTGTGAAATCATCGTTATGTCATTTAGGATTGTTTTGCATTTATCTCATGGGTATTTGTTATGGTAGTTGATGTATGGTTTAGAGTTGAAGGTGTGAAATCTAGACTCTCATGGGAGCAGGTGAGTGAAAAGTAGACTTTTTGCTAAAGTAAAATACACATATACTAAAAGATCGATCATGCATGCATAACGAAGAAGAAAGTAGCACGCGTTGATAGGAGAAAGGTGGAAGTAATCCATATATCCAAAGAGATTCCATGGGCTAGAGCAAAGGAAGAGGAAAGCAATACTACATGTCCAGAAAGATTTCATGGCTTGGAGCAAGGAAACCAAATCTATCTCGTGCAAGAACAAGCGCGTGATCAATACATTTTCTCTGGCTCCTGAGTCGTCTGACGACGAGCGCCTCCTTGGTTCCTAGGTGGAGCCGGAGGGATCGCCTTTCCTCGCCTGCAGGATCACGGCGCCGCTCCTCTCCCTGAACCCGTCGAGGCTAAACGGCGCGCACTCGTAGCTGTTCAGCCCCCCTGCCGGCTCCACGTCGCCGCCGCGTCGGCCGAGGCCGGGGTCAACGTCCACATCGATATCCCACGGCTCTCCGCGACGAGCAAGCTCAGCCGACCGCGCACCGAGGCCAGGAGGAGGTGGCTGTCGTTCTTGGTGGACATCATCCTGGAGAAGCAACCTGCCGGGAGCCCCATCATCGTCGCCTCCGCCGTGCCGACGTCCAGAGCGAGGATTTAGTCCCAGCAATCCCAGACGTGCAGGCAGCAGGGCCAGTAGACGGTGCGGCCGATGACGGCGGGGCGGGAGGCGCACGGCCGCTTCAAGTTGCTTGCGGACAGAGGTCCTTCGACGAGAAGGTCTGGATCCGCAGGCTACTGTCGGCGACGAGCAGCTCGAAGAAGCCACCGCCGTCGCCGACGTCGCGCACAGCCATGGGCGGGAGGAAAGTGACGTGGCCGGTAAAGGTGTCGCAGACGCGCAGCTCTGACATAGGGAGGCTCGAGGAAGACTTGGTACCGGCGGAGGGCGAGGAGGCCGTCGCGGGAGGCGACGGGCTTGAACGAGTCCAGGCGGGCGCGGAGGTGGGTCGGTGTCAGCTCTCGACTCGAACGCTCGATGAAACTTCGCGCACAAAGACAGACACTGGAATTTGCGCAGCGTACAACTTACTGCTTTTCTTGTTCTCCTTCCTTTATTAGCTATGGGATAACGAACGTGGCTCCAGGCCGTTGGCCACGATCCGATTGTTCTGCGCCATCCCGCAGAACCGATCGTGCAGCTGGATCACGCTGCATAGCAGCGACATGCACGCGCATGGCACTGCCGGACTCGACGCACACGGCTTCCACACATGGACGTGGGCTCGTGCTCAGCTAAAATAGGAAAGAAAAAACTAACTGAATCAACGCCTAGCTAGTTTATTCAACAGTCGGTTCCGGGGTATGGATGATGCGGTGGGTGGTGATCTTGGTATAGGCCCCCTTCTAGAGGACTTATGGAGGAGTTTATGGCCCCAGGAAGCCATAAGCTCTTTAGAAGAGAAAACTTCAGTAGAGCTTAAATTTTAAGTTTTTGGTTTTGCTGTATAGTGGGAGGAAGCTCCAAAAAAGAGGTTTTCCGAGCTTCTGAGCTCCCCAATTTCATCTTTACCCTCTAAGTTGAGTGATATTTACCCGCAAATGCCATTGCTATATAAATCAATCCTCCTCAATTTTTCTCCCTTCCTTCCCCAACCGGCCTCCACTCCCGAACGCCTCCTCTCCTGCCTCACGCGCCGCACACTCCCTCCCCGCACCCGAGCTCTCCTGCGCCGTGGCCTCGCCCTCCGCCCCGCCGGCGTCCGGCGCTCCCTCCTCCCCTCCGGCGTCCCGCGCACCCCCTCCCAGCCAGCCGGAATCTCCTCCTCCCCTCCTCCCCGCCGGCCCGGAGCCCCTCCTCCCCTCCTCCCCGCCGGCCGGAGGCGACCGGATCTGCACCGCCCGAAGCCAGATCTCCCACGGTCGCCTCCCGCCGCCTCCCCCCCAACCGAGATCCAACATCCCGCTGCCCTGAGGTCGCCCCGCCTCCTCATCTCCCCCTTCCGACGCCGGTTCTAGATCCGTCCCCACCCTCTCCCCTTCCTCCAGTCGGCCGCGTCGCCGGCGGCGCGAGAGAGCACCGCGTGCCCGCTGCTCCGCCTTCCCGACCACCCCATTCCGCCGCTGTCCTCCGCTCGCTGGCCTCCGCTCGCTGCCCCCAGTTCGGCGGTCCTCGGTCATCGTCGAAGCTCCCTCCCCACCAGACGGCCGCGGCGCTCCCTCCGCACCTCCCGCTGCGCCTCGCGACCAATGCCTCCCTGACCAGCGCCCCTCCCACCGCGCCTCCCCGACCAGCGCCCCTCCCGCCCCAGTTCCGGCGGTCCTCGGTTGTTTGCAATGATCTGTGCTGTGATGCTATTCTCAAATTTTAGTTGAATTCTTTTTAGTGGAATTCTTTGATACAATGGAACATTCACTGAATAGTTGTTCTTTGTCGATGCTAATGTGTGCTTTAGAACACATGGAATAGCATGTATGCTATGACGAATGTATGCTGTGATGTATGAGGCATGTTAATTTTTGTGAAAAATGGATGCTAGTTTTTGTGAAAAAAGGATGTGCATTGATGATGATGTGTAGTGATGATGTGCAGTGATAATGGATGATGTTCAAAATAGATGAGATGCTTATTTGATGTGTCTGTATGTTCTGCTATGTCTGCATGTTAAGGATTGATTTAGAGATGATTTTGAAGCCTTATCATTCAAACAGCAAACATATAATTCAAAGGGTATAATAGACTTTCTACAACTCACTCTGGCTATAAGCTCAAAACTCAGAAGCTGATTAGAACAGGTTGAGGAGCTTATCAGGGCTTCCTCCCACCGGAGCTTCTCCATACCGTTAAGCTTAAGCTGGCTTATGCACAAGCCGAAGCCGTCTAGAAGGGGGCTATAGTTGTCCAGTTCCCGGTAGGAGACGCCAAGGAGGAGGGCGGGGTCGAAGCCGCCGTCGCGCGGAGGGCGAGCCGGCGGCGGAAGGCCGGTTCGAGGATGGCGCGGCGGAGGAACCTGAAGGTTGCGGCGCAGCGCACGAAGGCTGCGACCGAGAATGGATGTCGCGCGGGATCCGTCCCGTGCACGAGCTAACACGTAGTCTTTTGGATAGCAGGATCGGCTTGTTCTTGTCTAAGATGGTACGAGGTGTGAGATCCGCGGTTTTAAAAAGGATAAAATGCATAATCGGCCCCCGCGGACTCGTCAACGGCAGAAACGGCCCCCGCACAAAATCGAAGGCAAAAAAGGGCCCCTGCCGCACCCCCCACCCGTGGGAGGAGGGGCTGCCGCACCCCAGGCCTGCGGGAGGAGGCTGCCGCACCCCCCACCCGCGGGAGGAGGGCTGCCACACCTCCCACCCGCGAAGAGAAGACAAACGCCAGAGTATCTGGCGTTCCGGTCTCCAGAGAAAATGCCAGGGGCTACGGCGTTTGCTTACAAGGGAAAAGGTTCCGACAGCGCGAGCACGGACTCCAACTCAGAAGTACGCGCACCTTTCCCCTTGTAAGTCAAACGCCGTAGTCCCTGGCGTTTTCTCTGGACACCAGAACGCCAGATACGCTGGCGTTTGCCTTCTCTCCGCGGGTGGGGGGTGCGGCAGCCTCCTCCCGCGGCCTGGGGGAGCGGCACGCAGCCTGGGGGTGCGGCAGGGGCCCTTTTTTGCCTTTGATTTTGTGCGGGGGCCGTTTCTGCCGTTGACGAGTCCGGGGGGGCCGATTATGCATTTTATCCTTTTAAAAATCGGTAATCCTTTGCCGGGGCCCCCTTCATATAGGACTCGTACAGCAATTGGATGCACTGATTGAGGAAACTACAAGAAATAAACAACTTTTAATGGAGGATGATCGCGAAAATCGGGACGTGAGGCCTCTCCCAATGCACAGGTGCTTAGATGAGATGCTAAATGCATGAAAGTGCTTAGCAACTAAACTCCTCAATGCATAGGTGCTTAGCTTTTTGTAGCTAAACTTCCTTCATTTAATTGTTTAGCAACTAAACTCTCCAATGCATAGATGCACATAGGCGTTTTGCATAGGTTCATGCGCTTAGCATCGTTTCTTTCTGGAGTCACCAAAGTGCTCTCTCTCCTCCTTAATTGCTTTGTCACGTCAGTTTTTCACCTATGTGACATTCTTAGCACCTGTACACCGTGGAGTACTGGGAAGGGCCTGATAAATCGATGAAATCTTCTCCTTCTTGGTGCTCTACCTTCTTTCTCATCCCACCTCTTCCTAGCTAAGCAATCTCACCGCATATAAGCTTGAATCGGACGGGCATGAAGTTTTCACTCGCTAAGACAAACCAACGAACATTCTCTAATTAAATTTTTTTGTATTATAATTTTGTTAGGGTTTATAAAATATTGTACTAGAAATTTTTGCTCAAAGTTACGTCTTAAAGATTGTGTCCATATCCAAATTGATATTACCTCGGTTCAGAAATAGATAATGTTTTAGAATACGTGCAGTCAAACTTTTTTAACTTTAACTATTAATATATGAAAAACTATTTGGATTGATTAAGTGAAATAGTACTATCATGAAAAGTAATTTAACATTTTATTAATATAAATATATAAAAAGTAACGGTCAAAGTTATCCTTTGAGACTAACACAATAGGAATAATTGTTAGAAAAATGACAGTACGGTTCGTTCGGTGAGTTCATTTTCACACTAATCCATGAAGCCCGTGTTAGCCTCAGACCTTTCTGCTCGTTTATCAAGCTCAGCATTCGCTTTACCAGTATGGTTGCCAGTTTGCCACGTGGCAGCTAAAGTGGAAAGAAAGTGGCAATGTGCTGGCTTGAGATCTTCAAACGGATCAATGCAGCAGACTTTTCATTGATCGCAGAGGCTCTGTTCTGACTTGAGAAAGAGACGCATAAAATGAATCAGTAGTCGAGTGACCGGCTGATTGCGGATGGTCCACCGTGCCTCGAGAGTCCACGGTGGCATTCCGCAGGCCGCAGCCCCACATGTCACGACTTGCCTGCAGATGAGGCAAACACCCACCACCCGCCAAGATCGGGCCGCGCAGACGACAGAGGCGCAGGCAGCAAAGCCAGCAACCAATCCCGAAGCTCCGCGTGCGCGCAACAGAAAACAGAGGAGGAACAGGGGGGTCACACACCTCCTTGCTCTGCTATTTTTCGCTACCCGTGAGATGGCGGGACGAATGAAACTGACATGGGCGCGCTGCTAGCTGCTGATTGATGTCGTCATCTGAGAGGGGCGGAGGCACCACGGACGAACGTGCGCGTTGCGTTTCATGTTTGCCGGCGGCGGCACGTACGGCCTTCTCTGAGAAGACTTTTCTCCTTCTCTTCCTAGTCTGCGGTCAGTCGGTCACTCCATGGCGGCACGGCTGTGAGCACGCGACATGATCTTGATCGCCTGCGAGACGTAGCTCGGGTCGCGTGTCGCTGGGATTGAATCCTTCTTTGTCTCGCCGTCATGTCCTCCAATTCCTCAACCGCTCCGCCACCGCCGAAAAGCAGCCCTCCTCCTTCAGCCGCTCCGCCGCCGTCACTAGACACATCGTCCCCGCTGTCGCCGCCAACCTCTAATTCCTCCTCTCCGGCACCATCCAACTCCAATGGCCCCTCGTCTCCACCGGCGCCATCTAAGTTCCAAGGCGCTCCGTTGTCACCGGGCAAGATTCCCTCTCCACCAGCCCAATCCTCCAGAGGCTCGGGTGACTTTAGCAGGTCATCACGGGCTTCTGTGCACCATGGCGGCTCCAACACCATGGCCGAGATCGTGTTCGCTGCCACCGGGACGGCAGTGCTCCTCGTCCTCCTCATCGCCGCCTGCGTCTGCTGCTCGAGGAGGACGGCGCCGAGGAGGAGGAGGAAGCCTCACAATCCCATGCATTTCTACGCAGATATCTCAGGGTACAAAGGTAAAGCCCAATGATAACGTTGCAATCGCCATTGTCTTGCTTGCTCTTGGTGTGTTCCACGAGAGAATCGAAGCTAAGCAGATTTGCGTGTAGTTAACCACCAATGCCATGGCAATCACAGGCAACAGAACATACTACACCAACGGGCCGCAGCCGCAAAGGCATAGCGACACTGGTCCAGGGGTGTCGATGAGCACGTTCGGCCCGCGGGCTGGCATGTGCCGCCCGACATGACATCCAGCGTGTACTCCGGCCCGCACGGCCAGTTGCTGCCGCCGTCGGCACTGCAGGAGGCGCTGGGGCTCGGCAAGGGCACCTTCACCTAGGAGGAGCTTGCGGCGGCGACGAGCAGCTTCTCGGAGGCGAACCTGCTCGGGGAGGGCGGGTTCGGGTACGTGCACAAAGGGGTGCTCCCCTGCGGCAAGGCGGTGGCCGTGAAGCAGCTCAAGTCCGGGAGCGACCAGGGGGAGCGCGAGTTCCAGGCTGAGGCGGACATCATCAGCCGGATGCACCACCGCCACCTCGTATCCCTCATCGGCTACTGCATCACCGGCGCGCGCCGCATGCTCGTCTACGAGTTCGTCCCCAACAAGACACTCGAGTTCCACCTCCATGGTCAATGACTCAGTGCATGCATCTTCGCTTAACTGCAAGATCTCATTTTTGCTTCGGAGCAAGTACTGATGGTTTGGCATGTCATTGCAGGGAAAGGGTTGCCGGCGATGGAATGGGCGACGAGGCTGCGCATCGTGCTCGGGTCGGCGAAAGGTCTCGCCTACCTGCACGAAGACTGTGAGTCTCGGCATCTCCGCTGTTAAAAGTAACCGGGTTTCTGATGTCTGACTTACATTTGTCACGTACGTGACCATGAAGGCCATCCTCGGATCATCCATCGCGACGTCAAGTCCGCCAACATTCTCCTCGACAACAACTTCGAAGCAATGGTAGACGGATCACGCTGTCGGCAGATGACTGGTTCCTTCATTCCATTTCTGCAGCCAGCATCAGCTGATTGCTTTCTCTTTCAAGTCGCGGACTTGGGGCTGGCCAAGCTGACATCCGACAACCACACGCACGTCTCGACCCGTGTCATGGGGACATTCGGGTAAGACCATCGATCATTCGCTCGACCATTATTTCTGCATTCCATGGTGTGGCGGGTAATGTAACTAGAGTCTGAAAATCTGCAGGTACTTGGCACCGGAGTACACGTCGAGCGGGAAGCTGACGGAGAAGTCGGACGTCTTCTCCTACGGCGTGATGCTGCTCGAGCTCCTGACGGGGCGGCGGCTCATCGACGCCACCCACTCGTTCCTCGAGGACAGCCTCGTCGACTGGGCGAGGCCTGCCCTGTCGCGCGCCATGGCCGACGGCAACTACGACGACGTCGCAGACCCGATGCTGGAGGGCAACTACGAGCTCGTGGAGATGGCGCGCGTGGTCTCCAGCGCCGCAGCCTGCGTCCGCCACTCGTCCAAGAAGCGCCCAAAGATGAGCCAGGTGTGGTATCACTCACCGGCGCCGCACACTCGCCGCGCGCTCAGCCGCTCTGTCACGTGCGGGATTCACAAGAAATGGCAACTATGTTCTTTCGTTGGTGCAGATCGTGAGGGCGCTGGAGGGGGACATGTCGCTGGAGGACCTGAACGAGGGAGTGCGGCCGGGGCAGAGCATGCTGTTCGGCATGGCGAGGTCAGGGTACAGGATGGAGGCTCCGGCTGGGTCGTACACGTCCGACGTGAATCGGATCAGGCAGGTGGCCATGGGGAGCCCGGGGTACGCCGAAACGATCGTGGCCAGCTCGGCTGGCCGTCGCAGATCGGCAGCGACGGGCCCTTCTCCGCCAAGATGAGCCCGGTTGGGAGACAGCCGTCGCACCGGGGGTGTCGGCAGCAGCTCTGACCAAATTTTGTTTGCTAAGCCGGGTGTCGGCGTCGTATGGCTGGGTGGCGTGTTCATGTGCTATCCATACGTGATGGATCCAACAGGTGTACTGACCATACCAGGTTTGGATATAGCAAAGGATGAAAATGTTTCTTTGTCAGATAGTGGGCTAAAAGACAAACGATTTTACTAATTTCTAGTTATTTAAATTTTTGTAAATCTCAACATTTAAAATTGTATTCAAAACTGAGAGTTAAAATTTTTTTAGACAATTAAAAATAAACAAATCCCAAAGATAAAACGTGGTAAAGTGCATAAGTTTCATTAAAATTTCAAAATACACAAAAAAACCAATACAATTACACCGTGGTGACATGTTGAACCAGATTTAAAAGCAACACAATATTGCACCATATTTAGCACTATAAGATCTCAAAAACCAACACGCATATTTGAGCAGACTCAAATCAGGATATTGGTTTGTGATTCTAGTGCAGTGTGGTGAACTTTTTAAAGTATAGTTTAACCTGTTATTTATAGCACTAACAAATACATCATCCACGTCATAATTTACTCAAAGACCAAAAACATGAGCCGGTATATGTCGCAAAAACTGGACGACATAAATCTCCTCACAAACTGCACGGGTGTTATTGCCATTCTGTACACATCTAACTGCAAACTCTCCTTCCCATTATGGAGATGAATACCAATAATATTCCTTGAGAAAAAGAAAGAAGAAAGCTATCATCCCACATTATAATCATTATTATTTTTTCAATTCTTCTTAAAGACAATAACAAAAACAATTATGCCAACATAATTTTTGGTAAAAAAGGAGTAACTCTTTTGTCACGTTACATTTATGGAACACGATATTTTACTCTCCTCGGTAAAGTGAGTTCTCAAAAGAGATCATATGCTACCAAGGTGGTACTCTTATACTATATATTTATTATTTCTTAGTTGTTTGAGAAATTATTATTTATTAATCGATTGAGTTGTATAAAAATAAGTCTATAGTTACATAAGAAAGTTTGTGTAACTTTAAATTTAGAAATATGTAACTATGCAGTTACACATCTTTATCTAAAGTTACGCACTATTTTTAAAATATACAATTCAATCGTTAAATAAAGAATTAATATATAAGATCGTTTATTTATAAATAATATTTTTTAGTCAACTAAGAAATTTGACCGAACATAAATTTCACCGGCTTCGTTTTTTGAACGTGTAGATGAACCACCAGAATGAACAGAGGAAAAGTCTAAAACGACAGCTTGGAAAAGCTACGAGTGGCACGATCGTTAAAAGCGGGGCAACCGCGAGGCCAGACCCGTCCGGTCGCCTCCTCCTACCCCTAGAAACGCATTGAGAGAAAGGGCCAAGTGGCCCCACTCACCACCCCACGCCTCGCCGCCCACCGGTCCGGAGCCGCCTCCCTTCTTCCCTCCCGTCCCGTGCTCTCCCTCCTCTCCCCGCACGAGGGACCGCCCCGATCTGCAGATGTGGCGCAGCTGCGTGTCCCGGGGCCTCAGGAAGGCCCAGGCCGCGGCCGCAGCCGCCGCCTCCAGGCACTTCTCCTCTACCTCGGTATATCTCCTCGCCTCCACCACCTTCTCCCCCGTCGATTCGTCGCATCTAGGCCCCACTACACCTTTTTTTCTTACTTTGTTTTGTTGATCCGTGGTTGTGATGCGGTGATGGTGATGGCCTCCTCGTGGTTGAAGTGTGTTTTATTTATAAAATAATGGATCACATTATTTTGGGGGTAGTTTTGGTGATAGCATCGTTTAGTTCAACCACTAGCGTAGGTTTCAACGTGATGTTTGTGGATTGAATCGCAGCACACACCTGCTGCATGACTTGCTTCTATCGACTTCGCAATTTTTTGTGACGAGCTTGTGATGATAATGTAACACGCTTCGGTTCGATTGGAATGGGCCTGTTGTACTTGATTTTGCGTGACTGAGGTTTGTGCTTGTAATTGCAGTCCTACACGGTGGTGGATCACACGTATGATGCGGTTGTGGTTGGAGCTGGAGGCGCTGGGCTCAGGGCCGCGATTGGGCTCTCGGAGCATGGATTCAACACTGCCTGCATCACCAAGCTCTTCCCCACGAGGTCGCACACTGTGGCTGCGCAGGTATTGGATCACCTGCTTTTTTTAACCAGTATCCCAATCAGATCGGCTGGTGTATTCTGTTTGCAATGCAAGCTGCAAATTAGAAGTTTTTTTTTAAATCAGATTGCCTGCTTAGCTTTTGTGGAGCTTCAATCAGATTTGCTGATGCTGCCACCTGATTTGTTCATGTGAATAAATTTGAAAAACAGAAGGTAGTGATTGCATGTTATGCAAGGGCTTGTTGGTATGGTCATGGTCATTTTTGGGGGGTATAAGCTACTGTATTAGCGAATGATATGATGCTGTACGTATGACGTTACCGGCATTGAGTTAAATGTCAGACATTACAGGGAGAGTAACATCTATCTTTCTGCGGGGCTTTTCTTTTTCTGGAAAGGGTCATTTTACTTTCAAGACCAGTACATATGTTGTTAATTGTGATGAAATATTTTGCCGGCATGCAGTAGCAATATGAAGTATCTACTATCCTGCTAGAAGTTCCAGTTGTACTATGAAATGCTGTATTTACAATGCTGTTGACTTCTTGTGGCATGCTCATAGGAGTAGAAGGTAGCTTGACCTTAAACTATAAATTGCATCAGTTTTTATGCTACTTGCAAAGAGATATCAGGTTTTACATTCAGAACTTCTCACATGAGGTCTAATTTAGGTGTTTCAGAATCGGAATCCATTTAGAAATGACCCCTGCATGCCTAGTAATTTGAACTTCGATATGATTTTGGTGTACTGTTGTGATTAAATTTTGAACTTGGTTGAAGACAAGTGTATAGAATTGTACTATTTTCAGCTTGCTATTCTTTATTTTCGAAATATATTCAATTTGGAAATGCCATATTTTTGCTTACTGAGCCATCCTATAAGACATGAAGTCATGAATACCGTCCATGATTTACTTGTATTAAAGTAGAATTCAGAAGTTGGGACTTGGGACAACTGTGATATTTGCATGATATTGCCCTTCTATACCTTAGTACAGATGCCACATGAAGTTTCTTATCTGGATGATCATCTGTAAATCTCGTGCATCTTTATATGACCTTGCTTGTAGTTTATTTTAGTTTTGTTTCTGTCCATTCCAATTATTAATATGTTGCTAGTTAAAGTGGTCTATACTTGTGATTGTTCCATCATTTGCACTCGCAAGGGATCAAAAATATAAAACTCACTGGGCATATGAGGAAGATTTTATTAGTCTTGTAGGAGAGGTATAAGACTCAGGCCTTTGCTGTACATTCCTGGATGATGCTTTGTATGTTGTGTTGTGCACCGCTGCCTGCTGGAGAATGCTCTATGCCTTTTTGTTGTTCACCATTAACACTTACGAACACAGGGAGGTATAAACGCTGCTCTTGGAAACATGACTGAAGATGACTGGAGGTGGCATATGTATGATACAGTCAAAGGAAGTGATTGGCTTGGTAAGTGTACAGAGACAATGTTAAGAAATGCATGACGATGTTTTATGAGCTTATCATATTTTCCTTTACTCCTTTGAGGCTGTGACATGTTATTCTTATTCATCTCCAGGTGACCAAGATTCTATCCAGTATATGTGTAGAGAAGCACCAAAAGCTGTTATAGAGCTTGAGAACTACGGATTACCATTTTCCAGAACTGAAGATGGAAAAATTTATCAACGTGCTTTTGGAGGCCAAAGCTTAGATTTCGGAAAAGGTGCATTGCCTTCCAGCATCAATTTGAGGTTGCAAACATGCAGCTGCCACATCTTTTCTTATCCTTCTTTTTCTGTGTCTAATTAATTTTCAGGTGGTCAGGCCTATCGATGTGCATGTGCTGCTGATAGAACAGGGCATGCTATGCTACACACGCTTTATGGTCAAGCGATGAAGCACAACACTCAGTTTTTTGTTGAATATTTTGCATTGGACCTTATCATGGACAAGGAAGGTACTTATTTGTTTGTTGTGTTCTGGTACTATGCAAAAACCAAGATATGCGTGAAGATTGGTCTTGAATTGTGATGCACCACTCTACTATGTAGAGTAGATTTGCCTAACTTTTCCGTGGTGGCAATCTGATGTAGACATAGTCAAGGAAAACAGTCTTCAATTGCTGCCATTAGCGTTATACTTGCTTTGCTTTCTGTTAGACTTGCTGAGGATATTTGTTTAATCTTTGTTCCTTCCTTGGTTTTTAACTGTCGGGTTTGTTCAGTTGCTCTAGATATTAATTTTTTACAGGTGTTAATGTATTACCTTTTTTAGTGCTGCTAAGCTTTTTTTTGTGGACCCGAGCTTGTTATAGTGTTGGCACATTCCCTTACATGGTAGTTAGAAACTATTGGCTAATATGCTCTTTTCAATGGCTGTAGATAGGTTTATCTTCTCGTTGACAATTTTTTTTCTTGTTGCGTCTTCTACCTGGAGTCATAACAGTTCTTCCTGCACGGCATGTTTATACACTGCTGATTAATGCATGCTCATTTTCCAGGCACCTGCCAGGGGGTAATTGCACTAAACATGGAGGACGGTACCCTTCATCGTTTCCGTTCAACAAACACAATTATAGCCACAGGAGTAAGAATCTCTCTGTTTTAACTACTAATTGTTTGCTTTCAGTTTACTGCCTGTCTATAACTACTAACTGTTTGTTTTCAATTTACTGCAAGTATATAACCGTGTCTTTGATATGTTAACTTCAACAGGGTTATGGCAGAGCCTACTTCTCAGCAACATCAGCTCACACATGTACTGGTGATGGCAATGCTATGGTTGCACGTGCTGGGTTACCCCTTCAGGTCAGTCTTCTGAACTAAATCTGATTGATTTAGCTACTTCACACTATGTTAAGGTTATGTTTATCTGTTGAGTTTGCAGGATCTTGAGTTTGTGCAATTCCATCCTACAGGCATTTATGGTGCTGGATGCCTCATAACTGAAGGTTTTATATACTACAACTTGTTTTTTTCTACAAAAATCACATGTTTATTAACTCTAGCTTTTGCATGCTACATTTCTTCAGTCGGTATTGAAACATCAGGCAAGCACCAAAATTTTCTGAAATTACTGTGTTCATTTGTTTTTCAGGTTCCCGGGGTGAAGGCGGTATTCTTAGGAATAGTGAAGGTGAGAGGTTCATGGAACGATATGCCCCTACTGCAAAAGATCTTGCATCTCGTGATGTTGTTTCAAGATCTATGACAATGGAAATTAGAGAAGGGCGTGGTGTAGGTATGTGTGCATTCTCTCATTTATGCTTGAGGTTTTTGGTGGTTATCATAGTAATCTGGTAATTTGGTGGTTCTCATAGGAATTAGAGAAGGGCACGGGGTGAAGGCGATAATCTGGTGTTTTTGGTGGTTCTCATAGTACTTGCTGTTTCTGTCTTTTTACCTCAGGACCATTGAAGGACCATATCTACCTGCACCTTAATCATCTTCCTCCAGAAGTTCTAAAGGAAAGGCTTCCTGGTATATCTGAAACTGCTGCTATTTTTGCTGGTGTTGATGTCACCAAAGAGCCTATTCCCGTTTTGCCTACTGTGCACTATAATATGGGTGGGATCCCGACAAATTATCACGGGGAGGTATGCTTTGAGTATGCAGTATGGAGCTCTATTATTATTATTGTTATTATTATTATTAGTATTATTATTATCATCATCATTATTAGTATTATTACTAATGTCCTGCTTGTTTGTGTATTAGGTGGTGCATATCAAGGGTGATAACCCAGATGCAGTTATTCCTGGTCTGTTGGCTGCTGGGGAAGCAGCTTGTGCATCTGTCCATGGCGCAAACCGTCTCGGTGCAAATTCACTTCTTGATATAGTTGTATTTGGGAGGGCTTGTGCAAATAGGGTTGCTGAGATTTCCAAGCCAGGCAAGTTCATGTCTTGTTGACTAGTATTTTGTTGTGTTGCTCTGAGCTTATTCTATTTCCATGATGCACCATATTTATAGGAGCAAAGCAGAAACCTCTTGAAAAAGACACAGGAGAGAAGACCATTGCTTGGTTGGATAAGCTGAGAAATGCAAATGGATCACTGCCTACTTCGAAGATCCGCCTCAACATGCAACGTGTTATGCAAAATAATGCTGCAGTCTTCCGTACACAGGAATCGCTTGCGGAAGGTATGCATGCACCATTCATACATTTCTTCACTGTAATTTTATCTTGAGGATCTGGCAGTAGGAAGCAAGCATGTCGGATTCATACAATGAACTCCAGTAGCTAAAATATGAAAGGTTGTATAATCACTTCTCACTGGCCTGTGAACTTATTAGGTTGTGAGCTGATTACTGAAGCACAGGAAAGTTTCCATGATGTTAAGATCAGTGACAGAAGCCTCATATGGTAGTCTCTTTCTCAGTAAAATGGTGTTATCTTCAGCTTGTATTCTCAGTTTCTCACTAATTTGGCATCATTCTCATTGGTTTCTGCAGGAATTCGGACCTGATAGAGACCATAGAATTAGAAAATCTGCTAATAAATGCATGCATAACCATGTACTCAGCTGAGGCTCGCAAAGAAAGCAGAGGAGCTCATGCTCGTGAAGATTTCACGGTTAGCTGCTCTTCTCATTGTTTGTGTCCTCTTGCTTGCTCCTCACATGTTTCTATTTTGTAACATACCTTTCCCCTTTTTCATTGCAGACAAGAGATGACGAGAAGTGGATGAAGCACTCGCTAGGGTTAGTGTCTTCTGTTTATTAGTTCTCCTGAAGTATTGTTTGAATGATTGCATCATTTCATATATAGAGAATTTGACAATATGTTTCATGTAGGTATTGGGAGAACGAAAAGGTTAGACTAGAATACAGGCCAGTTCACATGAATACTTTGGATGACGAAATCCAAACTTTTCCGCCAAAAGCACGTGTTTACTAATCTGGACGTGGCTTTGAGAAGGGTATAGCTCACAGCTCGGTATTTTCTTTGAGTTCCAATAAATCAGGGACCTTCCATTCTCTCAAAGCTTCAGAATTGTATTTTAATCGCCAATTGCCAATATATTTTCCCTGTCTTGTGTAAACCTATTGCAAGCTTCTGATGATTATATTTTGGTCCCGTATTACCCTTTGGTAGAAATAAAAAAACACAAATAGCAAATTTTGACCATTATCAACTGAGAAGTTCTGTGGGTGCTCGATCATCAGTCACGAGGCTCACCACTGAAGCCTTCCGCAGGGTTGATGTCATATGGAACACACACTGTGATTTAATATTCGTGCATATCTGGATTTCCTGGGAGACAACCTAATCACAGAGAATTGATGTGAAACTTGCCCAGTTGGCAAGCAAGATAGGCTTCCTCGATGGAAATAACGAAGGCGACAGGTGCAAATGACTGCCAATTAGGATCACAATCCTTCTTCACTCCAAAATGAACTCGTAATGTACCATCCAAGCTAAGCCACACCCCATTTGAAGTAGTGGCCATCAGATTGTACTTAGTTACAAATATTAATCATCGGGTCGATTTCTAAGAGGTGTTTGAAAGAACGAACCTTTCAAGAAAGGGTGGAAGTTGATTAAACTGCCATTACCATTTCACGAAAAGATGTTGCATATTTTATCCTTTACAAACAAATAAATAATACAATAAACATCGATTCATAAATTATGAAGACGCACATTCAAGTCCTGAACTGCAAATTTGTCACCAAGTTTGCCGCCGCACGTTGTCTACACTGCCCGTTTGATGCTTCGTTGCACTTGGTAACCCTCCACGAAACAAATCAAGTAGCCTTATGTCTAAGCTGTATCTTTCACATCTTCTTGTTTTTATAGTCAATGCATAGATAAGACATAAAGCCATTAGACCTTGATCTTAACATATAGTTTTTAGCAGCTCTCATAAATTGAGATACAACATTCAAATACTCTTGAGACATATAGTTACCATACATCCAGCTTTACTCCATCTACCCAGTTGATGCATATGATTAAAAAATAATTAGTGACGCAAAATATTAATAAGCTAACATAACAAATTATTACTCCATCCGTCTAGAAATGTAAGGCGTATTTTGTTTAGTTAAGACAAGATTTTGACCAATAGTTACTCTATTAATATGTAGCTTATATGACATGTTATTAATATCATTATATTCGTATTCAAAAGTACTTACTTATAATTATGATTTTGTATCACATAAAGCGTATATTAATAGAACAATCATTGGTCAAAATCTTGTATTTTTAAACGGAGGGAGTATATATTATCAAACCTAAATTAATTATATAATTGTTACCAAAAGATTTAACAATTACCTATATACTAATTAATAACCTTAGTTATACTAGCTAATTAACCTTAGCTCAATTTTTTACCTAGTTCATCTAAAACAATCTTCTACATTCCCCATTTACACGTAATTAACCAATACCATTATCAATATAATCTCCTTTGCTCACTTCTTCCCTCTCTCCCAAGTTCTCCCAAATAAAATCATAAACTATAGTCGTAAAGTAATAATAAGAACAAATACAAATTACTAAACTTAGACCACCAAGAAGTAGTAGATCTACAATAAAACCTTTAAATCCGTGGTAAAATTGCCTCAAAATAGCCAAGAAATCACCCGGCCGTAGCCACCCTTCAAACATATCTAGATTTGGAAAAAATAGATATGGGTCGGGCACTTCGGCCCTTATGTAGGTTAGAAAGTCATCATAGACGGGTATTTCACCGATACCGTTAGCGATGCCATCTTAGACAGGCGCGGAAGAATAACCATCAGAGATAACAACGCTCATCACAGACGGGTCAAAAGCTCACCCGTCAGTGATGAGTCATCACTAACGAGTGAAATAAAAACCCGTTAGTGATGAGCCGCCATCACTAACGGTTTTCCTTCCTGGCCTTATCTCCACGGATTTCCATGTCCACCGGTCTGAGATATCTCTTATCCTAGAGGGTAAAGCCGCCCGTCAATGATGAGCCGTCTGTGATAACCCATTATGTACAGTGAAAACATTTTGTTTTCAACCTGCCAACGTAGGTGGGCGTCACTAGATATTTACCTCCTTGTGCTTCACTTCGAAGACCCATAATGTGCATGAGGAACTCTTTTGTTCTTCTCGGTGTGTTGGTACTTAACATAATTGAACAATTTTCTCGGTTGATAACCTAGCCCGAACATGCCTCATAAACTTGTAGGATTGAGTTGACCGCTACTGCCCCTTCCTCCTTTGCTTCAAGAAGCAGTAGGGAATCATTAGTGAACAGAAGATGGTTCACCGTTGTAGCAAAAGGTGACAAAGTGATGCCCCTGATACGACCAGTAGCCTCAACATGGTGGAGCACCACCGAGAATCCCTCCGCACACAAGAATAAGAGGTACGATGAAACTGGGTCCCCTTAGCGCAACCCTCTGCCTAGAACTACGGTATTAGTGTAATCGCCATTCACCTTGAACCGGTATGATACCATACTCACACACTTGCTTATTTGCTCAATGAACTGCGAATTGTTACGAAGACAAATCATCATTCCTTCTAGAAAACGCCATTCTACTATGTCAAATGCTTTGCTCATATCAAGTTTCAAGGTAGCATAGCAAGTCGTTCCTGATCTCTTTCTCTTCATGAAGTGTATCATCTCATACGCCATAATTGTGTTGTCCGATATGAGCCGGCTCGGGACAAAAGCGCTTCGATTTGCCGATATAAGCTCCTCCAATATACACTTCAACCGGTTGGCCAAGACCTTGGACACGAGTTTGTACACAATGTTGCAAACGCTAATTGGGCGAAGATCCTTTAGCCATTCTGGGTTCTTCTCCTTTGCACCACAACAATTTTGTTCCATCCCTCTGGTATACGCCACCTTGCAACACCTCTAAGTCCTCATGTACCACTTTCTCGCCCACCAAGTGCCAGTATTCTTGTAAAACAGGCTGGTGTTCCATCCGGACCCAATGCCTTCAAATCCCCTATACTATCAAGAGCCGCTTTGAATTCCTCTGCAGTAAACTCGGCCATCAACAGATCATTCATTTGTTCAGTCACCTTCAGCTAAACATGGTGGAGAACATGATTAAGATCATGACCTGCCACCGGGGTAAACAAGGATGAAAAATAGTTAGTAGTGAGAGCCTTCAAGCCCTCCTCCCCCTCCACCACTACATCATCTTTCCCTTTTAAACTCTTAATAGTATTTCTCAACTTCTGCTCAAGGCAAAGGAGTAGACATAACTTGTCTTTCTATCTCCCTTCTCCCCAACTCACATGTGCCCTTTGCTCTGAAAACATAATGTTGCTCTTCAAGGTGATCAAGTTTGAAATGTCTCACTTGTTCTCGCTGCACCGTCCTTCTAGATAACACACACCTTCTACATTCTTCCAACTCCTTCAGCTCCTTGTGCACTTTTGTAAGTATATTTCTCATGCGATATATATTACGAAAAACGTGTATTGCACATACAGGATTGCTAGTAAAAAATAGGGACTATGAATTTCTTTTTCTAATTTAGTCTTAAATAAAAGACCTCATAAGATAAGTTCTCTTTTGTTTTGAATCAAAACTAGAATGCTTTGTGTGGCGCTTTGATACGCAATATAGCTCATCATATCTATTGTCAAGAAAAAGAGAGAACAACATATCATGTAGATAATCTTAGTTGTAGTCACTTCCTACATATTTTCTTTTCTTTTCCTCAGTGTGAATAACTCCAGATAAATTGCAAGTACACATATATAAAAATGATATGGATGTATGCATGGAATTTTATGCATTTTAAAATTTGTATGACTTTATCTTGCTAAAATTTATATGATGTGGATTATTTTAATTGACTTGCATACCTTCTTGAATATAATATCACTACGGAGGAATTGAGAGAATTCCTACTTATGAAATTTAGCTTAAATTACATATAATTTACAGAATTTTAAACTGTATTCATATTTGAGTGATGTTCGAATATATTCGATTGAAGGGAAATTAGGTAAACGCTAGATTTAAATCCTTTCTTTTTAAAAATGGTTGGAGCCCATTGGCTCAGCCGGCCGCTTAGCCCATTTGGCCCAAGCTAGCCTCCACCTTACTTCTCTTTCCCTCTCAGTACCTCACACAACGCCACCGCACCCCCTCTGCCTCTTGCCCCCAATTTCAATTGCCCCCGCCTCCGTCGCTCGACTCCGGCTACCTCCGCTGGTAATCGGCATTTTCAACCACCTCGCCATGCTCCTCTTGTCCCCTGTGCCGATTCCCTAACCCACTCATCTCATGCAATCCCTAAATCGCCACCTCCACACTCCTCTCACCCTCTCTCTTTCCTGATCCGTTTCTCCCTCCTGTCATCCTCTTGATGATGTGCGCACACTAGCCCTGGCCCTCGCGCTCCACATCGTCGCGAGGGCCCTACTACATAGCCATAGGCACTACGGCCAGGAGCGTGGCAGATCTAGAGAAGCCGGCCATGATGAGGACGAAGGCGCTGCCGTGAAGTTGCCGAGATGACTATCTGCACCGGTATTCGATGCAGTTTGCGCGGTGGTCTACTGGTGTAGTCGGGTGGCGGCAGCTGGGAGAGGAATGTCAAAAGCCGTAGCCTAGGGTGAAGGCACCGAGAGGATGGCGTTGCCGGGCCGGCAGTGGCACACAAGCCTCACCCTGTTGGAACCGATGTCCATCGTGGCCACCGGGAGGCCCTGGTCACGAAGGAGGCCAACCTGATGGACCTGGTGGCCATAGGGACCTCTCGACCGCATCGGGAGAGCCGAAACAGGCCCCGCAAGACCCTGGAACCGAGTTTTCCAGGTTCCCTGCTAGGCTTTTTAGGGCCCGTCGAGGCCCACACATGTGTCAAGATGGGATTGGGCCATGTAGGCACGGAAACGAGAGAGGAGAGGCCGAGCGCTAAGAAAAAAGCTCGAAACTGTGCAGATACATTTCAGTTCTGTTTAATTTAAATCCTTTCTTTTAAACTTCTATTGAGCCCATTGAGTCAGCTGGCCACTTAGCCCATTTGGCACAAGCTGGACTCCACCTCACTTTCCTCTTTCTCTCACTCCCTCACCACCTGGCCCATTTGGCCCAATCTGGCTAGGGTTAACCCTAGCAGGCATTTACCTCACTTCTCTCTCTCATCCCTCACACGCTGCCGCTGTACCCCCTCTGCCTCTCTTGCCCAATTTCAATCGCCACCGCCTCCGTCTCTCGGCTCCGGCTGTCTCCGCCAATAATCGGCATTGTTGACCGTCTCACCATGCTCCTCTCGCTCCCTATGTTGATTTCTCACTGTTGGCGCTCCATCCCACTCCTCATGCAATCCCCAAATTAGTGCGTCCACACTCCTCTCACCCTCTCTCTCTCCTGATCCCTTTTTTCCTTCCGTCATCCTCATGGCGAGGCACTGCGCTAGCATTGGCCCTCGCGCCCAACGCTGTCACAAGGGCCCTGCTACACCGCCACACTACGGTTGAGAGCGTTGCTGATTTGGAGAAGCTAGCTGTGGTTTTTGACTACCCGCAACGAGCTTCTGTGCAATTCGCATGGTGGTCTAGCGGTGCAGTCGGGTGGTGGCAGCACCGGGAGCGGAACTGTAGAAGCCGTAGCCTACGGCGAAGGCATCGAGCAGACGATGCCCTCAAGCTAGCGATACACTGGCCTAATCCGGTTGGAACCGGTTCCCATGGTGGTCACCGGGAGGTCTTGGTCATGAAGAAGGCCAAGTGGATGGACCTGGTGTCAACCGAGACCTCCTGGTTGTTGAGAACCGACGCGTCTCTTCAGACAGTCGCTTATGATCAATTAGCAACCGTCATTAGTAGTTACTAATGACGCTTCAAACAACAACTGCCGTCTCTTATCATCTGTATATATATGTAATTGCATCAAAGATCAATATAAGAGAGAATCATTATTCATTGTCCAATTGCTGTCTCAATCCATTCTCTAACACTAGTCACAACTTGAGAGCCAAAACGGGCCCCTAGGGTCCTAGAATTGAGTTTTTTTCAAGGTTCCTGTAAGGATTTTTAGGACCCGCTGAAAATCTACGTGTGTATCTAGATGAGATTATGAGCCACGTATACACGGAAAGGAGAGAGGGAGAGGCCTAGGCTGAGAGAGCTCGAAATGAAATTGGAAGATATATTACATTTGTGTATTTGCTACTCACCATCCACGGTCAAAACCCATCTCCATGGTAGACTCTTCCTCTCCACCGTCCCATGCCTTTTCTTCTCCTCTTCCACGACCCAACGCGGCTCTCTACCACCACCGTGCCCTAGAGCTGCCGCGCTTAGCGTCACCACCGACGGCTCACCCCCGCGCCGCCATCGCCGTTCCCGTTCTACCTCATCGCGACATCGCTTCTCTGCTGTCTCCACTTCACCCCGTCTGCGGTCTTGGGCATTGGTTTTTGAGGTATGAGCTTTTTGTCGTCCAGCGATTAGTTAAACCCCACTGACCTCCACAAATTTTGGGTGTGCCATCTAGATCTGCCCCTGCTTGTGAGCATGCAATTCATGACTGCCGTACCTCATTCTCACCTGGCTTTTTCTCCCCTTTGGGCTTCGATTCCAAGTTCTATACCGCTTCTCTGTGACGATTTTTTGCAGGCATAGCTCAAGAGGAATAAGCATCTCGTGGTGGCGGTGAGGGAGCTGGGTGATGGCCAACAGCGAGTACGAGTACGTGAAGAGGGAGTTTGAGTTCGACCGCTGCCTCCCGCCCTCGAACTGGATCGTCGTCCGCATCGACAGCTGTCATTTCCACCGGTACACTTGTTTTCTTACTAAAAAAGAGTGAGCGGAAGAAACCTCTTCCTGTTTACGCTTCTTATTTATTTTTTTCACAGCCTAATAGTGATTAATCCATGGGAAAATTGCTGCTTTCTGTAATGCCGGATAGTCTCTTAATGTTGATTGAATGCTATGGTTTTAGTTCGCTCACTTGTTAACTGTAGATTGGCATGGTTACTAGTGGTTAAAAAACTGCATTCGCCATCTGGTCATGTCAATTAATTCTCCTACTTAGCTTGATGCGACATGTCTATTTGTTCTTAGCGTAAGCTAATCTATTGAATTGCCATGTCCTTTTTTGTTCTTAGTTCTTAGCATAGTATTTACAAATGTCTTATGCTTGATTTTCTTTGTGATGATAAGCATGTGATAAACAGAAGAAAGGTCACAAGTCACAACATGTAAATTGGGGAATCACTGACTGTTGCTTAGAATTTGGAATAGCTTATCTTTGTTGTTCTGTCAACTAATTTTGATCTTCTTTTTTGTTAGATTCTCGAAGATACATGCCTTTGAGAAACCAAATGATGAGAGTGCTTTAAGATTGATGAACGCTTGTGCCACTTCTATGATGGAGAAATTCCCTGACATAGTCTTTGCTTATGGTGTTAGTGATGAGTACAAGTGCATCATCTCATGTTCCATTATAAAATTGTATCTAAATGGAAACTCTGTTTTGAATTGAATGGGGTCCGTTCTACCTCTTCCGTTCATTCTCGTGGCTAATAATTTTGTTATGTACTTCTCCTAAGAGCTATGTTGTTAAAATGCAAGCATATAATGGCTTTACATATAAAGCAAAATTACCTTGTTAACATATATTGTATTACCTGTTGTATGTTCTGATATTTCATGTTTGCTTTGCAGTTTTGTTTTCAGAGAGGGAACATAATTCTATCAAAGGCGTGAAAGGTATCTCATTTGATGTGTATATGCATCTATGCGAAGAAGTTGCCTTTTGTTTTGAACTGTTTAAACATCTGATCATGATATCAACTTCTCTACTAATAATTGCAGCAAAATTCTCTCTTTATGTGTTTCCTACTTCACTTCTGTGTACATGATGAAATGGAAAGATTTATTTCCTAATAAAGAGTTGAGGGAGCCTCCATATTTCAATGGGCGAGTTGTATGCTATCCAAATTTGAAAACTATTCGTGATTATATGGCATGGAGGCAAGTGGACTGTAAGCTTCTCTAACTATAATCAACATTTTCTAGTAATCGATGATATTGAATGAGATTTTCCTATTTTTATATTTTGCAATTCTGTGCATTAATATCTTGTACAAGAAAAATCATGTTATGAAGCTTCAACAAAATTAGATAAGCATAAGTATGGTCTATGTATGCGTCAGTTCTGTGAGATTTGCATGTCCGGTTGCTTCATCGCATAATTAGTTTACTGAATGGATGAACATATACCTTGTTTCTACCTTTCAGGTCATATAAATAATCAGTATAATACATGCTTCTGGATGTTGGTAAAGTCTGGAAAAATTGAAAAAGAAGCTCAACAAACGTTGAAGGTAATCTAAATTTCCTGGAGTTTGAGACGACTTCTGTTGCACTTGTATGAATGTGTATTTTTCTGGATCCATCTCTCTTGTAGGGAACATTTTCTAAGGACAAGAATGAGTTGCTTTCGCAACAGTTCGAAATCAATTATGATGATGAACCGACTATATTCCGAAAAGGATCAAGTGTTTACCGAGATAAGGTAATGCTGGCAAGCATGCAAAACAACACCTCATTAATGTTTCTGCTCATTTGATATTTGCAAGTATTTACAAGATTTACGTCAACGGTCAGTTTAGTTTCTATTTGTATTTGGCGCCAGAGATATTTCAAAGAAGTTATTGAAATTTGTAATGTGATTTCTCTGCTGGTTACCCAGATGGTTTCTTGTGAAATTGTAGTCATACTTGAATTTGTAGGGATAATTGGAACTCATGAGGTGTCACTTTATGCCGCTGTGATTCTTCTAATCGCTTATGTATATCACATATTGCATTTCATTTGTGGACCTGATTGTTGGATAATGTTATTTTGTGGAACATTGTGTTCTCAACTTTTTTGTGAGATCAACTAACCCAACCCACGTAGGTGCACTTTTGCTTGCTAAAAGTTCTACATGTCACTGTAGGTAGAAACAAAGGTGAAAACCGATGACTATGGGAATCCCATAAAAAGAACACGGATGGTAGTGACAGTGGCAAATGTCGATATCATAGGACCTGAGTTTTGGGAAAAACATCAATACATTCTTCGAGAAGGTTAGTTGAATTATTGTAGTTTTAGGTATGCTTCCAGCTCCAGTCAACTTTGTATATAAACAGCATCGTTCTAACTATGTGTCGTGATGAAAGAAAAATATAGATACGAGCTTGTGAAGAAGTTCGACATGATCCATAGGCTTCCACGTTGTAATTGGACTATTGTTCGCATCAACCCAAGTTTCTTTTTAATATTCAAAAGCATGGTGCAATGGCTTTTAGATAGCCAGATTATTTATTGGCAAGGTGAATTCAAACTTTTCCCCAGGTACTCCTTGATCCATTCATTTGACAAGCCAAATGATGAGACTGCTCTAAGATTGATGAATGCGTCGGCTTCTTTGATGATGGAGCGGTTCTCTGATATTATCTTTAGCTATGGTTTTAGCAATGAGTACAGGTATAATATAGCCCCTTCAAAATCTCTGTTCTTAGAGCAAAAAACTATAAAGGACGGTGCAAGTAAACAAAATTTGTGTTTTGCATGGTATAGTTTTCCCTCTTCTCATGGACATAAGTGATTTGGATTGAATATAGTCTTGGCAAGATAAAATATCATTTTACAATTGTAAGCGAACCATACAGTAAAGCTGTAAGTGTAAATGTAGATGTGCTTCAATTTGGACAGACGTTTATATGTTTGTTGGGTGGCAAACCTGAACATTTATTTCAGATGATCATTTTATTTTACTTTTATTGCTGCAGCTTTGTGTTACAGGAGAAGACTGAATTATATCAGAGACAGGAGAGGTACTTATCAGCTTTATGAATTTCTACAGTATATGTTGTTACAAATGGTTGAGCCTTTGATGCAATATGAAACTTTTGCAGCTTAATCCTTTCTTCCTGTTCTTCATATTTCACTTCTGTTTACTTGATGGTATGGAAAGATTTTTTCCCCAAGAAGGAATTAGTGCAGCCACCACACTTTGAGGCAGAAGTTTTGTGTTACCCAAAACCGAAGATCATTTGTGATTATTTGTCATAGAGGCAAGCTGAATGTGAGTTATTCTTCCCAAAAAACAAGTGCATCTTAACTAGTTGAAAATGTTTACGAAATTTTCTACAGTTCTACAGTATATAATATCTGAGTTCATTTGTTGATCTGCAGTGAACGTGTTAAATTTTAGTCCTTGTATACCTGTATGCTGTGATGAATACTGATCAATGCACACGCCCCTTTATTTTAGCAATATTCTGTTGCAAGTGCTCAACTCTTCCAGTAGTAGCTAAAAAAACCCACAAGAAAGGCACATGAGCTGACTTTACATGCTGATTTGCAGGTCACATGAGCAACCAATACAATACATGCTTTTGGATGTTAGTGAAATCTGGAAAAAGCAAAAACGAAGCTCATGAAATATTGAAGGTCTTGTTTTATTACTTAGGATTCAAATGATTTTTCCTTACCTATTCAATTCGTTAGTTATCTACAGTCTCTTACTTTTTAGTGTTCTTTGCAGGGAACACCATCAAAGGACAAGAATGAGTTACTCTTTCAGCAATTTCAAGTGAACTACAATGATGAACCGGCTATGTTTCGAAAGGGTTCATGTGCTTACAGGCGGAAGGTATTTTTACTGTCATCCAAGCATCATTTTTAATAGCAATGTTGTATTGTTTGTGCTGCAGTTTTTATTAAGATAGCAAGCCAGAATAACAATATAGCATAGTGAACAGTGTAACGATAGTTAAGAAGCAACATATAAATTACCAAAAAGACTAAAGGAACTTTCAGTAACTATTACTGAAAGGTAGGTCTGGCTTCGATGGTATGCTGCATTTTTCCTTACTGGTAGATTTTAAACCATTATGCATCGTCTCAAAAAGAAGTTATATCCGAGAAATGCCATGTTATTTCCTATGGATACTTTTTCCAACAGGTTACAGCTTACAACCAAATTTATTAACACTATTACTGGAGAAATGCTGCAGTGGAGATGATTTTCAAAGTATCCTATTATGTCCAGTTTCTTTGTCATTAAAACCGGTATGTTGCAAATGGCTACAGGTGGAAGAATTTACAAAGGTGGAGGATACCGAAAATGTCACAGGAGAGCGGTGGGATGTGAAAGTGGCCCACGTTGACATGGGGCCGGAGTTTTGGAGGAAGCATCCTCATATTTTTAACAGTTGTCATTAAGTCTAGGCTGATAAGTAGTTCTCATCAACGTTTCCAGACTGCATTGACTGCCGAGCAATATATGACAGTCTGAGTTCAGTTCCATTTGGTTGCCTGTAAATGCCGAAGCTGCAAGTCCTACGATGCTCGCCAGATCTGAAGGCTTCTAAAAGGAAACCTGAGTTCAGTAATGCCTGTTCCAGTGTCCAGTTACCGTTCTTTCCACTGCAGGCAATGTATGAGCCTCATTGGTCATTTCCTTTATCAGTAAGGTGAGTATATGCTTCTTCCGATCTGGAAGATCTGCTCAGGCATATATCTGACGGAAAATTGCTTGCAAGAATGAGATGGTTGGCTAGCACCCTATTCATTTTTCAGGATAGGTATGGCTGTGTAGCGGTCATCTTGCAGCAATATCCTCCCTACTCTTTTGCTGTATGTGCCACATATTTATATGTATTTTGACGAAGTTTGCCATACGTCTTGAGAAGCTGCAAAAGATCAGGTTCCATAGTTCCACTATGTTAACCCTGTTGGTGATTATGCATGGGTATGGGTGGAGATTTGTTCGGAGAAGTCTATGTTTGTCTTTTGGTGATGACCAGACCGTCTTCTCTGCTTGGTTGAGCCTGCATGCCCCGCTCCTTCCGGGGCTCCTGGTTTCATCAAACAGTTCAGTTTTCATGTTTGAACAGATTGCCATGTACCACTCTCCTCCTTACATGACTGCTCCCTACTCTATCCCCTCTTCCTCCTCTCTAGCCATCCCTACTCTGTCCCCCCCTTTCTTATCCTTATCCTCTTCACCGCGTGCTAGGCGATTGCAGTGGCATATTTCTGAACTAAGAAGTGGCATATTTCCAAGATGGTATTTAATGTTTCCAAAAATAAAATTGTAATCTTACACTTATACAGGTCGTCTCGCATGAAATAACCAAATTGTGGTGAAAAATTCACGTATACAGGTCGTCTCGCATGAAATAACCAAATTGTGGTGAAAAATTCACGTACACTAGTACTATCTCTTATCACAATGTAGGCTGTCTTAGGTGTCCTTAAAGTTACACTTTGATCATCAATTCCTATGAAACTTATTGAAATAGTTAGTTTCTAACATTTAAAAATCTTTTGTTAAACTGCATCTCCCAAATCTTAGCAAAGCATAGAAAAAAAAAGACAAAATTACATTCCTCCACAGATTAATTTCTACCACTTAAATGTATTATAGTGTGTTTATATATGTCCATGTACATTGTCGTATTCTCGTATATCTTGGTAGAGAATTCTAGAGTTTCTAGAGTGTATGAATGTCTAAATAGAGAGTTCTAGTGTATGAGATGTTGATAAGTGGTTTGTCCTTGAATCCACCCTTCCAACCCTGCTCATTGGCATTGCTCATTTCTCGTGTCTTCTTTAGTCAAATATTCCCTTTCCGTTCTTGGCGTCAAGCAATTAGCCGATGACGCATGCATGCTCCGTCTTTGATCTAGATATGGTAGCGTTAACCTGCAAGAGAATTTAGAACCAAACATGGATTTTTTTTGGGTTCGGTTTAAAAGTGTAGCATGTATAAACTGTATGATATTAACCCATCCAAACCAACCCAAATCCACCAAGATTTATGCATTCATGGGTAGATTTAGAAACCATCCATCTTTCTAGAAGCCGTTGGATATACGTTGTTAAGACTTGCTACTACGTATGGCAGTGGCGGAGCCAGGAACGGAGCAAGCAGGGTACTGTGCTGGGCCTGGTGATGCTGCGCTCATGGGCTTCACAGTTGTAGGCTGTGTTACCTAATACATACTCTTTTTTGTAACTCTGTTGGACTGGTGCTACAGCCCAGGTAGCACCAGGCCTAAATCTACATATGTATATACCTTTTGATATTATTGTTAGGCCCACCATATATGAGGGTCCTGAGCGGGTGTCCTTATTGCCCAGACATATAACTGGCCCTGATTACTAATTCTGTTGCCATTGAACTGCTGGCATTTTTGAGAGGCAACAGAGGCTGCCCGTGCTAAAGAAGTGCAGAAGAAGCTGTCACGCCACAGAGTCAAGGTAACTCGACTATGCTTCAAACACTGTGGCCTGACGAAATTGATGATGATGCAAGCAACAACAAGGAGAAGGCGGGTACTGGTTAGGCGCCACGGAGCTGACCAAGCGTTGCTGTGAGTGGGGACCATTAAGTTATTGAGACGTGTGTTTATTTCAGTGTTGGGTGTGCGAACCAAGTTTGACAGCGAGTGTAGGTATCGTTATAAGCGTGAGATGTAACAATTGAGGCATCGTTTTGACAAATGAAAATACTATCTTCCATCCTGATCTGCTCTTTTCCATCTCATCTCTAATCTTCCCCAAATTGCTTGCTAACGATTCTTGCGATTGTTACATCTGACCCCATCCCAGGTCAGGTCATAACAGAAGCTGGTGGCGCTTGGTCGTCGCGGAGAGCCTTGTGATGTCGATGTGGACGCTGTCGGAGGAGCCGAGGAGGCTGGGTCAAGCTCAACATCGGCGCGCGGCGAGGTTCTACCTGGCAGGCTATCCAGATGAGTATGCACGTGTATGGATCGATTGACTTCATGTGGTCCGGTGAGAGATGTGCACGCTGTTGGGTTCATGCATGTCAACTCGGAACAAGAGTGGTTGTTGAGACTCGAGACCCGCAGGACAGGAGCAACCCAAGGATAGCCGCCATCTCGTGGGCATTGCTGCACGCGATAGATGTGGCCTCTTTGCTCAAGGCCATGGAAACTTTCTAGACATCTTTTCATTTTTTACTCCTACCCTTCTTTTTCACCTTTTTTTTTAACTTTTTGCCATCTTCAATATGTGTTTATTTTCACAATTTTATATTACGATGTACTAATAAAATTATAATATATCAGAAGTACTTTTAATGATAGATCTAATAATATATGAATGTCGATGAAATATTGTCTCTATTAAAAATAATGATATTTTAGAAGCATACAGTCATTCTTCTCTATCTTTGACAACTAATATTTTTTAACAAATAGGTTGGCTAGATAAAAATGGTAAAACTAAATTTATCATGAAATTTTTTAATATAATTTAAAGTATGTTTTTACTAACATATTAATACAAATAATAACGATCAAAGTTGCATATGAAAAACTATAGCCATGCGCACGAATGGAGAGTAATTTTTCTCTAGACAATCTAAATAATTTTAAACCTATTGACAGCCAAACATTAGAAAGTTTGACAACACAGGTTCTAGAACGAGAAGTATAGAAGAAAGGCTCGAATAATTATTTTCCTGTGCTAGGTACGCATCAGATTGAGCAATTGTACGTTTTATTTCCAAGTTGTTGCACTCTGTTTTCTTGGTGCAGTTTTCTCTGATGTTCTAATAGTAAAAAAAAATTTGAAACTATTTTCTAATAGTAATTAGTTGTTATACCTTCGGGAAACTCTGATTAGGTGCAAAACTTCCGATCAAATAAACGAGGGTCGAGATCAGTTGCCAATCCAAACTTCATGTCTTCCTGCTTGATCTCGTCGATGTAAAGAATGGAACCGTTAGCAACATTGGGTTTTCTAGTATTAAGTTTCTTGGATGAGGAACTGTTGCTTAGCGTAGCTGGATTTTTCATGTACACGGCATGTTCAAACATTTTGTCGTCAATGAAGAAAGATTTGAAGATCATGCAGCAGTAGCAAAAGGCTCTTAAAATTGTAGTGTATACAATCAATGAAGCACATAAATATGAAATTATTCTTTTTCTGTATCTATACCAATATAAAAGGTACGAGTTTGTGAAATTTGAACAATTTAAACAATTCATACAACTATAATCTGATAGCCCATGTATTAAAGTGGACCCTTGCAAATTTAGCCCAAGTTGCACGCTAAAATAGTCTCTGTAAATTAATATTGATTGCACATTAATTAGGCTACTTGATAATATCATTTTTGTACTAGATTGCCCTTTGAACAACTAAGGATGTGATTGTTTGATTGATTTTCTTGCAATATTTCTAACCACAGTCAGTATCATGTCTTTATCTTTACTTCTATAAATATTTGAATTGGTGGTGATGATTTGTCTGTTATCCCATCTCTCTACGAAAGGAAACTTCCTGACTCATGAAGCCATCTCCTCGATTTCCACCATTTCTTTTAGGGTTTGCAAACTATGCTATATGATTATTTTTATGATTTTGTTCTTTATAAGTTGCATTATTTTTTCTAACTCAAAGTAGTTTTTATGGTAATGGATTTGTATAGAAACTGATATATCATGTGGTTAGATATATTTATATTATTTTTGTAGCAATATCCATGCATAAGGGCCAGTAATATAAAATTACAGTCATTCAAGCAGAAAATACTACTCCCAAGTGCGACCAGCTTTCTTAATCCTAGTTGCTAATAGCCTAAAACCATCTCCACACACATTTCCTTTATATACAGAAAACTCATAGGAATTATTTACATTGAAAAAACATGGTACAGATCCAAAAACTAGCCTAACCTCAATCACTTTAAAAATCTTCTCTCTTATGTAACATTTCACATTCAGTCAAGCCTCACAAGGACAACAGCCATGGCGCATTGATACCCCAATAAGATCCCTTGCTACATCTGTGATGATGCCACCCAAAATGTTCTTCTCCAAATCCTTGACGACTTCGTTCTTCTCGATCGGTAGGTCCGATATGCGGTTCCAACCGAAATCCCACGTCGAGTTGGCGTCTGGATGATTGTTTTGAATGTCCCTGTGAAGCATCATTTGCAAAGTTTCAGCTGTGCCATCATCACTCTGTTGATGAGGTTTCTTGGAGATGTTCAGACTCTCAATGTCATCATCCAATTCTCTGATAAGATCATCCAAATACTGCAATTTCAGGTAAGCTGTGCGCATCATGCTAACTTCTACCATCGCCTCGGTTCGTTTACCTTTCCTTCGGATCACTTCACTCCCTACGTCTGAAAGAATGTCATTGCCTTTGTCTAACCAATTCCACGCAGTGGCGTCAACAAAATTGACAGGAGCATGAACTCTGACAATCGCCTTCGCAGTTTGGAGTAAGTATTGATCCTTCAGCAGCATTTTCATAAGCAGGAGCTGATTCTCTGTGAATGAGTCACATGAAACGACATGTATCTTGTGATCTTGAAAATATGTCGCATTACTGGATGTCACAGTATGATCCAAACCTGCAATAAAAGCATAATGTTGTCCACTCAATAGCTTTTGGAACATTATGTCTTCCACTTACGACAATAAATCAAGAGGCGTACCATCCACTAGTTTCTCTTTCACTACCATTTGTTCCTGCTGCTGCTGTGCTCCCTGGGTAAACGTGCCAAGTATCTGTGTAGTTTCACTAGCTGTGTTGTTAATTCTTCCACCCTGCATTTCTCATGAAAAAACGAACACTTCGTTAGAATGATATAATGTGCACACGAAGAATTTAAGCAGGATGCCTAGTTTGACAAGTTTACATTTATCTCCGCAATTGCACTCTGATCCAAGACTTTTGCGTCGTCAGTTATATGTACAACAGCAATGGTAGGATCATCGATTTCTTCAGGTATTTTCTTTACTGATTGGTCTGAGGAAGCCAATCCAGTTATGCTGCTGTCTTTCACTACTCTAGACAACTTTTCCGAAAAACCGCCATCACCATGTCTGGTACCTGATGGTTTGCTAAAACTGACATCATTTACTTCTGTATGATTGCCATTCCCATGTTGTGTCACGATAGTATGAGCAGGCTTCTTTTTCATACGTGCTGCTTCTGACTTCGGTGACTTCTTGTCTTCTATGTTCTGACTAGGTGTTTCGCTCTGCATTTCACGATAATTCTGTGCTTTCTTCGTCATGCTTTGTTTGCCAATATGTTTACTGTGTGCTTGCCTTTTAATCTGATCTGTCTTGCCATTCTTTCCTGCAGCCTTGGCTTCTGTAGTGGCAAGGTTTTCGTTGTTAAACTTTTCTCTCATCCTCCTTGATTTTGTCTCACTGTCTCTTCCCAGCAACCGCTTCATGCTTGTGGCTTGCTTCTTTCCAACTGTCGTACTCTTTTCTTCAGTAGTGTGCTTATCTTCTATGGCTGGTCTGTTGTCTGAACTCTTCCTGAATCTTTTGAGAAAATCCATCTTTTTACCTGCATCACTGCGGCATCCAACACTGACGGACTTCTGCAGCTTGATTTCTTCAATACGTGACTTGTCCTCATGGATAATTCTCTCATTAAATTCTTGTCTTTCATGAGCTCCTCTCTCTGTTCCTACCATCTTTCCCAACACTTGTCTCATGGTTTGCCTTACTTGCTTATCAGTTACAGGATGTGACGAACTATTTGACAGTGCAGTGGCTATTTCAGATTCTTCACAGTTCGTCAGGCCAGTCTTCCACTCTCCTCCTAACAAAATCTTTTGCTGTGACACCTTTTCAGAAGCTACAATCCGTATCGGTAATTTGCGGTCCATTGCATTTGCTCTCATCTCCTTTCTTGGCACAACTTCAGATTTCACAAACTTCTCTGTCCCCTTGTGCTCCGCAACTGCCTTTGCAGACGGAAGATTTTCGAGCCCCATCAGCTTGGCAATCACATTGGGCACCCTCACTTTTGAGCCATCCTTTTCAACTTTAGAAGCATTGATCTTGGAGTTGCTTGGAACAGTACTGAACTGCAAGACTGAGCAACTGTTTGGACTATGACCTTGAGACTTCTTGTGAGCAACGATCTGCATAGAAGCATCTGATGGGCACTTCCCATTATTGGCCTCCTCGGCCTCTGAATCCTCATCAACAATCTCTACAATCCTCGCGGAACTTGGCAAACGCGCCGCTGAGCTCTTCCGATTCTCTTTGCCCTTGAGCAGCAGCACCTTGCCACCCTCGGACCCTTCCATGTAGTCCGAGGCCTCTTGAAGCATCACAAGCATGCTCAAGGACTCCTCCAGGTCCATGGCACCTCTGAAGAGCTTCTTCCCGATCTCAGCCGAGCTCCTCCTGCTCAGGTCCCTTGCACCGGCACCCGAAGAGTACGCCATGAGTATGTCGTTCAGCTTCTGGACCCCGATCGCCACATCGCCGGCGTGCGCACCGGGAGGCAGGAGGTAGCCCCCGTCACGACGGTGGCGATGCACCTGCGCCCTGTCCGGCTCTCTTAAGAATATGGAGCCCTTGCGCGCCACGAGCTCGATGTTGTGGAGCTTCCCGCTGTTGCTGAGCGCGAGGGCCAGCGCCATCTGCACGTCGACGTTGTTTGCGACAGGCTTCGGCTTGCTGCCTCCTCCTCCTCGTTGGAATGGCACAATGGCATGCGCATTGGTGGTAGGCGCGGCACGGCGCCGTGGCTTGCCGGCACTGATAATGGCATTGCTGCCTTGCTGGTACTGCAGGTGCAGAGGAAATTGGCGTGAGAGAGTGAAACTAGTGGTTAAATTTGAGAACAGATTTATCATCGTTTGGAACTTTTGCTTACTGATCTGTGTGTCGTTGCTGCTTCTGGTCTCCTCGCTCGAGGAGCTCCTTGTTGTGGCTTCTGGCTTCGAAGTGGTTTCTGAGAATTTGAAGAAGAATCTGTAATACAAGAGCAATTCAGTTATCATGGAGCACCTTCAGAACCTAACTTGCATATAAACATGAAATCTTCAATGTTTCTAAACCAGATTACAATAATATCAACAGATCAGGATTACTATGGTATCGGGACAGGAATATGTACAATCTCACTTTCAGAATCGGAGCGACAGGAGCATGCAAAAGCAAGAACACATTGCCAGTCCAATTGCACAAAGCAAACACCGACGGCAAACGCCGGCAGCGAGCAACGTACCCCGAGGCGCGGAGGCGTTCACCGTGTGCTGCTGCGTCGACGACGACTCGAACCCGAGCCTCTCCCGACGCCGCCGGAGGTCCTGCAGCAGCTTCTGGGCGAAGTCCGATCCAAGATCAGGCACCCTTGCCATCCTCACCTCTGAACAAAGACACTTCCAACTACCTTGCACTGCACCATAAACTACCGGGCAAGTTTGGTGCCTGAAACAGAAGGAAAAAAAATGCAGTGCAGTGTTCTTTTCCTCAAGTTGGTGAGTGTTCAGGCTTTCATTTTCATCTTCTTTTGGTTCAATGAGGGCTGCAGATGAGAGGTGGGGTGTCTTATCTGGGGAGCAACCATGTCAATCTCTAGCTGCACTGGATGCTTTCAGTTGAGTGGAAGATTGCCTTGGAAGTTACATATGATATCTGTATCCTGTTTGCATCTCCGGTTCACCTCCATCCCAAGCAAACTAGCAACAAGAGAAGAGTATTTGTGTTTGGAATAATCATCTCCGAGGCTTGTAGCTTTTTTCTCTTGTTGAGGGATGAGGCTTGTAGCTTTTTATTAGGTGGTAGTGGGAGTGGTTTCTGTTTGACTATGATGGCTTGTCCATTGTGGATTTGTGGAAAACGTAAAGGACATGGTTGTGACGTTGTGGTGGTAAGTATAGGTCATGATGTATCTAAAAATGATATCTGAATAGAACAATAATATACGAGTAAACAAACATTTCCAGTACTGCAAAGCTTGGAGAGATGCTCACGTTTTGGTAGTACAAAGGTTATCAAAAGCAGGCATACTATACCATCTTAGGTATCAAGGGTCCACAAGGGTCATTTAAATACCATTTCTACAAATACTTCATGCACAGATAAGGATGATCATTACAGTAAAACTAGTTACAAAACAACAAGAAATTGTGAGTAGGACTATTGCATACCAGCTTGCATACAAAATTGAAGATCTATATTCTAGGAGATTTTGACATAGACATATAGTACTAATGACAAACCTAAAAGTATCAAACTGCAAGGTGCATCCACTAGGGGTAAATTGGCCCAAAATCTGGGAAAAGCTCACATAACCATCTTACACAAATAACTGGCCACCTAATCGAGTTCTCTGTACGAGAAGTCATGACTTGCAACAATTATTAGGTGTAACATCACCCTCAGATCACACACTCTGCACTTGTCGGTCACTTAAGTTCCTTCAGCAACACATTAATTCCAAAAACCAGAAAGAACCATCTAATGCTCACAGTAACAGCAAGTCAGTCGACTCTTATTTTACTATACAGACTCGCATTTACACCTCAAGGGAGCAAAAAATGATTGGCATTGTAAACAAGAAAGCATCAGATACCCAGAGTGCTTGCAGAAGGGAAGAACAAAAAGCCTCACTCATCTATCACTAGCAATGACAGGAAAGATGGACAGTTAGTTCCCTACAAGGATAAGATAAATACACATCTACATTCATAGGATGGTTTGGCCATCAGGGCAGTCGCCGCCTGAAGTTCCTACTGGTGCTTTGGTATGTCCGAACCAGCAGACCGACACCCAATCCAACACCCACACATATGCCAAGGCCAATCCCTACTCCAACCCGCACACCAGCATTAAACCATGAAAGCTCACCATCCTCGCCCTCTAGGAAGTCCTGCCTTGAGTACAAGCTGTTATAGTCAACATCCACATCTGTCTCAGATTTGGGATCCTGGAATTCTGATACCTGAAAAGAGCAAGAGGAAAGGAAAAAATGCTATCAAATATCTGCAACTCTGCATAATAAGAACCAAATTAGAACATGCTTTGGTTGTGCATTTTCACAAGATTGCAAAACAGAAACAGAAGAAAACCACAATCGAAGCTATTCATGCATACAACCAGAACATACTGCTTATCTGCTACATGCCTACACTATACATGTCGCTTTATTATACAAATCCCATTTGCCCCATCAAAATTTGGATTTGGTGTACAAAAGAGATAGCACCCATGCATAGATAGAGTAAAACATGTTCTGTGTTCTTACAAAATAACAAGTGAACAGAATTTGACGTGAGTAGAGTCAGTACACGCAGAAAAGTAAAGGGTAGACACAGATCAACAGTCAAGGGTCAAGCATGTAACCTGAATGAAAACTTCTGTGACAGCACCAGGAAAACTGCCACAGAAGCATAAGAAATCTGGGCATCAATCCCAGTCAACCAATGAAATCTAAGTGAAGAATATTGCCAGTCTGATTTTCAGCCTTACAGGCTAAGGTTTTGCCTGCTGTACAATCATCAATTTAGTTGAAGCTCAAGCACATGGCAATTGGCACATGTACTTTGAAACAGCAATGGCCTCTAAGTGCACCTAGAAGCTATAGAATTGAGGTACCCTAGCTAATCCACCTGAGGAATCAAAATGTGAACCTCATGCTATATGTAGGATCAATAGGGCCGATTTGGCTTGAAGAATATGTTATAGGCCATGTCCTATAACCAATGAAACTGCAAACTGATGTAACGAATGGTATATCCATGTCTCCATGGATACACTGAATTGTCTTTTCCATACTGACATATTATTAAATGATACAACTAGTGCCAAGAGCAACCTCAACACACTCTATCCAGTATCCATAGGTATGTACTGTGATTCTAACTTGAAATAGTCAATAGTAGCATCTGCATGAGATTCCATTGTTGAAGATTTGAACTGACACTTTTGAGCACCGGAAATTCTCATAGGGAACATGTCTTAAGGTACAATATCAATCAGCTAATTAAGTTCCCAGTTCCAATGGACATATGTCTATGAGCTCGACAGAGGAGGGGAATTGACGTTTACACCTGTAATGTTCAGTTGCTTCTAAAGTTCATTTCATTTTATGGGAATGTACACCAGCAAAGGATGGGTACACCTATCTGTCCACATGTGCACCATAATAAAAGTTTCATCATGAGAGAGGTATTGAACTTACGTAATGACTGTTATCAGATCCTAGATTACCTCATATTGCTCATCCTCGTAAATGAGGAACCAAGGGCAAGCGCAAACCAACAACAACATTCAGAAATAAAGATAGCACTTATTCTAGGTTTGGTACCATGCTGCAATGCATACCATATGCAAACCATGTGTGAAGTGGGTTGCGTGGTCATCAACATGAGAAATGATACACATAGGTTGGTATTAGTTTATAATTACCATATACAAACACATATATAGGTAAAATACGAGCTGATCTATGTTTTTGAAGTTGAAATCTAGTTGTGCATACTTGCAGGAATAATACTTTTGTCATATGCAGTCTGAACATGGCTAGATTGGCTAGATAAACTAGGATATTTTCTGAACAAAATACATTTCCATTGATGTTTATTGTAGAGAATATGCCATAGGCTTATCAGTACTGTGTCGGGATTGGGAAAAGGCCGTTTAAGCCCAAAATAGTTCAGCCCTCCCCCGGCACAAATGTTCACACAGTGTAAGGTAAAAGGGATAAACATGAGATCAAATGTCGACTAGGAAGTTTTGAGGAAGGTGATTGTGCAGATGAGTAGAAGTACCTTCAAAGAGTCCTCGTGTGAGTTTTCTTTCTGTTGTTCAGTTGCTTCATTCTCAGGGATGGAATCAAGCTTCAGTTTCATCTGGGACTTCCTCCGTGATATAAACTGGATCGTCTTTGTCAATATAATAGGTGTGCCACAGAAAGTGCCGGCAACATAAACCTCGACCTCAGGATGTACAGACTCCGAGCCTGTGGACAGCTTCCCCTTCAAGAAACCACTACATGATGCTAATGATTGGCACTTTATATTCCATTTCTTGGTGTTGTTCTTCGATTCCCCAACCACTCCATTGGCATTGCATAACTCAAGGTCACCTGTGAGCAAGAGACCATTCTTATCAAACACCTGAAACCTCACGCTCCCTGTCATCCTTATACTATCTGTGCTCACGTATGTAGCTTCCTCAATCTTCTTGTCGATCCTGTCCCTTCTGAGGGATGACGAGATGAACTCAGTGTGCATGCTGCTCCGTCGCCCATTGACCTCAATAACTGTATCAGGAGACAGTGGGATGTGGTTGAGCATGAGACGCTCCGGTGCAGACTCATCCACCACACAGTTGCTCACCCTTATATAGAACACCTTCAGGTCAAGCCACGGCGAAGACCTTGATGCATAAAGTGGGTGCATGATGATCTTCCTGGCAGCCTCAAAAGCCACCCCGTCGCCCATCTTTCAATATCAAATTAACAGAGATCTTTATTGCACTGAGACGGGTGTGAAGACTACCAGAAAAGCTCCAATTCCACTATCTGCAAAAGAGAATTTAGGTTAGTACAAACGTCTAGTACTGCACAAATATGTCAACGAAAGAGTCTTTTGTTGGGTTTAAGTGACATAATATTATAAGATCCTACATGAAAACCGAATTTAGCACCAACACACGATCAATTTCATGCATGGAACAGCTCGAACTCCAATCCGATTAACGACGAGAACAAGGGGCGGACCTAACGCGGGGCATGTGAGTCCAATTGAGCCCCCAAAATTTTGGAAATCAAACTGGTATTAGTACTCCACTAAGCAGAAAATAAATCCGCAATAAACTGAACTGATTGGAGCATCTATAACAAAAAGGAAGAATTGGATCAGATTGCTCACAACAAAGAGAAAGGCCAGAAAAAATAAAAGCGAGTTAGGGTTCATCACCAGCGAAAGGAATCAATTCATGCCCGGACTCCGCATAGACCTCCACTCCACACCAGGCCAGCGGAGAGACGAATTTCCTCGGAGGTTGGGTGCTTCGGTGGAAGGTGGCCTAGAGGCGTGTTGGGCGGGCAGGGCTCGATGACGCCGTCGCGAGGGAAGAGGAGAAAGGAAGGAGGATAAGGACCGGAGGGGAGAGGGCGGCATTTTCGACATTTTTCCGGGGTATTTCTTTTCCGGGTTGTTTTCGCAAGACGGAATATGTGGGTGGATGGAAAAATATAGTACTTGCGGATCTTCTCAACAGTTTTATGTGGTAGTTTTTGGATTTTCGTGCTAATTGTCACCTTCGTGTTGAATTTTGTAGCTTTTGAGGTGTATTTGGTAGTTGTTTAGTAATCGTGGAGACGAAGTTTCTCCTAACTTTGTGATATTAGTCTTGGATTGTTAGCGTTATAGAAATAACATTATAAAAAAGATGTCGATAACTTAATAGTTATGTCACAAGTTTTATGGGCCGTGTATAACGATATTGTTAGAAGGTGACGTACACTTAACAATATGAGACACAATGATTTTTAAATAGATTCGATTATCTTGTGAAGCACGACTTAATCCTATGTTAAGGAGACGTCTTGTACGTGACTGGATTAGCGAATTGGGCCATGTTGGACTTCACAAAGCCGCTGCTAGAGCTCCCTATCGGGGACTTGGAGCTCTAAGCCTCCCTCCATGACATTTCTTAATTATGGGATGAATTTTACATTCCTCATAGGAGTTTATATAAAAAGCTCCATAACAAATGATTATAGGTGCCTTTGAGAGACTAAAAGGAGAGAGGTAGAAGTGACAAAATGGTCCATGAATCCATGTTAAGCTAGTGAAAAGGTGTGGTGCATGATCTATGGTGGACTAGCCATCACATACCTCGTAACGAGTTTCTCGAATTCTAACAATGATAATTATAAAAATGTTACTCATAACCATTGAAGTCAATGTTGCTGTCGCTCGAAGAACTCCAACCATCATACGAGCCCTTTTATGCACCATAGTTGTTATCGTCTTGGGCAATGCGGTCATGTAGATACTTAATGACACTCTTGCTTGTCACATAGAACTATTGACACCTAACTTTACCGATGTGTTATTGTTGCTTTGTGTTCCTCCATCATCTATAAGACTTTGCTATTGGATTCTAGAAAAAGTTGATTTTAAGTTTCGACTTTACTGTTAGGTCAAAATAGAAACGGAAAGGTGCTTTTTCAAAACCCACACAATACCGAACAGAATCCAGTCCAAACACGCTCAACGCCGAAACCACATCTTTTTAAGATAAAAGGCAATCTCAAGCCAACGATTCTCCTACACATAGCGGTGATCTGAAATAGAATACGGAAAATAGAACAATTCTTTCTAGTCAATCATTAACTTATCCCAAATCCTGCACTGTATAAACATTACCTTATCCACTCCTGAAACATACGCGCGGCCATGGATCGGCTACAAGGAGATGTAGCCGCGCAAGTGCACAGCCACGCCCACGCGTGGGGTAAAACTGGCTAGTGGGTAATGGCGCAAGCTCGTCGCAGTCCCTACAAAAATCTCTCTTTCAAGGTCTACGTCGATGATATTTATTAGAGGCAGGAATTAACTCGAGGCTGTGAAAGGCTCACGTCGGCAAGACAACAAATCTAACGTATCCATCTAAGGTCTGCCCTGTCTTCCGGTAGTATATATACATGTCAGATTGTCCCTGTAACGAATTGGCTGAAGCAACCGAATTGGCTTGAGAATACGCAATAGGGTGACTGCAAGTCTTTATTCTGCTTTTTTTAAAAAGAGGTCTTATTCTTCTTTTCAAAAAGAGAGATCTTCATACTGTTTATAATCTCTCTGATATCTCCTCCGAGAGTATCACGAACCTACATCCATGCTCTCAGTTTCTTGAGAATTGAGAGAAATACATCCATTTTACTTTTAGTGTGAATCATGTGCCAATAGAAAGGTTCCAGTCAAATAAACTTACGTTCAGCGTTGGTTGATGCTTTGTCACATCATTTGCGTATAGGTGCACCATATTCGCTTTATTTGCATACACCGTAAGACCATTATTTGTACTCGCCTTTGATCAAAATTTCTCCAGAGTTTTCATTCTTCCTCATCAGCTAGCAAAACTGCATTTGATCGCTATCCTGACGTACACATGCTGTCGTGCACAATACAGATACATCCAAACAGCAGGGAAGCTATCACATCCTGGTTTTTCGAAACCTAAAAATTAGGACCAACAAAAACTTTTTCGCTAATAATGTCAATTAAAATACACCAGGCTAAAACTTTTATTCAAATCATACTTTTGTTAGACCCTAAAGCAAGGCAAGCCAAAATCTTCCACCTCTGTTCCTATTTTCCTTAATCTCCGCTTTGTCGAAACTCTGTCCGGCAAGGAATGCAAACCCTGCTTTACGCCTTGTCTCCATACGTGGCTACTTGCCCTTTCATCCCGCCACGAACATACCTCCGGCATTCCTTCCCCTTTTGCCTAGCCGGTATAACGTAGACCAACATCTGCCGCTAAGTGCCCACACAGTATTTTTGTGAAATTAAAACATATATATGTCTTGAACCTCTTCCGAATGACATGATCTTCTACCACCTACTTCGCCATGTTTTATCATGCGTGTGTGCATATATATACCCTTATTATACACACGCATATATGAAATTCCTATCGCCTTCTTCTTTTCGAGCTACGGGTTGAACGGTAACTCGACCATACGACCTACGTCACTCTCTCCCTGTAACACCATTGCTGGCTCGTACCCGAATATTCCGTACGGGCTTATGCATCCCCGAATCCTAAAATGCTCTGTGGCAGCTTCTATGCTCTCGGTTCCGATGTCATCTAATTAGGCCCTCGGGTATGTAAATATATATATATATGTATATATATACATATATATATATATATACATATACATACGTGTGCATGTGTGAACATCCCAGTCCTTATCCTCGTCTCTATGTCAATAAAATGTCAAGCCATCGGAAAAGTCTCGAACGTTTGGAAAATCTCCTCCACCTATACGGGCCAAAACCCTAACTCGACTGTCCGACCAAAATTTTTTCCATCCTATCCATGTTTCCCCAATCCCCACTAATGCCCTGCGCACAGAAAATTGTGCAGGTATATGTATACCAGAATCCTAGTTTCTTTTCCTCTCGACAACTGGGCGAATGGTCAACTGCCACATCCTATGCCCTACCGAGTCCGAACAGCTCCAAATAAAATCATGGCGATATCCCATGTATGCAATAGACTATGCCTGGTTCTCTCATCCTTTTCGAAAATTTCAAACAAATGGAAACTCGAATTTTAGCCCATTTGAAACTTAGCCTAACCTCCAACCAGATTAAGCCTTCGAAAATTGCCAAACTTTTGTGAGGCACCCTATTCCTACAATAAAACTTGATGTCCAGTGATCAAGAATTCCCTCGAGAGTCAGATCAAAAGATCTAAGCGTTGCTGTTCAATCTTCGCTGAGCTATTCCTCATTCTTTGCTACAATCACCCAAGCGTACCAACCAGCATGTGCATTTATTCCTGACAAGTGGACCTGGTTTCCCCTTACTCAGTTCTTCCCCATTCCTTTCCCTTTTCCTTTCTATCCTTGTCCCTATTCCTTGCTGCCACGCAGCTCTGCACCAGCATTTTCACAGCCGGTGGTGCCTACCTATGCTATGCATTCACACGTCAAACTCCATGTGCCGTGTTTCTCTTCTCCTTCCCTGACCTCCACAGCAGGCTATGCCTTGGCCAGCTCCAAAACCTGCTCAAGACCTCGGTGCTCAACTCTGCCGTGGCACGGCACCTTCCCGTGTGCTCAGACACTACGGCCCTCCTTGCCCTGCCATTTCCCATCAATCAAAAACAACAAGCGATGGCAAGTTTTTCCCAGTGCAGCTCCAGCGCGGTCGGCCACATGCTCTCTCTCCCCTTCAGTGTTATCTTCTTCCCAGGACCATTGAAGCTGAGCACTCTTTTCCTCTAAAGCCAGCCCAAGCTCTCTCTTTCCTCCCTTCACCCATTTCTTCTTCTCCCCGAGCCCAACCTCCCTTCTGTCATCACCGAGCCCAGTCACTGCCCCAAACCGAGCCATCCCTCTCCTCCTTTCCTCTCCCCAACCCTTCTCCTCTACCCTACTACCCGAGCACTCTCTCTAATCCCCTGCCACTTCTTTCCTCTTGAGTGGAGCCGAGCTACACCACCTCTGCTCTCTCACCGAGTGCGATTAAGCCTCACTTGCCGGCTGGATTCCTCTCCTACTGGACCCGGCCAGAGCACCTAGTAGTGACTCGAGCATCACCACCGCTGGACGTTCCGCCAACCACCGCCGGTGAATTCCTCCCAAACCCAGTGTTCGCCTCAGCTCCACCTTCCCTGCTGCGACCCAAGTTTCAGCCCGACCGCTAGTGAGGCACCCGAGCCCTGCCTCACCTCATCACCACCACCATCAGGTGCTAACGATCAACCGCCGGAGCCAGGTTTCCGCCGCCTGTGGATCCTGGCCGGTGCGCCACCCATCCCGTCCCTCACCACCGACGAGCGCCACCACAGCAAGCAACGCCGGCCATCAATCCCTTCCCCTTACCACTCCACCGCGAACTCGTCTTGCCACCGCCCCCCTGAAATCCGCGTATTCCCTCGGCCCCTGCCCAAACCGCTGTTATGTTGCCTGCCTGTCCCGGCTGCTGCCGACCGTTGGCACGCAGTCAAGCACCGTCGGCATGGGAGCCCCTGGTGGCGAGCGCCCCGGTATTCGCCGCCATCAAGCATCTAGCACCCCGCCGCTGCTGGGAGTCGCTGTTGACGCTCTCGCGGTGTCGCCCATCTTCGGGAGTTCACCGGCAGCCGCACCCCGGGAGCAGCGACCTCAACCCCTGTCGGACCCCAGGATAGATAACAGGGAGGCTTAAGTGAAATCACCCGCTAAGTCGAAACATCAACCCCGACCTCAGCTCTCGGGTATCACCTCCGAGAGGAGTGGAGTGATATGGCTTCGAATAGCCCGAGACGTCAACCCCAAAGCTTACTCCGGCAAATTAATGCACCGAGTAGTAGGGTGATATGGTCTCCTCACTCTTTCCCCACTGAGCCGGAACATCAACCCCGAACTCGTCCCGGCAAATTAATGCACGGCTGGAGTAGGATGATATAGTTCCCGAACTCTCAGTGGGAGAGTCACTTCACAGGGGTGATTAAACCTAGCAACTCCGTGTTATAAACCCTGAAATCCTACCCGCATCATGTGCTTCGACCATACACGCACTGCACATGGGACGGGGGAGAACAAACCGGTATCACAACAGCAACTCTACGACTGAAACTACAATAATACTAGTTGTTCGGAAACTTAACAACATAGTACACACCAAAAGTTATTTACACAGTGGAAGAGTATGTATATGTGGCTGAGAAGCCAAAAGGGCAGGGCCAAAAGTGACGGCAGAACAAACCGAACTGCCAAACCCTGGGCAGGACCACTGCCTGGGATCACCAGCGACTAGTCGATGTCGGTGTCGATCTCTACGTAGAAACCATCCGTGGAGAGAATGGTCTCTTCTGCACGAAAATCATCAACAACTGCAAGGTGAGTACATAATGTACTCCGCAAGACTTACAAGGGGAAAATAGTAATAGATGCATCAGGTTTCAACAAAGGGCTATTTGTGGACTGATTTGCGGAAAGCTGATTTGTTCTTTCAACAATACCTATAAGTAGATTGAAATCCGTCTACTGGAATGCTTTTAAAGGAGATGAGCTGAAGCTGCAAAGTGAAATCTAAAGCAGACCACTGAACACATAAAACCCTCGATCCTTCCTCGACCACCAGGGAGAAAGCGATCGCTACACCTCATCCTTAGGGTTGGCAAGTTTTAGATTAAAGTTGTAGTTGTCTAATTCGATGCGGATTCTTACCAAGCTGTCCATAACCGCGGACACGACTATTCGAATAGTTCAAACCCTGCAAGGGTGTACATCTTTACCTACACGTATCGATCGACTCTTAACGCTGGGCCCCAGGCCACGACACACTCCACGAGGTGTGTTAGCAAAGTGTGATTGAACATGACCTTTACCATGCGTTTGACTTAAGCTTGAGCCGCCCTGATGGGCTAATCCGTGTACACCAGCCCGGCCGGTACCTCGACACGGTCCCAACAGTTATATCAGGTGATACATCCCCGATCCCAGATCGTGTGTAACCCTTACACCTATATTGAAGTATCACACCACACCCTTTTCCACTCACACCGCAAATTAAATAACAAACTATGCGGCTCATAACTTAAGTCTAGACAATTTATTCGGTCGTGGGTGGCCCATTGTACCACCCGCGTAGAAGTACGCAATTCTTGGTTCGAAAGGACACCGGGAACCGGTCCTTGTGGGAAAAACGAGACAACCCACCATGCTTCCAGCATGGCCTCTCGTCTAAGCCCGATTGTTATTAGTCAGATTCATTAAGCACTTCCCGGTGAACACCCACCTATCCTCTAACCCACCCAGAGTGTTGGGTTTTGTCTGCCATCCAAGAAATTACGACTTTGACATAACTAAGCAAGTCTAAACATCATTAGCTGTATAAGCAATATTAACACAATAAGTAATCTACTCTAATTAGGTTGGGAGGGTCGGTGGGGTTGATTGAGCAACAAAGTAAGTTCTATGCAGAGAATAGGGCTAGCACTTAACATAAAATATCAGTTGATCGCATGCAATAAGGTTTTGAAAACAAATAGTAAATTGTAAATAATAGGTTATCCACAAGATGTTTAAAGGGGGCTGCTTGCCTTGCGGTTCCACTACTAGGTCCTGTTCCTGCTCGAGATTATATTCGTCGAGATCTTCCGGTCCTATCAAAAGAACGAAAACACCGAACAACAGACGCAATAATAAATACCACGTCGAAGAACATCAGCATGATATGAAATGTACGCCATACCCTAAAGGATGCAAAATAGAGACTAATGCAGGTGGAATCATTTTAATCGGAGTCCGGACGCTCGAGATATCGCGATCCGAATTTCTCCGACTAATCGGGGAAAACCCTAAATTGAGTTTTTAGCCAATTTCATTTTTCCTAGCATGCAAATATGGATGAAAATGATATAATTGAGTAGCTCTCATTTTTCTGAACATTTTGATATATTATTTGTATTTTTCTGATTAAAGATGAATTTTCTATGAATTTTCTAGGGTTTAAACCAATTTAAATCCCTTTTTGTATTTTTTTCAGTAAAGAAGTATAATTTTAAATCAGAAATATTTTTATTACTCGTGTCAAAACTAGCCTCAAAGGCTGACAGTGGGCCCCTCGGTCAACTCGGGTCAAAGTTGACCGAGTCAATGACAAGTGGGGCCCACTTGTCATATATATATTCTTTTTCTTTCATCTTTTCTTTTATTCTGACCCGTGGGACCCAGCTGTCATACACACATATGTAAATGAGTTTATTTAATATGCTATTAGCCATTAATTAGGGCCATTAACATGTCTGAACAGCAATCATTAGCATTAAACACGGTGATTAATACACTAATCATCGGTTAGGCATTAAACATGCCCTAACCACCGGTCACAACGGCCTCAACCGACCCGGTCAGGACCGGCTGCCGCTTGGGGCTCGGCCGACGGATGGCTTGGCCGGCGCAGCGCCGTCGGGGCGGCGGGGTCTCGGGCACGGCGGCGAGGTGGCGACGGGCTTACCGGGAGGCGGAGGAGGGACGGCGAGGGGAGGTGGCTCAGCGTCGGGCTCCGGCGGTGGAAGACGGAAGCGGCGACGGGAAGGGGCGACCGGGCGGGGTGGCGACGACCGAGGCGACGACGGGGCGGCAGCGGAGCTCGACGAAGGCGGCGGTGAGGCCGAGGCGACGGGACGGAGCTCCGGGACGACGGCGACGGGGACGGAGCTCCGAGGGCGGTGGCGAGGTGGGGAGCTCGGGCTGCGGCTCTTGTGGCGACGGGGTGGCCGGGGCGGCGACAAGCTCTGGGACGGCCGAGGCGAAGGTGGACGAAGAGCGGCTGGGGAAGGAGCTCGGTAGCGAGGTGAAGAACGGGCGGCGGTGGGGCTCGGGTTGAGGCGGAGAGAAAAATAGAGGGGAGGGAGAGGGCGCGGAGCGGCCGAGAGGGGTTTTATGGGGGAGGAGGGAGGCGGGCGACGTGGCCGAGGCAGGGGTGGCGCGGGAGAGGCCGGACGCTCGCCACGCGTCCGGTGTGGTGGCAAGCGTGGGAGGAGCCGGCGGGTGCGGGAGAGAGAAGGGATAGGAAGGAGAAGAAGGGGGCGGGCGGGGCAGGCCGGATGGGCTGCGGGAAGAAATGGGCCGAGAAGGCCCATGCGGGGGAGGAAACGGGCCAGAAGAGGGGGCCCGTCCGGGGGGGAATTTAGAATAGGTTTTCTTTTTAATTTTAAGTTTTGCTCAATTTTAACACTAGTTTCTTGTCTCCTCTTTGAATTTGTTTCCAATTTCAAATTCGTTTACAGTTTAAACCAATTCTAAACCCCTTCTTTCATGTGATTTAAATTCAAATTAAAAAATTAAAAATTACTTGAGCCATGCCATGCCATGATGCACACACAATAGCAAATTAAACTAGGGGATGTTACAACCCCGGGACCTTCTGCTTTGCACCCGGCCATTCCTCCACGCCGCCAGGGTGAGCACTGCTGGAGTGAGACCCCGCCGCATTTCCCTTCCCTGAGTCAGCCTTAAGCATATCCAGTAAATCCTTGTTCAAAAAAGAATTTAATACAAAATGAACATATTTCAAATATACAGATCATGCCACTTTATTCTAGCCCAGACCTACGTCAAAAATCCCCGACTAAAAGAATTGCCTTTAAACATATTCTTTTTCCAGAGCAACCGATATAGTGGTACAAAATTCCCGCAAGTATCTCAGGCTCGACATTTTCCAACGAACCTCAGAATCTAGAGCATTTGCATATAGGTATAATAATCTTGAAGCCCCCCCCCTTATTCAAGATCGTTACAATAATTTTGTAAGACAATACTCGACTAGGCCCCTGAAAATGAAAGCTCTCAAAGGTTTTGAAACATCTCTGCTATCAAACAATCTACCAGTGGCATTGACATGTTAAGTATGGGCACCCGGTTTCCTTAACAACAGGAAAGTCCTTATGACATGTGATGCGAATTCCTTCTCACCTTTTCGCAAACCCTAAACAACGCTCAAGTCCGAAGCACATGTTTTCAAATTTATAAATGTATGTTTAGTTCTTGTTTGGATTCTTCCACGCAATGTTCTTATTCGATGTGTTCCGACGTGTAGACATGGCGTTACGAGATATCGCGCGAAGGATTCCAGTCCACTGCCGAATCACGTGCGAGATCGAGAACCGGCTAGTGATGCCAGGCAAGCTCTCCACCCTTGATCATGTGAATCCCAAGTTTACAAAATGATATTTCGTTTGCGAAACATGCATGCTATGTTTTACGACTTGTTATTTTATGTAGTCTAGCTATGACCGATGTTTAGCAAACCCTAGTTCGACATTGAACTCCTTATCACCCTAAGGACTACGTATTCCGGATAAGTTAACGGAAACCTAGGGTAGAATATATACTTACTCAGCTTAGCCCTGCAATAGTAAAAAGTAGGTTTTCAAAAAAGGAGGAATACTCACGTATTTCATGTGATGAATATTTGAAAAGGGACCGTTGTGTCCGATGGTGTATGAAGGTAGAAATATCCGGGTGGGGATATTTTGCCAGAAATGGTTTTGTTAAATTAAAAAACAAAATGGAGAAGATTTTGATCCGGGTCAAAAAGGAAGGGGGAAAGCAGGAAGAATGCTATATGCGAGGTAATGCCCGGCGTGGTTCTCGCTGTCCGTTTACGGACGGGGTGAGGAGTCCCTCTCGGATCACATAAGGACCGAACTTAAGTGCCGTTTGGCCAAGTCTTACCGTACGTCCACATGTCCTTTATGGGAAGGATTTGACCTAGTACCCGGTCTGAGACTAGCATGAACCCGTAGGCAGTGTGAGGTGTGCAGATGAGGTTGTAGCCTTTGTAGAGAAAGCTCCCGTTGAAGCGGGGTCATATTCGCCACAAAGTTGGAACACCAACCTCCTTGTAGCGATGTTACTGACTCAAGCTAGGTTTGGGATATGTCCTTCTGGCGGGTTCATGGCTAGGTTTACTCCGGTGAAGAGTCTCGTTGTAATAGCCCTGTCAGTATGCGTCACGAAGTATACCCAGGGTGACCTACGTCGTGTGGGTAAAGCCGTACCGCCTCTGCAGAGGGTTAAAATTATTCGAATAGCCGTGTCCACGGTCATGGACGAACTTGGTTGGGCCACACTATAGTAGATTGAATTTCAAAATCAAAATGGTTATGGGTATAAGGACGCGATCCGCCGTGTTCGCAGAGTGACATGAAAGATTCCCCGTCATAACGGGAGGAGAGAAGAAGGGATTCCCGTTGTAGCGGGCAATCGCCAATATCCCTGTCGTAGCGGGTGAGTAGAGACTCCCCGTTGGAGTAGGTGATTACAGAATTTCCGTTGTAGCGGAAAAATGCAGGTACAATTCCCCGTTGTAGCGGGAGGAATAAAAAAGGTTGTGACCAGCTGCCACGTCTCAGTAAAGCCGAGATAGTTTTCTACATCTGTTTTTACTATCTATTTAAATATTTCATATGCAAACTTACTTTTTCGCAAAACATGAGATATAGGTTAGAGCCCGATTCTTGATATACCCGTGCATACATATGTCTGTGATAAATTCCCTAGCGGAGAGCTTACGAGTATATTCAATGTACTTACCTGGCTTGTTGATTTGGCCAGACAGAAGGGTCAACAGCTCGAAAGCAACGACGGTATTCGCAAAAGCTAGAACGAAACCCCTAGTCTGTTACCTGTCGGGAACGGCATACTGATGGGCCACACCACCGCTTGATTTCCGCTACAAGATTTTTAGCCGTTGGGCTAAAGGTATAATTGTTCGATCTCGAAGATCGGTTATATATCATATTCTAATAAGTACGTGTATGACCTCAATATATAGGTTAACTTGTGTGTATCGACTACTGATCATAGGACCGGTACAGTAAACACAAGGGTCTACCCGGCCTCTAAACCGGTACGCCACAGAAGCTGCCTCACATAATCTTATGCAAAATTTCCATATAACAAGCAACAGAACAACCAGAGCGAGTCGTCATGTTAATCGACGGGGAGTGTTCCATCCAGTCCAGACAGATACATCCGAGTCATGTTTTGACTGAAGACAGGATACAGACAATTCATTGGCAAAGGACAGAGGTACACATCGCAAGCCGCCCACGTTATTACATCATAGTTCTACTTCATTTGACATTGCCAGAGTATAGAGAGCACAACACGGCTCCCCTTCTTCTCAGAATGATAACCAGCAAATAATGCATCTAAGGAAAAGATGACAGCGAATAATGGAGATTAATAAAAAAGGCTGAAGCATGACTCGCCACAACAGCATATTCCACTTGTAAACTCTGATGCCAATAATAATCAACAGAGATTCAGTGAAACAGGACCAAGTCATGGCGCAACATAACGATCTTTCTTTTTCTTCGAGGAATGGTACAATATTGAATGGTATAGCACACTCTTACTTCTCTCTTTTTTTGAAGGACTGGTGCATAAGCAGGCATAATGTTGGTGATATTCTGGTGCACAGGGCAGACTACGATGATTATACATGATCAGGTACAATATAGGGCAAAATACAACATGCATGATTATTGCTGTACAGCAGGCAGGTTGTGGCACCTCAGGGACAAGTTAATTTGAGGATGCATGATTCGAGCAAAGGCACTCATCAACCAACTGGCGAAGGTTGGGGTTCTCCAAGGCTGCCACAACTCTCTCCTTGTCGTTGAGTTGTTTGTTCACTGTCAATTCATGCCCATTGCATGTTAATATCATAAATACTAAAGTATGACTGTTCAAACAATAGGCTATGCAGCTGTTATTCTTATTCTCCTGATAAAATAAGTGCCTGATTCCATATGTGGGCCTGCTATGGCAGCCAGAATTTGATATGTTTTGAAGATATTTTCAATACATTGAAGAGTAGGCAGCAAATAGTATAACTATGGAAAATACAGAAGCAAACCTTATAATTTCGTATAGTTTGTTATGTGAAAATTGAGGAACTGATGTAAAAGGCATGGCAGTTTTATGAAACAAAGATAATTGAAGGAAGAAATGAGAAGAGGATAAAACCACAAAATACATGGCATTCTGAAGGAATGGCATCATTGGTTGATTATTGGAAGGCACAGGGCATAAATCGTCGATCTTTTGAGGAACTTTAATTCCTTTTGAATATTTTAACATGCCATGCATAAGAGGTTCAAACAATTTGAGATTAAAGGATATGAACAAATCATGGCTGCAACATTATCTCATGGAAGAAATCAATAATTTTAGGAAGTCCATTAACGCCCCACCCTGAACTTCGTGAAAAGTCCATTTAACCCCTGAACGAGAAAACCATGTCAATTGACACCCGAGGCAGTTTGGGAAGGTGGTTTTGCTAATGTGGGGGATGGTTTTTCCAGGTGTATAGCTTACGTACTACAATAGCATTCAAGTCAGCAGGAGCAAATTAAGAACTTCTCTTTTTAAAGCATGGAGATTGAGGGATTATTTTATTATCCTCTTTTAAGGACTTTGTTGAACCATTAATTCATTATATTGAGGTTATATTTTCTATTTGCTATTATTGACTAGGATGTCAAATACCTGGTTTCGGAGTTCAGGGAATTAGGTGGGCTTTTTGTAAAGTTCAATGGGTATACAAACCTATTCCATTATTTCATGGATGTTGTAATGCTGGGCTCTGAGGAGTTACTACGCCAGGTTGTATTTAGATTGACAGCAACTAGCTTATCCATCAGTTAGATATTCATATTTTCCATCATACACACCTGATTCTTCATTAGCAAGAGATCCTGGAGCGACTTTAATGTCAATCTGCACATTCATACAATAAAGAAAGTAAAGGATCATAGTCCTTCTGAAATGCTTGATAGCTGAAGACAACAATAAATTGGAACAGTTATGACCAAGGGGGCATCTTTTGGTTTGCTGATGATATAACACATTTGAGTAATACATTATGAAGACTATACGGTGGACTCTGCCAATATTTTGCTGGGATGGTCACAATGTTGTTACACTAAGTTCATGGAGCTTCTGCCATATAGCAGGTCAGTTGGGGTTCCAACAAATAAGCAAAACATCTCGAAGGTCAGTTGCAATATAACTAGCTTAAAATCTTAGAAATGCTAATGAAGAAAAATATCTGAAGAAATGGTTTGTTAAACAGATTCGTGAATAAGGGCTCTACTGAAGATTTGCAATACATGGTTACCAGATCATACCAATCTTTCCAATACTAACAAAGGTCAGATCAAAATGTAACAACTCGCTACACCGGCTTAGCTTACATTTACTTGTAAAAATGGCAATTGTCCTAAAGTTTTGAGGCTTGACATGATTTATGGTTCCTCTAAGGCACATGAAAAACTGTCATAGATGGCATTCAGTAGGTTTATTAAAATATTGTAATGTTCGTCAGTACATGGGCTTCTACGAACATGCATGTGTATTGCATTCAGTGTTTGGCTTGTTTGGTTCTCTTGATCTACACCATGGTTATGAAATAGAAAACATGCACATATGTGCCAGGTGTCTTGATGGACAACAGTATCAACTAATGGTTCAAATTTGTGACGTTCCATCTATACCATATTTCCCAACACCCGGCAACAGAAGAAAACCAAAGCATTGCCTAAAGTAAGTGTGCATATAAACTCTAAAAGATGGCATGGGTGCTGCATAAAACATAATTCGCATTATAGAACATCTTAACTAGCTGACTTAATCAGAATTATCTCAACAAGCCAACTTAATCAGAATTGCAGAAATATAGAAACATGTGAGCACCTTGAAATGCGGAGGGAAGTTCTGCATCAACTTAAGCCTGAGGCACAGACCAATCACTGTAGCCATACTACAGTGCTGCACGGTAGGAGTGAAGGTTATCCTGCAGGCAATAGTAAGGCATGAACAAAGCTGGATGTAGTTCTTGCATCAAGAGAAACGAATATTCGTACAAGCACTCTAGAGTACAAGATATGAAAGTAACACAAGATGCTCGCAATAAGCTAACACATCCTCACACTCACAGATCATGTATCACGAATGAAGATATATAAAGATTGACAAGGCTAGTGGCAACTGGCTAACGCATTACACATGCGCATAATTTAAGGCACATCAGAAATCGAAAAAGGAAGCAACAGCATTGGATTACAGCCTCACACTAGAGTAGAGGTAAACAAATCCCACATAGCCCGCTTTCAAGATCATACTCTGGATCTCCACCGGGACATAGATGAGAAAGGCCCATGTTTGGTTGCTCATTTGTGTTAATTCTCTTGCTAAGAAAGCAAATCCGGATCGGGCTAGGCGGACTGCACGAATTGTGCACAGTGCACTTATTCCACATTGCCACTACAAAGTACAAACCCACAAGGATTTTGAGATTTAAAAGGAATCATTGGGACGTGATACGGCAGGACATAAAGCCTGGAGCTACTTAGCTAAGCTGCCTAAACACAACCCCTTAGCTCCAACCCCTACTAATCTGATAATTCCGTACCCTAATCACACGAATTCCGAGCCCATTCCACGCATACGTACTGGATGCGGCCGAGCTTCTCGTCGACGGAGACGGACTCCTGGGAGAGCACGCTGAGCTGCTCCAGCGAGTAGGGGTGCTCCGGGTCCTTGATGTCCCGCACCGTATCTGAACACGAGACGACCGCATGGCGCACCAATTCAGTTCCAGCCGACGAAGCTAAGGAAATCGAGGGGGAAAAAGAGAGGAAACCGAGGGATTCAGTCATTCAGGAGAGAGCTATGCGGCTGTTACCGAAGACATCGAGCGCGTCGAGCTCTGCGGCGGCGGCGTGCGGGTGGGAGGCGCGCTCCGGCCGCTCGTGCACCACCGGGTTCGCGTTGATCATGCCCACCGTCATCTCCCCCTCCTCCTCTTCCTCGTAGGTGCGGTGGTGGTGGTGTGCGACTTCGGGGCACAGAAGAGGAGAAAATTATTGGCGAGCTTTTCCCTGTGTCGTGGGGAAAGTGAAGTGAGTGAGTGAGTGAGCCGGTTTGCTTAAATCCCGTGGGCCGCGGCCCACTGATCAGCACCGGAAGCCCGCTGACTTTTTCCGCGACATGCAAGATGCCGCCGCCTTGGAGCTCCACTCCGCGGCCGCGCCGCCGCCGCCGGCAATGGCCGCCGCCAGCGACCACTACGCGCGCCTCCTGCAGCTCTGCAAGAGGGCCGCCAACCCGGGTGCCGGGCGCGCCATCCACGCGAGAGCCGTCAAGGCCGGCCTGCTCGTCAGCGCCTACCTCTGCAATAACCTCCTCTCCTATTACGCTGCAGGCAGCGGCGGCTTGCGGGAAGCGCGGCGCCTGTTCGACGAGATCCCCGCGGCACGGCGGAACGAGTTCACGTGGAACTCGCTTCTGTCGATGTGCGCCAAGTCCGGCCGCCTGGCCGACGCACGCGCGGCGTTCGCGGAAATGCCGGAGAGGGACGCCGTGTCATGGACCGTCATGGTCGTCGGGCTCAACCGCGTCGGCCGCTTCGGGGAGGCTGTGGAGACGTTCTTGGACATGGTCGCGGATGGGCTGGCACCGACGCAGTTCACGCTCACGAATGTGCTCTCGTCGTGCGCCGCGACGCAGTCCCGCAGAGTCGGGAGGAAGGTTCATTCCTTCGTCGTCAAGCTCGGGCTGAGTAGCTGTGTGCCAGTGGCCAACTCGGTGCTCAACATGTACGGCAAGTGCGGAGATGCCAAGACGGCGAGGGCTGTGTTTGAAAGGATGCCAGTGCGGAGCGTGTCAAGCTGGAATGCCATGGTATCACTGGACGCGCATCTAGGGAGGATGGACCTTGCCGTGTCCATGTTCGAGAGCATGCCAGACCGGAGCATCGTATCATGGAATGCAATCATCGCAGGGTACAACCAGAATGGGCTTGATGCCAAGGCATTGTGGTTCTTCTGGCGAATGCTTAGCGAGGCTTCCATGGCGCCAGATGAATTCACGATCACCAGTGTCCTATCAGCCTGCGCTAACCTTGGCATGGTAAGGATAGGAAAGCAGGTGCACGCATATATCTTGAGAAGTACAATGCCATACGATGGTCAGGTCACAAATGCCCTCATTTCAATGTATGCAAAGTCCGGCAGTGTTGAGAATGCCAGGGTGGTCATGGATCAGGCAGTGGTGGCCGATCTGAATGTGATATCCTTCACTGCTCTCCTGGAAGGCTATGTCAAGCTCGGGGATACGAAGCGCGCAAGGGAGATCTTCAATGTTATGAATAACCGAGATGTTGTTGCCTGGACAGCGATGATTGTTGGCTATGAGCAGAATGGCCACAACGATGAGGCTATGGAGCTCTTCAGGTCAATGATTAGAAGTGGACCAGACCCGAACAGCTATACACTAGCTGCTGTTCTTAGCGTCTGCGCAAGCTTGGCATGTCTTGATTACGGCAAGCAGATCCACGGCAAGGCTATCAGGTCATTGCAGGAGCAATCTAGCTCTGTCAGCAACGCCATCATCACCATGTACGCAAGGTCAGGCAGTGTGTTGTGGGCAAGGAGGGTGTTTGATCGGGTTCGCTGGCGCAAGGAGATGGTCACATGGACGTCAATGATCGTAGCTTTAGCACAGCATGGCCTGGGAGAAGAAGCTGTTGGCCTCTTTGAAGAAATGCTTCGTGTTGGTGTGAAACCAGACAGCATAACTTATGTCGGTGTGTTTTCAGCGTGCGCCCACGCCGGTTTTGTAGACGAAGGGAAGAGGTACTACAAGCAAATGCAGGACGAACACAGCATTGTACCAGAAATGAGCCATTACGCGTGCATGGTTGACCTCCTCGCCCGTGCCGACCTGCTCTATGAAGCTCAGGAGTTCATCGAACGAATGCCTGTTGAGCCTGATGCAATAGCCTGGGGTTCACTCCTTTCAGCTTGCAGAGTGCACAAGAATGCAGACTTGGCAGAACTGGCAGCAGAGAAGCTACTGTCAATTGATCCGGACAACAGCGGTGCCTACTCTGCCCTCTCCAACGTATATTCTGCCTGCGGAAGGTGGAATGACGCCTCCAAGATTTGGAAATGGAGGAAGGACAAAGCAGTGAAGAAGGAAACAGGTTTCAGCTGGACTCACATACATAACAAAGTCCATGCCTTCGGAGCAGACGACGTGCTGCATCCACAGAGGGACGCAGTCTACAAGATGGCTGCGAAGATGTGGGAGGATATTAAGAAGGCCGGCTTTGTGCCTGACCTCCAGTCGGTGCTGCACGACGTCGATGACGAGCTGAAGGAGGAGATGCTGAGCCGCCACAGCGAGAAGCTCGCCATCGCGTTCGGCCTCATCAGCACGCCGGAGAAGACGACACTGCGGATCATGAAGAACCTGCGGGTGTGCAACGACTGCCACGCCGCGATCAAGTTCATCTCTAAGGTTGCGGACAGGGAGATTATAGTGCGAGACGCGACGAGGTTTCATCATTTCAGGGATGGGCTCTGCTCGTGTAAAGATTATTGGTAGAAAACCTTTCGTTTCGAATGAAGAATGCTTTTGTTGTTTCATGTAGAAATGTAGATGTAACTACAACAACAGCCGGGTCTACAATCCATTGGTCAGTATACGGTTAACCAGTCAGGTTAGATAATACTGCAGACTTAATATTCTTTTATGCTAACTAGCCAAAGTGTAAACAAAGCACAACAATTTTGCATGGTTCTTTAGCAACAATTTTTCACAATATTCAGCGAATAAAATGGGAAATTAAAGCACTCACCGGACCTAGCAACTTTTAGCAAATAAATAAACAATAAATAGTGGCAGCGTACTACATGTTTCTGCGACTTGATGAGAAGAAATGTCTCTGATACGGACTGTGTAACCATTAGGGTCTCAGAGACCAGCCAGAATAAATACCTTCCGTACCGGTTTCAAGATGTCTCTTGTAAATTCGCACTGAATGGGATCATAAAAACATCACTACATCGAAAAATTTCCACTGGTCAAAAGATCAGAGCTACATGCTGTAAACAATGTAAGTATAGTGTACAAAAATAATCCAGAAACGGATCAATACAAAGACAAGTAAAATCGACAGCACAGGAGCTCCACTCTGCAAATTCTTGATTCCAAAATTTTGGCTCCTTGAATGTGGTAGATATGTTAGTCTTTGAAAGCAGCCGTTCCGTGGCTTTGTGACAAGAGTGGTCAAGATCGCCAGTAGATTAGCCTTTGAGTGCTGCAGTTCCATGGCGCCTTTCCTTCTTGTAGCGAGATTGATCCGGATCGAAGCCACCTTCCTCTGCACCGTAGACTGCCCAAGAAGGTGTCATAGCCATGTAATCACAGCTCTTAAAAGGCTTTCCAGATGTCACCTGCATTGGTGAATGAATGTCAATCTAGATGTGCAAACTATCTTCTTATCTATGTCACATCTTAATCTACGTTAAAGCTGAGTACAAACAATGATGCCTGGGAGCATCGCATCATCACAATTTCTCCCTGCTGTGTGACTTTCATCCAATAGACAGAGATGTATATAGAAAAGGACAACAATGGACAATACAAAATTGTCGACTCTAAAACATAGTACCATCTTAAATATGGAGCTTATGAACATAGGTTCATATATTCATATGCACCTATCATTTGTTTCAATACTTTGCACCGTAAATATTCCAAAAAACAACTAGAACATGTTAGGATATGTACACATGCAACAGTTTGTGCAAAAATATGATTATATGTGTGCATAATTTTTTGCATGTGTATAACAGTGCCCATATGGTCATATTTTTGCACAAGTTTTTGCATATACACACATATTCTAAATTGTTCTAAAGCTATTATTTTCTGGGTTTTTTTAATGCACAAGTGCATTATGTAAGTAATAGTTGCATGTGAACATAGGTTCGTATTTCCATTTGCCCATATGTACAAGATGATTTCATTTGTCAGCCTACCAATAAATGATGCATATAGAATATTAAGTTCTTCATTGGTAATATAAAGTTCTCATACTTAACTTTAAAAAGAGAACAAAATTTCTTCACCAACACAAAAGCTCAATCCCAGTATTAGTTATTCCTGAAGGAAAGCTCACCAGTTCATGGAATCGGTCATAATCTATCCAGGTATGCCATTTGCCGTTGATCTTAAACTTATCCACCTTTGCAAGTAGGACACAGCATGAGTGCACATGCTCACAGGCTAATTCATATACACCACCGCTTTTTGATGCCAACAGCTCGGAGAATTCTTTTACATCAGCGTGCCAGGGGACATTTTCCATTGTCAACTTTGAAGTTGCTGACCTGTATGCATTACCATAAAATATCAGCTGAGTAAGAAGCCAAGCCATAATCAGCAGGTGGACTTTAAAAAAGAAAGAAAGAGAAGGCACTTACGAGCCACAGTACGTTACACCCTTGATTTCAATGAAATCAGGTTGGCCAAGGTTTAGTAAGTTTGCATATGCATCTATCTCTTCCACATTCCAGCCTTTGACCAATGTCAGACGGTATACTGTTCGTTGATCTTTGTCATGCAGGGACTTGAGCGAATCCTAGTATAGTACAGAAGTAGATAGCACAGAATAATACAGTTAGTATGTGTAAACAGTAAGTTCATGATGTGCATCTGCAAATATTTCTGCATATCTACCAGAAAACGCTCCCAGAAGTCCGAAAAAAGTGGCCTGTCAACAGCCTTCAAACTTTCTTTTGTAGCTGCATCCACACTGACATACAGCTGCAATCATAGAGGCGTTATAATTATCTCTAGAATTTGTTATTTTGAGCATTCAAATGCCAAGATATGGGTCTTAATTCGAATCTGTTGAGAATATGACCTGGGTGATAGGTTTCAGCGTCTTAATCTTATCAGGAAATTGAGCATTTGTAACCAGAAACGTAGATATGTGTCTGCGATGTAGGTCATCAACCAGAGCATTTATCTCTGGGTACATAATTGGTTCGCCAACAAGAGATAATGCACAATGTCTAGGGGATAGACCCTCTGCTAGTCGTTCTGGCTTTACTCCTGGTAAAAAGAGCAAGAAACAGCATAATTAAAGACTGCAGTGTATTGCTTGCTAATACAAATAATTATGGAAATAACCAATATTGCTGCCAGAAACTCTGTATTATGTAATCAACAGCTTTACAGGATATTTTACGAGGTTCTATTAATCATGTTGAGCCTAAGTTCTTGGCATGGCAGGCTGTGTACACAAAAATAAAGAGACCAAAAAAGTTCACATTTGATGGATCCTGGCATTTCTAATTGGAACACCTCCACCAAGATTACTGCTGGTGTATGTATGGAAACCTTCTTAAGGTTGTATACGTTTAGGCAAGTTACAAGGGTTTTGCCATGGTCCGATCTGCCATGGATCTACTTTTTGTTTGGCCACTAGAATATGCAGTGCATTTCTCACCATTCATGAATACTTTAATACAAGTAGGGAGAATATGTATACCTGGCACCCCTTTCATTTGCTTAACCATCTTCCTGTGTTCGTCAATTGCAGCATTAACAATGTCGAGAGGATCATCCATCTTCCACTTCCAACTCTTGCCAACAGGATTTGTGTGATGCCTCCAACAAAACACACACTTATTTGCACAAGCCAAACTTGGAGTTGCCTCCATGCATCTACCAAATTGAGCATGTAATCAGAAAGGAAGAAAACAACATAGGACTAATTGCAAAGGCCAACCATCTATTTAACAAGCATTCCAAATACCATGTTACAGAAGCAAAAAAAAAGATCACCTGTGGCTTTCTATGCCATAAAATGAGTGTTTGTAACACCCTCCACGACCTCGGAGCTGTGACTTTGTCCATCTACAAATCTTCACCCCACTATGAGAACCAACAATTTTGTAGCCCTGATACAAACACGGGGATTGATTATATGGGGCATAGATCACAATATACAGAATGAAAATATACAGACCAAGCGCATCAACTACACAGAAGAACTATAAAATGTTAGCCCAATCTATACAGAGCGTGCTTCTACCTTACAGGCAAGGACCACAGAGATCTGAGAAAAAAAATACACAACCCTACTGTTAACCAACATGACTTCGGCATCAGTTAAGATCTTCAAAAATCCTAATCAAAAGCTTCAGAAGATATCTGGTTGACCACTTGCTTCAACAACCTCGTTCTAGCAAATAAGCAAACTAAGTATTCTACGTGAAGCATAGATTCTGTTAGCAGAATATATATTAGCTGAATGGATTTGTCTAAGGAGACCACTTTACTTGCTGCCTAGCTATGTTTATGAATAATAATCTGCCTTAGCCCTCAAATGTCTTAAAATTTTGCTCTAGTTCCTCATCTGTGATGTATGTCAGGTATGCATAGATCAATCATGACTGAATGTGCAATACTCCATTTTCTTTATGCATCATCAACTTGCTATAATCGAACTCGTCAAAGTTCCTGAGTTGATGTGCTTTTACATATGCAATCGAGATACTTCCCACTGCCATACAGCTCCTGATTTGCAACAGGAATTGTGCATTATGTATGATAAAGCGTAACAGGAATTTGGCGCTCACTTGCTTCTCTAAGCTCGCCCTGATGATCGGTGTGACCATCGCCCTCACACCGCTCTCCCCTCCATTCGGTAAACCCCCCTCCACCTTCCCATTTTGCCTCCTTGCTGTCGCCTTGCCAGCAATGTCTTCCATGTCAACCTCCCCACCGGCCGCCTCCTCTTCATCATCATCGGACTCCTCCCCTTCCAACTCCAACTCATCAAATCCATCACTCTCTCCCTTGGCCTCCTCTCCAACCTCCTCCCCATTCACCACCCTCAGCACCTTCCCACACCACTCCTCGAACACGGCCTCAAGGTCCCCGCCATCCACGTCGCCCTCCCCTACCGGGACCACCTCGACGGCTCCCAGCGCGCGCAGCCACCGCGAGAAGCTCCTGGCGGCGGCGTTGAAGGTCTCCCCGTAGGCCCGGGACCCGACGCCAAAGACGGCGAAACGGAGGCGGGAGAGGAGGAGCGCCCCAGCGCGGAAGTCAGCGGCGGACTCCGCGAGCCAGCGCGCGAGGAAGGCGGCGGCGGGAGGGGGCGCGCCGGCGTCGTGCGTGGGGAGGACGATGAGCAGCAGCGGGACGGTGGGGAGGTCGTCCGGGTCGAAGGCGGAGGCGTCGGTGGGGCGGGCAGATACGCCGGCGTGCGCGAGGCGGCCGGAGAGGCGGGCGGCGAGGGCCTTGGAGGTACCCGTGGCCGAGGCGTAGAGGAGGGTCGGGGCGGGGGCGGGGGCGGGGGTGGGGGTGGGAGAGGGGTTGCGGCGGAGGCGGCGGAGGCTGATGGACTTGTAGAGGAAGAAGAGGGAGGAAGACGAGAGGAGGAGGAGGAGGGCGAGGTGGGAGGAGGAGGAGGCGGTTGTGGCCGCCGGGAAGGGAGGCATCGCGGCGGTACGCGCGTGGGGTGGTAAACTGGGGTTTGGGGGGAGGTTGCCGGTTTGGCCCTTGAGTTTTGATGTGGGGTTTTGAGCGTGGAACGGGACAAGCTTTCGCTGTTCTAGCTGAAGAGTTCATAGCTGAAACTGATCTAAGGGCCTGGAACCGTGGGGAATGCGTGGATGTTATGTTATTCAGGAAAAGTGCCTCGGTTCAAACAGGCGCTGAAATTATGAAGATAATGCTCCCATCTTATAATTGAACCATTTTTCGATTTGAGCATGTTTGAAGGTTATGCTGATCTTCTCTCCTCCCTTAATTTCTAGGGTTGCATTCCTAAACAAATAGAAGCTGATCATGTTGCAATAAATATGCTGAATTGCCCATGTGATTACGTAAATATGATGGTGCCAACGGACTGTGTGCCCCAGAGATTTTTTGAGCATTTAAAAGTCTACGACAATTCACCTCACTTGAAATTGGGCTTTTTAGGAGTGAACTGGCCGGTGCGCCGTGCGCCACTAGGATTCATCTGGTCAATTATTAAATCTTAGTCATCATGTAGATGGTCTATAAAAAAGAGATGATTTTTATTTATTCAACAAACAATTGTACTAATGAGATCTAATCTAATAAAGAGAGAGGCATCATTCTTATATCCTTATGTTCATGTCTTCTTTACTTTTCGTGTTATAACATGTGATTGATCTACATCAATAACACGATGTCTATAGGTTTTGTTCATGTCTTGCTTTACTTTTCATATTATATCTTGTGCTTGAAACTAATCACAGATTGATTCTTGCATGCATCGCGTTAATCGGTATCAAGGAGGTCAAGGTGCTCCGTCGCCATCCGCACACCCTCGCACCACGCGGACGACACCCTCTACCGAGTTCGCCGAGGCCAACGCCGCTCGGCCACGGCCATGCATTAGGAGCACGAAGCCTCCAAAGCCATGCACGTGAGGATGAAAGCGAAAGGATCAAAGCGCAGGATATTTTAGGGAAAAAGCCTCAGAAAATAAAAAAATTGTGTAAATTTCTATGTGTTGAAAAATTATTATAAACCTCATGTATTTTTTAATTCACGAAGAATCACTAAAATTATAATCTCTCATAGAAAATTTTAAGATTATCTTTCATATTTATTTCCTACATATTATATATTGTTTGGCTTATTATTTGAGTTCATTTGCTTTATTTTACTATAATTGCTTAGCAAATGCTAAAATTACTTAAGAATTTCTTATACCATTATGGATACATGCCACTCATTATTTTGCACCAAGTAAAATTTATGTATGTATATATAGAATGTCTAGTTCACCAAACACGGAGTTTATCAACCATGCCCCATGACATGGAGCCAATCCAACACACTATGAAGTGAGAAGGGTAAGAGAGGCGAGCAAAGAAGGAATGTTTACAAAGTGCATCCCATCCCTCAACCTCAGAAGAGGTGTGGAAAAACCAATAAGGTGAGAAGTCATATGGTTTGAAGGAGCAAAATTGCCATGCATGTGACATCTGAGTTAATGGTTCAAAATGTGATGCACTCCTACACACATTGTCGATGCTTTCCATCAAAAGAACGGAGGGCGAAGGAACGGGAAGGTTGAACTTGTCTATGAGCCAAGTAAGTTCCGGCACAAAGCTCTAGAAACCCCTTTGCTCCTCGATAATTCTCCTGTCCTTAATTTCCTCTTGAATGTCAACAAAGTCGCTCCCTTGAAGATTGGAACAACAATATCTGTTGTGGGGGCGAACCTCAAAACTGAGTAGATTAATGGGGAGATTGACTCTTATTTCATCGAGTCAATCTAGTACCTTGGCAAGTATTTTTAGCATTTTATGAGATATCTTTAGTGGTTATTCTAGTTGAATTTTTATAATGGTTTACAAGCTCCATGAGAGTAAATATTCCAAGTATTTCGTGTGCACGTAGACATCCTATTTTAGCGTTTTATAATAATTTAAATTCTATTATTAAAATTTTCTTATATTGCATCTTCCTTTGCCACATATTTATTGAATTCTTTACTTTAATATGGAACTCGTGTAGCATACCATAAAGACATACGAAGTGTGCATGACCCATCCAAATCTAAGAATAATGAGGAATATCATAAGTAATGCTATCGGTCATGGTATTAATAAGAGTTTCCCAAATCAAGAAGATTTTGGGCGCAGTTTGTGCACAACAAAACTAATAACCGGACCCTCCGTACTGAAAACTGATAGCTAAAAACTCGACATTCCTGGAACGGATCCAGGGGATATATGCAATCAAATTCAACCATTTCTAGAGTCATTTATGTACTCCGGAGTACACGTTCAATTGTAGAACAGACTCACAAAAATAATGATCAATGAGATCAAATGCACTACCATGTTCCTCCTGCAAAATAGAAGAATTATTAAAGCACCACTTTAGGGGATGCAGTCTTGTACGTATCATTCTCATCAATCTTAGATAAAATTTTGAACAATAATACCACATCCTCTCATGAACTAGTGTGGGATAGGTAAACCCCAAGTTTTCCCTTAAATATTCAAATATTTGGCCCTACATGAAGTTGGGACATATGTGCGATTTGAACTAACATACATGATTTTTTTTTATTTGATAAGGATCTATTCCCAACATTAGGGGTGGGGGGAATTAACCCTTAGGGAAGAATGTCGGAAAATCTTGTGGGGAATCATAGGGATCCACACTTGGGAAAATGCACTAGTGAGACAAACATTGAAGAAGTTCGAAAAACAAATGATTAGAAGATTAACTACTCTATTAACTTATACTTTACTGATCAAAAAACATTGCAAAGTCATATATACTTACTAAAAATGCACTGGAGAGCGTGGAGGGTGCGCCCCCTACCGTTCCCTTTCAAAGGCCTTCTTCTAGTAAAAGGTCTAGGACTCCAACTTTCCAAAACCACGAGTACTTAGATACGTCTAGGAATTAAAATCAGGGCAAGGGGACTTGCTTGCTCAGATTAATGAAGCACCCCAAAAGGAAAAGAAGGGGAGCCAGTTGATACCTGACACAAGTCTAGAGCCAAATTCGAATGGCCTTCCGGACTTAAACCTTCCTACAAAGGAAGCAACTAGCAGACATGTGTGCACATACATTGGCGCTGGGAGACCAAAGGACCTGTACCCACAAATGGGAAAATAGTGGTATATAAGAAGAACACCATGAAGAAGCTTCTCACGAAGAGATTTCTACCAATCACATTGACATAAGAGAAGAACTTTTACCGAGCTAATGCAGGCACAAATGTTTTGTAGTCACTTTATAAAAGGGAAGTACTTACGCAAGAAGCCAGTACAACTCTTCATGTATATCCTATGAGATTTAAATGGGTGTTGGTTTGAACACACCTTAAAGTTGATACTTATGCATGGCTTGTTGCTCGAGGTTTTACTCAAAGGAAGAAATTGATTATGAAGAAACATATTCTCTAGTCATGGGTGGAATTACCCTTTAGATATTTTAATCTCAATGACAGTACAACCTAAATTTTAAATATGGTATTAATGGTTGTGGTTATATGATTTTTATGTAAGAATCTAGGTTTGGATATCTAGGTTTGGATATTTATATGAAGGTATATAAAGAAATACCAATTCTGAATCAAGATTAGTCTTGTATAGTGTGAAATTTCATAAGTAACTATAAATACTAAAAGAAGATACAAAATAATTTGGTATATCACTTTAAGAGACCTTTCTATGCAAGAGAAGGTACACGAACAAATGAGAAAATTTTCTTGTGTGTTCATAAAAAAAACCATCGAGCGAGGATTCTATGTACTCGAAGTCTATACTGATGACTTGAACATCATTGAGGCACCAAAAGGATATAGAGGAAGCGACTGTAATGACCCCATTCTTAATACACGATATCAGTGTAGATCATAGTGAGCAAAAGCGATTTCGTTCACCTACATGCATGCATATAGATAGTTCAAAAATTACTCCGATTAAAAACACGAGGACATGTTTCGATATCAACTTAATTTAATAGGAAAATTTATGAAGAATATCTATACCATGACCAGCACTTGTAGAATTTATATATATATATATATATGGATTTTGAAATAGAGTTGTTTTTGTCCTGTTGTTTAATCTCTAAACTAAAATAACAACAAAAGAAGAAAAGAAAACAAATAAAAGAAAAGAAGAAATAACATATTTACCCGTGGGTCCCACCTGCAGCTTTGTTTCTCCACGTACCCCAGGCAACTCACCCGCCCGTAGTCCCCTTTCTTCTCCACGTAGCAGCTCTCTTCCTTATTCCCCAATTCTTTTTTTTTCCAAACCAAGTTCTCCAAAGCCCCCTTTTCTTCCCCATCAGCTCACCACCGCACGCCTCCTCTCCTTATTTCCCCAAATCGGTCCCTCCAAAGCCGCCACCGCCGGCCGGTGTCCCACCGGTCGCCCCTCCGCCTCTTCTTCTTCCCCATCACCTTCTCTCGCACTGGCCACAGCCATGGCGGCCTCCCCCGTCCGCCCCCAACACTTGCCGTTGCCGAATGCACTCAACGCCGGCGAGGCCTCCTCGGCTCCCCGGCCGCCTCTCCTTCTCCCTTACTCCCTCTGCCTCCTCAGCTTCACCCTCACACGCCACCGCCCTTGTGCATCGCCCCCGCCTCGGATCCGGACCCGATGTCGCCGCTGCCTCCGGCAACCGCCGCCCACAGCCGGGTAGTGCCGCTCCTCCACCCCCGTCACCGACCTCAGCACCGCGCCGCCTCCGCCCACAGCTCCTCCACGCCCCAGCTCGATGACTCCGCCGGCATCGACCTCGAGTTCCCTCCACGCCCGAGCTCCCCACGGCGACCGTCTCCTCAAGCTCCCTTCGTCGAGCTCGCGAGCTACCTCTGAGAGCTCCCCTTCCTCCCCGTTGCACCTGCCGCCGGACCACGCCGCCGACTGCAGCGCATGGCACCGCCGCCCCATTGGTGCATCGCTGCCGGTGGGGTTTCGTCGCCGGTGCTCCATCAGCCCTGGATCCGAGCCGTCGCTGCCGCCTCGTCTTCTTCACCGCCATCGACCACCGCGAGCCAAGCCCCGAGCCGACCTCCTCTATTCCTCGTTCTCGCCAACGTCGGGGTGTACCCGTGCTGTCGACCTCCTCTGGTAAATCCTTCCTCAAATCCCCTTGTTGTTGATCCTAGTTCTAGGGTTCCTCCACGATTGGCCGACTGCTCCCTGATTTCTATTGATGCGTAAATTGTACTGCTGCTGGATAGGGGTTGTTTGACCTATGCTGTTATAGCCCACAAATCAGTCGTTTGTTTAGCAGCTAATTGAGTTACCATCAGAGCTAGTTATCTGCATGTCTCTGCCAACGGGACGATTCTATTAGTTTTAGAATTGCCATTGGCAAACTCGTTTGATCTAATGCCTTCCTCTCACTTGCAAGCCCCTCATGTAATGAGATGAGTTAGTATCTAATAATGTAGTTATGATCACACTTAAGTTGAATTTTTCATAAAACCAAAAGCTAGTCTCAGATAACGTCATTTGAAGTGAACTCTGTAAACACTTAATTTATGGTTGTCTCAGTTGTACTTAGACACCACCAATCAGCTTTCACTAGGATAGAAGGTGTAAAATTTGTTAATATGATGTGCAGCCCATTCCGGTCGATGGGTTAGTTTAGGGATTATTAAGCAAAGTCATGAGCTCAAGACAAATTAAACAAGCTAAAATTCCAAATGCATGTTAGCGGTGATGGATATAACTGATGCTCTATACTGGTTGCCGACTAATCAAATCAAGATGGTTAATTGTCTGATCTCTGACACAATCAATAATGAGTAAACCGTAATGACCGTATGATTAACGTGCTGACCATTCGAATATTTAATTGTGCTAGTGACCAACGGTTGTGCTTAATATATCTCATGATTTTGATTACTCAATAAAAGCGCTACTGTAATTAATTAAGTAGTTAATTGACAACTAATTAACCAAGTTAGTTAAGTTAATGGAAGCTAGCCGTAACCAATATTCTTCAAGATGACTATTGAGCGGTTAGTATAACCAGGAATCGAGATGTTCGATTAAGAACATAGTGGACACGCTGATCAGTAAAGCTAATGGCCATGAGCTGTAATTCAGATAGTACTTAAAATGCTATATCGGTTAAGATAGGGAATGATCACTACTTGGTACAATCAATGCATTAGTTACATCCGGATACGACCTAACAGAAGTACCAACAAGGGCAATGATTAGTAAGTTAACACACTAATCTAGTGCAAAGTAAACTTGATTAGAGTACTCGGCAGTTAGAACAATTTAATCTTTTTAGCACATTCACATAGTAACTATACTGATATCCTTACGACAGCTAAGTTCAGATCAGGTGGCAAGTTCCATGTGATTACTGATCGATGACTAGTGCAATAACCACACTGCCATCTTTACGACCATGCTAGTGAAAATAGTGAATAGTTAGAGTAGCATAATGAGGTTAAATAAACTAGTTGGTAATACTTTTTCATATGAACCCGACCAAGATGCAAAGCAAACTGTACAGGATCGGATGGGGATGCTAACTTTTAACCAGCTTTCAGGTTAACTAGCTAACTAAATATTGTGGTATCAACATTTGAGTAATCAGCCTCAAATCATAGCTAATCGCTTAAGTAAGAGTTTACCAAGTTAATAAACCACTCAACCCTACCTACCACATAAGCAATCCTGAAATAAACCATTGGAAATTGCTTAAGCGATTTACGTCTATGACGAGCAAGTCTCGTAGATAAGGCTGAAACCTTCCGGGCACAATTTAGTGACATTTCGTTGCTAACCATATATTGATACCAAAATAAGAATTTTAGCCTTTGTCAATAGCTCCGTTTAGAGTATTCGTTTGCTCAATTCTGACGGGCGATTTGTAAGTTACAGCCAAAATACTCCTGCTGTTTGTCGTCGACTACGCGGTTGGACAGTAAACTTGTGGCACCCCCGGTTGAGTGCTGGGTCACCCAGGTGTGCGCGAGGGACAGCGGAACGGAGCGCGCAGCAGTGAGCGAACACTTAGAGAAAATTTGGGCGAATCAAGAAGTGGGTGTAACTTGTATTCCGTACCCCCAACTTGGGGGGTGCTCCCCTATTTATAGGTCTCGGGGAGCGCAGTGCCAAATTACAATCCTGCCCCTAGGTAGGTTATGGTCCTACCCCTGGTCCGCCGTACGGACGAGGTCTCGTAGGTCATTCGTACATCGCCCGTGGAGGCATATACCCTAGCATCTACGTGACATCCGGTACGACACGCCGTACGGGACGTCATGCTATCGGGCCCCGCCCGGGGGTCGCTTGCACTTTGGGTTGTCGAACGTTGTCGTACGACTCCACGTTGGAGTCGTCGCGCAAGGGCCTGTACTCCGGGCGCATCTGCGCTTGTAGCCCGCGTACTCCACGTGCTCCTGCGCCTGCGCTTGTACTCCGCGTACTCCGCGTGCACCCGCGTCCGCGCTTGTACTCCGAGTACTCCGCGTGCACCCGCGCCTGCACTTGCACTTCGCATGCGCCTACGCTTGCGCTCTGCATGCGTCAGCACTCACGGTCTGGACTGTCACGCGGACGCTAGTTCCTCTTAACTACAAAAGAGACAGATGTGAGTAAGTACACACCTTACCGTTACTCGTTTCCGTTCGGGACGCGCGGGGACCCCTCCCACAACACTGTCCAAATTTCATTCAATTATAAATTACATCTTCGACTAATTGGAATGGCCATGTTAGTGCAAGAATTAACCCATGAATCTTGTATCTATAAAGATTGTTGCATATGTGTTGTGTAACCATGTCGATAGCCATGGCATCTTAATATATATAACTCATGTCATCTCTAAAAGAAGTTGAATCTGAAGTTCTACACTTAGCACTTTATACCAATCCACTAGAATTTAACCCATACCTTTAAATTGCCCATCTCTAAAAGAAGTTGAATCTGAAGTTCTACACTTAGCACTTTATACCAATCCACTAGAATTTAACCCATACCTTTAAATTGCCATGTGTACATCATACCTGTTATTACTACGATAATCCAAATTTTATTAAGATAAGCTAACATTAATCGATCAAACTTGCATGTTGTTTAATCTTGCTTAAAGGATATCCACATCTACCTTAGTTGCATATCTCGAAGCATGAACACATTCATGTTCAAAGCTCAGTCATATTAAGGTTATAATACAACTAAAATTGCAATGAAATATAGAAGTACTAGCATACTCATGTTAAATCGATACTTCCTTTTCATCGTAATTACATCCATGCATCCTCGCCATGTTCCAATTAGCTTCTTAGGTTTGCTTTTCTGTTTTGGAGGTTATCTGCTTCTTATCGGTGTTTCAAACATTTTGGGATTCTTGCGAATGATCACCGGCGTATTATACTTCTCCCAGCAATGAGGCAAGCTCTGCAAAGCTCGATAAGATTCCTAACTACTTATGCTATGGTTTTGAATAAGATGTTTGCTTGATTGCAAATTAGTTGTACTACTATGTGATGGCGAATCAATAGCATGGTAGGGTTAATTGGTTGCAAGATCAGCGATGATCTTTTAAATCGATGAACAAAATATGAAACCCTAATTGTGAGTTGTGAGGGCCGGGGTACCGTCACCTACTGATGGATCGACAGGGTGCAAACCTGATCGATGCCGGTGTCGTAGGGCTTTACCCGTCACCCACGGCGGAGTTGAATTGAGATTGGTGGGAAGTCACGGTCGGCCAACCCTATACTTACACATTCTTAATTCATCTCTCGCGTCAGGACAAGTCTTGCGTGCCTTGCCTGACCACAGATCAGATTGAGCCTTGCTTGGAGCAACCATAACTAAATCGGCTTGTTTGGTTTGCTCTGAATGCTTGAAATGGTCTTACTTGACTATCTTGAAATTACCTGGTCTTGGTTGACTAGTCTGAGAATTTGATTAAGTCTTGTTTGACTTAACGTGAGCCATATGGATGAATCTTGGTTGATTTCCATAGTTTGATAATCTTAGATTTATTGCTTTAAATCTTAAATTGATTGATTGGTATGAATCTTGATGATATTGCTTTACTGTTCATGATTATGCCATGTTATCATGTGTTAATGCTAAATACATGTGTAGTATTCAATTCTTGCTCAATGCCATGCTTAAGATAATTAGGATAAGCCTACAAAGCATCTTGCAAGTACGAAAGTACTTAAGAAATTCAATTCCTAAACCGTTGCAGGTGAGACTAATATAGAAGATTTCTACGTTGCTGATTTTATCAAAAAGCGATGTTCTCTTGCAAGTTGTCCTTCGCGGTCACACGTGTGGATTACGTGTTTCTCAGGAAGATGGTCGGGTTGCCATTTCAAGGGCTTTTCGATTTCTTTCCGCTGCTATTTTCCAGGTTAAAAGTTGTAAACGACCTTCGAGTCGTTATTTATGTGACGTGAAACCTCTCTCGGGTAAGAGGCGATTATATATTTCTGAATAACTCCTGTCTTCTAGAGTTTGACCTGTGGTATGAAGTCGTTAATTGTGATCGTTCTATATACAATGCGTGTATGATTGAAGTATATGGAATTGATCGTAAAGAAGTGATGCATCTCTTAGTATTCACTCCGTGAAGTGTTTTCGGTTGAGTGACCCACTAGCTGAGATGCAGTGCCGGCTAGGCAGGGTGTGGACAATCGTACCGGGCTTTCGAGCGACCCACTAGCCTACGGGCTAAGTTAGGGTGTGGGTGCGACTGTCGGGCTCCTCCGATCTCATTTTGCTTAGTGAGCTTAAGAGCAGCGTCAAGTCTTTACCGGACTTTGATTTCATTATCAACCCCTCCTTGTGATAAGTGTGTCCTTGCCCGCTTAGCCAATCGTGAGTGCATACGACGCCTGATAAGCGTATGATGGATTGGTTAGGTGTCGGATCATCCAACAGTGAATGCATACGACATCTAGTGAGCGTATGGTGTGCTAGGTGGTTTCTCGGGTATTCGGACCTCGCATCGCGGTTGGAGTTGGTTATGAACTCGGGGTCCTGACAGCGACCTTGTACATAAAGTTTAAGTTCGAAATAGGAATGAAGGATCTTGGTAAGATCAAGTTGTGCTTAGTCTTGCAGTCCAAAGAAAATATATGAATGGATATAATACACCAACTTGATCAAGCTCATTCAAATAGATATGGCAAAACCATCTACCTACCTAAAGTTTTCATGAAGTTGAAATGGTTTATGTAGCACAAATGAGATTGGTTATACTGCACATTACTGTCATGTATTACTCCGTGATGTATCATTCATATTATTCATGAATGAATAAAATAAGACGAATAAGCTGGAATCTCAAAGAAAGCTCACCACAATTTTCAGAACTAATTGTGAGAAGCCTATCATAAAGATTAAATTATAATGCGATAATCACTTTCTACATATAATATTACCCATAATGTTTCCTTTGGAAATATATAAGTCAGATATGAAGATTCTAATGTGAGCGATCTTGAGGGGGGGTAAATACAAAACAAACTTTAATTATGATGCTTGAAATATGAACGCTCCTGATTTGATTTACTCAGAAGAATCAAACATTAATAGTTGTTTTGTTCTTTGAAATATATTCCACGAGCAAAAATACGGATTAAAACATCAATTCTCAAATGCTTAGCTTGAATAGAAATCCGCCTTGTATCTGTGTAAAATTCAAGGGGAGCAATCCCTGAATAAAGAATTAACCAAACGATATAGTAATGGTGAACATTACGAGAAATATCATTCATTGATTAAATCAACTAGAGATTAATCAAACTCATATGGTTGCACTCTTTTTTTCTTTGATGAGTTTTCACGAAAGTTTCTCATCCACAAGGTTTTTGACGAGATAACTAGTGCAATATGAAGCAACAATGCTATGCATTATTTCTCCAATTCTCCCATTGGGGTTTTCAGAGTTTTAATGAAACAGGGACATTTCGTAGTAATTACTACGCCAGGGGGGGGTGGTGTGAAACCGACCTCTTAAGGATTGGATCGCCCGATGCATTGTACCACTCTAGGGTTCATTTGGTCAATTACTAAACTCTAGTCATCACGTAAATGGTCTATAAATAGAGGGGTTATCATTGTTTATTTAACAAGTAATTATACTCATGAGATCCAATCAAATAAAGAGAGAGAGTGTCATCCTTATATCTCAGTGTTTATTTCCTATCTTACTTTTTATATTACGACGTGATCTACGTCGATAACATAATGCCCATAGTTTTTTTCAACAGAAACAATATGTCACTCATGCTCAAAGGTACAAGTGCAGTACACGCCACGCTCGTCCAGGCCATCGAAACCGAGCTGGGTACCCACAGCTGATGCCCATGGCCGGCATGTGGGGGTTTCGCTGGCCGCGCGAGACATGGTAGTGGTGTTTCGGCTTGACACCGCAAAGGTGGTGCAAATGCTAGTAGCCGGAGACGTAGTGTGTTAGTCCTTCGACCGAAAGAGAAAGCTCCGCTCTTACTTTAACTTAAAATTAAGGAATGATTCACTGATGCAATCTTACAGTGGGGAGGCTTGTGGTGCGCATGTATGGAACAGATGGGATTAGTGGATCACCAGCAAACGCTACTTAATTAAGCCTCCATTTTCTTCTACAACCATTGCCCCAGGGACCAAAGGATATGTTAGTTTTTATAGGTAAAACAACTGCTCCAAGCAAATAAAGTACAAAATTTTGGAATTTAAAAACCTATTCAAGATCATGCAATATGCATATCTTTTTTTTTGAACTATGTAATATGCATATCTTTCTAAGCAGCTACTTAAACGGTTTCATGCTTTGGAGGAGAGAGGGCAAACTAATCTCGTGCAGGCACACCTCTGAGACGTGGGCCTTATATGGGTCGCTATTGTGTAGCACGACAAGGGCCTATTTCGTTGCAAGGTTGAGCTGAACGAGCCCAACTTCACCAACATACAAGTGCACAGTGCCAGCTCCTCTCCCTAAACCCCTCCCTCAAACCGAATACAGTTGTCCTCAAAAGTTCTGCCTGTCCATTAGCACCCGCCGGCTCCACCTCGACTCCCCCTCCGCCGTGGATGCTGACAACGTACACATCGATGTCACCTGGAGCTTCGAGGCGACCAAGCTCAATCTCCTGTCCGCCGAAGCGGCCAGGATGAGCTCATCTTATGGCGCTCAACATCTCGCTAGCGCAGCCCTGCGGCAGCTCGATCGCCGTCGCCTACGCCATGTAAGGGCCGAGCTCTCACTCGATTTCGCTCTCACATGGACACACTCACACACACACACACAGAGGATAACAGGATGAACATCAGCGAGGATTCAAGCCAAAGATGCACAAGACACAGGAATTTGGGTTCAGTCCCCCTTCAACATTGGGGAACCCCTTTTTTCTTTTTCGCTAGGCTTACTCTGCTTCACTGAGACAGAGTGTCCTTATACTTTTTTTTTCCTGCTGGCTACTGTTCGCACGAAATTGGATCCGTGAAACACCTAGGTAATATGGAGTCGCCAACCGCACTTACGTGTGCGATGAACGGTTGTTTTTCGGGCAAAACAACAAAGGATAACTATCGTACTTACGCGTACGACGAGCGATTGCTTTCCGAGCAAAGCAACAAAGATCCTCTGACTTACATGCAGAAGAACCGATCGTTTTTCAGCGCAAAACGATAAAGATCTAAACTAGAACAAAAAGGTAAAGGTAAAAGTAATAGATTGATTTGTGTCGATTGTTGGATGTTTTTCAATCGGCCATCACCCCTCATATTTATAGGGCGGCTGGTCTTCCCGTAGGAGATCAAAACTCCTAATCCTAATTGATTACAGATATACAATCTTTCCTTATTTAAAGGATCCTGATCTATTATACATATGACTTGCTATCGCCCAGGACTCCTTCTCGGATACGAGACATCTTTCCATATAAACCGGGAGTCTTTCTGAGTTTGCAGTCAATTCCTTCCTTCTAAGACTCTTTCCCTAAGTCTCCGTGCCGGATAAGTCTTGGTGATAAAGGACTCGTCATATCAACTTGTCCACGGATCGACCTGATTGCATCGTGACTTGATTCTGCTGGGATTCGGCTCTGTCCGACTTGTGCCTTCTCGGGGACTTGAGTACTCGGGAACATCAGTACTCGGAAATGCCAGTACTCGGGGACACGGGCCCGGGTGCTCGGTACTCGGACGTGCCGGCATTCGGAATTACCAGTGCTCGGGACCGCTAGTACCCGGGTCCGCTAGTACTCGGGAACGCCAGTACTCGGGGATGCGAGTATGAGTGCTTGGTACGTAGGCGCCCTATTGCTCGGGTCGATGGTGCTCGGGGTCGCCACTGTTGAATGCCCGGAGGTACTGCTCGTGACTTGATGACGTAGTACTCGAGACATTAGCACTCGGGGACGTCTCTGACTGCTCGGGTCTTCGGGAACTTCTGCGAGTACCTTCGTACTTGGGACGTGACGAGTACTCGGGGAAACTGCGGACTGCTCGGGATGCGAGTACCCGGACCTGCACTTCAAGAGTTAATGCTAAATCCATAGCGAGTAAATCCATTATTCTAATTTGGCCAACCACATAAATACTTTAAGCCAAATTACGCTGTAAACAGCTACGACGTGCCAAACTTAAGCATGGACTGCTACAACATTTGCAGCTCCACACTTTACAAATATTGTCCAGATGCTTTTATATTTGCAACCTGACAATTTCACATGAAACAAATACATAATGTTTATTGCAAACTTTGGAGCAAGAATGAGATTAACCCAACATTCTCCCCCTTAATCTTGTTCTTATCACCTCACTTCATTGACTCCAATCATGTCCCTCATCTCCTGGAATTCACCCGTCCAAGTGATTTAGTCAAGATATCAGCTAGCTGATCTTCAGTGCTCACATGTTGCACATTGATCTTTCCTTCTTCCACACAATTTCTGATGAAGTGATATCTGGTATCTATATGTTTGCTTCTGTCATGATGAACAGGGTTTTTGGTTAAGGATATTGCAGACTGATTGTCTACCCTGATCAACACTTGCTATGGCTCAATGGACTTCAGTTGAGCTAGTAAACGACTGAGCCAGAGTGCTTGACATGCAGCAGTACTAGCAGCAATATACTCCGCTTCACAGGAGGATAAAGCCACCACTTTCTGTTTTTGAGAGACCCATGTAATCAAGTTTGAACCAAGAAAGAATACTATGCCAGTTGTACTCTTTCGGTCATCAACATCCCCAGCTAAGTCACTATCGCTATAACCATGTAGGTCTGGTCCCCCCACTTCATCCCTTCTATAGTGATAGCCTAGGTTAATAGAACCCTTTACATACCTGAGAACTTGCTTAACTGCTACCATATGCTGAATTGTTGGAGATTCCATGTATCTACTAATCATGCCAACAGAGTAAGCGAGATCAGGGCGAGTGTTCACCAGGTACCTTAGGCTTCCAACTACACTTCGATAGTAGGTAGGATCCACCTTTGCTTCAGTATCTGACTTAGATAGTTTGAGTCTTGGTTCCATGGGAATATGACATGGATTACAGTTTGCCGTTCCTGTCTTCTCAAGTATCTTCTTTGCATAGCTGGTTTGGCATAAGGTAATACCAGTTGTACTCTGAACTATTTCAATGCCCAGATAGTAGGACACCAGTCCTAGATCACTCATCTTGAATAAAGTCATCATTTGTTCTTTCAACTTGATGATTTCTTTTCACAAGATCCAGTGATTACCATATCATCGACATAAACGCCAACTAACAACTTGACAGTGCCTGAGCTTCTCACATATACAGCATGTTCCACTGGGCATCTGTCAAAACCGAGACCTAATAGACCTGCATCAATTTTTCATTCCATGCTCGAGGTGCCTGTTTCAGTCCATATATGGCATTTTTCAGCTTCATTACTTTGTGCTCCTGTCCTTGCACTTCATATCCTGGAGGTGCCTAATAAATACATCCTCCTGAATTTCCCCATTCAGGAAAGTAGACTTAACATCCATGTGATGTAGCTGCCACCCTTCTTGTGCAGCTAGAGCAACCATCAAGCAAATTGTCCCCAATTTGTGCCACTGGAGCGAATACCTCATCATAATCGACTCCATGTTGCTGAATATAACCCTTTGCAACCAATCTGGCTTTGTGCTTTACAGATGGGTCCTTCTTCAATTTGTATACCCACTTAAGCCCAATGGTCTTCTGTCCTGTAGGTTGATCAACCATAACCCACGTTTCATTGTCAGTGATCGACTTGATTTCTTCATCCATGGCTCGCTACCAACATATTTCCTTTTTAGCTTCAATATGTGATTTTGGTTCCTCTGCTCCCAGTAGACATAAGCCAGCTTCCAAATCACACGGTGGCAATGCATCAAGCAATTCTTGTACGCTTTTGTACCCTTGCGGACCAACACTGTCTGGTGTTTCAGTCCCAGGTGTGTTTGCATTTTCACAGTCTGCCATATCTGCAGCAGGACTTAGCCCAACACTTAATGGAGTTTTGCTTCCTGCAGGTGTCCCTGCAGGAGTGACATCTTCTGTATCCTCCTTGTCTTGCCCTGTGATTTGAGTAACTTCTGACTGAGGTTTAACACTATAATCTTCAGTGGCACTGGCCGATACAGGATATGCTATACTAAATACATCTCATGGATATTTTGTTTCATTTCAGTAACTTTGCTCCAGTCCCATCCTTTACCTTCTTCGAAAACAACATCAGGAGATACAATTATCTTCTTTGATTTTGGATGAAATAATCTGTACGCCTTTGACCCAGCTTCATAGCCAAGCGTCACTATACAAATACTCCTATCAGCCAACTTTGTGAGATTCGGTTTGGTTACTTTAGCATGTGCAACACAACCAAAAATCCTCAAATGCTGTACTTTCGGTCTTCTGTTGTACCAAGCTTCATATGGTGTTTTGTCAGCCACACTTTTGGTTGGTGCTCGATTCGACAGGTATACAGCTGTTGTCACAGCTTCTCCCCACAATGCTCCAAGCATAGACTTGCTTTTCAGTAAGCTTCTTGTCATACCAATAATTGTTTGGTTTCTTCTTTCTACCACCCCATTCTGTTGAGGTGAATATGGTGCTGTTAGGTAATGCATTATTCCACGCTCTTCACAATAAGCTGTGAAATCCCTTGAGGTAAATTCGCCACCCCTGTCAGTTCAGAGTGCTCGAACTTTGCAGGCTACCTCTGCTTGTGCTCTACTGCAGACTTTATGAAATGCCTCGAGAGCTTCATCTTTCATTCTCACAAGCACTAACCACATAAATCTGTTGAAGTCATCCACTACTAACTAGAAATACCTTTTGCCACCTGGTGTAGGTGGTGAGATCGGGCCACAAAGATCTGCATGAACAAGGGCCAAGGGTGTATCTGCTCTGAACACTGCTTCTGCTGGAAATGAGCTTCTCCTCTGCTTCCCAACCAGGCAGCCTCACATACTTGTTCTACATGGCTGATTCGAGGCATGCCAATCACCATTTCATCAACGGCTAACTGTCGTAGTGATTTGAAGTTTAAGTGACCATATCGACCATGCCACAGCCACGCTGCCTCATTGAAATGTGCCATCATACACACTGGCCTTCCCATGTTCAAATCAATCAGATACAGACGGTTTACTGACCTTGTTACCCTAGCCAGCAATTTCTTGTCTCGATCATAAATCCAGAGCTTATCCTCATCAATTACCACTTTGCATCCATTTTCAGATAGCTAACCAATGCTTACAATGTTGCTCTTAAGTGAGGGGATCAGATATACGTTTGCCAGGGCACGGTGCTCACCATTTTGACACTGGAACAGGACAGTACCTCATCCAACAATGGCAACGGTAGAACCATCACCGAATTTTACTTTACCATTTACTGATCTATCAATGTCAGTAAATTTTGTCTCAGCACTGGACATGTGATTACTTGCTCCAGTATCTAAATACCATACACCTTCCCCATGCTTTTCAACATCACGAGGATGAACTTTCTCCTCATTCAGAAATACTTCCCCTTGCACTTTTTCTGCAACATGATTCAGCTCACATGTTTGAATCATCAGCAAGGCTTGACCTTCTCCATCTTTTACTGCAACGTACGCCTTCTCTTTCTTAGGTTTCTTGCAGTCCCTTTTGAAATGACCATACCTACCACAATTGTGACATTTTACCTTCCTGATGTCAAATTTCCATTCCTTATCTCTAGTCTGCTCACTTTTCTGGTTAGCACTGCCATGCTTTGGTGTGTATTCAGACTTATACTGCTGCCCACCACTGCTCGATCCCTCTGCTGATTTCTTCTTGCCAGAGAAATATTCCCATTGCGAGCGGGACAACATAAGGTGTTCTCCTTCCTTTGGATCACCAAACCTAGAGCGTATGCGCTCCTCATATGCCTTATACCTCCCAACCAGATCTTCCACTGTCAAAGTATTTAGTGGAACGCATTGCTCGATTGAGGTGACAATATGCATAAACTTGGCTGGAGCTGTAGCTAAAAACTTCCGCACTACCCTGAGTTCAGGAATGTCCTCACCGAGAGATTAAAGTCCAGCAACCAACGTGTTGATGCGCTGTGCGAATGCATCGACCTGCTCGTCATCCACCATCTTCAGCTCCTCGAAGTCCAGCCGCTGCGACTGTAGACTAGCTTCGCGGATGCGCTCATGGCCTACATTTGCCACCTTGATGGCATCCCATGCCGCCTTCGCTGAGTCACGGCCGGCGAGCGAGGCCATGACAGAGTGGCACTGCTGAATAGATCCCCAGGAGCGCTTCACGGTCGACTTCATAGTCAACATCCGTGCTCTCAATTGCTTCCCACACGCGCGCTGCCTGAAGAGCGACTCGCATCTTCATTGCCCATATGGCATAGTTTGAGCAGGTCAGCTGCGGCCATGAGACAGTCGGCCGCGCTCGCGACTGTGGTGGTGCCAAGGTTGCCAACAGCAGAGTGGAACCAGATCCACTTCCACCATCGATTCCGATCTCCTTTAGCTTTTCCCCCATCTTCACCCACGCCTCCTTTTGCTCCGCCTCCAGCCGCACCAACCGCTTCAACTCCGCCGCCTCCGCCTCCTCCTTCAGGCGTTTCTGCACCGCCTCTGACGTCTCGTCCGGTTTCGGTGCCATCTCCCTTGCCGCCTCCTAACCTAATGCTCTGATACCAAATGTAAGGGCCGAGCTCTCACTCGACTTCGCTCTCACGTGGACACACGCACACACACAAGATAACAGGATGAACGCCGGCGAGGATTCAAGCCAAAGATGCACAAGACACAGGGATTTGGGTTCAGTCCCCCTTCAACATTGGGGAACCCCTTTTTTCTTTTTCGCTAGGCTTACTCTGCTTCACTGAGACAGAGTGTCCTTATACTGTTTTTTTTCTGCTGGCTACGACGTGCCAAACTTAAGCATGGACTGCTACAACATTTGCAGCTCCACACTTTACAAATATTGTCCAAGTGCTTTCATATTTGCAACCTGGCAATTTCACATGAAACAAACATATAATGTTTATTGCAAACTTTGGAGCAAGAATGAGATTAACCCAACACGCCGTGTCGACGTGCAGAGCGACGATGTACAACTCGTAGACGGACACTGGGTCCCGGTACGAGTCCGCAAGGCATAGTCAATGGACGGTGCGCCCGATGACGATGTGGCGGGTCGGGGATCATGCAACGCCAGGGACGGCGGGCTCCACGGGGGAAGGTGGGCGTCGCGGGCGGCGCCCCATTTTCCCTCCCGTGATGAGTAGGTCTGGGTTCGGAGGCCTCTGTCCGCGACGAGCTGCTCGAAGGAGCGGCCGTTGTCGTCGACGGCGAGCAAGGCGTGCGGGTAGTAGTTTTTCGCGGACATAGAAGGAAGGTAGAACGTGTGGCCCGTTAAGCTGTCGCAGACGCGAAGCTCACATGGAGCGTTCATATATGGAGGCTCGCCGCGACTGAGGACGACGAGGCCGTCGCGCGAGGCCACGGGCTCGAAGCTGGGGTTCGCATTGAAGTGGCTGAGGAGGGGTTCGGGTGAGGGCAGGGCCTGGACTACGCGGCGCACGGGTCGATCGGATTCGGCGTCGTCGCTGTCCTCGAGCAGCAGGTAGGAGATGCCGCGGAGGAGGGCGGGGTCGAAGCCACCGTACGCGGCGGCGCGGAGGCCCCGGTCCAGGATGGCGCCGCGGAGGTGCCTGGAGGTGGAGGTGGCGGCGCAGCGGACGATGGTCACGAAGTCCGAGCGCGCGGCGATCTCGAGCAGGAGATCCAGCGGGAGGGCCGGTGGCGCCGCGATCGTCGTCTCGTTGGTGCATGCGCGTAGGCGTTTCGTTGACGTGGCCGGTCTGTTCGGGTCTGTGCAAGTGCATGCCCGTTTGGTTGACATGGCTGGTTGGTTTGGTTTACACGTGGCTTTGGCCCCCCCGGCACGTGGCACCGCACGGGCTCCTCTGCAACTCCAACTGGTCAACTGGTCGGACTCGGAAGAACCACGGCGAATCTGCTGCCAAATTCTGCCAAATGATTATGATAGTGCAGCGAATTGACCATGTTACAATAAACTAGCCGAATTGCCCGGGTAATTGCTTGGCTAGATAATAGAGTACAATTGTTTATATTTACAGAATATAGCTTATCTGTTATATATAACTCCAATGTTGTCGCTGAATTCTCAGGGTACATGTGGTAAATTGATGTTTTTGAAATACAAATGCACGCCTAGAAAGTACGAAAATAGTGGACTTGTATGAAGCACTGTTCTCCAATTCTGTATAAAAGAAAATATGTAGCATTTTTTTCTCAAGAAAAGGGGGAGGTTACACAATACAAATCTTTGTTCAGATGTTGCACATTGTTACAACTTTCAAGAACACTAAGCAAGTGTTCAAATTCTGCAATCTTTACATGTAGCTACATCTTTCAGGAACACAAAACAATTGTTCAAATTTACATCCTTTACACATTGTTACAATTTATCAGAATTAACAAATTCTCTTTTATCTTGTACAGCCCTGTTTCCAGAATCCAAGACTTCTGTTCCAGGTAGTCGTAGTCCCCTTTGTTACAACCTAGAGCTGGATGCTGCTAAAGACGAACCGACAAGTGTAACACCAACCACAACCCGCCATCAATCGTGTGCTCAAACTCAGGAAGCAGATATTTAGCATATCGTGGAAGGCAACGAACGAATAAATCATGTATCTTTATCCCAGATTAACAACCAGGGAAAATCAGTAACTGTACCACTTCAAAATTGGTATGCTGGGAGCCTTGTGATTTGACAGGTAAGCTCAAGGCCGCCATGTTGTTTTCTTTACAGACATGATGCCCTCCTTGTCCTTTCTGAAGGTCATCACAATTTCCCAATGCAGTGATCTCAAAATTGTCTCCAGTGGGTCAAGAATCTCAAGTTTTTCCCGGATGATGGCCCAACCTCCAGGTCTCAAAATCCGGTCCATCTCAACCAAAATTGCAACAGGTTGCTTACATCTACATTATGCAAGCAATATCATACCAAGCATTATAACAGACCAAACATTTATACAAAGCCCAAGTCCAAGTAAGGCTACTCTTTTCAACAACATACCTGTTCTTCAAGCGTGAGAATAAATGGTCAGCATGGAGAAGATCGTAGGACCTTGGATATGTGCTAAATGGTTCGCACCAATCATGATAAACACCAATTAGCCCGCGCTCATAGATTACAGGTAGGGTGTCTGGAGCATGCACAGGAACAACATTCATGACCCAAACTTTTTTAGATGACAAAGCTGAAGCAAATCTGCACGGAAACAAACAATCAGAGCTAATTCATGACATATATTATAAAGTAACATTGCATATTACTAAGTGCAATTCTATTTATGAATTGGGAATTAGGAAAGGAGATTGTACCCTCCGTATATGGATTTCATATCCAGTACGTTTCGGATATTTGACCAATCAATGCCCAAACCATCCAGGTACGATTTCTCAACAACAGCCTTCCAATGGCTATGATCAGCAGCGACCCTTGTTTGCAAGTCCCCAAGCCACTCAGGAAAAGTCTCAAGCCTCTTGGGCCACTCTTCAGGCCAGTCACTGCCCCTTTCTTCAATACCAACAGGAGCTTTGTGCAGGCAATGCTTGATTGGAGTATACCTACAAAGGAAAACCGAAGTTGCTGTTTTAGAAGCCAAACAAACTCTAGTGTACATAATTAAGGAAACACCTAACTGATGTAATCCAAGTATCCTACTTACCATGCAGTAGCTTTGTTTTGATTTTCCTTGCAAAATGGAGGATCTTTTCTTGCTCTCAGATCATATTGCTCATTTGAGGCTGGTCGTTGAAATATCTTTACTCCAAGCTCACTGACATCATCACTATTGTAAGCTATTACGTTCCAACAAATCGCAGTCATTGAAGCTGATATTCCTGGAAAGGAAACAAGAATATGGGGGAATGTGAATAGGCAAGTTCTTCAAGAGTTTTTTTTAACAGAGACAAAGAAATTTAAACTAATTTTGGGGGAAAAAGGAACATGACCAGTAATGGCACCATGCAAGTCATGCTAACATTATGCTTATTAATTTATAATGACATCAATGTTTCAGCAATTCCAGTTTATTCTATATACATAGTAATGTGGCATACCTTCTTCACTCTCGAGGTCACCATGTCTGCTTGATATAATGAAGTATCCTCCTGGGCGAAGGATCCTATTTATCTCTAGGAGGAGCTTTCCACCTAATACATAAATACATATTGTTGTTCACGATGTGAGTAACACAATATAGTGAGTTAGTGACATGCTGGATCTACAGAGGAATGAAGCAGCACATGCACACCATTAGAATGCCATGGTATGTTGCATTCACCACAGTGGATAGCATCAAATGCACCACTAGGGAAGGGTAATCTTCTAGATCCCAGACTGCCAACTGTTGCAGGGATGCCACGTTCAACGGTAACTTGTGCAAGGTCTGTTTGGTCACTCATAAGGCCTAAAGATAGTGTAATCACATCCTTCTCGAGTAGAGCGACTCCAAATCCAGCACTTTTGCATCCAATGTCCAATACTATGCGAATATTTTTACCCCAGTCAATATCAGGTGCCATCTATGTGACAAAGAAAGTAACGTGTAGATTGTGTTAAGCACTAAGACATGTGGAATACCTAGAAGAGTAATAAATAGAACTATTTGCATTTCAAATTTCAAAACGCAAAAATTGTTCCATCTTAAATTTTAGACAAGGACCATTAATTTGTTTCCATTCTTTGCCATCATATAAGATTGCAGATCAGTGGCAAGTGTTTCACAGTTGATCAAGCCACCAAGAAACGACCCTTCAGAAATCAGGATAGCTAATGGAGCATTAATTGGGACACAAAATTTGAACCAAAGAGAAGAATTGCGAAAATCATCTGCACAGGTCGCAGCAAAGCCATTAACCTTCTTCCATGCAAAATGGTTCAATCTTAAACAAACAGAACTGCATGCATATATTTCCCAAATGTTGGTTCCATATTTTCATTTCTATCCCATACTTTTGCTAACTGATGTGTCCACTTATTATTACACTTATTTACAGTGCAAGCTAGTGAGCAATGTGCAGAAATTGATTTAAAAGCATTTCAGTAGTAGTAACTACTAAGTACTAGTCACTTCAAAAAAACAAACAAAAAACAAAAAACTACCAAGTACTAGAGCTTTTTCTGCATACAACTACCCTGCGTCTAATCCAATTTAAAGATCCACCATTTGTTACCTCATCAATTGATTCAACATAATGGCTTGCGCCACCTTTGAACTCTGATTCCTCCGGTGGGAACATCAGGTGCTCACCTGTCCGGTTCAGCCAGCTGTGGCCCTTAACATAACTTGACAACCTAGGATGTCCAACATTCCCATACCAAACCTGCGGGCGTAAGTGCATAACAACAATTCATCAAACAAGAACAACCTAAGCAGCAAAAACATCATAATTTACATCAATTATGCTCGACTCCTCACCTTCTCCTTCCTCTCCGGCCATGGAGCAGGCGGCTTATACTCCTTGGGCAGCGATACCAGGCACGTCACTGGCGACCTCGGGCAGCTCCGCTCGTGGTGCCTCTGGCTCCCATCCCCTTCGAAATCCACGCAAGGGATATAGTAGTGGCCGCTCTTGGCGCCGCAGTGCTTCCAGTGGTAATGCGCGGCCGGGCTGAACAAAGGCGGCAGTTTCTTCTTCTTCTTTGAAGCCTTCGTCTTCGCCGCCTCTGCCTCCTCCTCGTCGCCGTCTAACTCACTGGCCTCGTCGGCCAACTCCAGCTCCGGCGGCTTCTCATCCGCCTCCTCAGGCGCCTTCCCTGCGTTGTCCCCATTGTCCTCTGGCACGGACAACTCCACCTCCTTCTCCTGCTCCTCCTCCTCCTCCGGCTCTGTCTCCGGCTCCAGCTCCTTCTTCTCCTCGGGAACCTGTTCGGGTCTCGGAGCCGGCTCAGTGCGATTGGCCTTCGTCGCAGCGGCATCCAGCGAGGCGGTGGCATTGGGGTGGCGGTGGGATCTGGATGGAGAATGGTGCTTCTTGTGACTGTGGGAGCCAGTGGGGTGGGGCTTCCTGTGGCCGACGCTGGTGCTGTTGCTGCGGGAGGCGGGTGGCGGGTGGGCGATGTCGGCGGCGAAGTAGGTGCGCTCGGTGGAGATCTGCTGGGAGGAGGAGGTCGGGGAGAGCGTGGTCCATGTGATGACGAAGGAGAGGCCGAGCGCGATGGCGATCGAGACCTTGGCGCCGAAGCCCAGCGGCGGCCGCCCCCTCCACCATCCCACGAGGGCGGAGGGGCGGCCGTGAGGGCCGTGGAACACCGTCATGCGGCGCGGCGGCGGGTGGGCGCGGCTTGCCCGTCGGTGGAGGGGAGCGGGGGTGGTTGGCGTTGGACTGTGGAGAGCGAGAGGAAATTTGGGAAGAACAAGTTGGTTGTGGCTGTTACTGTGTTTCCATTTTACATTATTCTTCTTCTTCTTCTTGTTCTTTGTGCGAGCCACCTTGCTTTTTTGTCCGAATGAGAGCCACGCTCTCAATTTCATTTCTGAAATTGCCACCTTGCTTCTTTTCACTTGAAGAAACAGATATTTCCATGACTACTCGGTGATGTATTAATGTCATGCTCGCCTATCTCACTCTCCAATAATGAGCTTAGCAATGTCTTATGAAAGTATTTCTCATGGTATACGTGTGGTCTAAAGTGTGTTAATTTTGAAAAAGATTGTATTTAGAATTTATGGTTGGATTTACTTTTTAGAAAATGGAGGTGGTACTCTGTACTCTGCATCAATCGATGCACACAGTCATATAATCTATCTAAAACAAGATATAGTAAAATTATTACAAAAGTACTTTCATAGTATTATGCTTTTATATTCAAATGCATGCTAACAAAAATTAATGATTAAATGACATCTTACTGATTTTGAAAACTTATAAAAAAACATCACTTCTTTTGAAACCGAAGAGGCACTATTTTAACAGTCAATCTGAACAGTAATTGTTAAAACTAAGATAATATTATAAATGTCATGTATTGTTTAACATCAAACATTACTGGGCTTCTAACCTCAAACTGACAAAGCTCTTATTTTAATTAAGAAATAATGGTATTTTGGTTGTTGAGAGGAGTGATTAGGAAGGGAAACAGGGGAGATGTCGTTCTTTTCTTCGAGTGTGCATCCACTTAGTGAGCTGGACAAGCTGCCAGCAGGTTGATGCGCGGTCTTGAAACAAGAGAGTTTTGTACTAATAGGTACAAAATAGACGAAGTAACACCTACAAAGCACACTCATATTATTCCCGGTACAAATCAATATGCACACCTATACATATTAGAAATTTGATCGCAGCCAAACTGACTGGGGTACGCGCTGTCCCCACTAAACACGTGCATGTTTATGTAACCATGAAAATAAGACGTACCATGTTCGATCCGAGAATTGAACCTGAGCGGGCGCCGGGCAGTACTCTTGTGGGGCTGCTAGCTACCGAGCCGAGCTTTGCTTGAAAGATTACAAATAGATTTATTCAATTTTTCAAGGGATTCAGAAACTCAATTGTACTAATGCATCGTAAATGTGTACGAACTGAAATCAAAATGTTTGTTCGTTGTAGTTAAAATGCATACGAATTGAAATCAAGATGATTTGTTCGGTATAATCAAATGTGTGCTCAAAATGTGTGTGTGTGTTGTATCGGCAAACTAAACCACGTGCATAGTTGCAGCTGCACTGTAGCACAAGCACACACATAATTAGTTGCGCGTCCCAAGCAAACTGCATCACCTAAACAGGCACATCCTTGAGGACACGATTAGCCACGCATGCCGTAAGTGACTGCATATGTAAGACCAACTGTACTGAATAGTTAGTTTAATTTTTAGGTCGATTCTTTTGAATAATGGAAGAAAATTTATCCCAGCCTCTGCATTCAGAATAACAATAATCAAATTAATATAACACTTCAAATGAACAAAAAAAAATACACAAAGCATCGTCAATATCCACGAACACATGAACAAAATTTGTTTTTGGGTCGCTAGATCATTTGCATGGTCAATTTGGTCATCGTCCCTCCCTAACTAATTCTAACTCTAGCCGCTGATGCGGATGAAGCCTATCAATATTTCACCACCTCAACCTGTTGCCGACATAATAAAGAAGCAATGGGTTGGCCTGATTTTACACGACGGGTTGGTGCATTGGAAGCTCCGAATGAGGATGTTGTCGATGAAGCTTAGGCTGCGAGACTCAGAAGAGTGTATTGAAACACTTTGTTTTTTCGGCTTTTTTTCGGCTTTTCTAGATGTTTCGGAAGATAGACGTCAACTTCTAGAAAGAGGTCTTATCTGACAGACTTATTCTAGGCCTCGAACCAAATAGCCCTCTCAGTGCCATTGGAGATGCAAGGTGCAAACTTCATTGGAGGCCAAGGTACCGTTGTTCATTCATGAACCTTCGATCAATCCTGATTGTGAAAAGTTCTGGTTCCAAAGGATTTAGTCACAATAACAAAGACACTAGATTTTGATCTAGAAATTGTAACATATAAGCAACTCCAAAATATGTGTTACGCTGGATTCAACTTCGGTCTCTACCAATATTATAGACTTGTACTTAAAGAGCGCACCCTCGCGCATCATGTTTGCCCATGTGTGTACGTGTAATGAAAGCGTGCCCAATGCCAAGCGCTCGTGTGTGCGTTGGCACTCACCAAACTGTCACACCCTTTGCAACCTTGAGCTATAGTATAAGGAAAACTTTATTGGTCAGCCAGCCGATTCAATTACAAAATCGGCCGCTTCTCACTGCTCGCTCCGCTTCATGCTCTCATATCTCACCTGCGTTTTGCCGCCTTCTCGTTTTGCTATTGTGCCTTTCGTGTCAAGTACCAGCACGAGGCGCGCCTCCTAGCCTCTTAGTGCTCGCTGACTCACTTCGACTCCTCCACGTCCTCTTAGCTAGATGTGCTCCTCTACTACCCCTATGTGACAAATGTTTGCCAATTGCCATGTTGCTGACCTCAGGAAGGACAACATGGTGCAAAGGATGGGCTCAGACCGCCAGATCTGGTGAGCACGAGGCTCTGTCTAGCCAGATTCGCAGCTAGCGAGCCCAAAGGCGACAAGGCCGGCGGTCAGGGATGTTGGCTAGTGATTTGGGGGTTTGATGTTGCATATATTACATTTCCATATCGTGTAAGTGTATTTTTTTTGTTGCATACACCTTGATTATATCTATTGTGTGTTTGTTGCATGAGTTATTTTTTTATGTTATAGATATTTTTAGGTGAATTATTACCTTAGACGAGGATAAGTGTTTTTTTTATATGTTTTCGTTAAAAGGAGGAGGTGGGGTTGAAAATATTGTAACAATATTTTATAAGTAAACAAAAATATTATATACAAAAATTTGATATTGCAACGATGGAAGATCTCTAAATCTACTGATTATGGAATTTGACGGCTAAAGAAAGATCCGACGGACTGATTTAATCAGCTGGCCGACGCCTAGCATCCGCCATAGTATAAACGATCCTTGCAATTTGCCAATGCGTCCGAAGCTCCTCCAAGCTGGAAACAAAAGGACGACACGGATCTTGTGGCGGCCGGGCGCACGTGCTTGTCCTCTCCGCGTGACAGCTCCAGTCGGCTCCTCCCCGCTCCTGCGCTAGCTATTAACTAGAAACCTGACACACACCCCTCGCCCTCGCCGTCGCCGTCGCCGTCGCGCCACAGTTCGCGCGGCCCCAGCCCGGCCGGACGACGCACGCCGTACGAGCGCGCGCGAGGCATCGCGAGCACCCCGGCCCCTTGAAAAATCACGCACCACCCCCGCCGCCCCACGCACATATGCGCGCGCACTGCGTGGACACACATATCTCGCAAGCGCTGAAGCGCTCACTGAACTGGCTAAGCCCATGTGGACGTGTGGTCCTCTTTCCTTATCTCTTCCCCCCGCCTTTTGCACTCACCATACAACGAGCGATCGACGTAAAGCGAGAAGGTTTATCGAACGTCGTCACACGCTGGCCGGAGGCGGGTGGCGAGCGAGCTGGTGCGTATATACTATATATGCAGCTGGTTAGGACATTGTGTGGCCGCGGCTGCAGGCCGCTACCTCGCTCTTGTGTCCAAGAAAGCACAGGCGAGAGCTAGCGCTAGCTGGTCATGTCGTCGAAGGAGGAGGAGGTGGAAGCGCGCGGCAATGGCGACGTGGCGGCGGAGGGCCGCCGCCGCGAGGGTGAGGGCGAGCTCGCGGCGGTGATGGAGCAGCTGGCGCCGGAGGGCGTGCGGGCGCTGCACGCGCGGGTGGAGGCGGAGTGGGGACCCCGTGCTGCAGAGCGCGTGCCAGACGGCGGCGGCGCGGGCGCTGTGGGCGAGCGCGGTGCGCGACCCGGCGGCCGGCGTGCTGGCGGGGGAGAGACACCTCAGGGGCCTCCACGAGAAGATGCGGCGGGACGAGCGGGCCGGCGCGTGGGAGGTGCCCGGGGTCATGATCGCCGTGCGGACGCTGTGGTTCGACAGCCGCATCGAGGCCGCCGTCGGCGCGCTTTGCGGGGGCGCGCAGGTCGTCCTCCTCGGTGCAGGTTCGTTGACTTATATGTACACTCTATGCAGCTATCGTGCATGCATTCATGTTCGTGATACTCGCGCGCATGAAATGCGTTGCTTTCTTATTAAAATATTTTGTTTCTTCGATAAGTGCGTGCCATGCATATATCGTATTATACGGATGCATGCTGCAAGCATGCGTAGTTGTGTACGCATGACAGCTTAGAAACCCATGCATATATTTTAGCGCGCCATGACAGTATGGTGCTTTGGTGAAGGACCGGAGGATTAAAAACACACTGGAACTATCAAACTGATGGTTTGGGTGTTTCACATATGATTTAACTTGCCAGATTTTGAGTCGAAACAAAAAAAAAGAGTTGAGTATTTCTGAAGTTCTACTAAGTGCCAATTTGCCAAAGTTTGTCTTGTGCTATGTTCGTGGAATTTAGCCAAATCTTTACTAAGTTACAAAAATATTGTGCAGTCATGTGAGAAAAGAGTTACTTTAAACTAGTTGCTATATCGGAAAGTAAGAACAATAAAGTATTTTTTGGAAGATGCTACAATGTCAAGTTGAGACTTGACGTGTCGTCATTTTGAATTGTGCTTTAACAACAGGGTATACATCGTTAGATCAACTTCATAAAGGGCATATTTCAATTTTGGATACACAAATTAATTTAAGAAAACATGAGCATACTCCTAGCAGTCCATAATTTGCATCTCAATTTTAAGGAGGTAATGTTGCAAGGGCAATTTAATTATTATTTTTATAATTAGCTGTTTGACTAATAACAGAAACGCCCATTTTGCCCTTAATGTGATGCGCTTATTTTCAAAGCTGATGTGTAAAAGAAGTTGCGAAAATTCGGTAAATTATATTAAAATTATATATATCATGTCAATTTCACATTAAGTAGTAGGGTGACTCACATATTTGCACGGTTAGATTTACTATGTATTGTTGGTATTATTTTCTCTGTCAATATTTGTTTCAACTTTATTTGATTTCATCCGTCACTACACTAATTTTAATATTCCATTCAAATATAGAAAAATTATAGCCAAAAGTAGGTTTCCAGGAAATATAATTGGACATTGGCACAAATCTTTGCTTACTTTTATTACGTTTTATTACGTTGTTAATCTTTAGTTGACAATACTCTTCTAATAGCAAATTTATTTATTCATCTGTGATGTCCTCTGTGTGTGTGTTTTGCTCTTCCATTGTTTAATGCTGAAAGACAATTAGACAACAAGACGATGAACTTAGTGTGTGACACTCAAAAAACAATGACATTGAGGTCCACAGCCAGCGATATAAAACTATAGACTTTCATACTTATCTTCAGCTTTTCCTCTTCCACAATGTCTATCTTTTCACTAATAATTTTTTTAAAGGAATTTCCACCAAGAATTAAATCTAAATATCGATGGCTTTGTACCCAAACCTTGTATTTTTCTTCCTCCACTCACCTCATCGCTAACTGTATTGTAGTTGCATTATTCAGATTAATGCAATATCATGCCCAGATGCTTCAACGATGTTTCTCTTACTCTACTTACCTCTGCCACCTGCCCATCTCGTTGTTGGGCACGATGAAGTAGACGTCATCATCATCCTCCAATCTATTCTTGACTAAATTCACTTTCTGACATCCAACACTACGTAGATTTTGCTCTTGGATCCATGTGCATTAGAGTGATCTGCTAGCCATGCCGTTAAGCTCCTTAGGAAGGACCTAAACCCTAGTGGTTCTTTTACCACCTCCTAATCGAACTGACATCTATCTTTGGAAACCTTCAACCTTGCGTTATGCATATCACCATCATCACCAGCTTGTTTGGCAAATCTCAGTTGAAGCGTGATTCCAAATTGTGTCATGACTCACCTCATGATCTTGATGACAATGTGTTCATCAATGTATACTCATAAAAGAATTGCTAAAAAAAACTCACTGTTGTTATGACATCTGTCCTATTGTGCTCATGTTGTTTTACATCAACTTATATGTTTTTAGCGCAACTAAAATAATTTATTACGTACTTGTTGTGATTTATTGCTCCTAAACCTTTATTGGCACTTCCTTCTTACGATACACTCACTTGCACACATAGCATAGTGGCATGCACGGTGTCGGTCCTTATACATGCAAACAATCTTTGACTCTTTCAGTCTGCTTCTTCACCATCGCTTCTAACTGATGTGAACTCTACCATCGGATATCGTGCTTTTCTTGTAAAGTGCTCTCCGCTCGTCTCCGTTCTACTCATGTTGACCTTTTTTCTAATACTATCAAACCCATGCATGTTGATGCATCTATTTTTATGCATGCTTCATTTTTGTCCATCGGCAGAAGCAGCCCATACATGTTAGTATATCTAATGCATGTTATGTTGACATTTGGCATCCATTACACCATATAACGTGCTATCGAATGAAAATGTGTTTTATATAAATCCAACTACTAGTTTTCATTTAAAATTAATTTTAAATTTTAGTTAAGGGAAATATATTGTATTCTTTTTTCACCTATTATATAAAATTTAATTTCAAATTTTAGTTTAGAAAAATAGAGTTGCATTCTTTACCCGTCTAATATACAAATCCAACTGATAATTTTTATATAAAATTAATTCCAAATTATAGTTTAGGAAAATAGAGTTGTATTCTTTATCCACCTAATATACTAATGAACTACTAATTTTTATTTAAAATTAACTTCAAATTTAGTTTGGGAAAATGGAGTTGTATTCCAGCTAATAAAAGTTATATAGACTATCTATTTCTATAAACAATCAGATCTATCTACACAGTTATAATATGGACCCACCACGATCAAATAGTGTAGATAATTTAGCCTATATGGACAAACATGGTGACTTATTTTTCTGTCGTTTTAGTAATATAATAGATTTCATCTCTTCTTTTTTTTGGAAAAACAATAATAAAGTTCCTTTTTGCAAGCGACAATAATATAGTTGTAATAATTTGATTAAGAAAATAACAGCTAGGCAAACACCAAAAAGTGTAAAAAACCGTTGAACTAAATCAGGATTTTCACAATTCACCGTAATAACAAACATAATCTAATTTTCTATAAAAGTATATTTGCAAACAGGAGTTTCATTCGGAGGCGACATTTCCTCTCTTCGTGCGTGGCTTGGCCGGCTAGTTTTCTTCCACGCTGTCCATTTTCTATGTGGCAGGAAAATGTGGTCTACTTTTGGACAAAAATGAAACTGAAAAGAAACTCTGATCTGAATGCAAGAGATTTGAAGAAAATGGTCGAAAAGAGACGTTACCATGGTGTATGTAGACGAAAACGGAAACAAAACAAAAACAATTGTGGCTCGCCATGAATACACCCGGCAACATCACAGCAAGAACAAAGTTATCCCAATGTAGGGATTTAGGCTGTAGGCACTCAAGAGTACTAGTATTTGTCCAGACTCCAAAGAGCACATGACACATCAACCTCATGTCCTTCGACACCCTGGCGTATATGTCCTTCATACTATTGGCATTTGCTGTCAGATACTATCATCAGTTGGCACTTGGCACCATGTAGACCAGGACATTTTGTTGGCATCTGCCTAGGGGAGTAAAGGATACATATAAAATGTTTCAAGAAACATCAATTTCATCAGCTACGGATGAGCATTTATAGAAACCCAAAGTCCCAGAAGCAAACTCTCATTTGGATACATGACAACAAAATTCCCTCTGTATTTTTACAATGTTTGTGAGGTTCATCCGTCAACATTCTAATGTTTTCTCAGGAATTGCACAAAACTGCTAGAACAAGACATGCATCATTTTGCAGCGGATGAAACAAGTAGAGCTGCACACGTACAGCCTAGCATTTTTCATTTGGATACGCGACATGATGACAATCCATCAAAACGTATGAATTCGACAGTGCTTCTCAACTAACCTTCTAACATACAACATTTAGCAATTGATGAAGCAAGTTGGGAGAAATTCATTTATCAACAAATATGTTCATCTGTACAACATTTACTTTGAGAAAAAAGACTGACTTCGATAAATAATGTTTTCATAGGGATGGATGCAAGAGCCTATCGACTGAGCTGCCTAAAGGAATGCACCGTATTTGAACTCGACTTCCCGGAGCTCCTAGAAATGAAATCTGATATTCTGCACGAAGCAATGAGTTCTGCAAATCATCAGAAACTCACCATGATGGCAAAATCATTGACTAGGGTTCCTGCCAACATACGAGATGTAGACTGGATGACCAAGTTACAGAGCTGTGGGTATATTCCTAAAAGAAACACCATATGGGTTCTTGAAGGAATTCTCTATTACCTTCACCGTGTGCATGCAATGCAAGTCCTCAAAACCATTGCGGCATGCAGCACCTCAGCTTGCACTGTCCTCCTGGCAGACTTCATGAACAAGAATGCAACGTCACTCTCTGAGACGATGTACCATTTCTACCATGACAGCCCTGATCGCCTGCTGCCTTCTATTGGGTTCTCTCAGGCAATCTTGTCACAAATTGGAGATCCACAAGCACATTTTGGGCTGCTAAATCATCCACAGAACCTGTTTGATAAGCTGAGGAGATTGCCAAGATCAGTGGAGACAAATCCAGAGGATGGCACACCATGCTGCAGACTGTATTTGGTGGAAGCCTCTGCTTCTCCAGATGATCATACCACCTTATAGGACTTTACGTCCATTAGATCTCCGTTTGAAATAATTATGCCTCTTTCTTTTCCTCTGATTACTTGCAGAATTCATTAGCACTCAAACCCAGATGTGACTTTGTATAATAACTTCCAGTCTGAGATAACCCACAAAATCTTGTCAGTGAAAAAAATATATTACCAAGGTTTTGCGCTGTTCTCCACTCATTTATAATACCTTCCAAGTAATCACAGTTTATTTCACAAAACCATCAATAAGTATGAGCATAAAACAAACTCATGGTACACTAAGCGAAATCAGGAAATCACACTTAAATTCAGTTCCATGCAGTTGAATGATATATTTTACTGTTGTTAAATGGTCTTATAAGTTGTGGAACATAACAGATAGAAAACCTTGAAGGAAATAACTAAAACGAAAATTTAACCTAGTAAATAAAAACCTCCCCAGTCGTCCTGTTATTCCCGATTATTAAGCTGACCAATTTTTTTTACCATAAATAGCATATATCAAACCAAATATACAAACTGTATTGGACAAGAGAAGGCACTGATGAGCAAAGGCCAGAGGCAAACAAAACCTTACCACGCAGATAGAAGGAAAACAAAAATATAGATCATTGTGAAATGATTTAAACCAAATGATTAAATGGAAATTGGCCAAAATATTCTATACACCTAAACAATCCTTAACACCCTGTTCAAATTTATCGAGGGCAGAGATAGTGCTAAGCAAGTCATCCTTCATCTTCTTTCTGCAGTACAGTGAAAGTTGGTAAGTGCCAGTGAATTTATTAGCTTACAAAGACTCTAAAGCAATTCCATAGAAAATCAAGAACTGTAATCTACATCCTAAAACTCCTCTTGCAAGGAAAATTCAAGAAATGAGCACACCACCATTTTTATTGAATTCCTATGTAGTACCAGGGAGCAGAAGTGTAAAATTTACTGATGGGAACATGAAAAGACGTTCCAAACTGGAGGGAAAAAATCTGAGAAATAACAACACTTATTAGTTAGTAGCTTCCTATGATGACATGAAGACCTATCTTCTTTGTTTAAAAGAAAATCAACAACACAGACTGAATTGGTTGCCCATGGACAAGTTTATTTCCTTTTGCCGAAAAGACAAGTTATTGAGTACTCCCTCCCTTTCAAAATAGAAGTCATTTTAGCTTTGGGCATAAAAATTAAGAGTGATGGTAAAATGGCAATATTGCCCTTCAATCATTTTTTTGTCCACCTCTTTTTCCTCTGAAATGCAATTATTCACCATATTAGAGCATGCAACATTTATTGCTAAAGTGATTTGATGAAGGGCAAACTAGGTAACCCATGGCTAAAAGTGCATTAGAAGTGTAGAAGGATTTGTATTTTGAGAAAAGTTTGAGAAGCTAAAAAGAACTATATTTTGAAACAGAGGGAGTATGCCACGGCTAAAAGATATAAAAAGATGAGCTCAAAGAAAAGCATTTTGCATGCACCACATGAAACATGTTGAGATTGTGTCAAATATGTGTACGAGTAGGTTACAAGTTGGACTTAGAGAAAGTGTAGTATTGTATTATGGTACTACGAGGAGTTCTAGAAAGATACGGGTAGAGTATGAGTTGGACTCATATATCCTACACCTTCTATATAAGGAGGAAAGCACCCTATGTAATATGCCAAGATAAGATGTAACTTGAAAAGGAGTTACCAAGGGAAGGTGCTCCCGTAGTCATGCCCCGTGAATGTAGGCCTAACAACTGCACCACGTTAAACTTTTATCGTCTTTTCTGCGTGTCACCTCGTGGGAGATCGGCGTGCCTAGGACCGATTTTCGTAACAAAACATGACACTATAGCCCAACATATTCAGACATGCAACAATAGACAAAACTAAGATAGGTGGTGTGGCCACATTACTCACCTATCACCACTGAGCTCAAAGTTACTGTTCTCCACCATGGTTCCCAGGTCAGAGAATGACCTGCACAAGGTTAGTTGACCCTCAGTTTACACAACATAAATACAGCAATTTTGGTTAGCTTCTTGAAACGTTGGCGATAAACCTACTGTATTAGCTCGGCAAGCCTATTATCAGCTTCAACCTTGAGAGGATCCTTATCGTCAAGCAGCGACGCGGCATTCTTTAGAATCAAGCTGAACGTGCATACCTACAGGGTAATTCCATCAAACACCTGGAACACCAAAAAGGCAAAAACAAAACAACCATCGCTAATGAAAAGCCCCCAAACCTCAACGCCAGTTCGTGACTGGAACGCGACAACCGAGTTCCTCTCCCGCGGCACGCAGTCCCTCCCCGCCGCACTCAGCCGCACCTCCTCGGTGTCCGCCGCAGACGCATTCGCCGAAGCTGGCATTGCAAAGCCACAGTTGCCAAGAACCGTACGGGCATAGCGGACCAAATTAGGTGAGGACTAACTGAGCAAATGGAAATACCGAGAAGGGTCTGGGCTTTGAGGAGGGTTTAGCGGGAGGCGGCGATGGGCGCGAGGAGGAAGCGCCCCGACTTCTTCTTCTGCTCCCGCAGCAACTCCTTCGGCCCAGCTGCGCATAACAGCGAGAAGAGAAGAGTGAGGGGGCACGCTCGTTGGAAAGTTGTAACTGGTAGTTAAAGAGAGGAAGGTGTTCGTACGGATGCCGAGGGAGAAGGCGGCGGCGGCGGGGCGGGCCGGCGAGGCGGCCAGGATGAGGACGAGGAGGGCCGCGCGGCGAGAGGAGATGTTCGGAGGCGCTTGTGGCGGGTGTGAGGGCTTACGGAGGGTGGATGCGGCAGCGGTGGCGCGCCGGAGTGGTGGGGCCGTCGGCGCCAGCGGCAGCGGTGGCGTGGCGAGCGAGTGGATGGCGGGCATTGGCCATTGGGGCGCTCATGGTCGTTGAGGGATGTGCTTCTTCTGCGTGGGACCTCGAACTTTCTCAAAGCATTTTTGTGCTTACTTGCCCGTCTCTGAAGGCAGTTTACGGGGCCGCTGCCAAACCCGCCCTGAGTACAAGCACGGCGCATTTCATGTTTTGCGTTTTTGGGAAGCTCTGATGTTTCCGCGTTTGTGATGGCGCCCGCGCCTCAAGTTCTGAGACAGCGAAATAAGAGGCTCTCGCGTGGCACGTTGTTGGCTCGAGCAGGAAAAGAAAAATCTACATGTGCCCATGCACGTGCAAGCTTGTACATTCGAGTATAACAGGAAGCCATGCAGGGCGCATTGCTGGAGTCCACAACACCAACCACCCTAAAAAATGCGAGAGTTTCGGGAAAAAAAAGAGAGCAGCAACCTAAATGTGCCAGGGTCACACCGCGAATTTTGTTCTGTTCGCCTTTTTTCTCCACACTTGCCAACAGCATTTCTGGAATCCATCAACTTGTCCTAGGCTCCTAGCAACAAATGGATAGATGCCTGGCCAGAAAAGAATTGATGGAGCATCTTTGCGCCGAGAATTCTGGCACCGGTGATCGACTGGTGGAAAAAGAGATACCTTCCAATTTAGCATCTTTTATTTGATGCGGATGCCACCGCGCAACTGAATGTGGGTTCCACGTGTTTTTGTGTTTACTGTGAATCAGATTCAAACTTGCTATCCGATTAGTCTAATCATGATGTTCTATTCCCAGCCTAAAACAGAGAACAAAAATTGCACAATACTTCCAGCAGTTGTGTCTGGTTCAGATCCTTGGAGTATTATAACACCTTTCCAGATATTTTGTCTCATTCTCGATCATCGCTACTCGCACAAGTAAAATAGCAAGAATACAGGAACACGTGAAAAACTTCAGCAGAAAAGTCATGATGTGTTATCACGTAGTATAAGCAAACTTGTCAGCATACATATAAAAGCGGTCATTTTACAGATCATGGTGTAACAGAGTGCTAATCGATCTTCACTGCTACGGCACGAGTGTTACTAGTCGCGCAGACGCCCATAGTTATCTATTCTACTTGTTAGTGGGGCCAGAAGGGGGTGGAGAGGAGCCCAAAAGAGCCGCCAGCAGTGAGTGTTCTCGTCCAGGGGTTCTTGATCCAAAGCCAACATGGAATCTACGATCTGAAATGCGCGAGATAATTTATTCAACCATGTGTGATGCTTTCAGTGTTGCTGCCTATTATCCATATAGAACAATTTTTGCTTTGCTCACCCATGTAGCGTCTACAAGGAAATATGAGCAATCCAACCTCCCAAAATATCTCAATCCCTTCTACCAGGTGCACTAGCGCTCGATTTATACAATCGAGCATTCTTGTCACGACTCATTCATAGTCAAATAGTCAAATTTTCCTATACATCTGACACTTTCAATGCCACCTGACTTGTCCTACTTGCTATTGAACATATTGGATCTCGTCACCACCTGCTCTTAACCGTGTTCATCGTCAATTGCCCCTAGCCGATGGTGCCATAATTGCCGATCACCACTCCTATGTATCATTCAAAGGTATGGTCAACAGGCTTGGTGAACAAAAAACTTAACCCGAGCTAGATTGCTCTCCACGGTCACCAATAGGAAGAACTCATGGATAATTCTGCCATCCTCGTAGTTTGATCCTTTCTTTGATTCGATGAACGTGTGCTCGTCAGCTAACTTCTTTTCCAATTCTCAGTTTAAATATTTAACTCAATAGCTTATGTCAATGGCAGGTCATAGCAATCCTAAATGGAGTAAATCTACTCGTTGTCCTTAAACTCGTTCGTCGTGCACACTTAAGTCTAGGAACTGTCAAATCAAACAGTGACATCCTAAAACTCAACCAACTTGCGCGAATACAGCCCAAACCTCACCAACAAGATCCTGTCATCCGATGTGGCCCTCTATCTGGCAACGTCCACCGTGGCAACCTCTCTCGCACCTTCCACCTGAAAGACAGTATGCAATAATTTTGCACTTTAATCCCTCTCTCGCTCTTAGTACATATACCACAAATGTTTGACTCGTTTGACATCTTAAATCCCTAAATCCCCAAATCTCTCTCTCTCTCTCTCACGTGAACTCTATCACGGCACTGCCATGGTCGGCCAGGGTTCGAGCTCGTATGGGTCCATCCACAGCCGAGCGAGTCATCTTCCCCTAATCGTTTGCCCTAGTTGCTGCTAGAGAAGGTGACGCAGTACACGTCGAACACAGAGGACAATCTGGATAAGATCTAATCACAAGGTAATTCGCTCTTTGGTTCAAGTTGTTTGCCTCTAAATTTTGCTTTTGAGCTTGGTTTTTGCAGCGTGGCGGCTGCATATTCTAGAAGTGGGAGGAGGACTATGTGGACTATTTGTGAGAGTGTGGCTTGGTCTTTGACCATGGTGGTGTGGATGTGACAGAGGGGCGAGGAGGCACCAAGAGGTGGAAGAACAGAGCTTTCTTTCTGATGCAAGGTTGAGCAGAGCATTACATGATGTAGTTAGAATGTTGTTGATTTTGGTAGGAGTAGGGAGATAGTGTATCTGATGAAGGCTTTGATCGTTGTTATGGTGCTTGTTTTGATCATTTAAGTTCTGAATGTTGTCTTGCAACTAAAGTAGGTGGTGTATGTGCAAGATATATGGTGTTGCTTGAGTTCATCTCTTCTTGTAGCTCTCGGTGAATCTCAGTTGTTTCTAAATTTCAGCTAATGTCGCGGAATTTCATTTAATGTTAATATGCATAAATTGTTGTATCTATCAGTAAATGTTAAGCTACTCAATCAAGCATTGATATTCTGTTAACTCCATCAATATCTTCTCATCTAAGTACACCAGAATATAATTGAGGAAATGCACCCATTTTTCAGTGAGCAAATGCAACACATTTTAGATCTTAATGTTCCCAAAATTAACATCACTACCTTAAGTAAACAAGATCCTATACATCATCCAAAAGACATAGGTTTAACATGTACGAAATATCATCCAGAAGACATACGTTTCACAATGCACCATCCTAAATGACCAAAAGACTAAGACATAGGTATCAGTAAGCTTCACCAAAAATGACCAAAGATCATAGGCACCAATAAGCATAGTTCACTTTCTAGCTTGTTATAGAGATCTTCTCTTGGCATCTATCTCCTTCTCAATAGCCTGTACTTTTTCTCTGAACACAGCTTCAGCCTTTACAGAGGACGCGTCCCTCTCAGCTTGTTCTTTAGATTTTCTCTTGGTAGTTTTAGTCTCCAACTTTGCAGCAACAGTGGCCACTTTCTTGGCTTGAGTAGCAACCTTTTTCTTGGCAATATTCTCATACTTCTTGGGTTTGGCAATAGCTACTAGAACTGCTTTCTCTGCTTGTGAGCTTGAGCCTTGTAGATAGCTTGTGTTTCCACTCCCTTGTAGCAGTAGTGACCTGAGCCGGTTTCTCTGTCAAGACATGTGATTGGATGAACTGAGACTCCGTTGTAGGAGTTACAACTTCTTGTTGCCTAAGAGTTGAAGCTTGCTGCAAACCATGTCATATTAGTGACCATAAAATTTTACAGGTTTAACTGAGAAAGCAAGAGATGGCAATGTATTAATGGTTACATCATCAATTACCTTAGACAAGAAATGCTTAAGCAAAGATGGGTCATAGTGCATATTTTCATAGTCTTGGAAACTTTATGCACTAAATTCATGTCCTACATCAGAGACTCATATCACTCATAGGTGGTTCAGTAAGTAATGGATGCTTGGACAAAATAAATTGCAAACATTCACTAACCTGAGTTATGGTAGACTCATCATCATCTGATTCTTTAGGTGGGTGAAGTCTAACCTTCTTTCTGGTCACCTTCTTAGACTTTCCTTCCTGCCCTCTTGTCTTCACAGGCAGTAGCATCGCGTGTGTTGCTGGCACAATAACTATGGTGCATGATAACACTATGCTTGGACATTCTTTTTGTTTCATCTTTGCAAGTCACTTCATGTGGCTGCTTTCTTCTCTACTTAGGTGGCCTCCCTGACTTCTTCTCATATTTAGATCGTTGAAATGGAGGACCACCCATTTTCTCCCATGCCTTTTTGTCATTGCAAGGCATTATCTGTGACCATATACAAGATAGAAAGTATGAACATAGTAGCAAGAGGCTACAACCTCTTCTGGAGCAATTCTCTCATGCCTTAAGCAAGAGATGACATGGGTACGAGGGATTCCTATGAGATTGCATCTTCTGCATGTACAACTTTTCATGGTAAGATCCACATTGTATTGCATGACCTTCTCCTGCACATCAAAGATCCCCATGCCAGCAGGTAAACAGTAGCCTGTGTTTGCCAACTCTGAATTTTTCTGCACTTTTTTCTAGATTTTTGGGTAGATACCACCTTGCCATTTCTAAGCCTCTTTTTGTTTGTTCACAATCCTTGTCATGATTTGGGACTTTATCTTCTCAATCATGCTCGGAATGGGCAGATCTCTTGCTTCTAAGATGTACTTGCATGAGTCTGAACAAAGATGTCAGAAAATGACTAGGTGATAAACATGTAAGCAGGGGTCAGAGAATAGATAATAGGTAGACTTACTTGTCGAAGACCTCACAACTATTGTTCAATAAGAAGTCACATTTAGGAAAGTCACTAAAGAATACTCTCACCCAAGTATAGGTGGTAGTTCCTCTAAATATTGATATGCATCTTTGTTTTAAGTTTTTCATCTCATCCATGTTATCATTCCACTCAGTGACAGAACTTGACCTTGCACATTTCCAAAGCTGGTTTTTGAACCCTTCTCTCTTGAACACAACTTGGAAAATCTGGTACAAGGGTTTGACAAAAAATCTATGCTCTAAATCTAGAAAGAGCCCCCTTACTTCTTTAATTAACCCCTAAAATACAATGCATGAAAGAACACTTAGCAATATTATCATATTTGCTAACACAATGCATCAAAAGAGAGTACTACCTTCTGTTTGTTAGACATGATGGTCCAGGGCATGTGTTCACAATACCCAAGTCATGCTTCAAAGTATCCAAGAACCACCTCCATGTTGGAATGTTCCCAACTTCCACTACTGCCATGCAACTGAGTATATGCAGTCATTGGGATCTATCCCAACTGCTGTTCGAAGTTGACCCCCAAACTTAGCATTTATATGGCATCTATGAAAACATTAGAGACCTACAGCCATCCATGAATCCCCTCTTGCATGCAGCAATGAAAAAAAGCATATGTTGAACCTTGCATCCTGCAATATGGGATAGAATGTGGTACTAGGATTTGAGCTCCTGAGCTCTTGTGAAAAATCCCATAGCAGGCTGTATCGAGCCAATTCATCACCATAGATGATCTGCGATGCCAATCGTCTTGCACTACTTACCTTGCATCTCTTGGGTGTCATGTTTCAATCTTTCTAAACAATCCTAGCAAAATTCCTTATGGGCATCTTATCATCAGCCCTAAAATTCTCAATGTATTTATTTACTCGATATTTCACTGTGAATGCTCTCAACTCTCACTCCCTTCTACAATTATGCTCTAGCACATGTCTCTTAACCATAATATGCTTGGACCTGTTGTTATATGAAGCAAAGACCAACTACACCTAACTACACACTAGGCTTCTATTCTTATCCTATCATTCCTTAGCATAGTTATGTTCACTCTATTTCTGCAACTGTATTCATTGTTAGCCTTCCTGAACACCTTTACTTATGAGAACAATATTCTAATCTTGAATGCTGGGTTATCCATATCAGATTCAGGCTAGACAGTCTTGAACTTGAAATTTAGTTTCTCATCATCAGAATCTAGCAGATTTACCCTATTCCCATCTTCTGAAGAATCTTCATCTGACTCTACCACCTTCTTCCCCTTCTCATCAGGAAATAATTCTATGTGATGCTCATATAGGTCATCATCATCATCTGATACTTCATAGTCACTGTCAAAGATTTTTGGATCAAAATTAGTATCATCAGAGTCAATTCCATGTCTTCATCATCAACTTTGAACTGAGCTAGAACGGTGCTTGTGCTCTAAACATCGCTACAAAAACTAGGTAACTTCTCATCCTTCTTGTGCTCAACATAGCTGACCTTGCAGGGGCTCAACACCTTGGGCAACTGAGTAACAGGGCAAGCAATTACATCATCCTAGTCAATTCTATCTAAACTGTTATCATGGTCAGCATAGATGACAAGGTTCCTATGTCCAAACCCTGCATGGCAACCATGTTGTTCGTGTCAGCATCCTTGCATATCACTCGCAGCCCATCCTCATGCACATCTTTCCCAGGCGAACACTAGTAAAACTTCATCCTCCCATCCTTCTAAAGTGCATCTCCTCTACAAAACCCTCTATCCGCAGAATCGACCATATATCAAATTCACAGTGATCAAACCACGCATGCTATCCATCTACATATGCTCGATTGCTCCCACGCCCAACAAAGAAACCACCATGAACTACCTCATTGGTGAACTCTTCGCAATTTATGTCTATATTACGAAGAAAAAAGGCCTAATTTCAGAACAAGTGAGGAAGTCCAATTCCAAATCGCAAGCAAACCAAAATCCTAAACCCTAAATGGATGCAACGAGCTCTCCCGCAAAGATGTTACAACGAATAAATCACACCAAAGTAAACACCTTTTCAGTTTGATTGCGAAGTTCGGGGCTTACCATACACAGGAGTTGGCGTGCCCTCTCCATGGCACTCTGGCGGCATGGCTACTGGTCACCGCAAACAACTCACCTCCACCGTGGTCACCCAAGCACATTGCTACCGATTGCGCCTCCCTCCCCCTTCACTATTGCCTCTGTCATCATCTTTCCTCTTGGAGCTCAAGACGAGATAGGGCTAATGAGTCACTAACGAGATCAGAAGGCGCTTTTTTGCATATTCCCATCCAGCCGAAGCGTTGCACACCACGCCAACATAGGTTGACGCCATGGTGGAAAGGTTAAGCGGCCACGTGGAATGACAGCGCCTCGCTAGCGAGGTTTGGACCATATTAGCGCAAGTCGGTCGAGTTTAAGGGTGGCATTGTTCTATTTGACAATTCCTGGACCTAAGTACGTATGGCAGATGAGTTTAAGGACCGTGAGTGAACTTTACTCTTCCAAAAGAGTTGCGTGTATATATGTTGATCTTTCCGCCAGAGATAGAGATAGACATGTGTAAATCCTCCATTCGCCGAAGGCTCAAGTCCCATCCCATATTATCCACCACCTCTTCCTAAATGCTACAATCCCCTCGTTCGCATTCCTGTGGTGAACGCGCGTGTGGCCGGAGCAACACCCCTCACCCCCGAGCACCATGCGTTTCCATTCCCTCCGCTACATGCTACTCCAATCGACGTCATTATGGCCTCGCGACCCCCTGCCCTGCTGCTCGGCGCGCCCGCCCGTCCCCAGGCAAACCCCACCACCACTCCTCCCACCACCACTTCCGTCGCTCGCTGGCTTCCGACGCACGCGAAACCCGCATCCGAATCCGCACACGATACCCCGCGCCGCTTGTCCCATCACACAACGGGGGGGGGCGTCCCGTCCCTCCCGCCGGGCAATGGCCGGCCCCCGGTGAGATGGCGCCGCCGCGCGGCGGTGCTCGCACCCCCATCCCCACCCTTTCGGAATCCCCCCACCTCATTTATTCCTCCTCCACGCCAACGTCCCGTCCTCATCCTCACTTTCACTCGCATCCGTCGCCTATTTAAAGGCCAGCGACATGCTCTCCAGGAGGCCGCTCGTTGCCGCGCTCCACCTAGCGCCCCTCTCTCCTCCGCTCCTTCTCTTCTTCGCGTCCTCCGTGTCGTGCTCCTCCGCCGCTTCGGCTTCGGCCTCGCTTCTGAGCATTCGTGGTTGTGTGTGTGTGTGTGTGTTATTTTTGCGGTGGAATGCGTAATTTTGCGATTCCCTAGTGGTATTTGTGTGGCGTTGCTGTTCCTCCCTGATTTTGGTGGTTGTTTTAATCTGAAATGGCGGCTTTGATCGGAGGTGAGTGATAGGGGCTACCCGATTGGATTTTCTGTCACATGGGCGAATGGTGAAGCTTGTCGAGTTTATTTGCGGTTTTGCTAAGCGTGGTGCTTGTTTGGAGGAGTTTCGTGGCGTGTATCCGTTTACGATGAGACGTTGGTCTTTGTGGTGGATTTCGTTTGGCTTGATCGGACCGTTTTACTGAATCGATTATGACACGCGGAGACTGTGGATTTCGTTCGAATTTTGATGTATTATGCAGTTTGCATCTCGTTTTGTGATTGTATTGTTGTAATTTTCCAAATGTGCTTTTTTCTCGTGAGATGGGGGCATTTAGAGTTTTAGACCAAATTGTGGTAGAGCTGCTGTTATCCTCCGTTTTTTGAGTTGATCACACTTGGATTCTCACCAAGTTTGGTTGAATTCCTGATTAAGGAATCGAGTTTTCCCACTAATTATAGTTTAACTTACCAGTTCAAATGTAGTTTGGCGTGCTCTTACTGGTCTATTCACCTCGTATCAGGCTGCAGTGCTGTAAGGATGGATACAGATGCGGTGGAGCCAGCATCAACAGGGGCGATATGGTCAACACCGTCCGTGGAACCGAGAAGCATTTCGATTGGGAAGCAGATATTCTGTAATAGGTCACTCAACATGAGGAACATCACTGCAGTAGGATTTGATATGGACTACACTCTTGCGCAGTACAAGCCTGAGACGTTTGAGTCCCTTGCTTACCATGGCACAATAGAGAAGCTTGCGAAGGATCTCAACTACCCTGAGGAGGTTAGTTGCACTGACACCTGCAAACTTTTTGATGTGTAAAGAAGTAACCCGATTGTTTGCTTTAGTACTAGATTTGCTGTTTTAGAGGTAAGGAGCAACTATGCCAGATCTTTCATTGTCAACACTATACAAGAGACTTCAAGGCAATAGTTACTTCGCCCATTTGATGTCGTTTCAGATTCTGTATAGATACTTTCAGTTTGCTGTCGTGTCTAAGATTCTACTGTTCAACAGTTATAGAAGTTCAATTGGGTATGCATCATTTTCGTAGTTTTAGTTATCTGGGTATATACTAATGCAATGTAATTTTCAGAGGTCTGGATGTAACTTGGTCACTGCATTTAGCACATTAATCAATTATTGAGATCATCTGGGAGTTTGTAACAGCATTTCTTTACCTGTCTCGACTTTCGAGGAATACATTCTTCACACCTGTATTTTTCCATGCTTTGGTGTTGTGCCTACAGCCATGAATTGTTGGTGTTCTTCACCAAAGTGCATTGTCGGAGTTATTGCTGTTTATCTTAGTGTCGATTATTGACTACTACATTAATGTAGTAGCAAAAGCATCATACTATCAAGATCCATATCCGCTCATTAAGTAGAAGTGCAGAACTCTTTGTGAGAAAGGACATTTAGTTCGTTTTCAGCATTAACATTTTGATGCTGAGATTTATTGGCCTTCTATTCTCTTGCTTTGTCTGAATTTGATTTATTGTGTTTCATCTGCAGCTGTTAACATGGCAGTTTGACTGGAAATATATGGTCAGAGGACTAGTTCTTGATAAGAAGAGAGGAAATATCTTGAAGGTCAGTTAAAGTTGCTCTAACTCAACACACTTATTTAGAAATAATATTACACCACCAGTTAGTTCAGTAGCCATAATATGCAAATAGGATCTAACCCATGCAGCACGACAGGGAACAAAATTTTGTATTCTGCACAAAGGGGTCATGCAATCATTCATATTTTTACATCAAACTTCCACATGTTTACGTTGATATCTGAAACCTTCTGTTTGTGCTTGAATGGTTTTGAATTAAAGATATCTAGTGCCAAACTAATTTCTACTTTTTCTGTTAACTATATATTTCTAATTTTCACTTTAAGATCAAACGTTATAGTTGAACCATGATCCTCCTGATTTACATTTGTGAACTAGCACATCCATACTTCTTGAAAGTTCAAAATATTGATTGTTCACTGAGCACTTCACGTCATGTTGGAAATATTGACTGGTGTCTCTTAATGCAAAAAAGTTCTCTTGATAAGTGGCAACAACACAAATAGGTCTGGTTACTCACTACTATTTTGCCTTCTCTTGATATGCTCTATGCTGTAGGTTTTACATGTATACTTGCTACTGTTGGTTCAATTTGTTTTCATATTCGCTGGATCAGATTAACTGTCATTTTAACTATATTGGTGGTGCAATGTCAGATGGATCGGCACAAGTATGTAAAAGTTGCATACCATGGATTTAGGGAGATGTCGAAGGACGAAAAAGTTGCTGCTTACGGGAGTACATTGATAAGGGATTCCTTTGATGAACCTGACTATGCCCTTATAGATACACTTTTCTCATTGGGTGAAGCCTATCTATTTGCTCAGCTTGTTGATTTCGTGGACAATAATCCTGGCAAAGTACCTTCAGGCATTGAGTATGACCATTCTGATCCATATATGTTTATGATACTGATTTTTTCACAAATGATTTGAATATGATTGGAAGGAGCCATATGTATTTGCATTTTGACAAGCATATTTACTTTCTGAATGGATGTTTGTTTATTCTTTTTTTAATCACAATATTAGATAAGACATGCTTTCAGAAATAAAATAACCAATATGCGGCCAATTTACAATATTCTCAAGCATCACCTCTCTTTCAGCATGAAATTCCAAATATCCGTCTTTCCCTTCTTCCTCCACAAAGTTAATATGCGACCTTTCACTTCCCCATATGTGAGCCCTGCTAAATTCATCAACTTTCCTTTTTATGTTCCTTTGTTTATTTATCTAAAAGTTATTTGTGATAACCTGCTATGTTTCTATAGTCTCTAAGCCTCTAACACTATTTATGACTTGATTTGCCTTACTTTTTCCTTTTTCCTACGGGGTCAACAAAATTAAAACTTCTTGACATGATCAATGTCTTCCACCATTACACACAACAGCAGCATAAGCATGTGAACGAGCAAATGATATTACCTTTTTTTTTATCATGCATTGTATGCAACCAAATTGAAATCACCTATGATCTCCAAGACTATTATATTAAAAGAAACTGCACAAGGGCTTTATGCCATAGATTCTGATTTGCATCTTCCATTTGACTTGTAGTGATATGCTAATGTACTTACTAGCTTGGACTGTTTTGTTGTTACAGCTATGCGCTTATGTATAGAGACGTGAGGTCTGCAGTTGACTTGTGTCATCGTGATGGAACTTTAAAACGAATGGTTGCGAAGGAACCTAGCAGGTAATTCAGTTTTGCTTTTATGGTAATCTTAGACAACCATGCACTGCTTGTTCTACATCATATTGATCAAAATGAACCTCTTCTTTTTTTTTGCAATAAGCTGGTTTGGTCTTGTTTTTGTTTCTCCACGTGCCTATGGACATGCATACCTTTTTTCCAACGTTATGGTATAAGCTGTTATTTATTTATGTTCTAATTGACACTGCTAATTTGTGTAGTTTGAACTTGGCAGGTATATCAATGAGGACTTGGCTATTGTACCAATGCTTCAAATGCTTAGAAAATCTGGACGCTCAACATTTTTAGTGACAAATAGGTATGTTGTTCCTTGTATTGTTTCAGGCTTCTTGAGAGACTTGTGTGCTGAATGCTTTCTTAACCAATGTGGTGTTGCTTTTATGGTTTCTTTTCCCTACATCAAAGCAGTTCAGTAAAATTGCCTAATCAAGTTATCTTTCATCTTCCAGCTTTTAGTTTTTATCTCTTACTATCTGGATATACGCTTGTTTATGCAGTTTGTGGGACTACACTGATGTTGTCATGAACTACCTATGTGGACCATATATCTCGGATGCAGGCTCCAGTCACAACCACAAGTGGCTTGAATATTTTGATGTTGTTATAACAGGCAGGTTGGTGTGCTCCTTTTCCTTTTGTTGATCTATGCTTAGGTGTCTGCTATCTCAACTCAGGCCTGCCCTTTCTGAATTCAGTTCAAAGCCAACTTTCTTTCATGATGATAATCGAACAGGACTATTCGAAGTTGAGCCTGATTCTGGGAAACTTCTAAATGCTGATCTTCAGGCTAGTAAAGTGGTTTTAATGTCTAATCCATCTCTGTGATCCATATTTTATAATATGTATTGTCTTTTATGAAGATTGGAAGCCCAAGATCAAGTCAACAGCACTCAAAACCAATTCACAAAGTTTACCAGGTACTTGTTTTCCTGACATGATGCACGTACTAATTGCGACCATATAGTGGCTTTCTAGATGTGGGTAAAGGTCAAAACAACCTTCTGTCTTATTACTTTTAAATAGTGCAAATGACTACGTGGCCAATTAACATAATCTTTTTATTAGCTTTCATTTCGTGAATTTACTTGTAGTCATTGCACTATCTATCTTTGCTCTAGTAAGTGAAAAAAATTGTTTTCCAGGGAGGCAATGTTGGTCATCTTCATAGATTACTTTCTGTGGCTTCTAGTTCGCAGGTATTAATTCTATACTTATATACAATTCATTGGAGTTTTTATTACATGTTTAACTGTCTATTTGTATATTTGTGGTTGCTTGCAAGGAGTTTCCTGTTTACTAGGAATGCCATCTTATATGGCACATTAATCAAATCAAATAATGCAACATCTTACCATAATATAGATCCTCTATGTCGGTGATCACATATACGGAGACATACTGCGCAGCAAGAAAGTCCTAGGTATGTGCTATTCATTCTCTATTTTTTAGTGTGCTGGAAATTGATACATGCCGTAAAATTGACTAAATTTGGTAGTTTTGATTGCGCAGAAGATTTAATGATGTTCTAGTAGTTCTACTAGTTAACTATACATGACATGAACTTGCCTGCTTGATCAATTCAAGTAACTATTCAGTATTGTTCAATGAGTCCTAGGTGCTTTATTTCTCTTCGTTTACATGCTTTGTCAATTCGTATCGCTGATAATGTCAAATTCAATATGAAGAAGATACCAATCTTCAATAAAACAATTTGCCTGTCTCATTGATGTCCTCTGAGTTGCAATTAATGTTGCAGTTCTATTCATTTCATAAGGGATTATGTGCTGTCATTATTTAAAGGTTGGCGGACTATGCTGGTAATACCTGAGCTGGAGCAAGAGGTGAAGCTTCTTTCAGAATCAAAGTCTACTCGAAAGGTATGGATTTGTTACTCAGCTGCTGATCCTGACAATAACTCCTAACAGTGAGATTGTATAGTAACTGGGCACAAGCTATATCTGACTTGAGTTTGCATCGTTCATAAATAGCCGCCTGTAGGATTTTCAAGTTGTCTGGCCTAAAAACATTGCAAATTTGCAAGGCTCCCCTCACATAGGCTCAGGGTCTCAGGGTGCTTGCATGCCACAGAAACCATGAGGAGCGGATCAGATTGTTTCTCAATTGATGTGAGAAAAACATAGGACAAAAAGGACAGTAGGCAGTTGTAGGCCTGTAACTAAATATAATGCACCTCCATGGCCTACTATGAATTTGCCGCTGATTTTACATCATTATGGAAAATGTAGGCAAGGTACACTTGTTAAATAAAACATCTCATGTGCCCAATAATATGCATTTGAGTTTTTTGTGTTTTTTGTACCTTTTGTTCATGCTGAGTTTCAATGTTGTCAATCTATGTGTTAGCAAACTGGTTGATGGCCTTTTTTTATGCGCTACCCTACTCAGGAGCTTAGACACCTTAGGATGGAGCGTGATGCAATTGAAGATAGAATCCATCGCCTTGAATGGTCTCTTCAGTAAGTAAAGAAATCATGTTAAGTTTCCTCAGTTTTGTTACTGTTCTGCATTTGAGTCACCGACAGTTACTCATAGACTCTTTATTTAGGATTTACAGGTGAACTTGAATACTTCTAGCATCGAACAAAAATTTCAAGGAATGGTTTTTGTGATTCTTTTAACATCTTTATGCATATAGATCACACAATTAATGGAAGTAACTCATTACCATGTCTTGGCCTGTCTATTGCTTGTTTTTTAAGGATAGGATATCCTTTTCGCCTAATTTTTTTTTCTATCAACTGCTGGCTGTGTACAAAAGTTCTTCTGTTGAAATGCAATCCTGCCATGCTTCATCTACTACTATTTTTGCGTGCAGTTTATAAAACAATTACTTCTCTTGATAGTTTTCTAAGTTTCCTTATTTTTGTTTTACATCGTGAATTGCATATCTAACCTGTTCTTTTTGTCCAGATTTGAAAATCTTACAGAGAATGAGAAGAAAAAGTTGTTTTCTGAGCATGACAATCTACTGGTAAGTAGTTTTTCTGAGTTAGTCGTGTTGGTTGGTGGGTATGTGAGAGAAATTAGTTTTTTCTCACAGAAAGGAAAACAGTAGCATCTACTGTGCCATTTCAAGCTGACGAAAATGAACATTACCATCTAGACTGAAAAAAAGTAGGGACTGGTGTACAATAAGGCTGCCTTTATATGAAGCATGCCGTATCGGACTCATAGACGGCTTGTTTTTATTAGTAAAAACATTTTTCCTGCTGTGTAACTTGTGGTTGTCTTCTCTTCTAATTGCAGCAAAAGCTGAAGCATATCCGCTGCCTTCACCGAGATTCTCAGATGCAACATCATCAGAAGGTAATTTGCTAGGTTATATGGCTACGTGATCCTATATTGATCATTTTATATTGTAGTTTAATTCTTTGTATACTAATCGAGTATTCTTTGTTTGGGTCTAGTTTCACAAGATATGGGGGCAGCTTATGAAGACTGGGTACCAAAATTCTCGTTTTGCTCATCAGGTACCTTGTTGTTGTACCTGTGAAAAGAACATAGACAACCACGTTCAGTAGACAATCACGTTCAGTACTTGACTGAAAGTCAAACAGTTTTTCATTAGTCATAAATCAAGTATATAGTAATATTTTACTTTTACTTGTGTCCACAGTCGAGAGATTTGCGTGCCTATACAGCAGCCAAGTTACCAACTTTGGTTTGTATTCTCCCAACAAGTATTATCGCCCGAGCGAAGATTACATGCCCCATGAGTTCGATGTGCTTGGCCTTTAAAGACCAGTTCATGTTCATGCTCAATGGAAGTTCTCCTTGGGAGTTTGAGCCGCAGCAAGATATGAGCGTGATTTTATTATGACATTGTATAACAATGTAGTTACCCTGTATTACCACCTTGAAGAAAGGATGGGCTTTACCTTTTATCTATAGTAATTGTAATTGCACATAGAAAATTTACCCGTTTCTTCTTTTGTATATATCATGTTTTAACACAAAGCGAATGAAAGCAATGTTGATCATGTCCTAGTTTCGATGTTCTATTAATTTCTTGTGAATGGGAAAACAATTGCATCGAAGTGGTGCGTAAAACATCGGTAATGTTCTGATGGTATCAGTAACCGGATAGAGTTTGGAGGACTTCCTTTTTTCTGAGGGAATGAGGACTATTTGTTTCTGGCCGTCACGATGATGTGTACTGGCTCGTTACTTAGAGAAGAAATGACACGAGGTGAACTCATCTAGCACGGCATAAGCTCAGCACATAAGGACAAACGGCCTCTTAAGCATGAGTTTGATAGCAAAACTGGTGCTACTCTATTGTGATTAAACTACTTAAGCCATTGGGTTTGTAGTTAGCACTCGAACTCTCCATCCACCGACCCTTCTTGCTCTTCCTTGGCAATTAATCTAGCGAGAGCGAGCGAGCGAGCGAGGGAGAAGCATCCCAACTCTGATCCACCCCCCCGCCGCGCCGGCCAACGTTGTCGCTGCTGGTGGGCTGGCCCTCGCCTTGTGCGTTCTCGCCGTCTTCTCCGTCCAGCCCTCCTGCTTCACCGCCCCCAAGTGCGCGCTCGCTCCCCGAAACCTACCTTCCCTTCTCGTCCTCAGTCCTAACCTGGTTGGTTGGATTTCCTGCAGAAGCGGCGAGCAGGCTGGACCCGGACGCCTCGACGAGGTCCGCGCGCTCTCGAGCTTTCCTCTCTCGCCCGCGTCAGACGGGAAGTGCGGCGTGGTAAGTGCGACGCCCGACTCAGCTCACTCGTGCTACCAATCGCCTCTCACTGAACCCGTAAATCGATAAACCAATTTGTTTTCCCACTCACAAGATTACGGAACTACTTGATCAATTTGTTTCCGGCTAACATGATAGTTTTTTTAGAGGCAGAGCAGTTAATCCCGCTTCCGCATTTCTATTGAAACGATAGACCACATCACGTTTTAAGAGACAGCCGTAGGTGTATGATCAGGACAGCAGTTTACGTACGAATCACCGTAGGTGTATGATCAGGGCAGCATTTTATTGTCAATGCCATGCTTTATTTTTATTGAAATGCATTATTCTGTGGTTGGTTTCCTGCTCTTTAATGTGGGTGGTTTGTCCAGTTTCACGATTTTCACAGCTCTTCTTTGACACTTCGCAATTCTGCTCATGATTTCTGACTTTATCCTGCCAAACTAGTGGCTTTGAAAGAAGTAATTGATGGTACTTCTCTGGAGGGATATTTACTGTGCATTTAGTTGTAACCCTGTCCGTTGTTTTCCATGGTTTCACTGTGTTTAAGTGTGCTTATATAGTTCACTGTGTTGTATATCTGTCCGATGCCTCCATGTTGTTGCCATGCTCTATTCAAAATCGAAACTAGTGAGCTTATCTGCTTTGTAATATTCTTGCTTTAAGTTACACAAATTAGTGAGCATGTGATGTGCGATACGCTGAAAACCATTCCTTTGTTATTAATTGTTAATTGTTCGTGGTACGTTGAATTTCTTAGAATATTCTGACATGGACTATTGTTAATCTTTGTGTTGCAGGCATTGCTCAGTGTCCATGATTGGAATTTCTAATGAATTCTGAGAAATCAACATTGTTCAGGCATCCATTGAATATGGTATCAGTGAATCTTGGGTTAGTTCATTATGTATTGGACCACATATATTGGGACTCTCCTTCATCGCATGAAATAGGAACGCCAAGAGTGGGTGGTACACTTCTTGATGTTAGAGAAGATGGTGAAGTAGCTATGTCCTGAGGCACGTTGTCAAAACTAACCACCAACTGCTATGCAGCCCATATGGAAAACAGTTTGGGAGACAAGAAAGTTTTGTTTGCGAGAGGGTATCTGCAGGACTACATGTGATGACCATCTAATTGAGGCATTGCCTCCTGAGAGTTGCAATCCAAGAGTTGCTTTTCTTACACCCAAGTCTGTTTCACCTGAGAAGATGGTGTGTCCGCATGATCCATCTGGGATGTACAGACTTTAATTTTACAATTCCATGCTACTCTGTATCTTGATTTACCATTATGATGTAGCTTAGATAATTCTTCTTGAATAAGGAGGTTTAGATTTTTATGCCTTCAGGATTTGAATGTTACTGGTTGTACACTAGATTAATGTTATCTGTTTCTTATGTAGTTCTGCAACATTTAGCCCCCTCACCTCATTTCCTCAAACAGGATCTGTAGACTTTTAAAATGAAGCAAATTGAATTTTTCAATCTTCCAATTACGTAAATTGAGTGATGACAGACCTTTCTGGTTCTGGAACTCTTATTTTCATATTGTGATGCATTATTAACTGACAAGGATGGTCAAGATATCCAGTGTTTTGTCTAGATTTGTTCACTCTGAAAAGATTGGTCATGCCCAAAATAATCTGTACTTCCAAAGAAATTTGATCTGAGACTTGCATTTAGTGAATCGAGTTAAAACTTTTCTCTGATAATTCAGGTACTGGTGAGCACTCATTTGACAGAAGGCTTCAGCTTGGTTGACCTCTTTTGAAGGACAACATTGCAACTATGTTTCTTGAGAGGTGAGGCTTGTATGATAGGATTATGTTGCACTTTCTTTGGTGCCAAATCTTTCCCAATAACCCACAGGATCTGATTCTCAAATGAATTGCAGCCTCAATTGTGGACAACGACACCTTAGCATGCAGCATGGGTCAAAGCTTCAGTGTACGAGTGACTTGCTGCTCATATGAAAAGCCACTATTGAGGAAGCTCGCAACCTCTTGTAGTGGTTGCAGACTGAGGCTGGATATTGCATGATGGACATACGTGGGCTCAGCATGGGTGTGTAATATCACTGGTCTTCTTTCTTCTTCTTGCCCATCATCGAATCCATAAGTTTTGAACCTGCAGCTGCCTATTTATCAAAACCATCTCATTCTCATCGTAACCTGGTTTCCAAAGATTCCTATACTTCTTGCTTTCCGAAATAGCAACTATTCTTTTCCAGTGATGATAATAAATTTGAGTTTGCTCAAAGAAATCATCCTGCTTATCTGCTGTCTCCACTATCTGGTCCTTTTTCCATTAGAAAAAGTGTCATATGTTAGTGAGGTTGGGGTTTACATAGTTCAAAAAATTTACCTAGACCTTGTTATTGAATTTTTCTTTGTTTATGAAATATGTTGTCTATTCTTCTCACGAGCATTGTTTGCTAATAATAGGTGGTGTACATGCTTGATGCTGCAATGGTTGGATCCTTGCATCCAACACCAATTGCATTACAAACTTCTCATGGCACAACTAACCATGAGTTAATGGGAATGTTTGGTTCCTTTGGCTAGCCTTGCCTAGATTTGCTAGTGGGCAAGGCAATTCTTGCTAGTGGAGAGCCAGTTTGGTTCTCCCTCAAAATCAAGAAAAGTACTTGCACACTTGCCCAAATGTATGGCTAGGCAAGTGGCAAGACGATCCTTGCTCGTGGAGGATTGACTCTCCCTCAAAAGCAAGGAAATTCTTGTGCACATTGTGCAAAAGAAAAGCTAGGCAAGTGGCAAGCCGATCCTTGCTCGTGGAGGAGATCAAATTTTCCCTCAAAAGCAAGAATATTCTTGTGTAGTTAGCCCAAAAGTAAGGCGGCTCGAGGGGCTAGGAGATCCTTGCTAGTGGAGGAGAGCAAGTTTTGCTCTCCCTCAAAAGCAAGGAAATCCTTTCTCACTTTGCCCAAAAGTAAGGCAACACAATGGCCAGAGGAGAGCAAAATTAATTTTGATCTCCCTCAAAAGCAAGGAAATCCTTACTCATCTTGCTCAAATGTAAGGCGGCGCAAGGGGCAAGGAGATCCTTGCTAGTGGAGGAGACCAAATTTTGCACTCTCTCAAAAACAAACACTTGGCCTAGGAGTAAGGCGACGCAAGGGCAAGGCAATTCTTGCTAGTGAAAGAGAGCAATTTTTGCTCACTTTGCCCAAAAAGTAAGGGGGCAAGGCAATCCTTGCTAGTGGAGGAGAGCAGATTTTGCTCCTCCTCAAAATCAAGGCAATCCTTGTTCACTTTCCACAAAAGTAAGGCTAGGTCCTCCTCAAAATCAAGGCAATCCTTGTTCACTTTCCACAAAAGTAAGGCTAGGTAAGGGGCAAGGTGATCCTAGCTAGTGGAGGCTATCCCTCAAAATCAAGGAAACCCTTGCTCACTTGCATGAAAGTAAGGTTACTCAACGGGCAAGGCAATCCTTGCTAGTGGAGGAGAGCAAATTGTGCTCTTCCTCAAAATCAAGGATCGCCTTGCTCAGTTTGTGCAAAAATGCTATGCAAGGGGAAAGGCCATCCTTGCTAGTGGAGGCAAGGAAATCCTTACTTTTCCCAAAAGTAATGTGACACAAGTGGCAAGGTAGTCCTTGCTAGTGAAAGAGAGCAAATTCTGCTCACTCTGCCCAAACTTAAGTCTACGCAAGGGGCAATACAATCCTTGCTATTGGAGGAGAGCCCATTTCTGTCCCTCTAAACCAAGGAAATTATTTCTCTTGCCCAAAAGTAAGGCCACACAATGGGCAAGGCGACCCTTGCTACTGGAGAAGAGTCGATTTGGCTCTTAGCTCTCCATAAAAATCAAGGAAATTCTTAATCACTTTGCTCAAAATTAAGGTGATGCAGGGGGCAATGCAATCTTTGCTAGTGGAGGAGAGCTAGTTTTGCTCTCCCTCCAAACCAAGTAAATCCTTGCTCGCCCAAAAGTCAGGTTACGCAAAAGGCAAGGCGATCCTTGCTAGTGGAGGATCTAATTGCTGGTTGCTTGCTGGATTACTTTGCCCAAAAATTCAAGAACCATGCATATGTTTTTTTTATTTGGAGGGTGGGGGTGGGTAACTCCGCCTATGCTATTGTGGGGTTACACTTCATGTTGCATAGCCGGTCCCAAGCCCGGAGAAAAGGAGGAGGGACCAACCCCACCCACTAATGGGGGAATGCCATGACCAATTTTATATGTTCTTATGCTCCTTTAGTTTCTGTTTTAAGATGTAAAAGGCCTAGCAAGGACAGAACTCTGGAATAGAAGTGATTAGTACAAGAAAATCCCTTCAGTGGAAAACCAATTTTCCTTGTTTCTAGCTGGATTGCCTGATACTGGCAACTGGGTCGCCAGACCTTTTAGGGCCTCATTTGCTCTCTCTTTTACACTTTTTCTATCTACCTTCGATGAATGAAATGCAGAGCTCCAGCTTTCTTAAAACAAAAGTCCTCAATTCACATGATTGGAGCTATCTCTATATAGTTGAATGAACTCTGCTTTCGGGAACTACATTAGCAAGCATCAAGATGAACCTCATACTCTCCACAAATGTGTTGTGAATTTGTGATGCTTCTTAGGAATAGTTCTGTCCTTGTATTCTGTTTTTGCTTTTGTGTCAATTCAAGATCCATTAAATCTCTAGATGGATGGAAGCTTCTGTTTACTACTAGCTTGAGCGCTGGCTAGCTGATGACAAACTCTTTTTTTTTCCCTTTCTTTTGAAAGGATCTTATGATGTACTCCATCCTTGTTTGCTGGAAAAAATTCTTTATACCAGCTTTCAGACTCAATATAAATGAAATAAATGGACCGCTGTTTGTTCCTTGTTGTGTTGTACCCTGAAATGCATTTATATGTGTAGTGCTGCATCTCCAACACTAGCACCAGCTTCAGTCCCATGGCCTGACCAGTAGTTTATCTTTGTAGCACTCCTATTCCTATTGTCGTTGAGCATTTCATCATTATCGATTCTTGTCATTTCTACAGGAGTAGCCATGGCGGGAACAAATGGGACCGATGCTAGCTGGAGGCACAGCTGCTGCTTATGGACACGCAAGCTTTGTCATGGTCTTGGAGGATACCGGTGGACATATGAGCTATGGAGGCAACGGTGGTGGTGTCGGCCATGGTCACGGCAACCATGGCAGGTTCAAGCAATAGACATGGCATGTTTGGTGGCAAGTTCAAGAAGTGGAAGTGATGTGTTGCTAGCTTCATCATGGTTGATTATATTTGAACCCTCGTGTAGGCTTCCAGAACTGCTGTGGTCGGGAAATCCTATGCCGTATTGAAGCAGGGTGGAGTGGTCGCTCCCTCCCAGGGAGCTTCCATCCTTTCCTCTACATAATTTGGTACTCTAGGAGTCTAGTTCTGGATGACTGCGTGATCTAACACAATCTCTGCCTTGTTTGGTGCACCTATGGTTCTTTTTGTTATTGATGCCAAGAGAAATAAAGGAATACAATCGTCATTGCCTCTAGTTGCAAAGATAGCAAAGCTATAGATCCGAATGAAATGGTTGGTGGTATTGTGGTAATGATGTGTGGTAAGGTCGGTACTAATGAATGGTGGGTGCGTGGAGTATGCCATAGATTCGAGCTTTATCGATCCTTCACGAAATCGATTCAATTCTCGCGCAATTTTGAGGGTGGCTAGCGATTGAGGAATGTTAAGCCGCCGTCGGCAACCGGAGAAACTGTAAGCTGAAAAGAACCATGGATGAGTTAAAGAGTTATTAAGTTTGAAATAATAAGGATAGGACGTCTGGAACTTTTCTATTGAGCAGATACTTCTTAAAATAGTTTAATTTAAATTCAGCAACATGTCCAGATTTTTATATATAACTACAATGTCACATTCTTATTATTATATAAATAAGAATTGGCGGTTAGCTTATCCATGTCTTCCTCCTTGTTTTCACACCTTACTAGAATTTTTTTTAACAAAAATCTAATTAACTGAAACGCCAACTAATCTCTCTGTTAACAAACTAACTTAACAACCTGTAACGAAAATGTAGCATGACAAGGGTCATAAAGAAGCACGACTACATGTGAGTCTGGAGCCAATGCATGGTGTAAGATTGTAGACCGAGCACAGACACGAAGTTGTGAAGTCGGCCTAGGCGAAACTCAAATGAGCGCAATAGCGTATCCAAGATGTTAAACAGATTGAACCTATAAAAATGGCTTAACGTGATCAGTTATACATATTTATCTATAGTAAAATACAGTTATTTAGTTAATATAGAATATTTACGGAAATGGACATATGGTAAAAGTGCTATGCTTAGTTGTATCCAAAGTCCAAGCACAGGCAGAGCAAAGCTTGAACTAAGAAACCGATCCCAATAAGGCAAGAACCGCCTCTCGCGTCCTGTATGGGCTATTGCGGCCCATCCCATTCCAACCCATCACGGCCCACTTGCAAGTCGCGGTGCATCTTCCTCCTCCACCCGGCCATCTCCCAAGCCACTAGAACAAACCCCCCCTCGACCCCCCATTTGATCCGAACCCACCGCCTCCTCCTCCTCGTCGCCGTCGACGCCACCATGGCGGCGCTCCTAGCCCGGCAGGCGGCCCTGGCCCTCCGCACGAGGCAGACGGTGAGCAAACCCTAGCCCCCGCTCCCATGTCCGCAGCTGCCCTCCTAGATCTCCACCGGTTTTTGGATCGAGCGTTGTCGCTCCGTGCTCCTCTTTGTTGCGATGCGTGTCTGATTCCTTGGTGCTGGTGTTGCAGGCGCAGCTCGGGCCGTCCGCGACGGCGATGCAGGGGCACCTCCGGACCTACATGAACGCCGGGGCGCCCAAGAGGTTCAAAGGTCGCCACGCTCCTCCATATTAGGCTGTTTGGTGCCATAGTTACTGCTGAGAAATGCGATTCGTGATACAATGGTTCTGTCATATCATTTCTAGTCATCCTATATGTTGGGAGTAGTTAGGGCAGTCGATCTGTTGATGGGCTGTGCTACATGCCGTAGTGTGGTGAAAGCGGTGAATTAATGGTGTATGTGGAACTCTTTGGAATAGGTCTTGGATTACCGATTAATTGCACGTGACAACCAATATATGATGTTCTAATTTGTGCCACGCTGCCTCGGTTAGTTTCAGGATAGTCTACTCTTCTTTTGGTAAAGTTGACTGTTGATGATGGACTATACATGACTTAGTATCTCAAACACAATTTTCATGCTATCTTGGCGTGTGCATGCTGAATTTAAATTCATGCAATTGCTACTTCGCTCTGAAAGTATTATCCTCTTCAATGGCCAGAGGATGAGGAGAAAGAACAGCTTGCAAAAGAAATCGGGAAAGATTGGAATGCTGGTGAGTATCTATATGATCGTTTTTCTGTGCATAAGACAAGTGTATGATTCTTAGTTATTTTCCGCTGTTCGGATATGGTTGTTTCCTCATTTTAAAATTTCTTGCTTCAGTGTTTGAAAGGAGCATCAACACGTTATTTTTGACTGAAATGGTCCGTGGTTTGATGCTGACGCTCAAGTACTTCTTCGAGAGAAAAGTTACAGTTAAGTGGTGTGTTTCACATGTGTTGTCACTCTTAGTTTAGTTGCATGCTTCTATTGACTGTTTTTATCTTGCCTCCTCGTAGATTAACTATCCATTTGAGAAGGGTCCTCTTAGCCCCCGCTTCCGAGGAGAGCATGCTCTCAGACGTTATGATTCTGGGGAAGAGCGTTGCATTGCCTGTAAACTTTGTGAAGCGGTAAGTTATGTTCTCTTTAAGTTTTGCATTGTAAGTGTGTGATGCTAAACCTAGTTAGCAATAGCAGAAGTAGATAACTTAGCAACCGATAGGAATTTATCTACTGCTGAAAGAAATTGAGTTTTCCAATGGACCATGGCTGTATTGGTGATGCTTCTGCTTTATAAGAAAATTTGGAACTTTGCGCTGATAATACCACAATAAATTATAACTCTGATGCTATCTTTTCCGTATTGAACTGTGGGAATTGTTTGTGGAGTGAAGTATTAAGATTGATATTTTATGTGTATTTCAAATAGTTCACTCGTTGTACATAGGGTTTCGACCCAGCAGTAACTGGTTTTCCCAGTGGGTACAAGGAGAAAAACCTGACCTGGAAACATTTAAATTTAAAATTTGAAGTAGAATTGATGGCAGTAGTTCTGGCCAAATAGGTATCGGTACCGTACAAGTTCAAACCACCCAGGAAAATACTGATTACTGACTGAGAAGTCCTAAAAGGTTCTGGATTTGAAACACTGGTTGTGCAACCTCTTGAGTTCATAGGATTTTGTACGGTTCTATGGTGTTATAAAAACCGGTCCTTAAAACCGGGTACTCCAAGTATAGAACTTTGAGTTCTGAGTCACTGACAGCAAAAGCATTGCAGCTTTCTATCTATTGGCTCTTTTTCAGAAAAATATTTGCAGCTCAAGAGGTCCTTTATGAGTCCAGTATGGTGTATGGAACTAGTCTACATGAGGCCTAAGAAATTTGCAAAGGGGCATCATATCTTGAATTATTGGTATTTTGCAATTCAACATACAAAGCTGAAATTCGTGAGGCCTCCTTGTGTGCATTGATGCCTTACTAGATTTACCATAAACTTTGGGGAACGCTGATAAATTCTGGAAGTATCTTGCTGTACCATGTAACACGTCGAACTAATCTACTTTAGTGAAGTTTTGGTCTTTGATATGTTTCAAAACTTCTTGAAAAATCACAAGTATACTAGTATAAAACTGTATGTGATTGGCTTAAGATGGTCGAATGTTTGATGTACCTCATACTAATTCAGGTGGTAGTTACCGATGCATAAGTGTGTGCTTATTCTAGAAATACATTTTGCTCACTTGGCATCACATGTGATCAGATCTGCCCAGCACAGGCAATTACGATTGAGGCAGAAGAACGTGAAGATGGCAGCCGTCGAACTACAAGGTAATTGAATGGCATTATTTTTGTGAATTGCGTTAACTTTGTCAGTATGACACTATAGTTTGCTGCTCCTGATCTGCAATTAAGCTCCATTACGATGATTTTTTTCTCTTGCAGATACGATATTGACATGACCAAATGCATCTACTGTGGATTCTGCCAGGAAGCTTGTCCTGTTGATGCTATTGTTGAAGGTCCTAATTTTGAGTTTTCTACTGAAACTCACGAGGTAAATTAGTTGGTTCTGTTGTATGGTTTTATTTCCACATATTGCTGGGAGATCATGGCATGCAACATTTTCTGCTATGGTGCAGGAACTGCTATATGACAAGGAGAAACTGCTTGAGAACGGTGATCGCTGGGAGACTGAGATTTCTGAGAACTTGAAATCTGAGGCCCTCTATCGTTGATTCCCCACCTCTTTGCTATAAACTGGATCTACCATTACCCATATTTTTCTCCGTTAGCCGATAAATAAGCAAACTTGTATCTTAACCTGAAAACCAGGTACCATGTTTTTGTGCCTGGGTACCATCTGTTGTACTATGCTCCAGGCTAAAGGTGCACGCCGTGTTTTGCTATCAGTGAACTGTTTTCAACTCTGATGATATTGTGAACAAAACATTTTGGTCAAGGAGGTTCCATTTCCTTGTTAGTACATTGCTTGCACTTGGTATGATCTATAATTCTATAACAATGACGGGCTCTGAGCAGAAACTGAACTTGTGTCTACTTGCGTGCCTGCCATTCTGTAAATGTACAGATGTGTAGGAACTGCTTACTGAAATTTTTCGTATTCCTGGCCGAACCAAAGTAGCGAAGGATCTGCGCCGGAGAATGGTGACGGCCGGACTGGTGAACCTTTTTCCTTTATCCACGGAAGTGGAAGACTTATGCGGTCGGCTGGATGCGTCATAACCCTCCTCGGCGAGCAGGTCATTCAGCGGCGGAGAGTTGGACCATTTCGACTGCAGCTACCAAGTAGGTCGTGGTCACCAAGCAGCCATTGCTTTGGAGAGGTGTTGTTCTCTTTTAGGACTTAGGAGGTGGGCGCAACTAGCCTGTGTAGTCATCATAAGGCTAAAATGAGTTACGACCTTGAAGATTCGTAGTAGAAAATCGACGCGTATAAAATTGCTTGGTATTGTCTTTCGTCGTCAGATGAATCGTATGTTGATAAACTCCAAAATAGCTTTTTCTTTTGACTTATAGAGATATAAAGTGAATTCATACCAAAGCTTTCATAGCTCAGTTGGTTAGAGCACCCGTTTAGTAAGCGGGAGGTCTTGAGTTCAACTCTCAATGAAAGCACTGGCGTTGCATTTTTGTTTCTTCCCGTTGCTGTACTTTTGCTCTGTGTCTTCTTATCTACCACTTCAGCAACTGAAACTCGCTAATGTCAGTCTTTCAACGCTTCAGCATAGTATATGACAAGGAGAAATTGCTTGAGAACGGTGATCGCTGGGAGACTGGGATTTCTGAGGACTCGAAATCTGGAGCCCTCTATCGTTGATTCTCCACCTTTTGCTATAAATTGGATCTACCATCACAGGCGGAAGTTCTAAAATAAAAGGAATAAATTTGGGGAAGCTACAGATATTTTTGTAGCAACTGTCACGCAACTCTAGATTTAAGCATTTACTTCACATGCTTTTAGATTTCAAAATTTTACATATAGCAAAACTCAAGATTTAAGGTTAGACTGTTACATGCAAATAATAAATATGTTCCACGTGTTAGCCTCTCGAAAATTTAGTACTCACTCCGATTCTAAATGCTTGATCATGTTTGATTTTAACCAGTAAAAAATACATAGAATATTTTGACCAATAATATATTTCTAAATATTTAGCTGGATCATATTATAGTTATATAGTTACATTTGCCTTAACAAATACTTCTCTTGCCATATACTTTCATAATATTTAACAAAGAGTAAAATGCACTGAGCGTGCTATAGGTATCGATGGTATGTCACTTTGGTCCTAATAGCATGTAAGAGTATGTTTAGGTCCTAATAGCACATTAAGTGAGTCACTGAAGGTCCTTACCTATCCATGTGGCGTCTGACCTGCACGCGTGGATATTTGACCATCGCCACGTCGACAGCCATCTCATCCTCTCCCCACCTGGAATAAAAACAAATCACCACAAATTTGGACTGGCCTGCTAGTCATCCCCTCACCTCCCTTTGTCTCTTCCCTTTCTTTTTTGTTCCACCCCTCATTTGGCCACGCAAACTCCTCCTCCCCATTACACTGCCCGAGTTCCTTCTCGTAGTCGCCACAACTGCTCGTTGCCTCTCTCATCTCCCACTCTCTTGTTGGATGTCCTCCCCTTATCTCCTTCCACACCTCCGCACTTGCTTCTCCTTCCCTTCCTCCCACGTGCTTGCTTCTCCTCCTGCAACGTCATATCCAGCGGCATCACGACGTGTCAACTTACCGCGCGCTCATACAACACGCAAATGCATGCTCATCCACTAGGGGTGTCTCTTCCAGCCTCGCCACTCACTGACCCACGCGAGGCATCCTCTAGTGAGACGTCGCTCCCAGCTCCTCCAGTTGATCCCCTAGCCCTAGATCCGTGCAAAATAGCTCTCTGCAAGTGGCGCCATCCCAAGATTGTCCGCCTATCAGATGCAACGGCACGACAGCCCCAGGTCTATGTGGATAGATAGGCAAGAACCAGGGCGATGCAATGAGTTGTGTGTCGAGCAAGGGAGCGAGCTAGGTGACGTGGTGCGTGGTGGGCTTGCTGGGGTAGTGAGGGAGAATGAAGGAGTAAGGAGAGAGGCCGACGGTTAGGATGGAGAGAGTGAGGTGCAGAAGAACATGATGTGGGTTTTTCAGGTGAGAGACATACATGATTAGGTAAATAGAAAGGTTAAAGACGAATCTAACAAACAGGTCCCACAATTCAGATGCCCCGCAAGCATGCCACGAGAGGAAGCTTTTACAAATTGGACAAGTAAGGACCTACAATGACTTACTTAATGCACTAATGGGATCCAAATGTGCAACCATACTATCATGACCAAAGTGATATACGGTAAGGTGCACTTTATTCTTTAATAAATATATTTTGTAAAAATAAAAGGTCAAAATTATATTTTGAAGACCATTATAATAGTATTTAGGAACCGAGGGAGTAAAAGGCAGACACACCATGTTTCAGCCGTGCCATGATAGCAAACAACTAAACAAATCACCGTCTTAGGCTTTCTAAGCACTGCTCTGGAAAGCTAGAACGTCGGGACCGACAGCATGGCCTCCGCCCACCGGGCCAACCAGCGAAGCATGAGAGAGCATCGGGAGGTTCAAGACTATAAAGGGCCGTCAGATAGTTCTGTTGTGAATCATTGTGTCCCTCCCGAAGGGACACAACTCTTAGTGATCAATTAGCAACGGCCATCTCTTTGTAGAGGCACCTCTTGGAAGAGATGTCTTTCTTGCCATCCCTTGGCATTGTATATAAAGATGTAACAGTGCAATGCAATAATACAAGAGAATCATTTGTTCATTGTCCAGACTCTGTCTCAATCTATTCTCTAACACGTTATCAGCACGCTCTTCCAGAGCAATTCATAACAGGGAAGAACGAGGAAGAACAGCCTCCATCGATTCAAGGACCGAAGGCCTCAAGCACGCTCTACTGACTACAAATCGTAGAGAAACAGAAAGAGAAGTTCAGAAGTACGATGCCTGCGCTCCTCGTTTCCTTACTCCATCCTCTCCGCGAGGACCGCTTCGGTGGAAACAGCCGCCGTGGTCGGCATCCACCAGCGCGCCGGTCCCCGACCGTGCCACCTCTCGAACGCTGGGGCTCGAACGCCGCGGTGTCGACTGGCCCCGCCACCGCCTCGATCCGGGACGTCGGCACCGATGCGGCCTTGTCCGGCCACGCCCGCACTCGCCTCGGCTCCTCCTGCCGCGGCTACGTGCGCCTCCGCCACGGTGGCTGTCGGCGACGAATCGGTTCCCGCCGACGCCTCGGTGTAGCCTCGCGCCACCGGCACCGGCGCATCTCCGCCGCATGGCCACGCCTCTACGTCGGCTCGTGTTGCCGGCACCGGCCTTGCTCCGCTCGGCCTCAGCCCGAGCCCGGTCTCCTCACCAGTGGCCGCAACAACGCCGGCCCGCGCGCTCACCCGCGCCCGCCGCGGCAACGCCCGGCGGCGCCCCGTCGGCCGGCGCGTCTCCCGCTCCTCCGGGCGGCTTCCCTCCGGCGGCCCTCCTCCTTTCGGCCGGCGATACCAGCGCATGCCTCGGCGGCGGCCCACCCGGTCCCTCCCCACATAGCAACAGAGGCGGCGGCGGTTAGGGTTTGCCCCTAACCGCCCGTGGCTTATAACCCGGCCGGCTAGCAGACCTGCTAAGCCGGGCCAACAGGCCAAGCAAACGGGCCACCGGCCCGCTAGCCACCCCCCATGCACGCGCCCTTGGTGGGCCGAAAAGGCCGCCTGGGCTTCGGCCCAGGTTGTCTTAGCCCACCAGCAGGTAGAGAAAAAAAATTATGCACTGCTGTTTTGCAACTTAGCCCAAAGTGCAGTTTAATTTATTAATCTATTTGATGTTTTCTGTTAAGTTTTAAATTTCAGAAAATATGTGAATGTAAATATGTTCATGTTCAATGTGTTTGCTTCATCGCAATCCCTATAACATCAAAAAGTGTCACACCCCTCGACACCTTGTTGATTTATACCCGCAATCTGTGGGACGCAACAAACAATTCAAGGATCAAAATTTGAAGCACACTTCAACCTTCAAACTAACAAGTCAAAGAAAATTGGTTGTTCCACTGCAGTTCTCCCAGAACCCCAGGACAACCAGCATCTCCAACAATCCGAAGATCCACTGAACACGGAGAACATGATCATTGAATTTACTTCGAATGACATGTTGGGTGACTTCGAATAAGTCCCCTCCCCCACTCCACCAAAATTATCATAATATCCAAATGATATTATTATGTTGTAATAAGTTAATTGACATGTTGTCGTCATATTGTTTAAAGACAATATTGTAATAACATTATATATATGTACATTATCTATATATCTGATAAAGATTTTCATACTGGAAATCATCAATTCTATATATAGATTTCTACGGGAGTCAATCCGATGAAAGAAGATATGTGCCTTGTGGACACCTGTACCACAAACTCTATACTTAGGGAATTAAAATATTTCCACTCTTACTAAGTGAAAAGAAAAAATTTAACAATCGCTGGACGCGATGATGTAATTGTTGACTCTGCTTGGTCCACAATTACTATCCTATGGGTACTCAAGTAATAATCGATGATGCTTTATTGTATTTCGATTTAAATTGTACCTTACTAAACTATAGAGATATCCGTCAGAATGGTTTCCATATCAAAACTTGTGATGACAACAAAGAGGAATATCTTTCTCTTTACCATGTACAACGGATATGGCAAGCGCATTCTCTCCTTAACGTCAAGATTGTACTACACATACATCACACCCGTAGCACATGTTGCGTACAAAATAATTTTTCAGAATGTCATTACATTCCAAACTTGGCTTACTCGCCTTGGTCATCCCGGCATGGGGATGAAGCGGAAAATTATCAGCAATTTCATTGGTCATGACTCAAATGATGCTAAATTTTGACAATATTTGGATTTTATGTGCACTGCATGTGCCATAGGGAAGCTAATTTTAAGGCTCGCGCACCTTAAAACCCAAGCTGGACCACTCAAATTCCTTGAATGCATCAAGGCGAGGCATGTCTTCTCAACCATTGACTGGACCGTTCAGACATTCCTTGGTTCTAATAGACACATCTACATGATGGTCTCACGTGTGCCTTTATCCACATGAAACCATGCATGAGCTTATTATCTTGAACATCGAATTCAATCAATTTGAATGGACAATGCTGTAGAATTATCCTCACGTCCCTTCAATCACAATTGTATGGCCTTGAGATTGCAGTTCAGCACTTTGTCCTATATGTCCACGCTCGAAATGGTTTGGCAGAATCCCTTATCCAAAGAATTAAGCTCATTGCACGACCTTTACTTCAGAATTGCAACTTACCAACTTCACGTTGGAATCATGCAGTCTTACACACTGCTGACTTGATTCAATTGTGACCAAAACTGCACATCATAGTTCTTCCCCTCTATGCTTAGTACGTGAAAATCCACTAAGTATTTTCCATCTGCGATAATTCGGTTACATACCGATATCACCACCCCGGCATACATCAATGGCCCTCACAATATATTTGGGATCTATGTGAAAATAACTATGTTTCTATCAATACCTCAAGCCCCATAATAACTGTATTTCTGTCAATACCTCAAGCCTCTCACATGGGGAGTTATTCAAGGCCAGTATGCCGATACCATGAGGACCATTTCCAGGCATCAGGGGAGATTCCAAGTATCAGACAAAATGCCAGGAAATTAGTTGGAATGTCCAAGATATTTCTGCCTCAAATCCACATACTCAAAGCTATGAACCCCACGTTCAGAAAATTTGCAACACATTGCAAATAACTTGCCAAATTCATTTACTGACTATAAAGGTGTCACAAAATCCTATAATCCTGCAGAAATGCGCCGGAAAGAGTGGAGATACCAGCAAAAACCGATCAACTCCCCGTTCAAAGTAATAGGGGGAGAAGTATGGCCACACATCAGGATTCAGCTTCCTGCAAGCAATAAAGGATATCGAGGCCTCCGAATCAGTAAATACAAGTCAACTCCATGTTGACAGACACCTAATGGGTAGTATACACCCGGTGGATGGGCAACCTCCACCAACCCAGCTCAATAATGCACACCATGACTGGGACATCGGAAAACCCAGACTCAACCGCGTTGGAAAACCACAAACAGTCACCAATGGTAAACGATATTTCCATCAACTATATACATATATATAGATTCTGGAGAAACATATAACCGGAAGTCTACAATTGTCGACATACATTTCTCAAATAGATTGCAAACAACCTTCCAAATGATTCAGATCCAAAAACCATGGCCATGGCAAAGTGTGAACAACACTTGGACTGAACCCAATCGAAAGATGCGATCCAAGTAGAAATAACCTTGCTCAATAAAAGGAAGGTATTCACAAAAGTAATACCTACATCAGTTTTCTTCCTAAAACGGAATGAGAACAACGAGGTGGTGAGACACAGAGCGAGTCTTGTAGCACAAGGGTTCACGCAGATACCCAAACCTATTCTCCAGATGTGGAATCTCTTTCTGATACTTTCTCTTAATGGCAATACAAATCATTTATCTTTACAGTTGATAGATGTAGTGACCGTATCTCTTTATGTGTCACTTGATTCAGTCATATAGGTTCCCCCATGGAATCACAATGTTGAATCTGAACACAAAACACAACATATATTGTGTAAAATCAATAAGTCACTACATGGCTTAAATTAGTCGGAATATATTTGATATAACTGACTTAGTGAGTTTCTTATACAAAGGGTTACTCCTACAATGATGATTGTCCACGCATGTTCATTAAGAAATCCTCTACATGATTTTGCATTATCTCAGTGTATGTTGATGAACTATATACATCATTGGCAACGCACAAGATATTGACAATGCACGTGATCATCTAAAGACGGAATTTGAGATGAAGGATTTGGGTAATGCCAAATTTTACTTGGGATTACAACTCAAGCACCTTCATTCATGTGTTATGGTACACCAAGCTGTCTATATCCAGAATTTATTGAAGAAATTCAATATGGACAAGATTTATCCATCCAAAACTCTCCTGATTGTTCGATCTCTAGACGTAGAGAACGATCCTTTTTAGACCATGAGACGATGAAAATGAGATATTAGGACACAAGGTTCCATATTCTAGTGCCAGACCCACCAAACACAATTGGTTGGGGGTCAAGAATATCTTTCAATATCTCCAAGGCATGAAACATCTTGTCATATTCTTTCAATTTCAAAGAAATCTAGACTCCAATATCATCGGATATATTGTTCAGATCCCCACTATGTCAGATCACAGACAACTTTATGTTCCTACTCGGTGTGATAGCCATCCCATGGAAGTCTTCTAAACAGACCCTAGTGGCTACATCCACCAATCATTCTGAAATATGAGACATCACGTGTACGTGTGTGGCTCCGCAGAATGATAAACCACATACAGCAATCATGTGGAATTGATTCTATTGAATCACCAACCATTATCTCCAAGATAATGTAGCTTGTGTTGCTCAGATGCAAAAGGTTTACATAATGAGCAATATCACTATATTGCTCATCTTGCAAATTAGATCATGCGGTAACCTCGCTGATTTATTCTTAAAGTCTCTACCAACTTCAAACATTTCTATGGTATGTTAATGTAATTGGTATGCGAGGACTTTGAGATTTGCAAGGATCAGGGGAAGTTACTCTCTGATTATTAAACCTGTTCATACATCATATTGCACTCTTTTCTCTTTATGAGTTTTCTTTCAACGTTTCTCATAAAAGGTTTTTAATGAGTTAATATCAACACAAAATCATATGTCGTATCTTCTATTTTCCCTACCAGGATTTTTAAAGGAGATATATAAGACATGCCTATTGTTTTCTAAACTCACTTATGGGTTTTTCCTTTAATAGGTTTTCCTCATATGAGTTAACAAGGAGACAATAATAACCATTATATGCTGTATCATTTTCTTCTTATTTTCCCGCTGGGTTTAAAGAAGTTTTCACGGCATATCGAACATCACTCCTCATATTTTTCCCACTGGGTTTTTGAAGGAGTCTTTCTACGCACTGTATACAGATGATGAAATTGATCAAGGGGGAGTGTTGTGAATCATTGTGTCCCTCCCGAAGGGACACGACTCTTAGTGATTAATTAGCAACTGCCATCTCTTTGTAGAGGCACCTCTTGGAAGAGATATCTTTCTTGCCACCCCTTAGCATTGTATATAAAGATGTAACAGTGCAATGCAATAATATAAGAGATCATTCATCCTATTCTCTGAGTTCTGAGTTCTGTTATTTACACTTAATAGTTCAATTACGCCGTTAGTTTTGCTAAAAAAGGCCCAGAGCATTCCGTGTATTTCACGTGAGCTAAAAAAGGGATACTAACCACCGTCATGAGCTCACGTGAGCTAGTCATCACAGCAGAATTGGTGGAGGGTATGCAAATATAGGTCGTACTTACGTCTGTTAAGCGCCTAAGAAGTTCATCTGCTTCTTTTGCTAGCTTCTTGGTGCTTCAATTTTTGCTTGGACGTAAGAAGTAAATTTGCTCCGGCCTCTGAATACATGATAATTTCGTGCTTGCGTAATGCACCACCGTGTACGAACATAAAACAAAAGGCAATAACCAAATTTGATGCCAATCAACTAGGTAATCATACCATAAGAGCCAAGACAAGACCGCAAGAAAACCTGCAAATGGAATGGACAGAACATATTCAGCGAGGTACTTGTTCCACAACGAGTCAAAATGAAGGCAGTTCAACAGCGACACAGAAGCAACAACGGCTTAACAGCTTGAGAACCAGACAAGAGTTTTTAGAACATGACAGCACAGCGCTTAGTAAGATAGGCAGAGGAATCAAATCCTCCAAAGCGATGCAGATCAGTAGTCGTCGTCCTCCTCGCCCTCGTCATCATCTCCGCCCTCGGCGCCGACCTCCTCGTAGTCCTTCTCCAGGGCAGCCAGGTCCTCACGGGCCTCGGAGAACTCACCCTCCTCCATGCCCTCACCGACGTACCAGTGGACGAAGGCACGTTTAGCGTACATGAGGTCGAACTTGTGGTCGATGCGGGAGAACACCTCGACGACGCTGGTGGAGTTTGAGATCATGCAGACGGCCCTCTGCACCTTGGCGAGGTCGCCGCCGGGCACCACGGTGGGCGGCTGGTAGTTGATGCCGCACTTGAACCCCGTGGGGCACCAGTCCACGAACTGGATGGTGCGCTTCGTCTTGATGGTGGCCACGGCAGCATTCACGTCCTTGGGCACCACGTCTCCACGGTACATCAGGCAGCAGGCCATGTACTTGCCGTGACGAGGGTCACACTTGGCCATCATGGACGAAGGCTCAAACGCGCTGTTGGTGATCTCTGAGACGGAGAGCTGCTCGTGGTAAGCCTTCTCGGCGGAGATGACCGGCGCGTAGGACGACAGCATGAAGTGGATCCTTGGGTACGGAACCAGGTTGGTCTGGAACTCAGTGACATCCACGTTGAGGGCACCATCGAACCTCAGGGAAGTAGTCAGCGATGAGATCACCTGCACACCCAAACGACGTAAGCTCCAAGTTTTAATTTGACATCACAGACTGCATAGGACTAGAGACTTTCAGATGTTAGGCAATGACGGTACCTGAGACACGAGGCGATTGAGGTTGGTGTAGGTGGGTCTCTCAATGTCCAGCGAGCGCCTGCAGATGTCATAGATGGCCTCGTTATCAAGCAGGATGGAGACATCAGTGTGCTCCAGGAGAGAGTGGGTGGACAACACACTGTTGTAGGGTTCAACAACAGAGGTCGACACCTGAGGAGATGGGTAGACAGTGAAACCCAGCTTGGACTTCTTGCCATAGTCCACCGACAGGCGCTCAAGGAGGAGTGAGCCAAGGCCAGACCCAGTTCCACCACCAACAGCATTGAAGACCAGGAAGCCCTGCAGACCTGTACAGTTGTCGGCCAGCTTGCGGATGCGATCAAGGCAGAGATCCACAATCTCCTTGCCAACTGCAGGAACAAGAGCAAATTGGCCATGAGCAATCAAACATAGTGACCAGAGCTAATTATGTTGCACAGACAGGTTTCAATCAATTACTTGTGTAGTGGCCACGGGCAAAGTTGTTGGCAGCGTCCTCCTTGCCGCTGATGAGCTGCTCAGGGTGGAAGAGCTGGCGGTAGGCACTCGTGCGGACCTCATCGATCACAGTGGGCTCAAGATCGACGAAGACGGCACGGGGCACGTACTTCCCTGCGCCAGTCTCGCTGAAGAAGGTGTTGAAGGCGTCATCACCACCTCCAATAGTCTTGTCGCCGGACGTCTGGCCATCAGGCTGCAGGTAACAGTACGCTGTTTAGTTGAATACAGGTGATGATAGCATAACACAACAAAACTACAGAATGCAAGTAATTTAATTAGATCTTTGATTCGGGAGTCATTCCAACTAGTACAAAGTAGTAGTAACAGGCACACATAAGATCAGCATGGCCTAGAGTACCTATGAAATGCATGTTGGTTCATGGCTCATGGTAAATTCCGTAAGTGAGCAGTGGAACACTTGGTCTCCAGACTCCAATCCCATATCAGATCTAAGCTACGAGCGAAATGGCTAAAAACTCGCAGATCGAAAGCATAAATTACGTCCTGAGACAAATTCATGTTTCTGACGATCCAATACTGCTACTATTCCAGAACAAATGGCACTACAGTAAAAAAGCATAGACCAATCCATATACAAATCAGATCGAAAACTAATTGTTACAATCTCACATAATAAACATTAACCGCTGCAATTCCAGCACGGAAATGCACAAGCCTTACTAGCAATACGTCGAAGTCGAACAAAAACATATGCGATCGAGAACTACGAATTAATCACGACAGTAAACTCCTCGTCGCGCTGCAGATGATTAAGCACAGACAAAGCCCATCACAGTTCGAATCGCGCAGCAACCCCAACCTACAACGACCTAACACGAACAGATCTGACAACTAAACCATAAACATTTCGGACCTACAGCTCAGATCCACAAACTGCGACCACCACACGAACCATCGAACCTTCTCCAACCAATCCAACCAGAAAGACACAACGAAACAGCAGCATGGCGAGGAAGGAGATGGATGCGCGAGACAACGAACCTGGATGCCGTGCTCGAGGCAGTAAAGTTCCCAGCACGCGTTTCCGACCTGGATTCCGGCCTGCCCGATATGGATCGAGATGCACTCCCTCATCTTCGATTTGAAGCGCTACTCTCGACGAGATCTGGGGCGGAGGAGAAGGGAAGGAGAGAGACGGATGGATCGAGCGTACGAAGCCGGCGTTTTGTGAAGACGCCGGATGTGAAGTGGCTGCTCCGCTCGGCACCCGCGGCCTCTTTATATGCGGCTCCTCGTGGCGGCGCGGTCGGGGTTAACCTAACGGCCGTTTCGCTCGCGTCACGGCGGGGTGGGCGGGTGGTGGCCCACGCCGCGAGCCTGGCCGACCACTGGTTGATGCGAGTGCAACGGCGCGGAGACAACCTGGGTGTGGAGATATCTCACCGACGTGCGGGACCAGGTTACGGAATGCGTGGGTATTGCCCATGTGTCAGTTGGCTATGGCGCGTGGGGTTTGGTGGGTTGGGCATTGGGAGATGGGAAGGATGGATTCTGCGGGACGGCAAGGGAACGTTGGCTTACGGTCACCGACGGATTTCAAATTTTGAAATTCGTAAATGTGCGCCGCGCCGGTCACGGGAAAAGACGGTGCTACTACCCTTCCGGAAATATCTGCTGCAGCGGGGGCGAGCGCATCCTATAGGCACGGGCCAGGCCAGCCGTGAATGACCGAGCGGTGAGCAGTGAGCACCCACTTGTTCGCCGAAATACAGCACAGATTACATTAGTTCCTAACAAAGTTTAGTTGCGAAATTATAAGCTGGGTATCATTGGGCTGATCATCCCAGTCACTACTTGTTTTAGCTGTCATAATCATTGCAAGCAGAATTTCGAAATGTGACCGAGGGTACATACTTTATGTTTAACCTGAAGCAACTTTATTACTCCTTCCGTCCATCTATCGTCTATCTAAGGTATATTTTATTTTTCTATTTGTCTAACTTTGTAAGGCGCATTTAAAGTCTTGAGATATTTTTGTGTTATTTCTTCCACTTCTACCCTCCCTAGCTTTGAGCCTGCAATACATGCATACGCATAAGAAGCTTCACATTAGCAGCCCCGAGCCCCAAACGCATGAGTCCTCCCATCTCTTTAGCACTCCACCTGAAGCCTACTTCATGCTGGTTCATTTCCCATTGGCTGTCGGTTTTAGCGCTGTAGCGAGTGAGCTGTTGCGGCATGTTTGTCGACGACTAAACGCCGGCGTCGGTGGTCCGGAAGGACCCCCTTTGGGATTCGACCGGAGAGGAGCTGGAACAGAAGCTACAATCTGTCTAGACCCGGTTAAACGATGGGAAAAACAGAGACAAAGATTTATCCAGGTTCAGGCCACCGCGGAGGTGTAAAACCCTAGTCCTGGTTTGGTGTGTGTTTACGTTCAAGATATTACAGAGCCTTTGTTATCACAAGGGCAGTTTTTCTCAAAAAGATCTAACCCTTTGCATGGCCTCGGCTCTCCTCTTATATATCCGGGGGTTTACCACAGTGACCGAAGGGCATTAAATGCAATAGATGCGCTGCTTACGCGGGAGGCGTGGGCACGCCACGCCATCCGCCGAAAGCTGTTGCGGAAGGGATGTTTGTCTGACAAACCATCCTCGGAAACCGGGTCTTCATGATGGGTTGAAATGTGCTGGAGAGGACTTAACGGGCAAGCTACCCGCCACGGTGACAACCGTCCGGGTCCCACGGACCCAAGGGACGCACCTGGGCATGCCGTACCATGCCCGAAAGTCATAAAGCCTGTCAGATGATAACTGACAGGCCTTATCACGTCGGTGGACGCCCGCGTTGGGCCTGGAGTAGGCACGCCTGCTGACAGGCATTAAATGCACCGGACAGGCCTTAAATGCGCCCGATGGGACACGTGGAAAGGACCTGCCGGGGCTCTCTGGAGGGCGCCGCGGATCCCCTGCCACGTGTACTGGTGGACCCACGAGGATTGCTCGGGGTCAAGACCCCCTAGTGGTGTTCGGGGTAGAGCCCCCGAGGGGCACTCGGGGCACCTCGCCACGCGGCACGAGGGAGGAACCAAAGGCGCTCGGGGACCCCCGAGCACGCATTCTCGACCACTCGCTGCACGTGGGCCACTTGACTAAACCCGTAGGGGCCAAGCGGGCACAGTGCTCGGGGGTCAAGCCCCCGAGCGTATACTCCCGATTCCCACGTCCTTTAGGTGACGTGGCATCGAGTTTGGGCCTTTGCCGACGGCTAAGGGAACCCTAGTTCCCGTACCGCCGATAACGTTAATTAGGAGCAAGAGCGTCCATTTAGCACTACATTGGTCTTTGTGCATTTCCCATTGGCTGTCATGCATGCATGGGTCGGTTTAGCGCTGTGGAAAGTGAGCTGTTACGGCACGTTAATTAGGAGCAAGAGCGTCCATTTAGCACTACATTGGTCTTTGTGCATTTCCCATTGGCTGTCATGCATGCATGGGTCGGTTTAGCGCTGTGGAAAGTGAGCTGTTACGGCACGTTAATTAGGAGCAAGAGCGTCCATTTAGCACTGCATTGGTCTTTGTGTCAAAGGCGAACATGCCTTAGATAGATGAACCAATGGAGTACTTAACAACAATTACATCCTCCACAAGGAAAGACAACAAGCAGTCGAGGTCTTGCGGCTTTAGCAACCTTGTTTCCATGCACAGTGTGGCCTCTCGGTTTCTCCATCGGTGTGGAGAGGTGCATGAGGACAACAAGAAGAAGTTGTCGCGGCCGACTATGATGACTGCTAGTTGGCCGTAGTGCTTGGCTTGTCATGGGGTTTGTAGCGGCGCCATAGGATAGGGGTGGCCATCAGCGTTGTCTAGCTGGTGAGCCTGTAAACCCAACACACTATTCCCCCATGGTTGCCGAGCCTTGCACCACCACTTGAGCTCGCCGTCGGGCTCTTGCAATGAGCTCTAGACTATAGCCTATAGGGCCTCTACTCCGCTTGGTTCCAATCATGTTGTACATATGTTGTCCTCCACGACAGGGGAGAGAGGGATGGAGACAAAGGGACGAGAGACTGATAGGTGAGTCTAATCATGTTATAAGAAAAACTGACAGAATGGTAAATATAACATGCACATTGATGAAGAGGGGCAAATGTATAATGGTTAAAAGTGTAATGGCTTAGAGTGAGTTGAGACCCAAGCCAACAATATATGTGTAAATTTATTTTTATTCTTTGAGCAAATCTATTTGTTTTGTTTCACGGGTGTCTTTATATTGTTGCAAGCAACAAAAGCAATAACTAGGAACATCTACATGTGCATAAATATCATTTGTTTCGCGGCAAAAAGCCACTTTTAGCCCCCTGGGTTAATTCCAAAAGTGACCCCCTCGGGAGAAGAACGGCAAAAAAAATCCTCCTACCACGGCTCAGATGAGCGACTAACATATATCGTGCGTCCGACGTGTGACACGCGGGTGGGACCACGACCCGAACCTGCAGTAGGTGGGATGCGCTACACCCACCTGCAATGGGTGGGATGTGCAGCAAGTGAGGCATGGGAGGCAGCGGGCAGAGCCACCTGCCGCGGATCCTAAGGGTGGAAACTGTCAGCGGATAATCCGTATTATCCGATATTCATATTCGAGAAAACACTAAAACGGCAAGCAATATCCGTACCCGAATTAAAGACGGATGCAGATACGGATATTATCTGGATTTATTTCCCGGATATGGATGCGGATATGGTACTGGATTATAAAAAAAATACGGATACGGATACGGATATATCCATATTCGAATAATGTTATATTAGCCCATTTCAACAACTCTCTCTAAGTCTCTAACTCCTTAGCCCAATTATATAGCCCATTAAGCTCAATAGGCATAGCAAAGTTCTATTTCTCTATGTGAGACATATTTTTATCATCACTTATCCATCATCATCATGTTCATGTACTTATCTAGTTATATGGTTTATCATAATCTATCATTAAAGCTGTAGGATATTCGTATCCGACCAAATTAAGTATATATCCGATTCGTATTCGTATTCAACTAACATCCGATCTATATTTGTAGTTGACAACATTCGTATTCATATCCGTATTCGCTTTAAAAATATAGAAACGAAAGTGGAAAGGGCACTATCCGATCCGTATCTGATCTGTTTCCACCCTTAGCGGATCCCACTAGCTGTAGGCCATCATGCCGCGGGTCCCACCCGCTGCAGGTCCTCGTTGCACGCCCATTTGCCGGCAGCTTTAGGACGCGGGTCATACGCCCGGTTCACGAGCTATACGCATGGCAGGTGGCTGCTGTAGATCGGATTTATGGCAGGTGCCACATGTTGGCTCGATAACAAGTTGCGGTATGTTTTTAGCTTTATATTTTTGGAGGAGAGGCTAAAAGTGGCTTTTTGACTTCTTTTGCTGACTATTTCTTATATCGTCACGCTAATAGTTTGGCATGTTCGATGTTAGTTTTGGTTTGTTGTCTTAGTTTATTCCAGCAGCATCATGTTGATTTTCCGCGTGGAGCATGAGATATCAAGGCTCGCGCTGGTGTCCTCCCCGCCGTCTCCTTGGCGGCCCCACCAAAACCCCACACACACACACACATTTGTCATCATTAAAGCTGATGCCACTATTGGCGCGGCCAACAGCGGCGCGGAGGATCACGGCAGCTCCGCCGGTGGAAAGGGTGGCTTACGCTGGTGTTCGTCCCGCCGTGTCAGTAGTTCGAGGCCGTGGTCTCCGCCCCCTCTCCAGCCGGTGCCCAAGGCTCGGCGGCGCCGGCACACCTACCTGCCAGTCTTCGCTCCTCGCGTACTCTGCTCATCCCTCTTCATTTGTCCCAAGGCCCTCTCCCATGCCTCCCAGCCGCAGGCCTCGCCTACCATTGGCGGGATCTCTAACAAATTTTTGCTCTTCCAACCGGAGAATCTCACAAGCCACTTCAAATCCATCGACTATAGGTTCCTCCCGTTTGCTTCTCCCTACCAAATCTTCAATTTTTATTCGGATTTGAGCGACCTGGCGGAGCTTGGATCTCCATGGTAGACACCCAACCGCTAGGGGACGGCTGTGTCCGTGCTATCAGGGAGTTGGGCGCCCGCACCAACCGCCGGCGGTGATTGTGTCCGCGCCCTTCACCCGTGCCCGCCGGCTTCATCAGTGTCAGCCCGAAGCATGTTGTGAATCAGTTGCATTGATACGCTGCAATCCTGCAACTTATTTTCCCCTTTGCTGGCATATATATGACATACTGATTTCTCCTTGTTTGCTTAACTGTATATGCCCAGTTGATATTAGATGCATATATGTTTTCCGCTTGGATTTTATTGCCAAACAACCAGTATACATTGATCCGTGAGGCTGCAGTTTGTTTCATTTACACGTACGCTTCGTAGTATTCAGACCCGATCATTTCCCTGGTATGGTACTTTTGACCCTAACTCAACTTTTTTTTTCTTCCAATGACTTTAAGCTGTTGCCTACCAATTTAGCTCACTTTTTTCTGTCCTCTATTAATAGGATAAGTAATGTTTATCGGTTGTCTTGCTACATTAAAATACATCTGCCTTTTATGGCTGATAGTAGAAAGATTTGACACTTACTTGCAGCTTGCAGTTTCTTTTGCTTCTCCACCAGGTAAAACTAACTACAGCAGGCTGCAGTTTTTGGCCGCTGTTGCTTAATGCTTATAGACCACAGCTATTAGGTGAATATGGTAAACATGCGTGCATGCATAATTGTAAATCATACTTCAGAGTGAAAGACAGTGGTGCAGCCCTGCTTATACGGATGTGCCACTTATTCTTTACATTCATACAGTGACACGGACAACTGAATGTAATTATTAGTACATAAGAAAGGCATTTGAATCTTTTTGGTCCCGTTGATGTTTCAGATTCCTATGGAGACATCTACAAGATCTGGGAGCATCTAGGATCAATTTTCGATTGTCAATTTTTTATTTACTATTGTATTCAAGTTCTTATTTCATTTTCAAAATGTTATGTTGTTTTGAGGTTCCCATATTTACAATGGAATTGGCATGTTACTGTTAGAAATAATTCTTTAGCCATTAGCTTGACCAGCACCTAGCCGTGCCCTAGAACACCTAGACATGATCATCAGTGAGTATTAGTGCTTGAATACTTACGCCCATTGGAGGATGATGCCATTAGCGTAGTGGTGGTCGTGTGTGGGATCAGATGTAGTTGATGTAGGCGTAGCAGAGGAAACGGTGGCCTTCAGGTCGCCACCGGCACTGTCCGGTGGCCGGCGACGTCGTCTTGGTGGCGTCGGCCTTCCCGCAGCTCCAGCACTCCCCCGGATCGGCTCGGGCGTTAGAGGTGTAGGGTTAGGGTTTAGCCTTAATGCGAATTAGCTCATCGTAGAACCCCGGGAAAACCCTCTTTTATACCGTGCTGTGCTACGGGGGACCGAAACCATGAGTTGGTTTGGGTGCCCCCGATCAGGGCGTGTTCGTTGGGGTTAGCACGTTGGTGCATGGCCCCTTTTGTCATTTGGATGTTAGATCAATTCCAACATTCTCCCCCTTGATCGTAAGGTCAAACCTTTATACGTCCAGTCTTAATAGAAAAATACACTAAAGCAAAGTGTTGCAGTGACCAATAAAAAGCCACTGAACCTCAGTACTTATAGTATACCATTCTATCTTGAAATGGAAAACATATTACTTGATGGGAGATGGTTTCATTCAATGGTCCCTTTATTCCAGGATCAAAAGCTTTCCAGTAAACTCATGCCAGCTACATGATTGCAAAATATACTGGGTGGTAAGCCTTTTGTAAGCGGATCCACAAACATTTCTGTCGTACTCATATGCTTAACATTAACGGTATGATCCTGGATTATATCTTTCACAACATGATACTTAATGTCAATGGTTTTGGCAACACCAATTGACGTGTTGTTACTCGCATAGATGACTGCGTATTCATAATCGCAGTAAGTGGTTTAGAAATGTTGTCTACCACTTTTAATTTCGGGAATTAATTTTCTTCGACATACAACCTGCCCGGTAGCATCTTAACATGCCACAAACTAGTTTGCATCACTAATGATGCCATGATTGCCATTTGGAACTTTTCCACGATATAGCTCCTTGTGCGAGGCAGCGAGGGTGAAGATGTAACATGATGTGGAATTCTTAATATCCACACACCTCGCAATACAACGTCTGACTAACCCACAATTTCGAGGTTATCAGACTCCTTATGAGTGAGCATGTATTCTTTATTGTCTTGCATATATTGCAAGACATTGATAGCAGCTTTCCAGTGAGCCAGTTCTAGATTTAACGTATATTTGCCAAGTATCCCGATCATAAATAGGGGCGTGCTCATACTTGAATACATATGGTGCTTCTGACAGTTGAAGCATAAGGAATCATCATTATCTGATCAGTTTCAAACTGGTTCCTCGGACATTGGAATGTCCCAAGCTTATCGCCCTCAATATTAGGAGCAGGTGAGGCAGAGTACTAGTGCATAACGTGTTTCTTTCGTACTCTGTCGATGTATGCCATTATAATAGGACTTATACTCTTTTTGGACCTATGTCCTGGTGAATCTCAAGGGCATCGCCAAGATTCTTTATGTCATTGTTGAGAGATAGAATTCTCTTGGTTGGCCAAAGAGATTTTATCTAGATAAAAGAGTGAACTTACTCCACTTTAGACTTAAGGTACCATTTTCTCAACACTCGTCTTAGTTCATGATTTGAAATCTTTAGACGACATGCCTTATTTATCACAGGAAAACGGTGAGGCTCAACACTAGGTGTTACATTAGGGATTTCATAATCCTCAATCCTCCCGATGCATAGGAATAAAAGATCTTATGGATAATCAGTACTTAAGACTGCTTCTCCTAAAGATTCATGTTCCTAGGCTCCAGGCTCCCAGTGATTACTTTATTCTCATAGAACATGTATCATGCTCCAGAGTCTAATGTGTTAACAAGCACAAATTTCAGTTCTAGTCCACATTACCGTTGGGCAAAAGGCGAAAAAGAACTTCATAAAACGCGGCACATGACTATAAACAACGTTGGTCAGAAATATAATCATAAGCCACATGTTGCATTAATGTCATAATTGACATTGGATCGGCAAACTTGCCACTTCTACCTTAATTTTGTGCTTCATATTATTCATGAGGGAGTAAGTATACATAAACATGATAAAAGGAGTCAGAACATTAGTGTGCTTTTTAATGTGTTTTTCATTCTCCAAATAAGACTTCTCGTTGGTTCCATCTTGATTAGAGAATTTACACACAATTTTTGTTGTCAGTGCTATGGTTTTTGTAGGAGAAGTGAGTGTGATGTCTTATCTTTAAATAAGACTTTCCATTCTCCCCCTCGAAATGTGGTCTAATAGAACAATACCACAATTTCGATGAGGTCCCATTATTTGCACTTCTCTTACATCTTAATTGTACCATAACACACATAAACATTATAAAAGATTCGTTCAGTGAAAACATAACTTGTCTCGTCTCATGGCGAGACTAACATCACATAATTGAAGTTTAACATAATTGGGTATTTGAAACGTACCTAATCATTGTATTATGAGACCAACATTCAAAATTAATATTATCCAAACAAGATACGGAAATCAAATTCCTACTCAAGGTAGGTACATAAAGAATATCATGAAGCTGAAGTGAAAAGGCCCGTGTGCAACTCCAAGGTGAGCAATCCCACAGCTTCAACATCAGCTCCTTGATCATTTGCTACCTTAAGCTCTCTTGTTCCCCTTCTCAAAGTTCTCCTTGTATGGAATCCCTTTCTTGAGGAGCCACTTGAGCCACTCAGGACAATCTTTCCTAAAGTGACCTGGCTTCTTGCAGAAATTGCAAAGATCATTTTCTGCAACTCCAGATCCATTTGCTTCTTTGCATGCCTTTTCTTTTCCCTTAGGACTCATAAAGGATTTCTTATTGGGCTTATGATCAACAGGTGCTTGATACTTTCTTTTGACATGACCAATGTTAAGTGCATGGTCCTTGTCTCTTTCAGCACGCAGCCTTTCTTCTTCTTGGACACAGTTGCGACCAACTCATTCAGGGTCCACTTCTTTTCTTGAGTGTTGTAGTTGATCACAAAAGGTCCAAATTCTTTAGGCAACGAAGTCATAATAAAGTGGACTAAAAATTCCTCATTAATGATCATGTCCATAGATTTGAGTTTTGCTGCTGCATCGCTCATCCTAAAGATGTGATCCCTTATATTGCCATTGCCATCATACCTTTCATTAGTAAGCCTCTGAATAAGATTTGTAGCATATGCCTTTAAGGAGCCCTTGAATTGCGCCTCAATGGATTTTAGATAATCAGAGGCATTGGGGCTTTCAGGGATAGCTCCCCTAATGCCCTCGGAGATGGCCATTCTCATTATTAGGAGAGACATCCTGTTGGAGTCCTCCCACTTTTCTACCTTAACATCATAAGCCTTCTTGAGCTCCTCATACCCAGTTACACTTGGAGGAGGTGCAACTGGTTTAGCTTCTCTTAACGCAAGGTCGAGTTTATTGAGCCCTAAGGTGCACATAATTTGATCTCTCCATGTTAAAAAATTACTCCCTGTAAGTGGTTCAATGTGGTCAACAGACTTGGCCACATGAACAGTAGCGGAAGCTAAAAATACATTCAAAGATTCATAAGTAAAAGGGTACATAACAAATTTGCATAAAATTAATTCTAGTTCGTATCACCGTTGGGCAGAAAACGAAAAAGAATTAATTAACATAAAAGGAATGGCTCAAAATTATAAATTAACGTTGGTTAGAATTATAAATTTGAGCCAAGCAATTCTCAGAATAAAAATCAATATTAAACATTAAATTTTATCATCATATTGATATTTAAAATGAGAGCATTGTTAAAGAAAATGCAATAAAATGCATTTAACATTAAAATTTTCTGAATAAAACTTCTCGTTGGTTCCGTTTTATTCAGAAAATTCAAACATGAACCTCAGAATATTATTTGGGCTATTTTAGGGTCTTTTAACAGTGCAAATAGCATTAACAGAAAAATTAAAACTTAAAATTGCACTGAAATTAGAAGATGCCCAAAAACCTACATTCGGCCAACATACCCACGGCAGCCCATTTGAGTTTTCGGTCCAGCGGCGGAAAAACAAAAAACAAAAATCCGTCGGGCCAAGAAAACCTAGGCCGTAGCCCGCTCGTGAATACGGCCCACATAATCCTCCGCAGCCCATCATCACTCTCCCGCAGCCCCGCCTTGATCCAGACCGTCCGATCCAATCGGACGGCTCGCGTGATCCCCGCATTGAACAAAACCGGGCCGGCTGAAAAACCCTAGGTCCTTTGGCCCTTGACTCTCGATTTACCCGCTCCCGTGAGAGAGAGCCGACGGCGGCCCAAGCGCTCCGACGCCCTGTACTCCTGAGTTAGGCGAATATCCCTTGCCAGAAGCACCAATCGTTGAAGAAGGCACCCGCCGCCGCCGGCGTGATGCCACCTTCCCCCATAATCCAACCCCTTCGGAGCGTTGGAACTCTCCAGGAGGAATTGCTCCACCTCAAGCCCCTGGTCCTGAGTTAGGTCAAGCCGGCGTTGCACGTCGAGCGTGGATCGTCCAGCTCGGTGCATTCGGATGCTTGTGTGCTTGTGTTGCATTGATCTTTGTGATTGGGTTTATGCTTGTGCCTCTCAACGCTCAGGCGACCCTATTCGATGTTCTTGTAGACGCATGGCTGCGTGTCATGTTAGTCTTTCTGATGTTTTCTTTGTGTTTTCAGTGGATCTTCCGATCCCAGTAATGAAATAAATTGTTGATTATTTTGTTTGTGCAATAATTAAAAACCTGGGATTTTCCCCTTACCCCCTGCTATTTTCCCTCTCTTCTACGCCGATAACGGAAGCAGAACTTGCGCTGGAACGACAAAGGCTGATCGCTACAGAAGACCATGCGGTCCTGTCTCTAACCTCTTTCTCCTAATCTACCCGAATCTCGAGGACGAGATTCCTTTTAAGGGGGGTAGATTTGTAACACCCTGATTTTCCGAAACCTAAAATTTAGGGCTAACAAAAACTTTTTCGTTAACAATGTCAACCGAAAATGCACCTAATTAAAATTTTAGTTCAAACCCTGACGAAGCTAAATACCAGGCATGAAAACCCCTGCCCTATTTCTATCGATCTCCGTTTTGTCGAAACCCTGGACCCGAAGTTCCGACCCATGCCCTCCCTATTTAAACCTAAATTCCCCTAAAACCCTAACGCGTCGACAGCTTTGTCTCAATCCTTCGTATGTATGCTTAAAAGTCCCCAGTGTATATGGGCACATACACCATGAAGCCCCGGCATGTCGCAGCTTAGGTTCCTTGGTTCCCGCCACCTTTTCTCTCTCCTGGAATATATACATGTATGTACGTACATATATACACCTCTGTCTCCTAATTAATACATGTGAGCAATCTTGTTCCCCGAGCTGTCTCATTTCTCATTTATGGTTGTCTAGAGCTCTTTAACAGCAGCCGTGTCCAGTCTTTTCCCCAGCTCAATTGCAACACAAGCCGAGCTCCTCAGAGCCCCAGGTGCTAACACCAGGTTGTCACCACATTTATTTTCCCCTCGTGCCTTTTCTGTCCTCTCCCATCACCTGCACAGTCCCTCTGCTATGCAGCGTAGCTATCTGCCTCCTTTTCTACCGAGCAAACTTTCCCTTAGCAGCCGATAGCATCACTTCCTCGGCACTGCTCCCATGCCCACGCAGGCATCCGCTTTAACTCCCCAACGCAACAACAGCCAAGCACTCTTGCCATGAATTATTTTCTCTGCCATCCCTGCCACACTCCAAACCGTGCTCATTTACTTTGCATGCACCAGCAGCAGCCACTAGCTCTCGAGCTCCCCGCTGCCTCACCCCTTCCCTATTCCTTTTGAACACGTAACCTGGCCAGCTCAACCTAATTTCTCAGACAGCCAGCATCAGTCACCTCACCCAACCCTACTCATTTACTTCACTCTACCACAGCAGCCGGCCAGCTCTTCCTTCATCTCTAACCGAGTAGTCAACCTATATCTCTATTCACCAGTAAAAACACTGCCGTACAGTGCCATGTTGCCTCAAGAGCAAAAAGCAACGTCCAGTTCCTTCCCATTTCTTTTCTCCCCAAGCACCTGCCGTTCAGTTCCAGTCTCGCAGTGCTCAATTCTCTCTTTCCTCTAGCTTCCTTGCTTCCCTAAAACTCTCTCACCTCACCATTCCTTGCCTGAGCTATCTTCTACTCCCTAGAACTTCATCCCGAGCAGCTTCCGTGCCCGAAGTCCTCTCAATCCTCTTCAACCCGAGCTCATCCTGTCTATTCCCCATCCCATTTACCGCTTCCGAGCTCCCAAGCCTCCTCTGCCAGGGACTCCGCCGGGCCCAAGCCGAGCGCCGCCGAGTGGGCCGCTTCCCCTTGGCATCGGTCGCCGCCACCAGGGCACCGCAGCGCCGCGCCTGTTCCTCCGCTCCTTCCTTGCGCTGCCGAGCACACGCCGCCGCTGGGACCGCCGCGTTTACCGCCGCTCCTCTCCTCCCCAGCGCCGCCATCAATCGAGCGCCCTGCTCTCCGGCGTCACCTCCCCTTATTCCGCTCCCTGCCAAATCCAAATCCGCCGGCCACGAGCTCTGGTTCAACTCCCTCGCCGCGCTCCTCTCTCCGCGGCTCCACGCCAGTGGTGGACCGGAGCACCACCGCCACCAGATCGGGCTGCCACCCCGGCCCCGCACCTTGAGGTCTCACCAACCCCGCCCCACCGGCACCCGGGCACCACCTCCGTCCGCTGCCGGCCGCCGCCCCGGGGTCTGCTAGCGTCGGAGCCGAGAAGCCACCGCCAGCCGAGCTCCTCCAGGCCCTGGTCTCTCCACGTCGCCTCGGCCGAGCCCCCTTGCTGCCGCTCCTACTCTCCGGAGCCGCTCTTCCCTGCTCTGCCCTAGGCCAGCCGAGCCGCCCCTGACCTCATCCGAGCCACCTCCGCCGCACCCCTTGCTCCGACCAGCCCTCAGCTCCACCCTGGTCGCCCGAGCTGAGCACGCCGCCGCTCACTTCCTTCCCCTTTCTTTCCTGCGCCACAGCCAAGCTCATTTATTGAGCTAATATCAGCTTAAAACCAGTTTAGGCACCCTAAACTCCCCAACAGCAGGGACCCACTGGTAATTAGGTGAGGACCCAAAATTCCCTCTCGGTAACAGCTCAAACCAGTTCTCTCTGCCTTCAAAAATCAAATCCTGGTCTGGTGACGCTTATTCCGTAATTTTTGGAATTAATTCGAGTTCCAGAACTGAAATTAGCTAAGTTTGGATATAGTTAGGATGTATGTGTGTTATCTAACTAATGTAGTATAGTAATTTCTTCCAATCATCATTTCAAACCATACATAACCTGTGGGGTTCAGCAACATTTTTAATAAGTTAATTGTTGAGTTTTTAAAAGTAGTAATCCCTTAGTGACCACGTTGGTAAGAGAGAGGAGCTATGCAGATAGGTGTATATTGTTGAACGTATATTTGATTCCGTTGGTGTAAGTGCAAGAGCTATATTAGGAGTGTCTAGTTAGTTAGCGGGAACCCTAAACTTGTGACCATGCCAAACGATGTCCATTTATCTTTAATTCTGAACCTCGATTTAGAAACCCTAAGAGCTTGACATTCGGTTAATGTCTACTAGTTGCATTCAGCGACAGGTATAATTTAGGATCATCCTGTTAGTATAGTCCCTCTTCGAATAATCTCGTAGCCTTGAAACTCTCAGAATGTGCATGCCCTAATTAGAAAGCGGTAGAATGCCGTGCCCTTTGGCCTATAGAACCCTAGTCCCGCTAAGAAAAGTTATGAGAGAAAGGGAGAAAACCTATCCGATAATACGCCGTGAGCTGATATCTCCCGCCAAGTAATATGAGACCCTCAACCCTAACTCTCAAACAACTGCTTGAAATCAAGTAACTAATCCAACGCGTTATGATTGCATGCGTTGATTCTTCCGGCTCTTTATTCGATGTTCTTGGTTTTTCCTCGTACCATTGGTTTATTCGTCGTTTCCTCGACGTGTAGATACCGACGTTAGAGATATCGCGCGAAGGACCCCGGACCATTGACGTATCGAGTTCAAGACCAGGACTCGGCCAATAACGCCAGGCAAGCATTCCCACCTTGATCATGTCGAACCCTATATTTTCGTACTATGTTATTTTGTTTGCAAATCCTGCATTGCTATATTGGTACAACGATATTTTATGTAGTACTAGTTATTCCCAGTAACTGCACTGTGCTTAGATCCGAATACCCGACCTTTGTAACCCTAGGTATATAGTCGGTCGACTCACGACTGACAAGAATATTAAGGTTATAGGCGTTAGCCGTGCTCAGACCTGCTGTAGTTAAAAATAAGTTTTCCTCGATTTATAAAACCCCAATCGGATATGGGAATTAAAACCCTCGGATAACGTGTGTTATCCGGGGTAGTGCTTAAAAGAATATTGCCAAACCTTGAATGAAATCGGAGATGATTTGGATTCGGGCGAGAATGTCAAGGGCAGCCTGGGGCTGTAGAGGATTTGATATTGGCGCGTTCGTCCGGGACGATCGTGGGTTGAGGAATGGAGTCTCGCTCGAATCAGTTAAGGACCGAGCCTAAGTGCCGCTAAACCAGTTCCACCACCGTACGTCCACATGTCCTTTATGGGAAGGACTTGGCTTGGTACCCCGCCAAGTATTAGGGTTTGGACTCGTGGGAAGTTAGGAGTCGTGGCTAGGTGTTTGAAAGTCCTAGAGATCCACTGCCGCGTAGCGTTTGGGTGTTGATCGACACAAAGGTGGAGAGTCCCAATTTGGTGTCTGGGGCACGCAAACTTGGGTATTCACCTAGCGGGTCCAACTCTAGTATGGAAGCGGGTGACGGTCTCGTTGTAATAGCCCTGCCAATATACGTCGCGAAGTATTTCCAGGGTGACTTACATCTTGTGGGTAAAGCCGTACAACCTCTGCAGAGTGTTAAAAACTATTCGAATCGCCGCGTCCTCGGTCATGGACATGAACTGGCAAGGCCACACACTGGTTAGACTAAGTTTTGGTTGCGAAAGCCGGGAAATGGGATTAAGGACGTGGGCATGATGTGTCCACAGTGTGCAATTTACGCTACAAGCTGGTAGCAAGGAATTGCAGGAGGAGAGGCTAGCCGTACTGTCCGGGACGGTATGGGCTGAGCATGGAGTCAAGTGGGAGCTAGCCATGTTATCCGGGATATCACAGGGGCTGAGCACCGTTCTAAGGACGCTAGCTGCACTATCCGGGATGGTGCAGGCTGAGCAGTGAATCGAGACGCTGGTCATACTGCCCGGGGTAGTATGGACTGAGCTATCTCGAGATTGAGAAAAGGAGGTAGCCGGGTCTACCTCAAGAGCAGTTTTGTTATTTTATTTCATTCTGATTTATGAAACTGCTTTAGAATCTACCCTTATCGTATTTGAATTATAAACTCACATTTCCGCTCAATCAGCAACTTAGGTTAGAGCTGTTCCTTGATTAAACCTCTGCATGAACTATTGCCGTATAATCTCTCCTGTGAGAATAGCTTGCGAGTACATTCAATGTACTCACCTGGCTTGTCGATTTGGCCAGACAAAGGAGGACATCAATTCCGAAGATACGTATACGAACGCGAAAGCTAGGGCGTAACCCCCAGTCAGTTGCCTGTCGGGTATGGCATACTGATGGGCCACCTCTCCGCTGGATTTCCGCTGCAAGTTTATAGCCGTTGGGCTAAAGGTATCAGATTATCGACCTTAACGGTCTATTTAATTGTTTACGCGTGTATGACAATGATATACAAGTTAACTCGTGTGTATCGGCTACTGATCCAGGGACCGGTACAGTGATCACGAGGGAGTTCCCGGCTTAAAAACCGGAGGCACCACACTAGGCCGCGCGCTCCTCCGTCGAGCGTTGCTACCGGGTCAGTCGAGAGAGAGGCGGCGCCCGAGCCAGAGAGCGGCGACGGCCGGGAGGCCGGGTCGCCGGAGAAGACGGCGGCGCTCCCGCGTTTCTCGCTCCCCCGCGTTTCCCCTTCTCCCCCGATTTCTGCGGTACCGAGTGAGAGAGGCGGCGGCCCAAGCGCCCGTCTTGCCGGAGCCAATGGAGGCGCGGTGGCTCCGCTCGCCGGAGGAGCGCGCCCGGCCCTGGGCCGCACGCTCCTCCGTCGAGCGATGCCGCCGGGTCTCCCGTACGGCGTTCCGGCGAGCTCCTTCTGCACATCGTCCCGGAGGAGGCAACGGCGTCGCGGCGTCCGTACCCTCGCACGGCTGCGCGGCCGTGCGGTCCCCGGAGGGTGATAGATGCCGACGCGGCGCATTAGGTAAGTCCCGGAGCCTCAATCTTTAGCAATTTTCATTTTAGGGTTTCGGGATTTGGGGGGAACATGTAATTGGATCGGGGATCCACATAATTGCATACATTTGAACTGATCCCCTCCTTCTTAATTGCTTAATTTGGGGTTGCGATGGGCTAATTGGCACGGACAGAGGGGATTAGGGTTCTTAGGCGGCTAAGCAAGGCTTTGATACCAATGTTAGAAATAATTCTTTAGCCATTAGCTTGACCAGCACCTAGCTGTGCCCTAGAACACCTAGACATGATCATCAGTGAGTATTAGTGCTTGAATACTTACGCCCATTGGAGGATGATGCCATTAGCATAGTGGTGGTCGTGTGTGGGAGATGTAGTTGATGTAGGCGTAGCAGAGGAAACGGTGGCCTTCAGGTCGTCACCGGCACTGTCCGGTGGCCGGCGACGTCGTCTTGGTGGCGTCGGCCTTCCCGCAGCTCCAGCACTCCCCCGGATCGGCTCGGGCGTTAGAGGTGTAGGGTTAGGGTTTAGCCTTAACGCGAATTAGCTCATCGTAGAACCCCGGGAAAACCCTCTTTTATACCGTGCTGTGCTACGGGGGACCGAAACCATGAGTTGGTTTGGGTGCCCCCGATCAGGGCGTGTTCGTTAGGGTTAGCACGTTGGTGCATGGCCCCTTTTGTCGTTTGGCCGTTAGATCAATTCCAACAGTTACAACCTTTTGTGGTGTACTAACTCCGTTTCATGTCTGCTCTAATATATGGGCCATTAAAAAAAGAGAAGGGGTAAATGGTTACTTCTCGATTTACATCTGTGCTCTTACTGGTGCTGCAGTGAGCAATTTGATGGTACAGAAGGAATTGAACTTTTGCAATATAAATTGATATTAAGTTAGTGGGTAAGTTGCAAATTATCTGATGCAATAAAATTTTCTCTTAACGTGCTTGCGTGAACGGTATGCAAGTAAAAGACACATTCGAGATGATAGCAACCATAAAAGTAACTCCTGCACATTATTCATTGTCTTTTTTTTATCAAATAAAGCAAAAAAAAAGAGTACATCGTGTATATTTATATATCCTGCGCATCAATGTTAGAAGCTTGGCGTAAGTTTTTTTTTAAGGGGGCAGGAGCACTACCCATTCATATAGATTAGAGAATTTGAAAAGGTATATACAAAGAGTTATACAGTTTGCCTCATGGCGATAATCTCACAAGGATTTGGGCACATATCTGAGGGTTATGACCCCCTCCAATTTCTACTACTGGATGCCCGAAGGTCGCTCGGCACTGGGAAATCTCTTCGCATCCCAACAGGGCTACGTCCTGGGAGGAAAGTGCTTTGTTTTGGAATACCCGACCATTTCTCTCCTTCCACACTTCCCACATTACATAGATCAAGACACCACTAAATCGACGATGATGTTCCTTGTTTGTGCTTTTGAGGCTCACGTCCCACTAATCAGTGATGTGTTGATGTGTCCCGACTAGTAAGGTGTTGACGATGCCATTCCAATAGCAGATGGTCCTCCAAACGTCGGCAGTGAAGGAGCACTTTCAGCAAAGGTGAGTCGTTGTTTCTGGGTATGCTCAGCAAAGCAAACAAATTGGGTCATGAGGCCACCCACGAATGGCCAAGTTGTCAGCGGTAAGTATGTGATTGTGGAGGACAGTCCAAATGAAAAACTTGTATTTTGGCTCCATGTGTGCCTTCTAAATCTTTCCGACCAAAAAGATTTCGTCGTCCCCAAGAATTGTGCCTCGTATGTTGATTTTGTCGAATATATACCTGATGGTGTCCCTTTCCAAGTGATTGTGTCGTGTGACACAGGGTCAAGTGTTCTCCCCTGAAGCCAACTCCAGAGATTGATAAACTCCCGTAGTTGTTCCATGGTAGAGATGTTCTGAAGTGTCCGGATCCAGTTCTACTCCTCAAGATCTTTTTCAACCGTTCTGTTCTTTCTTGTTGCAATCTTGCTGCAATCTTGGCTTAAGTTTCCCCTAATCTTTTTGTAGTGATTAGCAGAAGCGCTACTATTTCATTGAAGTAGAAAAACTATATAATCTCCCTGCTTTATGTCAGGTTGCTTCACACCCTGCCAATTGGTTCCTGAACACTATATATCCTCACAACTTAGTGCTTTAGTAATCAACAACATTTTGCTTTGTAGCAATTCCCGCAGCAACGCTCAGGCCTCGCCTCTAGTATTGATGCATAGCACGAAAAGGAACTCATAAAACTGCAGCGAAAGTGAACTGCATGCAAAGTGAAGAATAATTAGACAATGCTCGTCTTCATGAAGTCATAGGGTAGACTCACCAAGGAAGCAGCCTAGCCCTACGGGTTGGCGCCGGTTGTCCGGAGCTACCGAGTAGTCTTTTGCAGCAAAGGATACAGTGCGCCGAGAGGGTTGGATGGTTGAACGCCAGTGTCGACACAGGACACTGGCGTTGGTTTTTTCAACGGGCAACCTTTCCCTTGACAGGAGGCAGGTGCCGGAGGCAGAGGTTGACGACGATGATTTCTTTGAACTAATGCAAAGTTCTATTCATCTACGTCACACCTCAAAACTCTCGCATGGCCACTGTCGCCAGCAAAAGCGACGACTTGTGCTTTGCTCTCTTCACACCATGTCGCCTGACCAGATTGTAATTTGATCGAGTTTAACGAGCAATTGACGAGCTAGTAAAACACCTGCTCGACTGAACTCATCAAACTGAGTAAAAACACCTGCTCGGCTCAACTCACTTATGGCGCAAGTTCGAGTCAAGCAGTGGCGCCCTGCGAGCTTGAATTTTTTTCCTACCCCTTTAATTGACCATATTGCCATGTCCCATGTCAGTTTGACAAGTGGCATATCTACATGGCTCCAATGACTCGCTTCCGGATTTCGCTACTAGTCGACAGTTGTAACAGACGGCCGCCGTCCCGCTGGAACTAGTGCAATTGTGCAGGCATCACCGAGCACCACAACTGCGGAAGTCCAAACGTGCCGCGCCTTGAGCCAAACCCAAGCACGCAGCGGACACGAGACCCGGCACGCACCAGCACCGCACCGCACCGCGGCCACAGGGGAGCAAAGCAACCGCAGCTTAGCGAGTAGCAGTGGCGGAGAAACGAGATGAGCTTCCCGGGGTTGGGGCGCCAGCTCGCCTCACCACCGCCTCCCGATTCCTCCGCCCCCTCGCAGCCACAGGCCACCGGATAACGCGCCGCGCAACCCTCCAAAACCCGCACGGAACTCCCCACACTTTCTCATAAACCCCCACACACCAAACCACCCATCCCGCCGCGCCGAAACACGCCCAAATCCCTCGTCTCCGTCGCCGGAGCCATGCATCCCGACGCCACCTCCCCCTCGCACCGCATCGCCCGCGTCGCCGCGCACCTCAACCCGCCACGCCCGCAGGTGCGTCCGATCTCTCACTCACGCTGGCTATGGTTACCCGCTACTGGTTGACGGCGAGACGTGACCGATCCGTACGTGCGCGCTTGCAGATGGAGGAGGGCGCGCTGAGGCCCGCTGCGTGCCGCGCCAAGGGTGGCGCCCCGGGGTTCAAGGTGGCGGTGCTGGGTGCAGCGGGAGGGATCGGACAGTCGCTGTCGCTGCTGATGAAGATGAACCCGCTCGTCTCCGTGCTCCACCTCTACGACGTCGTCAACACGCCGGGGGTCACCGCCGACGTCAGCCACATGGACACCAGCGCCGTGGTAAAAACCTGCTACTCGTTGTGATGAATCAGCGACGGCTGTTATGTGCTAATGATGTCAGGAGGATGGCATTAGCGTGGCACGAAATTATTTGGTTGGTGACTTGCCTTAGCTTTCTAGGTGGTGTCTCGATATTTTTCCTGCAACTTGTGATATGCCATCTGATAGCGGGATCTTATTCTTAACCGCACGCTTCCTACCTATTAAACTGTGACCAGCAGTGGTATATGATTACAAGTTCAGTAACCTGGAAGTGTCAAATAGGCCTTTCAATCATTTGCGGTTTCTGGCACACTAACAACATTTGACATCTCATACTTTACTGTTTGCTCCTTATGTGATTGGACCAGTGAACTTCCCAAAATACCTCTCAAGCTTTGACAACATTTTGTCTTTTGTTGAAAAGAAACCCACCTGTTATCCTTCTAAAAAAACACCTTTTATCTGTTCGTTTTCAGTTTATCTATGGCAAATTATAACTGCAATCCAAGTCTTATTATTTAGAGCCTGAAAGAAGCAACGGGAAGCACGTTAAGAAAATCTAAATTGGCTGCAAGTGTAAAGAAAAAAGAGAGTGAAAATGAATTATCTCTGAAGTTTTTATGTGCAGCTAATATTGCAGTCCAGTATTTTCAGATGGTTCAAATCGATTTGAGATTTGTTCTTTTTCTGGTCATCGATATTGATGTAACAAATAACTGTGCACAAAAATTCCTTGCAGGTGCGTGGCTTCCTTGGGCCACAGCAGCTTGAGGCAGCACTTACAGGAATGGATCTTGTGATCATCCCTGCTGGTCTCCCAAGAAAACCAGGAATGACAAGGGACGATTTGTTCAACAAAAATGCTGGGATCGTTCGCTCACTTTGTGAAGGCGTTGCCAAGTGCTGTCCTAATGCAATCGTGAATTTGATCAGCAACCCTGTGAACTCAACTGTCCCCATTGCAGCGGAGGTTTTCAAGAGAGCTGGAACTTACTGTCCCAAGCGTCTCCTTGGAGTGACAACACTTGATGTAGTGAGGGCTAACACCTTTGTGGTATGCATCCTAAGGAAACTGTCTTGGAATGTCTTCTCTTAAACAACCTTTACATACTTACATACTCTACTAGCATTGCTTATGGCTCTTGGTCATTCACTTTTCCTCTTTGCTGCTTTCTGCAGGCAGAAGTGCTCGGAATTGATCCAAGAGAAGTCAGTGTTCCAGTTGTTGGCGGGCATGCAGGGGTCACTATATTACCCCTGCTATCCCAGGTATCTTATGGTGATGTCATCACATGGGAAATGTTAATATTGCCCATTAAGAAAACATTCTCTAGCTTATATGAATATACCAATTGCTAATTTGAAACCAATGTCTCCACAGGTCAGCCCCCCATGCTCATTCACTCCAGATGAAATCAGTTATCTGACAAACCGCATACAGAATGGTGGCACAGAAGTTGTCGAGGTATGATGCTGATTACAACTTTACATTCAGTAGGCTCAAGTTAACCTCCCAAATGATGATTTTTCCTTCCCCTATGGGCTAAACTCTTGATTTGACTTTTTTTTATATGCTGGTCATGCATTTGTGGCTGATAAATTTTAGAGTACAGAAATCATCAAGCCGAATGCGCATCTAATTTACAATACAGAAATCCTATGATAGCGATATTGCTTTTGTTTTTTGACGGGCCAAAGCCATTTTCAATTTTTCATTAAGCAAAAGAGAGCAAAGAACACACTCAATATGATCTGTGAACTGGAATGTTTAAAAATTGCCGGTGAATGCCATCCCTTGATATAGTGAAATTGTACGACCTACCGAATGCATATCCTTATCCATGCCGTCCATGCATTAGTTGTTATAATTTCCGTACGATTTTAAATTAGTAGTCCAAGTTACCAGGAATGACAATAGATGACGGATGGATATATATTTTAGGAAATGTAATACAATGCCCTTAACTGAGCATAAAGGTCTGTAGCATTCAATCATCTATCATCTACAGTGCATAGCTGTAGGTTCATATCCTTCTGGCTGCAAAGCTGTTGTGGCATTGTCTGTCTCTGAAACTGTCACAAGTCCAGTTTGATATTTTTTCCTTGAAGTTTTGGTTTCTCCAATTAATTTGACTAATGTATGTACAATTTTCCTTTAATTGATGATTCAGGCAAAGGCTGGAGCAGGTTCTGCAACTTTGTCAATGGTAGGTTATGCTGCCTACTTCGCATGATTAGTACCTGTGTCAAATAGTCAAGTACTAACAGAGAAAAAACACCTCAGGCTTTTGCTGCTGCAAAATTCGCTGACGCGTGCTTGCGAGGAATGCATGGTAACGCTGGCATTGTGGAGTGTTCATATGTTGCATCTGAGGTATTCTTTCAACAAAACTGAATACTTGTCCTTCACATTATTCCAAGCACAGAATCTTATTATTACTTCCCATTTGTCTTGTATTAGGTGACCGAGCTGCCATTCTTTGCAACAAAAGTGAGGTTAGGTCGAAGTGGAGCAGAAGAAGTCCTCCCTCTTGGGCCACTGAATGACTTTGAGAGGTACCTTAACTTAATTGGTCGCTTCCATATGCAGTTGCCTGAAAATCATTACAAATTGCTCTGTTTCTCAAAATAACCGCTTGCTTGCCCCGTTTGGCATGACAGGGCTGGCCTGGAGAAGGCAAAGAAGGAATTGAGCGAGAGCATTCAGAAGGGTGTGTCTTTCATGAACAAGTGAAATCATATGAATGGTCATCCCCGAGAATGCCTATACATACATACATGTAAAGAGTGTCATATAATGCACCTGTACCTGTGAAATCACCTCCGTAAAACAATAGTAAATGGTTACTCGCCCTTTAGCTGCACTGAGCCTTTTTCCCCATCTTGGAGTAAATAAAATCATTTAAGAGACAACATCCTGTTATGAATAGCTTATTGTTATGGACATGGAGTCATTACTCATTAGAGTCCCGGCATCAGGCCCGGGTGTGTCTGCAATGCATGTGCGCCTGTACTTTGCAGCCTGGCATGAGGACACGGAGTCATTACTCATTAGGTCATGGATATAGGGTCATTATTCATTAGGTCATGGACATAGAGTCATCAAACCATGCAGCCTGTCGTTGTTGGGGCATCTAATTTACGGTTCATCGTCCTGACAATCACTTCCGGACAGCCCCCTTGCCTCTGTCGGAAGGCGTCCTGCAGCTGCACAGCCCTTTCCCTTTCGGTTGGGGTTTGGTAACCACCTTCCCACCTTCATCTTTTCTGATTGGAAGAAGTGTATATTTCGTCCCTCAACTATTAGTCAAGTGCAACTTTCATCCCTCATCTAAAAAATGGCATAAAATTATCCCTCAACTATTCAAACCGGGTAAATAACCCCTTGACCATAGCCAGAACCGGTTTTGACCGTTTCAAAGCGGTTTTATACCAAAAAAATTCAGAAAAATTAGAAAAATTCAAAAAAAAATCACAAAAATTCAAATAAAACAAAAAAAAATTAAAAAATAGGAAAAATCAGAAATTTTTTAGGAAAATTCAAAAAAAGGCAAAATCAAAAAATTCCAAAAAAAATCAGGAAATAAAAAAATAAGGAAATTTCAAAAAAAGGAAAATTCAAAAAATCAGAAAAATACGTAAACTTTTTTTTTCACAAATTAACCTTTTTTAATATTTATTTTAAATTCAACCCCTTTGGAGAAGAATTTCTAAAATTTTCTCCAGAGGGGTTAATTTTAAAATAAAGATAAAAAAAAGGTTAATTTGTGAAAAAAGTCTAAATATTTTTTAAAAATTTTCTGATTTTTTTGAATTTTCCTTTTTTGAATTTTTCTGATTTTTTTAAATTTCCTATTTTTTTCCTTTTTTTCCTTTTTCTGATTTTTTTAATTTTTCTGATTTTTCTAAATTTTTTGGTATAAAATCGCTTTGAAACGGTTAAAACCAGTTCTTGCCATGGTCAAGGGGTTATTTACCCGGTTTGAATAGTTGAGAGACAATTTTAGCCCATTTTTTAGATGAGGGATGAAAGTTGCACTCGACCAATAGTTGAGAGATGAAATATACACTTCTTCTTTTCTGATTTGCACCTCCATGGCTGCCACCCACCATCCTGTTCCGGCAAAGGTGGCCTTTGGTGCCGCGAGTGGCGGTGGTGGCATTAGTGGAGCCGGAGAAAAACACCAATAAATTAAAAAATAGGACCAACTTTCAACGGGATCTTCTATAGTTTTTTTTTCAAATTTCAACTTTCAATTTCAACTTAATGTAAATTCAACATTTTACTTGATGCACCGCAACTTTCAGATTGATAGAAAATCAGCTTTCTACTAGAACCCTATGGACTTTCAAAAATTACAAACTCACCTTTCAACCCATTCAAAATATCTACTTTTGGATTCACCAAATTGAGTTTCCTACTAATGATTTTGAACTTTCAATTATTGAATCACAAGTTTTAACGCCAAAAACACAAACTCCCAACTAAAAAATGAAGAACAAAAAAACAAAAGACTCTAGATCATCGCCCTCCTGCCTCCTCTTGCAGTGGCGGCGACCATGGAGGGCGTAGCGGTGGTAGGAGCAGCAGCAAGATGTAGGCCCCACTACGGGCGGCCTCATGCGGCTCGTGGTGCAAGAGAAGATAAGAGAGAGAAAGAGAGCGCGCCAGTATAGAAGAAGGTAAGGGAGAGAGAGCACGCATTATGGAGATAAGGAGAGAGGAGCCGGCTGAAAACGAGCATGGGTGAGCTAAGGTTGCATGCTGAAAAGGGAAAATGAGACTTTTCGCAAAACGCTTCGCAGGCACCCAGTGCGGTCTGGTCAGATTAATGATTTCGGTTGGTCTGATCGGGCGTGGTTCGCCTGTGCCGACAACCGAGGCGCTGCGTTCGCGAACGAGCAGGACTGCTTGTCCGCATGGCGGGCACGGGCCACGATGTACGTGCGGCCCAGGCACCTGGTGGCATGTAACGTTGGTTTCGGCTACGCCGTTGTGGCTGATGTCGAGCGAAGCAGTCGTGGCACCACGGTAGCAAGGAAGTGATAAGCGGTTCGTGCATCCACGCGGCCTCAGCTAACTGACGGCCCTAAACTAGTGATACCCCCTGGCCACTACGGTCCGAGCCCACCTTGGGCAATGGCCTGGTGACAGAGGCTGCTACACGATTTGGCCCAACTTTGTAGGGTAGTGATCTCACTCTCCTCCAACACATTTACTTTTTCCTCTAAGGAACTTTTTTGACGGGTCACTCCTCCAACACATTGACCCTGCAATAGTGCAATCTGCATTAATTATCTCTGCTCCAGTCATCTAACAGTCTGACCTTTCATTTACTGCTCCTGATCGTGTAGTGTACTCACACAGTCGCACCCATATCTGCAGTAATGCGTCACATAATTGGTAGTCCCGATCTCATTAAATTCATTTCACGTACTGCACGAAACCATACGGAAATGATAGAGCCCAAACTCCAAAGGCTCGCATGTTTGTTGACCATTTCTTATGCTCCCTCCGTCCACAAATGTAAGGCGTGCACGAAATTTTAGGTTCAACTTTGACCAACAATTAAGCCAATAATATTAAATTATATAATACAAAAGTGATACTATTTGAAAATACGTTTGAATATGAATCCAATGATACCACTACTATATCATATAATTCAATAGTATTTGTTTAATTGTTGGTCAAAATTGAACCTAAAATTCCGTACACGTCTTACATTTGTGGACAAGGAAGTAGAATGGATCTCAATGATGGAGACATTTCGGCGGTCCAGATGGACCAAGGAAAGAGCCCGGTGTATGATTCCATCAGAAAAGAAGAAAATATGAGTTGGTTTTATTTCTGTTGCGAAGAGATCCACATGCTAGCCTCGAAAATGCTGCAGAGTTCTTTCCCCCCATTTGTAGCTTTCCTTGCCTCCCCTTTTCTTGTCTTTCGGTGGTGCACTTTACACTTCTTAATCGGGGAACTTGTTAGGGTTAGGGCATTGGTGGTGTGTGCACTTTACCTGATCATAGCCTCCACTTAATCTGTCTGTCCCCTGCCAATTATATGCAGTACTCTTTGGTTCGCTTTCGCTTTCGTTTTCCTGGCGGCCTAGCCTGCCTTCGCATTTCAACTCAGCTTACGCCTGTCAAGTTTTCATCATGGAAACTAGTAATGATCTTGGGCCACGCAGTGTACGTACTCTGCAGGTTGGTGCAGACCAGCGACCAACTCCTCATTCTAAACATAAATAACACAAGCATTACTGCACTAGTCCTTTTTACTGCACGGTATTCGCTACTGCGTGAGGCCCATGCATGATGCCTTTCCTGCCTCTGCTCCCCGGTGGCAATCGCGCGTCATTGCTGCTCGCCGAAGCGGAGAAGGCGTTGCCCTTTACGTGTGTGCCGAATCAGGAAGACGCGCAGCTGCTGCCGCGACAGCAGCGTCGGATGATCATCGGGACACGCAGCGTACGGCACAGCACCACGAAACACGAACGGGAGGAACGGCCGGCCGGCGTGCCTTTTCCTTGTGCACAAGCCTTCCTCCTGCGTGCCACTCTGCCAAAGCTGCTCCACTATCTTCGCTGACACCAATGCTTGATGCCCTGTTTCCGCGCCTCTCATTTCGTTCGGAAAAAGGAGAGAAGAGAAAACTGAACCAGAAACAAAAGAAGATAAAGCAAACATGTATACATGCATGTGAGCGTGATTTGATCTGAGCAATGGTGCCTAGTTTACCGTGGTTTCTCTGTACACAGTGCACTGTTACCATACTCCAGCGATGTGCCGTGTAGGCACTTGTTTTGGCTAAGTGGACGTCGTCTTCAGATAAAAGAACGGAGGGCGCCACCACCACAACGGAGCCCCCTACCACGTGAGGGTTGAGCTCACTGCTAAAGACGACGTCCGCATCGTCTCTGCATCCCTGGACCACCCAAACAAGCGAGTGCCTCGCTTTATCGGATTCATCGATGCTACTATTGTTCTGTGCAAAACACACTTAGCGCCGCATCATTTTGTTTTGGACCGACCTTCCTAAGCTCAGAATCTAACGGTGTACTTCGTCTGCAGAAATTGGATTTTTTTTTGGCTAGATCATGAGCACATGTGTCATCTCTTGCATGACTCCAGATGAGAGGAATCTTGATGTGCTATTTACTAGTTCTCCAGGAGTCATGCACTCCGTCAAGTACAAATCTAAGCACTGCCTGCTTGAAGGCAATCTTCAACCATGAATCGGAGTGAGTGAAGAGGACAGGATGCAGAGACTAAGGTCGGGGTCACTGATTGTTCGAGGTGCTCTAACTAAACCGTGAGTCTATGGCCAGTGCAACTGTGGTAAAGTTTTTTCTTTTTCTTTTTTGAACGGGTGTACCTGTGGTGAATAGCGTTGCGGTAAACAGTAACAAAGGCAGGGCGTGTCATGTCTGACCAGCCACCACCAAAAGCTGTGGTTGGAGTACTGTTGCATTGCAATAATTATTTTTTTTTGAAACAGGGGCAAAAGCTTTGCCTCATCTCATTAATTAAGGAGAGTTTACAAATACAAAATACAAATTAGCCGATAAACGGCCATTGCAATAATGGCAGCAGCACTGCTTGCTCCACAGGAGACCACACTCTCAAACTCTAGGACACTAGGCACTACTCCATTTTTCGTCTTCTATTTACCATGAGGCATTGAAGCAAACCTTATCTTGATTCCTCAAGGGACAGTCAATCTCTCGTTCTTCTTTTCCTTTCTGCGTCTTTTGCACGAACAGAAAAATGTCCTTGTATACACGCAGGAAGCTAGGTCGAGACCACGGCACCACGCCAATGATTGGGGGGGTGGTGCGCATGCATTTGCTGCCTCGTTTCGTTGCGGATGTGACCTCGCTCTGTTGGACGCATCGAACGGGACCGAACAAACGGCAACAGTACCCAGTACGAACGACGTCGAAATCAATCGATCGCACTGTCCATCTAATGCCATGGTCCTTTTGCCGGAAACAAATCGTCTGACGTGGCCTAGCAGACATGTGCGCCAGTTTGCTAGCGGGCTCACATGTCAGCCACCCACGTCAGGGGGCAGTACTGCAGAGAAACCTCACGGCCTTTTGCCTCTCGCGAGTAACATCGTCGCTGTTATTGGCTGTTTGCTTTTAATTTTTTAATATAAATTACAATTTACAGTTGGTAAATTAATACTTGTATCACTTTATACCGTTTTCACTTTGGACTAGATCTAGAACATTAATATCACACTTTACATTGAGTCATGTAAAACTGCGCATATAGAAGTTCTACAAACTTAAAAAAATCATACATATGCATTATAGGATGAAGTACATATCTATAGATTTTAGTTAAACCATGTGATCATTAAGGTTAAAAAATTAATATATGTCTAAAAATGCAGCATATATTTTTCATATTTTGCACTAGTCACAGATGGTCATATTTTTTAACCAAAATCTATGGGTATATATTTCATCTCACAATACAATATGTATAAAAATTTTCAATTTTCTTTAAACATTATTTGTGTATTTTTTTACCGAATCCATTGTAAAGTGTAATATTATTGTGATGAACCTGGTATAAACTGAAAAGCTTCTACGAAACCTGATGCAAAGTTATACATATAGTGATCTATCTGATGCAAAATACAGTTTACTCTTCAAATTATTGGCTTGTGTTTGAAAACCAAATATTCCGTACGAGTTCTGCACCCTAGCCACCGATCCGTGCCCTAAACCGTACCCAGCCGTGGCGACGGCGGAAAACAGCGGCGCCGGAGAGAAGGACGTCGACGTCGCCTGGTAGAGAAGATGACGGCGATGAGGACACGGTACGTAAGAAATTCGATTTCGATCCTACTAAATGACCAGCGAGAGATTTCGAGAAAAAGAAGAGCTTCGATCACGAAATCCATATTTTCGCTCGGATCCGTAAATTTAACAGCCAGCGAGAGGTTTCGAGAAAAGAAGAGCACCGGAGCAAATGCAGGGCAGATCTCCCCGCAAAAAAGTAGAGTAGAAGCAGGAAAGCAGGTGGTAAACGAGAGGGAGGCGCCGCTGAGGCAGACAAGTGTCTTCGCCGGAAAAGGCACGCCGCTCTCCTTCGTGTTCATGGCGGTGCCGGCGCGTGCTCTCATCATCTGACGACGCTGCAGTAGTGCTGAATCCTGATCCGGTACGTAAGGCCACTGCCTCGCCGACCCACCTGTCAGCGGCACAGCCCGTGCACTGATGGAGCATGATTGCCACAGGGGAGCTGAGGGGCATCTCACGGGCATCATCATGTCATGGGCCTCACGCAGCGCATCACCTTTAACGCTTTTACTCCCTAGCGCTGATCTGAATATCTGATGCAGCGGCTTGGCGTTATGCCAAGAGCAAAGCATCTGCTAATCAAAGCCGTTTCTTTCTACTATTACTACCTGCACACATCCTTTGACATTTATGAACCAGCTTTCTACACAAGGGATAAAACTTTGATTGAAAAAAGAGTCAAAAGGAAACATCAATCAGATGCTTTGGGAGCAAGCTATTTATCTTGCATAAGTGATTTTCCTTGGTACAATTGTAGTATGAGATCTGAATTTAAGACCAGTCCACTTCAAATGTTTGCACAGGACTAGCAAGTACTTTAAAGGATCCTGGTTCCACACAACAAAGATTAGATTCTGATGCTGAATTGGTTAGCAAAGGCACTTGATATTTAAATAGCTATATTGGGGAAGGACGATCAAAAGCTCTAGAGTACCTTAATTCGCTAAAGAGTCCTACATTGCAGCAGCAAAGCAAACACATCAAACTGGAAACTGGACACCCACCAAACTTGAATATGTACAGCACAAAAAGGCCTAACTTACCGCACCCTAAATTCAGACCTAGGTTTGCATGATCTAAGCTCGCATATTTTGGCCACGAATGGCAACGATCTTAGACTTGGATTATCAGATGCTGATGAGAGGAGGGGATGACTCTGAGCTTGTCTGCTGCTGTTGCTGATCTTTGGCATCGCCAGTTGGTGCTTCGGTGGAACCTGTTGGAGCTGGAGGGTTGGATGCAGAACCTTCACCAGAATGCGGAGGCTCTTCTCCTTGCTTGAGAGCTGGCTTTGGAAGCTCGCTGAGGATCTGGACGACCTCCCTCATTGTAGGGCGCTGCACGCTCTGCTCCTCGATGCAAAGCAAGGCAACATAGAAGACGTGCATGACCTCGTGCAGCGGCACGGTTGAGAGCCTTGGATCCAGGATCTTCATCACTTGTTCCTTGTTTGAGTCCGTCATCATCCTGACCCACTGGACAATGTCGACACCGTCTCCGAACTCCCCTACAGGTTTCCGCCCGGTGACCAGCTCAAGAAGCACAACACCAAAGCTATAGACATCACTCTTCTCGTCGACCTTGAGGGTGTATGCATATTCTGTAGGCCACAGGTGACAAAGCAATGCAAGATTGGTCAATTAGAGAGTAACACATTTTCTAAACTTTTGCAGCTAGCAAAATATCAAGTTAGAATATGAGATACAACACTACTTTCATGAACCAAAAGCATCTTATGGACTCATTGTGCAAAATTACCACATTCCATTATTGAAGACGATGGTAGCAATACCAAGAGTCCAAGACACTAGGTTTACAGAAGCCATTCAGCACTAATCAAATAATGCCTCGCTGTCTCAATTTAACAACTATAATTTGATGGCAATTTGCATGGCTGAACTTAGGAAAGACAACCCTCTAAATTGACCAGTGTAATGAGCATTCAAATTCCAATATTCATGAAACAGTACAACAAGTCTACCATGAAGTCACAAAAGTAAAACAGTTGCATTTCAATTTAATGACTAAAACAGTATAACTTGTTTGCTAATTGCACAATTGTGCTTAGGACATACAATTTTACAACATGCCCATATATAAGCATTCAAATATGTATCAAATCAGTATTATAATGTGCTTCTTGAGAATAGTCAGACTGAACTCAACTGGAAGAGTTTTTTTCTTTTTACCTGGAGCAATGTAGCCATATGAGCCAGCAATGGCAGACATGCATTCAGATGCACCGGTGTCCTGCAGGAATTTTGCCAGCCCAAAGTCGGCCACATGAGCTTCAAAGTCGGAGTCAAGAAGTATATTGTTCGACTTGACATCACGGTGAAGTATCAACGGTGAACAATCATGGTGCAGGTAGCATAGCCCCTTGGCAGCCTCAATGGCAATCTTGTACCGAGTGTCCCAAAGCAGGTGTTCACCCCAAAGTAGGTGTTCACCCTTCTTGCCATGGAGAAGCTCCCCAAGACTGCCATTGGGCATATACTCATACACCAGTAGGTTGGTCTCATTGTTTGAGCAGAAGCCTAGCAGGCGCACAATATGGCGGTGCCGAATCCTCCCAAGTGTTTGTATCTCTGCTGAGAACCCATGATCATGTGATGAGCCACAGACCATTGCTGGGAGCCTCTTCACAGCCACATGATCACCATTGGGCATTGCTCCCTTGTACACAGTTCCTGCCCCGCCTTTGCCAATAATGTTCTCCTCTTTCAGGCAATCAAGCACATCATCACAGGTGAAGTCAAGGCGCTGGAATGCAGTGAGTTTCCACAGACGTGCATCACTGGCTTTCTTCAACGATTGCGCCTTCAGAATTGCCGCGGCAGCAAATGCGATGGAGCAAACAAGCAAGCCAAGCACAATGAGCAGCTTCACACTATTAGACAGCCCACCATGGCCATGATCAGTGTGAGCAGCGTCAGCAATGCCAGGGCGGCATGGTCCAAGGTATGGTCCACACAGGCCTGGATTGCCAACGAAAGATGTGGCATTGAAGTAGCTGAACTGGCCGGTTCCTGGCACAAGCCCGGACAAGTTGTTATATGAGAAGTCGACCGCTGTCAAGCTCTGCATTGTCACGATTGACGGTGGTATCTCTCCATCAAGATGGTTCCTGGACAAGTTGAGGTAGTTCAGTATCCGCATTCCAGAGATGGCCGGAGGTATATTCCCAGAGAGGTTGTTCCTGCTCATGTCCAAGTAAGTAAGCAGCCAGCATTTCCCAATCTCCGGCGGCACACCTCCCTCAAGAGCATTGCTGCTAAAGTCAGCCTTGGAGAGCTGCTGCAGCCTCCCAATCTCAGAAGGCATCACACCGGAGAATGAGTTCCGATCAAGGAGCAGCTTCTGAACACCAGAGAAGTTTCCAATAGAAGCCGGCAATGCGCCGGTGAGCTGGTTGTTGGACAGGTTGATCTCCCCAAGATTAGGCGCTGCAACGCCAACCACGGCCGGGAAATTACCAGTGAGGAGATTATCTTGCAGCTCAACCTGAGTCAGCTTCTGCAACTCGAAGAGCCCCTTCGGAATCGAGCCGTTCAAGTAGTTCTCCCCGAGACGGATGCGGCTCAAGGATTTGCATTCGCCGAGGGAGTCGGGGATGGCGCCGAACAAGAAGTTGCCGAGCGCAATGAGCGTGTGCAGCTTGCCCCCGGAGCAGAGCTCTAGCGGCAGCGTGCTGGTGAGTCTGTTCGACGAGAGGTCGACCAGCTGGAGGCGGCCGTTGCGGCCGAGGCGGCGGGGCACACCGCCGGTGAAGTTGTTCTCCCACAGCTGCAGCACCTCGAGACTTGGCAGGTCGCCGACGAAGTCGGGGATGTCACCACGGAGCTTGTTCCGGAACAGGTTGAGCAGCGTCATGTTCTTGAGCTCGGAGAAGCTCGCCGGTATCTCGCCGGTGAGCGCATTGTTCGACAAGTCCAAGGAGCTGAGGCTCTTAAGATACCCCAGCTCCGACGGTATGCTGCCTGTGAGGCCGTTCACCTGCAAGAACAGCGTGTCGAGATTCTGCAGCCTCCCGAGCTCCGGTGGGATCACCCCGGAGAGCCCGCAGTTCGCAGCGTCGAACCGTACGAGCTCGGTCAGGTTCCCCAGCTCCGGCGGGAGCCCACCGGAGTAACTGTTGTAATACCCAATGTACAGCTCCCTGAGGTTCGTCAGGTTGCCCAGCTCCGGCGGTATCTTGCCGGAGAGCTCGTTGCCGGAGACGGTGAGGTACTGCAGCCGGCCCCACCGCCCGTACTCGGGAGGAATCTCGCCGGAGAAGAAGTTTCCGCCGAGGTGCAGGTGCCGGAGCTGCGGCATCTGCACGACCTCCAGCGGGAGCGGGGAGGTGAGGTTGTTGTTGTAGAGGTCAAGAACCCGGAGGCCGCGGAGGCTCGCGAGGGGCGCCGGCAGGGAGCCATTGAAGGCGTTGTTGGAGAGGTTGAGGTGGGTGAGGAACTGAAGGTGGCCGAGCGACGCCGGTACGGGGCCGGAGAAGGCGTTGGCGGCGACGGAGAGGCGGAGGAGGCCCGGGAGGCGGGACAGCGCGGGAGGGAGCGCGCCGGAGAGGTTGAGCCCTGCGAGGTCCAGGCCCACGACGGTGCCCCGGGAGCCGCACGTCACGCCGGCCCACGCGCAGTGGCTATTGTCGGTCGCCGACCCGTTCCGTGCCCACGACGCGAGCGCGCTGGTGGGGTCCGAGAGCGCCGCCTTCACCGCCAGCAGCGCGTCCGCGTCGCCATCGGCCCCGACTGCCCCGGCGGCGGCGGCGAGGAGGAGGAGGAGGAGCACAAGCAGGGTGAGGGGGCGGAGATGCATTGGGGTTTGGGGGATAGGACGGAGGAGCAGGAGAGGGGGGGTTGACACTCTCGACGAGGAGAGTGGAGACAAGAAGTGTGAGAGGGGAGGAGGGAAGAGGAAAGGTGGTCTTGCTCTTGCTGCTGGACTGAGCACAAGGATACAGGGGCTCGTTAAGAATGTGATTTTCTTTCGTTTCTCTTGGGGTGGTGTGTGGTTTTTTTCCTTTTGGGGGATTGGGTTGGTTTTATAATGTGATCTTGGGGTGTTGGATGGAGAGACATAGGCAGTTTGACCAGCGATTATTTTTGCTTTTAGAAAACAACCTATCTTTTTCATGTGTTGATTTTCATATGTTTTTGAGGTCTGGTGCTGAATTGCCTGTGCAGAAATGGTGGAGAAAGGCTATATGAAGTGTCATAAGTTGTGTCAATTGATTTAATAGTGTTTGCATAAATTTTAGAGCAATAAAAGTGTGTAAGATGTTGGTACTCTGTTAAGAACCCGTCCATAATATAAGAGTTTTTCAAGAATTGTATGAACCGGGAAAATCTCGGTGTTCCAAGTTTAGCCTAGTGTAAGGTTTTCTTCTTCCCAATTGCTACAAAATAGTACTAAGAGTAGTTTATGCTCTCATAGTCTAATAGCATGATTACGTCACTTTATCTTGATCTCGTGCTACTTAACTCTGTTACTGTGTCCACTCCGTGGCAACCAAGTTACCAACGATTGACATGTTTAGTTCAGAACTAATTTTTTCATAATTAAGTTTAAATAAAATGTGACTTACCATGAAGCATAGCAAAAAAAATTAAGTGTCACATTTGTGGCGAATTTTGGAAAAAATTCAAATCTATGATGTATGGTCCATATGAATAATAGAGTGTGACGAGTTATAATTATGACACCAACCAACTATATCGCTAAGAAATTGTGTGACAAACCGAGACCAAGAGCCAAACAACTTCTTAGGAACTCTTTGAGATCCTAATTTTTCTATGTGGACTTTTTGACTTGTAAGACTGAATTTTAGGAATTTTTGTAAGGATTTTTTTTGCACTTTATTTCATAGAAAGATTGCTATCCACTTAAACTTTTTCAGAAGAATTCCTATATCTTTTGGTGTATCAAAGACGTAAATTTTTATGTTTTTCATTTGCGTAGGATTGAAAAGGACATGCCGCTGCAATCCTGTTTTTCTTTTGTATTACTGTGTTTTTAGAATCGTGGGAATCAACCTGTTCAATCGCGTGGTTGGTCGTGGTCTCGCGGAGTAGAGCAAGTAATACTCAGAGCGGCGCGCGCGTGGTCCAGCCCTGGCGCGTGGCTGGAGTCTAGCTGCGATTCTTGCCGGCGCCTGGGGGCTCGGTCGGCTCGAGCGCATGCATGCATGCATTTAGCCTGCATTGCATTGGCTGCAGCTTCATTACAAGCTTCACCAATAATCTTGACTTGCAGAATACCACAAGTATTTTTTGATAAAGGAGGATAGAGAATACCACTAGTATGAATATCATTAGTACTCTACGGCTTGGCTCGTGTGTATTTTGGATGTTTAAAGGATAACAGGCGTACGTAACAGCTGCATGTGTACGCTTGGGAACCACGACGTTGGTTTATACGGCTGCATTCAGGGCAACTTTTATAGAGCTCACCGATAACTACTCGCAGAAACGAATGCTCTCGACACCATCACTGCTTCCTTGTCCCACTCCTTGTATTTTCTTCAGGTTTAGGGTTGCAATGTCGCATGCGCTGCGTGTATATACTAATGTACTTGCATGGCTGCATTTAGAGTAGCTTTATAACTTCACCAACAGTGCTGACTTGCAGTGGGGAAATGGTGTAAACAGCACAGCGTGCTCTTCACATCTCATCAAATTTCTCGGTAATTCTGCAGGTCCGAGTTGTGCAAATCTGCAATTGCAACAACCCACGTCTTCCGAATTCCTCGAATCGAGTGACTTCCCCATGCTGCTCCGAAGAGCGACACCAGCGGCAAAAACTTAGCCTCCTCCCAGGCCTCCCTCCTCCCCTCGCCTCGGTACCGTGGTAACGTCGGGCCCTGTTACAAGGAGGGGGGGAGGGGGGTTCGGGGTTGGTGCGCATCGACGCTAGGGTTGGCGGGGCGGTGAATTCCGAGAGGTGTTACAGCGGCGAGGCTCCTTGTCTGCACGGGCTCCGGTTGGTGGGGCCGCGTTGGGGAGGCGCCTCTTGGTGGCATGGGTGGGGCTCAACTAGCGACGTCCGACGTCATACGCTGCCCCTGGCTAGATTTGGAGTTGCTGACCTCCGCGAGACAAGTTGGTGGATCTGGTAGCTCGAGGTTGAGGTTGTGGGTCTTGCAAGGCCATGGTGTGCGAGCCTGGGTGGCAGTCCCGGCGGTGTCAAGGGCGTTGTGGGTGGCGCTCGGGTGGCTTGGCTACGGTCCTTGACAATGCCCGATCAGCGGCTGATGGTGGTCGCAGGAGGTGGCTTCACCGGGCCACGCTCACTCCAACGCGTCATCTCATGGTTGGAGCACGATAGGACGCTAGATATACCCCGCGTGCCAAATCCGCTCCATGGAAGGGAGGCGGAGGGGTCGGTGTGACGGTGGGCGGTGTCACAGCATGCCACCCTTCGTGCTAGGCAGGCGGCTCTTTAGCTATCTCGTTGGTGATAGCTGATGTGGGTCGGTGGTCTAATGCGGTACAGGGGCTCCCGGCGAAAGCCCTGTACAGCTTTTGCTGGTGCCGTCAACGGTACGCTCTCGGGCATTGTTCTCCTCGTTAGAGGCATTGCCGTGGAATCTTGCCTCTTCTCCATCTTTGGGATGTTCTCTAGGTGAAACGTATATCTGATTGCCTAATTGGACGCTAGCAATGTTTTTGACACTGTGCTCTTCTTGAAGGCGTTGCTTTGGAGCTCTTTTCTTGTGTTTGGCGGCCATCGCCATGCATGCCGTCGCCTCCTTGAGGTCAACAGTTGTTGAAGGGGCGGCAACGACGACACCCTGGTGAAATCGGAGTTGCCTTCTTGCAATGGCGTAGGACCGATGACTCCGGTTCTGTGGGACTCGACTGGGCTGGTGCATCTCGCTCTACTCCTTCGATGATGTTGGTGGCCTTAAAGTCAGAGTTGAGACGTTTTGCGTTGCGCGATGCACAGTGATGATGCCACGCGACTGGCGGAGTTGAGGGGTGGCGCATATTCGGCAGCTACGGCTTTGACATCAGGGCCCCTTGATCTCTAGTGCTTTCTTCGGGGTGAAATCGGAATCGCGTAGTCACAAGTGCAATGGTGACAGTAATAGCGCTGAGATCTTTGTTTGAGTGGAGTACTCTTGTTATGTTGCTCGGTTGGTTTGTTGTGGTGACTGGGATTATTTAACGGTGCTCTAAGTCTAATTTAAATAGGTACTATAACCTTCGTAATTGTGATTTTAATTCCATTTTTTTTCTAATTAATCGAGTTACGTAAGATTTGGCCCTTTTTTCCTTCAAAATGCAGTATCTTCTCTTTGCTCGTCGTTTCCCAAAAAAAAAGCAATCGTAACAACTGACAGATGCTGCACACAGCACTAATTAAGTGATCACCCATCATGAAAAATTACTAGACGAACTTACGGAATCGCAGTTGCAGTTTTGTTTAAATGTTTAAAAATACTACTTGGGCAGTAATCATTCGTTTTCACTTTCCTACGGTTTTCTTTTGGCAGATTTTCCAGTGGTGGTACTTGAGCAGGTAGGCTCGCTCGATGTCGCTGTCGCTGGCGAGCAGATCGTTGTTTTCTGCCGCATGCATGCATGTACTCGGCTGGGTCCTGCCCCTGACACCGCGGGGCCCGCGCCCTGCCTTCAGTAAAGAACGGTCAAATTCTTTGCGCTTGGCTCGCACCCTGCTACGCTTGCCGCGCAGCAGAACAGAGACCACCCTTCTCTTCCTCGCGTGATTCCAAGACTGCCAGCTTACTCGCTGTTCTATTCTCGACAGTCTTGCGATTGGAGGTGACTCGGTAAAAACATTTTTGACCGCATGACGTAATGCATGTACTCTCGCATGCAGTTACGTGCGTCCAGTGTTTAGAGCGCATAGAGTTATCATTGTGAGCTGGTTAAAGGTGTGTTTAATTGAGCTTTTCAGCGGTTTAAAAAAAAGCTGGAAAAGCTGCAGTCCATTAAAATTGTAAGTTTTTTTCGGTGTAAATTTAATTGTTTGAAAAAACTACATTCTACCAGTTTTTTACAATGTGCTAAAATTTCAGTACTTATTTTTTAAAATGCTATAGATTGTTTGGCTCAATCAAAAACCATATGTTTACTTTCCCATAAGATTTTATAGACAGCCAGTTAACAACAGCTTTATCAACAGTCATACCCTAACCAAACAGGCCCTACGAACTTACAGTGACAAGACGAGATGCGTCTGATGACGAGGGGGACACGTATTTTCCTCGTCAATCTTGTGTTTGCATATAATATACAACATTAAAGTTACTAAACACTAAAAACAACTACAACTCTTCTGCAAGTAACAAAGTTACTAAGAAAGTGTTTCGTTGGGTTTTTCAGCTGCTTTTCATTGGAAAAAGTTGTAGCCCAACCAAATGGCCAGTTTTTCACTAGTTTTTTACCAACGGTAGCTGTAGGTTTTGCAGTACAAATTCAACTATTTGGAAAAGCTGCATTCTGCCAGCTTTTTACAATGTGCTGATGCTTCGGTACTCATTTTCTAAAATGTTATAGATGGTTTGGATCAATCATAAATCATATTATTCACTTTCCTATAGCCACAACAGTTTTTTTAGATAGTCAACCAATATTAGTTTTGTCAACAGTCACAGTCCAACCAAATAGACCATAAGAGAAGGGGTTGAGACAGCAAAGGTTTTGCTTTAGTCAACATGAATCTGAACTTTATCGATCGCTCATTGGGTTAAGAACAAAACACCAATGATGATGATATTGGCTACTCTATGTACCCTCCTCAACCAAAGTCCCTCGAAATTGATGGATGGAATATTTACACTAATCAAGCAAAGGTGATCAAAATGTTTGGTGTGACTAATTAACTACTAGTAATTCATGCGATTTAAGGGTGTCTGGTTTGGTAAACAAAAGGCCAGAGCCCTTTACACCACGCCCATGTGAGTGCTTTGGAACAGGTGAAAAGAAACAAGGTGAAGATTCTCCCTGCTCCTGTAGGAGGCGACCATGGATAAATGGTTCCAAAGCTCCATAGTCACGTAAACTCCCACGAAAACTTCGATGGTGTCATTTCTTTTCTCCTCTTCGCACCCTTTAATTTACCTCTCCGAGTCTCGCACCATGCTGATAAACAACGGAGTAGTTTTGAAGTTCCCTTGAACGGATTGACGGAGTGATTTGATTAAGCTTAATATGTAGTGCTAGGGCAAAGTTTTTCAACGTAGTAATGATCAATTATGTCCTAGAATAGGGTGTGGGTTAATAAGAGCCTAGAGGGAAGTAAACAAATGGCGGTGGCGTAGTGTTTTTCCTTGTATTGCACCTAAGCATAGGTCTAGCTAAAACCAATTTGCTTTGGTGTTAGGGCCGTCGCCTCTTGCAAGCCCCGACTAGGGTGCATTTTGACCCTCGTGCCATCACCACTACTCAATTTGCAATTCTCAAAACACATACAGACAGAGAAAGGACCAACCATTTGTGTTGTCCATTTGAAAAACAAATGTTTTCCGTGTGGCTTCCATTACATTAGAAGGGATAAACAAAACAAGCACAAGTGCACAACATGTTACTAATAATCTTATCAAACTATTACAATCTACAGTTAATGGACCTCGACACTACGTGGGCGTGGTCGGGCTGGGCTTCCCGGAAATGCTCTTCATGTGCCGCAGATCAAAATCACCACTTTGTCCCGTGCAATCTTTCTGATCTTAGTGTCCCAACCAGCTCAGTATTATGCTATAGACAATTAGTACTAAGCTACTAAAGCAACTTCACCCTGCCCGTTTCGCCTAGTCTTTTCCCCTGTAGTGGTTAGGACTTGGAAAGGGGACGTGACACTAGCAAGAGCTTAACAACTCCTAATTCCATCTCCCACAGTTACTAACGTTAGTAGGACAGGATCATAACTACGGTTAAAACCATGTACTCCGTTCAGTTCGTAAAAAAGCTAATGTTTTGAACATACGTGCAGTCTCTAAAACATAATTTTGACCAATTCAATTATAATATATTTATAAATTTTAGTAAAATTTAGATGTTATATAAGTATTTTTTAAGATAAATCCACATATATAATTTACAGGTATCCAATATAGATATTATAAAAATACAAGTTGCTGAAGATTTAAAATTTTGATTAGACCTATATCTAAACCGTCACATTTTTTGAACTGGAAGGGGACACGATTCGCTAGTGCTGCAGTGAAAGTAAAACGCTGGGAGTGTTCTGTACCCAACTTCGCCGTGGACACTGCCAGGAACGCAGGGCAGGAGTGATCATTTTCGGGGCGCTGCAGCGTTGGCTTCGCACGTCCGTCTGCAGGTCACGACTCGCACGCTTGTTTTCTGTACCTGAAACCACCTTCGCCGTACCGGCCGGTCGAGAGGGCCACCGCATTTACAGAAGCAGAAGTTAAACAAGCTGACCAAACAGGCTACTCAAAAATCCAAAACCGCAAACGTTAGGCTTGCCAGACAAGGCAAAAAATCATCGAAATTTCGGGCTAGAAAAAAGTTCACTTTTAGTCTCTCAATTATTAGAGTAATTTATATTTGGTTCCTCAACTTTAATATTAAACATTTTTGATACTTCAAGTCTCAAAACCGTCTAGATTTGGACTCTTCCTCCATTGAAAACGGTTTTAGCGATGACGTGGTACTGATTTTACACACATGGTAACCTAGTCAGCACAGTAAATAGAAAACATCAGAAAAATGGAAAAGAAATTAGAACAAATGTTAGAAATATTCTCATTTTTTATTAGTAACTTTTCCAAAATAATCCTGATTTTCTTTTTCTCCTTTAAATTTTCTTTTTTATAATTTTTCTTGTAAATTTTCATTATAAAAGTCAATTGTTTCAATAAATTTTCAGTTTCCTTAGAAAATCTGATTTTTTTCTGAATTCTTTTAATATGTTTTTATATTTTTCTGTTTTTCTTCAAATGATCCTAGTTTTCCAAAAGAAAAATCTACAAACCATGTGGTATGTTTCTTTTTCCTGATTTTATTTTTTATTTTTTGTGCTGAATAGGCTGTCGTGTGTGTAAAACCGCCGCCACATTATCGTCAAAACCGTTTTCAGTAGGACGAGGATGTAAGACCAAATTTAGACAATTCTTACACTCAAAGGACCAAGAACTATCTGATATTGAAGCTGAATGATCAAATTTAGACTTTAGCAATAATACAGGAACTAGAAATGAACATTCTCCGACAGGCTTCTTTCGTGCCCCAATTTGGCTAGCTACCTGTCTGACGACGAGTCGAACGTAATGCAATGCTAATTCAGCTGCTGCTGCTGCTGCTGCTGTTGCAGCGTTGCATTCAGCGAAAATACGGGTGAATGGGTGGAATGGATGAATGAATCTGGAGTTGTGGGCTAGCCACGGGACCATTTTTTACCCATACATACCATGAATGTGGTCTCGAGAGTGGGTGACGTCCAGGACGTTATTGAACGATCCGCAGATCCCACCAGCTCCGGACGAGCAGTCGTAGTAGAGTAGCCCATGCGCAACACATGCTACTGTTCATCAATCGTCAACATGCTAACCCTGTCCTTCAATCATCAGATACTCCCCAAGAGAGCGGAAGGTGATGATAATACTAACTGCCCACTGTTCATTTCATCAGTTGAACACCAAACCTCGAAAGCTTTCATTGATTTAGGCCCGTTTGGACCGCATGGATTTCCACAGTTTCTCATGGAATTCATGTGTTCCAAACGGGGCCTTACTGGGTAAAGGGTTAGAATCACTTCAAATTTACAGCATTCTTGGCCCAAAAAACAGATTCAACCCTGACAGGCGCTATACAAGGAAGAGAGGAGAAAGGGTACATGAGAGACTAACAACTACTAATATACATGACTAAAGGAGTGGAGTGAGCCATGTCACATGTCAGGATCTAGAGGCACCAAAATGACCTTGAACATGGCCCATGGAAAGGCAACAGCTTGGCTGAATCTACTAACATCTATGGGTGACTTATCAGGTCCAGGAACTCCGGCAACACCGGTGCAGCTGAAGATGCACAGGCTCAAGCTGCAAATATCAGGCCTGATATTATAGCCAATGTCAGCTGGTTGTTTACATGCAGGGGTCATGACTCTTGAATCTCGATGTCCTTCCTCATTACCTTTCTCTAGAGCACGAATCCTGCAAAACAGGAAAATAATAATCAGTTCATGTCAAGATTAAAATTTTGCCACTTGAGCCATGGACCAGATGTTCCACTTTTACTCTCAAAACTGGAAGAAACTATCATATGATTAATGCCATGCTTCTTAACTGATTACTTGAGCAAGTTGAAATTGGTGCACCAATTTGGAATGCAATTTGCATGTAGAAGAGAAACAAATTACCTTCCGTTGCAGACTCAAATCTTCATTTCCAGAATACGAGGTGGGGTGTTCCCCACTGTATGGCGATCGGTCGCTTTTTGTTCCCGGGTAAAAACCATGCAAGTCCATAGGTTTTCCTGGGGTAGAAAAGTACGGCGTTGACCTTCCACTTGCCCATTGTCTTCCATCACCAGCATGAGGCGAGCAGTCAGACATCATGTAGTAAGAACTGCGATGCTCCTGCCTACATATGGTAGGTGTCTCATGTTGATTTTTTAGAACAGACATGGTGCTGAAACCTTGTTGGAAAAAGCAACTAGATGGAGAAGACTGTGATTGTGGACTAGGAAACGACATGAATGGTGGTAGCCTTCCATGGGGTAGAAAGGAAGGTGGTGTAGTAACATCCGGGCTCAAGCTAGGCAAAGGACAGCCTTCTATAGTTAAGCCTTGCTTAGCAGCCAATTTAAGAATCTGTTTCTGGTTTAGCCCTGTTCCATAGAGAATGTTCCATAGGCTCCTTAGACCTTCCCTCTGATTATGTATTACTTGATCCCGCATAGCCATCTCAATTTGAAGCTCCGCATTAGTCATTCCCTAAAAGACACATTATATATGAGCAACTTGTGGGATATCATATTCTGCAAGGAAAACATACCAACACTTTGTGGATTACTCACAAGAAGTCTGTATTGGCTGAGAATGTGCAGGTAAGTTCTATTGCCATTGTTACTGGTAGCTTCCTCAATCATATCTTGGAGTTGACGCCTGCGACTTTCATTCAGTTCAATATCCTACAGGGAAGATAGCCATATAAGTTTGCTTTAAGCCAATAAAAAAGAAAACATTTTATCACCTGTACCTTTCTGTAGCTAGCACCAGCTTCATCATTGTCACGGATGTTGTCAAGGATAACTTGTCTCCTCGATGTTAAGGCTTGCAAAACTGTAGAATCCTTCTCTTTCACCTGAATACAAAGCCATCAGTGTTCTGTATGCAGTGTCAAATTTCGCAGACATCTAGGAAAGAGCTGCTAGAGTCTGTTTCAATGGAAGAGTTCTCAACAAATTGATGTGTCAAGTTACCAACCTGCTGTCTTGCAATTGCATCGTCAAGATGCTGGAGCTCCATGCGGTTATGCTTATTAGTTTCTTCAAGCTCAAACAGCGCTTTCTGTAGATTTATGCGTTCCTGAACGTTCTCACCAGTTTCCTGGCTCAAGATATTTAGCCAAGATAGTTCATTATCTGCAGCTTTTTCAGTAGGTTTTACACTTAACTGATGCTCCTTCTCAGCTAATTCTTTTTTCAACTGAGAAACCTCAACCTGCAAAGTGACAACGCAACACATGTTAGTATTTTACTGTGTTGAACAATTAGGTAGGACCGCAAAGTTTATTTATTTTCCCATTAAGGCAAACCTGGAGATTCTCAATCATCCTCTGATAGTCTTCCACATGAGTGTCAAGTGTTCCAATATTTTTCTATACAGGAGAAAGAACAAACATCAGATTAATAGAACTGGCTACTTTAGCATACATGATTCAGAAACAGTAATTGGCTCCATTGGGCGGAAAAAATGATGAATCAATAGAAATAACATCTCATTGTTTGGTTTCATTGTTTGTTATTCACACCAAAAGAAATGACCCCTTACATGGACATGTGTTTTTATCTCCTTAGCACGATCCGCATACTTGAGTGTATTGGTAGTGTGATGATACTGATCATCAGCTGGTGATATTGTAGCAATCATAACAGTTCGAGAATTACCAGAGAGACCATCCTTGAGAATTCGAGTTAATTTGCTGCAAATAGCTGCTGTCATATATCTATAATAGACAAAATTTGGTTCCAGGTAGTAGAATCTACACTTGAAATACCTGTTGCGATATGGAACATACGCAAGACCTTTCTTATTTTGCTTGCCAAGGGCATTGATGCAGTTTGCTAATGCTAGGAGTGACCGATTAATGTTGGCTCCATCTCTAAGCTTTTGGCCATAGTTGTTTGTTTCAGAAGCCCGCTCACTGCTCACAGAATGGTACTTTACAGCTTACTTTTCCTGAGAGGGTGAATGAAAACAGCAGTCCAAAAGGAAATAGTTTTTACCTGCCCGCGAGATCAACCAAGGCAAGCTTTCCACGAAGAACTTGACTACCATATTGTCCTTTCTGCTTTCGTCTTACAGTGATCTCCAGTACAGCGTGTGAACTTGAAAAGATGAAGCAAAGAAGCAGTATTTCTGATGTTAGAATGATGTAAAAAAATGCCAGCCACTATACCTGATCGTAACTGTCTTTATAGCCTCACAATCTCAACAGTTTATCAAATTGAAGATATTAAGTACTCCTTTAAGAGAAGTTTATTAAACAGAAAGAAATAGTTAACTTTTGCTAAGCAAGACATACACAGCTCCTTCGAAAGGTGAATTAAAGCATGGACTTTGAAAAAGGAAAGGAGAAAAGGAACACAGAGTTATTTAATTACCGTGAAGAAGTTGTGTTTGCTTCTGTGCTCTCTGTCTTGCGTCTGCTGTTGCCTATGTTCAAGAGTTCAAGAATCTTATCTGCTGAGTGAACCTAGACAAAAAAGAGGATAACCATCAAAATTTTCTTTTATGTTGAAATGAATGGAACATTGACAGACGTGCTTTCAGAATATGGCATGGCATGCAATAGACCACTGAATATTCTTACAAAATTAGACAAAAGCCATAAGAATGTAGACTGAATCAAATTTGTAATATGAACTACTCGAACACAAGAAGACTGAATAGCTATTAAAACAAAACTAAAGAAAGTTGACACCACAATAATTTCTTGCAGAGCCCTTTCCTACAAATTACTTAAATAATATTGCAGCTTTACAGCAAGCATATCAAGTCGTTTTTCTTCCTTGTTTTACTTATCAGCCACTCAAATAGAAGATAACATTATGTGCACAAAAAAGAGTTTGATAAACATTAGAATACCAAAAAAAGTGAAAGGAACACAAGGAAAATGGCCAGAATTGACACTACTAGCACGAGGCATTTATTTTCCTATTACCAGGGAAAATAAATACAGAAGAAAGAGTTGTAAACCTTAATTCGTCTTAAACCAGCAACTATTATGCCATGCTCAGGATCTTCACGAAGCTCCAGATGACCTGATGATTTCTCAAGCAAATCATAGATAACCTGGAATTCAGAAAATCGGCAACTGTTTCACAATAGCTTATATACAGTACATATAATAAAAGGATTGGTATTAATAATATTATTAACACAATATATTGTGCATTACCTCATTGTACACTTCCAGATATGAACATGAGACTTCGAATGTATCTGAACTATCATCCATTTTTATTTGATCAAAGATTGTGCGAAAGCTAAGAACCATAAGACCAGGATCGTTATGGCTTCCAACCATCGTATAGGTTTTGCCACTGTACAATGACATACACAGAATATATAAATATACATATGCAACAACTTTGGATTGTAGAATAAATCCGAGTGTTGCAACAACAATTTTATGATAACATGATGAATCTGGCCAAATAGTATATCAATTCTTCACTGACAAATTTTTAAAAAGTAAAACTGTCATAGTCTTCATATTATGTTATGATAAGAAAAGAAACAAAGCAACCTCACATACAAAAGCTAACTTGAGAACAGATAGAATGAACAGTTTGATTTTAACATTTTGAACAGAAGTGGCAATTGACCAAGTGTAAAGTAAATACAATCTGAAGTTGACAAGCATTTAATTGCTTTTTTAACCCTAAATCACATGATTATGAGGAAAATTCAGCAGGTATAGTACAAATAAAACATTACAAAAATCTGATAAATGAAATTCAGGCAATATGATATGCTACTTCAATGGGCATAGATCAGATGAATCACTTGGATAGCATATCATCCATATCCTGAAATTTATTGTTCTCAAATGTACACCATATTTTACGACAGCAACATATGGGTTCCTTCGGAACTGTGAGTGTGAAGCAGTATATATTTGATGATGGCAACATGCAATATACTGCTTGCCAATAACAAAACTATCTCAGTGAATGCATACCTTCCAGTAGAACCATAAGCAAAGACTGTCACATTAAGGCCTTGAACTACACCCAAAATTGTGGAAGATATATTCTTATACACGTCCTGTACAATGAATGCACCTATCAAATGACAATCTTAAACTGTGGTAGTGTGAACTGTGAACTACAAAAACACAGAATTTGTTCCCAGCAAATAGCTGACTAGCAGAAGTAGACATGATTTTGTAGGAGGATTTGTCTAGAACTTAAATCTATAGACATCCATATGGTTCTCATCTTGCAGTTTCCATATGGATCAGTAATGATAACCTTGAGTTTGAAAAACTCCAAATATCAAGACATATCATGTTAGCATCAAAAGAAATTATCTTATTTTGGAGATTCAAGAGTTTGCAGACAAATAAATTTAGACAACTGCATTTGTTGGGATGTGTTGAAGCAAAAAACTCAAAATTAATGTATGGGCTATAAAGTCCCATATTGAAGAAAAATTCTGCACCGCTTACTTTTGTGGGCCTTGATTATAGTGGTGTAGATTAATCAGATATATTTTAGAGCAGCTATAGTTGTATAAGAAATACACCTATATTTTCAAACATAAGCATTAGAGTTGTAACAAATATAACTATTTTCAAATAAAAGCACATGTATTGCAGTATCTAACCGTGCATTTGCATGAGAAATTTGACTAGTTTTATTATATAAATTTCACCATCTATATATGCCCTACTTAGTCAGAGCAGCATGGCCCAGTCATAGAACTTCGATTGCTTTAACATTGTATATGATATGTTCTACATGAATGATTCTGACTAGGCCCAGCAATAGAATATCAATTGTTTCAATACTATGTACAAGATTTTACATATATTTTACTAAAACTAATATAAATTAATATTTACATGACAATAAATGGTAATGATTGAATATTTTTACCAGACCTGTTGGGCTTTACGAGTCAATACCTATGCTTGTATGTCAGGATAAGCTGCTAGGGTTTATGGTCAGCCTTTTTGTTGGGTAAGCTTTTGCTGCAGCGTCACAATTTCTGGATGAGTTCTACATGAAGCTCAACTCAGCCCAGCTCCTAAGCAGGACTAGTATAACAAATCTAATACATCCCAGCCATTCGGTACACCACAAATAGTCACAAAAAATCTCAAAACAAATACAGTTACTCACAACCTACAGGATTCTCAAATCTTAACACAATGGAAACAAGAGGTACTGGGTTTATAAGATGGCTCTAGAGACTACTGGAATTGTATCAGCCCATTATTGACAGGGACTGTGGGATAAAAAACATTTGACTCGCTAGTTGCAAGTAATCACAGTTTACAGGGTCAGCGACGAAGGTAAAGTATAACACATGCCTCAAGGCTCGAATCCAGGGCTCTGATACAAAATTCTGAGTTTTGGAGTTTAATTCAACTAAACTGCAGCCCTTTTTCCCTGAACCAGACGTATGTGTTAGGTAGCATACCTAACAGTAACAATACATCCAAGGGTCTGCTTTGCTCCAGAGTGAACAATACCTAGCGTTGGCCTTTTGTACATACCAATAGTATTGTAACAATATCTAAGGCACGAGAAACTACTAACTTTGGCAATTAATAGTCCAAAGATGTTGGTGGTGGCTTGGCCTTTTGGAGTATCATTTCCTAACATGCAAGATATAAGCAGTATAGGAACTTCCAGGCTGCGATGCAGGTTCCAAACACTTACTATAATCAGCTCTGAGCCGAATATGAAAACCAAGCAAAGCAATTCCAGATTAGAGCAGCACAAGCTATACGATCCTGCTTACCGTATTGGAGCATCCAGGTGCATACACATGATCAAAGCTATATCTTCTCTCCTTGGTCCGATTTTGGATGAGGTCCAGGTAGCCCTTGGACAGATCAGGGTCCAACACAGCTACATTCTGGAGAAACATACAGGCACCACATTACTAGTTTACTACCATCCACGGCAAAATTCCAACCACCCAATTACACAAGCTACTAGATCATCCCCAAACCAAACCAGAGCCTTTACCTTATCATCAATGACTTGTATGATGTGCCGTGAGCGTCGCCGCTCGTTGTCGGTCAGTGGCCTGCACTTGACAGCCACCTGCAAGAAGATAAGACTTACACACACAACAACAGTTGTGCCAACAAAACTGCAATCAAATTGAGAGGAATCACTCCAGTTCATCGCGAAAGGATCTACCTGCAGCGTGGCCGTCTGCTTGGAAGCCGGAGCTCGGATGCTCGGCATTGCCCGGAACGTTCGCCCCAGCACCCCTAAAAAAAGATGCGATTTTTAATCTACCAGAATCCAACGCGACTGCGCCAACGACGCTTCGGAACCACGCCACACGGAGGCGGCAAAAAGGCGAGGCGCATCCCCCACCAGGCACCAGCAGCGGCGGCGAAAAGGGCAACGCTAAAAAGGAGCTCGCTACTGCTGCACTGGCCTGCCTGGCCACCACCAACCCGGGGCCGTCGCCGCCCAATAAAACTGAACACCTCAAGAAAACCACAAATGCCGGAAGATCAAAAATGCCACCGGAGCCCGCCAAAATGCGATCCCGCGGAGCCGGTTCCGCTCCCGAGGGCAACGCCAAGAACCGCCCAAGAAGGTCGGAAAAGTTCAATTTCCCCCCAGAGAAGAACAGCGACGCTTCAAAAAAAAAGGGAAGCTCGACCGTGTCTGTATGATTTGGTGGGTGGCACGACGAGGGCGAGACGGGGTACGAAGATTCAGTGGGAGGGATTTGGGTGGGAGGAGGAGGTAACGGGAGGGAGAATGGGACGAGGAAGAGGAGGGGGAGGTGGAGGTGGTGGTTTAATGGGTGGGAGAATAATTAATTGGCGGCAGCTGGAGAACGCGACACGGAGCGAAGGAGAGGGGGGAGGTGGGGGCGACGAACGCCTGGGCCCCGTCCTCGCCAACGGTCCGGTGCTTTGCGCCTCCGGTACACGACGCCGTACCTGCAGTCCTGCACGGCTCGCTCTGCATCACTCACACAGCTCACCATCCTTTGCCTGCCAGGTCTTGTGTGAAGCTGAAATTGGATGCTACTGCGGCCCTGTTTGTTTAGACTTTTTTTGGTTTTTGGATTTTGACTTCGAAGCCAGAAAAGCACATATTTACCTGTTTTTGGCTTTTGGCTTCGAAAAACCCGAAACATTCGAAGCCAAAAACCAAAAACAGGTAAATAGGTGCTTTTCTAGCTTCGAAGCTAAAGTCTAAAAAGTCAAAAACCTGCCAAACAAACAGACCCTGCATTGCTTAGTGGAGTGAGGGTACGCTGGTGAACTTATCGGCAGTTCCTTTGGACTATATTGCAAGAAAAATGCAATGCTCGTATGAGGCGCTTCCGAGAGTTTCAACAGATGGTGCGAAAATGCAAATGCTTTCAGGTGAGGTGCTGACAGACAAGGCTATTCAATTGAAGTCGTTGGGAGATCGCCGAACTTTTCATATTTGGTGTACGACTGAACTGCTTGCAATCCAACATAGTACTAATACTGACACAAAAGAAAAATACTGCATAATTTTATTCTTGGACTCAACTGTGCGATGAAACACGTACTGATGGTAATAACTCCGATGAATCTACGGGAGAGTTTTTTTTTGTGGGCTTGTACTCTAAAAACTCTCCCATAAACAATAAGTTAATGCCTTTCCCCTAGTTAACGCTAGAGCGTGTATGCCTCCTTAACTGGTTATAAAAGCAGCAGTAACGTATAATCGAGCAAAACAAATTTAGCTCACGTTGGCGTTAGGCGATCATGCATACATAACGGCGTGCTAAAATGCTCACATTATTCAGATCAAAGCATTAAACTTCATCTTGATATCTATCTGCGTTGGTTGCCAAGTCGGTCTCGTTTCTTGAACCACGGCTAGTACTGCTACAGGAAAAGGGTACGGTTTCCCGTTGATTTAGTTTCATGGATCGGAAGTGCTAATTATTCAGAGAAATATTAGCGAACCTCTGTGCCATTTAGACAACGAGTGAATAGTGACAAAAAAGCCTCTCAAATGTATGTTTGTATCTCGTGCTTTTATGCCGAAGCTGACTCTTTCCTCTAAATGCATGCAACAATAATTGAGATTTGATCCGAATCAGAAATATACTATTCGTTTTAATTTTTTGTTGATTTTTCTTCCATTAGTGACTTGAAGTAATCAGGTGTGCCGCACCTAACAAGAACACATGAGACTTTCTGTTGAGCTGATATAACTGTTCTCTTCTGCGGCCCACTGAGATGATGCCCCAACCCGCCCGCTGAATTTGAACTCGCGGATTTTGAAATTTCTCTGAAAAAACTGAAGTTCCAACTACAAAATGTGACTGGTTGTTACGTTTGTGTTCCAGATCTTGAAGGCGTCAAGCAATTATTTGGCACGGGATTCAAAAGTCAAATGCCGGTGGAGCCAACAACGATATGAAACCAGTATAATACGACCCCTTTTGAATTGAGCTCGCAGACTTCGAATGTCTTAAAAATTAATGGTTCCACCTACAAAATGCATGTATGTGGTAGCTATGTTCAGATTTCAGATCTTTGAGGGGTCAAGCAAACCATTCTCAAAACGAAATTCAAAAGTCAAATGAGCATGGAGCCAACAATGAGATGATCATTGCGTGTCGACTTTTCAAGCTATCTGACTCATTTGTCATACACTCATCTCGGAGCTTCCTTAGCCCCCCAACATTCATACAATTACATACTGTAGATTAGTAGTTCTGACTAGGATAGTTTAGTGATTAATTTCCAAAAAATTCAAATTGAAACATCTAATCCATATATTGACATCTCAATTTTCATATAGTCGGCAAAAAAAAGCGCCAAATCAGGATACCCTGCTGAGGATGCAGCGCAGTGGGACACGCGCTTCAAGATTCGTGCAATTGGAATATCTTCCCCTGATGTGTACCTGTCACGTCACTCGTGTGCACGTACGGTCGGAGCCGGAGCACGGCCCAGCGAGCGAGCGAGCGAGCGCATACAAAAATCACGGGGAGGAGGCCGCCGGAGGCAGCAAGTTGCTGTCTCGCTGATGCGGTGGTTGACACCCTTTTGGCGCGGCACTCGACACGATCCCGTTATTTTAATCACCAAATGAACCAAGAAAGAAAGGGCTTTCAGACACTGAGATCATTGGGGTAATCGAGCCCGAATCATGATAACCCAGTGGAATCTAGCGAGCGGTGCCTAATACTCCAATAGTTTTTATTTTATTTTAGCTGCGTGCTCCTAAATACCGCGGTGTACGGATGCTTCCGTGCTTGTCGAAACCGATCCGATGATGCATCATGCATTTGCTGCGTTGCGTCTGCGCCGCTCAGCGGCGGTGTCGCGGTGATGCTTCCTCCTGTGCTGCGCTGCGCTGGCAATAACGTACTTTACTGTGCATTATGTAAGCTCGGTGCAGGAAGCTACGTAAGAGATACTACTGTTTTTCATGGCCTCGCCGGTGCTCGAGAGGTGCAATCCTCTCGCGAGCACGTGACCTGAACTTTTTAAGCTGTCGGTGATTCTTCACGTGTACATCTACTGGCTGGTGGCGTACGGTGAGTTGTGCTCATTAGGTAAAATTATTTATAGGACACCGTTATTTATTGCAGAGACACTAATTTTTTGATTTTACTCAAAATCATTATAATTTCGGGCTTATTTGCTGGAAGACACCGCACGTATTGAAATATTGTTTGTTTGGAAACCAATAGAGAGAGATTTTCGAAATTCCAAATTTACCCTTTGCCACATTGGCTTGTTCTCGTGTCTTCTCGTACCGAATCGGTTCAACAGGCCATCCAAACGACTCTCTCTTCATCCCCATCGCAACGAAGAACCCTCGCTCCTGAGCCTCCAAATCGCTGCCCGCCTCTGCTCAGGTCGCCGCCCAGCGCCGCCACCCTCGATTCCTCGCCCCAAGGTCGCTCCATCCAGCTCGCCCGGTCCCAGGTCGCGGCTCACGGCCTGCCTGCCCGCCGCTCAGGTCCACCGCTGCCGCCTCCAGGTCGCCGCGCCCCGCTCTCCCGCCACCATGTCGCAGCTCACGGCCCGCCTGCCCGCCCGCCCTCAGCAAGTCGGGGCTCACCAACGTGGGTTCCCCGAACAAGAAGCTCGACCTATCATGGGTCCCCGATGGGTACGCTCTCTTCCCCCTCTTGTTCTTGGTTCTATGGTTGAAGATGGGTGCATACAGGTGCAGCTTGTAGCAGGAATTTGATGTTAATTGAGTAATGTTGACTTAGGGATTCAATTTTGTAAACAAATTTTATAAATTTCTCGATGTCACTCCTTTTTGGTGCCTTTTTCTGTGTGTAGGATGGACCCTGGTTCGTCCTACAAACTTGCTGTTCGAGTAGGTGCATACGCCAAGTTCACTGACGACAGTAGGCAGGAGTATCATGCTGCCAGCGACATTGTGAGGGTTTTAGACAGGGATTGCACCAATTTGGCTGACTTGATAGAGGACCTTGTCACAGAGATTAGACCAGGTCGCAACCATAAGTTGTCCGTTACTTTCTGGGACAAAGTGAGCTGTAGCTACGACGAACTGACATCTGAGCATTGCTTAATGCGATTGACATGTGGGACATAAGGAAGCTCCCACTCCATGTGTGTGTGATATGCAAGGAGGCTACAAGGCTACTTGAAGATGTTAAGCAGCAGCAAATCATTTCTTTTGTGTTGCCAGTTCACCCGCAAAATAGTGATAGTGCTATCCCAGATCCTCCACTTCAGATTGTGTTGCCAGAGCCTCTAGATCATACCCAAAGTGAGCAGGAACTAGATGAGCCTAGTGGTCATTAGTGCCTGGGTAAATGATGATGAGGAATATGTTGGTTTGGTGAATGATAGCCCTATGACAAGGAGGTAATACAAGTTTACAATCTATAATATATTTGCATGTTGTTATCACAATCTGGTCCATTTTGACATGCTTGCACATCTACCAGGCGCAAGAAGTTGCTGGAACTTGGAGACAGCTGCAACAACTGTGGGTCCATCTACTGCTTATGTCCATCTGGTTGAGAATGTCCAGCAAGCCAATGTCCTGCAGGGGAAAGGGAAGGCAGCAAAGGCTAAGAAGTTGAAAGTGATAAGGGCAAAAATATAGTAATGCAATGTGTGATGATCTCCGGTGCATAGTTATGTTACCTCATTTTGGATTGTTGAACCTGTAATGCTAGTTAATTGCCAATGTCCTGTAATGTTGACTGAATTTGGGAACCCAGAATGTGATAGCCATATGTGGCTGAACCTGCTACTGAAGCTATATTTGCACTGTTATGCTATGGAACTTGCTTTTGTTATGTGTCTGCATGTTGTTGAGTCCTTTCCTGAAATGCTCAGATGGTGAATGTGATGGTGAAATAGTGACTGATGTTAGCAAAGTTGGTTCCTGGAGTCTTTCTTTTTATTTACTTTTTGTGTGCAAATAGAGAGTGAAATGGTAACCGAATCTGCTGCTTGTGCTAAGGCCTAAAAATGGCGCCAAAAGGTCTGGCTGGACCATGTACAACCCGCCTGGCTGCATATTTCGTTCATGTGCTGACCCGAAGGGTAATAAGGTCTTTTTATATGTGTTCTCTCTCCTATTTGGTTGAAATATATAATATTTTAATGCGTGTGGTGTCTTTCAGCAAATAACCCAAAAAATCATAATGGTGCTGAGCAAAGAGCAAAAAATTTAGTTTGTCTCGGCAAAAGGCAACAAATAAGAGTGTCATGTGGCCAATTTTACCAACTAATCATCCTCTGTTCTCACGGAGTAAATTTAGATCTGAAAACGGGCCGGGGATAACTCGTCAGACGATGCCCAATCTAGCAAGCCCATGACGGGCGTGTGAGATGGGCTGCTCGTCGTGCAGGTCAGGGCGAGACCCCGAGAGGGCACATGCGCCGTGGAAGCAGCCGTGCGACAAGATCTTCTCGGGCGCGTAAAAAAAAAGGAGTAGCAGATGCTTCGTCCGTACTGCCACCTTCTCGCGAAGATCACATCGGGATTGCGCCGGAGCGCAACGAGGTACGCGCTAGCACGTCGCCCAATTGCTGTGCTTTGTTTACATCCGCCGTATCGTACGTGCACGGCGATCGATCTCGTCTCGGATCGGCGAGTCAGGAAACCCACCGGCACGAGATGATCCTAATTAAAATATAAAACATGTACATATATCAAGATTTATAATTAAATATATAATAATATATTAGTTATGTGATATTAAAGTGATATCACTAAAAAATATTTTTAAAAACTAAAATATTATTAATTTGATTATAAGTCTTAATATATATGTACGTGTTATATTTTAAAACAGAGCGAGTATACGCACGCGCGCCACGGCTTCGTCGGTCACTGGTCGCGTCGCGTCTTTCTCTTCCCACCGATCCTGCACTGTACGTCTGGGCACCGGAGTGCGTGGCTATGTTTTGTGCGCGCGCCGATCGATCGATCACGAGCCCCGGCTCGCTTCTTTTCTTTGGTCTGCTACGGCCACGTACCGCCCACCGACATTTACACTCCTGCCGGCCGGTGGTCGATCCTCGCCGTCAGAGGTAATTGAGAAGGCGTGGCCTTCAAGCGAGGAGAACCTAACGCACGGCATGCACGGCCGATCTAATAAACGAGGCCGGCTGTACATGTTCGTACCACCCCGTAGGAACAAGAAATCTCTGCGTGCGGGCATCGCACCGGATCAGATCGCTCGGACACGTGATTCGGTGCATGTACCATGTAAGTATTGTTAGCACTTGGCATGCAGCGTGCAGTTGGTAAAATTGTATGACCCCGAAAGTCCCACTCTTCAAGTCTCCGATGCGCAGTGGCTTTTGAGAAGTTCCACAAATCAACAATAGCTTCAGTATATTGCACAGGAAAAAAATAATCTAAAGCGAAGCAGCCACGCACCGTAGCTTCATGATGCTAAGGGACCATAGATGTTGATGCAGCATCTACCACGCACATACGATGCAAATGGTGCCTGTCCGTAGTGGAGCATTGAAGACACTTACAATGATAATTAAGTAAGTAGCTAGACTGTTTATCAGTGTTATGTCCGGTCACTTCAACGTCTTTGTTCGGCAGTGCACCCGTGTACTCACACGTACGCAATAACGTAACGCACATGCGCATGCATATATACTAGACTGGTCCTCTGGTCCACGACAGCGCCATCTCACGCAATCCGGAATAACTATTTGACCCGTAACCCGTTTTAGGTTGCTGTACGTGTCACGGCTAGCTAGCTTATCTGGACACGAGAAATCGCATACTCCCTCCGTTTCTGTATGTAAAACATATTTAGGGTTTTCAGTTTAAAATTTTAATTAAAAATTAATTTAATAATTCGTGAATAATACTATTTGATTTGTATTTTAAAAATATTATTATATGATTATAATTTAAAATTATTAAAATATTGTAGAAATAATTTATGATTAAAACTTAAATTTAGAAAGTCAAAGAGTAGTTAAGAAGAAACATTAATACTTTGGAAGTCCAGATAAAGTTACAAGAGAGGAGTCGCAGATGTCGAGCTTGACTCGAGTGGCCTGATTTGGTGACGCACTGACGCGCATGCACTTCTAGTCGGCTGAGAGGTAATCTGAGCCGTACTGGTGATGTGATGCACGAAGCTTCCATCAATTAATTAGTAGTTTTATGGTCACCGTATAGTCACAAAATAGTGAGTATTAGTGAGCTTAAAACACGGTAGTTCAATTAACTTATGGAAGCACATGATATTTTTCTATTAAAAAAATGCTCTTTTGGTCTCTATTTCCGAGGGCATACATAACCACAATTTATCATAATGTCCTAACTCTTAGGCCAACAAAAGGAAAGTAACAAACAATGTGAGAACTTACAACTTCGGAATTATACAGCCTATTTAGCCATTCATGCCGGGATATAAACGACTTGACAATAGTTTCTAAGTTGTTGCTCTCTGCCATCATATGCTCCTGATCCTCCTGTCGCTACATAATAGATCATGATCGCAACCAATTGATAAAAAAGAAGATAACCTGCAACGGATTGTAATTTTTTTGGTAAAAAATAATGCCATTTCGGCAAAACCAAATGGACCAATATAGAGCATTTTGCTCCCACTAGAATCCGGGCCCGTAAACACTTATCCAATCCCATCAACCATTTATGGAACATATTTGAAACTTTACGAGACGGGAGAAGGCTAAAAGCAATATAGATTGAGTGCCACGCAAAGCGTGCAAAATGGCAATAAAAAGATGTTGAATAGACTCTTCTAAGTAAAAAAAACACAAAGTTTGCTTCGCTGCCAATTCTGTTTCGCTAAGTTATCTTTTGTGAAAACCATCCACCGACATACGTGCCATATAAAAAACTTTATCTTTAAAGGAATCTTAAACTTCCATAAACGCTTAGACCAAAAACATGTGTTTGAGTTCCCCATGGCATGATACATGATTGGATATTGATTTGACCTAAAGAGTGGATACTCCGTTTAAAAATGTCCTTATCCATTGTCAAATTCATTGAGACGACACGTTGAACTAGCTTATTCCAGGCCAATAACTTTGTCCCGATAATGGCCCTCCGAAAGGATATGTTCAACGGCGTCAAACTCATCACCTCAGCCATCGACGCATGTTTCTTTTGTGTAACATGATATAATAAGTGGCATTGCTCGCAAAAAGGACGATCCCCAAGCCAGTTGTCCTCCCAAAAGCGGACTTAGAACCACGATGTGATAAAGGAACCGAATTTGAAAAACTCATGCTTAATCTTCATCAATCTGGACCAAAAATGTGAATCTCCAATTTTACAATTAGCCAGTGAAAGGGGTTTATCCTGCAAATATTTTTCTCCGAGAACATTTTGCCGTACCCCCATCTTCTTTAGAAGCTTAAAGAGCTACTTGCCCAACATGCATTTATTTTTCAACTCCAAGTCATGAATGCCTAGTCCACCTGGTCCTTAGATTGACATGAAATGCTCCATGTAGCCAACCTATCTTTGCACTTGTGATTGTCACTTTGCCGGGAAAAATCCGGACTTGTAGAAATCGAATACTTTACGAACCTCTTTGGGCATCTCAAAAAGGATAGCATGAACATAGGCATGCTGCTCAACGCGGAATTGATGAGGACTAAACGACCACCGTAGGACATATTCCTGCGCTTCTAACTGTTGAGCTTTTTCTCAATACGATCTTCTACTCCCTTCCAATCATTGTTACACAATCGTCTAAAGTGAATTGGTATTCCGAGGTACCAAAAAGGGAACGTACGCACACCACAACCAAATAGTTAGGTATATTGGTTCTCCATCTCCTTCTCTCTACCAAAACAATAAAGTTCGCTCTCATGAAAACTAATCTTCAGCCTAGAAAATTGCTCAAAGACACACAAAATCAACTTCAAGTTTATGGCTTGTGATATATCATAATCCAAAAAAAGGATGGTATCATTGGCATATCGAAGAATGGATAAACTATCATCAACAAAATGTGGGATAACTCTCCTGATTTGTCCATTCTCTTTGGCTCTTTGAATAATAATGACCAACATATCCAACTACAATATTAAGCAAAAGAGGTGATAAATGGTCACCATGACGAAGACCTTTGAGCATTTGAAAAAATGCCCCCATGTTGTCCTTCACTTTGATCCTGACGCCGTCCCCTTGTACATTATGGTTGATCCAAGATCACCACGCAGATGAAAACTCCTCCATTCTTAAAATCTGTTGTAAGAATGACCTTTTCACCTTACGGAAAGATATGTGGTCTTATGATGGCGTGAATTAATGTTCGTTTGATACGGTGTGCGTATTTAAAAAGAGCACACACAGGTTAACTTGATATCAGTTTGTGTTTGATCTGGTGCTCCGTGTTTGGCTGATTTCAACCTACATTCGTTAAAAAAACTAGCTATAATTAATGTGACTCGGGTTTGGGCCTATGCAGAAAATTCTAAAAATCCAGTTCACAAGCAGCGTGCGCGCGTGACTGAACTATCCAACTCATCTGTCGGCATTTGGAGTTTTGGACTAACCAATCATGCATCCTCACACGAACGATCTCCAAGACCCGATCGATACACCGAAGACTTGGACCCGGCAACATGGATCATTCGACGACACGACGCATCAAATCATTCAGCGACTGACTGCTACGGATATGTACGACAAAATTGCTTTTTCTTTTTGTGCGATGAACAACGACGAAGAAATTAACAAGCAAGTCGACAATTATATAAAATAAAAGGACTGGAGGTACTGCTAGCTGCGACTCGGATGAAGTGATATTTTTTTCCACTAATTTTCCACATGCATTTTGCATCTAATGTGATGTTACTCTCGCGAGAGTACCCTTCGGGTTTACCAGCAACGCTGACGCACGAGTACACTTTCTGTTTCTGTAAAGTGTTAAACATTGAAGACTGAGTGGTGTGATCTAGTTAAACATGCCATACCATTCGATGGTAGGAATTGAACTCGTATTGATAGGAACAAACATAGTCGAATTGAACTCGTATTTTATTACTCAATTATTGCTGCAATAAGATGATATACCCAACTATAAAAAGCAGCTCCTAGCCTCTACATGGACCCATACACACAGCCACTAGATTACTACAAAATTTTAGGAAACCTCGCTGAAACCAAAGGTCACATGAAAGGAAATAGATGCTAGCGAAACAAAAATATCAAGCCGCATTGGTAGGCGTTTCATACAAAAGAGTTCGTGCATTTGAGGTTTTGAAATGAGAGTACACTCTCTCTCGCCCCGCATCTCCACCCCTGTGTACTGACGACTTGCCGCTGTTGCCAATGGCTCGCCGTCTCTTTTCTTTACCCACTCTGTGTGAGGAGTCGAAGATGCATGGCCATGGTGGAGCCCCACCTTCCTTCGGTTCACCTTGCGTGGTGGAGCCGCCACTCCGATGGGTGCCACATGGTGATATCCTAGCCGCTAGTGTGGAAGCAGGTCGGGTCGCTGTGGAAGATGTAGATCATTCCCGGCTTTTAGAAGAGGATGAGGAAATCGTCGACTACTTTGGTTGGCTATGGGTAGTTCCCTCCCCTCACACTTCGCGATGTAGGGTTGCTGATCCCCACCTTGCTCTCTTCTGGATCCGTCGTGATCTCTCCAATTTGAAGAGTTTTACTCTAAAGGACTATGTTCCTGTTCAAAAATCTGATAAATTAGTGTGAAGCCGAAGAATTTCAGTTTCACGAGAGATTTTTGGGGTCAGCGATAGGGGAATGAGTCCTTTGTTCAAGTGTTGAAGTAGAACATGGAGGAAGCCTACCGGGGAGAAAGCCCTAGCTAGTACATGTCGGGTACGGGGGCCTAGCATCCTCCGTTCCCAAGGGGTCGACCTCCTTTCCAAGGGCGGCCACCACAAAATTAGTACCAGCGACCAGTAGCGCCTCGGGCGCCACCGCGGTCTCAAGGAGCGCAGGGAGGCGGCATGTAACACCCTGATTTTGCCTTTCCTTATAACACATATACTAAGTGTAATAACACTATGCCTGAGATAAAGTTTTCATTTGCATCTTATTGGATTTCATTACATTTTTTTAAAAGCATTTCCTTTTCGTGTGGATAGAATCAATTAAAGTCACATATGTATATATAAAATATATATGTGACATTATATCATTCTATATGCCCTATATTTTTCTCATGATCATCCCTACACTCTATTTGGAATACATGTATATGTATATACACCTATGCATATACTACACATATGTATATGCATATACACCTTTTTTATAAATATTTTCCCCCATAAGTCTGTCATTACATGTACTGCATTGCCTTCAAAAAATCCTAAGTAAATCCTAGAAACGTCCTATATCCATCTTCAACATATTTCTAAAATAATATGGTAATGTGAAATATAAATATTTCAAACAACTTCAAATTTGAATTCGAGACTGATTTAAATATTACACTACATCCTATAGGAACAAAATTCAAAAAAATCACAGGAAATTGTATCAATACTACTTAATCCAAGGAACCAATATATGCAAAAATATCCATCTCTATAGTTCAAAAATCTTGAACATTAGTAAAAGGAAGAATCTTCCCAAGTGGTCTATCCCATGTTTCTCCCTCCAAATATTCTTGGAAAATTTTGAAATAAATCCTAGAGCATCTATATTAGTTCAGGAACTCACTTTTACCCTAGCTACACCTTGATTCTATTTGATCGACTAATTTCCCTGGGTTTTGAGCAGTGAAGCATTCACTCTTCTTCCTGTTCTTCTCAACTTCCTCCACCCACCTTGCCCTTCCTCTCTACCTTAGCTTGTCAGCACTGACCAGAGGGAGCAAGTGGACACACTCCACTGGCCCTGGACAGTAGGCACCACGCCGATAGCACCCATGCATGCTCTGTACGTGCATGTCATCGGCATAGCGCGCACAACGCACGCGCGTGTGCCGACCGTGGCACATAGCTCCGCACGCCACCGCCTGCCTCCTCCAATTGTGTCACCCCATGCCTCTGCCATTCCCTCACCTCCGACAACACACCTCGCCCACTGGTCGGCCACCCGACGCCTCACATCGCCAGCCCGACAGCTTCTAGCGGAACCCCTCCCCTTACTCCTCAGCTCACCTATTTAAAGGCTTTTGAGCTTGCCTCTGCTCCCCTCCACCCTCCTACTCCTCTAGAACACCCTCGGGCTAATGTCGCCTCCCGAGCATGCCTTCTTCCTCCTCTCCGGTCGGATAGATCCATCATGTCTACCCGACGTTCCCGGCCACTCCAGTGCCCCTCTCCTCCCTCTCTTTGCTCCCTAAGAACCCCCTAGAGATAGCTAACCTTTTCCTCCCTCTCAATTCCAGCTCTGATCGACCAAAGAAGAAAACCCTAAAAGCTCATTGGAGATCTTCGTTGTTCCACGTCGCCGGTGAGCTCCGTGATCGCAGCTAGTGTGTACACAAGTAGATAATATGCAGGAAATTAGAAAATTTCTTGTTGTAAAAAATAATACCATTTCGACATAGCCTTAGAGACTAACACAAAGTAGTCATCCCGACCACAATGATATAACAAAGCTTATGCCCCAACACAAACAACCAATTCCAGAACATATGGGTAATACTAGTTGGTGGTGACAATCTTGGAGCCACTTGTATGGCTCACCGTGTAGAGTTTGCCACGGGGCATTGAAAGAAGAGGTGGTGTATGCTTTCTTCCGAATCATAGAAACAACATTTCGTGCAACCTGTACAGTTCCTCCCACTAAGGTTATCTTTGGTAACTATTATACCTTGGTGTAGGTATCCAAAAAAGATTTTGATTTTGAGCGGAACCTTTAACTTCCAAATTGTCTGGTGCATATTTAGCACATCCTGGTGAACCAAGACCGAATAATGTGAATTCTTCATTTTGATGGAGGGACCAGACGAAGCTGTTCCTCTCAGGCATGAGACGTATATGTGACACACGAGGAACTAGCTGCTAGAGAGCTTGTAGGTTTGGCCCTACAATGCCTCATATAAAGAAGATGTTCATCGGATCGTTACTCAACACCTCCGTGGCGGTTGCATATCTTTTTTGGACGATATGGAAGAGCCAAGGGTATTGGGTTGAAAGGGGGTGGTCCCCAGCCAGATGTCCTCCTAAAATCGAATTTGAGACCCATCACAAAATAACTGGTGCTTGACTTTCATAAGTGAAAGTGCATCTAGGCCCCTAATTATGTTTTGGTAATAGATGACGAACAATTAAGGGACTAACATTCTCAATGAGTGCACAATCAGGTTTTAGTCCCCTTGTGAAGAACAATCGGCATTGACGACCCCTAAAAAGTGAAGAAAAGAAGACGACATATGTTCTATTGAAGATTTCTAAAGATTTTATTCTCTTTGAAGTTTTGATCTATTCTTTCTGAGTATATGTGGCGCACCCGGTTTAAGGCCGGACACGTCATTTGTGATTACCATACTGGTCCCTGGATCAGTAGCCAGTACGCACAAATACTTGATAGCATTCACATACAATACCGAATTCTTATTACACGGTTAGACCATTATGGTCGCGGTTCGATACATGGCCTATTGGCCGAATAAAACAGCAGCGGAAAAACATAACGAAGTGGATAGCCCATCGGCTTGCCGACCCAACAGGCAGCTGACTGGGGAAAAACGTCCTAGCCCTCGGCCTCGCTGTCGCCCTCTTCGTAATCGAAGTCTTCTTCCTCCTCTGGCCAATTCAACAAGCCAGGTGAGTACATTGAATGTATTCGCAAGCAATCCCCATTGGGGGAATATACGGCTATAATTCATGCAGGATTATTTCAAGGGACAGCTCTAACCTATGTTGGCAGTTGTGCGGAAATGTAAGTTCTGGAGTTGTAAATACGGCATAATAGATTGTAAAAGCAGTTGGAAAAGCCGGTAGCAAATCAACAGCATCCCATCACATCCCTTCCTTTCTCAGCTTGAGCGATAAACACCGCTAACACCTCATGACCTATTATCTGATAGCTTCCACTCACCGTCAATGGCTCCGCCCATCAAACGGTGGCTTCACCCTATCAGATAACTAGGCTTTCCAACACCCCACCGTATTCCGGTCCTTCCCGGCAATACGGCGGACTACTTCGGCAATTTCCTTACCACCGACACATGGCCTAAATTGCCCAAATCTGTGGACACATCATGCCCACGTCCTTAATCCCTTTGCCCAACTTTGGCAAACAAAACTTAGTCTAGCCTGGGTGTGGCTGTGCCAGTTCATGTCCATAACCGAGGACGCGGCTATTCGAATAGATTTTAACCCTCTGCAGAGGTGGTACGGCTTTACCCACAAGATGTAGGTCACCCTGGGTATACTTCGCGACGTATACTGACAGGGCTATTACAACGAGACTTTTCGTCTGCTTTCATACTAGAGTCGGACCCGCTAAATGAGTCTTACCCCAACTCCGGTTGTGCCCAGGCAGCCTGACACCACAACACGGAGAAAAGCTCATCTTTGTGTCGAATCCTCATCCCCGCCTAAATGGAGCTCATTAAGAGTCTCGACCCACGTAGTGCTGTGAGAAATTCTCTAGGGGCCCATCGTCCTACCTAGCACATACTTCTTACTTCCCACGGGTCCGAACCCTAGTATTAGGCGGGTTACCGAGTCAAGTCCTTCCCATAAAGGACATGTGGACGTACGGTGGGGGAACTGGTTTAGCGGCACGGTGGCTCGGTTCTTAACTGATTCGAGTAGGACTCCAGGTCATCATCGATCTCCGAATAGCCTCCAGCTACTTCGTCTCCCTTCGAACCACCTTACTTCCTACCCGAATCCAAATCATCTCCATTTCCATTTTGGGTTTTGGCAACATTTCATTTAAAATCACCGCGGATAACATATGCTATCCGCGGGTTTGATATTCCCATCCCCGGTTTAAACAAAATTTTAATTTTAACTATAGCAGGGCTAAGCATTGGCTATTGCCTATAACCTTGGTATGTCGGCGGTTGGAAACCGACCGACGGATCTCTAGGGTTACAAGGAATCGGACGTTCGACCCTAGTCCATATGCATCTATCGGACATAATTACTTCTACATAAAATACTGTTTATAACATAGCATGCATATTTCGAAATCAAAATAAATATACTTCACAATTATAGGATGCGAAATGGTCAAGGCGGGAGATTGCTTGCCTGACAGTTCCTGTTCCTGTTCCTGAGGTGGGGGTGTTGCCGGTTCGTCCTGACGCACGTACTTCACTCCGTGGACTACGCGTCGGAATAAAACATCGAATAAAAAGCAATCCAACAATTCAAGAAAATCGAACAGCATGCATGACGGAATAAATGGTGAATAGCATGTTGAACTAGAGAGGGTACTTGCCCTCGGACGATCGATTTGAGATGTAGGGTTTCGGACGGCGATTTAGAAAAGGATTGATGTGAATGGAGTTAGGTTCAGGGTTCGACCCTACGACTTCACGGTTTAGGTTTAGGAAAGCAGCAAATAACAGTGGCGAGGGTTATCTACAAAATGGTCACATAAAATGACGATGCGTTTAACGGGGAATTCGTTATCGCTAAGTTTTAAACTAATGAATTTGGTTCAACGAGTTTAGGCTACTGATGTTTTTATTTCTACGAGCTGGGAATAGGGATCCTTAACCTAAGCTGCTCAGAGGTTTACGCATGCGTAAACTATGCATGCAAGAGATCAGATACTGGAATAACTAACCCTAGTCTACTAATTAACAGTTACACTAGACATTTGGTATTTAGGCGAATAAATAAAACTAGTGTTTAGGATTTTCCCTAGGGACTCCAGAATCAAAACTGCAGTGCAACAGCAGTCGGCCAGTAAGGTTTTTAAACGGTTGGATTAGCACTAATGTTAAAGAAGCTAAGCAGTGAGTTTAAGGTGCTAATAAGAAGAAAAACAAAAGAGAGAGCGCACTGGGCATTAGGCATTAGCTAACCTAGTTAAAGAAATAAGCTACAGCAGCGAATTAAATCAACTACCTGGTTAGCTTAGGCTTTCAGTTAACAGGACTTAATTTAGTGGCTTAATGGAGCTATTGGGCTTAGTGGCCGGTGAGCTGGGAAAATGAAGAAAATACCCAAACATGCTACAGTGAACTAGTGAGCTAAATGCTTGCATGCAGACCACGGCTGCCATTGTGCTGAAAAATGAAATAAATGGCCACACATGCTACAGGAGCTGAGCTGAGAACTACATGTGCTTAGGAGTGAAGAGTACGCAGACCATGGTTGCTAATGAGCTGAAAAATGAAATAAATGGCCACACATGCTACAGGACCAGCAGCTCAAGCGAAATGAACCAGTGAGTCTACGAGCTGAAAAGCAACAAAGAAAAACTCCTAGAGGCTGTCGGTGAGGAATACAAGCTAAAGGAGCTGAGAAATAAATGTGCTTAGAAGGATAATAGGCAGAACACGGTTGAGCTAATACGCTGGAGAGCAAACAGAAATAGCAAAGGAGAGGCCGGCGGCGCTGGCTTTGCCTTACCCCGCGGCGGCGCAGCTCGGACCGAGGGCGTGACAGGGCGGAAGCTGGCCAGAGTTCTGGAGGTGAGAGGAGCTGGGGAGAACGGCGGCTCTTTAGCTCTGGTACTCAAAGGCTTGTCTAGTGCTTCGGCTTGGATTGGGAAATGGCGGGGAGTCAACCTACTGGAGCTCGAGGTCCAGCAGGGCAAAGCTAATGGCTGTTGTTGGTTTGAGCAGGAAGAAGGTAGGAGCTTGGGCGCTCTGGGGAAGAAGATGGTGGTTGTTCGGCTGGTGAGAAGGGTGCTCGGCTGCCCCATTTTTATAGCCGGCGTGGCTGCTGGTTGGCCATGGCTGCTGTGCTGAGTCCAGGTGAGGTGATGGCTCGGTGTAATGGCGAGCTAGGCTGGTGGTACGGCGAGGGCAGGGCACAGGGGAGAGGATAGACGTCTCAGGCATGGGGGTGGCGCTCGGACAAGGCTCAACGGCGGTCTGGCAGCGAGGGGAGTCAGCGGCGCGTGCTGTGGCTGGACTGGACGCGTCCAGCGCGTGTCCAGAGTGGCATGCCCCTGTCACCGCGCGACTGATAAATTTTCCACGTGCACAACCATGTCCAGGGTGTCTGTGGAGGCTTGACCGAGAGCTTTGCAGGAGTGGGCAATGAATGGGGTAACATGCATGGCAGGCTATGCATGCCAAGTGTGACATGACATGGCTTCAACAGAGGGAAGATGGAGACGTGAGCTCACAGGGTGATTAAGTGGGATTGAGACAGGTGAGTGCAGTGCTGAGTGACCATTCACTGAGAGCTGACTGCTTTGACCGAGAAGATTTATTGCGATTGCATGCGTGGCTCTAGTACGGGGGAAAGTGGAAATCGGGGTCGAGACCAGGGTTTCAGAGTGCGGCAAGGGATGGGGTGAATGGGAATGTCTCCGGAGTTCCGAGACGGTGCTTGAGGACAAATGGTGGGGAGGTGCCGCAAGGGTATCACTGGATATCGGTCAAACGGGGGGAGAGAGAGAATTTCTGATTAGGGTTTTGATAGGGAGATTCCGAGAGGGAAAGATTAGGGATAATGCATGCATGAAATGCGTAAAATATACCCTAATATGCAGGATGTCATGATTTTATGCAAGTTAGAAAATCAGGGCGTGACAGTATAGAAACACCATACTACAAAGGGGGTGTGTCGACATGCTGGTGAGAAAGCTCAATGCTCAATTGCTCAAAAATCTTCTTTGTTGGAGACAAAAATTTCTCACGTACACTTAGCCAAAACCTAGTTTCCTTTGAATATCCGGAGTATCCGGCCCCAGGCCAGAATGTCCGAGTGTTTTAGCGCTAAGAAGTATGCTCTCGGGTTGATACCCGGAGTATCCGGCCTTCCCCGGAATGTCCGGGTGTCCAGTACCTGGAGTATTCGGCCTTGCCCGGAATGTCCGGATGTAGAATTGGTTTTGTGACCGTTGGAAATTTATACATCCGGAGTGTCCGAACTTGTTAGCTCGGAATCTCTGGATGTGTTAAATCAAACCCCAACGGCTAGTTTTTGTGAGTGGTCTATTTATACCCCTCCTTTCCCGTTCACTTCTAACTCTTTGACAAAGTCATTCTCTGCACTCAAGAAAACCATTTCTCCTCCTCCAAAGCTAAGAGCCCTTGTTCTTGAGAGAGAGATCCAAAAGAGTGAGGATTTTCAAAGTGTTGAGCATTAGAGCAATTAAGTTCATCTCCAAGCAAATCGACGTGCTTGTTACTCTTGGAGATTGGGGTCTCCTAGACGGCTAAGAGTCCTTGAGAGCTCCCATCCTTGTGGTGAGCCTCAAGAAGTTTGTGAAGGCCAGGATTTCCCTCCGAGAGGAAAGAATCACCAAGAAGAAGTCGAGGAGCCGCAAGAGCGTCCTCGAGGGATAAAGGCTTGAGAGGAAGTCGGCTCTTGATCACGTATGATCGAGCTTCCCAAACGGAGATGTAGGATTCCCTCAAGGATTCGAACTCCAGCAACAAATCTTTGTCTCTTGCTTATTCAATTCCGCACTTACTTTGCAAGTACTTTTATATTGCTCATATTTATCTTGTTTAGTATATTTGAGTACTCATTTTAAATATTGCCATCTTTGCTAATCAATCAAACTTAATTCTGCAAAAGCGAAAGATTTGATTAACATTGGATTAAATTTGTTTAGTCACATATTCATCCCTCCCCTCTAGGCCGACATCTTGATCCTTTAATAAGGCTCGCCCAAAGGTAGGAATCACCTAGTTTGCCACACCCCCTCCTCGTTGAGCAGCTTAAAAAGCCATTTACAAAGAAGACTAACACTTTTAACATTGAGATCCTAGATGTCTAGACCAGCCTGATCGTGGGTTTGACAAAGGATGCTCCACTTAGCTAGTCTATACTTTTTTCTTAGGGCATCAGATTGCTAGTAAACTCTGGATTTGAAATAGTCTCTAGTCTTTTTTGGACTCTGTGTGGGATCTCAAAAAAAGACAACAGAAACATAGGCAAGATGGAGAGCTCTGAATTAATGAGAACTAGGAACAAACATTCGTGCCATTACGAGCTCATTGTGTTGAAGTATAAGTGCATTGCACATCTTTCTCCATCAGTTTGAGAATTTGGATGAACTAGCTGGTGCAGGTAACTCAATATGGTTTTTAAAAGCTCAATATGGTTTCAAATCCAAGAGGTCGGCCAATGCACTATTAATAAAAATAGTCGGGGTCGTGTTGAAATATATTGACTGCATTTCTCCATCAGCTTATGTTTTTGGGTGAACTAGTTGGTGCATACAGTTCAATATGGTATCAAAGCCAAGAGCTCTTGAGTTCAAGACCAGGTTGACGCAGTTTAAAATAAAAAAATTGCCACGTGCTTTCGGTCCACGTTTAGGTCTAAGGGGAGCCAGATGTGAGGGAGAGTGTTGACTTAGTATAAGTATATTGCCCACTTTCTCTATTTGTTTGAACTTTTGGGTGAACCGGCTGATTCATATAACTCAATACATTTTCATGTACTTGCAATAAGTCCGCCCATACGCCACATACTCCATATTGCAGGGAAGTCCCTGAGAAAGCAGGAAATACAACAAAGAACATGGGAAATTCCTGCAATGTCTTATTTGTTGCTTCATTCTTCCTTGCATCCATCGAGCAAACGAACCTAACTAAGCCACCAAAGGATTCCCCACCACGAGAGTTGATTCGATAACAGGGCCAAGGATCTGTAACTACTACATCGACAAGACGTCCATGGTGGTCTTGATAGGAAGAGAACTTTACATCGTCATCATAGACAATAGATTGGCACCACCATTGTAGCTCTGAGGACCAGTTGGCATCATCATGCCAAGTAACCAAGACCGGCAGTCGATAATAGAGTACCCCCAAAAGAGGGGATGGACAAAACATTAAAGGGCAAAGATAGAATGCCCAATAGGCTAGATCTAGATGATCCAAACCTACAGGAAGCAGGCCTCCCTGATTTGTGACCGATGTCTACATGCTTGAAAACCATGTCGCCGGTGCCAGATCCAAAACAGAGGAAGCTTACTTAAGCCTCCACCACAACACGCGTAGACTACCGTAACCGGCATAGACGAATCTCTAAATACTGTTGTACACTAAACCGACCTAAGCAGATAGGTACCCATCAACTACCGTGGCCAACGAGGATGCTAGAGGCGACAGTGGCTGACGACCTAGGGGGAGGAGCGGTAGATTTAGGACGAACCGCCTCTCGGTCGCTTGACTACACAATAGCAAGGAAATGGCTGAAGGCACACGTCTAATGCTCTACAACACCACCACACATAGGTTCCCTTGGTATTGCAGTGGATTATGATATCCCGTTTGTCCAACTAGTTTTTACCTATTTTATCACTTATTTAACCAACTTTTTTTTTACCTTCGCAACTATTCTTTCGCAGTAGATTATAAAATAAGTTCAACACAACACAATTCAGCTACAACAAACTAAGCCTTAGTTGAATGTTTTTAGAATAGGATTTAGGAATACAACATTTGTTTGCTCTTGGTGAGCCAAAAAGAACCGGAACCTAAATAGGGAGAAGGGAGAACATTCCATATTATGCACCGGTAGATGAGAACATAATTTTTTGATGCCGAATCCAATGAGTTTGTTTTTTTTAAATTCAAAAAGTAACTTTTCAACTTCAAAAAAGAAGAAGAAAAATTCCACATTACATATGGCAGCGAACTATGAATCTCTAAAATTTCAAGAAAAATATTGTTACGTGTAGCCTGTGCAAAACAGAAAAAAAAACAAGGAAGAGGGGCTAATAGAGCACATAGTAGTGCTCCAAATTTCATATTTTTGCATAGCTCACAAAATTGGGTCTTTTTCAGCAAAAATTTAAGGTTCCACGAAATATTGAAATAATTACATAGGATGGGGTTTATTTTCGGTCCTACGAATTAAAACCGTTCTAGCCTGGTAATGTGATATCCGAAAATTATCCAAGGGAGCCAGGACACCATTTCAGTGGTGGTAGAAAAAAAATCAATACCAAAAGTGAAAAAAATAATCCTAGAGCACTGGAACTTGAGCTCCAAAACGAGTTTCCGAGTAGAGTAACTTAAAGCCACTGAGAATGCACAGACGTAGAGGCGCCACGCGTCCCATACCCCACATGTCAGCGCCACGAAAACGCGGGACACGCACAGCAGAGACGAATGATGCACTCCACCATGTGTCCACCTCTCTCCCTCCCCGCGCCGCCGCTACCTCCCAGGCCCCACTGCCACCACGCACGGGCGCCTCCTCCGGGTCCCACACGGACGTGAGTGACGCCGAGGCGCCCTCGCGTTCCCCACTCGCGTCCCCCCGGGCTCCCCGTGGTCAACTCGTTGCTCTCCCCAGTCGCTGAGGCCGAGGAAATAGGCAAGACCACCCAAAAAAGCGAACAAACACCTTGCGCGCAGCACCACCCCACCTCCGCGCTCCGTTGCCATGGCCGCTCCATGACAACACCACCCGTAGCTACCGCTACCCCCCACACCACTCCTCCTCTCCACCGCCCCCTCCCCGCCCCATGCTTCCGCGCTGGGGCCTCGTCGTCGTTGCCGTCCTCCGCCTGCCTGTGCTCCTCCTACTGTTGTCACAGGCGCTCGCGCAGGGGCAGCCGCTCCCGCGGCAGGACCTCGCCGCGCTCTACGGGCTGCGGACGTCCCTGGGCGTGCGCGCGCTGGACTGGCCCGTCAAGGCGGACCCCTGCGCCAACTGGGCCGGCGTCGTCTGCCGCGCCGGCCGCGTCGTGCGGATCCGCCTCGGCGGGGTCCGCCGCACCCGCGCCGGCGCCCGCGGCGCGGGATTTGCCGTCGACGCGCTGCGGGGGCTCACGGCGCTCGAGGCCTTCGACGCCTCGGGGTTCCGGCTCCCCGGCCGGATCCCGGCGTGGTTCGGCCGCGGCCTACCGCCGTCGCTCGCCGTCGTGGACCTCCGCTCCGCCGACGTCAATGGCGAGTTGCCCCCCGACCTTGGCATGTCTGGGAACCTGACGACCCTTGTTCTGGCTGGTAACAGACTCTCCGGCCGGATACCGCCGTCGCTGTTCTCCATTGAGGGTCTCCAACTTCTTGATCTTTCTAACAACAATCTCACTGGCGAGCTACCAAACTTGTCCGTCTCCGCCGGCGATGGAGCTGGAGTTTTGTTTAACGCTTCGGGGAATTCGTTGTACGGTGCAATTGGCGATGGCCTTGGGTCAATCAAGAAGAGGTTTCAGGTGGTCGATGTGTCGAGCAATTACTTTGACCAGGTGGCCGGGAATGGATTTGGGAATGGCTCTGATGGAACAGTGTATATCAAGATCAATTGCTTGTCAGATATACCAAGCCAGCGCAGCCTCAGGGACTGTGAGGAGTTCTATAAGAGGAATGGGTTGTTGCCACAGCCACAACAGGCATCGCCATCACCAGCAAAGAAAGGGGTCAAGTGGAAGTATGTATTGGCCGGAGTTCTTGGAGCTGCGGCAATTGTGGTGGTTCTTTTCCTTGTGGCATTGGTGTTTTGCTTGATGAGGAGGAGGGGGAGAAGGAGACCGAGAGGAAGAGGGTTGGAGCAGAACGAGGAAGGCATCCGCTCTGGGCGCAGGAGCAGCAGCGTGAATCCAGTGATGCTGTCACCCACAGCAGCCTCCCAGGCAGCTAACAATCCACCCAAGGGTTTGCCTATTATCGTGGATGAGTTCACCTACGAGCAGTTGCACCATGTTACCGGGGGCTTTGGGGATGACAACCTTGTCAAGCATGGGCACTCTGGGAACATTTACCGTGGTGTCTTGGAGAGTGGCTTCAATGTCATTGTCAAAAAGATCGACCTGAAGAGCAGTAAGAAAAACATAGGGGAATTGAGCTTTCTTGTGAAAAATTCCCATGGGAGGATTGTTCCATTGCTGGGGCATTTGTCCAAGGATGAGGAGGAATTGCTTGTCTACAAGTACATGGCAAAGGGAGATTTGACAACCGCACTGCACAAGAAGCCAGTGGATGCTGAAGAGGGGTTGTGCTCATTGGATTGGATAACAAGACTGAAGATTGCCATTGGTGTGGCTGAGGCCTTGTGTTTCCTTCACGATGAGTGTAGTCCACCATTGGTTCACAGGTATGCTAATGCATACCATGCACTATTGTTTATTGTATGATAGTTATTGAAATTTTTTATTGCGTAAAACATCTGAGAGCTGCCGTAAGCTAGTTTCAATGTTAACATCATGATAAGAACGTGGAAGTTCCAGATGCTATGTAGCTCAACAGATGATCACTAATTAATTAAGAAGAGCAGAACAATTTAACCTATGTAGGAATTTTGAATGGTTAGTAGTTGCACAGCTGATGGTGTCCTCTACATGGCCCCCTGTGGACCTCTCACATCAGTTGGTGCACTAATGCATTTCCACAAACCAAATCTCAAAATGAAAATAATATGTACAAGGCTTCTGTTGACCAGACATTTACAAGTAAGGACATCAAATCCCATTCTTGAAATATTAATATTATCTTATCTATATTGCCTAGCTGTGTTGGATCTATATCAACACTATATTCTGACATGATCTGGAATTTTCTAGTAACTTGTTTGTTTAGGAAATGTGTCATGTGAATTTGTAAAATGTTCGGCTTGTTGAAATACACATGTTGGTTTTTACCATTTCCTGCATGCATATGGTTTATTCCCACATGCGATATGTTGTAGAGACCCAGGAATATGTAAGGAACAGTAAGGTCGATATATCATTTATTTATTTTATTGTGTAACTATATGAAGCATCGTGTCTCTGTCATGGTGTTGCAGTTACTTTTGATGACATATCTCTTGGGGTCTTAGTGTCATCAATCATTGGAAAATACTCTACTCACTGAACTTTTGATGTACTTGATGCTAGTCATCTTTAATTCCAGACTTCCAGTGAACTGCCTTAGCTACCTACCTAATCTTTCTATTCTCTATAATTTTGACTCCAATTCTGAGTTGTGATGTGTGTAGCTCAATTTCTTCCATGTTTTACTTACTGTTAATACATGTACTGCTATTTCTTTCTGATCTTGTCATAATAATTGTAGAGATATCCAAGCAAGCAGTGTGCTTCTTGATGACAAATTCGAAGTGTGCCTTGGAAGTTTGAGCGAAATTTGCAGTCAACAAAGTGAGGGTAGCCAAAGCTTCTTCTCCAAGATGTTGAGATCATCAAAGTAAGATATCTATGTTATCCTCTGTTTTCTTATTAGCCTGAGTCATCATGTTTATAAACATTCTTGTCAATTTCCCCACAAACTTGACTTTAGTTGGCATGCTATTCTCAAAAGAAACTTCAGTATTTATGATCATCTCAATGGTATTAACTTGAGAATCTACAACAACAACAACTAAGCCTTTTTGTCCCAAGTAAGTTGGGGTAGGTTAGAGATGAAACCCAATAAAAAATTCATAAGTCAAAAGATAAAAGAAAATGACTTTAAAAGAAAATTATGGTTCGGGCACGTGGATCGCTAATTTCCACGCGGTCCTATTTGGAGACAAATCTTTAGATACATTCCAATCTTTTAAATCTCTTTTTATTGCCTCCTCTCATGTCAACTTTGGTCGCCCCCTGCCCCTCCTAATATTGTTGATAGATCTTAGAATACCGCTATGCACTGGTGCTTCTGGAGGCCTCCGTTGGATATGTCCAAACCATCTTAGTCGATGTTGGACAAGCTTCTCTTCAATCGGTGCCACCCATACTCTATCACGTATATCATTCCGAATTCGATCCCTTCTTGTATGCTCACAGATCCACCGTAGCATATGCATCTCTGTGATACTTATTTGCTGGATGTGTTGTCTTTTAGTGGGTCAACATTCTGCTCCATACAACATCGCAGGTCTAATCGCTGTCCTATAAAACTTACCTTTTAGCTTCTGTGAGACCTTTTTGTTATAAAGGATGCCAGATGCTTGTCGCCATTTCATCCACCCTGTTTTGATTTTGTGGCTAACATCCTCATCGATACCACCATTGCTCTGTAGCATTGATCCCAAGTATCGAAAAGTGTCTTTCTTGGGCCCTATTTGTCCTTCTAGACTAACCTCTCCCTCTTCACACCTAACACCACTGAAATCGCACCTCATATACTCGGTATTGGTTCTACTAAGTCTAAACCCTTTCGATTCTAAAGCTTTTCTCCACAGCTCTAATTTCTATTGTCGCCCATCCTACTCTCGTCTACTAGCACCACATCGTCAGCAAAGAGCATACACCAAGAAATATCTTTTTGTATATCCCTCGTGACCTCATCCATCACTAAGGCAAAAAGGTATGGGCTCAAGGCTGACCCTTGATGTAATCCTATCTTAATTGGGAAGGCATCGGTCTCATTGTCACAAGTTCGAATACTTGTCACAACGTTATTGTATATATCCTTGATGAGGGTAACGTACTTTGTTGGGACTTTATGTTTTTCTAGCGCCCACCACATGACTGCCCTTGGTATTTTGTCATATGCCTTCTCCAAGTCAATAAATATCATATGTAAATCCTTCTTCTGCTCCCTATATCTCTCCATAAGCTGACGTAGCAAGAAAATCGCCTCCATGGTCGATCTCCTGGGCATAAAACCAAATTGATTTTTTGTGACGTTCGTTAATGTTCTTAGTCGATGCTCAATCACTCTCTCCCATAGCTTCATAGTATGACTCATAAGCTTAATTCATCGGTAATTAGTACAGTTTTGAATATCTCCCTTATTTTTGAAGATAGGTACTAATATACTTTTCCTCCACTCTTCGGACATCTTGTTTGACCGAAAGATGCGGTTGAATAGCTTAGTTAGCCATACTACTGTCATGTTTCCAAGACATCTCCACACCTCAATAGGGATATCATCAGGGCCCAACACCTTGCCTCCTTTCATCCTTTTTAGGGCCTCCTTAACCTCGGACTCCTGGATCCTCCGCACGAAACGCCTGTTGGTGTCATCAAAAGAGTCGTCTAACTCAAGAATAATGCTCTCATTCCCACCGTTGAACAATTCATCAAAGTAATCTCTCCATTTGTTCTTGATCTCCTCGTCTTTCACTAGAAGTCGATTTGCCTCGTTCTTAATGCATTTAACTTGGTTGAAATCTCTTGTCTTCCTCTCACAATTTTAGCCATCTTGTAGACATCATTTTCACCTTCCTTTGTGCTTAATCGCTGGTATAGCTCATCATAAGCCCGCCCCCTTGCTTCACTCACAGCTCGTCTTGCTTTCTTCTTGGCATCTTTGTACTTCTCCATGTTGTTTGTGCTTCTGTCATGATGCCAGCACTTATAGCATTCTTTCTTTTCCTTAATAGCCTTTTGGATATCCTCATTCCACCACCAGGTGTCTTTAGGTTCGCATTTCTTTTCTTTGGTCACTTTAAGCACCTCCCTAACCACCCTTCGAATGCAAGTTGACATCTTCATCCACATGCTATTCACGTCTTCCTCTTCGTTCCATGGTCCTCTTACAATCATCCTATCCTTAAAGATCTGTTGCACTTCCCCTTTGAGCTTCCACCACTTTGTTCTCATAATTTTGTCACCTTTGTCCGGAAGAACCCGTAAAAGAAAGTGAAAATCAGCCACCACCAGCTTATGTTGTGGGACAACACACTCTCCAGGTATCACCTTGCAATCTACACAAGCACGTCCATCCACCCTCCTAGTAAGGATAAAATCAATTTGGCTGAAGTGCTGAGCAGTACTAAAGGTCACTAAATGGGATTACCTTTTCCTAAAAAAGGTGTTAGCTACCATCAGGTGTCTTTAGGTGTTAACTTGGGAATTTCGTTAGCATAAAAAAGAGTGAAGTGCAGTTTCAACTCAGAGCAAAAGTAGTGACCTGTTTAGTTGGTTGATACAATTTACCTTTAGTTTAATACTTACAATAAAGTTTAATTCATTAAACTAGAGATCATCAACTGGATTTTGTTACTAGAAGAAGTGTAAATTGTACTGGCCATACCTGCCCCTGAAAGCACAAACCATTCCTTAAGGACCATAGGCTCCAAAGAGCAGCGGAACAGCACAAGGTCATACAGATTTTGATGTACTAGATGGGTTGTCCAGATGTAAATAGCACATTTGCTATAAAAGTCAGTGTTTGTTTAAATATATGTATAGAATATCAGGGCCGTTGCTGACATTTGTTTTTGTCTCTTTTCTTATGGCAGATCACTCGACAAGAACACATCAGGTGTGTGAAGCTTCTGCATAACTCTCTTCTACGCCAGTTTTATAAACTGTACTGTACAACCTGTGTGTAAATAATTCTGATGAGCAAAATAAACACAGTTCTCTAATATTACAGTATGTGCTTCTCGCCTAACAGGTCCACCAGCTAGCTGCTCATATGATGTTTACTGCTTTGGAAAGGTGCTACTTGAGCTAATCACTGGGAATTTTGGTGTGAGTGGCTCAAATGACACAGTCTTAGAGGAATGGTTGGCAAGCACATTAGGTTACATTGAAACCCATGACAAGGAGAGTGTCTCAAATATTGTAGATCCTTCACTCGTTGTGGATGAAGACCACCTAGAAGAAGTGTGGGCAGTGTCCATTGTTGCAAAGACATGCTTGAATCCAAAGCCTTCCAGGCGGCCACTTGCTCGGTATATCTTGAAAGCGCTGGAGAATCCGCTAAGGGTGGTGCGGGAAGAGCTCTTCTCCAGTTCACCTCGGCTCAGGAGTACCTCATCGCGAAGCTCTTGGCGCTCTGCTTTCCATGGAAACTCGTACTGGGGCTCGGAGGTCATGCCAAAATCAGGGAAAGCACTTGCCAGCAAGCTGTCAGTGAAGTCACAAGGAAGTGATGAGGAGGAGAATTCGTTCTCGTTCAAGAAGGCTTCGCAGGAGATATTCCCAGATCCAGTAGAGTTGGAAGACGATCCTGTTATGTAGCATCACCACAGATTAGCGATACTTTACATGCGCTGGGACCCTTTAAAAAAAATCTTAGTTGTGTATAATTCATCCTCTGATGTGCATATTTTGGTGCCCCTAAGTGAAAAAACTGTGCATACAGGGAGTAGGCTTCTTTCTCTTCTCCTTCTTCATTTCAGTGTTCTGTAACCTGTACTGAGAATAAATGGCGTGCCACACAGCGTGAGTGGCCCTGGAATACAAGCGGCTGGTATTTTTGTGAGCAAACCCTTTTGCCATTCTAGACTTCTGAAGTACAAATTTTAGTCGTTCAACTTATCATGGACTTTGGTATTCTGATAGTAAGAGTTTAGGTCTAGAGAGTTTGGAGCTGATCTTGCGCTAAACGGGATGATACATTGGCACTGAAGGGATGCCGAAGGAGCAGTCTGCAGGTTCATCTCGTTGAAAAGAAGAAATCTATTCATTGCGCCTTGTAAGAAGAAATGGGAGCTTCGTCTACAATTTCTGGCTTTATGCACACTGCTACTTGACCCAGCTTCGATCTGTTTGAATCAGGTTGTCATTCCTGTAAAAAAATAGAATGGGCATCTTGACTTTCATCTATGATGGTGGGTAAAATGGAAGAAACGGACTACAAAAAGACCCCCAAAAATGAGAAGTACAAAAAATAAAGGTCCCACCGAGACTTGAACTCGGGTTACTGGATTCAGAGTCCAATGTCCTAACCACTAGACCATGGGACCATCTTCAAAATGCAGGCATATATTTAATAATATTTCATTTATCAGCAGACGCTGAGACAGTCTTGGCATGTTTCGGAACATCCTTGTTCTTATGTTCACGAAGAATCTCTAAGGTTAACTATGTAAATCAATACGTCATTGGCAGATTAAGGGATGCCATAACACTGCGAATCCATTGGCTAGGTCCACGCCGTAGTCCCATCAAACGAAATATCACGTCCCTAGAAAGATGATGAAGAACACTGCGGTGCAGACGTGCAGTAACCATTTTGTTCGTTACAGATCGGACGCTACACTCACACGAGCACTTCAGTTGCAGGCTCACAGCGAGTGCAGGGCTCACCACGCTCAACTTTTTGTTTTTGTTTTTCTCTTTTTTGAGAATACCACACTCATCTTTGTGTGCCTAGAAAGTTTAGCCCATCCGCGAGAGACCCAAATTTACTAAAAGCTACTCGAGCTTAGGCACCCAGCCCATATACCAGTTTGTCATAAAGCCCATATCCAAGTGTAATGACATATCCGAGTGAAAGCCCACTAAGCGAAGCCTATGTGCCTGCCTATAGAAGAAGCCGGCGTCCTCGCGACCCGCTCATTTCAGCCGAGCGAGCGAAAGGTAGGGTTTACGCAGGTCGAGACCTCCTACTCCTCCTCCGCTGCCGCCGCCGCCATGGGACACTCCAACGTGTGGAACTCGCACCCCAAGAACTACGGCCCCGGGTCCAGGGTTTGGTAATCCTCTCTACCCACGATCAACTCTCCGTCGATTGCAAAACTACTGCTGCGCCGTGGTTTAGATGTGATAGTAAAGATACGATTTCTGTACGTTTAGAGCGCTTTACTGGGTTAGATCTGTCGCGTAAGCTCGTAGCTTGGCTCTTGATGTTATTCATGGGTTTTAGATATAAGATTCATGTCCCCTTTACTTTTGGATTGCTTGACGAGTGCTGTGGTGTGGATCTGTTGTTGCAGCCGTGTCTGCGCCAACCCGCATGGCCTGATCCGGAAGTACGGGCTGATGTGCTGCAGGCAGTGCTTCCGCAGCAACGCTAAGGACATCGGCTTCATCAAGGTATACGCCACAGTTTTGATATTTTTGCCACACTAATCTTTCTAGTCGAGTATTGCAATCATCTCCTCATCTTCTCTGCCTTGCTTGAATCGGAAAAAAAATCTTCTCCGCCTTTGCTTGAATCGAAAAAAAAATCATCTCCGCCTTGCAATTAATTGTCTCTCTGTTGATCGAAGTTATATGAATCGTAAAAGAACATAAAATAGGAAGAAGTGCGCTTGTTGCTCATACTGATGCATATGTTAATACTAGCTAGGTTATTATTCAATTGTTCCAACTAATGTAAGTCTTACTTTATTGCTTTATAACTCCACTATTTCACTAACTTTACAATAGTAAGTACCTTGTGAGTTTATCAGTGCCTTTGAAAGTGCAACACTTTAAATGTACTGCAGTTGTACGCCTTCCTCTGTAAAGTAGCAATCTGTATTTCCTGAATAGTGAGAAAGAATATATAATTCATATTTGTAATGGATGAAAAAATAGTCGGATAAAGAACAGAATTAAACAGATACAGGTTAAACTAAGTATATTAGACATAACAAGCATTTTGTTCTTTTCAAGTAAATAATTGGCTTTTGATTGAGTTATATCTCTAAGAGAAAATTTGTAGTAGTAAAGATAATCTCGCCATTTCTCATATTTGTATGGGATGTGAGGATAACCTTTGAAGGATGTTATTTCCACATTTTCACACAATATTTCTAATGTATTGTAGTTTTTTATGCTATAATTTTTAGGTAATAGGTAAAACTATTATGCGAATGCATATGATGTTGGATGTCTCGTTTTACTTGTGGAATACCTTAATGCATGGGTGTGATTAACTTCTTCGTGTCTTCCTTTTTTTCTAATCCTGAGCTTTTAGTTTCAATCACTGTGCACTCTTGTTTTGCAGTACCGGTGAGACTTGAGAGCTCGAAGGGATTGGGAGCATGGAATGGGAAATTGTCATGAAGCAGTGAAGTTTCATTGACTGCGATCTTTATCATATATTATGTAATGAATTATTGATGTTTGAATGGGAGTTATGGACCAAGTGCTTGAGTACTGGTACTTCACTTTTGCATGGACATGCGAAACTGTTCTGTTATACAGAGAATTTCATTGAAATCGTGTCTCATTATGATTTACCAACTGAAAGTTCATCCTTAATTTATATTTTTATCGTTGTGATGGATGGCTGGGGTTATTCACTTTTATGCTGTTATTACATTCCCGTGTTTTGTGATCTGTATGTGCCTTTGTTTTGTGTCTAATCTGTGCGTTGATACGCAGGTCACATTCGCATATTTTGTAGTGATTGTGGTCTTTTACTGTATGGTGTTTTTGTAGTGTTTGTGGTCTTTTACTGTAATGGTGCATATTCTTATGCCAGCGGTGTTTGATTAGGTGTACGGTAATAACCCCAATGAAGTTTCAGATTTTCCTACCCGCTGTGGGTTTCGATTAGTCTGCGAAATACGTTCTGATGTTCGGGTATAACTGACAATGATACGCATACCACAATGCTCTACTGGACTTTTCCACGGATTCTCGATACAGGCCCGAACGGTGGTGGTGCATTTTGCTGTTTCCCCTGTGGGGCCGAAACCGTTTGAGCGGTCGACCTCATGTGTTATTTTCTTTCCCACCGACGATGGAGTCTTGCTTATTTAAGTGGGCAAAGGCGAGCAGCTCTCTCAAATGGGGAACTCTTCCCCAACGTAGTCTGATTCTAGCTTGTGCTAGGACTCTTTGCCAGTAGTTTACCACGAGTGATTCATCCAATGACATCTGCCTAGCCTATATAGTACATAATCTCTTGATCCGTCTCCCCATCCTATTGAACATTAGCCCTCTTGCTGCCCTACCCTCGCCACCGACCCTGACTAGACACATAAAACCTTTGCCGCTAACCTTTGAGGCCGTCTCCTCCTCAACTGGCTGAACAGGATCAATGTTGCTGTGTTGCATCAGCGCTTCTACATCCTCGTCTTCTAGGCGTACGTCCAGCTCCTCACGGCCTTCCTCACCGTGGCCGCCGCCATGCCCGAGCCCCCTGTACCGCGGTCGTCATGGGCAGCGGTTCCATACGTGTTGGTGCACCGTTCTCGATGTCGTCCCTTAGCTCCACTGCGTCTTTAGTGCGGCCATGGTGTTACCCTTGACGAGTCATGCTCACTTCATCTTCACCTTGTGCTCGGAGAGGAAGATGGCGCCTCACCAGGTCTTGGCCTGTCCATGTCCATCGACGACCTTGTCGGTTGTGGTGATGAGCAAGGACATTAGGTGGAATCGACAAGGTAGGATGCTGCACACGACCAACTTTTTTGCTACCGTCAGAGATGGATATTGTGGCATACACAACGTGATTTTTTTTGTAAGTATTTTGTAATAGTATTTTATTTTTATTGCGGTAAAAGTTTGGAATTGTTTATTATATCAAAAAATCTAATGAGCACACATGCGTAAGCTTGTCTAAAGATGCGGCGTGCTTTCACACATTGGATGGTGCACTCTGAGTTCAGATCTAAGCGCGAAATCAGTTTTGCATGGGATAGTTATGTGTGCATGTAAGCTAGTCAGAAATAGATGACATCATTAAAGATTCTATAATTTTTAAAATTCAAAAAACTTTAGCTCTCAACGATTTACTCGATAAGGTAAAGCAAAAAAAGAAAAGAAAACACAAAAAAACACCCCGCGCTCCCATGTCGTCGTCCTCGAGTGACACGGGAGACTGCCGAAACCATAGCCACTGAGCCTCTCTCCCCTAGTCTTCCTCGTCATCGTTGCTGCTAGCCATTGTTGCGGTGAAGGTGGCTCCACCTCCAAACGGTTGTGCTAGCTCCCCCACACGATGACACGCTGGAAGCTAGCGTGCTCTACTCGTGGTGGCCTGCTACCCCGGCCATAAGGGCAGTGGGGTGGTGGGCGGGGCCGACGGTGGAGGTGTCGTGAGCTGCGGTGATGCAGATCGGAAGCCCTATTACCACATCTGGTGGCATCCCGGTGCGACCGGCAACATGGTCCCCTGCAGCCGACGCCGAGGTGTGATGCAACGCTGGCCTCTTCTCGCGGAACGGCGGGCTACCGGCACCTGTGCATGGTGGCGGTGGTTTGCTCAGTAGAGGTGCGGTGCCTGTGGCTAACAGCTGTGGCATCGACATGTCATGGCGGTGGTCCGTGGCGTTGCAGTGATCCTTGGCGTTGCTTAGCGGAGGTGTTGTGCGGCCAGCGGGCTTGGCTACCTAGATCTAGTGCCCCACGACGGGGATCTGCTGGCCCGGCTGGTGGGCGGTGGCCAGCTTCGGGTGGCCAGCTTGGCTGGTTGCAAGGGTGGCAGAGCTCTATGTGAAAACCCTACTCTGACTTTGGGCAGTGCCGGCGATGACAGCGCTCTTGGGTGTCGTTTCCCTCCTTGGGAATGTCGTCGTGGAGCTCTAGTTCTCCCAGCATGGAGTCTTGTGCTCTCTGGATGAAAACCTAAGTTCAAGTTTTGTTGGAGCCGGCGACGGCGGCATCTACGTGGCTCCCTCCTTGGAGGTTGTTGCCTTGGAGATCCTGGGCATCGTTGGTCCACAGGCTTCGTGGCTGGTATGCTAGGCGGGTAGTGGGGGCTGATAGGAGGCTAATAGTGGCGAAGCTGGTATGGCCAGTTGTGGCGTGGTCGGCATGGTGGGGGTCTAGTCGCGGGGCTTGGCCTCGTAGGGTGTGACCGACGTGTGGGCGGTACTAGCTTGAGGTGCGGCATGGTTGTCGTTTCTCCCTTCAGATTCGGCCTCTCTCTAGTAGCGGTGGAACCGATGGATGTGTTGCTCTCAAGGCCCGCGTTGGTTCGGCACGGTGGACGGATCATGTTCCTCATGGCTTGCTGTGATGAAGTCGGAGTTGTCAAGTTGCATGAGCGATGGGTGATGATGATGATGCCACCTATGGCGTCACTCTTCTGTGTGTGTTAGCGTGTTTGTTTCATCTGTCGCCGCTCCAGACCTAGCTTAGCTAGGTAGAGTGGCCGTTGAGTCGTAGTATTCATCTAATTTTCCTCTAATTAACCGAGCTTTATATAGTTTTTTTGGCCCGATTTCCCTCATAAACATGGTCAATTATATTCTACTTAATGAATTGCCCGATTACTGCCCTCTCATGAGGTTCGTAAAATAACCATTACCCTATTCACGATCCATTTTCATCGTTGTGTTCGTTACGACGGACCTTCAAAACTGGATCCTATATCGGTATGTTCCAAGAAAAATTCAACCCTAGTAGTTGCCAGGCACTAATGTACTAGTTGTCATGTTGTTAGCGAGGAGCTATCACGTCATAGTCAGTGTGTTATCAGGTTACTAAATCTTGCTCCACACCTCTAGGGCTCACTAAAGTGCACCAATAGTCTAATAACATCAACAATTACTCAATTAAAATTCACCTCCCCTTCTACGGACTTACATAGCGATGTGTGTCAATGTTCTATTAACATATTAATTATTACCTAATAACCGTTCACTAGTAATATGGTAACCGGTGTATTACTACCTAAATGATTAAGATGTTGGTCTAGAAGGGAAGGGTGAATAGACGACTAAATAATTTTAACCATATTAACCAATTCTTGCAATTGTGTAAAAATAAAAGATTATCTAATGTAAGAACTATATGAGTATCACTATATACTTGTCAACTACAAGCACATGTAAACTATACAAGTAAAACTTGTTGAAAGTAAAGGGGAGACAAGGAAACCAATTGACAAGGTGGATTTGTTCTTGAAGTTCAGATCTTTGGGAAATCCTACATCTCCGTTTGGGAAATTCAATCACTTTGAACAAGAGTCGGACTTCCTCTTAAGTCTTTATCCCGCGAAGACACACTTTGCGTCTTCTTGATCTCTTCTTGGTGATCTTTCTCTCGAAAGAGATGGACCCTGACCTACACAAACTTTTTGAGAATCACCACAACTTTCTTGGGTGCTCTTAAGGACTCTTAGCCATCTAAGAGACTCCAATATCCAAGTGTAATAAGCGTGATGAAGATTAAGAGATGAACTCGATACTTTGGTGCTCAAGTAATCACAACACCTCACTCTTTTGAGATTTTTTTATAAGAATCAAAAATTTGAGACTTGACAAAGGTGGAGAAGTTTTCTTGAGAACAAAAAGTGATTTAACAAAGATTTAGACGTGGAAGGGAGAGAGGCGCGTCGACCTGCCAACTTGGCTCTGCTTTCTGACACCTTCATATTATGTTGCCTTTTGTGGACCCGTCCAGACCCACCTCCCACTGCAGGGTAGCCGCTGCTTCCCTCCATCGAAGCCTAGGGACGTGGTGAACCTGAAAGAGTAAACCTTAGTCCTAACCGTCACTGTCTATCTTCAGAGAAAAACATAAGAGAAGGAAGAAGCGGCAAAGTAGAGGGGAACTCAGTAATAGGAGGACACGAGAAAGCTGACTCTAAGACAGGAGGAAGAATCCATCGGACATTCACATGTAGCCCTAGTCCCCGTCCCTATTGGATTATTGGTGTCATATTTTATCTTTATCCAACTAAGCGCAGCTTCTAGGGCTGCAAATGAGTCAAGTTTGAGCTAGCTGCACTAGGCTCAGCTCAGCTCGTATGTAAAACAAAGAGCGAGTTCACAATCAGCTTATACGAATATCGGGTTGATCTCGAACCGTTTCCAAGCCAAATATAAACAATAAAATTTCCTGTTCATCCACCAAAAGTTTATAAACTAATAAGAATAAATACATGCACTATATAAGAAAACATCCCTATAAAAGAACATATGATACGTACGTCCAATGTTAAGAGTAGCTTGGCTCTTTGTTTTATGCATTCTCAAACATTAATTGTAATAAAATGCACGGAGGTTTATAACCCATGACATTACTTTTGGGCAGGGGCGGAACTGTACCCCGGGCAACTTGGATTTTAACCCGGGGTGTAAGCCGAAACCCCTTTAGAAGCCTGTTAGAAAATATAAAAATTTTAGATAAAAGTAGAGGCTTAACAAAGGAAGAGAAGGCCCAGCCCAAATTCTGGGTCTGCTCCTGCTTTTGCCGCATATAGAAGGTTAGAAAATCTCAAGAGCACCTATACCAGATAACATTTATTTAGTTCTATTTCCACATAGTGCAGTTCGTATTATACCAAGCCAAATCGAGCAAGCTAGTCTTAACTCAACTCATCTACGAACCAACTATCTAGCTATCCTAAGATGCCTAAACTCGACTTATGTTTCTTTTGGAGTCAACAGGTCGAGCCAAAAACCGGTTTGAAGCGAACATGACAGGCTCGTGGAGCATGCAACTGATTCGGACGTCGATTCAGGACGCATGTGGTAATACAGCACAGGTGTCGGGCAGCGCAGCCCGTGGACGTCGCCGCAGGAAGGTTCTCCGCTTATCCGGAGCCTACAAACAAGGCAATCAATAGTAAATCGGAACGGCCCGCGGTCGAAGCGCAGGCTCCGCTGGCGCACAGCGAACGCGCGCATTACCGGATCGCCCAATCGCGGCCAAGATTTTTATCGGGGAAGAGATCGGAATCCGAACTTCCGAAGCGGATATAGCCCGGCACCGAGCCACGTAGGCCCCCCATTCCCCAGCTGTTCCCAGCCTGGACTCCAACGAGAAAACAGCGCACAGCCACGCTTTCCACCCTTCGTCAAGATCTCCCCGGCTGCTCTTATCTGTTCTCTCTGTCCAGATGATCTCGCTGACATACTGGTCCCACATCGCTTGGTCCCACGGGCCATGCAAGTCGGCAAGTTGCGATGCTTTCCGTGGGCGAGCTGTGTGGAACTGTGGATGAGAGAGAGAAATAGAAAGTTCAGATTAGTTAATGGTGACAGAGAGATGATTCATGAGGCGATGCATGATGATAATTTATGGATATGTACAAGCCATCTATCGCGCAGCTGCATCTGCTGCACGCCATGCCACAGCGAACCCGCTTTTACAATACACACTAAAGTCTGCACCCGTGCGTGCAGTCATCCTTTTCCTCCCTTCTCTGACCACTTATCTGTACTGTTTTCACATGTTTATCAGATCGGTCTCTTCGGATTAGTAAAAGATTTCCGTGCGATGATACCTGGATTCCAGCTGAGCCTGAGCTGACCTGCCAGTGATGAGTCCTTGGAGCATTGGATTCTTCAAAACATTCCGGTTGCCCTCGTGCAAGCTCACAGTGCCCGCTGTCCTGCACATGACAGCTCCCTGTTGCTGTGATCCATAAACGACAAGTCAAGCGCCTGAAATACCAATGTGAATGGCTGCTGAATGCTTTCGGCGCCTGCAAAGAAAGTTAGCTAGATGACGTTTGATAGGTTCATTTCTTTAGGCATTAACGTAATCCTCATCTAGCCCAGCTCTAGAACACCTAATTGACATTAGCAGTAGACATTAGGGTCACTTACGAGTAGTGGAGGATGAAGCCATGGCCGTAGTCGCGGGTGCTTGAGGAAGACGTGGAAGAAGCGGTCGGTGTAGGCGTAGCAGAGGGAACAGGCAACCTTCTGGTCGCCACCGGCACTGTCCGGTGGCCGGCGTCGTCGTCCTGGCGGTGTTGGCCTTCCCAGTGCTCCAGCACTCCCCCTGATCGGATCGGGGCTTTAGAGATATTGGGATTAGGGTTTTGCTTCACGTGTGTTGGCTCACCGTGGAGCCCCAGGAAACCCCCTTTTTATTCTAGTGCTGTGCAACGGGGGACCAAAACCATCACGTTGGTTTGGCGCCCCTGATCAGGGCACGGTTAGTTGGCCATGCACGTTGGTGCATGGCCCCTTCTGTTCTTATCTCTCCGGTTTGACCGGGAGATCAATTCCAACAACGTTGACATAATTTCGATACAGTTGTCGTAGTAATTATAGTAATAATCCTACGAAGAATATGGTAGATGCCCTACTGGCTACTGCTTACCTAATACGATGAAGCAACTCGGTAATATTTGCTTTTGTTAATTAAACCTTGTCAATTTGTAGATAAATGCCCCGAAGCATAAAAACAATAAATTTGCTATGCATCTGTTGACTAAATGTTTTTCGGAAGATCAGCCGAATTTTTCAGCTTCAGTCTTGAGGATTTATGCTTTAAGGTATTGCAGAGACACGACACTACTGACACCTTGTCATGACAAGTACTTATATAAGACGTATTTAGGTTATGCAATTTTAAAATGTGATCAACGATTAATATTATAATATATGGATTATGTGACACAAAAATTAATATAACCGAATTCATAGGTATCAAAAAGCACTTGTCTATGATGGTGACTTTATAACATTAACTAAATATTGTAGAAGAAACTTTACGATCAAAGCTTTTAATTTGGACTATCAAAATATGTCTTATATCTAGACGGAGGAAGTAGAATTTTTGCTGATACAGATGAGAAAAAAAGAGGAGTCAGCAGAGTTGACTTAACAGAGAGTCAAGATTGTAAAGACAATCTTGAACATTAATTTCTTTTCATATTGACTCTTCACGTAGGGACAGTTTAAGAGACAACTCATTGCTCAATATGTGTTTTGTGTTAACTCTAGTTGTGGCTGTGGCGGCTAGGGTTGTGCATCAAGTTATGTTTCGGCTAGTGTATACCAAACCATATAAATTGGATAAAATCATGACCCTACAAAATAAAATTCCCTGCATACACGGCATCGCGAAAAAATGATATTATTCGTATTGTTATCAAATTGTAGCATACTACGATTTTTTGATTCTCCATCCGTTTTATAATGTAAGACGTATTTTAATTGGTTAAGATAAAGTTTTGACCATCAGTTACTCTATTAATATATGATTTATGCGATATAAAGTTACAATAATAAGTAAATATTTTTAAATATAAATCTAATAATATTAATTTTATGTCACATAAACTATATACTAACAAAATAATTATTAATTAAAATTTTATCTTAAACAACTAAGTACGTCTTACACCACGAGGCATAGGGAATACTACGGTACCATTGAGATCGTGATGGTACGGGTCTCGGATGACATGACCTTCAGAATAACGACTTTGGAAATTTGAAGTAATCCCAACCTCGACAACCATGAGCAGAAACACTCCAGCTCAAATACTGTTACGACCACTGACAAATGGACTCAAAAGCCAGTTCCCAGTAGGGCCCAGTCACTGTGAGTCCCAACCAGAAAAGAAGCGACCAACCCAACCGAGATCCCTCATCACTCACAGCGCAGCGCTGCCCGCTCGGATCCGTATAGCCTCCAGCTCGCATCCCCCGCACGCGTCCCCACAAACACCAGCGCACTCACCCGTCAACCCATATCCTCTTACTGACTCTGGAGCCCGGACGCACACGGGCCCGCACGAAAGCAAGCGACCCTATCTCAAGCTGGTCGTGTGCGGATACAGCCAGGCTCCCCAGGATCCAGCCTGTCCGGCCACCTCCCTCGACTCATATACACCCGCCCATCTCTTCCCCCCTTATCTCTCCCTCCCTCTCGGTTCTCACAGCCTCGCACCCATCGCTGCCAATCAGGAGCTGATCGGAGAAAATTTCGCGCAGATTTCGGGTGAGTTTCAGCGCCGCAGGAGAGGAGGCGACATGGACCCGTGCCCGTTCGTGCGGGTGCTGGTCGGCAACCTCGCTCTCAGAATGCCGGTGGCGCCGCCGGCGGCCGGCGCCGGCGCCGGCGTCCACCCGTCCACGTCGCCGTGCTACTGCAAGATCCGGCTCGGGATGATGCCGTCCCAGACCGCCACCGCGCCGCTGGTGGTCTCCGACGGCGGCGAGCAGGCGCCGGCGTCCTCCGGGGCCCTGGCCGCCGCGTTCCACCTGTCCAAGGCCGACCTGGAGTGGTTCGCTCGGAAGCCGTCGCTCTTCTCCCCCTCGCGCGGGGCGGCGTGCCTGAAGGTGTCCGTCTACGCCGGCCGTAAGGGGACCACTTGTGGTGTTAGCTCCGGGCGGCTGCTTGGCAAGGCCACCATATCGCTCGATCTCAAGGGCGCCGAGGCCAAGCCCGCGGTGCTGCATAGCGGCTGGATCTCCATTGGCAAGCGCCGCGGCAAGGGTTCTGCCGCGGCCGCGGAGCTCAGCCTCACTGTCCGCGCGGAGCCTGATCCCCGTTTTGTGTTCGAGTTCGACGGCGAGCCAGAGTGCAGCCCGCAGGTGCTGCAGGTGCGGGGCAGCATGAAGCAGCCAATGTTCACCTGCAAGTTCGGCTGCCGTAGCAACAGCGACCTGCGGAGATCGATGGTGCAGCCGGAGCGGGAGGCGTCGGGGAAAGAGCGCAAGGGGTGGTCGGTGACGGTGCACGACCTGTCGGGGTCCCCCGTGGCGCTGGCCTCGATGGTGACGCCGTTCGTGGCCTCACCAGGGTCGGACCGCGTGAGCCGGTCCAACCCGGGCGCATGGCTCATCCTCCGGCCGGCCGGCGACGGCGCGTGGGAGCCGTGGGGCCGCCTCGAGTGCTGGCGCGAGCGCGGGGGCGCCGGCTCAGCCGACAGCCTCGGCTACCGCTTCGATCTCCTCGTCCCCGGCGTGGACCACGCCGTCCCCCTAGCGGAGTCCTCCATCGGCGCGTCCAAGGGCGGCAAGTTCGCCCTCGACCTCACTGCCGCGCAACCCCTGAGCCGGGGCGGCACCCCGGGGTGCAGCCCGCGTGGCAGTGGCGACTTCAGCCAGTGGCCGCTGGGGAACTACCGGGGCTTCGTGATGTCGGCGGCGGTGGAGGGCGAGGGACGATGCAGCAAACCCACGGTGGAGGTCGGAGTCGCGCACGTCGGGTGCGCCGAGGACGCGGCGGCGTTCGTGGCGCTGGCGGCGGCCGTGGACCTGAGCATGGACGCGTGCCGGCTCTTCTCGCACAAGCTCAGGAAGGAGCTCTCGCACCTCCCGTCCGACGTGCTCCGGTGACTACCGGCCGGCCGGCGGACACGGCTCACGAGCAAATTGTACAGAAGCTGTTGAGAATCTAGGCATTTTAGATGTTCTTTAGTTGGTTTGTTGGAGTAGTTCGATTTTGGTGATCGGTTAGTTGCTTCAGATCGCTTTATTTTTTGTGAGCGGCGGTGTGGTGTGTTGTGAATTTTCGGTTGGCTAGTTCACTTTTAGCCTTCTTGCTAGGTGTCTTCCACTATAAAATTGAGAGTTTTTGTGATCTTCTACTCCACTAGGTATATGCTTTGAGTCTGACCTCGTAGAACAGAAGTCCTTTCGCAAGTGTAAAAAGATGTACTCTTGCGAATTGCGATTGTGATGTGAATCCGTGATTCATTCTCCCATGTCAACGCACTGCAGAGAATCAACCAAACTCTCCTTACCTTCTGTTCCGAAAATTGGAAGCTTTTGGGGAACCGTCAACCTTGGCATGGGCATTGGCGTGAGACAGTGCTTTTTCAATACCAAAGAGTGGCAAAGAGTAGCCCGTGTGTTAAGATCGACCAAAGCTTTGGCCTGGCCTTTGAGAAGGCAAGCAGTCAAGCTAGCCTGGCAAAACGAAAACAACTTTTGGAAGAAATGGCTGTGGCAGGTGATGCGGTGGTGGAGTACGGCCGGTCTCCCTGCCCCTCCGGCTGGGGTTCTATGCTGGCTATTGAATATACATACCTTGGTCACTCCAAATGAAAAAGACCGATTTTTGGGGGATTTGATGAAATGCCCCGTTTTCTTTGGTGTGTTTGATGAAATGCCCCATTTGTGTCTATGACGGGTGGCCCCGGACCCCACCCGTCATTCTCGGGAGGGGGGGGGGCATTTCATCAAGTGCCAAAGTAAGTCATGGCATTTCATCAAAAATTCCCCGATTTTTCCGTAGCTGAGTGATAAGTAAATGTGGATGTAATCGGCAAAAATTCGTTGAATAGCTGTAAATTCAGGCGTTCTTCGCAATTTGTAGCCGCTGATGAGCGAACGTCCGTCGCTTACGCCAGTCCTCGATCAAAGGGTTCAAATATGCTCACTCACGCCGCTCGATCAAAGGGAAGAAGCAGGGAAGAATGTGTTAGAATTAATGGGTTTTAGGCCCATGTTCTAATTAATTCCTAAAAAATCTCGAATACCCATATGGTTGGATGGTATAAGTGGAAGTTTAATCCCACATTGCTAATGGAGGTGAAGAGAAACCAACTTATAAGGAGTTGTGTTCCCCACCTCCTTGAAGCATGAGAATAATGGACAACAACACGTGCGCTCGCTCGCCGCGCCCGCGTGTGCGTCGACGCGATCGAGCCGAGCTGAGCTCAGCTAGAATCTTAACCCATGCTTATCGGATTGTGGGACGGTTACCGACTCGGCTCTCACGCCTTCCATCGCTCTTTTCGCTACACGGCCGTACGGGAGAGCAGGCCTCCGGAACCCCGCCTCTCGAGAAACCTGTACCGGGTGAGGGGCGACAAGGTTTTTGGGGAGCGTCTCGGCGCGACTGCTCATGACCGATCTGCTCCTTCATCGACGATCGCACGGCTGCCTCGATTGCTTCCTCGTCGTCGGACGACTACTTCGACTACGAGGACTTCGTCACCATGACTTTTGACGCCAACGCTGGATCATTCGCCACGGTTATCCCGACGTACGTGTTTCTTAACCTCCTGTACTTTTGCTTTGCTTTTGATGCAAATGAAATAGACATGTTAGCTTGCTATTTAGCTTTCAATTGCATGTCTAGTTCGCTTGAGTTGGTGTATCCTATTTGCGCATGGGTCATGATGTTTTTCTGTGTTAGATTAATTCGACAATTGCTAATTACTTCAACAGAATGGTCTGGGCGTACCCGACTAGCTGGCGCGCTCCGTGTTTGGCCACGGAGGAAACGACGCATGCGTGCTGTGCAGCCAACTGACCGAAGGAGGAAGGCGCGCGCGGCTGCGGTTTCCAATCCAGAAGCCGCCCCGAGCCACGCAGCGGATCGATGGCTACTAACTGTTTCCTAAAACGCATCGAAATCACGACAGCTCACGCTTCTCTGGATCAACAACTGCACCGCGAAGAAAAGTACGTACTCACTAATACTAAGAGAAGAACGGGACTAGTAGCTAGCATACGGTGGCATAAGATTTCCCACGGGATTCGGACTCTTGGAGACGACGACGACGTGTCCGAATCCAGTCTGCACCTGGTAATATCATCGACGGCCAGACAGTGCATCAGATTTGAAGCCTCTTGCCCGGTTTTAAGTCGAGCGATCAGTTTACCTCTGAAAGAAACGGAAAGGTTGGTGATTATTATTTAGCGTCGTCGGCGTCCATGCACAGCGCAGCGTGGGATAAGCCGTTGTTGTCGAGCCTAGCTGTTCCTGCCTTGCCAGGTACACGAAAGGAGCGGCACGGCAAACTAATCGCCTGGTCCTCGTTAATCCGGTCGATATAGCATAGCATAGACCTCTCCCTCTACAACTGTACGTACACGCACGGCACGAACGTACGTGTTCTCATCAATGCTAGTGCTACGGAAACATGTAGCGTATGGAGTGGAGTATCAATGCGTAGTTATCCCTCTGTCTAACAATATAAAGCGTGCATGTATCTTAAGATTTATAATTAGATCTATAATAATTTAGTTATGTGACACAAAAGTAATATAATTGAAAGTCACTTTTAAAAATGAATCTAATAATACTATTTTTACATCACATAACCAAAAAATTATATATCTAATTATAAAATTTAAGATGTGTGTACATCTTATATTATTAGACAGAGGGAGTATCGTAGATGACAAGCATGTTTTGTACCCCGGTAAAAATTCATGCCAAATCCTACTACTCTATCTTGTTTCTCTCAGGAAGAGCGGGTCCATGTTAGAGTTAATTACTCAGTACGACTTACCAGTTGCTATACTTGGCCTGTTGTCCAGTTCATCTGTTCATGTATCTTCGATCGGCATAAGCTAAGCACGGGGAGGAACTATTCTGAGTTTCCTACGTGCTATGTTGATACAGATTTTGTGCCAAGGCCAGAGATCGACGGTGTTTCGTAAGATACAACTAACAGTATCTTAACTACGCACATAAGTTATTATTAAAATCTTAAAAAATAAGCTTATATTGATATGGAGAAGAGAAAAAAAAAGAGAACATGGTTCAAGGAAAAAACAACCTGACTTTATACCAAGACACTACTAATAAGCTACTAACAAGCAAATACTTGTTGGAGAGAGCACCTCCAACAGTCCACCTCAACTGTTATTAAAACTATTACACATCAATAGTTAGGTGATGTGAAGAAAAAAAGGTGAGGAGAGAAAGCGATGTTGTTATTTCAAGGAGAAACAATTTTGATTCCTATACAAGACACTAATAACAAGCATATAATCTATTAGAATCATCCTTGTTATTAAAATATTCATCTTGTGAGCTCCACCTCACACCAACATTTAATATTTTTTGTCTTGGTAACAATCTATTGGAAGCCTTGGTACTATTGATGAGTTTTAATACTCTCTCCAATAATGACCGTAGTAACAAGCTATTGGGTATACTCTTTAAACATATTTTATAGGATTGGCCCTTCTTAATATATAACATTTTATTTTAATAATAAATTTTAGTAATAATGTATTAAATAGGTTGTTATTATTAATAATGAGCTTAGTTACAATGCGTCCAACATGCTCTAAGGCGCCACTCATGCCGGCCGTGACGCTCATGCGGCTCTCGTGCTGCGTACGGGCCAACGGCGGAGGTTAGCTAGCTAGGTAGCTCTCGCTAAGGGAACTAGAAACACGTTTTCGTCGACCTACACTAGTGGATGCAACGCATGCGAGTTTAAAACCACGCGATTCCGTACGGAAGCTGGAAACCTGTCGTGCTTTGAGCGTACGGTGATGTTTAAGGAGAGGAGAGGTAGGTCCTCGATTGATGAGGCTTAAGAAGAATCACTGCGTGCTGCATCCTCGAGAAAAAGAAAAGTCGGTCGAGCTTTGCATGGCAGGCTGGCAGCTTGAAGACTCAAAGGGAAGAAGTACGTGAACTGGGCTGTCCAGCCTACGGGCCTACTAAGCCTCTTTGCAAAGATTTTCCATCGGCCTACTTCTTGAGTGATTCTTGTTATTCTCTCCTCCCGGAAGAAGACACAGTGCAATCATCACATCTCTTGGGCATGGCGCAAGACTACGAAGACACTACTATACCATGCGGCACGAAAGTGCCATGATTGATGCATTGGAGACACAAAACAATGGTGTCTTGTTCCCGAAGCGGTTTTTCCACTTACATGTAAACGACCACCAACTATCTTTATGTCGACTTTATTGTGCATTTTGTATTTTTTTTCATTTTACTTTAGCATTTACCACTGTTCTCGTCAACCTTATCTCACCTCATCCCTATCTCACTTTCTCTCTCCTCACTTATTTTCTCACTCCACTGGTAGCCACACATCTCTCTCTCTCTCTCTCTCTCTCTTTGGGTTGATCCATGTATATGCATGTTTAACGTTCTTGCTGTACATGCTGTGCATGATGTTTTTGTGCCATTGTATCTTTATGCGGTGTTTAATCATTGTTGATTGAGATTAATCATTTTTAATCTTGGCGGCGCTAAATTGGTCTAATTTGTTGCCTGGTGTTACCAATCATGGTAGTAATCATGTATTAGCAGGGTGAATATGTCCTGTTATATACTGTGGCTAATATTTGAATATCCAAAGTGCATCCTTATTTGTATGTGGATTTAAAGTTTGAATTTAAATTTGAGTAAGAAACTCCACTTAACGTATTTTGAAAATTTTCTAATCTTGGAAATATGTTTTAAGAATTTTGAAGATTGCAAAATTCATCGATGTTTGTATGCAAATTTGAAAGTTGAATTTAAAGAGAGGAACTCATATTGAAATATTATTTTCCAAAAAGTTTCCTTATATTTGATAATTTCTCAATTTTTCATAAAATATTTGAATTTCAATGTTCCGTCAAAAAATTGAATTTGTGAAATCTTTGAAATACCTGGGAGAAAATTTGAATATCCAAAAATTTGGTTTTGTATTTATGAATATTTTGAAATGCTGCAAAGATTTGAATATTGAAAATCTGTAAAATTTACTGTTTGTGAAATCTTTGAAAATATGGTAATAATTTGAAAACTGTAAAAATCGGACTGAAATCGTATTTGTGATTAAGGAGTTGTCTTAATTGGTGCTCTAATTAAAAACAGTTAATGGAATTCATAATTATGAAATTTAAACGGTTGAGAGGAAAAGCTGCATTAAATAACAGATCTAACAATAGGGTCCACATGTTAGGTTAGTACTGTATTTTTGGAAATGTAATAAACAGGAAATACATATCCTGTTTCATACGTGTCGCTCCCTGCTTGCACGAGCGTCTACACTCAGGTGCACCGCTGTATTTCCCAAGAAGAGTGGTTTTAGCTTCCGTTACACCGTGCGTTTCCTCCTCCCTCTGCCACAACTCAGGGAAAGAAGCTTCTCTCGGTATGCACTACGCGCTCTTTCTCTCGGTGAAGATTGTTTCCTCACAAGAAAGCTATTTCAGATTTCTTTGCATCAAGTAGCCAAAGAGGAGCCCTTATTACTTTTCTAATCCTGAATTACTGTTCCTAAGTTTACTCAGTAATTACTAGTCCATCTTCACACCAATTGCTGGTCTTAATTTTTTTTCGTCTCCAGATTACACTACAGAAGTCTACTACCACGCACTGATTCACCTCATCAGTCACCATGTCGAAGCAATCATCCAGTAGGAATCACAGGGGCAAGAAGCTGAGGCCAAAGCACATCCTCCAGGTCTTCCTGCTAGTCGCCGTCATCGTGTGGCTCATGTACCAGCTGCCACATTCCTACAGCAAGCGACGGGCAGTGGCCCTGGCGATCACTGACAACAACGGCGTGGATGGTGAGTTGGTACGGCAGCGCCGGCTGGGCAGGAAGGACCTCGTCGACGACTTTGCAGGCAGAACGTCTGGGGATGACGCTCCTGGGATCAGTGGTGGTGAGATCATTGTGGGGAGCGATGGCAACCTCGAGCAGGAGTCCATGCCTGATTGGTTGAGCACGGGTGGAACAGGTGAAGGAGGGGACACCGAAGAAGAGGATGAAGAGCCTGATGAAGACGACGATGGCCTTCGTGCTGCTGATGATGAGGATGACAAAGATTTCCATACTGAGGATGGTGACGGGGAGGATGGACTGAAAACTATGCACAGGAAAAACGACAGGTTGCAAGACGGTCCATTGGTGAATGCACAGATGGTATCGACATGGCACCAGAGCTCAACAGCTCTCTAATCAAATCCGATCCGAGAAAGAATTCTTCTTCGGATATGCTGTTCAATGGCAGCGAAGCAACTGGCAAGAACTTATTGTACAATGATGCTGCACTTTGGGTACCTACAGCAGAGAAGCCTTGCCAACCGAGCCTCCGCTGATGAGAACCGCATGGTTAACCACCATGCGGCTGCAGATTTTGTCAAGACAGGCAGCGACAAAGCAGACGACAGGACATCTCAAGCTGAGAGTGGCAATGGAGATGTTGCCCGGTACAGCACAATCCTACCTGCAGATTAAATTGGTTTTTTCCTACAAGACATTAGGTTGGTTCGTGGTTCTGCTTTTCTTGTGAAAAACTTGTATCACCTGACTTTTTTGCCCGGATCCTTGTTTAATTAATGAACCAATAGCTTTCCCAAACAATCTCGCCACATTTGCTGCTATCAGTTGATAACATTTCTGGATTCATTCATAAAATTGAGACCCGGTACTTCGAACGGGCAAAGTATGGGCTTAAACTGCTTAACAATGTTAACATGGACTGGTATCGTCTTAAGTCACCACATAAACAACTATATTCCGCCTCGACAACATAAGCAAAAAGTAAAATAAAAGAATCCCAAACATACAGAAACATTTTTGCAACCGAATTTCAACCTGGAAGCGGCAAGGACATTAAAGAAAGCCACCAGATTATGATAACAACAGTTTCGTGAAACTGGATAAGACAACAGTTGCCTTGCATATGATGAAATGATCATTGCTGTGAACAAAAGACAGGACAAAACACAGTTAAATCCTGATTGTCAACACAAGAGTTTCATTGTTCTTATTTTCTGTTGCAGCAAAATAGGTCTCAATGAAAATAAAAATCACTGGAACAACCAGCAGACTCTTCTTTAAGCATGCACCAACCGCCGATGGTGTGCTATTCAGTACTCAGTGGTCGTGCTTGTTCTCAAACAGGCCATCAGGTCCTGCACGGAATTGCATGATGTGTGAGAACGAGAACAAACCATAATCAATAGCATAAGCTGACATGACTTGAAAAAGAACCGCAAAGTGTGTAATGCAAATATACAACCAAGAACCCAATTATCTAGTTACTCAACAAGAACCAAAAATCACAATCATGTTAACTGTTTTTTTTATGTTATGAAAGAACTAATTAGATTTTAAAAGCATTCTACCAATATATACAAGTCCAATTTGGAATGCTTGTACATTTGACAATGGTTCCACTTTGGCCTGTGGATTTATGGCCATCATGTATATCATCCACTATGGTGCTCAGGGCATCTGTTACATACAATTTCGAAGAGTTTTTGACAAAAACACGATGATCTTATGGTTGAACACATATCTGGTAGGACTGAGTGCTTACATCTTGTCATAGCGCATGCTAGACATGAGGGAATCAGATGAAATTAAACCAAATAGGAAGAGAAAAGCTCAGCAATAATATTTTCCTACTACGTTATGTACCGTAGCACCTTAAAAAGGCACAGTAGTTGGGCACAACAAAAAATTGGTGCATTTCATGAAATAAGCAGCACAAAAATTAAGGCATGCATCTCCAAACTGTCTGCAAGGAACACATCCCACAAGAATGGGAGGCTGTAACAGAAGTTTGTAACTTTGTATGGCCTAACAAACATCTAGAGCCTGACGCAAGTGCAGTTTGTGTTCAGCCTCTATCGCAAAGCACGGTAAATTACTAGATTTGTGGCTAAACAGGCCCAACACGTATAGAGAAGGTCTTGTAGTGCTTTGTATCAAGAGGTGTAAGTAGGAGGAGTTATTGGGTTAGCATTTTAACTTGTTTAGCTGGGTGGTTAAAGATGAAGGGACAGTATTTGGTAATGTTGCATCCTGATGTGAGTGAAGGTTGATTCGTGCAAAGGCTGGGCTTAAACTGATATTCTCCAGTTTCATTTTAACGAGAGTGTGACTAGGGCTTTGTCCTATACTTTTTAAAGCTCCTTGGTCAAACATGGAACTGTGCAATGATCCATGTTAGACCAAGACGAAAAAGCGTATGGTGGTACTATAAAGACTAGCAAACACTCAGGGTACCCAGCTATGGCCATCTTATATCATACAAGAACCATACATGATTGTACTTACGAGTTAGTTCTTGTGTCATGCAGTGGAAATTAAATTAAGGTAATCGGATGGGCCAGAGAAATTCAGCCTATTACCTTGAGGATACACAGACTAGACAATTATTATTACTAGATGGAGCACAACAAGTCCCTAAACACTCCCCGAAGTGCTTAGAACAGTCTAACAATTGTTCATACCTATGATTGGATACATATGCCCATCGTGAACATCATTCAGTGAGCTATCATACAGATGTATCAACGAAATCTATAGTTCCATCGAGAAATGATGAAACCTGACAGTTAGATGCCCAATTGTAATGTCATTAAGCTAAAGGTCCTCTTTTACCTATTAAACCAGTGCAGCAAACGCACCACATTTCAACAATCACCGCGCACATATTAATCCATCAAGTCACTTTTAACCAAAATCACGTCGCAACCAATCGAATGAAGGAACCTTACAAACAAGTAATACTGAAATGAACACAGGAAAGAGATAGAAACTCCATACCCCAGGGGAACTCCTTGTTGCGGATGTGCAGATAGGGGTACGCCTGCAACACAACAGACAAAGACGAAATACCACACATAAGATTCAGACCACAGCTAATCGAAACACAATAGAAACCAAGGGCGAGATCTGACCGGCGGCTCGTCGAAGTGGGGGTGGCCCTTGGAGAGGTTCCACGCCGCCAGAAGGGTGCACGTTACTATCCCGGCGTAGGTGATCTTCTCCCACTTGGCCGTCTCATCTGCGCGGAATCGAAACCCACATCAAGACCTGATCGATCGGGACCTGCGAAGAAACGAGGAAGGATTCGCGAGGGCGTGGTGGGGTGTACGGACAGGCGTCGTCGTGGGCGGAGGAGGACATGCGGCGAGTCGCCGGGGCAGGGGCGGGGGCCTTGGCGCGGGCCGCCAGGGAGCGGAGGCCGGATCTCGCCGCCGAAGAAGCCATGGGTGGTGGTGCCGCTGGTTTTGGGGGAAACGGGAGGAGGGTGGGTCGTTCGTTCCCCTTTCTCGCTGCGTGCGCGTGGCTGACCTGGCCTGGCTGGTTGGTGCGCTTCCTGTTTTTATTCTGATAGACCTCGTAGTTTCTGGGCTATTTTTCGGCCTGTGGGCTGTGCGCTCAATATTTCGAGGCAACCCACAGAGAGAGCGGCGCGCGGAAACGTGGGCCGTTCCGTTCTTTTTTCCAGCCTTCTAACACAACACCGGGCCGCTCGCCCGCTCTCTGCCACCGTACATCCAGCCTCGCCGTAGACCGCACCTGGGCTCCATCTAACTTAACAAGCACTACAAGAAGATGGACCCCTCACTTTATGTAAAGACGACGACGTTTAGATGAACCCCAAGGCACGGAACACTGGCATAGGCGCTAGGGAACTGTTTGTTTGCTTCACAACTCTGAATGCAACATGATGACAAGTCCTGCCTGTCCTCGTAAGAACATTTTAGGCTTCCAAGGACCCAGAAGAATTTTTGGCGGCTCTCAACTCCACCGGAACTTCGACGCATTCTGGTGACAGGTGTTAATGAATAGTAAGAGGCATATTGACCAGGTAACCTGTGTGGATTGCGGTGCAAAGGAGGAGACCTATCATGGCTTGATTGGGTCACGAAGAGGAATATCTGTCACTCCAGCTGCTTACCTGGTCAATGGCCCTCTTCGATAGTGATTTTTGCCGTGGGGATGATGCTTGTGTTCTCCTTCGCGGAATGTGGTCGATATGGTCATCTCGTAATAGCACTAGTCCAAGTCCGAACATTTCAGGACGTACAATCAGCACCCGTCAAGAGTAATATGTCCTCGGACCATGTCACTCATCCATGTTGATGATATTCTCGAAGGGCCATAGACTGTTCTTTATTAAGGAAAGCAGAGCAACGTTCCCACGAGGGGGTTACAACAAGAAAATGCTAAGGAACTGCCACAGGTAAACGAACGGAAGGAGACAGAGTTATAGTGATATCTAGGGAAAAAAGCAAATCTGACCATCGGACAGATATAGCCCTCTGTGAGAATCACGATAAAAATGTCATCGTGAAACTCTGTGTGGTCCCCACCACGAGTAGCAGTTCTGAGGCGTGATTCCGCCGTGTCACGGCTCCAACACGTGATAGCTCCACATGTTGGTTGTCTGAGGTTTTATGGTGACATTTTGCCGTTAATTCTTGCAGGGGGCTATATCTGCCATTGGCACTCGGCAAAGGGCCAGATTTGCTTTTTTTTAATGATATCTAGGCTACAAGACCCGTGGATCTCCAGGAGGCAAGCTCATCTCTTGTGACTTTGAAAACCTCTTGCTCCCTAGAAGCCACGCATTCGAAGATCCGGCTGTTTCTTTCCTTCCAGATTCTCTAGTGTATGAGGATCACTATTGTGTCAAAGTCGGGCCATAAGTTCTTGGGCACCTTTTTCCTTGCTTAAAGCCACCAATCTTCAGTGTCGAGGAAGCTTTGGCTGGGCACTAGGAGGTCCGAATTGATCCAGTGATGACATTAAAACAAGGGTTAATTCAATAAATGCCACGGTCAATTAGTTGATATGGACATCACTAGTTTAAAACCCTCTAACAAGTTACACAAGCTTAAATGCACCTTCTACATTTGTTGAACCCATGATCGAGTTAAAGCTAAAAGTTTACAATAAGAGGTGAATCTTTTTCTTGATGCATGTTCACCTCAATTGACCAAGAATGATATACTACTTATTGCTCCTACACTATATGTGCTTAGGCATCAAGGACCACCCAAGGTGGAGAGCAAAGGACCTAAGGAAGAAATCCTTACCACCAAGTCAAGTCCTAGCCGAACACTCCCGGTTAACCCCCGATACTCCTGGTCACTACTATGGCTGCTTCAGACCCTCTGGATGTCCACTGAAGAAGATGGCCGGATACTCTAGATCGTTGCCCAAATACTATGGACACTAGAGAGAGAATTTTTTTTCCGGACTTTTTATGCCTGGAAAACCCATGAACTCTGTAACCTTGATACTTTGGCTACCTTGAGTATCTGGATAACTCCTGGAGTCTCAAGGTAACTGTTTGTGCACATAAAAATGTAAGGCTTTCGATCCAAGTTACTTAAGTGGTGGGGGTTAGACTATAAATACTCCTTATGCATTCTCTAGCTAGAATTAGATTTGAGTTTAGAACTAAAACTTGAGCTTTGCTTGTTTGCTTCCAAGCCATCCTAGGATTGGGAGTTTCCTCCACCTTGTTCTTACTTCTTTTCCCTTGTGGATTTATAAGAATCAATGGCTTCAGTTTAGTCCAGAAGAATCAATGGCTTCGGTTGAGTCGAGACTAGGAGTTCATCAAAAGTATGGTTGATTTGAGTTTCATTTTCGAAAGGCAATTTCGTTGGAGTGTATTGTTGGGAGTCGTTTCAATTGTGAAGATCAGGAGCCTCCCCATATCACTATTCAAAAAATGCCACCACAAAAGTCACTTATGAAAAATGCCATTGCGACTATTGGATACGCTCACAGATACCATTATGACTATTTCAGCTCATATACTAACAGATACGCCTCTCGTAATTCATTCCATATTTTTGTAGGGACCAAATTACCCCTGCCACCAACGACTTCAAGGGCACAAACCAATCCCACATCACACCCTTACCTTATCCATTGCCGCCACCACATAGACTTGGGTTTGTTCGTTGTGCCTTGCCACTGCCTCGCCTTGCCTCTCCATAGCTACCTCTCATTGCTTCCATCCCCTCACCGCTATTGCCCTAGCTCTCAAGCTTCCATACGTCGATGGTCATCTCTCCTTCAGTACTTTTGTGCCGTCTCTACCATCGTCGTGATGAATAGCCGAGGGGGAACATGGAGTCCATAGAACTCCTTCGCTTCTTCAAGCTCCGACACGGACGATGAGAGAGACCCCCACTCATCAATTGCCTTAGGTGTGATATACCTGTCATCAATATGTGAAGCATACCGACGGCATAGACCCCTGATTGCATCTTCTACAAGTGTCAACGACCGGTAAGCCGTCGGTCTTACGATTAAACATGATGAAAGTGTGAGGATAGGAGACACCTAGTTGTGCCAAGTCAAGTTGTCGGGAGTCAAGAATTTATACGGTCTGGTCACAACTGCCACAATAAGTGCTAGTTTCTTCCCTGTTCTATACATGTCAAACATCAGAGGGAGTTGCTCATACATCATGAAGCTTAACATCCTCACCCGTTATGCAGTCAAAATACCAAACATTGGTACTCTAATTCTTCCCACGCTCAAATCACGTGCTAAGCTGGTTTTTATTGTATCAACTCGAAAATTAATTGTGTCTATATCCCATTTCAAAGTCTTCCCCTTCACATACGTCTTCCTACGGTCGGGCTCATTCAACATAAAAGCATCCATAGCTAGATGTAGACTAAAATCGATTCCAGGAGTGAACCTACAAAGAATCAAAGGGAAGTTTCGACACGTGAACACTGAGTCGAGATACGGTTTTAGAGGAGGGGGGAATCAGCCAAATCGAGCTACGCTAGGGTTTACAGGTACTTTTGGTTCGAAGGTTATTGAATCCATGGCTGCCAAGCAGATGAGAGGGAGTAGAGGCGCTGTGGGAAGGCTTGAATCAAGGGCGCTTCGAGCTGGAGTCCATGGTTGCTCGGAGCTTGTCGCCTCCAAGATCCCCTTAAATGTCTATATCGGGAACTAGGGTTTCGAGGGCAGGAGTTATGGTGTGGTCCAGCTACACAGTCAGGTCCTCCCAGGTTACACAGCGATGGAGCAGGGTTAATTTGGTCCCTAGATAATACGGAATGAAATACAAGAGACGTATTGGTTAGTATATGAGCTAAAATAGCCATAATGGCATCTTTGAGTGTATCCAATAGTTGCAGTGGCATTTTTTATAAGTGAACTTTTGTAGTGGCATTTTTCATAAGCGAATTGTGTAGTGCCATTTTCGAATACCAAATAGTTGGCAGTGACATTTATCAAATTAACCCTTCAAACGATGTTGTTTGTTCTCATAACCTTGATTCAATTATTTTCCAAGGATAAGGCGTTTACAGTTGCACTTTAGTTTTACAGATTTACTAATGCTAAGTCGACTGAAAATTCTTAACCGTCTGATTTAACCGTTGAATGAAGATGCTATGGCTCGCGATCCCTAGCCGCTCTCGAAGTTTCTTTACCATTCAATTTCAATGTCTTAGCCAAACCAATGCTGCTGCTTGTAGTGAGTCCGATGCACTAACAACAGTCCAAATATAAAGAACCACGGCTATTCTTCCTTCCTACAATTCCGAACCTTTCCTTGCAGCAAACAGAAGAAAAAGTACAAAAAAGTACCATAGCAGGGTCGTGGCTATGTCCATCCAGATCCTAGCACTTCTACTCCTAATTAGCTTTCACGGTGCCGCCTACAACAGCAGTGGCCAGTTCGCCTTCGACGGCTTCGCCGGCGCCAACCTCGCCCTCGACGGCGCAGCGCAGGTCGCTTCGAACGGCCTCCTCGTGATGACCAACGGCACGACGGCGATGACCGGCCACGCGCTCCACCCACTCCCACTCCGCTTCCGCGAGCCGCCGAACGGCGCCGTGCGGTCCTTCTCGACGGCCTTCGTGTTCGCCATAGTATCGCCGCACCTCCACCTGAGCAGCCACGGCATGGCATTCTTCGTGTCGCCTACCCGGAACCTCTCCACCACCATGCCATTCCAGTACCTGGGCCTCCTCAACGCCACCGACAGCCGCGGTTCGGCGAGCAACCGCGTCCTAGCGGTTGAACTCGACACGGTGCTCAACTACGAGCTCGCCGACATCAACAACAACCACGTCGGCATCGACGTCAACAGCCTCAGATCCGTGGCCGCTGCGAGCGCAGGCTACTACGACGACGAGGAAGACGGCGACGTCCCGGCGCCGTTCCGGAATGTGAGCCTTTTCAGCCGCCACCCCATGCAGGTGTGGGTAGACTACGACGGCCGCACCATGGAGCTTGACGTGACGCTGGCACCCATGGGAATCCCCAAGCCAAAGAAGCCTCTCCTCTCGCATGCCGTCGACCTATCCACGATGGTGCCCGGCCAGGCGTACATCGGTTTCTCGGCCTCGACGGGCCTGATGGCGTGCAGCCACTACGTGCTCGGTTGGAGTTTCAGCTGGGACGGTGCCGCGCCGCCCCTAGACGTCTCCCGGCTGCCCAGTTTCCCTCTCCCAAGCCCGAAGCCCAGACGCAGGGTGTTGGCGATCGCGCTGCCGGTAGCCGCCGTCGCGTGGGCAGTCGTCGTCACGGTCGCCGCCCTTGCGCTGGTGTTTGTGCGCCGGCGGATAGAGCACGCTGAGCTGCATGAAGATTGGGAGGCAGAGTACGAGGCACACCGGTTTCCGTACAAGGACCTGTTTAACGCGACCGATGGCTTCGCGGATAAGAGGCTGGTCGGGAAAGGTGGGTGCGGCGAGGTCTACAAGGGCGTGCTTCCGAGATGCGACACGGAGGTCGCGGTGAAGAGGGTGTCCAACGAGTCGATGCAAGGGCCGAAGGAGTTCGTTGCCGAGGTCGCGAGCATGGGCCGACTAAAGCACAGGTACCTCGTGCAACTGCTTGGCTATTGCCGGCGCAAGGGAGGAGAGCTCTTTCTAGTATACGAGTACATGCCGAACGGTAGCCTCGACAAATATTTGCACGACGACCAAGGAAGGTTCCGTTAAGTAGTTGGGATCAGAGGTTTCAGATCATCAAAGGCATCGCATCGGCCTTGTTCTACCTCCACGAGGAAGGGGAGCAGGTCGTCGTGCACAGAGACATTAAGGCGAGCAACGTGCTTCTCGACGGCGAGATGAACGGTCGGCTCGGCGACTTTGGCCTTGCGAGATTGTGTGACCGTGGCGCTCAACCAAACACCACGGGAGTAGTTGGCACCACCGGGTACCTATCACCTGAGCTAGTGCGCACAGGTGAAGCCAACACCTCAACGGATGTGTTCGCCTATGGCGCATTCCTCCTCGAAGTCGCGTGTGGTCGAAGGCCAATCGAGACGAGCACAACCGAGGACACCTTCGTGTTAGTGGACTCTGTGCTCGAGTACTGGCACAACGGGTCAGTCATCGAAGCGGTGGACTCGAGGCTCGGAGGTAACTACAACGCCAAGGAGGTGCGCTTAACTTTGGAGTTGGGGTTGCTATGCTCGCATCCGCTGCCAGGTGCAAGACCGTGCATGAGGCAGGTTGTGCAGTACCTATACGGCGGGGCATTTCTTCCAGAGCTGCTGCCAATGCACTTAACAGGGCATGCTCTCCGTGCCTCTGCCGCTCAACCGTTTGGCCTGAACGCGATGCAGTCACATGTGAATCTGATGGAAGGGGTATAAACACTCAGTAGCCCAAGATAAGAGTTGACAATTGGACAATTGTGTTTCTTGGGGGCTCACGAATAGCAACCGGATGGAGGGAACATTTGTACAATTGAGTATGTAGGGAACAACGTGAGTCCTAATTGATTGCTCAGCGTTCTTTTTTTCTCTCTCCAGAAGCTTGATTGATCGCGTACTGATCAGCTTTGAGAGATATACTTGTCAAGGTGACTATGCTAAGGGGTATTATATCCAAAATAATTTCACTGGTAGTGGATGTCTCAGTCCGAAGCCGTTTATTCAGCTTTAAGATTTGTGCATATACTTTGCAGAAACAACTCCGTACTCCAACTTCTATCATTGTCCAATCCTCCTCCTCTCTCTCCCCCTCAAAGTGTCCTATGACATCTCGTGAATAAGAAAAATATGTATACATAATAGAGTTCATGCGTGCCAATTTCAATATGGGAAAAAATATTAACAAATAAATTATGAATTGACTTTGTTAGTAATTTCATATGTTCCGCCATATATATACATTATTATGTGTCGGGGCCTGGAATCATACACGACTTAAAAGATGATAGATTGCAAAAGATCAAGAAACCACCCGACATTATATATGTGCTTATGTCGTATGTATCTATGGCCATTCGGCAGTCCGACATCAGACCAATATAGCATACGCACACATAGTCGTATGTATTACCATTGGTCAAGCCGACCAGAAGCAAACATCATATAATTAGTCAAACACAATTCCAAACACCCTTGTAGAGACTTAGTACATGTATTTTGCTAAGAACATTGTAATCACTTAGAGAAACCCGTTACATATGTCCACACCCTAATCTAACTCGCTGAAGCACAGACTAGTGGGTCGCTTAAAAGGCCGACACAGATATCCAGCCCCTGCCTAGCTGGCCATGGCATCGCAGTTAGCAGGTCACTCAACTAAAATAATTATCAATGTCGCACAAGATACAGATACCAATACTCTATCGTCACTTCATACACTATATATTATACACGCAATATGTATGGAGTGACATGGTGAACAACTCAGAAAAATTATTACACAAACTCTACAAGAAGAGTTAACAGGGTAATAATTCACATCCCTTACAAGCAAAAGATCTGAAAGTCACAAGTACCAAAGTAGTTAAACAACGGAAGTAAAAGCATACAAGGGTCCATAGATACAAGCTAGTATCATTCCAAACCAAAAGTACTCAAACTTAGGCCAAAAGATCAGAACGCTAACGATGGTAACCAGTACAATCGTCGTTCTGATAATACTCGTCAAGAGAGAGGTCATCTGTTCCTATGCATATAAGATAACTACTTACGAGTACAAACATACTCATAAGACTTAGTAGTGCTCGTGACATGAAATGTAGCATGACATATGATGTAAGAAAATATAAACAATTGACATTGTAACAATGAAAGAATAAAATAAGTTCGATTCAAGGTATTCACATTGGTCCAAGTACCGTTAAGACCAAAAGAACTTTCCGATAATGGGCCAACCACCCAATATCTAATTATGATGAGTGAAGTTCAAGATTCAAGGTGACGATGAATAGTATAGTATCCCGTACACAAAGAGGTATCCGTATACGATTCCCTGGACTATTGGAATAAGAATACGTATCCGGTAAGGATTCCCAGGAGATAAGGTAACCCCCCGTAAGGAGGAAGGACACCCCTTAAACTAGGAAGTCAATCCCGATGTTTAAGGAAGCCATAGTTCTACTCGGGAATAAGTCCATGTTCGGTACGACTCGGGGAGCCTCCCTATAAAAAGATCAGCAATCCCATAGGGGAGAACAAGTCTTTCAAGTCCCAAGAGGTCAAGTTAGATCCAAGAGGCCTGAAGCCTGAAGCCATCCAGAAGCCCCAACGATTCCCACGAGAAGATCCACTGCCTCGAAGGAGTCGAGCCCCGCGGAACTAATCGAAGTAGCCTCCGATTAGGTTTAGGATAGCCACTAACATACACATCCTTTGTAAGATACTCTCTACTCTCTGATTAATATATACGAACATGACGTAGGGTTGTTATCCTGAGGGAGGCCCGAACCTGTATAAAAAGGACGTTTCCTTGTCGTCAGATCGCTTGGCCTTGTGCCCTAGGGGTCCCTACCCAACAACAAGTATCTCTGTCTCACGATTACTGTAAGATCGGCGGTTCACCAATCGTCGACAGATGGCGCCGACCGTGGGGACCTCTTCGGCTCAAGCCATCAAGGAAGTATCGGAGTCGGCAAGATGTGCAACTAGTCGCGATCAGCACATGACGCCGACTGCATGGCCCTCCTCGGTTCGACCCGAGGAGAAAGAAGCAGGTTCGGCGGGGGATCCGATCACTCTCATGCGACGTACCGGGTACTCAGATCTGGGGCTTCTACGACAACTTCGACCAGATAGATCTGTACCCGGCAACCGACAGCGTAGATCTGGGAGAAGAAGCCACTAACGAGTACTCAGATTACGAAGCCGATCACTTTAGGACCGAGTGCGCCAGGGCCTTCGGGGGAACATTGGTGCTGACCGACGACTCCCAGGCAGGAATGACCAGCCCGATGTCCGGACTGTCACTTGCGACCTCTGATCGCACAAACGATCAAGATCTCGATCACAGTATCCCTCCTGATGAGGAAGACACGATGGAGTGGAACTATACCTCATCTAATCCAGACCCTCGAGTGGTTCTTGCGATCCATGATGGTCGGGAAGATCTCGAGGACCCGGATCAGCATGGGGGCTCACAACATCGAAGCCCGATGGCTACTCCCCACGGGGACAGGAATATGCCTGTGGTAGCAGACGGAACCCCTCAAGGGATGGGGGTATATGTGTCCCGAACTGCTCGAAGACTTGCCGAGGTGCACAATCTGCTATCACAACCACCGGCGGCAGATTTGACGACACCCGATGGAGTACAATGGCTACAACGGCTGGGGGCTGAACTACAGCAGGCCCAAACCCAAACCGAGTCTTCTCGACTCCAGTCGGTTACACACAGCTCCAACTGAGGGAAGACCCCTCTCCGACAAGAGGAAGCAGACGGAGAAGGACGACATCCTAATACCAGGTCTCGCCGGGAGGAACAGCATGTTGACCTCCGCGACACGCCCAACGAGCGCCGAGATCAAAGATGCCAGCGAGAGCAATGTCCTCCCCGGAGAGACCACAGGCACCGCGCTAGTAGCCGGGGATGATCTCCGACCCCGAACAGTGGTGAGAACGCGCCTTATCGGAGAACCATCAATGGATGCCAAGCGCTGTCCCAGGAGCTCCGACATGTCCGCTGGCCGTCTCGCTTCAAGCCTAGAGCCCTAGAGTCATACGATGGCACCATGAACCCTGCAGAGTTCCTGCAGATCTACACTACGACAATCGAGGCCGCAGGCAGGAACGAGAAGGTCATGGCCAACTACCTCCCGACCGCTCTCAGAGGAGCAGCCAGGACCTGGTTGATGAATCTACCCCCAGGAACTATCCGCTCCTGGGGACAGCTTTGCGATATGCTTCTCGGAAACTTCCAAGGTACCTTCACGCGTCCCGGCCTGGTCGATGACTTATTTCTAGTCGTCCAACGCCCGGACGAGACCCTCCGAGAGTTCACCAAGCGTTTTAGTGCTATTCGCAACACTATTCCTGAAGTAACAGACTCGAACATTATCCACGCCTTTGTTCGAGGCAGCAGAAACGAGATGTGCACGCGCGACCTGATCATGCATCCTCCAAAGACAATGGCATAGCTGATGGACCTAGCCGAAAAGGCTGCCTATGCCGAGGAAACCCTACATTACATCAAGCAGCAACAGAACAGGTTGCCCAGGTCTCCCCTTCGGACCAGAGACGACTCAACGAAGATGAAGCGCAAGAAGAAATCCTCCGGAGGGAACAGGGAGAAGAGATCTAAAGCCGATAAGGTATTGGCCGATCTCCCGAGAAGCACACCTGGCGACCGCGCACCAAGGATAAGGAGACGACTTCCTCCGACAAGACAGGAAAACTCTGGTGCGACTTCCACCAGACCGATTCGCATGATCTCCATCAGTGCCACATATTCAAGAAGTACCTCAAGGAAGAAAGCGAGAAGTTCCACGGGGAGAGCCCGCAGGTCGCAAACAACAGCCGGGACACGACTTCCGACAATGACTTCGCCCTTGAGCCATTCCAGGGGCATGTCAGAGCGATCAAGCATATATTCGGGGGCTCGGCTTCTTACGAGTCGAAGAGGCAATACAAGGCGATTGCCCGAGAAGTTCTCACGAGTATACTGCGAGTCCTTCAGATAGTCAAGTGGTCGGAGGTCACGATCACTTTTGACCAAAACGATTACCCGAGAACTGTGTTCGACTAGGATGATACCCGATCGTTGTCGAACCAACGATCAATAACTGCCGAGTGGCTCGGGTGCTTATTGACGGAGGGAGCTCCCTCAACATCCTATTCACAAACGCCGTCGATGCGATGCAAGTGCCGCGGTCATCGGTCTAGACGGTGACACAGGCATTCCACAGTATCGTCCTAGGCTCGTCGGCTACGCCGATGGGGCAAGTCACACTACCGGTTACCTTCGGGACACCGGAGAACTTCCAAACAGAAAAGATTTGGTTCGATGTAGTCGACTTTGAAGCGGCATACAATGCCATCTTAGGGCGCCCAACTTTGGCCAAGTTCATGCAGCAGCGCACTACGCGTACCAGTGCATGAAGATGCCCGGCCCAAAGTGTGTCCTCACAATAAAGAGCTCCCCTCAAGAGGCACTACTCTGCGACAAGCGTAGCCTCGACCATGTGCAAGTGCCTCGTGAGGAACACACCCTCTTCAAAGCCAAGACGGCCGTAAAAACTCACGGCGAAGTAAAAACCATTCCCTTGGACCCAGCAGAACCATCCAAGGTGGTCCAAATCGGCTCAACTCTTGGTTCAGACCAAGAACTCTCGCTCATCACCTTCCTCCGGGATAACTCGGATGTTTTCGCATGGCAACCATCCGATATGCCCGAATAACTCGGATGTTTTCGCATGGCAACCATCCGATATGCCCGGAATCCCTAGGGAGGTAATCGAGCACAGACTGGCAGTCCGTCCAGACGTCGCGCCTGTAAAGCAGAAGCTCCGGCGGTTTGCTCCCGACTGGAAAGAAGCCATCAAAATGGAAATCGAAAAGTTTCTGAAGGCCGGGTTTATCCGAGAAGTCGAACACCCCGAATGGCTCGCCAACTCTGTCATCGTAAAGAAAGCCAACGGGAAGTGGCGAATGTGCGTCGACTTCACGGACCTTAACAAAGCCTGCCCTATAGACGCCTTTCCGTTACCTAGAATAGATCAGATAGTAGACTGTACGTCTGAATGTGACTATCTAAGCCTTCACGACGCCTACTCCGGTTATCACCAGATAAGCATGTGTCGGGAAGACGAGGAGAAAACCTCCTTTGTAACTCCGTTTGGGGTATTTTGCTACTCGAAGAAGCCTTTTGGATTAAAAAACGCGGGCGCAACATATCAACACGGAATGCAGCTCACCCTCCCCAGTCAGCTCGGTTGGAATGTTGAAGCTTATGTCGATGATCTCATTGTAAAAACAAAGAAAAAGGAGGATTTGCTCTCGGACTTACTAGAAACCTTCACAAACCTTCAAAGAAACAGGATAATGCTGAACCCAGAAAAATGCACCTTCGGAGTCGACGCTGGGAAATTACTTGGGTTTTTGGTTTCGCACCGAGGAATCGAAGCGAATCCTGACAAGATACGAGTAATTGCAGAAATGAAGTCACCAAAGTCAGTCCGAGACGTCCAAAGACTCACGGGTTGCATGGCAGCCATGAGCCGGTTCATATCCCGACTAGGAGACCGCGGAAATCCTTTCTTCAAACACCTACGACAACACAACAGCTTCGAGTGGATAGAAGAATCAGAAAAAGCATTCCAAAGCCTCAAGGAATACTTAACAACCCCCCTCGTGCTAGTCGCACCCAACCCAGAAGAAGACTTATTTCTTTACATCGCTGCTGGTCTATCAGCAGTCAGTGGAGTATTGACGGTGGAACGTGGGACTCCAGAACAACGCGAGAAGGTTAAACTGTCGGTCTACTACATCAGTGAGATTCTACACTGGCCCAAGAAGCGTTACCCTCAAGTTCAGAAACTCCTGTACACAGTACTTACCACATCTCACAAATTTTAACATTACTTCCAGGCTCACACCATTATGGTCCCAACCACCTACCCGCTAGGAGAGATTCTCCGCAACCGCGATGCCATTGGCCGGATCGACAAGTGGGCCATCGAGCTAGGAGAGTTCGACATCCACTTCGTGCGTCGCACCGCCATCAAATCTCAGGTACTCACCGATTGCGTCACCGAATGGTCGGAGCCCGACCACTCTGGTGAGTCACCAGCCGCGAAAGAAGATATTTGGACTTTACACTTCGATGGTTCGAAGGCGCGGGGGCTGGAATAATTTTAACTTCCCCAATCGGAGAATGCCTGTAGTAACTGCAGCTTGCCGGTCTCCGAGTCGCTTCCGCACTTGGTATCCGTCGCCTACTCGTGAATGGGGACTCACAGCTGGTAGCGAGACAAGTGTCCAAGGAATATCAGACCACAGACCTGAACACGGCGGCATACCTAGCAGAGGTGAGGAAGCTGGAGAAGAAGTTCATCAGACTCGAGGTACGGTACATCCCGAGAAAGGACAACTACCGAGCCGATAGTCTTGTCCGCCTGGCTTCCTCACGATCTTCATGTCCACCCAGAGCCTTTGTAGAAAGGATTTCGACGCCGTCCATAGCTTCTCGCGAGTTCTAGACAAAGGAATGGCCACCCTCAGAACAAAGCGCCATTCAAGGATATTACCAGGTATTGACGCTCCAAGGGGAGTGGCGGGTCGACTCGTTGCTCCCCTCGACCCTGAGGATTCGTGGATAGAGCCCATCCGTAGGTACCTTCTCGATCGGACTACGCCTGAGGATGATACACTATCCGAGCAGCTTGCCCGACGTGCCAGGATGTACTCCCTACTCGACGGAGTCCTCTACCGAAGAGGAGCTCACGGAGTGCTCATGCGGTGTATACCTTAGAAGCAGGGTACAGAATTACTCGAGGAGATCCATGGAGGGGTGTGCGGGGCACATGCATCTTTCTGAACCCTGGTCAGAAAGGCCTTTAGACAAGGATTCTATTGGCTGACAGCCCTCCGTGACACGAGCAACTTAGTGAAGTGATGCCGTCAGTGTCAGTTTCACCGCAGACGTATTCACCAGCCCGCCCAAGCATTACAAACAATTCCCTAGTCATGGCCCTTCGCCACGTGGGGCTTGGATATCCTAGGACATTTCCCAGTTTCGCCCGGGGGCTACAAGTTCCTATTTATCGCAATCGACACGTTCACTAAATGGATCGAGGCTGAACCAGTCATACAGATCACGTCGGAGGCTGCCAAGAGCTTCATAATGAAGAATGTTGTGACCAGATTCGGCGTCCCGAGTAGGATTATAACCGAGAACGGCACCCAGTTTTCCAGCGCAGAGTTCATCGAGTACTGCGCCAGACTCGGTACCACAATATGCTACGCCTCGGTCGCACACCCACAGAGCAACGGGCAGGTCGAGCGCGCCAATTGACTTCTCCTCCAGGGCATGAAGACCCGTGTCTTCGATCGCCTCTCCGTGCACGCAAAGGCATGGGTGCGAGAGTTGCCCTCAGTCCTTTGGGCACTTCAGACAACCGCTAGCCGTGCCACGGGTGAAACACCATTCTTTTTGGTCTATGGGGCGGAGGCCTTGCTCCCCTGCGAGCTTGCGCTCAAATCACCACGGGTAGAGCTATACGCGGACAAGGAAGAAACCCCTCGACGAGAGGACGACCTAAATTTCCTTGAGGAGAAACGGACTCAAGCCTTACTCCGTGCCACCAAGTATCCTGCAGGGCCTTCGTCATTACTATGAACGACACATCCGGCAACGCTCTCTCCAAGTCGGTGACCTCGTTCTACGACTCGTTCAGAACAGGAGTCACAGCAACAATCTCTCCCCCAAATGGGAAGGCCCTTATACGATAGCCGAGGTTACTCGACCAGGATCGTCTAAGCTTGACAAATTCCTGGAATATCGACCAACTCCAGAAGTTCTATGTGTAAGACCTATGGACTACCTACCTGAGAACACTTCTCAAGTACGCAGTCGGGGGCTGGATAGGTTGTCAAACATATAGACTCGTCGGAACTCACATAAGACCTCAAAAATATCAATTAAATCCTCGTACAGTCTGGCACACGTTTTATAGAAGTACAAAATTTGCTACACGTTCAGGCCTCCGGGGTACTTTTCCCCGAAGTATTCAAACGATCAACGAAGACCTAGGCTGCTCCTGCCACCTCCGCCAGGTAGTGACGATTCTCCGCCTCATCCTGCCCAGGGAACTCATCGGTTAGAATCTCCGGGTTGAAGGCAGGGTCTCGCGCCCTGATAAGCACCAAGGCCGCAGCAGCGGTTTCCTTCATCCCGACTTGTCGCTCTTGGGCAACGCGAGCATCGAAATTTTCCTTCACGATGCCAGCGGCCCGATCCAGCTCCACCAACTAATCCGAGAAGCTCTAGGTCTTCGGATCCGCCACCGATAAAAGTTTTTCCTCAAGAAAAGAAGCTCGTGTCTTTTCTTGGGAAAGAGTGTCGGAGAGTCAGGCCGATTGGTCCCGAAGTTTTTAGATCTCGGTACAAGCAGACTCCATCTGCCCTGGGCACGCTGGGAGGAGCATCGAGGTGAGAGAGGAAGAGGGGATCGCCCTGCGAGAGGGCTTTTTGTGAGTAGAAATATTTACCTCCACCAAGGGCCCGATGAGCGCCAGCGGGTCATTTTCTGCCGGAGTCTCCTCAATCAGCTGACAAGGAGTTGGCAGGAGTTTAGGTAGAGAAGATGAGGTGGTCCTCCTAATCGTACCCCGACTAAGTAAGAGCCTGAGAGTAGGCAAGCGCCTCCTCGGGGCAACAGACTGGTCAGATCCCGGCGAGGATTAAGGGTCTGCAAGCGGCGGTCGTCCCGCGACTGGTGAGGATGAGTCCCTACGAGTCAAACTCAGCATCCGCATCGCCAGAAAAGAAATCGACAAAGGGAGATGAAGAAGACTACCTCGCTCTCTTCAAGCAAATGGAGCGTGGTCTCCGAGCCAAGGAAGTCGCTGCACCCCGAGCAGGAGAGGTCGTGGCTCCTGCCGAAGAGGTTCCGCGCGCCTTTTCCTTTTTTGGGCAAAATACCCGATCAGAAATCAGGAGCATTGCCAGAAGACGAAAAGGCTAAAAAGCTTACCGGAGAAGCCCAAGAGGTTGGTTCCGGAGTAGTCACAGGGGCCCCCGACCCTTCGCGCGTAGGCTCCTCAATCTGCTCGGGACCGCCTACAGGACACTCTGCACCCCCGCCGGGTTGACCTTCGGCGGTGGTCGACTCCCGACTAGTGATGGAGGGTCCCGCTTCAGGATCCACGATCCCGCATCCTTCGCGCTGGAGATAGTTACCCGAGTGGTACCTCTATTAGTGCTACTCGGACGAAACAGCGGGTATCCAAAACCAGAAGGGATTACCGCAAGAACCTTTTCCCGCTTCTGTTGAGGCCGAAGGGGCAGCGACAAGGGGACGTTCTGATGCCCTGGTGAAGGTGTCTCTTCGAAGAGGATCACCGTCTTCTCGAGCACTTCGGCCTCCAAGAGAGCTGTTTAAATGAAAAAGGGGATCAGAATTGCTCGGATTCTGCAAATCTTAGAGAACTACAAGTCATACCCATTTTTCTCTGCTTCTGATAGGGATCGCTTGTGGTCACCCAGGCACCTGCCTCCCTCGATCGCAAGGGACATAGCTCACGCCTGATGAAGTCAGAAGCAACGTCAAAGGATGTCAGGCCACGGGTCCTGAGAGCTCTGATCTCGCTGATCTGACTCCTGAGGCGAGAGTCCAGCGCTGTCTCATCGGACCACGCGGGTACCAACTCGGGCGGAGAACCCCAGTACATGATACCCAAGGCGGACGATGGGCGACAGTAGCACCATTCTTTCTCCCATCCCGGAAAGGAGTTGATCCCGGTGGCATCAATGTATTCTGCATCTTTTCCTTCTTGGAACCGAATGCTGGCACCACCCACGACCCTTTCCCCGATCCTCCCTAGAGTATGGTAATACCTGAAGAGGTCTAAGGAAGGACGCGCTCCAAGAAAAGCTTCGCACAAATGACCAAACACGCTGAGCATGGTGAACGAAGCCGGGTCAAGGTTGATCATCTCGATCCGATAGTACTGGAGAACGGAGGTCATGAAAGAAGATAGCGGAAAGAAAAATCCGCATCGAAAGAAATTTAGGAAAATAACCAACCAGCCAGGATCAGGCCGGGGGATCCGCTCATTCTGAACAGGGCGGAACTCGGCTTGGTGAGTCGATTGGATGAGGGTCAATTCTAGCGAAGACGCAAGTCTTGCCGAAGTTAACACTGAACGCGGCGACGAGCTTCCAGATGGAAAAAACTCTGCCATGATCGAGGAGTTGGAAGCAGGGGTGCAAGAAAGAAGATGGGGATGCTAGGGGATAGAGAGTAATGTGGGCAAAATCTCAACCAACTCTCGGTCTCCTAAGAGATTCAATTTTCACCTGACCGGAGTACGGTTAACGGCACGATCTGTTCCATCACATTAAATGCGGACAATTGCCTTCCCTGCAAGCGAGACGGTGTGCGCGGGAAAACGAGGGTCTGACAAACCCATGACCTCGACGAGCACGTTACGTTTTGGCTAACGTCAGTCGAGCAGTAGCGCAGAAAAAGGAAAGATTCTTCATCGCCACGCGAAAATTCCGCCACGACGGTTCGGTTTCTCAGAAATCTACCAGGCGAATACGTGTCCGTAATCGACGGATCAGATTAAATCAAAGATGCTTCTCAGGCAAGCTAGCCCAGAAAATGCCTTGAACTACTCAGAGGTTTATCCCGACATGGATATCGCGATTACCCGGTAGAGATAGTTCCTACTCGGGGATATTGTCAACAAAGTACTCGATTTCGCCTACTCAAAGTTGCTTTCCAAAAAGGGCAGATTTCCTACAGAATAGTCATGACCTCACTTCACGTACTGATGGGGGGCTTGACGATGAATAGTATAGTACCCCATATATGAAGAGGTATCCGTATACGATTCCCTGGACTATTGGAATAAGAATACGTATCCGGTAAGGATCCCCAGGAGATAAGGTAACCCCCCGTAAGGAGGAAGGACACCCCTTAAACTAGGAAGTCAATCCCGATGTTTAAGGAAGCCAGAGTTTTACTCAGGCATAAGTCCATGTCCGGTATGCCTGAAGCCTGAAGCCATCCAGAAGCCCCAGCGATTCCCACAAGAAGACCCGCCGCCTCGAAGGAATCGAGCCCCGCGGAACTAATCGAAGTAGACTCCGATTAGGTCTAGGATAGCCATTAACATACACATCCTTTGTAAGATACTCTCTGATCAATATATATGAACAGGACGTAGGGTTGTAACCCTGAAGGAGGCCCGAACCTGTATAGAAAGGGCGTTTCCTTGTCGTCAGATCGCTTGGCCTTGTGCCCTAGGGGTCCCTACCCAACAACAAGTATCTCTGTCTCACGACTACCGTAAGATCGGCGGTTCACCAATCGTCAACACAAGGTATCTGTATTTATCCAAGTACCGTTAGGACAATATCCAATTATAATGATCATTACACCGGTCCACACAAAATGTCAGTCATTTAGCATCACTGACAAGAGTTCTAATGGTTCTCCAAATGAGGGTTGCAAGGCCCCAAGATGATGATATACAGTCCGGTCCTTTCAATAGGGTCACGATTCACATGCAGCTGATAGTGGTAATCGAGTGTTAACTAGTAACCACGATTAGTGATAATGGCTAACCACCAATTATCTGGTGAATGGTGTTGACAGACCAATTTCATCCTCCAGTTGATACTATCACTAGTCTCCTTGTCACTCTTACTCTCTTGTTCAATTTATATTAGGTAAAATTTTCAAATGACATCACAAGGGGAAAATATTACCATATTCTACACATACTAGTAAATATCAGTCCATCGATAATCAACTAGTCCATTGCATGACAAAACTAGTATGTAAGACAGTAAAACAAGTATGTCATGGCAATGTCAACAAGCTCGGCTTGCCTGGGATGAATGATCTTGCTCTTGCTGGTAATCAGAAGAAGATGGATCAAAACCCTCGTCGTAGGATTCTGTTAATTGTCGAAAACGATATCACGATGAGAGAAACGAGTAAGATCAACAAGAATTCAAGAATCGAACGGAGTGAATAAGTATGCAATGCATCTCAGTGGATGACAAGTTAAATTCATAAATTTTTGCCACTGGTTTATGTCGTTTGGATTTGTAGAACAAAATTTATGAATTTTAGGGTAATTTTGATATTTTTAAATATTTGTATGGTCATTCATATTAACTCAAAATTTTTATTAATAGTAGGATATGTGAATGTATTGTTAGCATATGCTACACTCTATGCTAAACAATTTGATATAAAATTCATAATTTTTAGTTTTGAATTGAATTTGTTATGATTTTGCAAGATTGAAATTTGAAAATTGGGGTTTAAAAGGAATTTTTTAGTTCCAATTTTTTTGAATATAGTAGCAGGGATGAACATCATACCATTAAATTCTAAATCTAAAAAATATGAATTTAAAAAATAGAAACAACTCGTTTGGAGTTAGTATGAATTTTCTTCAAATATTTCAAATTTAAACTCTTTTAAATCTTTTTTTATCTTTTTCTCAGTAAAGAAATCATAAAAATTATTTTATTACCTAGCTGGTACCTAGCTCTATAGAATGACATGTGGGGTCCACTGGTCAAGTTGGTTAGTCAACATGGACTAGTCAACCTAACAATGGGGCCCACCTGTCATTGGTTGCCATTTTCTCTATTTTCTTTCTCCTTTATTACTCTTATTTCTTACATGCTGGTCCTGGGTGTCATAGAGACATAAACTCATAGTGTCATTAATGTAATTCTTAATTGAGCTGGTCCACTTGTCATTGAATACTTAAGTATTGATTATGTCAGAAAGCAGTTAATTAAGTCCTAATTGTCAGTTATTAACTCCACTATGTCATTCAATGCAATCAATGATTATGGCATTAATCATCAGGTGTTACAATTATTAAATGTATTAATTATGTCTAAATTTAGTTTATTTTACATTAATTGCTAGTCATTAACTCCTAACTCTAATCATTACTTAGCCCTAATTACTACATGTTCCGACTATCCAGAACTGGATAAAGGTAATGGCTAACCGTTCCATCCGTACGGTTAGACTAGTTAAAATCTCAGTCAGACCAGCGGCGGTCCCACCGAGCTCCGGTGACTGGTGGCGGAGCTCCAGCGAGGCAGCTTAGAGGAGGGTGTGGAGCAGTGAAGCTAGGGCTACTCACCCCAATTATGATGGTGGCGAGGAGGCGGTGGTGCAGCGCTGCGTTGTTAGAGCGGACCGGTGCGGTAGGCAACAGTGGATCTACCGATTGGTGTTCGTCGGCATTGGAGAAGAAGCCGCACGTGGTAGCTTCTTCTTAGAGACCTAGGCACAACAGAAGAGAGGCTGGGTTAGGGAGGAAGGGGGCAAGCCTGGCGATGAGGAACAGGGCAATGAACTTGCCGGCAGCGAAGTATTCGTGTTGCTTAGACACTGGAGACGATGGAGATGGTCGGGAGTTAGGGCTTGTGGTGGACGTGAGGAATGAGGAAAAGGAAGTCACGGGAGATCGGGATGAGGCCTTATCTGCTAGGAAACAAGGCAGGATGGTGGCTGGTGCATGGGGTGGCGGCCACAGGCCCTGCTAGCCAGCGAGGCGGGAAAAGATGGGGCGCCCGTGGGCGTTTTCCGGAAGTGGAAGACAGGGAGGGAGATGAAGGCAGGGGTGGGCATGCAAGTGGAGCTGGGCTTTAGCCTAGTCGAGCGGAAGAGGATGGGGTTGGGCCGAGCGGCCCAATCCGACAGGGGGAGGTTTTATTTTTCATTTCTTTTCATTTTTTTTCAATTTTAGTTTTAGAATTTGAATAAAAGTATTTCAAATAAAGGATTTATATTGATCTCGAGACAAGGTACAAGGGGGTTATCTTGTCCTAGATGGGATCTACAACTAGTCAGAGGTGGTTGTCGAGTTTGATCTTCCCTTCTACTTGCTCGGAAGTCGTCAGGCTAATATTCTGGCTTGATTGTCTAGAGCTTGTCTTCTTGCTCTTCAGCGATCTAAAGCAGCTGTCTTCTCCACAGGCCCTCGGGATCTTTTTATAGAGTGTGCCGATGATCGGTAAACCGCCGATCTTACAGAGTTCGTGGAGGGGAGAGAAAAGAGATAGGGGGATCGTTACGAGTAAGATAACCCATAAATTAGGCCGCTGGGAAGACGATTTATACAGGTTTAGGTCCCCTTTAGGATAATAGCCCTATGTCCTATTAATATATATTGATCTCAGGACAAGGTACAAGTGGGGGCGTCTAGTCCTAGATGAGATCTACAACTAGTCAGAGGTGCTTGTCGAGGACGATCTTCTCTTCTACTTGCTTGGAAGGCGATTTATCTTCTAAGGCTTGCGTAATCCAAAGCAGGTTGTCTATTCAAGGAAGCTTTTCTTCTCTGGAGGCCTTTGGGGTCCTTTTATAGAGGGTACACCATATCGTAAGGGATATGGACACATCTCCGAATATGATTCCACTTTCCTTAAACATTGGGATTGACTACCAAGGAGTCCCGGATATCTACGGGTGGTTTCCTTATCGATGTAGAGTCCTTCTCTGGGATACACTCCTTCTGGGGTAGGTAGGATACTCCATAGTCGTGGTGTATTTGTATATGGATACGATCATCGCATACAATAGTTGTCTACTAGTCATCGTCAGAGGGTATACTGTATCATGGGAGACACGGACTCGTCTCCGAGTAGGACTTCCTCATCCTTAAACATCGGGATTGACTGCCTAGTTTAAGGAGTCCCAGATACCTACATGTGGTTTCCTCAGCGACCTAGAATCCTTCTTCGAGGAACACATCATCTCGGGTAATTAGGGTATTCCTAGGTCTCTGTGTATTTGTATACGGATATTGTCATCGTATACAGTAGTTGTACACTACTCATCGTCAAGTCCCAAATCAGAAAAATATTTATCATAATAGGTAATTAAAATCCATTTAATTTGAATTTTTTTGTAGAATCATTCTAAGACATTTAAGAATTGTAAAAATTATTAAGCTAAGGTGTGGATGGGTTTGATTTTAGGGTTGGCATTCAAGTTGATTTCATGTCCAAATTTTTTGGTTTTTGAATTGAACCATTTTAGATGATGAATATGCATGCATGAGATGATAGAAACTTGGATTTTTACAAGAATATGATTACAAGATTGGGTTGTTACATTATGCGCATCAGATTTTTAAATTCAGAACACTCAGCACTGGTGGTGCCACTGTCCACTCCAACCTACTTCGTCGGAGCAATAAGGTCCGTGGACACCATGCTTTGGAGAGGATCCCAAGGAAAAGTTTTCTCCTGGAGCTCAGGTGGATCGTGTGCCACAGTGACCTCTTCGTAAAGCTTTAGAGGCTCGGCCTCTTTAGCCTCTGAGGTCATTGTGGGGGCGGTTGGGTCACTGGCCTTACTCCCTTTTAGTGAGGTGGTCGGTGGTGAAGCTCTTGGAACAACATGAAGAAAACCCCTACATGGACCATGCAATAGTGTCAAACTGCGAGAAGACATAGGAAATGTCAATTACAAAATTGAATGAGTTTTACAACTGCGACACCATAGTCAGATGAGGTTGCTTCTTACTTGATCTTGAAGGAGGTTCTACTTGGTCTCTTCCAAGTCTGGATCCTCGGAAGGAGCCTCTCCCGTCGCCTCGGGGACTACCTCTGCTACCGCGATGAGAAACTGGGAAGGAGTAGGCATAGTTTTTCTTGCGGAATGTATCAAGTGCTCCTCCTCCTTTGACTTCTCACTCGATCCTTTTACCTTGACAAGCATGAAAAGGCAATGTTTACCTTTCGGTTCTTGTTAAGGAGGACACCTCCTCATTGAATTAGGAAGGGTGAACATATCCGCTGGTACCTTATCCTTCAAGATCTTGTGCTTCCAGGTCGTGGATGCTATGGTTTCCCCCTTTTGGCTCAATCGAAGAACCACTAGAAGCCTTGGACCTAGTGGTGGTTTTGGCGCACGTCTTCTAAAGCTTCCTTGGGAGGGGGGAAGATGGCTTTTGAGAGATCAATGTCCTCACTAGGCCTTTTCTTTTCCTAAGGCCTACACAAATGAAGTTGTCACGAAACATGCCAGAATTGGTAAGTGAGGGAACAAATGGAACTCAAAACACTAAATCAAGAGGATTCCTTGTGAGTAAGTGACTTATTGTGCATGTCTGACTTTAGGTTGAATACTTCATCTTGAAAACTCTTTTGGTCGACTTCTTCTCCTCCATTACCGTTGGTGCTTCCCTCTCTCGGCCGCTTGCCCCGGACGGTCTCTACTCAGTGAGCAGCATCATTCTCCTAGTCACTGGAGGTTGATGATCCATGGTTAGCAAGGAAGTAGAAGAACGAGAAACTACAAGCGTCGTGGGGATCGGGATGAAAGGTTCCACCTCTCCATCGGTTTTTATAGCCAATGGGGTTAAGATGTTGTACGCTCGGGGGTGGAAGAAACCACAAGCAGTTAAATCCTATTACTCCTTCGTCTCCCACATCATATTTAAAATTCCGCTCTTTTGGTGATGTGACTAATCGTTGCGCCAGGGAGCTCAATGCTTAGCCCACATGCACCTGGTGCATTGCGTCACCACGTATATTACTATTCTGAGGATGCTTTTATATGAAGTCATCATTACTAGTGTGTTACTCTCCCAAGGCTATACTAACATCAGTCACAGTACAATGTTACTCTCCCAAGGCTATACTAACATTAGTCACAGTACAACAGTAGAGCATCTTTTGACTCTGAGTGCTGAGCACTTGGACTAGGTGTTTTACCCACTCTCACATGATAGTGTACTCTTTTTCCTTTGCTTTGGTTTTTTCACACTGGGTTTTTTCGAAACAAAGTTTTTGATGAGTCATCGTGCGGAACAACCACCGTTCCATTTTCCATAAATGACCAACCTGCCGAAGAAGTTGTTGCGAGTTATACATCCAAGGAGACCTCCCATGGATGATATTATTGGCTTACTCAAGCCTTAAGAGAAATTCATTATCCTTTTAGGGGTTGGGGGCTAGCTGATGACGATCGTTGACCAAGTCATCGATTAAGTTTTACTATCGACTAAAAGGCCTAAGCCCAATTACTAGACTCGTTCCAGTTAGGATCAGCCTAGGAGCTCTTCCCCCATGACCTCTTAGAGGTCGTGGGTGCGGTTAACCTTGTGCTTCAGTTCTACGCGCACATGAGGAGTGTCGATGTATGGTATACGGGGGGTACTCGTACAGCACGTACTTATACGGTAGCGGGGTGGAAGCTCAGGTCAACTTGGTACTTCAACACCGATTTACCTAGGTTCAGGCCCCCGAGTTGGGTAATAGCCTTACGTCCTGCCTTGATCGGATTGATATACGATATCGAGTAGATGATTACAAGGGGAACTCGGCGAGTTGAGGACTCGACGAGATTGGCTTACAGGGGGAACTCGACGGTTGAGGAACTCGGCGAGATCGGTTTCGAGGCTAAAGGCTCTCGAAGGTGGCTAGTCGACTATGGCTATGGGATCAAATGCAGCCTGTGGCTCCCCCCTGGAGGGGTCTTGTGCTCCTTATATAGGCGGAAATAAGGCGGTAACCTTGTTGTGAGTCCTCGTAGTACATGAGTTGGACTCCTTCTTAACGGCATATCTCGAGTCCTTGTAGTACACGAGTTGGACTCCGATCTCGATCAGGACTCACCGACTTGAGGTCCACACTTCCTCCTGATCGGGCCTTTGGGCCACATCTTTCCACTGGGGCCCAGTAAGGAACTTCACGGGCCTTATACGGTAGTAGCACTACCCATCATCAAAGAGCAACTACCCCAGATCTAGACAACAACACGTGACACCATCTTGGATATGCTCGATGGTTGGAGAAGTCCTTGTGGTTCTCGTCCTGACAGTAGTTGGTGCAAAAAGACAAGCAACCGCTAATTGTACTGGTATAAAACCCAACCTTCGCGCCATGATGGATATCGCATAACACATAGAAAACACACAAGACATTACTTGTAACACACACTCTGTACGTCATCCATCGATCAATACAGAGCCATTTTTTATTCATTCTATTCATCCCAGGTGATCCTTACGCTGTGATATCTCTGCTGATCTCTGGGATGAGATTCTCGATCGTCGACACTTGGCGATATCCCCGTCGAGCTCCTCGCCTTTTGGTACGGCCGTTAGCACGGTTGCGAGGCGGTCGGCCAGGGTGATCCCTCACGTGTGCTCAAGGCACCCAACGTCAAGGTTATCTTCTTCAGTTGTCTCCGAGGTACTGAACTTCTTCTTAGAATATCGGGTCACTGCGTCTCTACTCTGGGCAAGCGATGCCTCGGCTTCAGCGAGATTTTACTTACGTGGGGTCATAGCTTTTTACGTTGGCTAGGTTCCCCATGGGCGGCACCACTGTTATCGTTATGGAAACAACACAGAAGAGGGGGTGTCGATGGCTCGATGGCTATGTCGCAATGGTAATGGGTCGTGTACGATGGCTTTATTAGAAGGTCACCATACACTCGATAAAGTGAGACATTTCGATATTTTTTGAATAGGTTTGACCACCTAGTGGAGCTCGGCCTAGTCCTATGTCGAGAGAGGAGCTCCATACATGATTTGGCCAGTGGCTTAGGCCGTTGACGACTTCCCAAGGTCAGCTATATAGCTCCTTGTCCACGACGTGAAGCTCTAGGCCTCCCTACATGATATTTCTCATTTATTAGATGTATTTTACATCTCGGGGAGAGGGAATGAGGTTTATATAGGTAAGAGCCACATGACAAATGATCAATAGGTGTCCTTGAGGGATGAGTAAGAGAAAGGTCATTAGATAAAAATCAGTCTATGATGGAGTAAGAAAGTGGGGTAGTATATGGTTCATGACGTACTAGCCTACTCATATATCTCTTAAACTCATTGACTTGCCTTGATTTTGTTTTGATTTGACTTTGTTGCCACGTATATACCACATAGGGTATCATGAGTCGGTCCATATGAATAATTATATCCCATCACTGATTATATTAACATGACACCAAAATACCAAATGCAACTTTCTAAAAAGTATTGTTCGAGGTCAACCGGATATGATGTTCTCAAACAAGTTGGTACAGCGTAGCTCCTTTTGTACGCTGCTACGCATTCATCTATGCGCTAAACGTTGCTTGAGCGTGTCATCTTCCCCCGGACAGATCAGACAACGTGCCGTAGCTCGTCGCGGACGTGGCCGTGGACGTCGGATTCCACGTGACATACGAGGCGAGCCCGTCCTCCTGCAGCTCCGGAAGCGGCAGGCTGCCGTCCAGGTACTGCACGACCTGCAGCATGCTCGGCCTCGCGACGGGCAAGAGCTGCGTGCACAGCAACCCCAGCTTCAGCACCAGGCTCACCTCGCCAGCGTCGTACTCCCCATGGAGCCCTGCATCCGCGCAGTCCACGAGCGACGCGCTGGACTGGTATCGCCCGAGCACCCAATCCACGAGCAGGACGCGACTGTCGCGTTCGTGGCCCTCGATGGGCCTCCGCCCGCAGGCGACCTCCAGGAGGAACACGCCGAACGCGAACACGTCGGTGAGTGGAGTGGCCTTGGAGGTGCGCGCCAGCTCGGGGGCTAGGTACACGATGGTGCCGACGACCCGTGTGGTCTGCGGGTTAGCGCCGTGGTCGTAGAGCCTCGCGAGGCCGAAATCGCCCAGGCGTGCGCTCATCTTCTCGTCGAGGAGTACATTGCTTGCCTTGATGTCCCGGTGGATGATTACCTGCGTACAGTTGTTGTGGAGGTAGAAAAGGCCCTGCGCGATGTCCTTGATGATCTGAAACCGCGTACACCAATCCAAGGCAGGTTTTATCTCGCGGTCGTACAAGAACTTGTCGAGACTGCCATTGGGCATGTACTCGTACACCAGAAGGAGCTCGCCTTTCCGCCGGCAGTAGCCGAGCAGCCGCACGAGGTTCCGGTGCTGGAGGCGACCAATGCTCGTGATCTCGGCGACAAACTCTTTGATCCCTTGTCTCGAGTCATGTGACACCCTCTTCACAGCTACCTCAGTGTTGGATGCCGGGAGCACGCCCTTGTACACCCTCCCGAATCCTCCTACGCCGAGTAGCTGCCTGCCTGTGCCTGTGAACCCACCGGTGGCACAAAACAAGTCCTTGTACGAGAACCGGTGCGGTCCAAACTCGTCCTCCCAATCCTCACGCAGTTCGGCGTACTTGATCCGCCTCCACCCAAACACGAACACCGCGGTGACCACGGCTAGGACGAACACGACGATGCCAATTGGCAGCACTATCTCCAGGACCTTGTTGAGCTGACCTCCTCCACCGTGAGCTAGGGGCAACTTGGGCAGCTTGGAGTAGTCGAGTGGCGGAGCCGATCCGTTCAAGGAAAAGCTCCAGCCAAGAACGCAGTGCAGTGAAAACATGTCGCCCAAGGAGGAGGCAAAACCAATGTAGGCCGTGTTCGTGATCACCTTCGAGAGGTCGACGACATGTGAGATCAGAGGTTTCTTGGGCTTGGGCACACGCGCGGGAGCTAATGTCACATTGATCTTCATGCTCTGGCTGTCGTAGTCCACCCACACCTGCATGGCCTTGCCGCTCATCAGGCTCAAGACATGGAACATGCCGTTTTTGTTGTCGTCGTAGTAACCGGCCGAGGCGGCCTTGACGGACCTTAGCCCGTTGATGTCGATGCCGACGTGGTTGCTGTCCATGTCTTCCAAATACACGTTGCGCAGGGTGTCGAGCTCGACGGCGAAGTTATGGTTGGCGGCTTTCCCGACATTACGGGTGTTGAAGAGACCAAAATATTCGCCCGGGAATTCGGCAGAGAAGTTCTTGGTCGGAGCAATGAAGAAGGCGAGACCGTAGGCGTTCACCTCGGCATACTCGGAGAGGATGGCGAACACGAAAGTGGTCGAAAAGGATAGCACCCTGGTGGCGTTTGGCGACGCATGGAAATGGAGTATGGGTGGGTAAACGCCGTGGCCTTTCATTTGAAATGTGCCGTTAGTGAGCACGAGGACGCCATCCGGGGTGACCATGGCCGAGTCGTCGACGGTGAGGTTTGCGCCGGTGAAGCCGTTGAAGACGAACTCGGTAACATCGCCTGAGGAGTACAAAAGGTGGAGGCTAAAGCAGAGGAGGAAGACAAGAAGCGACATGGTGGCTGTACCGTGTAGCGAAACTTTGGCTGCTTCAATGATAAGCGTCCAATTCCAGAGAAATTAGATGTTGATCGAGTATTGTTCACATAGCTTGTAGCACTTGCCGGCAGTGGTACATGAGGTGGTGAAACGGCACGGCGCCGTTAGCGTGGGCAAGTGCAGAGCGTACTGTCTGAACCAAAGATACTTATACCAAGCGATGACTCATATATATCAATTTACTTGGGGAGAAAAACTAAACGCACGGTGGATGTCAATTGGAACAAGGTGCATGGACGGCAGTAGTTGGGTTATTACTTGTCGAGATTGCCTGGAACGCAGGGAACATGTCGTGATGGTGGGACATGTCGAGACTACCTGGAACGCAGGGACGAAAAACCAAGTCGGACTTGACTGACTTGTTGACCGAGACTGGCATAACTGTTGGTGGCGCATCTTCTTCACTCGGCCATCGCGCAGGACAGGAGGTCAGGAGCCAGTCACCTGTGCCGCGCTTTGCGCTATTTCTGCCGAGCTACGCAGCGTGCGGGCCGTTTCCGTTCTTTTTACAGCCTTCCAAGCCAACACCGGGCAGCGCCAGCTCTCTGCCTACGCCGCGTGCGCACCGTAGGCCGCAAAAACGGTAGGCGGCGCCCTTGAGGCCTGCATAAGTTCGCGTAGCCGGTCTTGCGCGCTTCCACCAGGCCCAGATGGGTATCGGCCGCATGGGCATCCATCTAAGTAGACCGCTTTGCTTGCACGTTCTCACCGTGCTGGATTGGAACAGCGTATTGGCCTTTTCTGTTTACCAGGCCCTTGCCACCTGTCGGATCCACTTGGGACATATGTAAAGCTGCAACTCGGGCCATGCCGGCATGGCACGAGCCCGGTGTGCCTCAGGCTGGAGCTTGGCCATGCCGGCACGGCCCTCTTACCCGCCGTGTCGTGCCGTGTCGGCATGGTGAGCCACAGTCGAGGCCCAAACACGGCCCGGTGTCCCACCATGCCGCCTCCTGGCCTTGCCAGCATGGGCATGCCACGGAGAACGCCCGAGCTCCCATGTGCTGCAGCCGGGCCACTAGGCGGTGGAAGCGTGGGGAGGACGGAGGAGTGCCACCGGGTGCTGCACGCGGTGGAGGCGGACCGAGCCAGGCAGTGGCGCATGCGAGGAGATAAGAGGGAGGTAGAGCGGCGGCGGCGGGAGAAGGGTGCGCGGGGCGCGGCGCACCAGTGGCGGAGAGAGGAGGGCAGGGCGGAGGCGGAGTTTGTGGTGGTGGCAGACAGTCGACGGCGTGCCCGAAGAGGAGGGAGGCGGGGAGTTGGGGAAGAGAAGGCGGGAGGAGGGAGGCGGGGCGCGGGGGAATTTGGGGGCGGGTGACGATGGCATAGCACCCGTGTATCGTCAAGGAGGACAAAGCTGGCCCTCTGGACACAGGATGAGTCAGGCCGACTACTCAGAGTTCGACTTCTATACGGGGGCGCCTCATCGACTTGGAGTACAAGACAGGGATAAGTACCTACCTGGCAACCTCGGATTCAGTTGTAACTAACTAGGAAATCAATCTGTAGACCGATCTGGACTCTTCTAACCTTACCCCGGCCGCCTATATAAGGTCATGTAGGGGCCTTCCGATCGGTAGATCCACACGAGGCAATATACGTTCTTGTATTCTCATATTCACATAGCCCTAGCAACCTAGAGATCTATTCTCGAGGTCTTGCGGCACTTGGGATACAAGCAATACCAACCACCAAACACAGGACATAGGGTATTACCTCTTCTTGAGAACCTGAACCTGCCAAAACTTTGTCTCCCGTGTGCACCCATCTGGATCTGCTGTGCTAACGCTGCCCTATATTCAATATTGCCGGATCTAAACACCGACAGTTGGCAAGCTAGGTAGGGGCTGTGCGCATTGATCCATCTGGACAAGTCCAGATGGGTTTCTTCAACAACTACGACGACTTCGTTCCGGGCAGCATCATGAGATTCGCTTCCATGGATGTTGTCCCCGATCCAGGACAGCTTCTCCGATTTGGAAAGCTGGACTTCATCGCTGACAAGATCGGTAATCTTCACCTCTACGACTCGGCTTCCCGCCAATCAGCGGAGGCTTCATCACCATCTTCACTCGGACTCACCCCTGAGTCCACGTCTTTGGCTCCTCTCCACAAGGATGAATTTAAGCCAAAGTTGGATCTGCTGTCTGAACACGGGTTCTCACCCGTCGAGTAGGGATCCCGACTGGTTGGCGTAATCGAGTCCCTCCTACCCCTCCTTGAGTACGACTCGGACGGCTTCGAGAGCTCAGGAAGCCACCATCCTTCTCGGGAGGTCTTCATGGCTAACCGTAATGTGCTGGTCAACAACGACGACCAACTCATCCCCATCGAAAATCAGACTCCTGAGCAACTAGCAACCACTCGGCTCCGCTTTCTTGCCAAGGAGGAGGCACTGGCTGAGCAGCAAACCGCGCTGGCTCGCCAGCGCGAAGAAAGAGAACGCAACGAGGACATGCGAGATCGTGGACGCCAGGTCCACGATGCATTCCGCATGCGTGAAAGGGATGGCGTCCCGATATTTCTGCTCCCCAGTCACGCTGCCACAGTGGCGGCACGTGCCATTAATGTCCCTAAGGGCACCCCGGGTCACGACGAAGTCCGGCGACTCCGGATCCTAGTGGAGGAAACAGCCCTCCAACAGGCCGAGATCTCCGGGGACTGCACAGGTTCCTCTACGAGTGCCAGGAGCCGGTGTTTTTCTCCTCCAGGGAACCCGCGGGCTGCAGGGGGTCACCGTGCCAACCTCGAACGTCATTACCCCGCCGGATTGGTTCGCAGCCGACTCGGACCGGATCGTGATGCACGGGGTACTATTGCTGCAAGAAACCGCGCCTGCTACGGCGCAAGACAAAAGGATCACCCTGCTGGGTCAGTACGTAGCCGACTCGGACCAAACCATGACGCGCGGAACACCCTCGAGGCCCGACAAAACGTTCGTCGGGACTCAGGGAGAGACAATCGCAGTGGTCACCACGGAGACAGCAGTGATAGCCGCACTACCAGCCGGCGTAGCTCTCCAACTCATTCTGGCATGGCCTACGTGGGCCCCAAGGCGTTCAGATCTCGCATCCGCGATGTTGTTTTCCCGCCACGATTCTGAGTCACCAGCGTCGACAAGTACACTGGCGAGACTCGGCCAGATATCTGACTGGCCGATTACCACACGGCGTGCAGAACCAATGGTGGCAACGACTACGTTGTGATTCATTACCTGCCCCTGTTTCTAGCCGACTCAGCTCGAGCCTGGCTTACCAGCTTGTCTCAGGGCTGTATCCAATCATGGGCCGACCTTGAAACCCTCTTCGTGAACAACTTCGAGGGCACCTACAATAAGCCCGGGAATACATGGGACCTCCACAGTTGTACTCAAGAGGCAGGTGAAACCCTCAGAGTACATCCAATGCTTCTCTAAAAAGAAGAACTCTCTACCAGAAGTCCGGGAAGGTGACGTCATCAGTGCCTTCTCCAAGGGCGTTCGGAGCATTGACCTCATTCACAAGATCGCGCACAAGAATCCTCAAACTGCGCGCGAACTCTTCGACATCGCCAACAACTTCGCTACTGGCGAAGAAGCTGTTCGCAGCGCGACCAAGGACGATAATGGAAAGGGCAAGGCTCCTGAGTCTCCCAGGAGGAAAGATCGTCCCGAGTCGTCCAGGAAGAAACACCGGAAGCACAAGAGCGAAGACCTCGTTGCCGCGGCTGAGCGCGCCCCGCAGCGTCGCCCTCAGCGCGGCAATGCAACCTTTGAGGAGATGATGAGTCAGCCGTGTCACTTCCATGGACCTAAATCTAACTATATCACGCGCGACTACAATCTCCTAAAGAACTTGAACGAACCTTTCGCCCCTAACCGGAACAAAAAGGATCCTCCTCCGGGTGAGGGCGACGAATTCCCAAAGAAGACCGCGTGTCTTATGATCTTCGGCGGCCTAACTGGCTACGAGTCAAAGCGTCGCCAGAAGCTCACCGATCGTGAGGTCAACTCGATTGGGCCGGCTGTACCCCAATACCTGTGATGGTCCAAGTCCGTAATTTTTTTCGGTCGCTCGGGTCACCCAGACTACATATCACACCCCGGAAGGTTCCCCTTGGTGGTGGACCCAATTGTCTGCGGCGTCTGCCTCACCAAGGTCCTCATGGATGGAGGGAGTGGTCTGAACATCCTCTACGTCAAGACCTTGGACGACATGAAGATCTCCCGCTCAAAAATCAAGCCCACCAGTGCACCCTGCCATTGGGTCATACCGGGCAAGATGGCAAGACCACTCGGGCAAATCAGCTTGCCTGTCACCTTCGGTACTCCTGACAACTTCCGGACTGAGACCCTCACCTTCGAGGTCATCAACTTCCCAGGCTCGTATCATGCCATCCTGGGGTGTCCCTGCTACGCCAAATTTATGGTTGTTCCCGGCTATGTCTGCCTGAAGCTCAAGATGTCGGGTCCCCACGTGGTAATAACGGTGCAAAACAGCTTGCAGCACGCTTACACGTGTGACCTGGAAAACTGCAACCTTGCCGCGACCCAAATCGCCGCAGCCGAGCTTGACAGCCTCAAGTCGGCCGTGGTTGAGGAAGCGCCCTCGACTAAAAAAGCTTCAGCAGCGACATTGTTCCAGTCGGCACGGGACACCAAGGCAGTCCAGCTCGATCCGGAAGACTCCTCCAAGATGACGCAGATCGGGACTGCGCTCAGCGATAAATAGGAAAACGTGCTCATCAATTTCCTTCACGACAACCGGGATATCTTTGCATGGACATCTTCTGACATGCCGGGAGTCCCAAGGGAGGCTGCCGAGCACTCTTTGAACGTTCGGTCGGACACTAAGCCGGTCAAGCAGCGCCTACGCCGTTTTGCTGAGGATAGGTATAGGGCAATAGGAGAAGAGATAGCCAAGCTTCTGTTAGCTGGTTTTATCAAAGAAGTATATCATCCCGACTGGTTAGCGAACCCAGTTCTTGTTCGTAAAAAGAATGAAAAATGGAGGATGTGCGTTGATTACACGAGTCTCAACAAAGCATGTCCCAAAGATCCTTTTACACTACCTCACATCGACCAGGTGATCGACTCCACGGCCGGCTGCGAAATTTTATGTTTTCTCGACGCCCACTCAGGCTACCATCAGATCAAGATGAAGGAGGACGACAAGATCAAGACATCGTTCATCACTCCATTCGGGGCCTTCTGCTACGTCTTCATGCCTTTCGGCCTAAAGAACGCCGGCGCCACGTACCAACGATGCATGCAGCACTGCCTCCAGGAACAGATCAGCAAGAACGTGCAGGCCTATGTCGATGACGTGGTGGTCAAGTCCGAGAAGAAAGCAGATCTCCTAACCGACTTGGAGGAAACTTTCTCCAACCTTAGGCGATTCAGCATGAAGCTCAACCTAGAAAAGTGCATGTTCGGAGTGCCTTCGGGAAAGCTACTCAGTTTCATCGTTTCCGAACAGGGAATTGAGGTTAACCCGGAGAAGATCGACGCCATCGTCAAAATGGGGCCACCAAAAAGCCTCAAGGATGTCCAACGGCTCACCGGGTGCATGGTGGCCCTCAGCCGATTCATCTCCCGACTCGGGAAACCAGATGCCACTCGGGAATTCAGTCGAGATTCATGGTATGTCCCCCGCTGGGCTATCAACCGGTCTCCATCCGCTGGAAATGACTGGATACCACCAAAACTTACCCGTTATTAACTCAACCGCCATGATATTCCTGCCCTATGGGTGAATATTACTCGGCTTATTATCTCCACTCTATAGGAGTTCTATGAGTCCCTCACAATCTTCTTGCAGGCAACAAAAAGGGCGCGCCTAAGCAGATGCTACTCGAAAAAAAGGAAGGAGGCAAAGGCACTCGGCTTGGGCGTTATCATGACGAACTGCAGTCAGATCATGAAGGACTCGGGGGCTACTGACGATGGCATAGCATCCGGGTATCGTCAAGGAGGACAAAGCCGGCCCTCCGGACACAGGATGGGTCAGGCCAACTATTCAGAGTCCGACTTCTACACGGGGGCGCCTCATCGACTTGGAGTACAAGACAGGGATAAGTACTTGCCCGGCAACCCGGGATTCAGTTGTAACTAACTAGGAAATCAATCTGTAAACCGATCCGGACTCTTGTAACCCTACCCTGGCCGTCTATATAAAGTCGGGTAGGGGCCTTCCAATCGGTAGATCCACATGAGGCAACATACGTTCTCGTATTCTCATATTCATATAGCCCTAGCAACCTAGAGATCTATTCTCGAGGTCTTGCGGCACTCGGGATACAAGCAATACCAACCACTAAACACAGGACGTAGGGTATTACCTCTTCTTGAGGGCCTGAACCTGCCTAAACTTTGTCTCCCGTGTGCACCCATCTGGATCTGCTGTGCTCACGCTGCCCTATATTCAATATTGCCGGATCTAAACACCGACAGCGGGGTATTAGGAATTTGAGTACGGGCCAGGGAGGGCTCGGGTGAGGTGCCGGCCCGAGCACGACCCGCGTAAATCATCGGCACGGCCCAACCCGGGCCTTCGTGCCATGCCAGCCCAGACGAAGCAATGGTTTATCCAAATTTCAATAAAAATAAAAGCCTATTTTTAATCCGTTTGTGAGAAAGCGTGAAAAGAGTCAAGAGACTTGAATTTTGGATTTCAACAGTCATAATTATATGAATTGTACATAGGAATTCGAATTAGCCAATAAATTGGCTATCGTCTTTTCAATATAAATTATTGCAATGCCCGCACAATTGTTGTGCCGTGACGTGCGGGCCTCCAGGCCGTGCAAGCCGGGCTTAGGGTTGGCACGGAAAAGTCTGTCCCGAGTCCCAGCTTTAGACATATGCATGGCCAATGGTCTCTGCAGCTCGTTTTCTGAACGCTCGCAATTCCCTCAGAGAGAAAAAAAGAAGAAGAAGAAGAAGAACGCTCGTTAGTCGTCACTTCTGGTAGGTCCCTAAAAAATGATAACTTTTCTGGTAGAATAGTATCACTTTCTTGGCCTCAATTTTCCAAGGAGGGATAAATCATCATTCAGACAGACAAATCTAGACCAACTATTCCGGCGGTTCAAAGAAAAATCTGGACCAATTATTCCTTTTGCAAGCCAAATCTTCCAATTTGGACACTACCCGGACAGCGACTGGCTCTAGTATTATCTCCGTAGCATTAGCCATTACAATGCTCTTGAGCTTTCGCCTGCTCTCCTGCAGTAGTCTGGTCTCTGATGAGGACGATCACATTGTGTTTCTGCTGCCATGCTGGACTAGGTAGAGGAGATGTCGCTGTTTATCCTTTTAAAGAATTTTCTCTTAGCACGGACCAACTGCATGGACATTTGACTTGTCAAATGATACACTTCTATACAGAATTAGTATTTTCCAATTCCACTGTCTGAGTAGTACTACAGTTTTACCAGACATATTTAGATTTTACGACCAACCAGCCCTTTTCTAGTGATAAACTAGCAAGTACCCTAAAAACAGGCCACTAGCTCTGACATTGCTTGCTAATGATACTCATGACATCCAATCAACATCTCCACAACACAAGCTCTGACTGTCATCTCCCAACGGAGAGGCCACTTATTGTGCCCATGCTCATCATCCCCACCGACGATGGATGCGACGCCGACACGACAAATGAGTCGAACCCTTCACTCTCCATTAGAGCTAGCAAACTAAAGCTCATCTGTGTTGGTGTCAGCTCAGGAAACGGCATGTCTCTTTCAAGATACTGCATGACTTGCCGCATGCTAGGCCTTGCACTGGGCGACGGATGCGAACACAGCAACCCTAACTTCAACGCTAGGATCACCTCTTCAGCGTCATAGTCGCCAGAGAACCTTGCATCAACTACCTGGACGAGTGATTCCTTCTGCAAATGCTCGAGCACCCAGTCGACCATCATGAGCCGGTTGTCTTCCATGGCTTGCTCGACGGGTCTCCTCCCGCAGGTGACTTCGAGAATGAAAGAACAAAGGCCACTGTTAGAGATAATTATAGATAGGTTGTTTAAACCATCGTGTACTCTCCGATCAGTTGAAGATAAAACTGATTTGGTTCCTATCTTGATTAGCAAGTTGTTTATTGTAACAACCTGTAACAGTTTATGTGCCGCATAGCACATGAATATAAATAGACTCCATGCGGCTCGCTGTTGTCGGCGAGTAGAAACGCTTCACGACGTTTAATATGGTATCAGAGCTAAGAGGTCTCGAATTCAAGACCCAGTTAACGCAATATTTATAAAAATATTTGCGGCCTACATCGATCCCACGTCTAAGGCCTAGAGGAGCCTAGACGTGAGGGAGAATGTTGAAATATATTACCCTCCTTTCTCCATCAGCTTAAGCTTATTCGCGACAACTACCTCCTGTGGAAGGCACAGGTACTTCCGGCACTGCGTGGCGCGCAGATGACCGGCCTCCTCGACAGCTCTGAAGCCGTGCCATCCAAGACGGTGGCCATCACGATGGAGGACAAGACGCCGGGCATAGCGCCCAACCATGCGTATGCGTCGTGGCTCGCAAGGGATCAGCAGGTTCTGAGCTACCTGCTGAATTCACTCTCCAAGGAGGTGCTCATGCACGTTCTCGCCATGGAGCACGCCGCCGATGTCTGGGCTGCCATAGGAGCGATGTTCTCCTCGCAGTCCCGTTCTCGGGTCACGAACCTGAGGATCGCCCTCGCCAACACGAAGAAAGGTGGCATGACCACTGCCACCTACATCTCCAAGATGAAAGGCATCGGCAATGAGCTCGCTGCTGCCGGGTGCCCTCTCGACGAAGAGGAGATGATCTCCTACATCCTGGCGGGCCTCGACCACGACTACGATGCCCTCGTAGCTACCGTTGGCATCTTGCCCACTTCGATGTCTGTAACTGAACTTTTTGCGCAGATGTCCAGCTACGACCAGCGCATGGAGATGCTCGGCGCACCCACAGGAGGGGGTTTCCAATCCTCCGCCAACGCTGCTGCTCATGGACACAGCGGGTCCTACCCTCACGGCAGGGAGAACCGCGGTCGTGACAATCACTAGTACAGCAATCGATATCCGAGGCGGTTCAAATAGCACATCCGAGGCAGTTATAGCACCCGCCTCCACGGAGTGGTCACGGATATGGGGGCACATATCGGAGACGATTATTCAACCGCCTCGGATATCAGCTATCCGAGGCGGTTGCAATTATTCAACCGCCTCGGATACTGCCGGGTAGGGTTTCACTAAAACGGTTGTAACTTTTGCATATGGTGTCCGTTTTGGGTCCACGACCACTCAAAATGACCGTATCGACAAGGCGCATCTAAAAAATCTACTCGTCTTTAGACCTGTACAATTTTTCACCTCCAAATTCACCCTCTAAGACTGACTTTTGCCCCTCCGAATGAAACGTCGCCTCTTCCGACCCTCCGTTGAACTTCTTCCCGAGCTCCAAATGCAGTAATTTTTGTGGATTCCGAATCGTGAGGAGTAGAGCTACTAGAAAAAATACGAGGAAAAATTTTAAAAATAAAAAATTTCAATCCAAATTCGGCCCCGAACGAATAATTGCCGCTACCGAACCCTCTGTTCCCTCCGTTGAACTTCTTTCCGAGCTCCAAATGCAGTAATTTTTGTGGATTCCGAACCATGAGGGAGTAGAGTTACTACAAAAAAAAATACGAGCAAAAATTTTAAAAATAAAAAATTTAGGCACTAGTAGAAAACGAGCCAAAAAAGACACAAATCTTGACTTGGGAGGGTCTTGCTTACCTCAAATCGAAGCGAAACTGCCATGAAGCCTCCACCTTATTCCTACCGGAAGAATGATGGGAAGAGAAGAGCCTCCTTGCGATGGGAATGGTGAGAGGAGAAGGAATGTTGAAGGGAGGAGAGTAGAGTGGAAGGGAGAAAGAAAATCTGGATCTGGCCTCTCCCTATGCACTGAATCGAATATATAGTCCTCTGCCATAGGCACTGAGGGAAAAATTTTAGGTTTTAAAATTTTGAAGTTGGCGGGATTCTGAAATTTTGGGTTTGAACACATCCGAGGCGGTTGTAAATATATAACCGCCTCGGATATGCACCTTATCCGAGGCGGTTGGATATTTACAACCGCCTCAGATATAATTCGAGGCGGTTGGATATTTACAACCGCCTCGGATATAATTCAAGGCTTATCCGAGGCGGTTTCTTCCGAAATCCTTATCCGAGACGGTTAGATATTTACAACCGCCTCGGATATAATTCAAGGCTTATCCGAGGCGGTTTCTTCCAAAATCCTTATCCGAGACGGTTAGATATTTACACCTCGGATGAACGATTCTGTACTAGTGAATGACTGTGGCAACCGTGGCGACAAAGGGGGGCGTAACCCTCCAACTGGTGGCCGCGCATGCGGCCGAGGACGAGGGCGCACATCACGCCCCGACATGGCTTGTCAAATTTGTGACAAGCCTGGCCACTCTGCCAAGGATTGCTGGTGGCGTTACAACAACGACAACGACGAGTACGAGGAAAAGGGGGCTCATGCCGCCTCCTATGGTGTTGATACCAATTGGTATACGGACACCGGCGCCACCGACCACATCACTGGAGAACTTGACAAGCTAACGTTCCATGAGAAATACAAGGGCCACGATCAAGTTCACACTGCCAATGGTTCAGGTATGGAGATTAGTCATGTTGGTCATGCAACTGTTCATAACCCTGTTCAAAATCTGCATCTTAAAAATGTTCTCCATGTTCCTAGCGCCTCAAAGAACCTTGTTTCTGTTCATCTTCTTGCCTCTGATAATAACGCCTTCTTAGAATTTCACCCAAATTTCTTTTTGATAAAGGATCAGGCCACGAAGAGAACAATTCATAGAGGCAAGTGCGTGGGTGGTCTCTATCCACTCATCTCGTCATCCTCAAAGTCCAGAAAACAAGCTTTTGTCGCCACCAAGCCCTCTCAAGCGAAGTGGCATAGTCGCCTAGGTCATCCGTCGTCTTCATTGGCAAACAAGTTCTTAGCAAAAATAAACTTCCCTGCACTAAGGAGTCGAGTCTTGAATCTGTGTGTGATCCATGTCAAAAGGCCAAGAGTCATCAGCTACCCTATCCTACATCCACCAGTGTGTCGACTGTCCCCTTACAACTTGTCTTCTCTGATGTTTGGGGTCCAGCTCTCACTTCTGTTGGGAGGCATTCATATTATGTAAGCTTCATTGATGACTATAGCAAATTTACATGGATATATCTTTTAAAGAAATGATCTGATGTCTTTCAAGCTTTTATGAATTTCCAAAAACTTGTTGAGCGCAAGCTTGATCAAAAAATTGTCACTATGCAAACAGACTGGGGAGGCGAATATGAAAAATTGAACGCCTTTTTCCAAACGCAGGGCATTTCTCATCATGTTTCTTGCCCACACGCCCATCAACAAAACGGCTCCGCCGAGCGCAAACATCGCTGTATTGCTGAAGTCGGTCTAGCACTGCTAGCCAATGCATCAATGCCGTTGAAATTCTAGGATGAAGCCTTCTTAACTGCCACTTACCTTATAAATTTGCTCCCAAGCGAAGTCATTAATCTTGAGACACCCATCAAACGCCTACTCAACATTACGCCAGATTATTCAGCTCTCCGAGTCTTTGGTTGTGCTTGCTGGCCCAACCTTCGCCCATACAACACACGCAAGCTTGCTTTTTGTTCCAAGCGTTGTGTTTTCCTTGGCTATAGTCCCCTTCATAAAGGCGTTAAGTGTCTAGAAGTATCCACTGGTAGGGTCTATATCTCCCGAGATGTTGTCTTTGACGAGGCAGTTTTTCCCTTTGCATCATTACACCCAAATGCCGGAGCTCTCCTACAACGTGAAATTCTTTTGTTTCCTTCTTCTCTTCGCAATTTTGATCATGGGGGCGACAGTTGTAATGATTTCATGACTAACCCTAACGCTGCTAGACATGCCGTTCCAAATATGCAGGATACAGGAGAAAACACGGGTGGAAATCGTGCTCAAAATCATGCTCAAAATGGTGCACAAAATGTTCAATTTGATGTGCCAGAATACGTGCATGGCGCGTTACTTCCGAAGGAGCATGGCGCGGAGTTGTCGAACGGATCGGCTTTGATGCATGAGCCGCATGGTGCATCAGCTTCACCACAATCACCGCACGCCACGTCGGGCGAATCCACCCCGAACGCTGGGCTGTTCCCCGCGACAGCCTCCGCGGGATCTTCTGCATCCACAAGCGACAACAGCCACGGTGTAGGTTCCTCGGGTGCCTCCACTGCATCGTCCGAATCAAGCCCTGATGTGTCACCTCTTGTGCGAAGACCTGTTACTCGACTTCAGAGAGGTATACGGCAACCTAAGATATATACTGATGGCCCTATACCATATGGTTTGTTGTGTTCACCAGGGGAACCGGAAAATTTGCAAGAAGCGCTGGCAGATTCAAGATGGAAGCAAGCAATGGATGCGGAATACTTTGCATTGATGAAAAATAAAACTTGGCACTTGGTACCCGAACAGCAAGGTAAGAATATCATTGACTGTAAATGGGTATATAGAATCAAGAAGAGAGCAGATGGTTCTATTGACAGGTACAAAGCTCGCTTGGTAGCAAAAGGATTTAAACAGCGATATGGTATAGACTATGAGGACACCTTTAGCCTTGTTGTTAAAATTGCTACTATTAGACTTGTACTGTCCATTGATGTGTCCAGGGGATGGAGTTTGAGGCAACTAGATGTACAGAATGCATTCTTACATGGTGTTCCGGAAGAGGAGGTCTACATGAGGCAACCACCAGGCTATGAGGATGATCGAGCACCACGTAATGTGTGTAAACTTGACAAGGCGCTCTATGGTTTGAAACAAGCACCCCGGGCATGGTATTGTCTCGGTTTTACTGCATCCAAGTCTGATACATCCTTATTCATATATGATAAGTCAAGTGTCAAGATCTTTATCCTTATTTATGTTGACGACATTATAGTTGCTAGTTCATCTAAAGGTGCTACAGATGCGTTGCTAAAAGATTTAAGCTCAGAATTTGCCTTAAAAGATCTGGGTGACCTACACTTCTTCTTGGGCATAGAAGTCAAGAAGGTTCAAGATGGCCTCGTGCTGAATCAAGAAAAATATGCTACTGAATTGCTAGCTCGAGTGGGAATGAAGGATTGTAAACCTTCACCTATGCCACTGTCCTCTTCAGAAAAATTATCAGCACATGAAGGAGAGTTGCTAGGACCTGAAGACAGCACCAAATACAGGAGTGTTGTAGGCGCCCTGCAATACTTGACGCTCACCAGGCCTGACATTTCCTTCTCTGTTAATAAAGTATGTCAATATTTACATGCACCCACTTCAATACATTGGACAGCTACCAAGAGGATCTTGCAGTACATTAAAGTACTACAAGTGTTGGACTGACTTTCAAAAGGTCAAGCTCCACGCTAGTCAGTGCATTCTCTGATGCTGACTAGGCCGGCTGTCTAGATGATCGACGATCTATTGGTGGGTTTGCAATATTTTTTGGTCCTAATCTTATTTCTTGGAGTGCTAGGAAACAGGCCACAGTTTCAAGATCAAGTACTGAAGCAGAGTATAAATCTCTTGCCAATGCCACTGCCGAAGTTATTTGGATGGATTCCCTGCTTGAGGAGCTGGGAATAAAACTGCGCCAACCTCCTTGCCTATGGTGCGACAATCTAGGTGCCACGTATCTCTCTGCCAACCCTATGTTTCATGCTAGAGCTAAACACATTGAATTAGATTTTCACTTTGTGAGAGAAAGAGTAGCAATTAAAAGGCTAGAGATCCAATTCATTCGGTAACAAGACCAAGTGGCAGATGGCTTCACAAAAGCTCTCCCTGTTCACAGTTTTGAAGAATTCAAACATAATCTCAACTTGACCAAGTTGTGATTAAAGGAGGGTGTTAGAGATAATTATAGATAGGTTGTTTAAACCATCGTGTACTCTCCGATCAGTTGGAGATAAAACTGATTCGGTTCCTATCTTAGATTAGCAAGTTGTTTATTGTAATAACCTGTAACAGCTTATGTGTCGCATAGCACATGAATATAAATAGACTCCATGCGGCTCGCTGTTGTCGGCGAGTAGAAACGCTTCACGATGTTTTATAGCCACATCGGTGAGGGGACGCTTTTCCTGTCCGCGCCAGCTCCGGGGCGAGGTACCCCATTGAGCCAACCACGTGCGTTGTCTGCGGGTCGGCATCATGGTCATACAATCTTGGGAGACCAAAGTTACCTAGCCGTCCGTTCATCTCAGTATCGATGAGCACGTTACTCGGCTCGATGTCTCGGTATATGATAGCCTGCTCAAAATCCTCGTGACTGTATAGCAAGCCGGATGCGATACCTTTAATGATTCGAAACCTCTGAGCCCAATCCAATGTAGGCTTATCCTCGTGACCATACAGGTATTTATCAATAATACCATTCGACATGTAGTCGTAAACCAGAAGAAGTTCACCTTTCCGTCGACAATAACCGAGCAGTTGCACAAGGTTGCGGTAACGGAGGCGGCCGATGGTAACAACCTCCGCGATGAACTCCTTTATGCCCTGCCTGGATTCATGCGACACCTTCTTCACCGCGGCCTACATCTTAGATTTCGGAAGCACTCCCTTTTACGCTCTCCCGAATCCTCCGAAACCAAGCAACGTCTTGCTCTTGAAACCTTCTGTGGCGCGGAACAAGTCCTTGTACGAGAATCTATGCGGCCCAAACTCAACCTCCCAATCTTCTCGCACCTCGGCGTACTTCGATCGCCTCCGGACGAGCAAAACCACAACAACGACCACGCTGAGGACGAACACCGCGGTGGCTATCGGCAGAACGATATCCAAGACCCAGGACCGTGCCTTGGCGCCCTCTAGTGGCAACTTTGGCAGCTTGCCGGTGTCAATGGCAGGGGCAGGGGCGTCGATGGCGAAGCTCCAACCGAGCACGTAGTGCTGTGATCTGACCGTACCCGTCGACGACGAGAAGCCAGCACATCCTGGCTCCACGAGCACTCCTGAGAGGTTGTACATGGTTGATACAAGTGATGTTGAAGGCTTGCCATCTTCAGGGGAGCCAAGAACACGTTGATCTTTGTGGACTCGCTCTCGTAGTGCACCCAGACCTACATGGCCTTGCCGCTGATCAGGAGCAGGTTCTGGAAAGCACCAGTCTTGTCATCGTGGTAGCCGGCGGGGTGCACCGCGGCAGACTTGAGGCTGTTGACATCGACGCCGACAGGGTTGTCGTTAGGGTCCTTGAACTCGGTGCTCGGGATGGTGTCGAGCTCGACGCCGAAGATGTGGTTGGTGGCGTTGCCCTCATTCTGGGTGTTGAGGAAGCCCAGGTACTGGCTCGGCAGCGCGCCCGAGAAGTTGTTCTTCCCGACGAAGAAGACGATGCCTAACACGAAGGATGGTGAGAAGGAGCGCACCGGCCGCCCGGCGACCTCCGCAGGCGCAGCGCCGTCCGGTGGATCCCGTGGCCTTGGACATGGGCCGTGCCGTTGGTCAGTTCGAGGAGCCCGCTCGGCGTGACGGTGGCCGTGCCGTTCAGGGAGAGGTTCGTGCCGGTGAAGCCAGAGTAGACGAACTGCTCACTGTCGCCGGCGCCAAGAACGGCGACGCCGAAGCCGACGAGGACGAGACCGGCAAGAAGGGAGTGCAAGCTCTCCATGATAACCATGACACCGGCAAAGCGAGGATTGTGGTGTGGTGCAGCCGGCGCGCTGCTCGCCGTATATAATCTGCAGCAGTGCAGCTGCCATGTCAGTGTCCACCTGCTATTCCACACGCATGACTTGGTTGTTGGGATCTACCTCGTGTGTTGTGGCTAAACCTAACACACGAGCACTCAGAACGAACAAAACATGTTAGGTATTGACTCAAATACCGTGGAGTATTCCGAAACCCTAATCTAATTAGGTCTCGGTTAAAGGCTATAAATAGCCACCCCTTATACATGTAAAATTTTGATCCGATATAGTGAATTTCTCCCGTGGTTTTTTACCTCCTCTTTGGAGGGTTTTTCCACGTTAAATCTCGTGTCGCTTTTGCCTCTAAACCTAACAAGTGGTATCAGAGCACTAATTAGGTTTTCTAGAGGCTAATCCCGGATCTAATCTCCTCGCCCTCACCTGAGTCCACACCGCCGTCGCGCCGCCGTTCCTCCAACGCGCCGCCGCTCCCTCTGCCGCCGCGCGCGCCGCGCCGTCGCCGCCGCTCGCGCCGCTCCCTCTGCGCCCGAGCCATCCGCCGCCGCGCCGTCGCCGCCGCTCGCGCCGCTCCCTCCGCCGCCGCTTGGATCCACCGCCGCCGCCGGCTCGACCGCATCGCCCGCGCCGTCCAGCTGCGCGCCCGAGCCGACCACTGCTCGTGCCGCCTCCTCCGCCGGGCCGCGTTCTTCCAACCGCGCCGCCGTTCCACCGCACGACGCCGGATCCGCCGCCGCTTGCTCCGCTCGTCTCCTGTGGTCCAGTGCACACATTCACTTCGGGAGCTTCTTTTGTTGGAGCAAGGAACTGCTACGCACACACGGCTGCACCCAGGGAATCTTTTCTGCTATTGGTTAAAAATCTGTTTTTCTGTCGGAGAAGCTGCTACCAGGGAATTTACCTTTATCTTGCTGATTCACTTATTTTTCCGCCATAATGTCTACTAAACTTGACATTGCGAAGTTCGATGGCAAGATCAGTTTCTCGATTTGGCAGGTCCAGATGAAAGCAGTTCTCACACAGCTTGGAGTGCGGAAAGCATTGTCTGCTAAACCGGCAAATTTGACGGATGATCAGTGGGAGGATTTAGACCAGAAAGCTCTATCCGCTATACAACTCAGTTTATCAACAGATGTTCTACGTGAGGTAATTCATGCTACTAGTACTGCAGATTTGTGGCTAAAACTGGAATCTCTGTATATGACGAAAAGTCTTGCCAACAAGTTGCGCCTCAAAGAACGTCTGTATACAATTCGTATGGCTGAAGGTACCTCTATTCAATCTCATCTTAATGAGTTCAATTCCATTATCATTGATCTCGAGAACTTAGATGTGAAAATTGAAGATGAGGATAAAGCTATTTTGTTGGTTGTCTCGTTACCTGCTACCTATAAACACTTTAAAGAAATCATGCTATATAGCAGTGGTGATACCCTTAGTTTTGAGGATGTTAAGTCAAATTTATTGTCCAAGGAAAAATTTGATTTTGATGCTCATTCTGAAGTAAAGGCTGAGGGTTTAAGTGTTAGAGGTAGATCTCAACATAAAGGTAATTCTGATAGATCACACTCAAGATCTAAGTCACGAGGCCGTAAAACCAACAATAATTTTTGCCGTTATTGCAAGCACTCGGGTCATGATATTTCCAGTTGCTTTAAATTGAAAAAGAAGGAAGAGAAAAAAGGGCAACCTTCTGAAAAATCTGGTGAGGCCAGTCTTGTTGCTAATGATTCTAGTGGTGAAGTCCTTAGTCTCACTTCTGGTGAAGTTTTAAGCACCACATCTAATTTCAAGAATAGAACCACATGGATTATTGATTCAGCTTGCACTTTTCATGTCTGCCCATATAAAGATTGGTTTACCACTTATGACTCTGTTAGTAGTGGTGAGGTGCTGGTTGCTGATGAAACTCCACTTGAAATTGCTGGTATTGGTTCTATTCAAATTAAAAACCATGGTGGTAATGTTTTAACCCTCACTAATGTTCGTCATGTTCCAAGGATGAAAAGAAATCTTATGTCTTTGAGTACTATAGCATCCTTGGGATATAAGTTTGCCGGTGATGATGGAATTCTTAAGATTTCTAAAGGTAATCTTGTTATTCGGAAAGCCATCAGAGGATCAAATGGCCTATATTACTTGCAAGGTTCTACAGTTACAGGTATGGCAGCAGCTGCTACTACCATTGCATCTAATCCTCACAGCACCAAACTTTGGCATATGCGCTTGGGTCATATGAGTGAGAAAGGTATGCATCTTCTTTGCAAGAAAGGACATTTGAATGATATTGGCAAACTTGAATTCTGCGAACATTGTGTTTTTGGCAAACAGAAAAGGGTTAGTTTTTCAACTGCAACTCATGATACAAAAGGAATTCTTGATTATATTCATTCTGATCTTTGGGGTCGCTCTAAGGTTCCTTCTCTTGGTGGATATGAGTATATGATAACATTCATTGATGATTTTTCTCGTAAAGTTTGGGTTTATTTCTTGAAGCATAAGAATGATGCCTTCTCGGTATTTATAAATTGGAAAGCTTTGGTAGAAAATCAAACTGGCAGGAAAATCAAGAAACTTAGAACTGACAATGGATTGGAATTTTGTAATGGTGAGTTTGATACTTTTTGTGCTAACCATGGTATTGCAAGACATTTGACAGTTCCAGGACATCCTCAACAAAATGGAGTAGCAGAGCGAATGAATCGCACACTTTTGGAGAGAGTCCGTTGCATGTTATCCAATGCTGGCTTGTGGCACAAGCGTGAGTTTTGGGCTGAGGCTGTTTCTACAGCTTGTTACTTGGTTAACCGTTCTCCAAATTCTGCTATTGATTTTCAAATTCCAGAAGAGGTTTGGTCAGGTAAACCTGTTGATTACTCTAATTTGAAAATCTTTGGTTGTCCTGCTTATGCACATGTTAATGATGGCAAATTGGAGCCTAGAGCAAAAAAATGCATATTTGTTGGATATAAGACCGGTGTCAAAGGCTATCGCTTATGGTGTTTTGATTCTCACAAATTAATTATCAGTCGTGATGTTACTTTTAATGAAGATGCAATGCTTTCTTCCGAGGAAGGTAATAATGGTTGTTCTTCCACAAGTAGTTCAGAAAATTCTACACGGCATGCTGAATTTGAGGTAGATTTACCTAAGAATGATGCTCCTACCTGTTCTGATTCACAACCAGTTCCTGATATAGTACCTCCCGTTACTGATATTGCAACTTCTATCACTGATGATTGTATTGCTCGAGAAAGACCAAGAAGAACCATTAATTTGCCTACTAGATATCGTCGTGATTATGCTTTACTTGCTGCACAAGATGGTTGTGAAACCTTTGAACCATCATCTTATTCTGAAGCTATCTCATGTAATAATTCTTCTGAGTGGTTGTCAGCTATGCATGAAGAAATTGAGAGTCTTCACAAAAATTCTACATTGGATTTAGTTGAGCTTCCAAAAGGTAAAAAACCTTTAAAGTGCAGATGGATATATAAGAAAAAGGATGGAATTCCTGGAATTGAACCTGCAAGATGGAAAGCCCGGTTGGTGGTTAAAGGCTTTGACCAAAGGGAAGGTATTGACTTCAATGAAGTTTTCTCTCCTGTTGTTCGCCATACATCTATTCGGGTTATGCTTGCTTTTGTTGCTATGCTTGACTTGGAGTTAGAGCAACTTGATGTTAAAACTGCCTTTTTACATGGAGATTTGGAAGAAGAGATCTTTATGACACAACCTGAAGGATTTGCTATTCCTGGAAAGGAAAATTTAGTCTGTCATTTGAAAAAATCCCTTTATGGACTTAAACAAGCTCCCAGGCAGTGGTATAAAAGGTTTGATTCCTTTATGATTACACAAAATTACTCCCGCAGTAATTATGATAATTGTGTCTACTTTAAGCAGTTTCCAAATGGATCTTTTGTATATCTGCTGCTTTATGTTGATGACATGCTTATTGCTTCTCATGACAAATCATTGATTAATCAATTGAAGACTCAACTTAGTCATGAGTTTGACATGAAGGATCTTGGACCAGCAAAGAAAATACTTGGTATGGAAATTCAGAGAGATCGCCAAGTTGGTAAACTATTTCTTTCTCAGAGAAGTTACATTGAGAAAATTCTTGAAAAGTTTAATCTCAAAGATTGCAAGCCTGTTTCTACACCATTTGCTTCACACTTTAAATTATCTTCAAGTCAGTGTCCTTCTAATGAAGAAGACAAAGACTATATGTCTCGTATTCCATATTCTAGTGCAGTTGGGAATCTTATGTATGCTATGATTTGCACTAGGCCAGATCTTGCTCATGCTGTTAGTGTGGTTAGCAGATTTATGCATAATCCTGGTAAAGAACACTGGAACGCTGTTAAATGGATTCTTCGTTATTTGAAAGGGACTTCTAATTTTGGCTTGATGTTTGATAAAAGTAAGGCGAAGACAAATGATGTTATTGGGTTTGTTGATTCTGATTATGCTGGTGATCTTGATAAACGGAGATCTATCTCTGGTTATATATTCTCTCTATGTGGTTCCGCAGTCAGTTGGAAAGCTTCTTTACTGTCTATTGCTGCTCTTTCTACTACTGAGGCAGAATATATTTCAGCTACTGAAGGTGTTAAAGAAGCTATTTGGCTACGTGGTCTGGTTTCTGAACTTGGTTTTTCACAGGATGTTAACTCTGTTTATTGTGATAGTCAAAGTGCTATTTGCTTAACCAAGAATGATATGTTTCATGCCAAGACCAAGCACATTGATGTCAAGTATCATTTTATTCGCGACATTGTTGCTGCAGGACAAGTTATTGTGAAGAAGATACATACTGATGATAATCCTGCAGACATGCTTACAAAGTCACTTTCAAATTCTAAGTTCAAGCATTGCTTGGGCTTAGTTGGTGTTCATGGTGCTTGATTACCCTTCGGGGTTATGGAGACAATTCTACTATAGATTTTTCGTCAAGGGGAGGTTTGTTAGGTATTGACTCAAATACCGTGGAGTATTCCGGAACCCTAATCTAATTAGGTCTCGGTTAAAGGCTATAAATAGCCACCCCTTGTACATGTAAAATTTTGATCCGATATAGCGAATTTCTCCCGTGGTTTTTTACCTCCTCTTTGGAGGGTTTTTCCACGTTAAATCTCGTGTCGCTTTTGCCTCTAAACCTAACAAAACACAAGTCGATTTTGGTGCCACGTAAGGTTGCGACGTTTTCTGTTTTCTCTTCTCTTATTTATAGCCTATTACATGCTAACAAACTTGGAAACAAACCGAGCGTGATAACCGCGCCATCCCACGATTTACTCGATCCCTTCCATACTCTAACAAACTTAACTAACCTAGCTAACTTGCCGGTCAAGTCGTGGACAACATCACGTATCATGACCGGACTCGGACTCAAACAAGTCTACAACCCGAGCAGCAGGATTCATATCTCAACACACCCCCTAAGCATGCTGCTCGGAGCTCACTTCAACGACGCCGAGTTTCTGCCTCATCTCGATGAACTTGACTCGACCCAGCGCCTTGGTGAGGATGTCGGCAAGCTGTCCGTCTGTACCGATGTGGTCGACTTCCACCTTGCCGTCTTCAATGCATTCACGGATGAAATGAAACCGAGTGTCGATGTGCTTACTTCGGTCGTGATGCACTGGATTCCGACTGAGTGCGATCGCCGACTTGTTGTCAACACGCAGTTTCACTATTGTTGGTGCGCTGCCGACTAGCTCCCCGAGTAGCCGACTGAGCCAGACACCTTGGCAAGCCGCTGAGGCCGCAGCAATGTACTCGGCCTCGCAGGATGAGAGTGCGACTACCTTCTGCTTCTGCGATGTTCACGTGATGATGCTAGAGTTGAGGAAGAATGCGACTCCAGTCGTGCTCTTGCGGTCATCGACATCGCCAGCGAGGTCGCTATCGCTGAAACCCTGCAATACAGGTTCCTTCAAGTCGCCTCTCTTGTAGCAGCAACCATAAGCAGTGGTGCCGCTGATGTAGTGCAAAATCTGCTTCACCGCTGCCCAGTGTGCCGTAGTCGGTGACTCCATGTACCGACTCGCGATCCCGACTGCATACGTGATGTCGGGTCTGGTGTTGCAGAGATAACGGAGGCTCCCGACTACACTCCGATACCGAGTTGCGTCCACGGGTTCGCCGGAGGCCGACTTGCTTTGCTTCAGCCTATTCTCCATTGGAGTGTGAGTGGGGTTGCAATTCTTCATGCCCGCCGCCTCGAGGATCTTCACGGCGTACGCACTCTGACAGAGCGTGATCGTGCCGTCCTTCTGCGCCACCTCGATCCCCAGATAGTAGCTCAAGAGCCCGAGATCGCTCATGTCAAAGAGACGATGCATCTGGTCCTTGAACTCGTTGATCTCAGCGTGGCTGGTGCCAGTGATGATCAAATCGTCGACGTAGACGCCCACTACGAGAGTTGCGTTGCCGCGGCTTCTGCGGTACACAGCATGTTCGAGTGGACTGCGCGTGAAGCCGAGTGACACGAGAGACATGTCGAGTTTGGCGTACCACGCACGAGGTGCCTGACGCAGTCCATTCAAGGCCTTGCGAAGTCCGAGCACCTTGCCTTTGTTATCGGGTTCGACGAAGCCGGGTGGCTGGTGCATGTAGACTTCCTCTGCGAGTTCACCATTGAGGAACGCCGACTTGACGTCCATATGGTGCACTTGCCAGCCAGCGTGCGCGGCGAGTGCGAGTAGCAGACGCACCGTCTCCATGCGTGCTACCGGCATAAAAACTTCGTCGAAATCCACCCCCTGTCGCTGAGCATATCCCTTAGCAACTAAGCGAGCCTTGTGCTTGACGATGTTGCCAGTGGGATCCTTCTTGACCTTGAACACCCATTTGAGCCCAATGGCTCGGTGGCCAGTCGGGAGCACTGCCAGCTCCCATGTCTCGTTGTCGTGGATCGATGCGAGTTCAGCGTCCATCGCCGACTTCCAGCAGGCTTCATCCAGTGCGTCTTGCACACTTGCGGGCTCCTCAGCAGCGACGAGGCACAAGCCGACTTGTTCGGCACACAAGTCGACTGATTCCTCCTTCCCCTCGTCGAGTTGCGTGAGGATGTCCGACAAGGTGCGGTAGCGACGTGGCGTGTGGTCGAGGTCGTGCCGAGCGAAGTCGGAACTTGGCGACTCGGTACTCGGCGATGCTCAGCCAGCAGAGTCGGCAGTCGGTGACTCCGAGTCTGAAGTTGGGGCCGACTTCTCGGGAGTCGACGTGTTGGGGTCAGAAGTCGGGGCCGACTTCTCGTGAGTCGGCGTGTTATGGTACTCGACCACCAGCTTCTCGTCCAAGAATGGTGCTTTTCCAAGTGCACCCGTTGACCAGTTCCACCTTCGTTGTTCTTCGAACGTGACATCACGTGTCACGTGAAGCTTCTTCGTAGCCGGATCGTACACACGATAGGCTTTGGCTCCTTCCTCGTAGCCGACGAAGATCATCGGCGTCGATCGATCAGCAAGCTTGTCGATGCCGGGACCGAGTCGCTTGACGTGGGCGACGCAGCCGAATGTGCGAAGATGGTGCACCGCGGGCTTGCGCTTGTGCCATGCCTCATAAGGCGTTTTGCCGTCGACACTGCGAGTTGGTGCGCGGTTGAGCAGGTACACCACCGTCTTCACGGCTTCGCCCCAGAACTCGGCCGGCACTGCCATGCTTTTCAGCAGACAACGTGCCATCTCGACCACCGTTTGGTTGCGTCGTTCCACCACACCGTTTTGCTGTGGTGTGTAGGGCGCGGTGGTCTGGTGCTTGATGCCTTCGTCCTCGCAGAAGCGTTGGAACTCGCCCGAGTTGAACTCGCCACCGCGGTCTGATCGGAATGCCCGAAGTCGGCACTCAGACTCGGCCTCGGCGAGTGCCTTGATTTTCTTGAAGCGTCGCAACGCCTCGTCCTTCGTCTTGATCACCTCGAGCCACATGTACCTGCTGTAGTCGTCGACGATGAGGAGGAAATAACGATTACCTCCTGCTGTCGCAGGTGTGATTGGTCCACATAAGTCGCTATGGACCAACTCGAGGACGCGTTCCGCGCGGTACGTCGATGCTTGCGGGAACGGGAGTTGGTGCTGCTTGCCGAGTGCACAACCGTCGCAGAACATTGTGACTCGGTCGATGAATGGTACTCCTTTAGCCATGCCGAGTCGTCCGAGGTTGTGCAGCGCACGAAAGTTCAGATGACCGTAGCGTGCATGCCACAGCCATGCTACGTCATCCGACTCGGCCAGCAAGCACACGGGCCTCGCGAGCGTGAGAGGCAGCACGTACAGTCGGCCGTGGTTCCTCCTGACACGTGCGAGTAGTCGACCAGCTGGGTCACGAAGTCGGAGCCAACCGTGACGAATATGGGTGTCGCAACCCAACTCGTCCATCTGCCCGATACTGATGATGTTGCTCCGAAGTCGGGGAATGTAATATACCTCTGAGACTTGCAGGTGTTCGCCGTTTCTGCACTCAAAGAGGATGGTCCCCTTGCCCTCGATCTGGACCTCCGTGGCGTCCCCGAGTTTCATAGAGCCCGTGACACTGGTGTCCAACTCGGAGAAGATCTCGCGTCGTCCGGACATATGGTTACTCGCCCCCGTGTCCAGGTACCACGAGGTGTCGCAGCGATCACCATCCTTGGCAACTCGAGCTTGCGAACGTTTCTCGTTGAGCAGCAAGTGTTGAGCTGGTCGCTCTGTCAAGTCGGCGAGTGTCGGAGCATTATTCCGGCAATACTATTTATGGGGCGGTGTGAGCACAGCAAATCAGGATGGCTGCACACGGGAGACAAGATTTAGACAGGTTCAGGCCCTCTCGGAGAGGTAATACCCTACGTCCTGTGTTTGGTGGCTGGTATTGCTGTATCCCGAGTGCCGCAGGCCCTAGAGAATCGATCTCGAAGGGGCCTGAGCTGTGAAACAATGGAGATTAAGCTAGATGAGGTGTTCTGCCGATCGGAGGTCCCCTACCGGGCCTTATATAGTCGGCCGGGGTAGGGTTACAGAGTCCGGATCGGGTTAACAGATATGTTTCCTATTTGGTTACAACCAATTCCGGGTAAGCCGGACAGGTATTAGTCCTTGTCTTGTACTCCACGTCGGTGAGGCGCCCCCGTGAGGTAGTCGGACTCCAAGTAGCCGGCCCGGCCCATCCCGTGGCCGGGAGGCCGGATTCGTCCTCCTTGATGGTACCCGGGTGCCATGTCACCATCAGTAGCCCCCGAGTCCTCCGCGATCTTGCTGCTGTCGGCTGAGGCTTCAGGTCGAACTTCCCGAGTGGTTCTCGCCAGCAGGGAGATTGCGAAGGGCTGATTGAACTCCTGTGGAAAAGACAATAAGAGCCAAGTAACATTCACCTGAAAAGGCAGGAATATTATGGCGGGTGAGTTAATAACGGGTAATCTCTAGTGGCATCCGGTCCACCCCTGGGGGGCAGGGACCGACTGATAACCCGGCGTGGGGCTTGCCATAAATCCCGACTGAATTCCCGAGTAGCACCCGGCCTTCCCGAGGGGGTTAAGGCCGGCTAGGGTCCCCTGAGGGAATGCCTCTGGAACTCTAAGTCCGAACCAGAGAAAACAGACATGGCGCATAGGTTTCTGAGTTTCAAAGTCTTATGCCAGGTCATTCCACTGAATCTGGAGATCCCAGAGACCAGAGCTTCGAGGCTTAAGTGCTCGATGAGTTCTGGGTGGAGAATCCAGCGGCTCCAAGTTGCTCAGCATCCGACTCGCGGCCTCCGGGAGGCACGCCATTACTGCCCCTCACTCGGGTGTACTCAGCCGACTGCGTTCCTCGCTGGAGGCCAGTCTCTGATACCCTCTGTGGCCGAAGCGTCCGGCGCCGAGTCCCTCTAGGCAGCCAGCTAGTGATTCTCGGAGAATACGCTTTAGCCACCATACAGCGGAGACGTATTCCGTCGGGTTATACAGCCTGGAAGGCTAACCGTTGGATCTCCTTCATTAAGTCCGCACGAATCGCGGCGCAGCCTGGTCGTGGGCGCGAGATACGCGCGGCGTGGCCCGCCCGAACGTGCGGCGGAATCTGAAACGGCGCGGTCGTGGGCGCGGCGAATCCGGGAACGTGGAGACGCGGGGAATCCGAACCGTCCGCCCCTTCCTTTTATATCCGGCAGAGGCTGCGGGAGTGGCCCACGCTCTCAAACGCATCCGCATTCTCCTCGCGCCCGCCGCTTCGTCTTCCTCTTGCTCCCAGTCGCTCTGCGCGCCCCGCCCCGCCAAAACCCTAATCCCCTCCCCGGCTCCCTCGGATGCAAGCCCCGGATTGGGAAGCAGATCAAAGCGAGACCGAGGAGGACGCCTTAGTTTGGAAGCTGCTGGGCGAGGAGGGATCGTCGGCCGAGCCAATGGCCCCCTCTCCATGGATGAGGTCGACGGTGACGGAGGCGAGGCTGGAGATCCTCGTCCGGATGGGGCTCCTCCCCCCGAAGGAGCTGGTCGAGTGGCGCGCTGCCACGGGGGAGACCATCCCCACGCCGGACACCCGTGAGCTGGTGGTAAACAGCTCATTCTTCGAGCGAGGGTTCTCGGTTCCGGTCCACCCGTTCTTGCGCGGGCTTCTGTACTACTACGGGCTGGAGCTGCACAACCTGAATCCCAACAGCGTCCTACACGTCGCCAGCTTCATCACGCTCTGCGAATGCTACCTCGGCATTCGCCCGCATTTCGCGCTGTGGAAGCATCTATTCATGGTGAAGCCGCAGCCGAGCAAGGACAACCCGGCCGTAGTCGGAGGCGCCGGGTTTCAGTTGAGGGCGAAGTTGGCGAAGAGCTACCCGGCCCCGCCAATGCCATCGTCGCTCAAGGGTTGGCACGCCCAGTGGTTCTATTGTGCCAATGCCGACCCAGCGCTGCCGTCCTTCTCGGGTCAGGCGCCGGTAGCCAGGTCAAGCTGGACGGATCCACCCCTCGACCGGGAGCAGGACAGCGTCGACGTCCTGATGGCACAGCTCGGCCAGGCGATGGAGGCCGGGGTCACCGGGGCGACTGTCGTCGCCACCTTCGTCCGGTGGCGGGTGCAGCCGGCCAAACTCCGAGCGCACCCCATGTACCAGTACACCGGCGCGGCGGATCCGACCCGGGAGGCCGCCGACGAGCTGTCGGAGGGCGAGGTGCAAGGTCGACTCGAGAAGATCCTTGCTCAGGGGACGAGCCTGGACTTCTCCGGACGACCGGCTCCTTTCTGCCGAGCGAACCCGCCGAACGACGTAAGTAGCCAATGCTTGGTTCTTTTGATCTCAGCTTTTGGCCGAGCCTCACTCGGGCTTTGCTTTTATGCCTTCGCAGGTCCTTTTTGGTTTTGCTTCCAGCGCTCCCCTCCCGGAGGACGAGATCTGGAACCAGCCACGGTACGCTGACGTTCCGAAGGGCAAACCGCCGCCGCCGGGGGCGGCGGGGGTATCTTCACCCGGCGCCAGCAAAGCGAAGGGCGCCGGGTCCTCAAAGGGTGCCAAGTCCTCCAAAGGGAAAGGACCGGCGGTTGCTACACCCCCTCCTCCTCCCGTAAGCACAACGGCCCAGGAGGAGGAAGAGGAGGAGTCGGATGCTGGCGGCGCCTACTTCGTGCGGAGACGGAGGCCCCGGCGCAGCGATGACCCGCTGGCAGCGGCCAGCGCGGTGGTCACATCTGACGTCGCGGAAGAATCTTCCACCGGCGCTTCCACCGGCGCCGATCCTGCGGTGCCGGCCGCTGCCCCGAGTGAGACTACTCAGGCTGCTGGCGATGACGCCCCCACTAGCCGGGGGGAGAAACGCGACGCCGACACGGCCTTCGGGGCGTCCGGCGGGTCGGGGGCCTCGCCAGCCCCGGCTGCCGCTGCACCCGGGCCACGAGCCGCGGGGGTGAAGAAGAGGCTCGTCGTCGCTCGGTCTGCGAAGTAAGTGCCCTGCCGACTGACTTCTTGGATTCTTTCGTCTTCATATACTGACGTGGTTGATCTTGTCGTTTCCGCAGGACGCGGAAGACGGGGGACGCCACCAAGGCACCCCCGAGTGGCCCGGGGTCCAACCAGGGTGGAGACCCCCCGGCGCCAGACACCCGGGCGTCGCCGCCTCCGCCGGCGGCTGCTCCTTCCTCCTCTCGGCCGGCGTCGCCTCCGATCGTGGTCGCTCGCGAGCCAACCCCCGAGCAACCCGGCACGCAGGCAGTCCCGCCAGCTACCCCTCAGGAGGAGTCCTCCATCGGAGCATTGGTGCCGGCGGGGGCCGCGGATGCTAGCCGGGACGCGGCGACGGCGGAAGGTGCGGCTCCGGAAGCGGGCGGGGCTGGTTCGCCGGCGCGTGAGGACGAGCCCGCCGAGACCTCGCCAATGCGGGAGATCAGCGGGGCTCCGCCCTCAAAGCCATGCTCGGAGTTGGTGGCGAGACCGCTCCGAATCGGGGCAAAGGAGCCGGGGCAGCCGGCCGCGGTGGTGGTCGACGACACCGAGGAGGAGCGGGAGTGGCGCGCGGCTGCGGAGTGCGCCGAGCAAATCGGGGAGATCCTCCCGGCTTTGCTGAAAGCGTCAAGGGAGGCGGCCAACCTGCTGAACGGCAGGCTGTGCCCTTTGATGGAGGTGAGTACTGTCCTTTTTGTGAGGATGTATCCCTAGGAAGTAGCCCCCGGGCCTCTGCCCGACTAAGGTAGTCGGGCAGGGGACCCCTTGTTTTTTTGTTCTTCTCTTTTTTTTGTAGTTGCTGCTCTGGGTGCACGAACAGTGCACCCAGAGGGTGTAGCCCCCGAGCCTGCGGTCGACTAGGATAGTCGGGCGGAGGGTAGATGTAGTATAGTCTGTAGACTCGTCTCCGGGTGCACGAACAGTGCACCCGGAGGGTGTAGCCCCCGAGCCTCCACTGGGTCCTTGGGGCCGAGTGGAGGGTTTTGATGATGCAGCCGGGCGGACTAACTTGTTTGTCTTCTGCAGCAGGCGCTGAACCAGCGGTCGCAAAGCAAGACCGCCGTCCTCCAGGACCGACTGCCGGTGATCGAGCGGATGGAGCTGCGGAAGTCCGAGTGGGACAGGATAACCGCGGCCCGGCAGACGGCGGAGGACGTGGCGCGCAAGCGCGGGGCGGAGATCACCGGCCTGAAGGCTGGTCTGTCCCAGGAAATCGCCAAGTCCCAAGGTAGGCCTGCCGAGTGACCTTTGTCTTGCGCATACTGCTTGTTGCCGAGCTAACGCGTTGTGCCGGTGCAGCCGCCGAAGACGAGGTGTCGAAGCTGAAGGCGGAGCTCGAGGCGGCGAAGGCCCGCGCCCGGGACCTCGACGAGGCGCTTGAGGCGGAGAAGGCCTGGAGGGCGCAGCTTCAGCGTGAAGCCGAGCCGTTGCAAACCCGCGCCCGGGATTGTGACCTTGCCAAGCAATGGGCCAGGAAACTCGAGAAGGCGCTCGAGTCGGAGAAGGCCCGGGCGGACTTGGCGGAAAAAATGGAGAAGCAGACGAAGCAGGACGCCGTGTCGGCGGCCAAGAGGGCCGCGGACGCGGAGGAGGCAGCCAAGGCCGCGAAGGAAGACGCCGAGTCGGCGGCCAAGAGGGCCGCTGACGCGGAGGAGGCGGTCAAGGCTGCACAGAAGGGCGCCACGGAGGCCGAGTCCCGTAAGTGCCCTGACCACTCCGTTTTGCTTTGTTCGAACTTGCTGGTCGTTGGTTTTGTCCTGACTTCGTCGCCTGACCGGTTGCGTATTGCTCTGCTGCTGCAGAGTGGAAGGGTCGGCTCGAAAAATCCCAAGGGATGATCGAGTCGCTGCTGAAGGCGGGGCAGGCGGCATGCGGCGCCGTCTGGTCGGATGACCCGGCGCCGGACTCCGTTGCGGCGGTCGCCGAGCGGCTACACCAGGTCCCCGACCAGGTGGTGAGCATCGAGGCGGAGGCCGCGCGGACGGGGGCCAGCCTAGTCTTGGCGGTGGCGCGGTCCCATGACCCCGAGCTGGACTTGGAGGCGATCGGGGAAGGGTACGCCGCGGACTTTCCGGATGAAGACATTCCGGAGATGATGCGGATCGTCGAGCCCACCGTCGAGACCTTGCTGAAGCGCTCGGGCCTGTAGGAAAATAGAGTAGGTGTAAACTGCTCGGGCTAGCCGAGTAGAGTTATAAAGGACTCGGGAAAGCCGAGTTGGCTTTGGGTTCACTCGGTATGCCGAGTGAATTGGTTATGCACTCGGGGATGCCGAGTAACTTTTGTAAGCACTTGTCCAATTAATCAAGTTATTTTTATGTCAAGCGTGAAACGGACTTGTGTTCCTGTGTATGTAAGTCTGTTAGCTGCTGCCCTGTGCCGACCCGTTGTAGCCTCCTTTGCGTAGGGATTAGCCGTGGGCGTGTGTCCCGTGTAGCGTCAGGGTACGGCGGAAAACCGGCGGTCGGGGTCACAGAGTGAACGTTAGACGTTGTACACAGTACTTAAGTATTTCACGCATGAAGGGCGAAGTCATGTATGCGCCGAGTGCTCGCTACGAGCGGGCGTAGCGGGCCAGTCGGGAAAAGACTTGCTTTGAATGGAGCGAAAAGGGGTGCTTGATTCATGTTGCCAATACACTTAGAGAAAATTTAAGCGTAGAAACGACGTAGCTGTTCTATGTTCCATGCGTTGGTGAAGACGTTGCCATCGCCGTCCTTCAGTCGGTAAGCCCCCGGGCGCAGTACCTCGGCGATTATGTACGGGCCCTCCCATGGCGGCGAGAGCTTGTGCTGCTCCTTATTTGTCTGGACTCGGCGCAGAACCAAGTCGCCGACGTTGAAGGAGCGGCCTCGCACGTGCTGACTGTGGTACCGCCGCAGGGCCTGCTGGTACTTGGCTGAGCGAAGGAGCGCGACCTCGCGTGCCTCCTCGAGTTGGTCGAGGGCGTCCTGCCGTGCTTCCTCTGACTCGGCCTCGTTGAAGGCGCGGGCCCGCGGGGAGCCGTAATCCAGGTCAGTCGGGAGCACTGCCTCGGCGCCGTAGACCATGAAGAACGGCGTGTAGCCGGTTGACCGATTAGGTGTGGTGCGCAGGCTCCATAGCACCGAGGGTAGCTCGGCTGCCCATTTGCCGGCGAACTTGTTCAGTCGTTGGAAGATCCGGGGCTTGAGACCTTGCATGATCAGGCCATTGGACCGCTCGACTTGCCCGTTGGAGCGCGGGTGTGCCACGGCGGCGAAGTCGAGGCTGATGTTGAAGTCGTCACAGAACTGGAGGAATGCGCGTCCGGTGAATTGGGTGCCGTTGTCCGTGATAATGCTGTTGGGTACGCCGAATCGGAAGACGATGTCCCGCACGAACTCGACGGCCTTTTCAGCAGTTATCGTGGCGACCGGCTTGGCTTCGATCCACTTGGTGAATTTGTCGACTGCGACGAAGAGGTGCGTGTAGCCCCCGGGCGCCTTCTTGAGGGGACCGACCATGTCCAGACCCCAGACCGCGAAGGGCCAGGTGATCGGAATAGTCTGGAGCGCCTGGGCCGGCAAGTGTGTCTGCCGGGCGAAGTATTGGCATCCCTCGCAGGTGCGGACGATGTGATCGGCGTCCGTGACGGCAGTCGGCCAGTAGAAACCTTGTCGGAAGGCTTTCCCAACTAGCGTCTTTGGAGCCGCGTGGTGACCGCATACGCCCGAGTGGATGTCGGACAACAGCTGCTGTCCTTGCTCCTGAGGTATGCACCGTTGGAGGATCCCGGAGGTACTCTTCTTGTAAAGCTCGTCGTTAATGACGACGAAGGACTTGGCGCGCCGCGCGACGCGGCGTGCCTCGGTCTTGTCGGATGGGAGGACGTCCCGCAGCAGGTAATCCAGAAAGGGCACGGTCCAGTCAGGGGTGACAGCCAGGACCTCCGGAGAGGTTTGCCGACTGGTTTCGCCTTCGGGAACCTGCTGTTCATCGGTCTTGGGTGTTGTGTCCGCTTTGATGGAGGGGGTGTGCAACTCGTGAAGGAAAACCCCGGCCGGGACGACGTCCCGACTGGATCCTAGCTTGGCGAGTGCATCCGCTGCCTCGTTGTCTCGGCGTAAAACGTGGGTGATCTCAAGACCGTCGAACTTGGCTTCGAGCTTGCGAACTTCTTGGCAGTAGGCTTCCATGGAGGGATCTCGGCATGACCAATCCTTCATGACCTGCCGCACCACCAACTCGGAGTCTCGCGTGCTAGGAGCCGGCGGATCCCGAGTGAGGCGGCAAGTCGGAGACCGTGGAGTAGAGCTTCGTACTCGGCGACGTTGTTGGAAGCCGGGAAGTGGATCTGCAGCGCGTACTTGAAGCGCTCGCCTTTAGGCGAGATGAGCACGACGCCAGCCCCCGCGCCCTGGAGCATCAGTGAGCCGTCAAAATAGAGCGTCCAGTGCTCGAGGTCGACGACGGAGGGCGGAGACTGGACTTCTGTCCACTCGGCCATGAAGTCGGCAAGAGCCTGGGACTTGATGGCCGTGCGGGGGGCGTAGACTATGCTGAAAGCCATGAGTTCCATTGCCCACTTTGCAATCCTGCCCGTAGCATCGCGATTGTTGATGACGTCGGCAATCGGGAAGGAGCTGACCACCGTGATGGGGTGTCCTTGGAAGTAATGTACTAACTTCCGTGATGTTATGAACACCGCGTAGATGATCTTCTGGATCTGAGGGTACCGCGCCTTGGACTCGGACAGGACTTCACTGATGAAGTAGACCGGTCGTTGTACCTTCTGTATGTGGCCGGGCTCGGGGCGTTCCACGACCAGAACCATACTGACTACCTGAGTAGTCGCTGCGACGTAAAGAAGCAGTGGTTCGTTGGGCATGGGGGACGCCAGCACCGGGGGAGTGGATAAGAACTTCTTCAAGCCGTCCAAAGCATCCTGGGCTTCGGGAGTCCAGGTGAAGGTTTCCGACTTCTTCATGAGCTTGTAGAGGGGCATAGCTTTCTCGCCGAGTCGAGAGATGAACCGACTGAGAGCAGCCATGCACCCGGTCAGCCGTTGGACGTCCTTGAGGTTCTTGGGTGGGCCCATCTTGACGATGGCGTCGATCTTCTCCGGGTTGACCTCGATTCCTCGTTCGGAGACGATGAAGCCGAGTAGTTTACCCGAAGGGACCCCGAAAACGCACTTCTCGGGGTTGAGCTTCATGCTGAATCTTCGAAGGTTAGCGAAAGTCTCTCCCAAGTCACTCAAGAGGTCTTCTTTCTTTTGGGACTTGATTACTACATCGTCGACGTAGGCTTGCACGTTCCGGCCGATCTGGGACTGAAGGCAGCGCTGTATGCACCGTTGGTACGTAGCGCCGGCATTCTTGAGTCCGAAGGGCATGGAGACGTAGCAGAAGGCGCCGAACGGAGTGATGAAAGATGTCTTGATCTCGTCATCCTCCTTCATCTTGATCTGGTGATAGCCCGAGTAGGCGTCAAGAAAGCATAAAATTTCGCACCCGGCCGTGGAGTCAACCACTTGGTCGATGCGAGGGAGGGTGAAAGGGTCTTTGGGACACGCCTTGTTAAGGCTAGTATAATCAACACACATCCTCCACTTTCCATTCTTTTTGCGAACAAGAACTGGGTTCGCTAACCAGTCGGGATGATACACTTCTTTAATAAAGCCAGCTGCTAGAAGCTTAGCTATTTCTTCTCCTATAGCCTGACGTCTATCTTCAGCGAAACGGCGTAAACGCTGTTTGACCGGCTTGGCGTCCGGCCGAACGTTGAGAGAGTGCTCGGCAGCCTCCCTAGGAACCCCGGGCATGTCGGAGGATGTCCATGCGAAGATGTCCCGGTTATCCTGGAGGAAGCTGACGAGCGCGCTTTCCTATTTGTCGCTGAGCGCAGTCCCGATCTGCGTCGTCTTGGAGGAGTCTTCTGGGTCGAGTCGGATCGACTTGGTGTCCCGAGCCGACTGGAAAGATGTCGACGTTGAAGCCTTCTTGGATGGCGGTGCTTCCTCGACCACGGCCGACTTGAGATCAGAGAGGGAGGCCTCGGCGATCTGGGCTGCGGCGAGGTTGCAGTTCTCGAGATCACATGTGTAAGCATGCTGGAAGCTGCTTTGCACTGTAATAACCCCATGGGGGCCCGGCATCTTGAGCTTCAGGTAGACGTAGCTGGGGACAGCCATGAACTTGGCGTAGCAAGGACGCCCCAGGATGGCATGGTATGATCCTGGGAAGTCGACGACCTCGAAGGTGAGAGTCTCGGTCCGGAAGTTGTCGGGAGTACCAAAGGTAACGGGCAGGCTGACCTGCCCGAGTGGACTCGCCATCTTGCCGGGCACCACCCCGTGGAAGGGGGCACCAGTCGGCTTGATCTCGGATCGAGAAATCTTCATATCGTCGAGGGTCTTGACGTAGAGGATATTGAGACCACTCCCGCCGTCCATGAGGACCTTGGTGAGGCGGACGCCGGAGACGATCGGGTCCACCACCAAGGGGAAACGTCCCGGCTGGGGTATGTAGTCGGGGTGATCCGCGCGTCCGAATGAGATCACGGACTCGGACCATCGCAGGTACTGGGGCACGGCCGGTTCCGCTGCGTTGACCTCTCGGTCGATGATCTTCTGGCGACGTTTGGACTCGTAGCCGTTAGGGCCGCCGAAAATCATCAAGCAAGCGGTTTCTTTCGGGAACTCATCACCCTCGTCCTGAGGGGGTTCCTTCTTGCCCTTGTTGGGGGCGTAGGGTTTGTTCAGGTTCTTCAAGAGGTTGCAGTCGCGTGTCAGATGATTGGACTTGGGTCCATGGAAGTGACACGGCTGACTCATCATCTCCTCGAAGGTTGTGTTGGTGCGCGGCGGACGGCGCGCCGGAGCGCGCTCGGCAGCAGCAACGAGGTCTCCGCCCTTGCGCTTGCGGTGCTTCTTTCTAGACGACTCGGGCTGGTCGTCCCGACTGGAGGACTCGGGCGCCTTGCCCTTGCCTCTGCCCTTGTCGTCCCGAGTAACACTGCGGACAGCCTCTTCGCCGGTAGCGAAGCTGTTGGCTATATCGAAAAGCTCGCGCGTAGTTTGAGGATTCTTCCGCGCAATCTTGTGGATCAGGTCAGTGCTCCGAACCCCTTTGGAGAAAGCGGTAATCACGTCGCCTTCCCGGATCTCGGGCAAAGAATTCTTCTTCTTGGAGAAGCGTTGGATGTACTCGCGGAGAGTCTCATCTGCCCCTTGCGTACAACTGTGGAGGTCCCACGCGTTCCCGGGTCGATTGTAGGTGCCCTGGAAGTTGTTCACGAAGAGTGTCTCGAGGTCCTTCCACGTGTGGATGCACCCCGGTGGTAAGCTGGTCAGCCAGGCTCGCGCCGAGTCGGCCAGGAAGAGCGGCAGGTAGTGGATCGCGACGTAGTCGTTCCCACCGTTAGTCCTGCATGCTGTGTGGTAGTCGGACAGCCAGATGTCCGGTCGAGTCTCCCCCGTGTACTTGTCGATGCCGGTGACTCGAAATCGCGCCGGGAAGACGACGCTGCGGACACGAGGGCCGAAAGCTTTTGGACCCGAATATCCCGCGCCGGAGGAAGCCGGAGGAGAACGTTCCTGGCTGGTAGCGCCGCTATTATTGCGTTGGTTGCCACGATCTTCTCTCCTGGAACCGTGATGGGCGCTTCCCTCAGCGTCCGCGAGGTTCCTGGGGTCCGAGTCGATTGGGACCGGCGCAGCTGGCGAGCGTTGTTGGCCGCGTCTCGCGGGCGCGGGTTCTGGCGTCTATGGTGCCACGAGCGTCTCGATCGGGGCCGAGTCGCCCATGGACGTCGCCAGTCGGCTGACGCCGGTCGGCGCTTGCTTGTGGCCATCCATGCGTGATGGACTCTTCTGGGGTGTAGAGCGCCGGCTCCTCGCACCTGCGGAGGAGCCGGGGCGGTCTTCGAAAACTTCAGCGTGCTGGAGGGCGGTTTCCTCCAGCAGAACGCGGAGCCGTCGAAGTTCGTCATGTCCCGGGTTGCCCTCGGGGATATCAATGGCGCGGGCCGCCACTGTGGCCGCGACGATATTGTGACTCGGGAGAGGGAAATATCGGGACTCCTTCCCTTTCACGCATGCGGAGCTCATTGTGAACCTGGCGTCCACGAGCCCTCATGTCATCGTTGCGCCGCTGGTCGTCACGCTGGCGGACGAGCCGGGTCTGTTGCTCGATCAACTCTTCCTCCTTGGCGAGGAGTCGGAGCCGGGTGGCCTCGAGCTCGGCCGGTGTTTGTTGGTCGATGGGGACTTCTCGGCCATCGCCGTCAATTTGCGAGTCGGCGTTAGCCATGAAGACTTCCCTGGACGGATGGTGGCTGCCAGAGCTTTCATCCTCGTCCGAGTAGTACTCGAGGACGGGGAGGAGAGATTCGATAGCGCCCACCAGTCGGGATCCGAGTGCGAACTCGCGTGCGACAAACGGATCTGGTTTCGGCGAAGCCTCTTCCCTGGGGAGAGGGGCCGAGTATGCGGGCTCCATGGGAGGCCCGGGCTGAAGAGCTGATGAAGCCTCTACCAATCGGGATGTCGCCGAGTGGCAGAGGTGAAGCTGGCCGACCTTGTCGGCGATGAAGCTGAACTTCCCAAACTGGAGAAGCTGGCCAGGATCCGGGACAATGCTCATGAAGGCGAATCTCATGACGCACACCCGGGACGAAAGCGTTGTTGCTGTCGACGAAAGCCATCCCGACTCGTGCAGATGGATCTATGCGCACAACCCCCTACCTGGCGCGCCAACTGTCGGAGTATTATTCCGGCAATACTATTTATGGGGCGGTGTGAGCACAGCAAATCAGGATGGCTGCACACGGGAGACAAGATTTAGACAAGTTCAGGCCCTCTCGGAGAGGTAATACCCTACGTCCTGTGTTTGGTGGCTGGTATTGCTGTATCCCGAGTGCCGCAGGCCCTAGAGAATCGATCTCGAAGGGGCCTGAGCTGTGAAACAATGGAGATTAAGCTAGATGAGGTGTTCTGCCGATCGGAGGTCCCCTACCGGGCCTTATATAGTCGGCCGGGGTAGGGTTACAGAGTCCGGATCGGGTTAACAGATATGTTTCCTATTTGGTTACAACCAATTCCGGGTAAGCCGGACAGGTATTAGTCCTTGTCTTGTACTCCACGTCGGTGAGGCGCCCCCGTGAGGTAGTCGGACTCCAAGTAGCCGGCCCGGCCCATCCCGTGGCCGGGAGGCCGGATTCGTCCTCCTTGATGGTACCCGGGTGCCATGTCACCATCAGCGAGCATGCACGTCGTGGCGAGAAGGAGCGCTGGTTCGTCATCGTCTCCCTTCGCCAGGTTAGCTCGCTCCTTCCGTTCACGACGCGGCGCCTTGCAGTTCCTGGAGAAGTGACCGTATTTGTTACAATTATAACACTTGACCTGTGACATGTCACGTTCCCCACCGGATCTGCCTTCCCGCGCACCGCCGACTTGGTCACCACCATCCCGAGGGCCACGGCTGTCGTTGCCGCGCCTTCGGATTGGTGCTTTGCCGAGTTGACTACTCGGACTGTCGTTGGAGCCTTGCCCCTGGGTGGTCGTACGCTCCTTCCGTCGCGCGTTCCACTGCTCCTCCGTGAGCAGTAGTCGGCTGTCGCTTCCGACTTGTGCGTCGTCAGGGAAGTAGCGTTCTTCGGCCGAACGAAGTCTCCCCATCAACTCGTCGACCGTCATGTCGTTCAGATCAAGCAAAGTCTCAATGGACAGTGCGATCTGATTGTATCGAGGAGGAAGAACTCGGAGGATTTTCCTCACGACGTTCACGTCCTCAACGATATCGCCGAGTGAGCGCAGGTTGTTGACGATGTTCGTGATGCGCATCCCGAACACATCCAGCGTCTCGCCGTCGCGGAACGTGAGGTGCTCGAACTCGGTGCGTAGTCGTTGCGCCGTAGACTCACGCACACGAGCAACACCCATGCGCATGACCTTCACCGTGTCCCACGCCTCCTTCGCCGACTTCTTCACCGCGAGCGTGCCGATCATCTCGTTCGGCACGGCCCCGTAGGATTGCAGCGAGTGCCGACTTGTCGTCGCACACGCTCGCCGCGTTGCCTTCCACCGCGTCCCACAATCCCTGAGACTCCATGGTGATCTGCATCACCAGAGCCCACTCGATGTAGTTCGTCGCGGTGAGGGTCGGGTAGACAGCGCTGCCGCTTGGGATGTAGCGCTCCTGCGCCACACGTTCGTGGATGACGACCTCGTTGCCACCCGTCGTCCTCGACTGTGTCCGCGGCTTTCTGCTCGTGTCCGCGGAGGCGTCCTGGACGTCCCATGAGCACCGCCGTCCATGATCCCGGAGATCTCAACATGCTCTGATACCAAATGTTGTGGCTAAACCTAACACATGAGCACTCAGAATGAACAAAACACAAGTCGATTTTGGTGCCGCGTAAGGTTGCGACGTTTTCTGTTTTCTCTTCTCTTATTTATAGCCTATTACATGCTAACAAACTTGGAAACAAACCGAGCGTGATAACCGCGCCATCCCACGATTTACTCGATCCCTTCCATACTCTAACAAACTTAACTAACCTAGCTAACTTGCCGGTCAAGTCGTGGACAACATCACGTATCATGACCGGACTCGGACTCAAACAAGTCTACAACCCGAGCAGCAGGATTCATATCTCAACATCGTGCGCGGCTACGGAGAATCAAGCTCATGCCCCATGTTGTGCCTAGTCTGAAGTGATTAGAACATGCCATCTTCTCTCGTTTGGTTTAGGGTGGAAGTTTCCAAGTCTCGGCGTAGGTGTACACAGTCTTAATTATTACAAGATTATTATAGCACTCACGCTAAAGAGGAATTCGATAAAAATAAGGGATATGCTACAACCCGGCATACCGATTCGAAGCTCTGCTTGGCCTAGCGCGGAGCCGTCCGATCTGAACTAATTATCCAACGGCGTTTACTTAACCTATATAATCCCCTAATTGCTAATTAGGTTTTCCTCTCTCCTATTTTTCCCCACCTGCGGCGGCTCGCCGGCCAATGGCCGATGGTAGCGGAGCTGGGCGTCGATGGCGGCGGCGGGACCGGCCTGGACGCTGCCGCGTTGGCACACAGCAGCCGAGCACCCGAGCACCATGGCCACGACGTCGTCCCTCGACATGCCCAGCCCGGCCAGGAACTCCAGCTTGGGCGCCATGATCTGCTCGACGCTGGAGACGAGGAGGATGGGGTCCTGGAACGCGAGCGCCCGGTTGTCACGGAAGCCCAGGCGGCGGAGGTGAGGTAGATGAGCACGGGGCGGAGCTGGTCGCGTAGGCTGCAAGCGAGGACACACGGGCACTTGACGACGACGCGGCGGTACGCGGTGTCCGGGACGCCGAGGTCGTCGGTGAGGAAGGCGAAGACAGGGCAGAGGTCGGCGTGGAAGCTGGCGGTGAGGATGGACAGGCAACGGGGCCGGACAAGGGCCGAGGCGGTGGCTCTCACGAAGAGGGGTGGCGGCGACGGCTCACGCGAGGAGGGGCAACGGCGGCGGCGGCGTCTCGTGCGAGAACGCGTTAGGGAGACGCGCCGGCGGCTCACGGGTGAGGAGTCATGCTCGGCGGGCCAAACCAACAGGGGCGGCGGGGGCAAAAACAGAGGATTTTGGGGTCGGCATGGTTGGATATGGGCCGCAGTCGCCGGTGGTACTGTCCTGGCCACCGGCGAGGAGGAGGCCGAGGCCGTCGCGGCCAGGATGGAGTTGGTCGCCGCCGGCCCCTGTAGATCGAAGAAGAAACGGTCGGTGGACGGCGCCGTCCGGCCGAGGCTGCGGATCACCGCCTTAGACCACTCCTCTGACGCGGCCGTCGTCGAGAAGCCGTCGTCATCCACCACCGCCCCGTCCTCGTCGTCGAGGCAGCTGCAGGGCTCGCCGTCGTCAAGCTCCGTTCCCAAGTCCACCTCGCACGCCTCGCTCGCAGATGAAACATTTTTTTTTGTATAGGAAGCATTTTTTGTTGTACAGGAGACAAAAAACGTAGACATCACCGAGAACACGCAGATGAAACATTTTTTTGTTGTATAGGAAGCATTTCTTTGTTGTACAGGAGACAAAAAACGTAGATGAAAGAAACCAATTAAACCAATTTTATTTCTATAAAATTGGATCTACGACGTGTGTTGCATTGGTTCAACAAGTTTGTTGCCTTCGTCTTAATGATATGTTTCTGTATCACGACAACAATGTTTCCACGCATATCTACTCTGGCCAATTCAATCGTCAATTAAACTAATTAAATTCGCAGTTTGTTCCCTAAAATTTCGGGATTAGTTTCCTTAAAAATAGGATCTACAACATGTGTTTCCATTGTTTTATTGGTTTGAAAATTTTGTTGTGCAAGATTTAGTAAAGTGTTTCCCTCTCGCTGTATAAATGTTTCCATATTGCATTAACAGAAGAAGCCAACGATGTTTCATATTATCACTACAATTGTTTCCTATAGTCACTAAAAATGTTTCCCGTAAATTTAGCTAATCATGTTTATTGCTAATCTTACCGTCTAATCCAACGGCTGTGTACTGTGCCGATCGGCATGCACACATAGGCATGCCGATTTGTAGCGGTCGCCTAAAAATAAACTATATAAGAAATAGAAAAGTTCAATTATTACGTAGTCTATTATCAAACCGCCATCCATATTAGGATAGGACATAAATGCTTGCTAGCCAACTCCAACCCTTCTAACATCATATACCATCAACTCCTGTTTTGATTATCGTTGCAGTATAGATCAAGATGCAATCTATTGAAACATAAGAAATAACCTTTAAAAGAGTGATTAGTTTCTATTTATAAAAAATAATATCATTTCTACATAGCCAAATTGACCAACATAAAATAATTGTTCCCATTAAAATTTGCGAGTGTAAAGATCTATCCACCCCAGGCCACGTCTAGAGTTAGGTGCTGGCCGTACACACTTTTGTGACGCACCCTCCAGACATTTGTCAGGAAGTGGGGTGTAACAAGCTTGATAGATCAGGATAGCACTGGAATTTAAGGTTGGCAAGTTGAGGTCGCTAGGGGGTAACAGGTGCGGATCCAGGATTTGATCGGAGGGTTTTAATTCCAAACAGAACAAATAGGATCGGTTATATGAGTGTGGATTCACTGATTCCGATGGGCACTGAATTTTTCATCATATACCATTAGTTCTTGTTTTGAGATTGGTATATTCTATGTTTCTACATTATACAACATTGTATCCTCCATAATGAGTCAATTTATATTTAGCTTTTACTAATTTATTTTTATTCATGCTTAACAATTAAGTGATAGTCGAATCCAGACCACACTAACCATGTTTTAGACACGATGACACCATAGAATTAAATATATTAAAGTGTGAAATGATGGTGTGATATAGTCAAGATGATAAAAATATATAGGTCTCAAAAACCGAACTGACATTAGATCTAAATATAGTATAACCCAAAGGGGACAAGGGCATATTTTTTCTTGATCATATATGTTCAGCGTGATGACCATGGCCAGTGGTGGAGTATCTGCTCCCACATGTTTTTTTAACATAATCTCTCTTTTTCCACAGATGTACACAAAATACATAGAACTTCAAGAATTCTCGCCACTCGCCATGGCAGTTCGAAACTTCAAACTTCAAAGGCGAGTCCGTTCCGCCACTGGTCCCCGCAAGACACATCGTCAGTTGGAACGAGGTGCACCGCAGTAATCGGGCGATTTGAGCTAGATGTTGATTTCCGGCGTGATCCACCTTCCTACTACTAAGGGTGTGTTTGGTTCACTGGCTATCCCTCAGTGGGATGAGGGTAACCAGCTTTTAGTTGGTTGATCTGTGTTTGGTTCAGAGTATGAGAGGGGATGAGGGTAGCCAATTTAGTGAAAAATTGCTCTAAAAAGCTGGTTGAGCCCATCCAGGAAAAAATGGTGGATGAGGGTGTCCTCAACCAACCCAACCTATCCCTCAAACCAAACACACCCTAAGATTTCAGTGGCGCCCATTCCGGTCTTATACTACAGTTTGCCACCCGACGCCACTCCACTCGACTTGACTGACTTGTTGATGGAGACTCCCAGTCCCATAGCTGTTTCTTTTCTTTTTTTTGTTGAGAAATGTCCCATAGCAATTGTTTTCTCACTTTATTGATCTATAATTTTAACTGATACAATAAAGATGTCCGGCGGCTGGAGTAACCAAACATGCCAACCTGGAGAAAGCGATAACGCGAACTTAGCTAAATTATGAGCATCAACATTAGCCTTCCTATTCTCGTGGACGAATTGCACCTCTTAAAAAAGTTTCACCATCTCTTGATTTCCAGCAGCACTGAACTATAAACGCAACGACTGCCCTGCTTGAATTGCTGTTGATGGCGCGGCCATGTTCCGCTCTGCAGCCGTGGACTGGGCTGCCACGTTGTGACCAGTGCCAAGCCCGTATTAATCCAGGGCCTGGGCTGGCATCTCCCGCACTCGGCCATCGCGCAGGGCAGGAGTAACGTTTTCGGCGCGTTGTTTGTGCGAAAGCCAGGGCCGCGCGCGGAAACGTAGACCCGTCCCGTTGGTTTTGCAGCTTTTAAACCCAAAAGCCGTTGTCGACCGCTCGCAGCCTACGGCTCTTAGTTTTGACTTACTCTTGGGTATAAATGGATTGTTCAGATAAGTTTCCTATAAACTAAAGTAGAAATAGGCTTATCCTTTTATTACTAGCTGTTAAGAACAGTTTATGAATTTAAGCTTATTATGTGTGGTGGAGGATATAAAGTCTAAAATATTCTTAGACTCGTTTGTTTAGATAAGATGACAATTTTGAACACTACATTAACTACAGGTTGTAGTGATAGGTCATAATTCCATAGCTTTCCTATATCCTACAAGATGAAGTGAACTTGTAATTGTGTTAGTCAAAAGTTCTTGATGAATTTGATCAAGGACTCTCTAAAACCTTTATGTGTGGGACTACTTATCACAAGGTTATATTGATACTTTACTGGCCATCCATAAAGAAAAGAAGAGGTGGCTCTAATTTACAAAACAACTGTTAAGGAGTTTTAAGTTAGTACAGATGGATTATTTCAGATCACATTGTCTTGAGCTGTAGAACTGCTCAACCATCTATTCATGAAGAAATTTAATCAAACAATGGATAAGATGAATCAAAGCAAGTAAAGATAAGAGCAAGACAAGAATTAATCACCCAAGCTCAAAGTATTTACATACATTAATCAACCTGATGCCAGTGCCAATCTTTCTGTACATTACACACATATACAATCACCGGCTCTTATTCATCAATCGCCATCACCAACAAGGCAATCTTGCCGCAAGGAGCCAAGAACAAATCGTTCTCCTACAAGAGCAGCGAATCCAATCCCCAAATGATCGGATGCACACAAATTCAACACCAAGAAACCGAAGGCGCCTTTTTGATTACTCTACCATCTCTCATCTTTTAATTAGTAGCACAAATCAAATGTGAAAGATTGCATCTTTGGGGGATCAATAACAACAATTAGGGTAGCACACTAATCCGTTCTCGTTGTAGTGGCCGCAGCGGTGGACGCAGTCCTCCTCCTCGTCAACACCTTACGGCTGCCGCCGCAGGTAGTGCAGGGGACGAACCAGACGCTGCCGCAGGTGTCACAGACGAAGGCCAGGTCCTGGCAAGCGGTGCCGTCAAGGAGCTACCGGAGCTAGCCAGACTTGTGCAGCTACTAGACCTCGTCTTCTGCTCTGCTCTGCTGTTCTACGGCGCGGGGGAGGGTGTTGCTGCTTTGCTTTGCTGTCTGTGGCGGTGCTTGTTGCTATGCTATTGCTTTGCAGTAGAGGGCGGGGTCAAGTGAGGGTGGCGCAGGGAGAGTTGTACGGGGGAGAACGAAGCAAGGGAGGGTGACGCCAGTGGCAACGCTGCAACCCTAGCACGTCCTCCTCTCGGGTCAAGATGGGTCTGGATGGGGAACGAGGGTGTCCGATTGGGGGAGGAGAATAGAAAATTGAGGGGGTTTTAGTATTTATATAGAGTGGCATTTTTTGTAATTGTAGTGAACATCAAGGGCAATGCTTAGGAGGGGCAAGTGGGGATGCGGAGAAGCTCGGGAAGCCTCACATTTGACGCTTCTTGATAGCCGTAGGAACTAAGGGGGGCTTAGAAATTAAGCTCTTGTTGAAAATGTCTTAGGATGGTTTATGCTTTATTTGGACCTATAAGCTGGTCCACAAGCCATCCCTAAAGGCATACATCCTCTTTTTTCAGCTTAAGCTCGTACACAGGAGCTCTGGTGTAAGAAAGCTCTAATAAACTCGTCTCTTATTTAAAGCAGGTTCCGAGATATAAAGTTATTTTCTGTAGTAAATGATGCAATGTCTATTGTATCCCTAGAGTTATTTGTGTTTTATTTAATAGATAATATCGTTCTTTTGGACTTAGCGTGTAATTATGCAAGAAAATAAATTTCAAACATAAAAATGGCTAAATTATAATAGTTTGGAAGGGCCAATGAAATAAGGGCAAGGTTTAAATGTTGTCTTGCCAACAAAAGGAGTTACATTAATCAATAGTACCACATCATGTAGTCATTCACCGTCACGCTACCAAACTTGCAACAATATCATCACGTATTGTGCCCATAGTACCGTCATCCACATGTGCAGTATTGTCCACATCGATTGGAGGTGGCACATCCTCTCGAATATATTTTTCTCTTTCAAACTTATTGAAATTCCCATCACGTAGAGCACTATCACGAATGTAATTATACAAACCTATGCATGCAAAAACAATCATCTTTTGCTTGTCAATTGGATAAGTCAGTATGCCATAGAGAATTTCTCGTTTCATCTTGAGAAAATCAAAAGATCTTTGGATGATCTTTTCTAGAGATGAATGACAATGGTTGAATATCTCCTTCAAACTGGAGCTACCGTCGAAATTTGGTACATGGTACCGCTATTCTTTGAATGGGGCTAGATAGCATGTTCGGTTTGAATACCCAAAGTCAACAAGATAGTATTTTCCTATAGTTAGAGCAAAAATCACATCACATATTACAGAACTGAAGCAAAATAATATATATATACATATATATACATACATATACATACATATATATATATATATATATATAAGAAAAATGCATCTACAAGTGGGTTACCTTGTGGAGAATGTGGATAATTTTTTATATTCCACTAAAGCATCTGACCACACTCGTGTGTCACGAACAGATGTAGACCATCTAGTAACTGCAAAAGTGAACCTCATATCAAAATCATATGCTGCCATGGCATTTTCACTCTGAGATGTGTGGGCACTATGACAGGAATGTGTTCCATCTATTGCCCTATATGCATTCTTGAAATAAGGCAAAAATCTTAGTTTTCTAAGTCTATGATGAAGTGTTGTGAAAGAAAGGTCTCTTGGTTTGATATAGTCAACAGTCATGTGTTCTAAACACTCCAAAATATCAGTAAATTAATAATAATGGTAGACCATCCATACTCTCTAATAGGTAACCCACTTGTATATGCATTTCCTCTCTATTATTTTTCTAGAGTGTGTGATGTTCATTTTGTTCTAATTGTAGGAAAATACTATCATGTTGAGTCTGGCTATCCAAATTGAATTGGCTATCTAACCCCATTCAAGGTAGAAACAATATCATGTACCTGAATTCCAACAAGCAGCTCTAGTTAGGATGAAGGAGATCTTCAATCATCACCATTCATCTCTATGAAATGTTATCAAAAGATCATTCGGTATTCTCAAGATGAAATAGTGTATTCTTATTGGCATACCAAGCTATCCACTTGAGAAGCAAAAGATGATAATTCATGCATGCACGTGTTTACATAATTACATTCATGATAGTGCTGATGAGCATTTTAAGAGGTTTTAGAGGAGATAATATGTTCAAATGATGTCCCACCTCCAATTGGTGTAGACAATAATGAAAATTGAACCTGTAGATGATGGTGCTATGAGATAAATAAGTGATGGGTTGATGCAAGTTTGGTAGGATGAGGGTGAATCACTACATGATGTGGTGTTTTTGATATCTTGTAACTCTTTTTGTCGGCAAGAAAACTTATTATGAACTTCACTATTATTTGATTGCTTTAAAATTAACATAATATAGTATTTTTGTAATGTTCAAAATTTATTTCCTTGCTCAATGGCGCCAAAAACAGTTCACAAGAATGATTTTAATCATTAAACATATAGCAACAAGTCGGGGGTAATACCGACTTTACACCACCACAGAAGATAGGCTCAAATTTCATAACTGTTTACAATAGGACACGAAGCTTATTAGGGCTTCCCCACGCTGGAGCTCCTGTGGACAGTTAAGTTTAAATTAGCTTATGCATAAACTTGAGCTATCTAGAAGAGGCCGTTATGTCTGCAACGCTGATGCTTGACAGCTTGTTTTTCTTGCAGGGATTGAAAGGCTCTTTTGCTTATGTACGGAAGTTGAATGGTGCTATGTTTGTTTTAGTTGTTATCATGTAACACCTTTTGCTGGTAAGAAAACTTACTATGAACCTTGCTATTATTTGATTCTTTTAAAATTCTCGTAATTTAATATTTTTTTAATGTTCATAATTTATTTTCTTGCTCAATAGCGCCAAAAACACTTCACAAGAATGATTTTAATCAATTAAACAGATCAAAACAAGTTCAAAGATAATACAAGCTTTACATCATCCACCACAATAAATAAGCTCAAATTTCATAATATGTTTAGAACAGGATATAAAGCTTATCAGGGCTTCCCCCCACCGGAACTCCTGAACAGTTAAGCTGAAACTAACTTATGCACAAACTGAAACTGTCTAGAAGAGAACCATTATATCTGCAATGTTGATGCTTGACAACCTCTCTTTTCTTGGAGAGATTGAAAGGCTCTTTTGCTTATGTATGGAAGTTGGACGGTGGTGCTATGTTTATTACCTAAGGCCCTTAATTCATATTTTCCCCATTCAACTAGCAGAAAAGGATTAACCCTAGGTTCCTTTTTTTCCTTTTTGTTATTTCCTCTATGTGTATTTTACATACCACAATAATTTGCTATAGAGAATTTGTATTAAATAAGGACATTATTGCTGGCATAAATTATTATTTTATTTGATACACTGTGGTCGTTAACGTCAATGAATTAAGAAAAACAGAAAGAGAGGGATTCGAACCATCGGTAAACAAAAGTCTCCATAGCAATTCCAATGCTACGCCTTGAACCGCTCGGCCATCTCTCCAACATAATCTTATTATGGAAAATAAATAATTGTTACCATGTAGTCCTTCGAGTGTTTCGTCCTTACACTATATTTGTACATGTCTCTTTGAACTGCATGCGTTCTTTACTAGACTGTCTTCTGTGTTATCATGTCCTTTAGTTTTATCTTTACTGAAAGATCAAAAGAGTCAGTATTAACACTTCCACCATCCATTACTCCCCTAAAACCGTTAATATGAAGTAGAACACAACAACAAAACATTACAGGCTACATTTAACGTATTTCTGTACCTTCGGAGACTCTGCGTTTAAGCCTTATAAAGAAAGGTACGGTCCATGCCCATGCCGTGGGTCCTTTCTGTTGGAGATTTATGCCAGAGCAGGAGCTGCAACGGATGCCAGGCACAAAGGTCACACGTACATACCCGATTACACACGTCATCCTCACCGACTCGCACACCTGAAATAGCGGAGGCCAACGACGATTACGTAACCTCATCAACCACGCTCTCCGTTTCAGATCGCAGTCTACTACTATTCAGCCGTGCAGTGCATGGGTCCATATCCTAATTAGCTCGGAACAACTAACAAATAGAAATACGTTTTCTCGTGAACTTCGTGTGATCTTGTTCGCCAGGAGTAAATGGTGCAGCTCCTATATTGTTGTCACAGGGCGTACGAATTCCGTGCGCGAAACAGTAGAAAGTACAACCCGTCGACGACCAGCAATGAACAGGCCATCTATTTGTTTTGGCGCTCGATTAGAAAAGCTGCCGAGTTAGTTAATCATCGCTGCCCCTGCCGCTGTGCACGCGGCAATGCGCAACAGTGGCGCCGACTGCAACCGCAACCACCACCGCTCCCCCATGCTGTTGCTGTTGAGATGCATACAAGTAAGGATTCCAACTTTCCAAGAGGTGCAGTGCCAGTTTTCCAGCACTGTTCAGCATTTCGTAGCCGAGCGTACGGTCAATCGCATATAGGAAAGCAACAGCACTGGCAGTGCGTGAACCGGGTAGGGAAGCGCAGATTTGGAGCCGGGACTTAGGAACCTGTTATGAAAACAAATAGCAGGGTGACCCACACAAAATTTATTATACATCTTATATTATATTGATTTTTATGAGGTTATTTCTCTTCCATCGTCAACGGTCATTCGTGTTATTCGCGACTAAGTTTGTTTGGATATGCCAAAGTGTTAAAAATTATATGTAGATATACGTCTTGAGAAAAAATAATTAAAGTTTGGTAGAAACTTTTCCATTGAATTAGTCTTTAGTTAAAAGTACTCATTTAACAGTAAATCTTATTTATTTATGTGTATTGTTCCATCTTCTTTTGCCCATAGATAATTAGGCAATAAGGTGAGAACCTTAGTGTATGACTGACATGAATCACTAACATCGAGTTCTATGGTCTGTCATGTAAAACCATAAATTTATGTACTAATTTTCAGTTTTATCTCTTCCACTCTTCACTCCTCAGTCTATCTTTCAACAATAATTTTTCGAGGAGTTCTTCACCAAGAATTAAACCTAAATACCATGACTCATATATAAATCTTGTACTATCTACAATCACTCACATCATCATTGGTTACATTGTAATTACATTATTCGATTAATACAATATTATGCATCTATATGTTTCCATGCATGCTCTACTTGCCTGGATCAATGTCTGATTCCTTGATAGCAACGGCGAAGCAAACATCATCGTCATCTTCAAGCCTTTTCTTGTCTAAATCTATCACATTCTGACATCCTGTGACGCCCAAGCACTACACTCAGGTTCTGCTCTGAAATCTCGTGTGCATTAGAGTGATCCGAGTGGCCATACTACTAAGCTAGCTCCTTCACGAAAACCTAAAGCTCAGTGCTTCCTTACCGCCTCCTAATCAAACTTCTCTATCTCTCTAAAAATCACCTCTATAGGTGTATCACCACCAACATCTCTTTACTGCATCTCACCATCATTACTAATTTATTTGGTAAACCTCCTTCAAAGTGTGATCCCTGCTACCTTGCTATCGTGTCATGACTGACATCACGACCTCGACAGTAATGAGTTTATCAACATACATTCATCGAAATTTGTTAAAACATTCTCTCTCACTTACTCTTGTCACAACTTGTTCTTTCTGATCATACTTAACGTGATTTGTTGCTTAAAACATTTACTGCAGCTGCGACATCACCATGTTTCTTCCTTCTTGTGATGCACTCCTCATACATGTAACACATTTGTGTATACAGTGTCAATCCCCATACATGCATATAATCTCCAATTATTTCAATCTGCCTCCTCTACATCGTGAACTCTACCGGTGGTTACCATGTTTTTCTTATCTAGCACCCTCTGCCCTTCTGCATTCTAGTCTAGTCGACTTCATTTCTATACCATCAAACCCACAAGTTGATACATCTTATGCATGCTTTCTCTTTACTCATCGGCAAAAGTAGCTCATACGTGTTTATACATCTGATGTATGAACTTTAACATTGCTTAGAACCAATATTACATATTGCGTGCTGTCAAATAGAAATCAATTGCTAATTTTATTTTAATTTTTATTCCTTGTTTTAACTTTAGGTTGAATTTAATGTATACACTTAAGTAATAATTTTCATTTAAAATCATTTTCAAAATTTCATTATTTAGGGAAATAGAATGGTATTTTTTATCCACTTAATAATAATATGTAAACCTAACTGTTAATTTTCAATAGAAATAATTCCGAAATTTAATTTAGGGACGTAGAATTGTATATATATATATATACATATATATATATATACTGCAAATTTTATTTAAAATTTTGTTTAGCAAAAAAAGAATTGTATTCTTTATCCTCTAATAAAAATAACACATCTGCTTATTTCATTAAAATTATTTTAAAATTATAATTTAGGAAATAGAGTATCAATTTTAAAACTTTGTTTAGGAAAAATAGAGTTGTAATTTTCATCCACCTAATAAGAGTAAACTCGATTGCTTATTTGATTAAATTAGTTTTAAAATTTAATTTAGAAATAGAGTTGTATTCTTCATCCAACTAATATATAAATCTAACCTGTAGTTTTCATTTAAGTTTAATTCTAAGATTTAATTTAGGATAGAATTGTATTCTTCATCTACCTAGTAAGAGTTATATCTACAATGAAATTCTATTAAAAAAATAGATTAATGTACACCCTTATAATTTGACCCATCACGATCAACAATTTATGCGGATGAACATGGTGGCTTTATTTTCTCCTTGATAATACAATAGATAGATGTTTACATTTTTATCTCCTTGAATCTGATCTGACTCACCATTAGCAAAATAATGGTTCAACTTTCACCAGTTCTAACATGCACATATACCTACTAGGCAGATTTGCTGAACAGTATCCATTTTACCAGGACACAAGCTGATGGAATGTATCTTCCTACTTGGCAGATTTGCTGAACAGAATATATTTACTGAAGAAAACGATAGCAGTGGTCGTCAACATGACCATACGAACGTACCGCATGCTGCTGTCATGGCGCTTACTTCCCACAGCAACGACACCAAGCCCCGTCTCCCCTGACCGAGCGCATCGGACTTCAGGATCCCAGCCGGTACATGCCATCCACTATGAACGGCCTGTCCAAGTACAGCGCCGCGGCGCCCGGCGGATCGTGGAAGTCCCCTTCCATCATCGAGAACGGCATGTCCTCCGACGTCGGCTTCCAGTGCCGCTTCCTCTGGTTTATGAACCAGTTGTTGATCTGCTTCTGGTCCAGCCCCGTCGACTCCGCCAGCGCGATTTTCTCCGTCTCCTGTATACACCCACACCGGCAAAACTGACGTTTATTTATCATGTAGCCGCTACAATATATGTGATCATGACGGGAATGGACGAATGATAGCGTACGGATGGGTACGGCCACTTGCAGTGCATCTCCCACCAGTGCAGCAGCTTCTGCCTGGCCTCCTTGGGGAGCTTCCCATTCTTCCTTCTCTTGCAAAATTCTTGCCGGAGGCTCCCCACGTAGCCACCGTACTTCCTCAGAAGCTGGTGCTTGAGCTCCTTGTCATCAGCACAGTGGTCGATCTCTTCGGGACAGCTCGTGTCTTGGTCATCCTCAGACGAGCCGGCACCTTCGCAATTACTGTCTGCAGATGACAAGTTAACAAAATAAAAGGTTGGTTAAAGTTAGTTCTACAATTACGTTATTAAGTTTACATAAAACTCACAACCGCACCACTCTTGATTAATTATACTAACAGTTTCAGGTAGGTAAGTTGTAGGAGGCAACAGTAGAAATTTGAATGACTTGTACACTCGGTACGCATGGAGATGGCCACATTACTGCTTCCAAGTGCTCCTATCTAGCAGCCTTGGTCCTTGGACCACTTAGAAAAATAATATCTTTTTGATGGATCGAACATCCATGACACCTGGTTTAATTTCAAAAGGAGCATTGATTTCGATTTACAGGAAAAACCTCCTGCAAAAATATCCTAATTCCAGGAAATTTACAAAGAGTTTCCAACTAACCTTTAGCAAACACTAGTTTGTGTTCGGTTCAGAGTTAAGTTAACTAAGTTAGCTAATCTTAACCTAGAGGTTAGTTTAACCCTAATTTTGTGTTTAGTTACTAATTTGATTAATCCACATTATTGTTTGGCTAAATTAGGGATTAGCAGCAGAAAAAACGAATTTAGGAGAGTTGGTTATATTGGGTTAAATTATTCCATCTTCTTAGTGGGTTAGTTTAATTCTAAATTAGAAGGATTAAATATCTTTGACCAGGTTAACTTAACCCTGCCTACCCAAGAGTGTTTGGCAGGTTAAGTTCTTAACCCACCCTTTAACCTAAACAAAACGAGGCCTAGGGAGTGCCCTTGCATATGTGCATATGCATCTATCGGGAGTGCCCTTGCATATGTGCATATGCATCTATCTTGTAATCTAAAAATCATCTGCACATGATTTTTTTTAATGTCTTTTTTGAAGAACTTTAAATAGAATTATCAGCTAGACAATAAATGCCTCGCACACTAATAAACGGTAACTAATAAGTTAATACATGATTTTGGACTGAAAACAATTATTGGATGCAAATGAGGACATCAATTAAGGGAAACCATTCAGCCATGTTACTGCATCCATTGTGCTTAGGACTGAATAAAAACGGGTTGGGGTTTGCCAATCCCCGAAGCACAAGGCAGCAGCTGGTTTCTCATGCAAGCTCCAAGTCTCTTCATGAACAAATATAGAAATGGAGTGGCATTCACTCTTGTACACCAGGGCTTGGCAAACCAGCAACTCGGAACTGTAAAGCCCTAATTTGTGTTAAATCATCTCGCAGCAGTTGTATGCAAGTGCTAGGTTATGCTAATTTTGGACGGAACCGAAAGTAAAGGGCTGTTGCTATATTACAATGACCTGGGAGGAAAGCTAACGACAAATCAACATTACAGCAGGGATGTACAGTTTTTGAGCAGTATAAAAAATATCAGTGCAATTTCCTCTACATAAGACACCGCAAAACTTCACATATCGTAGACATTGACGATCTGGCAGTGTGTAATACAAGAACTCTATTCACAAGCTAATACTCTTAACAATTATTTCTACTTCTCCTTTATGTTTGTCGGTGAAGTTTTATGCCATACCATTTTCCGTATGTACATATTACTTTTAGTATCTCAAGCTATTTACGTTACAAATGCACGGATTATTGGATTAATTTGCTTGAAAAGGAAAATTTGCAGATTTAGCCACATGCAACCAAAATAAACTTCAGCTTCAAAGCATTATGGAACATGTCAAGAAAAGGTCAATTCTTAAACCACTTTGTAAAGTAGGATTGTAATGTCATGACTTGTTGAATACTACATGAAACAAAACCACATATATTGCTCAAAAGAGATGTTTGAATGCCTCACAGGAATTTTAGAGAGATAATGGAGAGAGAAAGAGAAAAATATTGGAACTCCCATAGAATTTTTTTTAGGAAATTTTAATAATCCTACAATCCTGACACCTCTCATAGGAAATTTTCTTTTTGAATGAATTCCTTCATTTTTTTCCTCCTTTTCTCCCAAGAGGCCCTAAATTTCGGAAGTTCCAACAAAGGCATCCATCCGATCATGCTAAGTTGAAAAAATAAAAATGTATGCATTACGACAAGGTAACCCAGAAACCAAATATCAAATAACTAAGATCAAAAGTGTGCCTAAAAACCTAAAACAAAAACTACTAATATGAAATAAACACTGTCTGGCTAGGGTCCAAATCGGAAAAATAAGAGGCCTCCTACTATGTATGAAATATCCCCACATTAGCTTGAATAATACATCCTCAAGGATCAATTAGTATTGCATAACATGATTAATCATTTTAACCTGATGTGAAGAGGCCAATGGTCGCATGTGTTGGACACTGATAGCGTTGTTCGATGAAATATATATCTATAAGTTAGTTTTTCTCCAACAAGAAAAAAATTGCACTTGGGAAAAGTCTGTACACAATAAATTGTCTCTTCAACAATGAGACAGCTACATGTTACACGTCAGATAATGGGAGACTAGATTCTCCCTAATAAGCAGCATGGACATTTGGTAAGCTCTCCAGCAAAATACCTTTAATGATAAATCTTTTTCCGTGCAAAAAAATCATGATGATCTTCATGCTGCTCACATGTATTGACCGTGATATATACCAACATAAATTTTCCATTTTGGCATTTTACTAATAAACCGTCATTAACACACCAACAAATAGCCGCAATATACATTTTGACCACAGAAAGGGCGCACGAGACCGTGTCGATCAAGCGCCTCTCTCACCCCACACGACTAGACAAAGAGACAGGATGCACAGTGTAGTAACAGTGCACATCCATCTCGTACAGTGAGGTAACTTATTGAGGACCCTAATACTCGCGGAGACACGATGGATACAGGTCCACCGCTCATCCACCGCCACACGCGTGTTGAAACAGCTAGATGTTAGTACATCTCAATTTAACCCCTACTATGTTCACTGAATAAAATCATGCAGACATTAATTAGTTTGTAACATTAATCATCTGTCCAATGAGAGCACTAATTGCCTTGCTATTTCCTCCTGGCTAGATAAACAACGCTAAAAAAAGAGAAGATGAGAAATGGATAATAAAACAAGGCCAGGGACTGAAGAGAGAGATAACTTGTCGACGGATGAGAAATGGATAATAAAACAAGGCCAGCGACTGAAGAGAGAGACAACTTGTCGACGGATTCGCCTTGTAACCCTAAGACACATGCCACCCGCTTATGTCTTATCAATTGCCATGTACTAAAAGAATGAACTCGCTAAACGTTGAAAGCATTGTGGATTTGTGCTGCAGTCTTGATTATAAAATCCGAGCAAAAGCTAGCAAACAAGAGGTGGAGACTGGAACCTGAGCTCACTGTGGCCTCGTGATGCTTATCACTAATTACTATCCTGCTGATGTGCTCTGTTAAGATCCAGTTATTAAACGAGTGGTCTAATGCATGCAAAACATTATCCCCTCCCGAATAAACAAAACACCAAATTAACCGTGCCAACAGCTGCATAGATTTAAAGAGGAAAAAAAGGTGGCTCTCTTCCATCGCACAGAACGAACACCATTTCCCAATGCGGCAAGCCACAAATCTCGAAAGGAACTATGCACATAAATATGCACCTCTTCTTGAAAAAGTAAAATTACCTGTGATAGAATCGAGCTGCGTCTCCACCCTCTTGAAGAACTCTGTCGCCTCATGGATCGGCCGCGCCAGCTCCTCTCGGTATTTCACCAGCATGTTGCAGTAAGCCTCCTGCCGTAATTAAGAAGGCGCGTCCAATCAGTACAAGAGCAACACGGACAAGCATCATGTGCATCATGCAACGAGTTTGACCCATCGAAATACGTCGCCGAACCATGAACTGGTCGAGCTCCGGGTCGGCACGCGGTGGCTCGTGCTGCCGCCGTCCTTGCGCCGGGAACGCGTCCAGCTTCGCCGCCACGGCCGAGAGCCTGTCCAACACATCCGGCGGGGCACCGACCTGAGAAAAACAATCCATTCAACACATGGTGTATACGTGTTCTCTGACCTAATTAAACTACTCATGTGCATGGGTTGCGCTACCTTCTGGCAGTCGAGGTAGGAGGCGACGAGATGCGAGTACAGGGGGTGCGACATGATCTTGGCCTTGATGGTCTCGGCATCCGCCGGCGAGATCTCCCCTCGTACCACCGTTCCGTCCTTATGGTGACCACGCTGCGTCGACGACGGGCCGGCTAGTAGCTGGTGCAACGCGACCGGCGAGCCGCGGTGCGCGTCCGGCGCAATCAGCTCCGGCGACGACGTCGCCGCGGCGGGCAACGGAAGCTGCAAGAAGGAAGCCTTGGAGGTAGTACTACTGCTCCCTCCTCCTCCAAGATTTGCGAATCTCTCCATGGTGGTGTGTTTTGAGCTGAGACTTCAAAGTCAAGAAGATGGGGGCAAGAAACCCTAGGAAGGAAGGATGGAATGAAAGGAAGGAGACGATCTGCTGAAAAGAGGTGGTAGAGATACTGGGGATGGGGAAGAAGAAAGGAGGAGGGAGGTGAATGATGAGTGTGTGTGGCTGGTGGGTTGGCTTTGTTCTCATGTCAAATCAGAGTAAAGAGGAAGGTGTGTTGCGTTGCTGTTGCTGTTGCTAGCTGCTGCTGTTACAACGTACACAAATCTCACCCGCAGCTGCGCTGCAAGGGAACACCCGGCTAGCTATAGGATATGATAGATACACGTACGTACCTGATACATGGCACATGCATATGTGCATGATCTTTTCCTTGTTCTTTGCCTCTTGTACATGTGGGGGCGCTTTCTTGGCCGGGCGGATTCTTTGAGGTTTCGGGCGGCGTTGGTCTGATCGAGCAGTCCGAGTGGTGACTTGTTTCATCTACCAGCAGTAGCAGGCGGCAGGCGTCACATAATGGGACTATAGAAGGAAGTTACAGGTTACAGTTGCTGTGTGCCCGGCCTGTCGTCTATGAGTCTATCTCGGTCTAATCCTTCCATGTGTTGAGCTATAGCCCTCCTTTTCACCAAGATGGAAAGATTCTTGGAAAAGTAACATGATGCTGCCGCCGCTGCCCCCGTCTCTCTCACCTAGAGCAGCGTTTGGCCTCCGAGAGGAGAGAAAAGACCTTAGAGATTGTCTTTAATCAAGAGTGGCAGCAGCAGAAAGAACCCTTTTCCCCTTTCTCCCCTTGCTACAGTGCTAAGAGGGTGACCCAGAGGCGATTTCGAGGGGTGCCCCCCTGCCGGCGTGTCCGCCGGTCTGCCCCGGCTCCGATGGCCTTTCAGGCTCCTTCGGAGTTGCGGCGGACGGCGGCACCTCGCTGGCGGGTGGGGATCTGGTCTTTGTAGCTTAGGTTTCGTTCCCAAGTCGAAGACGGCGAGGTGCGAGCGCTGGTCTTCGTCGGGCTTTTGTCCTCCCGGCTTCGTCCCCATCCCGGCGGCGCTAGCTTCGGCTCCGGCGGGAAGCTTGTGGAGGCTTTTGTCCACCGCTGCTCTGCGGATGGTGGTGGTGTTTTTGCTTCTTCTTTGCTGCTGTTGGTTTGTCTCTGGTGGGTTTTGGGTGCCGTCTTTTGCAGGTTGCTCTCCTTCTGGTCCGGCGAGGTGCCATGTCCATCTTGGCGGTGAGGTTCTTCCTCCCTGCCTTTTTGGGGCGAAGCCCCGGCCGATGCACCTTCTTCGTGTTTCAAGATCTGTCTCCCGAGGCGGACGATTATTGCGGCTGCTCAACGGACCGTGTGTCCTATTGTTGCTTGCGGGGAGGAAGCCAAGATTTGGAAGATGGTGCGTCGTTTCCTCTGGCTGGAGCGGCGGCAGCAGGCCGGCCTCACCCTCATCGGCGGCTTCCGAAGCGGCGGAGAAGTCGGCCCTAGGGGCCTTGTTGCTATTTTCTATTTCTATATGGACTTGTGTGCATGTTTTCCTTAACTTTTATCATAAATGGAATTGAAATGCCCTTGGGGTGTTTCTTTCAAAAAAAAAGAGTGGCAGCAGCAGACTGGAAGGTTGGAGGCTAATTTTAGGGCTCCTTTGATTCATGGGATTTTTGTAGGATTTTTACAGGATTATGATCCTATGAAATTTTTTCTATAGTAGCTATTTGATTCACAGGATTATATTCTTTTGGATTGTTTTCTGTAGAGGTTTCCCTAGTCTATTTCACAGGAAAATTTCCATTAGGTCCGAGCTCTTGGAAAAAATCCTGGCGTAAAGAAAAGCGTGCGTGCACGCCGCTCGCTCACCTGCGCTCCGTTTTCTCGCGGCAAAAGACACCGCTTCTAGTATCTTCTTGAGACAGATACCAGTAGAAGTACACATCTGTCCCTCAAAGCAACACTGTCTCTTCCCCCCTTGCGATTCACATCGTCATCGACCGAGTCGTGCTTCTCCACGACCGCGCGGCCGCACGGCCTCCTGCTCAAATCCCTTTGCTTCTCCCAGTTCCATGCTTCATCTCCACCAGCAAAGTATGCTACGGGCTACTTGAAAAGCTAGATCTGTTCTTGCATGTTTCCTATACTAGCTAATCAGCTCTTCCAATTTTCCCTTTCTTTTGTTGCCGCACGTTCATGCACACATATTTGCTTGATTTGAATCAGCCTTGATCTCCAACTTGTAGTAGATTTCCTTAGATTTTGGGATTGGGCTTGGGATATAGGGATTTGGAATTTTTCCTCATTGTTGGCACATGTCGATCTTGCCGATGCGACCCGCCGCAACCCACCGAGCACTTTCAGGCGAAGCAAGAGATTTCCCAAGTACAAAGCTGGCTCAGTACAAAGTGGCTCAATTTGCTCCTCAGGTTGATGCTATTGGCCTCGGCAAGATGCGCAAGCTAGCTGCACCTGCTTGGGATGATTGATTCTGGTGGAAGCACACACGCAACACACTTGATTGATTGCAAAAGCTCTTGCCGTGACCATGTTTTGTATTGTTTTCTATGGTATTCTCCCATGGGTAGAAATTTGAGAACTGTACAAGAGCAACTACGGTAACAATCAATGGCTTCAAAAACTAGTATTTGACATGAAGAATAGTTTCACAAAACAAACTAGTATTTATAATCTTTTACTTACATATCCATACAAAAATTATTGGTTATTAAAGTTGCATATTTAGAACAGACAACTGCATTGCTTGCTCTTATAATATATTTACTAATAAACTATCGTGTGTATGCAGATGGCTGATCGACGTTGCTTGTCAGAGCCTACGGGCCATTATTTACAATCAAAGGGGCCAATTGAACTTGAAGTTGATGGTGGGACTTCAGGGCCTCGTCAAGAAACAGGTATTGCTCTCAAGTTCTAGTAATGTTGATGAAGTCAAAAATGCATCTGCTTACATATATAGTGTGTTATTGGTTTACAAAGTATGATACCAACAAATGAAGTTAAAGTTGTACATCTTTGGTTGTTTATGTAGGAATCACGAAGGCTAATACTCGAGCAAAGTGGAGCCACCAAATGAAGTGGTTCCTTATTAAGCTCCTCAAATATCATGATGTGCCGGGCTTTCGAACACATAATGCATGGAGCAAGGAGGCATGGACAAATATTGCTTGTCGACTGAATGAAAAGTTTGGTCTATCACTTATTGTTAGCCAAGTGAAACAAGAGGAGCAAGATCTGAAAAAAGAATATCGTAGTGTGAAAGATTTGTTGGATGAAAGTGGTTTCGAGCGGGACAAAGAGAGAAAAATGATAGAAGCACCAGATAGTGTTTGGGCTAGTTTTGGTGCTCGTAAGAACAGTAAGGATGCCCTTCAATGGCGAGACAAGTCATTCTCATTCTATGATGATTTAGTTCCACTCTATGAAGGTAATTTAGATATAATATTCTTCTTTCCATTTTATCATACTTTCCTTGCAGCCTACACCTTGAGTATGATGGTTCGTTGTTCTAAGACACTTTCTAAAAATTATGCCGTATGTTGCTATGGTGAAGGGAGAACTCCGTCAAGGTATGGACCATTATGCTAGCAAGGCGACCTGTTCCCTCATCACAGCCAACACAAGTGACTGATTTCTATCAATCACCATCACCCACTATGCCGGTCACAAGTGAGTCAGATATGGCGTTCACCTTGGGTGAAGAAACTGAGGAAGCCAATTTAGATTTTCTCCCACATCTATCTACTCCTATGCAACATGTGCAAGCTCCGCCAAGATCCATGGAAATATCTTTGGAGAAACATGGCACTAGGCGTGGGGAAAAAATAGAAACGTAACCTTGATGATGGATTCCAGGAGAGATATCTAAAACTGAAGAAGGAAGAAATTGATCGATTTGCTGCTATTGAGGAGAAGAAGCTAGAGGATCCCTACAACATTAACAAGTGCATCACAGTGATTGAAAGGTTAGATGGTCTTCAACTAGGCGATATGTTGTTTGGCATCAGACATCTTCAAATGCAAGGATAACAGGGAAGTTTTCTTGTCATACTCTAGTGATCAACTCCAGTTGGCTTGGCTTAGAAGAGAGATTGCATGTGCCCAAACAAATTCTGAAAACTAGAACCTCTGTGGTGATGCGTTAAAATCAGAGGTCATATATTAGAGAAGCTTGATCTGTAGGTGGCATATACTTTTGTTAGTTCATGCAGTCATGTAAGTGACCTAGCTGGTTTAGTATATTTTGGTAGGTATGTCGACAGCCTTTTGTTTAGCATGCAACCAAATCTGCACTAGTATTACAAGTTCGAAGTACAAGAATAGCAGTACAAGTTCTCCTAGCTAATCCTTGCTTATGCTCGAAGTACAAGAATAGTAGTACGACTGGATTTCATGTTTCAAGTAGCTGAACTTGGATGCCATATTACATATTTTAAGATCTTCGTGATGTGTATTGTGCCCACATTTGCTGTGCTATATCATCTTGCTTTTGATTCCCAGCTTCTCTAGAGTAATTGAATGCATGTCTATCACTATGATAGTTGTGGTCTCCACTTGGCACATCAACAATTTGTTCCGGGTCAATCTCCACAGTACTATTTTCAGGCCAAGATAAATCTCCATTATGTAGACGTATGAAATTGTGCAACACACAATTAGCAACAGATATGTCAATTTGTTTAGTAACCGGGTGTTTACAGCATAATTTGGCTCAAGGATTTATTCGATTAGACAAATTGGGATAATGAACTTACTCGCTATGGATTTAGCCTTAACCCTTGAAGTGCAGGTCCGGATACTTGCGTCCCGAGCAGTCGGAGGCGTTCCCAAGCGTTGATGTCCCGAGTACTACGTCATCAAGTCACGAGCGGCACCTCCGGGCATTCAACAATCGCGACCCCGAGCATCATCAGCCCCGAGCACCATCGACCCCGAGTACTCGTACTCGCGCGCCCGAGTACTGGCGTTCCCGAGTACTAGTAGACCCGAGTACTGGTAGTCCCGGGCATTGGTAATTCCGAGTACCAGCGCGTCCAAGTGCCGAGCACCCGGGCCTATATCCCCGAGTACTGGCATTCCCGAGTACTCAAGTCCCCGAGAAGGCACAAGTCGGACAGAGCCGGATCCCAGCAGAATCAAGCCACGATGCAATCAAATCAACCCGACGAATCACCAAGACTTATCCGATACGGAGACTTAGGAAGGGAGTCCCGGAGAGGAAAGAGTTGCTTACGAACTCGGAAGGACTCTCGGTTCGTATGGAAAGATGTCTCGTACTCGGGAAGGAGTCCTGAACGATGGAAAGATATATGTATAAATAGATCAGGATCTTTTTAAATAAGGAAAGATTGTATATCCGTAATCAGTTAGGATTAGGAGTCCGAATCTCCTACGGGAAGACCAGCCGCCCTATAAATATGTAAAGGGTGACGGCCGATTGAAGACATCCAACAATCGATCAAATCAATCTTTTATCTTTTATCTTTTACCTTTCCTTAGTAGTAGATCTTTGCTGTTTTGCGCTGTAAAACAGTCGGTTCTTCCTCACGTAAGTAGGAAGATCTTTGTTGCTTTGCTCGGAAAGCAATCGCTCGTCGTACGCGTAAGTGCGATAGTTATCCTTTGTTGCTTTGCTCGAAAAGCATCCGGTTATCGCACACGTAAGTGCGATTGGCGACTCCCATCACCTAGGTGTTCTACGGATCCAATTTCGTGCGAACACAATTGGCGACTCCGCTGGGGAATAGAAGCAAAGATTACCCGATGAATCCCGACTCCAAAGACGGAAGCATCGTCAACCCGGAGAACATCATCGCCGTCACGCTCGACGATCTATCTGAAGATGAACGGCGGGAGATTGAACGACAACTTGAAGAGGAGCAGGCGGAGCGACTCCGGCAAAAGTTGGCCGGCTACCAGAAGACGAGAAACGGCGTCATCAAAAAGGTAGTCGTGCCGAGTCCACTTCCTGCGCCCAAACCCGAGGTGAGTAAACCGACTAGTCCTGATGAAATCGCTAACCTAATTGACGTGTCGGTGGCCAGCAGGTATGGCACCGAGATGGATAAATCGGCGCAATTATTCGCTCGAGTAGTGAATAGCCGATTTGACGAGTTGAAAGAACAGCTCGTTAAAGATTTGCAGAATAGTCTGCCGGGTCAGGTTAGATCTACAACCCTACAAGTCGATAACGATCATCGGAATAAGCAGCCGATGTACCCTGACCATGACAGAGTCGATCAACGGGTAGAAGTCGCCCCCGTGATCACGACTTCTGTCAATCCGACTTCGGTACCCCAGAGTTCTTCCAACAACGACCGAAGTCTAAGCCTTAGCGCGAATATCCCACAACCATACTACCAAACAGTTGCGTACAGCACACCACCTATCCCACCGCTCGGTACCGGAGTCCCCCATGGGCCGGTTCCAGAAACATATTTTAACTCGCAGCAAGTCCAACCCGAGTTACCCCAGCCGACTTCGCGTACCCCGCTGTGCGATATGAGCTTTAAAGACCAACTCTCCGCAGTGCTCAGAGAACTCGGCGTAATACCTAAAGATGGCTCTCGGGGTTACCTAAAGCCATACCCCGAGTGCTATGACACAATGCCGTACCCCCGCGGGTTTAGAATTCCTGATTTTGTCAAATTCACAGGGGAAGACAATAGGTCGACTTTCGAGCATATAGGGCAATTCTTAGCACAGAGTAGTGAAGTCGGCACGTCGGATATCTACAGAATAAAACTTTTTCCCTTGTCATTGTCGGGTACTGCCTTCACTTGGTTCACCTCGCTTGCCCCTAGGTCTATTACGTCCTGGGCAGATCTAGACGGCAGTTCCACGATTACTTTTACGGTGGTGAGACTGAGCTCAGGCTCTCGGATCTGACGATGGTTAAACAAAGTACAACGAGCCGGTCTGTGATTACATTAGAAGATTCAGAGAGGTTAAGAACAAGTGCTTTAGTTTAACTATAAACGAAAAAGATCTTGCCGACCTTGCTTTTTCAGGTTTGCTCGCCCATATTAAGGACAGATTAGAGGGCCAAGAATTCCTAACCATTAGCCAAGTCGCTCAGAGGGCTGTAGCACAAGAGAACCGCGCTAAAGACGTCAAAACATACAGCCGGTTCGGAGATGCTAAGGGCAAAGCCAAAGAGAAATCGGCAATCAATGTCATAACGTACGAAAACAGCTCGGACAGCGAGGACGACGCTGACATATGCATTGCCGAGTGGGTTAATACTCCCAAGTCAAAACCATTTGCTTGTCCAGCTCTTAGACCTACACCCACTCGGAAAGAGGAGATGCGGTACACTTTTGACATTAGTAAATGCGATAAAATCTTTGACATGCTCCTGCAGGGGAATATGATCCGAGTAAGGGAAGGGCACGTGTTCCCGTCGGCGGACGAATTGGGCAAAAGAGCATATTGTAAGTGGCATAACTCTTTTTCTCATGCTACTAACGACTGCAATGTGTTTCGCTGACAGGTGCAATCGGCCATTAATGACGGACGATTGACGTTTGCTCAGAGCTCCAAGATGAAGCTGGACAGTGATCCTTTCCCGATCAACGTGATCGACTTGGAGAAGAAGAAAGTGCTGATTCGGTCACATCAGGCCGAGTCCACCAAAGGGAAGAACGTCATCATTGACAACAAAGCTACTCCAAAGATGATCAAGTCGAGTCCCTCTCCTACTCCGAAAACAACCAACTCAAACTCCTCGCCGACTCCAAAAATGATCAAGCCAAAGAATCCAGAAGTCGGCGTCTGGAAGATTAATCGAGGGAAGAGTCAGCCCGCGAGGCCAAAGCCGACAGTGAAACAATTGCTGAACAAATACACAACCAACAATGTGTTCACTCGGCTTGGAGGAGCCAAGCGCCCCAGATCTCCTCCCCGACAAGGTTCCGGTGGTTCCGAGTACTGGCAGGGGGGCCCGTACGTGCAACCACCATACTTAACAACAGGTCCGGCATACTGGGGAGGAGCGCACGCTTTCTACCCACAATGCCCTCCATGGGGTTTCAACCCTTGGGCACTGCATCCGGCCGGACCAATCGGCATGTTTCAGCCAAGTTGGTTCGGGTACAGGGAACAACCCCATGGGAAAAGAACTCGACTCGAGTCGGAAACCCGAGCGTGGAAACGACTCGCCACTCGGCGCAAGACACCCGACATACCAAGTCGGCTAGCGACTCCAGGGAAAGTCCAGCGGAGCAACTCGCCGACTAAGCAGGTCTGGGTACCAGCCAAGCGCGCCGAGTCTGAAGATCACACGACGACCCAGCCCGAGTCAAAGAAGGCCGGTGCCATCCGAGTTCCCGAAAAGAGTCAAACACAACGATCCGCCGTGTTGATGAGCTCACAAGTCAACTCGGCACCACCAGCGGGAGCCCGGTATGTACGGTTTGGCACCGTAGATGACTCGGACAAACCAGAATCCAGCAACACAGCGGGACCCGACGCGCGGAAGACAAACGTTGAGTCTATGCCCAGTCAGCAGGTGAAGAAGATCAAGTCGGTTGAACCAGGGACCAAGCCGAAGCCGCAGTGGTGCCCCACAGGACTCAAGCACTCTCAGAAGCGGAGGGTCCAACGGCTACGAGCACTCGAGCTCAGGGAGGAACTCGTCGAGAAGAAACGCGACGAATGGTTCAACCAAGCCAGACCAATGAAGCCCGCGAAGATGACCTGGAAGGAAAAGCGCATCGCAAAAGAAGAAGAGACCACCATCAAGGATGTCGGAGAGATACCCGCCGACATGGACATCAATATGGTGTTCGAGTTACCTATCGAGTTCCGCGCTCCCGAGTCGGAAGTCGCAGAACTTCTGCTCGGGCCGAGTGCCGCCATATTCAAGAAGTCGGAGGAGCACGGGCAGCACCTGAAGCCTCTATTCATCAAGGGCCACATCGATGGGAGACCGATTGGCCGAATGCTCGTTGATGGCGGCGCTGGGGTCAACATCATGCCTCTTTCGGTGTTCTCCAAATTAGGCCGAAAGGAGTCCGAGTTAATGAAGACAAACATGGGACTCAGCGGGTTCTCGGGAGAGCTATCCGAGGCCAAGGGCATATTATCGGTAGAACTTACAGTCGGAAGCAAAACCCTACCGACTGCCTTCTTCGTGGTCGACGTCAAAGGCCGATATAACATGCTTTTGGGGCGAGACTAGATACATGCCAATTGTTGCATCCCCTCTACCCTGCATCAGTGCTTAGTCCAGTGGGTAGACGAAGATGTCGAAGTAATTGAAGCGGACAATTCGGCTTGCATTGCTTTAGCTGAGACCACGGTCGACTGGCAGCACGGTGACATGAAGTGTCTGTCGGGTAGGAATTTATCCGACTACGACTATGTCAGTATCGGTAAAGACGGGTTTGTACCGATACAAGCACAGCCGGCTTGTATAGCTCGGCTTAATAATTTATCTTTATAAATGAATAAAGAAGATAGCGTTAAATGGCTACAAAAGCGTACCGAGGAATATCGTTCGGGCAAGAACGATATGCATGAGACTATCGAAGATTTTGACGATATGGAGAAGCTCGGACAAGGGTTCTCGTCGGCCGACCCACTTGAAGAAGTCGATATTGGCGATGGAGGCACGCCTCGACCAACATTCATCAACGCCAATATGGAAGTCGGCCAGAAGAATAAGGTATGCGCGCTACTCAAAGAGTTTGTAGATTGCTTTGCTTGGAATTATACAGAAATGCCCGGGTTGAGTCGAAGCCTGGTCGAGCATAAGTTACCTATCAAGGCCGGCTTCAGGCCCTACAAGCAACCACCTAGACGATTCAACCCTAACTTGTATGATCGCATCAAAGAGGAAGTCGACCGACTGGTGAAGGCAGGGTTCATTCGGTCATGCAGGTATGCCGAGTGGATTTCAAACATTGTACCGGTCGAAAAGAAGAATACCGGGAAGATTAGGGTATGTATAGACTTCAGGGATTTGAACAAAACCACACCTAAAGATGAGTACCCGATGCCTATAGCCGACATGTTGATAGATGACGCCTCCGGACACAAAGTGCTTAGTTTCTTAGATGGCAATGCCGGATATAACCAGATCTTTATGGCCGAAGAGGACATGTTTAAAACTGCCTTTCGTTGCCCCGGCTTTGTCGGATTGTTCGAGTGGGTTGTCATGACATTCGGTTTAAAGAATGCAGGCGCCACGTATCAGCATGCGATGAACCTAATCTTCCATGACCTCTTAGGCATTGTGTTAGAAGTCTACATTGATGACATCGTCGTCAAGTCGGACGGCTGTGAACACCACTTGGCCGACTTGAGACTAGCCTTTGAAAGGATGCGTCGGTATGGGTTGAAGATGAACCCGCTCAAATGTGCGTTTGGCGTGTCGGCTGGAAAGTTCTTAGGGTTCATAATTCATGAACGAGGTATAGAGATTGACCCTAAGAAGATAGAGGCCATTAGAAAGTTAGGAGAGCCGACATGCAAGAAGGACGTGCAGAGTTTATTAGGAAAGATAAATTACTTAAGACGATTTATATCTAACCTGGCGGGTAAGATTGAATCGTTTGTCCCTTTACTTCGGCTAAAACACGAAGCCGAGTTCACCTGGGGGCAGAGCAACGAGATGCCTTCAATAGTATCAAGAGATACTTGTCGAGCCCTCCAGTGCTTCGAGCACCTAAGTCGGGAGTTCCGTTCCGACTATACATCGCTGCACAAGATAAGGTACTCGGCGCAGTGCTAACTCAAGAAGTCGACAAGAAGGAGCACATCATCGCATATGTAAGTCGCCGATTACTCGACACCGAAAGTCGGTACGTATTCATCGAGAAGCTATGCTTATCCTTGTTTTACGCATGCACCAAGTTTCGGCATTATTTACTTTCGAGTACATGTATAGTGTCTTGCCAAGTCGATGTGATTAAATATATGTTGCAACAACCGATTCTTAGCGGACGAATTGGAAAATGGGCTTATGCACTGATAGAGTTTGATTTAACATATGAGTCGCTGCGTGCCATGAAAGGTCAAGTTGTCGCTGACTTCGTTGTTGATCATATGGTTAGCGATGGAGAAGATGTTAATTATGTTAGCATATGCCCATGGAAGCTTTACTTTGATGGATCGGTTTGTAGAAGTGGGCAAGGCATTGGCAGTGTTTTGGTTTCACCAAATAATGTCGTTTATGAGTCATCGGTCCGACTAGAGTATCCTTGCACCAATAACCAGGCTGAATATGAGGCGCTGTTGTTTGGTTTGCAAAGCTTAATAGGTATGGGTGTAAGAGATGTAGATGCTTTTGGAGATTCATTGCTAATAGTTCAGCAAGTCAACGGAGAGTTTCAATGCTTTGATGGGTTGCTGAATAGCTATTTAGACCGATGTTTAGATATAATCAATACATTAGATACGTTTAGTATCAATCACGTCCCCAGGGAGGAGAACTCTAAGGCCAACTATTTGGCACAGCAAGCATCCGGGTACCAAGTCAGAAGAGGAAAGTTTTTTATATCTAGAGAGCCGATGCTCGTTGCCGCTAAAGGCCAGGCCGACTTGCTGGAAGTCGAAGCCGACTCATATAGGTCCGGTACCGACTCGGGGGGCAACAGTTTAACACAGGTTGCCGAGTCGTTAAGCGGTTTGGAAGTCAATGATTGGAGGGCACCCTTAGTTAATTACTTGAAAAATCCGAGTCAAACGAGAGATAGGAAAGTTCGGCGGCAAGCTATAAAGTACACCTTGTTTAACGACGAGTTGTATCGCCGAACAATAGATGGAGTATTATTGAAATGCTTAGACTCCGACCAGTCAAGGGTAGCTATGGGAGAGGTGCATGAAGGGATATGTGGAACACATCAGTCGGCTCCCAAGATGCAATGGTTGTTGAAGAGGGCAGGATTCTATTGGCCGACTATGTTAGAAGATTGTTTTCGGTACTATAGAGGGTGTGAAGCATGCCAGAAGTTTGGGAACATACAGTTAGTACCCGCGGCTAAGATGAACCCTATTATAAAGCCGTGGCCATTTAGAGGATGGGGTTTAGATTTCATTGGGGAGATACATCCTGCTTCGTCGAAAGGTCATCGTTTTGTCCTTGTAGCTACAGATTATTTCACTAAGTGGACCGAAGCAGTTCCTTTAAGGAGTATGACTCATAAGGAGGTGATTAGCTTTGTTCTAGAGCATATCATTCATAGGTTCGGCATCCCTCAAACCCTGACGACTGATCAGGGTGCATCCTTCATGTCTCACCAATTCAGTGAGTTTGCCGAGTCCTTTGGAGTCAAGTTGTTGAACTCGTCGCCCTATTATGCCCAAGCTAATGGACAGGCCGAGTCTAGCAACAAGACTTTGATCAAGTTAATAAAGAAGAAAATTGAGGAACATCCGAGAAGGTGGCATGAAGTCCTTTCGGAAGCGTTATGGGCCCATCGAATATCTAAGCATGGGGCTACCCGAGTGACACCATTCGAGTTGGTGTACGGGCAGGAAGCAGTGTTACCCGTGGAAGTTAAATTACAAGCTCTTAGAATAGCCAGGCAAGACGACTTGTCGGTTGAGGATTATAGCCACCTGATGATAGATAAGACAGATGATGTTTCGGAAGAAAGGTTGAAGGCCTTACGAGAGATCGAAAAGGAGAAGTTGAGAGTTGCGAGGGCTTACAACAAAAGAGTAAAGGAAAAATCGTTTCAGATAGAAGACCTAGTATGGAAGACGATTTTACCTATTGGAGCTCGGGACAACAAATTCGGCAAATGGTCGCCGAGTTGGGAGGGTCCGTTTAGAGTTGTCGAGATAGTCCCCGGGAACTCTTATTTGGTGGAATCTTTGCAGGGGGAATGGCTATCTAAGGCTCTCAATGGGAAGTATCTGAAAAAGTACTACCCGAGTGTATGGCAAGTAGCTTAGCAAAGTCTATGGCCGATATGATTTTTAGAATATCGCCCTAAGCCACGTTGTAGTTCAAAGTGTTTTTGGCAAATACAATTATGCCAAAAAGCAGGGGGGCATGTGTTTACAGCATAATTTGGCTCGAGGATTTATTCGATTAGCCAAATTGGGATAATGAACTTACTCGCTATGGATTTAGCCTTAACCCTTGAAGTGCAGGTCCGGATACTTGCGTCCCGAGCAGTCGGAGGCGTTCCCAAGCGTTGATGTCCCGAGTACTACGTCATCAAGTCACGAGCGGCACCTCCGGGCATTCAACAATCGCGACCCCGAGCATCATCAGCCCCGAGCACCATCGACCCCGAGTACTCGTACTCGCGCGCCCGAGTACTGGCGTTCCCGAGTACTAGCAGACCCGAGTACTGGTAGTCCCGGGCATTGGTAATTCCGAGTACCAGCGCGTCCGAGTGCCGAGCACCCGGGCCTATATCCCCGAGTACTGGCATTCCCGAGTACTCAAGTCCCCGAGAAGGCACAAGTCGGACAGAGCCGGATCCCAGCAGAATCAAGCCACGATGCAATCAAATCAACCCGACGAATCACCAAGACTTATCCGATACGGAGACTTAGGAAGGGAGTCCCGGAGAGGAAAGAGTTGCTTACGAACTCGAAAGGACTCTCGGTTCGTATGGAAAGATGTCTCGTACTCGGGAAGGAGTCCTGAACGATGGAAAGATATATGTATAAATAGATCAGGATCTTTTTAAATAAGGAAAGATTGTATATCCGTAATCAGTTAGGATTAGGAGTCCGAATCTCCTACGGGAAGACCAGCCGCCCTATAAATATGTAAAGGGTGACGGCCGATTGAAGACATCCAACAATCGATCAAATCAATCTTTTATCTTTTATCTTTTACCTTTCCTTAGTAGTAGATCTTTGCTGTTTTGCGCTGTAAAACAGTCGGTTCTTCCTCACGTAAGTAGGAAGATCTTTGTTGCTTTGCTCGGAAAGCAATCGCTCGTCGTACGCGTAAGTGCGATAGTTATCCTTTGTTGCTTTGCTCGAAAAGCATCCGGTTATCGCACACGTAAGTGCGATTGGCGACTCCCATCACCTAGGTGTTCTACGGATCCAATATCGTGCGAACACCGGGTAATGTGAAGCAACTTTCAATATGGGAAATCTCATTTTCAGTATACCAATAATCCTCTCAATATGGTTTCGGAGTTGTGCATGTCGTAGGTTGAATAATTCCTTATAGTTTCTTGGCCTTTGACAAGCTCTTCCTTGTTCTTATAAATGATACCTAGTACCACGATATGGAGCAAGAAATTGTGGTGTAATTGCATAACCAACATCTACTAGGTAAAATTTTCCAGGAGGTACTACAAAACCATGGTTAAGTGCATCTTGTAGGACTCTTGCATCTGAAGCTGACCCCTCCCAACCAGCATGCACATGCACGAACTTCAAATCAAAATCACAAGCCACCATAACATTTTGCCATATTGTTTGCTTCCTATTCCGATATGGTTCTTGCTTATGCACTGGTATTTTCAATGGAATTTGTGTACCATCTATAGCGCCGATACAATCCTACATAAATAGAAGTGCATGCACCATACAATTTTCTCAGTATCTTGCTGAAATTATGTTAATTGAACTTGCTGAAACTAAAGAGCATAGGCATGTATGCATACCATAAAGAAAGCGTAGAATTATTGTTTACTCAAAACTGGATGCGCGTGTAAGGAAGGTGGACGTATGTAGACATATGAGAGCTTTGTAATTGCGTCAAGTACTTCTCCAAATTAGTAACTTATTGTTTGTCCACTATGCTGAAACCAATCTGCCAAAGTGTCGTTGGTTGCATTCTTCGCTAAAGAATACAAAAATATAGCAAGTTGCTCGTCTACAGGGACATCTCTTCCATCAACAAGGCGGTCATTCTCACGCAATTTCTGAACCAAAGCTTGAAATATGTCAATCTCCATTCTGAAATGCCTTTTGCATAAGTCCTCATGTCCATTCAAAATTTCATTTACATGACGTGCACCTATAAGTATTGAAGTGTGCATAGATCTTCTTGATAGTTGTGATGAGTTTTCTAGTATAGTAGGAAGAACAAAAAGAGCAAACTCATCCTCATTGTTTGATCTACGACGGTAGCTTGGATCCATTGGTTGCAACAACAAACAAAGCATGTGAAAATTTAGTTGTGTTAAAATACAACATCATCAATTCATCACCTACATAATTATAGGTTTATATCTAAATTACTTAGTCTAATGAGGCATCTAGTAAACTCACTAGTCAAGGTATATATATATCTAGTAAACTCTAGCCTGACCATGTCTAGTATATAATCTGCACTGAGTTTGTATTCTACATAAGCTACAAAACACAGAAACAGGAACAGGACAGCTGGCGCTTCGACGCAAAGAAAAAAAAACAGGACGGCTGACGCCAGCGACGGAGATGGCTGCTCACAACCTTGGAGCTGCGGAGGATGAACCCAAAACTAGGAGATGGAAAAGAAACATGTACATGAGAAAAACTAACCTCTGTTTGCAGTTTTTTTTAATTTGCTCTATTTGGAAAGTTGATGAACCAAGTATGTGGAAGACTCCAGCCAGCACTAGCAAGGGCTGATATGTATCGAGCTTTTTTTTTACAGGAAAAAAACTGATGTGCATTGAGCTGGTACATATGTGCTTGCATATATATGAAGCTACAGCCCAATGGCCGGTTCAGCAAGGAGTAACGGCTACTTTTTGAAAGCATAGGATTTAAATTAATAATATTATATGTCCATGCATTTCTATACTTTTCCTGTGCTGCCATCAAACAACCACATGTTGTTTTCCAATTCTATAGAATTCATGTGGGCAGGGCATACCAATCCTCTATTTTTTCTATATCTATGTTTTTCCTATCCTGTGAATCAAAGGAGCCTAGGCTTGGAGGTGGGCTTTAAGTTTGATAGGTCTATGTGTAAGTGAATAGAGTTATAAATTATAGATAAGAGATGAATTATTTCTGACTCCTATTTTAGAGGTTCAAATAGTCTCCAAACACGGTATAAAATTATACTAAGCTTAGAGGCCATTATAGCTCTCACTTTAGATGCCAAAATAGTGTATACCCTTATATGCCTTGTTTATTTCTCATATATTATATCTATAAATTACTAAAATATATCCCACTTTTAGTCATAAGCTCCCAGCAAATCTCGGTTAAAGCTGAATGCAGAATAAAGCACGAGAGAAAACCTAGAGATCTAGAAATTGTACTTCAAATTGTAACTATATATCGACCACGCAATTTATGAACTGTGTGATCTAGAACCTAGAGGTATCTAAGGAGTCTTGAACTTTAAGAGTAAATCGACCACAAAATTTATGAACTGTATGATCTAGAACGTAGAGGTATGTAAGGAGTCTTGAACTTTAAGAGTAAAGTAATTCTATTCCTATTAGCATGCTTAGGACGAAAGGAAAAAAAGGAAAAATAATGAGAAAGTAAAAGAAAAATATTTTGTATTCACTACTTCGCTCCAAAATGCAAATTAAAGTCTCAAAGGTAACATATTTATTCAGATTTTTCGGAGTATTTATTCAATCTTTTCGAAAGCTAGCTTGATTATCAACAATCTTTACGTAGTTATATGTTCTTCAACTGTGTCATCAACCGATGTTTGATTTGTTGTACATGGTTATTATAATTTAAAATATTGATCTAATGGCCATAATGAACTACATAAACATTTCCGTCAATGCATGGTTGATTATCTAAAATCATAATAAAAATTAAGAAATAGATTCCACGTTATGCACAACAACGTGTGGGTCCAGACCAAGTTTTCACACAATTTCTGTGATATTTTCGACAAATAAACAAGACATATATGCGAGAAACTAAACAGATATGATTGACGTATATAATGGAATTTGTGCTATCATTTGAATTCAGATCCAACTATCCTCCAACATATCAAATCAAAATATGAATCAAAACGGCTTTCAATATATACAGCATGCAAATTTGAACCTTGGATTGACGAAACCATGAGAATGGTAACAAAAAATTTAAAGCCAAGTACAATGCAAAGAAGTTATCAAAATAAATACTTAAACAGCAAGCGAGCAGCGAGTAGCTCCACACCACCCTCGGACTCTGAGAGAAAGGGAAAGAGTGGAGCCCCTTTTTTCTGCTCGTCCTGTCAAATCTATGTCGAAAGATAGGCTACTAGAGTTACCAATGTTCAGTTCATGCTGTGCGGGCACAGGCATATGATCTACCCCAAAGGCAATGCCTGGGCAAAGACGAGAATACCTGGGCGTCAGAGTTCAGAATAACAGAAACAATAAGGAAAACAAATCCGATAAAAGAACACAGCAATTCGTAAGAATCCAATAGTCAGCGAGAAAACATGTTTTTTACCTGCGAAAATCTTGATATCAAGATCCGTGGAGCTTTGCTTAATTACCTCCCAATAGTTGCAGATTATTAGCTGATAAGTTGCCGAGTTTTGTAAAAAAAGGTCCGTAGATGTATACGTAGACTTGTAAACCAAGTTGGTCTACATAGTTTATTTCTGATATCTTTTGGATACAATGGTCAAAGAATCTTATCGAACAGTAGGGATGGGACTTAAAGCTTTGTCACCTATCATGTCATTTCGTCTACCCCTAGGCTCTAGGGTTGATGCTACGTCGGCTCATTGATCAATCAGCTAGCTGTTGTAGGTACGTATTCCTCGACTTGCTAGCGGTATTTTATGTGGCTAGCTGTGCCTTACTATGGATCTGTGCATGCGCCTTGCGTTCGAAATCTACATAGCTACGTACATATATTTGTATACGAAATAATCAGATACAAATCTGGTGTGTTTAGTTCGATCTGAACAGGACCAACCAGCTCATCAGATCGTCATGTCCGATGTACCGAGCTTAATTAGCGTCAGACCTGCAGAAATCTAAGCCGGCGGGCTCGGCTGAGCTCACCATAATTGTGCATTTCAAGTTAAAAATGGGCGATTAATTTCATGTTTATTATGGAGATTAACGACATCGTCATCAGCAACCCTTGATTAAGCTTAATTAGCACCGGTAATTGAGTTGGTGGGAGTACTAGCGCGAACAGATGGGGGTACTGGCCAGTGAGCCCACCAGACTTGGGTGTGGGAGCGCCGCGCGAATCGCGGGAGTTGAGCTCGGTTAGGGTGGTGTGCATGGACGAATGCAGCACAGCCTCCGCAGTCTGGTGCAGCGCAGTGGCTCATGCAGCCATCAGAATCATGGCTCGTCGGACCCGCCAGCCTCTGCGCGGCCCATGTAGGCTGACCCCTGCCGCAGACTACTTCGTGTATTCGTGGAGTCACCTCTCTTTTTCAAAAAGAAAGTATAATGATCAGGTACTGTTCATTTCGTACGCATATCATCGATTACTTGTCTAATTGTTGATATTAAGATATTATGATGGCTGATGGTCTCGTATCTACTACCTAGTACCTACATGCATGGGGACCACTGACTCGCTTTTTCTACAGCTCCTGCTTACAAGAGAACAATATAAGCACTCTTCTGCTTTTCCTACTCTTTTGACTCTGGTATAATACAAAACTTCAGGTTTGGAGCAAATTATCTTCGAATGCATCAGTATTCGGCCTTGAATTGTTTCCATTTGCCAACCTATGGGCCAGAGTAGCGTAGCGATGACGGTCAGGCCACTTACAATATCAGAACAAAATTCTGGGTATGCATATCATCATATGGGCCACATATACGTCAGCCCAGTTAACTTGCAGGCATTCTTGGAGTATCGATGTGCTTTGCTGTGCAAGAGTGCTCTCATCATGGTTTTTCCTTTTTCCAGACGAGCCAATCTCGTACTAAAAAAATAAGGATGAGCCATTTTTCGTGTGAAATAGGGATAGCCAACTAACCGACAAACTTGGTCTAATCACACCTACCATTCCAAGTTACTTTCCCAGAGAATCTTCAGAATTTAAGTGATGGCAAATATATACATAGTTTTGTGCCATTTCTTCAAATGTCATTTTCTCATGCCAGAATTACTTCAATTAGACATCTGAATGACACCATCAGTTCCAGTAAACCAAATTTTCAAATCAATATCCAAAGAAAATTAATAGAAATTTCAATTATAAAGTGGACAGCTACGACCTACGAGCTCTCAATTTATCTGGCTACAATTTTCAGAAAACCAACTCACTGGACTTCCGATGACCAGTGAAAAAAGTTGAGAACTAAAATGTAGAAAAAAGTGCATATACTACAATCTCAAAACTATTCACACCAGCATAATCTTATAAATGCAGAGAATAAGAATTTACTCCCGGACATCATGATGCGCCGTGGTTTAAATCACAGGAAGCGTATGACCGATGATGTGCAATGAAAAACACGATTACAAACCCTGACCTCAGATTGCAACTTTCAAATAAATATAATAATCCATTCAATTATTTACCAATTACAACATTAATTATAAAATAGAAATCATTATAAGAACACAGCTCAAATTGGAAAATCTAAAAAACCAACACAAACTTCTTAGAATTTTTTATTAATTAATCTTTTTAAAAGTTTATTTTAAAATTAACCCCACTAGAATTTCTTTTTCATTTCTAACCATATGATGGAAGTGCCACAGCTAATAGTGTCGTAGCCGAACTCTGTGGTGCCACATTCAATGGCGCCGCAGACTGTGCCAATGTGGCAACGACATATCGTGGCTTGATGACGTGGCGGAGGCTGCAGGGCTAAGATCCGTAGCTGTGGCGCCATGGGTCCTGGCATTGCAGCCTGTATACCACTTTGTACACATGTAAAAATTTCCTTTCTATTCATTGCTATCTTCTACATATATGGCATACTCCCTCCGTCCCTCTTTATAAGGCACACGCGCTTTTCGAGATTGAACTTTGACCATTAATTAGACCAATAATATATGAGTCATGTTACTTTAAAATACGAATTCAATGGTATAATTTTCATGACATATAAACTACATTTTATTGGTCTAATTAATGGTCAAAGTTCAATCTCGAAAAGCGCGCGTGCCTTATAAAGAGGGACGGAGGGAGTATTATGGAACCCAGTTAGCCTGTATAAGTGCACAGGCTAGAGAAATATTGTTTATACTACAGGGTCCGAGGGAGTGGTAGCACGTCTTCAACAATTTATAAGGTTAAGTTTGTATTCGACTTAAAGTTCTTGATGATTTATTTATACCCGTTCATTCTTCACTCAGTTCAGAATTTCGCAGGGCATTGGACAAAAATGTAGTGCTTTGGCGGCAAAGCTAAACTGTCACGGCCCCATAGATGTGGTCCACCATGGACCATCTGGTAGTGCTTCCTCACAGCGTGCCGCTAGTACGGCCTCGATGGCGGGCAGTAGTGCTACACGGACACCAGATCGACGGGCGACGATGGATAGCTTGGATGGGGAGGGACAGGAAGGAGACGAGTTTCCGAACTATAACGTACTCTCATAGATTCCTGGTGCTCCTCCAGCCTCATAGCCATCTGAGGTCAAAAATGCTATATACACATGTATTGTGACATTTCTTATGTTACTACTAAGAATACTTATCTTCTACTCTTGTCAAGTCCACATCGACACAGGGAGGACGAAGCGCCCAGATCCTAGCGGCATCAAGGATAGGCCAAGGCAGGGAAAGGCAGAAAGAGCTGCGAAAAGGTTTACACCGACATCAGGCGGACACAAGAGAACACGTTGAAGCTCATAGTTTGCTATTGTGTAGATATTAGATTTTTTTTTACTACTTGAAACAAACAAGTCATAGAAAAACATAAGCCCTAATGCACTAGATATTTATCCACTTCATCACATTAATTGTCGCTTCAATTCTATGTCACTTCATATGTATGTACTAGATCATTTGAATCATGCGTTAGTATGGTAGCCCCGCAGTCACAAAGTATTTGGCTGAATGTGCTTCTGACAACAGCAACATTGTGGCGCCACCAAGTCTAGCACCTGAACAATGCTGCGGCACCACCAGATTTTGCGCCTCAATAGGGCTGCTGCACCATCAGGTTGGCGCCACAGCTTTTAGAATTTCAAACAATTTGAGCATCAACATTGCACAATAAATAGTATCTACAGTTCCCGAGACACATAATATGGGGCTCAAGTAAATACACCATACATTAATTCATGGTCAAATAGAATAACTGAAAAGACCTTAATGACTAAAATATCACCTAGAGGGGGGTGAATAGGCTTTTAAAATCACTTATGGATTTGGCTTAATTCTAATACGGAATTATAGTAATCAGATTTTCACAAGCTCAAATCCTATTATGCTAGTCTTTCATGTGAGCATAAATACCCTATGTGAATATATCAATGTCAAGAATACAAAGGTGATACACAGGCAATTCAACTTCGATATACAAGTAATCTAGTGTAAGTATGAAATGCAATAAATAAAGGAGACAAGTTCGGATATTCACCGATATCCTATGTCTCCGTTTGAGGACCCGATCACGCTTGATCAAAGGTGGGCTCTCTCTCAAGCTGCTTCCTCTCGAGGACTCTCCGAAGTCTCCCCGATCACTATGGTTAGCTCTTTCCTCCACTTCCGGAGATGGCGAGCTCCACAACCATTTCACAATATCCCGGGCCTCCTCACAAGCTTCTTGAGGAGATCACCAAGCCACCACTACCAAGCTGTCTAGGAGTTGGTGGCCTCCAAGAGTAAAAGACTATCGGACTCTCGCTCGAACATAATCGACGCTGAGTGCTCAACAATGCAACTTATGCACACAACTTGTGGAACTTATGCACAAATGTTTCCCTCACTCCTCACAAATGGCAACACATGCACTTGAGGCTTTGGAGAGGGAGGAGAGTACTAGAGATGCTCACAAATGAAGTATGGAGGCAGCAACTCATGCCCCAATCCAACCCAAGGTGGAGACTATACATAGCCAACCTTAAAAACTAGCAGTTGGAAATGAATCTGGGTAAATTCGGAGTGTCCAGATTTGACCCGGACCCTCCAGGTACACATCAACAGTCAGAAAAGTGACTGTTGAAAATCTGGACCCTTGACCCGGACCCTCCGGATTGAGGTCCGGGTTGTCCAGTACAGATCCGGACCGTCACCCGGACCCGGACCCTCCGGGTGACACTCTGGAAACCTTTTGTACAACCTGGACCCCCATTCGGACCCTGGCCCGGACCCTCCGGGTTCAACCTGGACCCTGGCCCGGATCCTAGCCCGGAGGGTCCGGATTTTCTAGAACAGCAACTCCCACCGAGCACTCGATGACCCTGGATCACTTCCGAACAAATCCTGAACACTTTACTTCAACACGAAACACTATGGGGGCTTGCCTTAGGTCATATGCTCCGGAAATGGACCTCCTGGAGTCCATGAACCTAACCAATCAACTAAACCACTTAGGTTGGTAGGATCACACACACCTAGATATCAAGTCTAGGGACAACGCACGCAACACCGAACTACACCCGAAGCCTCGGAGCACATGCAGCTCGGAACCTCTGGACACACTAGAACACCGAGTTCTAGCACCTCCACCACAAAGAAAACACGACGATATGCAATACATTCAAAGACTTAAGCACTCGACACACGACGTGAACAAGCTAATCATCCGATAACCTCTCTTTATAGTACGGCTATCTAACTTATAATCCGGTCTCTCTCCAAACTCCTTGAGACCGGTCAAAATAGGAAAACATAGTCTAGTCATACATTTGCCTTGCGTATTCCACTTAAACTTATGTTGGAAATATACCCTAGAGGCAATAATAAATTGTTATTATCATATTTCTTGTTCATGATAAATGTTTATATTTTCCATGCTATAATTGTATTAACCGGAAACATAATACATGTGTGGTTTTATAAACAACACCGTGTCCCTAGCAATGCCTCTATCTGGCTAGCTCGTTGATTAAATGATGGTTAAGGTTTCCTAATCATGGACATGTGATGTCGGTTAATAACGGGGTCATGTCATTAGGAGAATGACATGATGGACAGACCCAAATTAAGTTAGGCAATTCGATCACGTCACAAAGTTCATATTGCATAGCTTTCCATTGTTAAATGTTCCGATCCTTAGACCATGAGATAATGCCACTCCCTGGTACCGGAAGAATGCTTTGGGGGCATCAACCGTCACGCCGTAACAGGGTGATCATAAAGGTGTCTTTCAGGTATTTCGGAAAGTACTTGTTGGGTTGCATGTATCGAGAGTGGGATTTGTCCATCCATGTGACAGAGAGATATACTCTGGGCCCACTCGGTAAAGCACATTCTGTATCGCTTGCAAGCACGTGACTAAAGAGTTGGTCACAGAGGATGTGGCATTACGGAACGAGTAAAGAGTACTTGCCGGTAACGAGATTGAACTAGGTATGGTGATACCGACGATCGAATCTCGGGCAAGTAAAATATCGTGAGACAAAGGGAATGGAATATTCGACATCGTGGTTCAAACCGATAAAGATCTTCGTTGAATACGTGGGAGTCATTATGGACATCCAGGTCCCGCTATTGATTATTGATCGGAGAGGTGTCTCGATCATGTCCACATATTCCCGAACCCGTAGGGTCACACACTTAAGGTTCGTTGACGCTAGGGTATAAAATGAGATATTAATATGGTGAGACCGAAATTTTGTTCGGAGTCTCGGATGGGATCCAGGACGTCACGAGGAGCTCCGGAATGGTCCGGAGATAAAGATTCATATATGGGAAAGTATTTTTAGGGTTCCAGAAAAGTTCAGGATTTTTCCGGTATCGTACCGGGAAGGTTTTAGAAGGTTCCGGGGGTCCCCGGGTGGGGCCCACTTATCCCGGAGGGGTCCACATGGACCAAGGGTACTGCATGAACAGTACACACATGAATAGTGTCGCATGAACAGTACCCCCCCTACTTAGATGGATAAGATCGATATCCCTTAAAAATAGGAGATAAGATCGAAAGGGGAGGCTTTACTTGGGGGAGGGTACTGTTCACGCGCGTACTGTTCACGCGTGTACTGTTCACGGGTACTATTCCTCCTCCTCCAAGTTTCCTCCTCTATATAAAGGAGGGGAGGGGCAGCCCTCCAGAGAGATCTATCCCAGCCGCTGCCTCCCTCTCTCCCATCTCCTCTCTCTCGTGCGCAGCGCTTGGCGAAGCCCTGTCCGCGGAGAAACCCCACCACCTCCACCACCATGCCGTCGTGCTACCGGAGTTGATCTCATCTACCTCATCTCCCGCCTTGCTGGATCAAGAAGGAGGTGACGTCTTCGAGCCGTACGTGTGCACATCTCGGAGGTGCCGCTCGTTGCGGTGCTTGATCGGATTGGAACACGAGAAGATCCCTCTCGCGGCTGGGAGGTATAACCTAGCTGCGGGAGGCTGTGGGCTTCATCGACAACGGTCAAATTCTCCACTGCGTTGACGTGTTCGTCGAGGGTATGTAAATATGATCTGTCTCTCGTTGCAAGCTTCTTCTAGATTGGATCTTGGTTTTCTAGATTGGATCTAGGTTTTCGTTTGCATCTCGTAGGAAAATTTTTGTTTTCTATGCTACGAATCCCATCAGTGGTATCAGAGCTAGATCTATGCGTAGATGCTTTGTACGAGTAGAACACAATTGGATTGTGGGCGTTGATTCTCTTGTTGCTACCTCTTTTCGTGCACTTTGGATCTTGCGGGATAGTAAGATGAAGCGGCCCGGACCAACTTTACATGTCCTCGCACATGAGACCGGTTCTGCGATCAACATGCAACTTGTATTGCATAAGCAGCTGGCGGGTGTCTGTCTCTCTTGCTATAGTGAGATCTAAATTGCAACGGGAGGCTTGAAGAAGTTAATAGCAATACTTGAATCCACGTTGTGGCTTTGCGTAGGTAAAGAACGGTTCTTGTATGCAGCCCCTAGAAGCCACGTAAAACTTGCAAACAATAAGTAGAGGCGTCTAATTTGTTTTTGCAGGGGCATGTGATGTGGTATAGCCAAAGATGTGATGTGATATATGTGATGTATGAGATGATCATGTTTTGTAATATTTCACGGCTTGCATGTCGATGAGTACGGCAACTGGCAGGAGCCATATGGTTGTCTTTAATATTTTTGTATGACCTGCGTGTCAACTCCAAACGCCATGTAATTGCATTACTTTATCGCTATGGTTAGCAATAGTTGTAGTTGCAACGCGTGGTGGTGACAATCATGTGCGGCACCCAAGGACTTAGGCGCCATGCTGGTGGTGATGGAGATCATGCCGGTGCTTTAGAGATGGAGATCAAAGGCACAAGAAGAAAAATGCTATACCATGTCACATTATCTATGCATGTGATGTTTATCCTTTTTATGCATCTTATTTTGCTTGTATGACGACGGTAGCATTATAAGATGATCCCTCACAAAGTAATATCATGTTCATGTTCTCCCTTAGTATGCACCGTCGTGAAAGTTCGCCGTTTCGAAGCACCACGTGATGATCGGGTGTGATAGACTCTACGTTCACATACGACGGGTGTCTCGACGAGCTTAGCATGTACAGACATGACCTCGGAGCACATGCAGAATACTGGGGTTGTCTTGACGAGCCTAGCATGTACAGACATGGCCTCGGAACACAGCGAACCGAAAGGTTAAACATGAGTCATATGGACGATATGATCAACATGTTGATGTTCACCATTGAAACTACATCATCTCACGTGATGATCGGACTTGGTGTAGTGGATTTGGATCATGTACCACTAAAACAACTATGAGGGATGTTGAACTTAGTGGGAGTTTATTATCATGAACAACTAATCAAAGTGAATTTGCATAGTTCGTAGTAGTCATTGGCATCCGTTATCTACCTTACACTTAGCTTGTTAATTGAGATAGAAAAACTGAATTGATCTGGTAGTAATGATACGGAATGGTACCATATTAGTGCCAAGTTAAGATAAAGTCCTATTGCAAACTTTCGGTAACCTGACCTAGCTCCATGTGATTTAATAAGTTGTATTAATCCAAGAGCAATGATTCCAATTTAGTGTCTAAAGTCATGTTTGTCTCCGTGAAACTTAATCTACAAAATTGTTTTGAGAATTGAGGAGATTATGAGATAATCTAGGAGCTGAAAGGATTGTTTCAGAAGTGAGCAAGGAGTAACAGATATGTGATATCTAAAACCTTGTTTTGCTGCAAGATGACTGAGTATAATCTAGTGAGAAAGCGTGTGCTCATATTGTATGAGTATATGCAAAGATTGAAGACGCTAGGCGTCTTGATTTCTAAATAGTTTGGCACTGAAATTATTCTCGCATACTTCCCTACGAGCTATAGTAGCTTCATCATAAAATGTTATGATGGGATGGATAAAGTGTATGGGTAATTTATTTACCATACTTAAAGATAGCTAAAAGTGGAATCCGAAAGAACGCCAATCATGTGATGATGGTGATCAATTTCAAAGTGCAAGTCTAAGGGTGCTAGTACTTGACTAAAATCCTAAGACTATGTGCCAATGTGACTGGTGCCATTGTTGATGTTGATAGATTCTTCTAAAAGGAGAGGGGACGCTGAAAGAGGATCTGAAAAATATTTGGCAGGAAAAGAAAAGACTGGAAAAGTCCAGCTCAGGTATATAGATGATATACATGTTGTAGATGTATTCTTTGCTAGTAAACAATGTAATTCTTGGGTATGTGATACTAGATCGGTTGGTATGAGTGTCATACAATGCAACACGATACAAGAACTACAATGGCCTAAAAGACTAGCAAAAGATGTGGTAGTGATGCACATTGGGAACTAAATAAAAGGGTTTATTATGTTCACCGTCTGCATCCTTTCGAGCCTTTGAGATTGATTATAAGTGCTTAGTAATTGTTATTTTGTTTCGGCTTTATGAGAACAATGGTTGTTCAAATTATGGCCATGCTCCATAATGGATGGATCATTTAAATCTTGATGGTAATACCAACATCCATAACACTGACGCTAAAACGCCACGAGGCTAATGATTTGAATTTCACTTATTTGTGACACCTGTGTTTAAGTCATATTGGAAAGAGATGCATGAAGAAACTCCATGTTGATGGATTTTTGGAGTCATGTGATTTTAAATCATTTGACACTTGCAAATCTTGTCTGAAAGGAAGATGACTAAAAATCCGTTTATAGGCCAAAGTTGAACGGACGACTAACTTTTTGGAAATTATACATAATGATGTATGAAGTACGATATGTGTAGCCGTATATGGTGGATTCCTCTACTTCATAAACTTTCACCGATGATTTGAGTGGATATATATGGATATATCTATTTGATGAGAAAGAAGTATGAAATATTTGAAAAGGTTCAAAATTTCAGCGTGAAGTAGAAAATCATCGTAACGAGAAAATCAAATGTCTATGATTGGATTGTAGAGGAGAATATTTGAGTTACGAGTTTAGCGAACATCTGAAGAGTTATGGAATTGTTCCACAACTTGCGCATCCCGGAACGCTATAGAGTGATGGAGTGTCCGAGAGATGTAATCAAACCTTGTTAGACATGGTTAGATCGATGATGTAATTAAATAAAACTGCCGTTATATTTTTGTGGATTATGCTTTAAGAGACTACCGCTTTTACACTGAATAGAGTGCCATCATAATCCGTTGAAATGACACCATAGTTAGGCATGGGTAGGAACCCAAATTGTCTTTTCTTAAATTTTGGTATGCATAGCATATGTAAAGTGTTTACAACCAAAATCGGATTAAAGATTCTTCAAAGGTTATCCCAAAGAAACTTTTGGGTATTTCTCCTATCACCGAACTGAAGACAAAAGTGTTTGTCACAAAAGGTGGATTTCACGAGAAAGTGTTTCTTGCGAAAAGGTGAGTGGGAGGACAGTGCAGCTCGGCAAGATTGGAGAATCTTTGTCATTAGGTCAGAGTAGCGCAACACCGGAAGTTGTTCTGGAGTTTCCTATTATGACTGAAATGGAAGCCACTACATGTGTTGTAGAGACTTCGGTCGAGATTGCAGCTGAACCGCGTAGGTTAAGCAGACTTTGTACTAAACCAGCGTGTGGTTTGAGGATGAAGTATTGTTGTTGTGACAACGATGGATCTGCAACTTACAAGGAAGCAAATGATGGGCCCTGACTCCGCTGAATGGCTGGACGCCATAAATTCCGTGATAGAGTCCATGTGCGAAAATCAAGTTTGGAACTTGGTAGACTCTCCGGAAGGCATGAAGCCTATCGGACGTAAATGGATCTATAAAATAGACAGACGTGGATGTGTCCATCCATTAAAAGGCTCGACTTATCGCAAAGTGTTTTCGACTAAGTTCAAATAGTTGACTACGATGAGATTGGATCTCCCGTAGCGATACTTAAGTCTGTAAGGATTATTCTAGCAATCACTGCATATTTCAATTAAGAGATATGGCAGCTGGATGTCAAAACTAAGTTCCTTAACAGGAAGCTAACCGAGGATGTATGTGAGATACAACCAAGGGTTTTGTCGATCCAGAGAATGCTAGAAAGGGTATGCAAACTTCAGCGTTCTATTTGAGGACTGAAGCAAGCATCACGGAGTTGGAATTTTCACTTGATGAAATTGTCAAAAGAGTTTGGTTTCATCAGGGACGGTGAAGATGCTTGTATATTTACAAGAAAGTAAGTGGGAGCGCTAAGACATATTTCTAATACTTTATGTAGACGACATATAGTTGATTGGAAATTATGTGTCTTTTCTTGATACGGTTGAGATTTCATTAAAATTAGATTTTGATGAAAGACTTAGGCTAAATAGCATATTGGGCATCAAAATCTATGGAGATAGATTGAGGCACCGAATATGGTTAAGCCAAAGTGCATAGATGAGATATTGAGTTGGTTCAGTATGAAAACGCCAAGAAAGGGTTCTTGTCGCATGGAAGAGGTTGATGCAAGACTCAGTGTTTTACAAACACTTGATGAGCTAAACGCATGAGCATTTTTTTTTGTAATCATGTACGCCATGCTATGCACACAAACCAGATATGTCGTATGCTCTGAGTGTTACGGGCATATACCAGAATGATCACATGTTGATCTTTGAACAATACTATGAATATCCTTAAGTACTTTGGAAGAACTAAGGATATGTTTTGTATGCAGAGGTGACAAACGGTCCATTGTAAGGTGTTACATCGGTGCTAGTTTTGTTACAGATACAAACAATTTATCTCAATTAGGCTATGTGTTTAATAAAAGGTGGCACAATGGGCTGGAAGGAGGTTCCATGCTGGATTTGGATGAATTCCAAAGTTAAACATTTTGATGGATTCCACAAACGAAGGCTGAGTATATCGTTGTTTTAACAACGACAAAGGAGGATGTTTGAGTCAAGAAGTTCGTTATCGAACTTGGTGTAGTTCCAAGTGAGCCAGTACTATGAAGCTCTATTGTGCGACAATGGTGGCAACATAATTCAGGACGAGGAATTAAGGTCCCACCAAGTGACCAAACATATACAATGCCAACTCATTCGAGAATGAGTGATGCGTGGAGACGCAAAAGATTTGCAAATACATGGACCTGAACATGTCAGATCCATTGATAAAGTTTACCACATGCAAAGCATATGAATAACACCGGAATGCCATAGGTGTTAAGTGCTTACTTATTGACTAGATTATTGACTCTAGTGCAAGTGGGAGACTGTTGGAAATATGCCCTAGAGGCAATAATAAATTGTTATTATCATATTTCTTGTACATGATAAATGTTTATACTCCATGCTATAATTGTATTAACCGGAAACATAATACATGTGTGGTTTTATAAACAACACCGTGTCCCTAGCAATGCCTCTATCTGGCTAGCTCGTTGATTAAATGATGGTTAAGGTTTCCTAATCATGGACATGTGATGTCGGTTAATAACGGGGTCATGTCATTAGGAGAATGACATGATGGACAGACCCAAATTAAGTTAGGCAATTCGATCACGTCACAAAGTTCATATTGCATAGCTTTCCATTGTTAAATGTTCCGATCCTTAGACCATGAGATAATGCCACTCCCTGGTACCGGAAGAATGCTTTGGGGGCATCAACCGTCACGCCGTAACAGGGTGATCATAAAGGTGTCTTTCAGGTATTTCGGAAAGTACTTGTTGGGTTGCATGTATCGAGAGTGGGATTTGTCCATCCATGTGACAGAGAGATATACTCTGGGCCCACTCGGTAAAGCACATTCTGTATCGCTTGCAAGCACGTGACTAAAGAGTTGGTCACAGAGGATGTGGCATTACGGAACGAGTAAAGAGTACTTGCCGGTAACGAGATTGAACTAGGTATGGTGATACCGACGATCGAATCTCGGGCAAGTAAAATATCGCGAGACAAAGGGAATGGAATATTCGACATCGTGGTTCAAACCGATAAAGATCTTCGTTGAATACGTGGGAGTCATTATGGACATCCAGGTCCCGCTATTGATTATTGATCGGAGAGGTGTCTCGATCATGTCCACATATTCCCGAACCCGTAGGGTCACACACTTAAGGTTCGTTGACGCTAGGGTATAAAATGAGATATTAATATGGTGAGACCGAAATTTTGTTCGGAGTCTCGGATGGGATCCAGGACGTCACGAGGAGCTCCGGAATGGTCCGGAGATAAAGATTCATATATGGGAAAGTATTTTTAGGGTTCCGGAAAAGTTCAGGGATTTTTCCGGTATCGTACCGGGAAGGTTTTAGAAGGTTCCGGGGGTCCCCGGGTGGGGCCCACTTATCCCGGAGGGGTCCACATGGACCAAGGGTACTGCATGAACAGTACACACGTGAATAGTGTCGCGTGAACAGTAACCCCCCCTACTAGATGGGATAAGATCGAATCCCTTAAAAATAGGAGATAAGATCGAAAGGGGAGGCTTTACTTGGGGGAGGGTACTGTTCACGCGCGTACTGTTCACGACGTGTACTGTTCACGGGTACTATTCCTCCTCCTCCAAGTTTCCTCCTCTATATAAAGGAGGGGAGGGGCAGCCCTCCGAGACAGATCCATCCCAGCCGCCGCCTCCCTCTCTCCCATCTCCTCTCTCTCGTGCGCAGCGCTTGGCGAAGCCCTGTCCGCGGAGAAACCCCACCACCTCCACCACCATGCCGTCGTGCTACCGGAGTTGATCTCATCTACCTCATCTCCCGCCTTGCTGGATCAAGAAGGAGGTGACGTCTTCGAGCCGTACGTGTGCACATCTCGGAGGTGCCGCTCGTGCGGTGCTTGATCGGATTGGAACACGAGAAGATCCCTCTCGCGGCTGGGAGGTATAACCTAGCTGCGGGAGGCTGCGGGCTTCATCGACAACGGTCAAATTCTCCACTGCGTTGACGTGTTCGTCGAGGGTATGTAAATATGATCTGTCTCTCGTTGCATGCTTCTTCTAGATTGGATCTTGGTTTTCTAGATTGGATCTAGGTTTTCGTTTGCATCTCGTAGGAAAATTTTTGTTTTCTATGCTACGAATCCCATCAGTGGTATCAGAGCTAGATCTATGCGTAGATGCTTTGTACGAGTAGAACACAATTGGATTGTGGGCGTTGATTCTCTTGTTGCTACCTCTTTTCGTGCACTTTGGATCTTGCGGGATAGTAAGATGAAGCGGCCCGGACCAACTTTACATGTCCTCGCACATGAGACCGGTTCTGCGATCAACATGCAACTTGTATTGCATAAGCAGCTGGCGGGTGTCTGTCTCTCTTGCTATAGTGAGATCTAAATTGCAACGGGAGGCTTGAAGAAGTTAATAGCAATACTTGAATCCACGTTGTGGCTTTGCGTAGGTAAAGAACGGTTCTTGTATGCAGCCCCTAGAAGCCACGTAAAACTTGCAAACAATAAGTAGAGGCGTCTAACTTGTTTTTGCAGGGGCATGTGATGTGGTATAGCCAAAGATGTGATGTGATATATGTGATGTATGAGATGATCATGTTTTGTAATATTTCACGGCTTGCATGTCGATGAGTACGGCAACTGGCAGGAGCCATATGGTTGTCTTTAATATTTTTGTATGACCTGCGTGTCAACTCCAAACGCCATGTAATTGCATTACTTTATCGCTATGGTTAGCAATAGTTGTAGTTGCAACGCGTGGTGGTGACAATCATGTGCGGCACCCAAGGACTTAGGCGCCATGCTGGTGGTGATGGAGATCATGCCGGTGCTTTAGAGATGGAGATCAAAGGCACAAGAAGAAAAAGGCTATACCATGTCACATTATCTATGCATGTGATGTTTATCCTTTTTATGCATCTTATTTTGCTTGTATGACGACGGTAGCATTATAAGATGATCCCTCACAAAGTAATATCATGTTCATGTTCTCCCTTAGTATGCACCGTCGCGAAAGTTCGCCGTTTCGAAGCACCACGTGATGATCGGGTGTGATAGACTCTACGTTCACATACGACGGGTGTCTCGACGAGCTTAGCATGTACAGACATGACCTCGGAGCACATGCAGAATACTGGGGTTGTCTTGACGAGCCTAGCATGTACAGACATGGCCTCGGAACACAGCGAACCGAAAGGTTAAACATGAGTCATATGGACGATATGATCAACATGTTGATGTTCACCATTGAAACTACATCATCTCACGTGATGATCGGACTTGGTGTAGTGGATTTGGATCATGTACCACTAAAACAACTATGAGGGATGTTGAACTTAGTGGGAGTTTATTATCATGAACAACTAATCAAAGTGAATTTGCATAGTTCGTAGTAGTCATTGGCATCCGTTATCTACCTTACACTTAGCTTGTTAATTGAGATAGAAAAACTGAATTGATCTGGTAGTAATGATACGGAATGGTACCATATTAGTGCCAAGTTAAGATAAAGTCCTATTGCAAACTTTCGGTAACCTGACCTAGCTCCATGTGATTTAATAAGTTGTATTAATCCAAGAGCAATGATTCCAATTTAGTGTCTAAAGTCATGTTTGTCTCCGTGAAACTTGATCTACAAAATTGTTTTGAGAATTGAGGAGATTATGAGATAATCTAGGAGCTGAAAGGATTGTTTCAGAAGTGAGCAAGGAGTAACAGATATGTGATATCTAAAACCTTGTTTTGCTGCAAGATGACTGAGTATAATCTAGTGAGAAAGCGTGTGCTCATATTGTATGAGTATATGCAAAGATTGAAGACGCTAGGCGTCTTGATTTCTAAATAGTTTGGCACTGAAATTATTCTCGCATACTTCCCTACGAGCTATAGTAGCTTCATCATAAAATGTTATGATGGGATGGATAAAGTGTATGGGTAATTTATTTACCATACTTAAAGATAGCTAAAAGTGGAATCCGAAAGAACGCCAATCATGTGATGATGGTGATCAATTTCAAAGTGCAAGTCTAAGGGTGCTAGTACTTGACTAAAATCCTAAGACTATGTGCCAATGTGACTGGTGCCATTGTTGATGTTGATAGATTCTTCTAAAAGGAGAGGGGACGCTGAAAGAGGATCTGAAAAATATTTGGCAGGAAAAGAAAAGACTGGAAAAGTCCAGCTCAGGTATATAGATGATATACATGTTGTAGATGTATTCTTTGCTAGTAAACAATGTAATTCTTGGGTATGTGATACTAGATCGGTTGGTATGAGTGTCATACAATGCAACACGATACAAGAACTACAATGGCCTAAAAGACTAGCAAAAGATGTGGTAGTGATGCACATTGGGAACTAAATAAAAGGGTTTATTATGTTCACCGTCTGCATCCTTTCGAGCCTTTGAGATTGATTATAAGTGCTTAGTAATTGTTATTTTGTTTCGGCTTTATGAGAACAATGGTTGTTCAAATTATGGCCATGCTCCATAATGGATGGATCATTTAAATCTTGATGGTAATACCAACATCCATAACACTGACGCTAAAACGCCAGCGAGGCTAATGATTTGAATTTCACTTATTTGTGACACCTGTGTTTAAGTCATATTGGAAAGAGATGCATGAAGAAACTCCATGTTGATGGATTTTTGGAGTCATGTGATTTTAAATCATTTGACACTTGCAAATCTTGTCTGAAAGGAAGATGACTAAAAATCCGTTTATAGGCCAAAGTTGAACGGACGACTAACTTTTTGGAAATTATACATAATGATGTATGAAGTACGATATGTGTAGCCGTATATGGTGGATTCCTCTACTTCATAAACTTTCACCGATGATTTGAGTGGATATATATGGATATATCTATTTGATGAGAAAGAAGTATGAAATATTTGAAAAGGTTCAAAATTTCAGCGTGAAGTAGAAAATCATCGTAACGAGAAAATCAAATGTCTATGATTGGATTGTAGAGGAGAATATTTGAGTTACGAGTTTAGCGAACATCTGAAGAGTTATGGAATTGTTCCACAACTTGCGCATCCCGGAACGCTATAGAGTGATGGAGTGTCCGAGAGATGTAATCAAACCTTGTTAGACATGGTTAGATCGATGATGTAATTAAATAAAACTGCCGTTATATTTTTGTGGATTATGCTTTAAGAGACTACCGCTTTTACACTGAATAGAGTGCCATCATAATCCGTTGAAATGACACCATGGCATGGGTAGGAACCCAAATTGTCTTTTCTTAAATTTTGGTATGCATAGCATATGTAAAGTGTTTACAACCAAAATCGGATTAAAGATTCTTCAAAGGTTATCCCAAAGAAACTTTTGGGTATTTCTCCTATCACCGAACTGAAGACAAAAGTGTTTGTCACAAAAGGTGGATTTCACGAGAAAGTGTTTCTTGCGAAAAGGTGAGTGGGAGGACAGTGCAGCTCGGCAAGATTGGAGAATCTTTGTCATTAGGTCAGAGTAGCGCAACACCGGAAGTTGTTCTGGAGTTTCCTATTATGACTGAAATGGAAGCCACTACATGTGTTGTAGAGACTTCGGTCGAGATTGCAGCTGAACCGCGTAGGTTAAGCAGACTTTGTACTAAACCAGCGTGTGGTTTGAGGATGAAGTATTGTTGTTGTGACAACGATGGATCTGCAACTTACAAGGAAGCAAATGATGGGCCCTGACTCCGCTGAATGGCTGGACGCCATAAATTCCGTGATAGAGTCCATGTGCGAAAATCAAGTTTGGAACTTGGTAGACTCTCCGGAAGGCATGAAGCCTATCGGACGTAAATGGATCTATAAAATAGACAGACGTGGATGTGTCCATCCATTAAAAGGCTCGACTTATCGCAAAGTGTTTTCGACTAAGTTCAAATAGTTGACTACGATGAGATTGGATCTCCCGTAGCGATACTTAAGTCTGTAAGGATTATTCTAGCAATCACTGCATATTTCAATTAAGAGATATGGCAGCTGGATGTCAAAACTAAGTTCCTTAACAGGAAGCTAACCGAGGATGTATGTGAGATACAACCAAGGGTTTTGTCGATCTAGAGAATGCTAGAAAGGGTATGCAAACTTCAGCGTTCTATTTGAGGACTGAAGCAAGCATCACGGAGTTGGAATTTTCACTTGATGAAATTGTCAAAAGAGTTTGGTTTCATCAGGGACGGTGAAGATGCTTGTATATTTACAAGAAAGTAAGTGGGAGCGCTAAGACATATTTCTAATACTTTATGTAGACGACATATAGTTGATTGGAAATTATGTGTCTTTTCTTGATACGGTTGAGATTTCATTAAAATTAGATTTTGATGAAAGACTTAGGCTAAATAGCATATTGGGCATCAAAATCTATGGAGATAGATTGAGGCACCGAATATGGTTAAGCCAAAGTGCATAGATGAGATATTGAGTTGGTTCAGTATGAAAACGCCAAGAAAGGGTTCTTGTCGCATGGAAGAGGTTGATGCAAGACTCAGTGTTTTACAAACACTTGATGAGCTAAACGCATGAGCATTTTTTTTTGTAATCATGTACGCCATGCTATGCACACAAACCAGATATGTCGTATGCTCTGAGTGTTACGGGCATATACCAGAATGATCACATGTTGATCTTTGAACAATACTATGAATATCCTTAAGTATTTTGGAAGAACTAAGGATATGTTTTGTATGCAGAGGTGACAAACGGTCCATTGTAAGGTGTTACATCGGTGCTAGTTTTGTTACAGATACAAACAATTTATCTCAATTAGGCTATGTGTTTAATAAAAGGTGGCACAATGGGCTGGAAGGAGGTTCCATGCTGGATTTGGATGAATTCCAAAGTTAAACATTTTGATGGATTCCACAAACGAAGGCTGAGTATATCGTTGTTTTAACAACGACAAAGGAGGATGTTTGAGTCAAGAAGTTCGTTATCGAACTTGGTGTAGTTCCAAGTGAGCCAGTACTATGAAGCTCTATTGTGCGACAATGGTGGCAACATAATTCAGGACGAGGAATTAAGGTCCCACCAAGTGACCAAACATATACAATGCCAACTCATTCGAGAATGAGTGATGCGTGGAGACGCAAAAGATTTGCAAATACATGGACCTGAACATGTCAGATCCATTGATAAAGTTTACCACATGCAAAGCATATGAATAACACCGGAATGCCATAGGTGTTAAGTGCTTACTTATTGACTAGATTATTGACTCTAGTGCAAGTGGGAGACTGTTGGAAATATGCCCTAGAGGCAATAATAAATTGTTATTATCATATTTCTTGTACATGATAAATGTTTATACTCCATGCTATAATTGTATTAACCGGAAACATAATACATGTGTGGTTTTATAAACAACACCGTGTCCCTAGCAATGCCTCTATCTGGCTAGCTCGTTGATTAAATGATGGTTAAGGTTTCCTAATCATGGACATGTGATGTCGGTTAATAACGGGGTCATGTCATTAGGAGAATGACATGATGGACAGACCCAAATTAAGTTAGGCAATTCGATCACGTCACAAAGTTCATATTGCATAGCTTTCCATTGTTAAATGTTCCGATCCTTAGACCATGAGATAATGCCACTCCCTGGTACCGGAAGAATGCTTTGGGGGCATCAACCGTCACGCCGTAACAGGGTGATCATAAAGGTGTCTTTCAGGTATTTCGGAAAGTACTTGTTGGGTTGCATGTATCGAGAGTGGGATTTGTCCATCCATGTGACAGAGAGATATACTCTGGGCCCACTCGGTAAAGCACATTCTGTATCGCTTGCAAGCACGTGACTAAAGAGTTGGTCACAGAGGATGTGGCATTACGGAACGAGTAAAGAGTACTTGCCGGTAACGAGATTGAACTAGGTATGGTGATACCGACGATCGAATCTCGGGCAAGTAAAATATCGCGAGACAAAGGGAATGGAATATTCGACATCGTGGTTCAAACCGATAAAGATCTTCGTTGAATACGTGGGAGTCATTATGGACATCCAGGTCCCGCTATTGATTATTGATCGGAGAGGTGTCTCGATCATGTCCACATATTCCCGAACCCGTAGGGTCACACACTTAAGGTTCGTTGACGCTAGGGTATAAAATGAGATATTAATATGGTGAGACCGAAATTTTGTTCGGAGTCTCGGATGGGATCCAGGACGTCACGAGGAGCTCCGGAATGGTCCGGAGATAAAGATTCATATATGGGAAAGTATTTTTAGGGTTCCGGAAAAGTTCAGGATTTTTCCGGTATCGTACCGGGAAGGTTTTAGAAGGTTCCGGGGGTCCCCGGGTGGGGCCCACTTATCCCGGAGGGGTCCACATGGACCAAGGGTACTGCATGAACAGTACACACATGAATAGTGTCGCATGAACAGTACCCCCCCTTCCTAGATGGATAAGATCGATATCCCTTAAAAATAGGAGATAAGATCGAAAGGGGAGGCTTTACTTGGGGGAGGGTACTGTTCACACGCGTACTGTTCACGCGTGTACTGTTCACGGGTACTATTCCTCCTTCTCCAAGTTTCCTCCTCTATATAAAGGAGGGGAGGGGCAGCCCTCCGGAGAGATCTATCCCAGCCGCCGCCTCCCTCTCTCCCATCTCCTCTCTCTCGTGCGCAGCGCTTGGCGAAGCCCTGTCCGCGGAGAAACCCCACCACCTCCACCACCATGCCGTCGTGCTACCGGAGTTGATCTCATCTACCTCATCTCCCGCCTTGCTAGATCAAGAAGGAGGTGACGTCTTCGAGCCGTACGTGTGCACATCTCGGAGGTGCCGCTCGTTGCGGTGCTTGATCGGATTGGAACACGAGAAGATCCCTCTCGCGGCTGGGAGGTATAACCTAGCTGCGGGAGGCTGCGGGCTTCATCGACAACGGTCAAATTCTCCGCTGCGTTGACGTGTTCGTCGAGGGTATGTAAATATGATCTGTCTCTCGTTGCAAGCTTCTTCTAGATTGGATCTTGGTTTTCTAGATTGGATCTAGGTTTTCGTTTGCATCTCGTAAGAAAAATTTTATTTTCTATGCTACGAATCCCATCAACTTAATGATGTCCATCTTCCTTGCTCCAAGCAGAATCACCTTGATCATCGTCACCTTATGAAGTCTTCTTCATATAGCTCCCACATAATCCTTATCGGGAAGCTTTCTCTTGAAATCATCTTCAACTTGATGGACACGCAAGCCTCAAGCATATGTCTTCGCATGATGCCAATCTTGAGCTTGCCATGATGACCATCAACTTATGATGTCATCCTCTTATGGGCACATACAATCAACTTCTTGATGCTTACCCATGAGTGGTACCTAACCCTCAACATACACATAGCACATAGTACATATGGTTAGTTCATATAATGCAATACACAATTGCTTACCGTCACTTGATCACATAAAACCACCACTAGTGTTCTTCTCTTAAGCTCCTAATTTCATGTTTTTATCACCATGGCTCAACACATGAGCCTACTTTTGACCATCTTGGGTTCAACATATAAACTTTTTCATCTTGGTCAACTTCACTCTTACACTATAACTTCATCTTGATCCAATGCGGTTCACTCCTTGAACTTATATCTTGATCCTTGAAGTTTACTTCTTGATCGCTTGATGCTTCACATGATTTGATGGACTTCAATACATAAATCTATCTCCCAATCATCACATGCATCATTGATCTTGGGTTTCACGGGCTTGTAGAATCATCATGTTGATGTAACCCTACAAAGTGGTACTAACGCTTACATGTTCCAACACTCAAGAAAAATGGTTAGTCTACAAAACCTGTTTGTCATTAATCACCAAAACTACACCTAGTTTAGATTAACTCTCAATCCACCGTAAACCACACAAATGGCTAATTGGACTTTTAATCTCCCATTTTTGGTGATTAATGACAAACCGACTGACAAATATATTTATAATGAATTTTAATTCGAGTATATGACACACAAGTGCGGCATATACTCGGGGATGTGTTCCACTAGTAATGATCCATGTGAATGAGATAATTTTGCTTGATTTAAGATCACTACAAGTGTAACACGGAATATAGTATGAGCTCCCCCTTCATCTATGCATTTCTCATAGTTTGACTGAAATCAAATGCATATATCCACTTACGAACAATTTGAGAAAGTCACACTATATTTTGGATCCATGAAATGCATCAAGATGATATGATATGACAATTGAGCTTTAAAGATGTAAACTATACATTTACATGATCTATAAGAAATATTTTGGACAAATACCAATAAAGATCTACAATAAGCTCACCAACTCAAACATGTGTCCAAAATACATCCAACATATATGAGTGCAACTCGAGATGTGCAATATATAATATAGGCACTCATAACCCTAATTCACTACTCCCCCATAAGCTAATAGTTCCAATAAGGAACAAGCTACTCCTCTTTATCTCTTTTTCTCCCCATGGAACACATCTGTAGTTTCTCCCTATTTTCCACAAGGCTCTTCAAACATTCCCCTTTTTCCTCCCCTCTCTTCATCCTTATCAACGTTGACCACACAAAACCCTAGAAACCACTATTTGCTAAGTAGCTGTTTTGCTGCACTAATAAATGCAAAATCCATATCACGTGTGGATTTCTACTACCATAAATTCCCGAACAACTCCTGAAAATTCTTAGTAAGATTCCTCAACCAACCATGAGCACTTTTCACAGTGGTACTATACAAGAAATGCTAGTTATTAATTCTTTTCCATCAAAGCCATATTTGACCCTTGTACAGGAAGTGCTAGAAATACATCTTAGAAAAATCCACAAAATTTTTCAGAGATACCCACTGATATAAAAAGCCCAGATATAAAATAAAATGTCTTAGTATAATATAAAAATTCCCATTTATCATTATTTTTAAATCAGGGATAAATAAGCCTTTGAACTACACCTACCCAAAATAACTCTCCAAAAATTCCTAGAAAAATCGTGCGGCCTCCCATATATGTCAGAACCTCAGATACCCAAAAATACAAGTCTCCATAGTATGAAAATTCTCAGATATCTCCTATTTACAAAAATAGACCAGATTTAGCTTTGAACTACAAGTACCTAAAATATTTTTCCTAAAAATCTGAGAAAATTCTTGGACAATCTACACTCCATCTAGAGCTCGAATACCTAAAAATCCTGATATCTTCTATGCACAAAATTAGAGTAAAGGCTACAACTATTTCCTGCCTAGAACATGCAATCCAAGATTCCATCCAATCCATTCAATGGAAAACAGCCAAAACTTCTTAACTTTTCTGCAACTTCACCTCTAATAGTGAGCGGTGCCCAACTTTGCTGCAACCTCCCCTACAATAGTGAGCGGTGCCCAATTTTCCTTGTTCCTTCAATAGTGAGCGGTGCCCAACTTTGCTGCAATTTCACAGCGCGTGCAAGATAATTAACTCTCCTGCCACCTTCTTCTCTATTTAAGCCAAGCAACTTCCCTCCCTCTCAATTCCCAATCAGCTCTAGCTCATCTTCTCTATCTACTCCATCTACTAGTCTCTCTTTCTTCCCCATAAAATTAGCTCCCCTCTGTACATGTTTTCTCAAGGCTAAGCTCTACCTGCTTTCTCCTCCCAAGCTCCAAGTTGAAGCAAGTCGCCCCGAACTCCCTCCTGTTCCTTATCCTCTCCTTCGCCCCTACTCTAGCTGCATTTTTTTCCTCTCACCCAGTTTCCTCTCCTGACAGAAACCTCAAAAGTCTATGTCTTCTCCGTTGTAACTCCGATCGAATCAATTCTTTCTCTGATGATCTCATAAATTTCAGAACTATCCATTAACATAACTTTAATAATTTTTGAAATGTTTAGAATTTTAATTTTAAAAAATATTTCAAATATGTATGCTATGTTGATACATCTTGCTCAAGATTAGCCCCGGACAAATCAATTCTTTTACCTAAAAATGTTCAAAAAAATCTAGTTTGATGGGCTCAGTGACACTTTAAAACTCTGATTCCTTTAGATAAAGCTAACAGAAATCATGATGAGCTTTAAAACCTTTACCTTGCTAGGGTATATATACACATGCAATCTTTTCCATAACACCTAGTACCTCATGGTATCTGCATCCTCTTCTCTTACCATATCATATCGTTTGAATCTTATTAGGGTTTCTCTAGCTTGGTTGTTTATTCGACTCTCTCTTGACGTGTAGTTGACGGAGTGAGGTACGTGCGCCAGGAGGATCTGGAATCACCCTCCGTCTCAGGAACAGAACCAGGAACTGCCATGCAAGTATTTCTAACCTTGACTATGTTGAAACCTATATGTGATAAACTTAAGTATTTTGCTTACGAACCTGCATAATATGTTTGTAACAATACTATGTTAAGTAAGAGTAGTTATGACCTATAGATGCATTGCTAAGTATTCGACCTAAAATACTTTTGTAGCCCTAGTATTATACATTGGACATTGTAGTTCCAGTGAGGTACTAGACATATAGGTTGTAAGCCAAGCTTAGTCCCGTGCTAGAATAAAACTCCAAAAAAATTTACGAGGTTGGGAATTACTTTTGGTTCGGGAAAACAAAACCCTTGAGGTGACGTGAGTCGCCCAGGGCGGATATTGAAAAATATGTTTACCAAAAATCCAAAATAAAAGGGGAGATGATTTTGATTCGGGTAAGAATTTTAAGGGCAGTTCGGGGATGTTGATGTAGCATGTGGTGGCATGGCTGTCGAGATTGAGTATGGAGTCTTGCTCAAATTAACCAAGGACTGAGCCTAAGTGCCGCTAAACCAGGTTTACCCCGTACGTCCATATGGCATTTGTGGAAAGGACTTGGCTTATTATCCCATCAAGTATTAGAGCTTGGACTTGTGAGCAGTAGGAAGAGTGTGCTAGGTAGATTGGCATCCCTAGAGGACCTCCGCGTGACTACGTAGGGAGTCGTTCGACACAAAGGTAAGTCCACTTCGGGTTGTGGGTCGGGAGTCACCGAGCACAAGCAGAGACTGGGTAGATCTTATCTAGCGGGTCTAGCTCTGGTACGAAAATGGATGAAAGGTCTCGCTGTAATAACCCTGCCAATACACCTCGTGAAGTGTATTCGTAGCGCTCGGCAACAAGGAGACTTACATCTTGTGGGTAAAGCCGTATAACCTCTGCAGAGTGTTAAAATCTATTCGAATAGCCGCGTCCTCGATGATGGATATGAACTGGCAAGGCCACACATTAGTTAGACTAATTTTTGTTTGCAAAAACCTGAGAAAGGGACTAAGGACATGAGCATGACGTGTCCACAGAGTGCAATTTACGCTACAAGGTAGGTAGCAAGGAATTGCAGAAGAAGGGCCTAGTCGTACTGCAAGGGGTAGTACGGACAGGTACCACGAACTTTAGATGGCAATAGGCGGAGCTATCGGGCAGACAAGAAAAGGAGGTAGTGGAAACTACCTCATGCGCTGATATGATCATTTGAATTATTTTCAATTTCAAAACTGTCTTAGAATCTACTATACTTATATTTAATTAAAATTTTACTTTTCCGCACAATATGTGACCTAGAATAGAGAAGCCTTCTTTGAATCAAACCCTGCATGAAATATAGCCGTATTACTCTCCTGTGGGACTTGCTTGCGAGTACATTCAATGTACTCACCTGGCTTGTTGATGTGGCCAGGCGAAGAGGAGTACCACTCCGACGACGACGACAGTGACTTCAAGGGCTAGGGCGTTCCCCCAGTTAGTTGCCTGTTGGGTAGGCATATTGATGGGCTTATCTACGTATTTCTATCTTCCGCTGCAAACTTTTATTCAGCCAATCGGCTATGTTGTTCAATAAAGATCATAATGGCATATTTGTGTAATAGACTCGGTATTGTATGAAAATATTATCAAGATTCTTGTGTGTACTGGCTACTGATCATGTGACCAGTACAGAAAACACAGGGGTTTATCCGGCCTTAAAACCGGGTACGCCACAGAAGTATACTTATAACACCGTGCATTGAAGTGTTACACTACAAAATCGAAATCGAGATGACGGTAAGCAATACCTTAAAATGATGGGAGGTGGGTCTGGGAAACCGCATGTGCTGGAGGAAGTGGTGGAGGCGCTGGGAGGGGAGAGTTCAGAGGGGGGAGGTGGGCCTAGGAGGGCTTGGGAAGGGCCGGCGAAGGCAATCGACGCGTGGGGAGGGGAGCGCTTGTAGAGAATGAAAAAAGGGTGCGGAGGGGAGTTAGTACAGAGTGGCGCCGGTTGGGGGTTATACACCCTGCAATGCCGGGGCTCACGGTGCCGCAATAGTGGCGTCAAGATGCATGGTGCCGTAGGGTAGCCACGTCATCACGCCACCGCTGCTTAGCCACCATGGTGCCATGATCTGTGGCACCACTGACCTTGGCGCAGGCTTGTGATGCCTCCAAAAAGGTTAGAAATGAAAAAAAATATGTGAATAAATTTTAAAATAAAAAATATTAATTTATAAAAAAATTCAACTTCTTAAGTATAACAGACCTATAATATATATATATATATATATATATATATATGTATATATCTCACCAAATTAAAGACGATATCTACCCTGACGCAAGCCACCCTACGTCACCATGCCATTGACACCATAGTACCAATAGCATCGACAGTGCCTGAAGGACCGATGGGGGTTAATAAGTGACAAATGCCAATGGCTCGTTTATTCTGCGAGTATATTTCGAAGCACTTAAAAATCAAGCAAATTCTTTGACTATGTTCTCTGAAAGTGAGCTTAATCGAGGCACATAAAAATGAAGGTGAACATGACAGAATGCTTACAATTACAGGGTTGTCCGTACGCATCCATGAAAGGCAATTACACATCAAATGGCTCCAACCAGCATTAGGTTAAAAGTTTTTGCAAGGAGCCAGTATGAACAGGACTGTTTCCAGCAGGTTTTTTTTAAAAAAAAACAAAGGCAGGAGGACTGCCTTTTATATTAGTAAAGTAGGAGTAAAAATGAACGCCAGCAGGATTCAGAGAAGATGCAATCTGAAGATCAGATCATGCAAATATATTACTGTATAATATTATACTATATAAGGACATGCAACAGCTATAGATGGAACTTCAAAACGGAAAGAAAGTTGTATTTAGAAAATCTGCATCTGTTATAGTATAGATAACAATAACATGTTGTGGTTGTTCCTACTGCTGACCTATTATGCTCCTACCTAATGTCCTATCAAATATAAAAGAAGGATTGGTATATATTTTATTTACAAGCATGCACAGTGTTCATATTTAAGACATTGTATAATGTGCAATTATGGTGTTATTTCTGAGACTGTAATTTCAGTCCGCACCCTGCAAAAAAACAACTTTATTCTCTCCTGTAATGGAAAGGCACAAGTTAGCATTTTCCAAAACAAAATTAGCACGCAGCTCAAATGACAGAATATGCAGGTGAAGTATATCCACATGAGAAACCGTGCATGGACCTATGGAACAAGATCAGATAAAAAGATTTCACTGAAGCCCCTGCGGTGCACAAAGACCAGGTTCAAGTACGAGCCCAGCAGCAACTGCTGATGGCTGCATGATGGAGATTCTAATCCAAGGGAAACAACAATTAGAAAGAAAGCAACCCAGATCACACCACCACAAATTAAACCGTATTTTATTACCATCACACGCAGCCACCTTTTCCCATGTCAATAATACACCTCGTCTCTCCTGCCTGCTTTTTGAGAACATAAACCCACCGCCCTCACCATCATCATGCCTAACCAAGATTAGGCCCTAAACAACGCTTCCTTCCGCCCCCCTCACAAGAGATCCCCAAAGCTAGAAGAAGGGGAAGGATAACGCCATGGGTAGAGCTCCGTGCTGCGACAAGGCGAGCGTGAAGAAGGGCCCATGGTCGCCGGAGGAGGACGCCACGCTCAAGTCCTACATCGAGCAGAACGGCACCGGCGGCAACTGGATCGCCCTGCCGCAGAAGATCGGTATGTGTTCATGACAATTGCCATGCACGATGCAGTGATGCTAGTGATAGATAGAGGTGTGGAAGCTAATTAAGTGCATGTTCTTGTGTGTCTGGGACTTGCGCAGGTCTGAAGAGGTGTGGAAAGAGCTGCCGCCTCCGGTGGCTCAACTACCTCCGGCCGAACATCAGGCACGGTGGGTTTTCGGAGGAGGAGGACAGGATCATCCTCAGCCTCTACATCAGCATAGGCAGCAGGTACTGGCTCAGTAGGTCTCACCCGTCTTGTCACTTGTATGATCAACTCAGCTGTAGAATTAGGCAATTAGCTGCAACCTGGGTAGACAGGCACATGGGTTTGGTACAATCTATGATCTAAAAAGGCCATGCATGCTGTGGGCTTAGGTGGTCGATAATAGCGGCACAGCTGCCTGGGAGGACGGACAATGACATCAAGAACTACTGGAACACTAGGCTCAAGAAGAAGCTCTTCGGCAAGCAGTCGCGCAAGGACCAGAGGCAGCAGCAGTTCGCGCGCGAGGCAGCCAACGGCGGGCAGAACCAAGAAGAAAGCATGGAGGCAAACGGAACCAATGGCTTCGCTGCTGGTGCTTACAATGGGCAAGAGCATGCCATGGCCATGCCGGTGCGGCCGATGTCGGGTTCAATGGTGGAAGGCAACCGTATCGGAGAAGACAACGTGGATGAGTCAATCCGGAAGCTTCTGTTTAAGCTAGGGGGAGGCCCTTTCACGGCCCTGCCAGCCCCGCCGTCCGTTCCTCCACCAATGTACGGGGAAACTCCAAGCTTCATGGTGCCATCGGTACAAACGGCTCCGCTCAACGGAGGTGGCATGCAGCGTTCCAGCGTACTGCCGGCGCTGGAGCTGGATGAGAGCTTCCACTTCAATCAGGTCAAGCTGGACGGGCTTGATTGCTTCTTCGGCATGGGCGACCAGAGCATGAGGTGGAACGAGGTGAGCTCCTTGGTTTGCCCTAACAATACTGTGGCATCCAGCTCCCAAGGGATGCAGCAGTACTGCCTTGTTGAGGAGCCGGTTGACCTCGGCATGCAGTAGCGAATTAGCGATCGGTCTGTGTTCTCATGTACATGCATGATTGTGGTGTAAATTTGTAGCATTCATGGGGAATGGTGAAAGATGAGAGCTTTGAATTAAGAGCAATAAGGGGCTCTCACCACTCCTAGATGAGAGATGCCTTGTTTTCAGGTGTCTTTATGAGAGTCTTGTCTTCAAATGTTTTTCCCCACTACTCGGCTTACTGCCTTACAGAAACATTTACAATTTAGATTTTACGGATTGTTCTGTTACTTCATTTGGTGTGTATCTGGTATTTGTACTGAGTACTGACTCTAAAGGCTAGATATTTGTTTGTGTGTTCCCTAACAGCATGGACAAAGTTTACTTGCACCATGTGCGAGGTTTGCCTAATTTTGGTAAAGAAAGACACGTCGCAAAGTTAAGAGAAACTAAGTATTAACTGTCAACAGTCATAATTTTACACATTCTTTTGGGGGGCGTGACATTCATGGATAGAAAATCACTTAGCAATTTTCTCCAGAATTCTCTACTTTCCTGAATTCATATTAACATTCTAAGCATTTTGGCAACAATGAAGTTTACTAACTTAGTGGAATAAGACTTCTTTGATGAAACACAAGATTGATATTTAGTTAGTGTAAAGTTGCTCATGTTGTGTCGATCTCTTTATATTGGCAAATTAAATTTGAAGTTTAGGAGTGTCCGAGTGTGAAATGATGAAAGACACTTCATTTATCTGGCTGTCATATGCAATGATCAAAAGTTTGCTTCTACTTCACCTGTTTGATTCCATACTTCGCATTTCCAGTGTTCATACTCGAAATGGGATACTACGTACTATTTGTCACTAGCCAATTTAGTACAGGACTAACCTCCTCCCGAGCAAACGGAAAACTAGTCATTGCTTGACTTTTGTCTTAAATGATTAGCTATCATTAGAGAAAAATATTCTCTGTCCAGGTACTATCTAAACTGTTTATAAACTAGTATGCTCCTTCCTACGACCAAGGAAAATGTCAGCTCATCGAACTAGAGTTCTAAAGAAAAGGTAAAAACCCAACTGACTTCTCCATCATTGCGTGGCACCACACATTGTTCTAGAGATAACAGCTTTATATGTGAGCATTGCGTTTCCACGCAAATTAATGATTGCATAAAATGAAGTAAATAAGCATGCTATTTTAATAGTTCCTAACATGTAAAGGGAAGACTGAAGATATCTTACAAGTTTTGGGCACCTAGATTCCTATGATGGTTCGAGTGATTAAAATGATAGCACTGATTAAGTTTGCAAAACAAAATCTGAAATTATAATTCTAAAGAAGACATGGAATAAGTAATCTACAAATCTGTCACAGAGATGCTTTAAGCGTTCCTTCCTTCTTAATGAAAATGTCCATTGGCCCCTAAAAAAAAAGAGAGAGAGACATATGTCCATTGGTCCATTGATTGACAACAGATTTGCCAATTGCCATCATCGTAGTTTTTGCTTGTCATATGTACATCTCGAATTGCCGAATATATGTTACCTGATGAGCAATCTAGTAGCTCCCCACATTTGGGTTTCTTCTGATAGATATTCTCGCAATTTAAAGTAGTTATACGGATCAATTAAATAAACATGGCTTATTTTCAGTGGCACCATTTTTAACCAGAAAGTTCAAGGTTTATTGTATATGGACTAGTTATATTACTTGTTCGATAAAAGAAGTTCATAGTTCAAAGTCCAAACCAAAACGAGGTCAGGTCTGTATGATGAATAGGAGGCATCAAGGACAAAAGAGTCCATTATTAGTTAACAAAAAAAATACTATAGTAGGCTACCGAGCGTGTCCAAGAATAGTCAAAGAGAACTCACAGTCCAAAGCTATGGAGGAGCTTGCATAGCTAACCTCTACCAAGAAGTCAATGTTCCTTTGGTTACCTAACCTCTACATAGGTGAGTTATAGGCATGTTTAAAGTGATGACTTGATGGGATAAAGGTCATCTCATCTTTAGTACCAGTTGGTGTGTGGCAAGAAATTTCTTTGAATTGAATTTATGAGTTACGCCAATCAAGCCAGTTTGATATCTATTGTCAATTTCCATTGTCTAATGTCAGTTGCTTACTTAATGTAGACAGTTTTACCATAATTAATTGTCGACATATCATACCATGACATAGATATTCCATAACAAAATGACCTTAAGTGACAATATTTAAACTGACTACGCTCAACCTCATGGCCAGCTTGTCAAACGTGACCAATGATTAGTAACTTGTTACCTTGATGTTTAGTATGGCCACGGCACATCTCCAGAGACATCTATCTTGAAGCGCGCTTGATGTAACAGCTCAGTTTCAATCAACGATACCCAACACCTAAGACCTTAACAACTGCACAAATGGAGCATTACTTTGTCTTTCTCTTTTGAGATCGAAATAACATAATGCTATATATACCAGATTATGTTATAAGGAACTCAAAAATCATATTCTTGACAACAGAATATTTTTACGTACCTCTTGTCTAAAACATTAATACCAAACTTCGTTTCATGACCTGCTTAGATATCATAATTCGTAGAAGAATTTTCAACCAGTGCGGCTACATACAACATCTACCTGGTCTCAAAAAAGAACAGATCAATGGATAGCAGAAGATAGATGCACTGAAGATATGGACAAGAAATCCTATGTGTGTTACGTAAGCAGTGACATTGCAGGGAAATCACGGACAGACACTCTGACTTGGCTCACCATCTTCAATAGAGTCGGCAAGTAAAGACTGACACTGTAGATAACGAACATTCAATGTTTGTCCCTCCTTGTTAGACAAGATTTACCAAGGAAACATAAAGATAAAAGGTGCTAAGTGAACAGAAAGTGTCATCTTGTCTAATAGAACATGTATAGATTAGAAAGTTGTTTGATTAGCGGCACTTATAGTTGGATTTCACACACAAACGTAGCGACAATATGGTTCAATCTAAGGGCATGTTTTTTCAGTCAGCGAGGGTTAGTCTTGGACTTAAAACACATCATTTCTCGAGTAATGTCCAAGCATTAATTATTTTGATAATGTCAAGACTTCTTCCCGCAGTTAGTACCTTACACGCAAGCTAAGCTCTTTCAACACGCATGGCCTAAATTTAGAAGAGATCAAATAGTTTTTGCTTTCACCCTTCCCCGTTATCAGTTACTTGTTTATATTTAAGCAAAGAGCAACTTTCCCATGAGAAAACGATATGAATTAGTTTCTATAAATACCGTTGGTAAATGAAAATATACTGATCAGTGATCGCTGCAGTCTCTAACGTATACATGGTATTTTCTGTTTGAGTTATTACCTCTTCCCATTTCTCATTGAGTCAACTAAGCCAGGTAAATCTTTTTACAAGAGAATGGGAACAGGTGCTGCCTATGTATCCTTTTTGACTAGGTCACTAGAATTAGGGGCAATACATGTTGCTTATAGGGATGGCTATCTTGAACTGTTAGGCACAACCTGTTAGGTTAGTGGTTGCTTGGCTACTTATTACAACATAGATTCACATAAATCAATATGAAATACGGATGTGGTAACTAGTTTGACGAACATTAATATCAATCAATTAGTGAAAGAAATGCAAGCCGGCATGTGCTTTGTGCAAACATGAAATTGTCGTTAAACAAATCACAGACCCTGAAATTTATAACAAGAACCTCCCGCAAACAGGGATGTAAAACAATATAAGCTACATGCATAACAAAAAGAACACGCAAGCTACCCAATTTTCAGTACAAAAACCATGACTGCGGCTGTAAAGTGGTGAGAATATCCCTGCCCAACTAGGTTTCTGCTAGAAAGAGCGCCATGCAAAACGTCAAACATTCACAACTTGATGGCACATGCCGTCAACACAGCTTGAGTTAATTTGTGTCTAGCCAAGTATTGCCTGCACCCTGAGACAAGAGCTAAACAAGCAACACTGTGATGTTAAAGAACTCAGGAAATCTGAGAAGTGCTCATTGTTTATTGCATGACAGGGATAGCCACTAAGATGAATCGTGATGTTGCTTAAATTTTCTGAAGCTAACATGAAAATTTTTAATCTAGCGGCTGCCTCCCCCCCTCCCCACCCCCCCCTGCATAATCTATTGGACATATGTAGGTCGTAATTAATTAGTGACTGACACAGGGCAGCCACTTTACTAACGTGTTCATTATTCCATTACAAGAAGAAGATGTCGGGATGGCTCTGATATGTTGTCCAACGAAGAATAAAAGAATAATCATAGTACCCTCACTGGCTATCTTCTTCCGTATGACTCCATCCTCAATAATTTAATTGTGCATCTGCTTCTATTTTATTTGAATGACAGCAGTTTATTATATATGGAAAAAAACAATTACCTCTTGACAGGAATGAAAAGGGTGTTATGATTGTTGTTGAACCATCACATCATATAAAGATAAATAAAAGGAGAAAGTAAGATGCAACATTATGCAGTATATGAAAGAACTAGGAAGGATCCAGTAAAGTCCAAGTAATATGATCTTGTTCACGTAATAAGAGATATGTACCACCTTTACAGCCCTCACAAATTCCATGAGGGGGATCCATTCTATCTGCAGTTCCGACATTAATGCAATCACGAAATAGACATATGAGTACGATTCCGTCTCCAGCGGACTAGAGTACCCATTTGCAGAAATTTAATAAATATGATTGAGTTCAGAAAATTCCAAAAAAATTTCATGGTTGTAGTAAATATAAAACTATGTAAACATAGAAATTTTCAATATCAAATCATCCCTGAAATCAAGAACCATAAAAGACAAGTGGTATTATTCCAAAAATATGAACGGTGCAAGATTGAATGCTTGTCTTTTTTGGTTATCGATATGAGGGAAGAATTTGATAGTGGAAATGTTCGTGTTTAGAAAACTTTATGCTTATTAAATCCATGAATTTTTTTAGTATTTTGGAACAATACATCATGCACTTTTCGCTATTTGGGACAGGGTTCCCCTGAGTACATATTTAGAAATGTATTTTTTATTATAGTTTAAATGAATGAAATGTTGGTTCAGTCCATATTTATTGTGATTCCATGCATACAGCGTAAAGTTCCAACTAGTGGCAGATCCGACAGTATGGCACCAAACTGAATAAAAGATGCATAGCAGAGAAATATAAGAGATTTCTAACCTTTTTAAAAAGAGTGTGTGTGTGTATATATAACATTTTTGAAAGGAAAGAAGGTCGAGGTTTCTCTACCTCATAACTTCATTATGGTATAAAGCCGGAAAGACAGTACAAGGATCAAAGACAAGAAAACAACAAAGCTAGGAATGATGATTAACCAAAGATGCTAGGAATTTTCTGTTCGAGATGAATGTAATATCCTTTCGCATACACAAGACATGATTAACCATGTCAATTGCATGTCTCCTCTAATTGATAAATATAACCAGCTAAGTGGACTCCCTGTTCTACCATGTGGTCAGAGATTTTGTGCTTACAAAGTTCTATATGTAAATAAAAGGAACCCAAAGGAATCTCCTGCATCCTCGGTCGATGTCACCAGTTTCCTCTTTGAAACGCATGTTGTACAATTGCTGACATGCTAGAATAGGCCTAGGATCCACCATTTGCTCTTTCAGCACAAGATTGGAGACCTTTTTCATGATCTAAGATAAACAGATGGCCCCTACCTGAAAAGAGAAAAGGGGGAAAGGATAGCCCATTAACTCAGTAAAGGTGTTTCCCCCAACATGTAGATCAAATGCTGATTTTCAATGGACTCACATATTTCATTAACCCCCCGTTTGGATTGCAGAATTGAACACATAATGCAAGTGAGGGAAACCGTCAAATGTTCTTGCATCTTTTAATTAAAATCTCATACGTCTATATGTTTCAGCACCATATGATTTTTGCATATTTGCAGCCTGTTAAAAGAATCGAAGGGCTAATATAGGCAAAATATTATGCATCATATTTGTCTTTTGCGTGAGCCACGTAATTGCAATTGTTTACACATAAAATTGCAAGTGCACAACATGCTAAAACATATACATATGTAATTTTCTCTGATTTTTTATTTCTTTCCTAGCTAGAAATAAAGATAGAAAGACAAAAGAAAAAAAAAGCAAAAGAAGGGTTTGAACCCAAGACCAGCTACCTCCCTGTACATGTGCCAACCATGTAAGTTATTGCTTCTTACTTGACTGAATTGGGTTGCTTTTTTCTAATATGTAAATTAAACTTAGCAATACATATCAAATTTTTGCTAAATCTTTTGGGTATTCAGCTGAATACCCTTGAATTATGGTGGGCCCGACCCTGACCATATGGATCCATGAGAGGATGCATTATGGTGACGTATTGACTAGATCAGGATTCAATAAGGTAGTTTGTCTCTAATGAAACATTTTTAACCGAATGGCAGGAGTTCTGCCTACTTAATGAAACTTGAATCCGATCAATTAAGTTAAGATTTAAAATAGTTCATCAGCTAGAATAATTACATATAAGACAAGTAATCTACAAAAATGAATATACTTGATCATCTGTAGAACGCCGGCTTAAAGTTTAGGTAGCTAGCTTCAGTGTAGCGTCACTGTATTGACTGAATAAGAAATATTAAGTTGGATTATAGGAGTTTTTTTGAAATATGCTAGAAATATCTCAATGAGGCATACCAATGCGCTGCAAACTTGTTCAATTCATTTTTTTCACGTTGAAACCACATGTTATTAACAGTTTTTTAATGAGGATGTTGTGTGTGATTGGTAGTGCTTGCATGCTCAAATCTCAAAGACATGTCCGTACACGGTGAGATTCTTTGATCCAGCTGAACCTAGGTTCAACGAAACATTTCCAGAAGCAACCAAATCTGACTGGACAAATGTACAACTTCAATACAAGCATTGGTCTAACAACCTCATGCAAGTAGCAGGAGCCAAACAGCTGACGTTCTTAGTCGCACCTTATGGGCCAGATCCTATATGTGGCACTTACTTTAACACAGCCAAGCTTATGCCAAAACCTGGTTCTTAAGTACCCACTCAACCACTAGCTAGAGCATGCAAATAGCATCCTCGAACGCAGTTTTGATTGAGATGAAAACTGAAATCGATATGGCACACGTAGAATTTCTCCACCACACAATTTATTTGACCTAACTCCGCCAATATCGTAGGCGCCCCAACCCCACCCCTCCCCCAAACCCGCAATTGCACTCCATGTCTCAAGAGGTTATCGCCCAATTGGAAGGCCAGAAACCGCCATTGTCGTCACATGACGCGATTTTCAGCTTAAACAACTGATCAAAGCCAGTATATGAATCGCCACTGATCCCAAATCAACAGCCATCGAATAGGGCATCTCTCCGAATGCTGCATGCCGAGCAGCGCAGCGCTTACAAGGAACTGGAAATTTCGAGAAATTGCTCGGAATATGCGATCCAGGAGGAGGAAAAGGGTAAGTCGTCGTCGTCGGTACCTCTGATGCGCGGAAGAGGAATTCGGGTGGAAAAAAGCGAAGGATCGGTCCGATCGCGAGGACCGTGGAACCCTAGAAAGGGTTTGGGCCGCTCCACCTCCGCCTCTTCGAGCCCTCTTCGCCTCGATCCCCACGCTTGCTCGAGACGACGAGGAGAAAATTGGCGGCAAAACGAGGAGGCACGCGGTCGACGGGTGGGAAGCCGAGGAGGGGAAAGGTAGCATGGGCTTTTATAAGCCCATATGGCCGAATGCTGTGATCTCAATTGCCTCTCGAGAATTGGGCCGCAACGCTGAAAACCTGATCGAACCTTGCATGACAAGCCGAACGTTGCTCTTCTCCACCAGCGCAGCTAGGCCCGCTCGGGTACTCTTGGGCTGTCTGTAATACCTGATTGGGCTGGGCGGGATGATAAACCTTTTTTTCCTCAAGATCGTGATCCATTCTGGCCCAAGATTGCTTAGCATGGAAGGTCATCAACGCCTTTGTAAATCTTAAGTTTTCCGGAATTGCTATTTCTCAGACGTGTTATTTCTTAGTCGCCTGTGTTAGATATTTTCTATATCTGAGTTATATAAAAAAAATACAACTTAGGTATAGAAAATATGTAATTGCTCAATTCTGCTCAGTTGCACATTTCTAAACCTAAAGTTACACATAATTTCTTAAATATGTAACTACCTAATTAACCATTGGATTAAGAATTAACATTTAGGATCATTGACTAGAAATAACTATTTCTAAGTCGATTTAGAAATAGACATTCACTAAGTTTTCCCTGAATTAGGACCCAAAAGATGGCACCGCATGAATTTACCGTTAATTAGATGGCAGATCCTATACAAGGTCTCTTTGTGGTCGCAATCGGCAAGTGTACAATGGTTCCTTGCACACTAGATACCGTGTATAAATTCCACTTGTCCCACCTATTTGGACAAAATGGTTCTGCTCTTGCCTGAGAGAGAACTTGACTCACAGAGCGTCGGTTGTATAATCTGTCTAATCTTACAAGGAAGCTCCTTTTGTGTTTACATTTGTCATGTCACGGTAAGCAGAGTGAACGAAGCCGGAACAGTGAACGTACCCATATCGGCGCGGCCGTATGGAATTCATTTGCAACTGCAGATCACTAGTTTTCTGCTCACTTGTACATCTACACAGGGTTTCACAATTCACACCCGTGTTGCTGCCGTTGCCAACGGCTCTGAACCCCGGAGCAGCTGCCATGTGCCGACACCCACCACCCGCCGCTCCAACGGCTAGTTCCCCAACCTGCCGCACCTCTACTCCCTCGCCCGCGCTCAAAATCCACCGCCCAACTCGCCACCGCAACCCAACCGAAAACACCACATCCTCCTCGCCGCCGCTGCTCTCCCTCGCTCGCTCGCTCGCTAGCTAGATCCACACAGATGGAGATCCCCGCCAAGTTCGGCATCGAGGGGGAGGATGAGGACGAGGAGTACGACAGCGTGTTCTACGAGGACATCGAGGCGCCCAAATTCGTCGACCTCACCGCCCCCGACGCCGCCCGCCCCACCGATGACCCCTCCTGGTTCTGCCTCCGCATCGGTAACCATCGATTAACCTCATAACCTAACTTTGCCATGACATTTGCAAATCTGCGATGCAAAGACACCAATTCAGTTCTGAATTCTGATCCTCCGCATCGCGGTGCGCGCGCGTGCTCACAGGTTGCGACCAGCACCACGAGCAGGTCGACCCGGATGCCCTGCACAGGAGCTTCTTCATGCGGGTAATTCCTCGCTTCCCCCCTCTTGATCGCATCTGATCGTGATATGCAGATGTGAGTGCCACCGACGGAAGGTGTGATGCTTGTGATCCTCTGGCAGGTCATGGCGGCAAGGAGCCCCAACGTCCGGCTGCAGAAGGCGATCAGCAGGAGGAACCAGAGGTGGGTTTCTGGCTCTCTCGCTGAATGCCTGAATTTGTGATGGTTCTTTCGACTGACACGTGCGTTTCTTGATCTGACTCAGCTCGATGCTGCCGAAATGCCCGCACTCCGCGCCGGCGAAGCCTCCGAGGTCCCGGATCACGAGGTTGAGCACGGCGACAGGGGCTGCCGAGAAGGCGGCGAAGCCCAGGCTGAAGAACCACCGGATCTGCAGCTTGAGAGATTCTCCGACCCGGACCAAGGCGGCGAGGATTGAAGCGTCCAGCGCGAGGAAGAAGGCCCTCACTACACCCAGAAGCAAGACCGTCCGGCCCAGGCAGGAACCTTTCCTCAGCGTGAAGCACCAGAAGGAGCCGGTTGCGACGGCAGCAGCAGCGGGGAAGGGGGCAGTGGTGAAGGCGCTGTTCATGAGCACGCGGAAGAAGGACGCCGGCCAGACGCCGGCAAAGAGCCAGGCGCCCGTGTCCGAGGTCTGTTCGAAGATGAGGAAGCTGAATTTGGCGTGTAGGGAGGTGCCTAGCAGGTACCTGTCTCAGTTGTCCACTCCGAAGATCGCCAAGAAATGCAAAGAGATGACGGCGGCGAAGAGCGTGAAGAGAGCGCAGGAGTCAAGAACGAACGGAAAGAAGAAGATTTTAGGGCGTTCGGTGAAACGTGCTGATGATGAAACAGGTGAAGGGAACCGAAGTGGCCGTGAGAACATCGCTGAAGATGAGAACTCATGTGCAGAAACTGCGAGGCCCAATGAGGAACGGAAGGAGGTGCTGCAGGAATCACGAATTGAGGTGGAAGCATTGCAGCCTGACAATTCTGACGACAACAAGGAGAATGTGTCATATGGTGATCAGCCAACAGAGCAAATCATGAATGGTTCACATCGTGAAGGTGAAAACATGAAACAGTTGGAGAACAATGAGAATGTTCCTCAAAAGGTACTGAAACTGATGATACTAAAGTGGTTTCCCTTGGTTCAGCTGTATTGCTGTAGGTAGGATATGTAGAACCTGAAATTCTGTCACTCACCAAATGCAGGTGGCTAAAATGCAGAACAAGGTGTATGCAGAGCAAGGAGGAAAGCTCAAAAAAACTACCATTCAAAGGCCATTTAGGCTAAGGACTGATGTGAGTTATTATTACCTCCCCCAGTACTCATTTTGGTGCAGCATTTCACTCAGTTACTAACAGGCTTTCAATCTCTTTGCTGCATTTAGGAAAGACAAGTGTTGAAAGAAGCAAATCCAGAAAGAAAACAGACACTAGCCGAGAACAACTCTATGGCAGTACTGAAGGATGGAAACAGAGGAGTGACGGTAGGTTTATTCGGGCCACCAGCTTCCAGATTCCCATAGTTTTCGACAACCGTATGGAAAGGGACTCACTGTTCTGTTTGTATGTACAATGCAGCAGGGAAGCTGTCCTGATGGAAAGGGACGAGACAAGCCGACTTGTGGCGAGAAACAGGTGAGCATTGATGTCTCCAAGTATTTCCAGGTCCAAATCAATTATCTCTGGAAACACGCATGCTGATATGTGCATACTGTATATTCAGAAGAAACCAAACACACACGCTGCCACAGGTCAGCTTGGTGGAACCAAAACGGTTTTGAATAGCACCCGACGCAATAACGCGAGGCATGCAGTAGCAAAAGGGAAAGCCGTCGAGAAATCAGAGAGAGTTGCTAGGATAGCGCCATCAACAAGAACAGCAGCAAGGTTTGCAAATAATCTCTGATGAGTTATCAGTTAGTGTTATCCTGAATTACCATCATGTGACCTCCTCCTTTCTCTGTGTTCAGTGGTTTCATGGCACCTTCTCAAATTGGAAAAGAGAGGAAGACCTCAGTGAAAACATCCAGGCTCCAAGCAGCTGCTGCTTAACTGTTCAGGGGAAAGGGGGAAAAGGACAATGATTTTATTGTCTGCTTCAAAGACGAAATGTGTATCTACTGCGTCGAATTCGTTTTCCGAGTTGTGTTAACTAGTAGTGTACACTGAGCAGGGGTGACCAAGGGCTGACACCGACATAAACCATCGTGTTTCCTTGTTTCTGTCCATGAAATTGTGCGTTGAGTGAAATTCTTTTTTTTTGTACCATCTTTACAAGACATATTCTTTTGTAACTTTAAAGCCGGGGAAATTTGATTATATCCAGTCCATGAGAAATTCAATTTAGCAAGGACTATAAGCGGCTGTTCCTCGCAAGTTTTTGGTGTTTTTGTTCCTATGCATCGAAAAATTGACATGTTTCTCACTAAGCCCGTCGATGAATTGCCCTTCATGTCGAGTAAAATATGGCAGAACATAAATCTGCATCTGGAAATGTCACGAGGAGCGTAACTGATTACCCTGCCGCCCAACCAATCCAAACAAGAACCAAACCGCTGGTCCCTCACCGCGTCCATCCAACCGCTACTGTTGTGTACATACATTGCACAGCAGAGGAGACGAGGTGCATCTCATGAATCCACGATCCGGCCCTGATACCTCTGATCAATGCCGCGATTCAACAGCAAGGGGTCCGGTGAATTGTTCGACGGATTTGGGGTTAATTAGCACTCAATCAATCCCTTCCGCATCGGCTGCCCTACATCTGCGTGGCTTGGTACCATCACGCCATTATTTGGTGTCAGATTCTTGAAGGGGCAGACCGTTGTTAAGTTACTGTTCTTTGTAGCTTGCAGCCTCTGCTTTGTTCTTGACCTGCTTGTAACTATACATATCTCCAAGTTAAAAAGGACATGCCATTGATCTCCATCAGCGACTTGGGTTGCAGTTTGTATCGGAACCATCTGATGTTGGTTCTATCTCCAGAATGCCCCAAATGGACCAAACAAAAATCTTTCACCGCGGCAACAGGTTGTTTGGAAAGAACACGATTGTTGCTTCGCACGTCGGGTTGCATGTAGCATCACAATTAATAGTAGTATACCAGCCTTATCAGATTAGCCACATGGATTTGCCGGATTCCGTTAGCCATCAACACCTATGATCATACCGAGACTAGTGGTTAGGCAACAGGTGCTCGTGTCTTGACCCGAAACATTCCAGAGAAACGCCGGCCTCGAACCTGGTAAACAAATGTGTTCTTCTCTTTCCCCATTAACAAGTCATAAGTGTATGCTAGTACTACTAGTACCCTTTGCATAAACAGCAGGAATTAAAGCTCGTGACGTGGAGGGTACTGACCACCGAGTAGTACTGCACAAGACTGGGTTCGGTGTAATGAGTTGGGAGTGTGATGCCGCGGTGGTGGTGGGTCGGCTGCCCCCGGGAGTCATGCAGAGATCACGGCGGTCGGCGAGGTGGCTCGCAGCGGCAAGGCGAGGGTCCCTGCCGGATGGGTCCTTTCCAGCTTACCTCACAGCCAGGAGAGGACAGTGGGGTGATTGCCCCTTAATCGCCAATTTGTCATGCATGTGGTACGTGACAGGAAAGAGGTGCACACACGTACCTCCTGCCTTCTGGCTTCTGGTTCTGCTGCCCCCCTCTTAAATAAATGAAAGCGAGATAGGGTGGGTAAGATTAGTATTTGCGTGAGCATTTGTCCGTATTACTCCATTCATCCATGCACTTTTCGGGTATCGTACGGTACCGTGGAGCGTAAAGTGTACACATTCGAGCTGAGCCGAGCCGACTCGTCCAAGTTCAGGAAAAGTTGAGCCAAACCTAACTCGCCTCGCCCGCATCAACGAGTCACGAATGGGTTAAGCTTAGGCTTTGTTCAAGCTCGAACTGGCTCACGAGCCAAGCCTCCACTAGAGTAGCACAGCCGGCCCACTCGATTGATCGCACTTCCTCAGTCCCCCTCTCTCTTGTGAGGCCGCGACGGTGCAATTCGGGTTAGGGCGGGTGCACCGGCGCCACTCTCGGGCGGACGTCAACAACCGCTCCGCCGGCGCCGTTACTTTGAACACGATTTCTACCGTTGGTAAGAAACCCTAGCTTAGCTCAGATCATTGTTCATCTTTTGCCCGTCTTTTCTTTGTTGCAAACAATCGAATCTTACCGTATCCCTTTCTCCTCTTTCTCTTCAAGATCGATTGCAGTCGACCGCATCCGATTGATAGATGCAAGTTTATTGTTTTCTTAAAAAATTGGGGGTTTCAACTGATTTCCACCCATGGCCGTCTGCCTCTGCTCGAGGGAGGTAGGAGATATTAGGGTTACTTGATCTTTGCCGTTGCGTATTATATGGGTTCTCCTCATATTTTCCATTAAGGATTATAGTAACAGCATTTTTGCCTTGGTGCTTTTGTCAATCTCCAATCCTGCAGATGGTTGAGAGTTGAAGGGTTCCCTTTTCTGTTGCTCATGTTATAATAACTTTCTTGGTGAGATTTATGATGCTTCGAAGCATACTAGCATGTAGAATCACATGTAGTAGCAAGAGACCATGAGTAAACAGACCTGTTTGGCTCATTATTGAACACATGGAGAAATACTTTGTTGCGTTTATATGTTCAACGTAGCTTACATCCGACAATCACCTGCACCTTGTCATCTTGAATTGTGCGGCTTGGTTCTGATCAAACCTAGACAATGGCATAAATGGCGGCAATTTTTGTATGGTGTTCACAAGGACCCGAAATTTTCCTTGAAAGTATAGGTTCTTTAGTAACCCAAACCAAAAATAGTAAAATCTAAACTTTATCAAACATATAATTTCAGTCCTAAAACACCATATTTTTCTTATAATCTTGATCTTCACTCATTGTAATAAATTAGAAAAAGGTGTTTTTTTATCAGACATAGTAATGGTCTGAAAACAGGAAAACTGATATTCCATTTTATAGAACTTTGATGTTATGTGGTCAAATGCTAATAAATTCTCTTGAGATATTGCCCTAGATCATAATTGAATATTTTTCAAGTACTGAAAGTTTCATTATTGTCTCCATAGTTGCTGAAGTTAGAATTAGGCAATGGATCTGGACACAAAGAATCGTCTTGCTTCTTTACTCCTTGATGAAGCATGAAGGGTCAAAGTTGTGAAAGCCCAACGTTAAGGCATCGTTCAAACTCACGTTCCCTCACAGCCACGGTTCGTGGAGTTCAACAGGTTGGCATCATGATTTGTTTTCGTTGTCCTGGCCTTCTGGTGTTGATTACCTGATCAAAGCAGCCATACTATTATGCTTTTTAATCATTGTTTCTTGTATAATTATTTCATGTATATCTGTGAATTGTCAGTTTTTTTAGTAAAGGTCATGCCAAAAAAAATTATGCAACGAGCTGTGGCGTACCCGGTTTTGAGGCCGGATAAACCCCTATGTTTACCGTACTAGTCCCATGATCAGTGGCTAGTACACACAAGCACTTGATAACATAGTCGCACGATACATTGTTCATTACATAAATAGCCATAATTGGTCTTTATTAGTACAAACCAGGCCTATTGGCCGAATTCAAACTGCAGCGAAAATAAACACGCGGTAGATAACCCATCGGTATGCCAAACCACAGGCAATTGACTGGAGGTTGAGACCCTACGCTTCGAAGTCATTATCGCTATCTCCGGACAGGTACTCCTCCTCATCGTCTGGCCACATAACAAGTCAGGTGAGTACATTGAGTGTACTCGCAAACTTTCCACCAGGGGGTTTGACACGGGTATATATGTATGCAGGGGTATTTCAAGAGAAAGGCTCTAACCTATGTTTCATATTATGCGAGAAAGTAAGTTTTGCATATGAAATACATAAATAGGTATTAAAAGCAGTTTTCATAAATTATCACGGTATTTCGGGACAAGCATCTGTTTACTTTCCTCTTCCCGCTTCAACGGGTTTCATCTGTGCTTTCCGCTACAACGGAAGTTCTGGTAATCACCCGCTTCAATGGGGAGTCTTATGCTCACCCGCTACAACGGGGATACTATGGTTTGCCTGCTCCAACAGGGAAATCTCTTCTTCACTCCTCCCGTCACGACGGGGAATTCTCATATCACCTTGCGAACACGGCGGATCGCGTCCTTAAGCCCATAACCATATTTTAGGTTTTGAAACCCAATCTACTTTAGTGTGGCCCAACCAAGTTCGTCCATGACCGTAGACACGGCTATTCGAATAGTTTTAACCCTCTGCAGATGTGGTACGGCTTTACCCACACGATGTAGGTCACCCTGGGCATACTGTGCATCGTATACTACCAGCACTAGTACAACGAGACTCTTCACCGGAGTAAACCTAGCCATGAACCCGCCAGAAGGACATGTCCCAAACCTAGCTTGAGTCAGTATCATCGCTACAAGGAGGTTGGTGTTCCGACTTTGTGGCGAACAAGACATCGCTCCAATGGAAACTGTTCTCTACAGAGGCTACAACCTCATCTGCACACTTCTTCCTGCCTACGGGTTCATGCTAGTCTCAGACCGGGTACTAGATTAAGTCCTTCCCATAAAGGACATGTGGACGTACGGTAAGACTTGGCCAAACGGCACTTAAGTTCGGTCCTTAAGTGATCCGAGAGGGACTTCACTCCACACCCGTAAACGGGCAGTGAGAACCACGCCGGGCATTATCTTGCTTTTAACAAGCTTCCTGCTTTCTCCCTTCATTTCCGACTCGGATCAAAATCTTCTCCATTTTGTTTTTCAGGTTTTAACAAAACCTCTTTTCGGCAAAACATCCCACCCATGAATATTCTACCTTCTTACACCTTCGGACACGATGGTCACTTTTCAAACTTTTCACCACATGAAATATGGGGTATTCCTTCCCTTTTTGAAAAAAAAACCTACTTTCTCTACTGCAGGGCTAAGCCGAGTAAGTATATATATACTACCCAAGGTTTCCGATAATATTTTCGGAGTACGTAGTCCTTAGGGTGACAAGGGATACAGGATCGAGCTAGGGTTTTCTAAGTACCGGTCATAACTTTTCTACATAAAATACCAAGTCATAAAACATAGCATGCAGGTTTCGTAAACAAAATATCATTTCATAAATTTGGGATTCAACATGATCAAGGGTGGAAAGCTTACCTGGCAGTTCCTGGTCTTGATCCGGACGCGGGGATGCTTCTGGTTCCTCCTGACGAACGTACCTCACACCGTCAACTACACGTTTTAAAACAACGCCAATAAGAATCCAAACGCAACAGAGAACCAAACATGGAAACTCAATGCAGAACATATGCCATGCTTTGATTTGCGAGAACAAACCGAGGGGAGGGGATGTTGTTGACTTCATATTTTATGCGCATAGATGTTTATCGAAATTAGGGTTTTCGCGAATTTCATCTTTCTTAGCTTGACGAACTCTAATCTAATATTTTAACATGGGGAGATAGAAAATATTTCTGAGGAAGTTTTTGAAACCAGTTTACAAGTTCAAAAGATTTTTGTAAAAGGTTTGAATTAAAAGAACCTTGATATAACCTCTGCTCCTGTATAAATCATTCAAATTTTGAAATTCTGTTTGAACCAAAAGATGGTAAATATTTTTAGGATCAATCTTTATTTTGGAAGTTTCTTGAGAACCGGTCTTCTTGGTGCTGAACCGGTCGAACCAAACATCAGGACCAGTTCTAGAAGAAAACCGGAGGGTTTTCTGGTTTTGCGCTTTCTTCACGAACGAGAATACGCCTTCAACCCAAGCTGACGGAGAAGGGGACAAGGCGCCATGTAACACCCCGATTTTTCCGAAATCCAAAAATTAGGGCCAACAAAAACTTTTTGGTAATAATGCTGATTAAAATACACCATATGAAAACTTTTGCTCAAATCATGTTCCTGCAAAACTCTAAAGTGAGTCAAACCAAAATCCCTTCACCCCTGTTTCTATCTCCGTAACCTTTGCTTTGTCGAAGCTCTGTCCGGCAAAGAGTACAACCCTTGCTTCGCACCTTGTCTCCATGCGGGGCCATTCGCTCTCGCATTCCCACCACGATCACACCTTCGGCATCCCTTTCCCTTTTTGTCTAGCCGGTGCAATCTGGACCAACATCTGCCGCAAAGTGCCCAGATGGTACTTTTGCGAAATTTGAACATATACATGTCATGAACTTTTTCCGAATGACCTGATATTCTACCACCAACTTCGCCATGCCCTATTATGAGTAAGCGCCCATATATACTGCTTTCCTGTATATGCATATACACAGACTCTAACCCCTTCTTCCCAAATGGCGGATCAAAACCCTAATTTGTCGATCAACTCTGCCACAATTCCATGCATATATATAAGCATATTTCAGCGACAGCATTCAAACTCTAAACCACCGTAATCTCGCAAGTCCATTCCATCCACATGCAAACCCTATATATGCCAAAATCTTCGAGTGTATGTGGGCACATACACACCAAACCCAGGTTACTATTCTCGGTAAAATCCTTTTTACCACATAACCAAGAAAATATCTACAGCCATTCTACCAATCTTCTTTAACAAGATATGTATATGTATATATATATATATATTTCACTATTATCCCTTCTACTTACCATGTCACCTTTTATCTTTCTACATGGTAAGACCTTAGATATTTACTTCACCATGTTTATCCGCCCCTCCAAAATTCCCCAAAATTTCAGAGGCATCCGGAGACTCTCCCTAAAATATTCTTATAAAAATATCTTGAGGTCCCGTGCGAATATTTCAAACCACTTCGCGATTAACTTGGAATCAAATATTGAGCCCTAATTCTTTTTCTCTCTCAATACTCGAGCAAAATTCTAGGCTTATATTCTATGTTCATCCTAGACTCGTTTTGCTCCTCGTAAACTATTATGTCATACCAGATAATCTCCAAGCCACCTCATGTAGCAGCCCCTTTTCTCCTGCCATGCCTGAGTTGCCCAGGTGCATTTTTTTCTCTCTCTTTCTCTACTCATGCCATTCAATTTGGTGCCTCACTCCTCCAGTGCAACAGCTCCTCTTCTCATGCCGTGCATGAGCTGCCATGCATCTCTACTCCACTTAAAGCTTCACCCAAGCTCTAGCTACTGTTTCTTTTGCTACACTCCAGCCCCAACCGAGTACACATTTCTTTCCTGCACTACCTTAGTAGCCCACAGCAGCTCCTGCTCTCCTTTAAAGCCATACCGAGCTGCCCCCCTCCCCCTTCCAGCTCCCTGTCCTTTTCTCTCATTGCTTTACTGACCAGACCAGCAAACCAAGTCCATTTCTTTTCTCCCCTGCACAGCAACAACTCCTTTTCCTGCCATGCATGGGCTGCAGTATGCTTTCCTTTATCACATGCACCTACAGCAGTCAACTGCCCCATCTTTTCCTCCTTATTTCTGTTCTTTTCCCTGGGCAGTGCTACACGCAAAGCTTCCATGCACCCTGCTCCAATCGCGCATGACTGCCCATGCCATGTGCCGAGCTCCACTCATCTCCTTTGCACTGCCGCATCTCTCCATTAGAGGAAGCCAAAGCTCCACTAAGCAGCCTCTCCAACTCTCCATTATTTCTCCCCTCCTCCTGGAGTTCTTCTCCAAGTAACCGAGCTATTGCAGCCGAGCTACCTCTCCAAGCATCTTTCTCTACTGCTCCCTACTCCAACCTGAGCTACCTCATGCCATTGATGCTTGAACAGCAGCAGCATAGCTCCACGTTGATCTACTAGCCCTCACTCCCTCCATTTCCAAGCTGGCCGAGCTGCCCGTTCTCCCCTACGGCGCATTCCTGAGCTCCTCTCCAACCAGCCGAGCTCCCCTCCTCATGTCTTCTTGTTGCAGCTCTCCATCTTCCCATCCACAGCTGAGCTCCTCACCAAGCAGCGCCCGAGCTCCCCTCCTCTTGCTCTTTCTCCTGGATCAGCTCTTGCCGCAGCTGCCATGTCCCTGCCACAGCTGCCATGCTTGCCCCTGCCGCGGCAAGCCACCGGCAGCTCGTGGCAACAATTTCTGCCACCACCTCTTACCGCGGCAAGCTATTTCCCGCCACGGCAAGCTACTTCCCTACCTTGCTTCTGCCGCGGCAAGCCACTCCTGCCGCGGCAAGCCATTACAGTTGCCGTTGTTGCCTTGCCTCTGCCGCGGTGCCTCCTCCTCACCACGGCAGTTCGTCCCTCACCGTGGTAGCACTGCAGCAGTACCGCAGCAACTCCCCCGCGACAACCCTCACTGCGGCAACCACCTCCCTACCGCAGTAGCAACGCGGCAGCCTCTCCGCCGTGCGCGGCAAGTCTTTCCTCGTCACGGCAGCTCATCTCTCTCCAGCCGTGGCAGCCCAAGATCTTGCCACTGCTGCCTTGACCCTACCACGGCAACGCCTCACCGCGGCAAGCTACTCCTCGACAGCGGCAGTACCGCGTCACCATCTCCCTCACCGCGGCAGTGCCGCGCCCTCCTTTTTCCTGCCGCGGCAAGCTCCCGATAGCCACGGCAAGGAGTTGATGCCCCTTCCTCCACCGCAGCAGCTTGCGGCAACCCCCGCTGCCAACATTTTTTCTGCCGTGGCAAGCTACTGCTGCTGTCACCCAGCTCCTACCGCGGCAGCGCCGTGCACCAAATTCTAGTACTGCGGCAATATTTCTTCCGCCGCGGCAACCCTTCCTCTCCGCCGCCATCCCTTGCCCCTGCCACGGCAGCTCAAGAGCGCTGCCGCAGTTAACTGAAACCAGTCACCTTCCCTACCACGGCAGCCCATCCCCTCTGCGGCAGTCATTTTCCCCACCGCGGCAGCACCTTTCCTCGCGCTGCGGCAGCCATTCCTCCCACCACAACCGCTGCCCTCTCCCCTTTTCCACCCATGTGAAGAACTCCTCCCACCGCGACAACTCGCGGCAACTGATGTTGCCACTTTACTCCTGCCGTGGCAAACCCCGGCGAGTTCTCCTCTTAACTCTAGCTGCCTTGCCACGTCGCTTTTCGCCCAAGTTCTTCTCCCTAGTGAGTTAGTGCGTCGCCGCAGCTCAGCTATTGTTGGTAGCCACAACAAAGCTTTCGGACATTGGTTCCTCCCAAAAATGCTTATCCAATTTTAAAATTCTTTTCCTAAATTCTCAAACCCTCCTAATCTTGCTATCCATACCACTTGTGGGATGCTTGAGTATAGTTAGGATCTGAAATCATTTCAAATCCAAATAACTCGTGATAGAAGAATAATAGTAATAATATTACAAGTATATCTTCACCTCTATGTGGTGAATCTGAAAGTGAATAACCTAATGTTTTCACACCAAGATGAGGCAAAACCTAATGTGCACTCACCATAACTCGATCGAAGTCAAGGAATCCTACCTCAATGTAAACCCTAAAGTTAGTGTCTTTTGCCGTGCACCCCTAAAATATCCACAGTAATTTTCTAAAACTTTATAAATCCGTAGCTAACGAACATGTAATATTGTGTGAGGGTTATCCGCTGGTTCTTCGTTTGGTGTTGTTGGGTTCTGCTCGCACTGTTGTTTATTCGTTGCTCTTCGACGTGTAGATACGATGCGGCGGTACCTCACGTGCAGGATTCCCGATGTTGTCGTACCAAGTTTGCGACCGAGATTCGGCCGGTAACGCCAGGCAAGCTCTCCACCCTTGATCACGTTGAGACCCATGTTTACAAAATATTATGTTGTTTACGAAACATGCATGCTATGTTTTACAATTGTTATTTTATGTAGCGTAGCTATGCCGATGCTTAGAAAATCCCAGTCCGACCCTGAATTCCTTGTAGCCTAAGGACTACGTATTCCAAAAATATTATCAGAAAAACTTAGGGTAGAGTATATACATATATACATGCTTAGCCCTGCCGTAGTAAAATTAGGGTTTTAAAAATAAAAAAGTGATAACACCCCATATTTCATGTGGTGAACTTTTGAGAAACGGACCGTCGTGTCCAGAGGTGTATGAAGGTAGCATAGCCATGGGTTGGTATGTTTTACCGTAAATGGTTTTGTGAAACCAAAAATGAAAATGGAGAAGATTTTGATCCGGGTAGGTAATGAAGGGTGAGAGCAGGGAGCTTGTTTAAAGAGCGAGGTAAAGCCCGGCGTGGTACTTGCTGCCCGTTTACGGGAATGGTGTGGAGTCCCTCTCGGATCACCTAAGGACCGAGCTTAAGTGTCGTTTGGCCAACTCTTACCGTACGTCCACATGTCCTTTATGGGAAGGACTTGACATAGTACCCGGCCTGAACTAGCATGAACCCGTAGGCAGGGAGAAGTGTGCAGATGGAGGTGTAGCTCCTGTAGAGAACAAATTCCGCGGGTAAGCGAGACATTGTTCGCCACAAAGTTGGAACACCAACCTCCTTGTAAGCGATGATACTGACTCAAGCTAGGTTTGGGACATGTCCTTCTGGCGGGTTCATGGCTGGGTTCACACCGGTGAAGGGTCTCGTTGTACTAGCTCTGGTAGCATGCGGCGCGCAGTATGCCCAGGGTGAACTACATCGTGTGGGTAAAGCCGTACCACCTCTGCAGAGGGTTAAAACTATTCGAATAGCCGTGTCCGCGGTCATGGACAACCTTGGTTAGGCCACACTAAAGTAGACTGACTTTCAAAGTCAAAAATGAGTTATGGGTTTAAGGACGCGATCCACCGTGTTCGCAGGGCGTCATGCCAATTTTCCGTTGTGTCGGGAAAAGTGAAGAAGGGGTTTCCCCGTGGACTCGGGCAAACCCTAGCATCCCCGTAGGTGCCAGGTGAGCTGTGTCTGCTTGAGGAATCGGGTGATTGCTATGTTTTCGTTGGTATCCCCATAAGTACGAGGTGAGTTGTGTCTCCCTGAAGAACCGGGCGATTACCATGCTTTGCCGTTATGACGGAAAGCACAGAGATGATCTCCCCATTGTAACGGGTAGAGTGATTCAAGCAGGTACCTTATCTCGCTGCGTCAAGATGTTTTGCTAAAACTGCTTTAATATCTATTTACATATTCCGAATGCAAACTTACTTTCTCGCACAATATGAAACCTAGGATAGAGCCAATTTCTTGATAATTCCCTTGCATGCTCATATCCGTGATGAACTCTCTGGCGGAGTGCTTACGAGTACATTCAATGTACTCACCTGATTTGTTGATTTGGCCAGACCAAAGAGCGACGGTTCGAAAGCAACGACGGTATCCGCGATAACTAGGGCGAACCCCCAGTCAGTTGCCTGTTGGGAACGGCATATTGATGGGCACATCACCGCTTGATTTCCGCTGCAAGATTTTTAGCCGATGGGCTAAAGGTATAATTTTTTCGATCTCAAAGATCGATTATGTATCTTATTCTAATAAGGGCATGTATGACCTTGATATACAGGTTAACTTGTGTGTACCGGCTACTGATCATGGGACCGGTACAGTAAACACAAGGGCTTATCCGGCCTTAAAACCGGGTACGCCACACGCCACCCCCTAATGTCGTGGACCCGACCAGGCCCGAGGCCCACCTGTTGGTGCCTCGGTTGGATTTTGCGGGGGCGGGACCAAGGCGACCTCTAGGTCCTAGCGGTCAGTGGCGTAGCCACTTGCCCTTCGGGTGAGGAGCTCACCTGCTGGCCGAGTGGGCAAGGTTGCTACCTGGAGCGAGCTGCCGTCGGCGGGGAAGAAAGGAGAAGGGAGCTTCGCTGCTGATGCAAGAGAATGAAAAAGGGAGTCGGTTCGGGAGGCCAAAGGAAGTACAACGGCGATGGTGCTACGGCGGGCCAGGAGAGCTTGAGTAGGGAGAGAAGACGGAGCTCGGGGCCAGGAGAGCTTGAGTAGGGAGAGAAGACGGAGCTCGGCTTGGCGGGTGGAAGTGGGAAACTCTAGCGCATAGATCGCATTGCTACGCTTGGGGGAAAAGAACTAGGATGCGGTGAGGAGGTGAAGGAAGCTCGGGGCTCTTGTGGGCGCGGACGCGAGAGCGGGGTGGTGCATGCGCTGCTAGGTTAGCGCGTGCTGTTGGCGCGGGAACACGGCGAGGCCGATGGGACCGAGGCGTAGACAACCAAAGAGTAGGGGAACAACGAAGGCGTGCACGTTGGTAGGTGTGGAGGAGACCGGCGTCCACGGTGGCAGATTGACGCCGAAGAGAGGTATGGGCTGATGCCGTGCGTGCCCAGGGCAAGGCTAGGGCATGTCCTTTTTGGCATACGCGTGCACGCGAGCTTCTGAGGTGTCGGGGGGGTGTACTGGCATGTCAATAGAGCTGAGGTGGCCAAGAGGGAGAGGACAGAGGGTTGACCTGGAATTCGTGTGGAGCAATGCTGCCATGAGCTTGCCAATGCCGGCATGAGATGACACTAGGGTTGAATACTGCAGGGAGAGGCTTCTTACCAAAGTAAAGATGATGGGGACAAGTGCCTGAGGGTGGCCAGGACTCTAGTAGGAAGTTTGGAGTAAAAAGGATGGGGTGTAGACTTGATTTCATGGAAAGAGAGAAAATAGAGCAAGGTGTTCGACAGGGTTTCCACCAAAATCTTGAACTGGACATATTCATATTTTTGCACATTTGAGTTGTTGGTACTGAAATAAGTCTTGTGGAATTTTCTGGGAATTTTCTGAGCTCTATTTGTATGGGTTACAGTTTAAGGTGGAATTTTGACCAGAATTCAAATTTGGATGTAATCAAAGATATTTGAACTGGATCCTCAAGTATTATTTCATAATTTGGTTGCAAATAGTTTCAAGAATTTTATGAAATTTTTCTAGAATTTTTGGGTAGAAGAAAACACATGCCATATGGATTTTAGGGTTTCTGCTTGATGGATAATTATGAAGAACTAGGGCGGCAGATTAGGTTTTAGGGTTTCGGGTGACGGCACGGTAGAGGGAAGGCATGGGGGAGGTTAGGATCCCTATTTTGAGAGTCGGGAGCAAAGATGGGTGGGTTACCGCTAGGGTTTGGGTCTGGAAAGTGCTCGTGCGTATATAGTGCGTGTGTTGACTTAGGGTTTCATGCATATGCGATGGTGGGGTCACGACTTGGGTTCGTTGCGTGACGGTGCAACCTAACTCAAGGTCCTCCATGAAATGACATGCTTCGAGAAGAACTGAAATCTAAATGAGCATGCAATATGACCGACACATATACGCATATACGCGTATTAGGGTTTAGGTTTTTTTTCAGATATAGGGTTACTTGAAAACAGGGTGTGACACGAGCCCACAAGCGGTTTGTGAGGTTTTTGGGCCTAGTTGTGTGAGCTTTACGAGCTGAGAAGGACATTTGGGCTCGGCTTGTTGCACCTACGAGCCAAGCCTTGCCGAGTCGGATCCGACCCGCGAGCCTCGAGTTTTCTATCCGCCCTGGGTAAACGTATGGCTTGGCAAGTTGGTGGTTAGGTTTTTCTTAGAGATAAGTGCACGTTATCCTCCTAAACAATGACTCAAATTTTATTTTTAATATGGAACTTCAATATCGATTAGAAGACACCCCTAAACTCTTCAAATCGTTTATTTTCCCCACTACGCAGAATAAGATGATTTGGTTGATGTGGCAACTACATGTCAATATGTTTGCTGATATAATATCGACATGGAAAAAAATATCATAACAAATCAGTCAAAATAAAAACTCAAACATTAAAAAATATAGAGAAATAGAAAATTTAGAAAACATTAGAAAAAATAGGGAAAATAGAGAAATCGATATGAAAAATAAAAAATACAAAAAGGGAAAATAATTTTTGGATAAATCAAAACTTGGGAAAAATTGAAGATCAAATAAATCTTTAAAAATATAAAAAGAATCAATCATGTACTGCCCATTGTAACCCATCAACCCTTCTTTGATCTTTTTCTTGATTTTTATTATTTTAAATAGTTTCTTGGTTTTTCTATTTTTTCTGTTTTACTTTTTCCCTGATTTTTGCCCATCTTTTTTGAAATTTCTCCAATTTGTTTAATTTTTAAAATTTATTTTTTCCTAAAATTATAATGATCGTTGGCTTAATAATTTTTGCACACATGGACATTATGGCAGTAAACAAAATTGACATGTAGACACTATGTCAGCAAAAGCACCCCGGTTTAGGTGGAGGGAAGGGGTAAAGTGAACGATTTTATGAGTTGAGGGGCATCTTGTAACCTTTATTGGAGTTCACGATTGAACAATAAGGACAAGGCATAGTTCAAAGGATAATGTGCACTTATCTTTTTTCTTATTTCTTATAGAAATATACTAAATTGTCCATTTCGACGGTAAACCTCAACACCGTTGGATCTCTTTATTTGATAATTGCACTATTTCTTTCCTTGTATGTGCTATCTTTGGTCTCTTTGCTTACTTTTGTCTATCACTCTTTGCTTGCTTTTGTCTCTCACTCTGTTCTCTCATCCTGAAAGGGTCCATCCCTCACTTCCTTGAGGTTGGAGCAGTGGCGACGGTCTTGATTCTAAGACTCACATTGTTTGCTAAGATCTCAGTGGAATGAGTCTAAGATAATCCTTTTGTATCTACTACTCCCTCCATCCGGAATATATGGCGCACGTGATTTCGGAATTTATCTGACCAACAATTAGTTCTATAATGCGTAAATTATGTGATACAAAAATATAAAAAATGGTATAAATTTTATAGTACATAATTCATATATTGTTGAACTAATTGTTGATCAAACATAAATCTCAAAAAACAAGTGCGTATTATATTTTTAGGTGGAAGGAGTAAAATGTATCATGTAAGACCATGGGGGGAACTAGGAGGATGTCATGGGTGTCATGGCACCCTCTAGAAAAAATGCAAACATTTTGATATTATGTAGTATATATATAGTGGCTCAGCTGCCTAATTGCCTAATGTTTATTTTGAACCTATTAGTTGAAATCTATTATATTATTAAAATAATAGGAAAAGAAGCCACCACGTTTGTCAACTTAGGCTATATTATCTACACCATTCGATCGTGGTAGGTCCAGATTATAACGGTTTAAATGGATCTGATTGTTTATAGCAATATATAGACCATACAACTGTTATTAGGTGGATAAAGGATACAACTCTATTTTCCTAAACTAAAATTTGGAATTAATTTTATATAGCAATTAGCCGTTGGATTTATACATTAGGTGGGTAAAGAATACAACTCTATTTTCATAAATTAAATTCAGAATTAATTTTTAATGAAGATTAACAAATGAATTTATATGTTAGATGAAGAAAGAATTCAACTATATTTATCTGAATTAAATTTGAAAATTAATTTTAGATAAAAATTAATAGTTGGATTTATATAATAGAGAAATGCATAATAAAAGTAGTAATTTCGTTTCCGTTCGATAGCACGCAATATGTAGTAACGGATGACAAATGTCAAGGTAACATACGTTAGATATAAAAACATGCATGAGTTTGACAGTATAAGAAAAGAGGTCGATGTAAATAGAATGGGGACGAGTGAAGGGCGGTATACAAAAAAAACATGATCGCCGCCCGTGGAGTTTAGAACGGTTATCGGCGTGGGTAAAACGAACACAAGGGGAGAGCTCTATACAATCGCCGATAGAGATCATAGCGGCTAGAAGTGACGGCGAAGAGGCAGATTGAAAAAATCAAAGATTATATGCACGTATAAGGACCACCACCATACATGTCGATATGCTATGTGTGCAAGAGAGCATGTCGTACGAACGAAGCGATAACAAAGGTAGGAGCAACAAATCACATTAAGTAAGTAATAAATCATTTTATTTACACTAAAAACATATAAATTGATACAAAATAACAAAGACACGATGTGACAGGAGGTTATGAAGAAAGTGGGGTGTTTTGGCAACTTTTTACGAGTATACATTGATGAACATGTGGTCATCGGGTCATCAGGTGAGTCATGACATAATAGAAGGATAGTAGGTGATCATATTTCAAATGAGACCTACCGAACAAGTTGATGACAATGTTTAGATGCGTAAAGCTAGTCTGATGGTTTTTAGGGATATATCAGTTTGCTTAGAAGGTGATAAACGAACCGATAAAGTAGGTTCTTGCTAAGGAGTTTAGTAGCACGATCACTAGGTCACTTTAGATACTTGTGGATCTAAAAGTAAAATCTAAACATAGTGATAAATATCTGATAGATTCAGTTAAAAGTAAACTTAAGAATGACGAGGAGGCAGGTCTGAGTAGACGAGAATAGTTTCTTGTGGTCAAGGAATCGCCTACACACGGCGAAGCAGGCAGGGAATCTCCGTTCTCCGTGCTCATGCATGTCTGCATACCCGAATGGGCTCTGCGTGTGTAGACGAGAATAGTTTTCTGTGGTCAATGTTGATTCGGGTCCTCAGAGGAACGTGCTAAAGCCAGATGTCGCTTCTTTCTCTCCTTGGAATTTCGCCGACGTATCTTTGTCTTTGATTTTTATCGTCAGCTTCGCAGGAACTGCCGTCGGATGCCATTACGGTTTTCCGTACCATCAAAAAGGAAGCTACACAGGCCTCGTGAACAGTTAGTCGACTTGATTGCGGACGAACAAGACATTACATGCCTGACTAAACGCCACGTTGTGAGACAGAAAAAGATTATCCAAATTTGGCTGCAAATTTTGGAACCGAGTCTAAAAAACTGATGTAGGGAAGATCAGTAAACATATTGTTGATCTCGAAAGGAAAAGGAAACGGTCTCAGAAGAGAGAGTGAAAAGAAAGGAGCAACGCTGAATGTGGGGTTGGCACAGTGGCAGCATCCCGCAAACTTTAAAACCAGACAAGGACAAGAAGGGTGTCCCTACACATGTTCCTCGGCTATGAATGACCCATAAATGCGCTGCTGTCTCCCTGGTGATCCGTCTCTAATCACGGACCTAGTCACCCTTCTATACATCTTCTCCTTTTCGACACATGCAACATGGCCACTTGGCTCTGAGCCTTTGATCAAAGTCACTTCGCTAGTTTTCGACTTCCACTTGCTAATACGTGCTCAGGGCCGCAGTATTGGAGTGACGGGGGTTCCTTGTTCCTGCGTAGATTGGTGAGTGACCATACGAGAAACGGAACCATGCCGTGTTTGGCAGGACGCGCACAGCGTACTGGGCCACTGACTCCTGATACCGCGGCCATGGAGGCGAGCTCTAGCTGCGCGGAGCACCCACAGCAAAATGCACACGCATCGGCGCGTCTACCCGCTGCGCGCACACTTTTTGACACGCCGTCCAACCCATCACGTCGTCCCGGCTACGTGGCCGTATGTCACCATTCCATTGGCCAACCGCCGGAATAGCGAGCACCAAACCGGACAACGGCTGGGAACAGCGAGCGACAGCCCCCCGGACTGCCAGTTTAACGGTAAGATATAGGGTTTTGCTGCAGCCTCCATGCCGCTTTGAACCCTCTCACCTGTGGCGTATTATTTTCACTCGAGGGGTAACGTGCACCCATGTTATCGCTACAGAGACAAAAACAAGCTGAATCATTATGTTTCGTCAGTATACATGTGAAGTCCTGTAGTGCCGTTTGATCCAAAAGATGAAAGATATACTATCATTTTAATACATCCGGGGTGAGAGATATGTGGGGGTTCATTACAAAAGGTGCCGAGAAGGGAAAATAATTCAATGGCTGACTTCATGCGCGCCTGGATAATTCGTGTGGCAGCTGGCTGACATTTGGATTGTGTCATCGAGTTGAATACTCCTTGGAACCACCTGAGAGTCAAATCACGAAGCTTGACTCTTGAAAGATGGGAGTACTAGACGTTGTACACTGGCTGTCAAACACTTGTTTCCTAGTTTAACAGATAGCTCGCCGTTCTTTTAACGAGAAACTCAAAACGGCGTTAGCGTTACTATATGTAGCTCTTTTTATAATGGCCCTGGAATTAGAAGCAGCAGCATTAGCATTAGTTACTGCTCCTGCGCATACGTTCACGCACATGTCCATGTGGAGCATATATGCTCCTGATCCACGGCCACCAATGGACACATACCGATCATCCCTCTGTCCTGTCCTGTCCTGTCCTGTCCTGGCGCCACGCATCAAGACTCAAGCCGCGCCAGAGCTACACGGGCACGGGGTTTCACTGTCGTGCCGTGCAAACCCAGCCGATGCATGCATGCAGCGATGCACCACCCCAGCTAGCAACCTATCCCCATTGATGGCGGTATTGATTGGCACACACATGCAAGCGTGCTTTTGCAACTCAGCAGTCCCCGACCTCCCGGCCGTACGCGCCCGTTCCTGATGCCGGCCGGAATCCTCCCGTTTGTTACGTACGATCGCGGTGACACCGACGCGCATGGTGGAGGAGACGGAGACGCGAAAGGATGGGCAGCGAGCGAGCCGCGCCGCGCGCCCCGGGCAAGAAAAAGCGGCTTCGCGGCCGCGCCGGGCGGAGGCTGCGACCGAGAGCAGCGGCGAGACCGGGACCGGGAGAGGAGGGGAAGCGGCGGGGCGGATGATTCGGGAATCGGGAACCTGCCGCGCTCCGGCCGCGTGCGGGGTGGGACCCACGTCCGTCACGTCACCTGTGGGACCCGCATGCCCCGTCTCTGTGTCTGACGTGGGGCACACACGCTCTGTTACTTTTGCTTCCCTTTCTTTTTCCTTTCCGTGTCCTTCCCTGTCGGTCGCTTTGGTTACTGGGAGTTACGGTGCGGACAGGAGAAGGGCAAGGCCATCGGACGGCCCAGTTTGAAAGGGCCCCGTAGTTGTGGCTCTCAGCCGTCCGATCGGCGAGGCTGCTCAGTGTAGGCCCTGTTCACCGGGCGGACGGGAGACAAGTTACGAACTTATGACGGCTGGTTCGGCTCCCTTTTGCCGGGACGACCTCATAGAAACAGGTTATTAGACGTTGCTTGACAGTTCTTTTTCTTTAGATTCACCTGAATATTCCTAAATTTACAGTGTTTCAAGCGGGCCACTGAACGCTACTGTTTAAACGAGTAGATTGATCCATGTAGATATTCATTCCAATCCATGCTGGAAGTTTCAATGGGGAGCTGCTATAGACGGCTGCGTCTGCAATTTTTTTTACAACTCCTCTCTCTACTGTATGTATATACTTTTATCTTTCTTCTGTCTTCCCACTATCCTTAGCAAACAACACAATGCACCATGTAACTGTCTTGTCCCCTCTCCCCGCACACTAACCATAAGGCAACACCATTGTCGGGCACCACCATCTTGCCCCTTCCTATTACCGTCAGTTCTTCGCCTACTATAACTATCTCCTCTAAGCCTAGCGAACATAAACATCTCCTAAACCCCTCTTCTAACACCTAACCTGAGCAAGCGACGAGATTTGTGTCAGTATTGCACACATAAGAGAGACAGAAAGAAGATGAGGAAAGTACACTAGCGATGGGAGGAAAAAAGTAGGAGCAACAATGAAGGAAAGAATAGAGAAGTCAAGGTAGGACGAGACCGAGGAAGAGGATGATAGGAATGTCATCCGATTGGGTTAGCACCTAATGAAATCTCGTTTTCTAGCTTCTCTGTTTTCAATAATCGTGTCTCTCTCCGGAGCGCTCAACGGAAATATATTATGTTTTCGGCTTTGTTTGTAAGCATAGAGGCTGCTAATTACATATTTGGCAGTTGTATCGATTGAAATTTGGAACGATGTGTCGTGCTTCAAAATATATAGAACTCTTCAGTCTTCCTTATATGCATACCTGCGTCCTTTCGAACAAGTCCTAGTGTCACACAGGATTGTTTTCCAAGAAATACAAGACTCGAGGGATGTTTCTGGGAAACGTGGAAAAACTCGGAAAGCACACTACTGTTCCTCTCGTGTTAAAGAGGGAAAGGAGGAAAAATAAAGTTACTGCCATATTTTCTCGTGTGACCAAATCCAGCCCAAACTCACCCACAGTGTGATTTCTCATGATGATTAGAAAGAGAAAAGGAGAAATAATGCACAGAAATGATTCAATATTCTAGGGTAAAACGCAGTAAACCAAGAAAAGAGGAGAACAAACTCGCAAAATTTCAAAGCACGGACCAAAGTGTAAAGCTACTCCATGTGTTCCACCCAAAAACTAAAGCCAAAATTTTACAACCTGTAGTGATATCTTTACGCTGTTCGCCCATCTCCTTCTATGTTTAAACCAGAGGAACCGCGTAATTTCTGCCCCTAATTAACTCCGGGAAAAAAACCACACCATACCAAAGTAAAAAAAGGCATGCAGGGGAAAAAAGAGAGGAAAATTAACACACGGAAAGACAGGAAAACATCCTATAGTACTGCCTTCAGCCGATCTCTCTCTAGGCTTGTTGAGCTGTTCCCAGCCCGTCCGTCCTCCCGAGGCTCACCTCGCCTCTATCTATTCTCTCCTCTTCTTAAGCTCAGATGGCAGTCGAGTAAGCTGCAGAGTCGCATAGGGGAGTTTCGTGAGTTCTGCTCGTGAGTTGTGAGACAGATTGGGGTTGGGGTGGTGGAGTTCGAGGGCTAAAAGAAGGGGACACCCCATCCAGGAATAGTGTGGTAGAGTGGGCGTCTATTTTGGGGGAGGAAAACCGAAGGTGAGGCCTTGGCCGGAGAGGGGAAGGAGTCGGGTTCTTGGACCGGCCATTGATGGCGGCGCCGTGGAGCGGCTTATGCGGCGGCAGGGCCGGCGGCGAGGCCTACCGGGGCACGCCGGTGGTGGTCAAGATGGAGAACCCCAACTGGTCCATCTCCGAGATCTCCTCGCCGGAGGACGACGACGAGGACTTCTTAGTTGCCGGTGCCGGCGGCCGGCGCAAGGGCGGCCGCGGGAAGAACGCCAAGCAGATCACCTGGGTGCTGCTGCTCAAGGCGCACCGCGCGGCCGGCTGCCTGGCGTCGATGGCCTCCGCGACCGTCGCGCTGGGCGCCGCCGCGAGGCGCAGGGTGGCCGCCGGACGGACTGACGCGGAGTCCGGCGTGGTGGCCGCGGCTGGCGAGAGCCCTGTGCTTCGATCCCGTTTCTACGCCTTCATTAAGGCCTTCCTCGTCCTCTCCGTGCTCCTCCTCGCGGTCGAGCTCGCCGCCCACTTCAACGGCTGGAATCTCGTCGCCTCCGCCCTCTCCCTCCCCATTATCGGCTTCGAGTCGCTCTACGCCTCTTGGTTGCGATTGCGTGCCACCTACCTCGCGCCGCTGCTCCAGTTCCTCACCGACGCGTGCGTCGTGCTCTTCCTCATCCAGAGCGCCGACCGCCTCATCCAGTGCCTCGGCTGCTTCTACATCAACGTCAAGCGCATCAAGCCCAAGCCCAAGTCCCCGGCGTTGCCGGACGCCGAGGACCCCGACGCCGGGTACTACCCCATGGTGCTCGTCCAGATACCAATGTGCAACGAAAAAGAGGTTAGTGCTGCTGCAAAACTAGCTGTCGCTCTAAAGATGCATTTTTTTTAATCTCCAAACTTGCAATCTTTTAACCATCTGTTCGCTGTTGGTTTCGTTCAGGTGTATCAGCAATCAATTGCGGCCGTTTGCAACCTTGACTGGCCGAGGTCCAACTTCTTGGTTCAGGTGTTGGACGACTCCGACGACCCGACGACGCAGACACTGATCAGAGAGGAGGTGGTGAAGTGGCAGCAGAACGGGGCTCGGATTTTGTACCGGCACCGTGTGCTCAGGGACGGGTACAAGGCCGGGAACCTCAAGTCAGCTATGGGCTGCAGCTATGTGAAGGATTACGAGTTTGTTGCCATCTTTGACGCGGACTTTCAACCAAATCCAGACTTCTTGAAGCGCAGTGTGCCACATTTCAAGGTAAATTCAGGGGAATTTTTGTACTTTTGAGTTATTAATCATCTATGGTTTAGGATTCCAGTGCTGATTTATCCATTGGGATATTTCAGGACAATGATGAATTGGGGCTGGTGCAAGCTAGATGGTCGTTTGTGAATAAGGATGAGAACCTGTTGACACGATTGCAAAACATCAATCTCTGCTTCCACTTTGAGGTGGAACAGCAGGTGAATGGCGTATTCTTAAACTTCTTTGGGTTCAATGGCACCGCTGGGGTGTGGAGGATCAAGGCATTGGAGGACTCGGGCGGGTGGATGGAACGGACAACAGTGGAGGATATGGATATCGCAGTTAGGGCGCACCTCCATGGCTGGAAGTTTATCTTCCTGAATGATGTTGAGGTATTGGTTATGACCTATTTCTTCTGAATAGGCTGTTTGATAATTTTGTTCACCATTTCAATTGAGCTGAAATGTTTGCCATACTGTGGACAGTGCCAATGCGAACTACCAGAGTCATATGAAGCTTACAGGAAGCAGCAGCATCGGTGGCATTCCGGTCCAATGCAGCTATTCAGGCTTTGCTTACCGGACATCATCAAGTCCAAGGTATCACTGTGCTCTTTCGACTGTACCTTAAGCATAACTGGACAACCTTTTATGCTATTAGAAACCAGTTTTTATGAATTGATTGCTCCGGTTTATAATTTAAAGTCTTCCCATGGCATTTTTTAATTTTTCTTTAATAACTCTTGTAACTTTGTCAACTCCAAGTAACATGCTAGGCATATACTTCTCAATCCATTCTTTAAATGAATAAAGTGAAAGCTTGACATCTGCAAATTAATTACCACTATCTGACGTAATTATTTCCACGTATGGTTTTCTATTTGGTACGTGAGACATGTGTTGCTTGGTGAATGTGCTCCAATAATGTTAACATGCTGTTGAAAGTTTGAAGTATTAGACGTTTCATGGTGCTGTTGAATTGGAAGTATGTACACATCCAATTCATGCTTGAAACGTGTACTCTTGCATTACTGGCCTTATCTGGTGGTTGCTTAGGTTAATACACTTTGAAAATGCTTTGTCATCATTTGCCTTCCAAACACTGCATCATAAACTTGTAACGCTCTATGCATGTGCTTTATGGCCTACTTACTATTAGACTAGTTTATTTTGTATTACCATGGAGACGTGGCTGTGTTTACTTCTAAGCCATATTGTCATTGTCATCGAAATAGTTTACCTTCAATCATGGGCCAAATGCCCCCAATCTCCTGTTTTTGTTGATTAATAACACTGTTGTACTTTGCTGCAGATTTCGTTTTGGAAGAAAGCCAACTTGATCTTCCTTTTCTTCCTTCTCCGAAAGCTCATACTACCATTCTACTCCTTCACGCTCTTCTGCATCATCCTCCCAATGACAATGTTTGTGCCTGAAGCCGAGCTTCCTGACTGGGTTGTGTGCTACATTCCCGCACTGATGTCCTTACTCAACATCCTCCCTTCTCCGAAGTCTTTCCCTTTCATCATCCCATACCTACTCTTTGAGAACACCATGTCCGTGACGAAGTTCAATGCCATGATCTCTGGTCTATTCCAGCTTGGAAGTGCATACGAGTGGGTGGTGACGAAGAAATCAGGCCGATCATCAGAGGGTGACCTCATTTCTTTGGCTGTACCCAAGGAGCTGAAACACCAGAAAACTGGCTCGGTGCCTAATCTCGATGCAGTCATAAAGGAGCAGTCTGCTCTGAAGAAAGATGCCAAGAAGAAGCACAACCGGATATACAAGAAGGAGCTCGCCCTGTCATTGCTCCTCCTAACCGCTGCCGCTCGTAGCTTGCTGACGAAACAGGGTATACACTTCTACTTCCTCCTGTTCCAGGGCATCTCCTTCTTGTTAGTAGGCCTTGACCTCATAGGCGAGCAGGTTGAGTAAACTGTAAACATCAACAAGATAGATTTTATGACAGTGACACCATGGAAGTGCTTTCTCGGCTTGGGTTAAAAGATGCATGGAAGCAACTGTGCCGTCCCTGGATTAGTCATGACTGCACGACATGATCCACAGGGTCCACGTTGAAAGAGGCTTCTCTGTTTAGATGTGTAGATATGATCCTCGTGGCCTGTAAATTTGCTTAGCTCTTCCCAGGCCTCTCCATTCTTTTGTAACAAATTTTGGTGTCCATGTGGGGATTTGTCTTAGGATGTAACACACTTTCTCGTCTGCCCGATTGATGAAGAAAACCGAAATGTCATTGGTTAGAAACCATCCATCCTCATGTGGCTGCAGGTCTATTTTACTCGTCCTTCGTGCTCGTAGATCCAGATTCAGCTGGTCAATTGCGATTTTTTGCACCTGTTCTGCTTGCCAGAAGCAAAGTTGCAACTGTCCAGAACAACGTCACATGTTTTGAAGCTTTACGCGTCTCTATGACCGGAAAGTGTGCATCCAGATTCCAGCATCTCGTCCGAAATGGTTCTTTTTGTCGTAAAGTAATTGTGCATGATCTTTCCAAAGAACTTGTCAAACAGAAAGAAACTTGAGTGTTACGTTTTTACCAATTGGTCTGAAAATGTCGCAAGGCCATAAATTGTCATCCTACAGCTGGAGGTCATAATATATATACTACTCCAGTACTCCACAACCCAAGAATATTCCAATTCGACCAAAATTAGTCAAGTATTACTTGTCTAGAGCTGCGAGGTGTCATTTGTGAAGCTTATAAGAAAAACTAATGTCCCTATCCGGTCAGATAAATACTCCGATGGCGACAAGAAATAAACCCGGTTCTTGGCTGCACTGGAGATGAGCTGTGCGCAACTGAAGAGTGACAGCGAGCTGAGCTCGACCTGTGCAGCTGTGCTGACTGCTGGGTCCATCGCCTTATCTGCATTGCATGCTGCTGCGAGCCATGCCCTTCCACTAGTCCAGTGCCGTGGTAAGCGCATTTCGCACGCCGCTTGGCATTTCAGTCAGATGACGTCGGTGGTGTGGCGGTGGAAGTGGACGTCTTTTCAGAATAATTAGTACGTGTTTCGCTCAAGTGCAGCTTTGTCTTAAGTTACTTGTAGTTAGGGAGGTCGCCCTCTTGCAGTATAAGCCAAGGGATGGGTTATGCATGACCCGGCGTTGCTTATGCTTCAGACCGTGCATTTGAATTGAACCCCCTTTTGATCATGGCGAATGATGGCTGCAACTCAGCAAGCTTGTAGAGTAGCTATAGCCTTAATCATGGTGTCACGAATTATTGCAGGAGTACGTCCTGGGTGCTTTGTGGGGGGCGCCCTTTGAGTTAAGTCCGTTGCTCGCTGCACTTTTTGCGCCGATGATCTGGGTTTTGGTCTTTTCTTGCCCTGACGTTGAAACGGAGGAAAATACCATGGTCCAATTATTTTACGCCACCGACAGCGCGAGCGCCGGCTTGGTGACACAGCAAAACGGAGCTTCTGAGCGACTAGCGGTCTAGTGCTGGTAGCGCAGTAAAAACGGCAACGCCTTATGGCCGTGGAACGGTAGAGGTCCAGCGTCGGAGCCTGCACAAGCTGACAAGCACGTCACTCTACGCCAACCATTTTATGGGTGGATTTTACCGCAGAGAAGCCATAAAGACCGACAGCTAGCTACTGCGGAGTGCGACATCTTGGCGCGTTCGGATGGTAGTCATACATGGGCAAGAGTAAATGGGCATTTACATGGCAGAGGGACACAGCTACAAGTCCTTCACCTGGTCTGGCCCTGTAGCTTCTTTATTTGAGATCCCTGGCCTAGTAATTGAGTAGCATCCCCTCTTTGTTCGCCACTGCGCGCGCGCGATTCGTTGTTTTAGCCCAGCCTACATGCTCGGCTTCCTGTGCCACGGCCCGCAAACAAAATTGACGACCTTTTCAGCTTTCCTTTCCCTTTCCCAGTGTCCAGGCCTGGTTGCATGGCTTAGCGTCTTTTCTTTTTCTTTTTCATTCTTTCTCCTTTTTCTGTTCATATTTTCTAGTTTTCTTTTGCATCCCTCCAATTTTGATTCCGTAATTTGCACACTGCATATATTTTAAACCAAAAATCTGATTCACGCTGTTTGAGTCAGCCTGTTCCTTACAATGACTAATGTTGAATATATTTAATTTTTTTACTTGTGGTTATTTTATGTTCCATGGGCCATTTTGTTCTATTAGTAAATATAATTTTGTTCCGCATGGCTATTTATGCTTCACAGGTAATTTTATTTTTTTCCTTGTGATTATTTTTGTTTCACTAGGAATTTCCATCTGATTATCATATCTTTTATCTTGTTCTGCTAGCAATATTGCCTTCGTTCTACATATATTTTTTATTTCATATGGACATTTTTGTTCCATTAGTAATTTCATATTTGTTCCAAAGAGGTTTATTTTCTGTTCCAAGTGACAAAATAAATTGTTCCACTATAAACTTTTATTTGTTCCATGTTTACATAATACTTTCCACAATATATTCAGAAATGTACCATCATTACGTATATATTCATTTGATCTAGAATAGAATAACATATTTACCATCCTAAAAGGATTGTTGTTCCGGTGTATGACATTTTTCCTCTAGAATTTTTGTCATGACCATGTTTTGTTCCACTAGTAATTTCGTATCTATTCCAAACAAGAATTATTGTTCTTCCCCATGATCTATATTTGTTTAACTAGTAATACCATATTTCTTCCACATTATAATTTCTTTTGTACCTCTAGAAATTTCCGTACTACGATTCTTATTTATTAAATGTGTTTTAACTTTTCCTAGTACCAAGATGATCAAACATGACGACACTGTAATGTATACTACTTCAGTACTCCAACATGAAGGAAACACGAGGAGACAAGCTGGAACACTACCAAGACTCTGACAGGGAAAGAAAACCAAGCTGGTTCAGCGCTTGGGACCTCGCTACAACTAGGCTGCACCTCACCTCGCCCTACGTGGGTCAGTCGGATACAGCTAAATAAGAGTAATGTTTTCTCATGGCGTGAAATCGCGCAAGTCCGGTTGGTTTGCAGCTCGTGGATGGTCTGCAGTTGGAACTGAGCTGAGTTGCGCGCGCGTCGTTCATGGGATCCCAATGCCACCGGGCGATTGTGTCGCTCGGGCGGGATGGGACTCGTAGCATCCTTACCTAGCTGGCGAACAACCCGAAGATTAACAGGCCTGGCCTGTGAATGATCTAGATTTTGACGGACCGGACAAGGCTCACCTGCTCGGCCAGAAATATGCTCATGTTCACAGCACTCCGGAGACCGCAGCTCAGCCCAGCAACGGGGGGGACGGAAGCAGCCTCCCGGGCACAGCCGCCTGCCGGCGGCGCACCGCGCAGCTACACGGGGACGGACGGCACGCGTGGGGCACCAGCCAGGGCGCCGAGCCGACGTGCACAACGCGAGACTCGCGGGCGTGTTGTGTACCTCGGTGGGTTGCTCGGCACGCGCCGAGCTACAGAAGAGCGCGGACCGGACCGGCGTGGCAAGGGGCGTACGCACGTCGATCGGTCCGAGTGTCGGGCGCTCGAGGCAGCCGACTTGTGTCGAGACCACGAAACAGGTACAGGTTGCTCTAGGTGTAGGAACCGTCAGCCAACGACGAGAGAACGTACGGTAACAGTATGATCGCTCGTCTCTCAACAATCTCAACTTGTCGATTAATTCACCTGATACATCCGACATGAAGGCTCGGGCAGGCGAGCAGATGTTGCCAACGGAAGTGGCAGTACGCACACACACGACAAACAAACTTGGCAAATCATAAACTATATTGAAGTTAGGAGATCTGACCTAGTTAACCATCCATCTCCCAATCAATGTGGCTATCGGAGGAGATGCTGCTGTTGCTGGCCTCGATATTACAAAAACCCTTCTCCTTGTGATGCAACTGGAGAAGGAAGAGACCAGGCAATATGCACGCCTTTTCCTCGCCATCAAACTACACCACTAGCTACCAACTATGGCTAATCCTTACAAAGACTAGTTGCTGCCTACGGCAAATCCTTACCCAACTAGTATTAACCAGTAACCAGCTCCTAGACAAAGTCCAAAATAATCCTGCCTATCGACCACGACTAGCACAAGGATGTTCCTGTAAGTAGGCTTGTTCACGCGTCAGTCCACGCGGCGAACAGTGGCATGTGCGCGATGGACACGCCGGGCCTGGTCGGCACCGGCGACGAAGAGACCCAGGATCCCAGCGGCAGCGGGGTGGCCAGCTTCGCCGCCGCGGGCTTGGCGAAGAGCATGGCGAGGCCACCTCCCCGGTCCGGGCTCTGCTCCCGCGAGTTGCTCAGGCTCGTTGCCAGGGACGACGCGTTCGACATGCGCGCGCTGGTGGTGCCGTCCGCGCCAGCGGTCACCGCGTCCACGTTCACGATGTCGTGCAGCGCGGAGAAGGCCTCGCTCGACAGGAGGTCGTGGTGGCTGTGATCTCCGCTGCACGGCGTGGCCGTCCTCGTCGCAGCGGGCAGCGCCACGGCCAGCTTCCAGTCGGCGGCGCTGCCGGCCTGTACCAGGGCGACCGCGGCGTCAGCCAGGGCGGCGCTCGCGGTGCTCGCGGGGGCGGTGTCGTCGCTGTCCTTCTTGCGCCGTGCCAGTTCGCCGGGGAGGAGCGTGCTGCTCTCCATGATCTTCTCCACGTCGTACCTCGTGATGTCGAAGTTGGTGACGGCGTTGAGGCCGCGGAACTTGATCGCCGCGACGTCGTACGCCTCGGCCGCCTCCTCCTGCGCGCCTGCACAAAAATAGCCAATCACGCACACGTACACACCACCGAAATCTACTCATCATAACGACGTGAACAAGCCGAAACGAGGCTTCGCATCGGTCAAACAAGTGAACGGGCAAAAGCGACGGGAGCATGCAACGGTGACTGTGCGGCATGGCCAGCCTTATGAAAAAGGAGACCAAACGTATACGCACTTCCTCCACTGGGGACGGCCTTGCATGCGCAAAAGTGCTTGGGGCGCAATCAAAAGCATGCAAGAATCGGCAGAGCAAAACATTCTTTCAGGAGGGCCAGGGCCATGGCAGTAGCACCATTGAGCTAGCTGGGGTTATGATCATTGTGACAGGACACCCTGTGACCTTAAACCGTGACAGCCTCTGCAACCTTATTTTGCTGCGCCAACGAACGACTAGACCAGCCACTAGTCACATTTGCCTGATCATGAATTTTCATGATGCGTGATAGGAGCATGCAGAGAAACATCGTGTGAGGACAAGATAACGCATTGCAATTTTGCGTGCTCGGAAGCATGGACGGAAATAGGGCAAGAACACACGTACTGAATGTTCCCAGGTAGAGGTCCTTGTTGCCGGAGACGCGGCCGATGCGCGCCTGCCACCGCCCGTGCTGGTGATGCCTGGTGACCCCTCGGTAAATCGAAGCACCGCGTGAGAAACCGCTGCTTTTCCTACAGAAACGGCGATTGCGCTGTGAGTATCTACGCATTTGGTACGCCGTATTCATAAGAGCGTAACAATTTGTTAGGATTAAGCCAAGGATGTACCTACCTTCTGAGGTGAGCCACAAATTCCTGCCTGGTCATGTTCTTCATCTCCTCCAGCTCCTCCTGGTAGTCCTCCAGCTGCATCCCGATGGTCAAAACAACAAGAACATCACTACATTGTGAGATCACATCGTTGCACACACTGACACTGTCATTGCGGTGATACTGAACTATAAGCAGCGCAGTATGTAACATTGCGAGCGGACATCAGAAATAAGTAATTAATCACCGGGAAGTTGATGTGCGTGGACGGCCCCCAGTACTTGAGAGCCGCCAAGTCATACGCCCGCGCGGCCTTCTCCTCCATGTCATACCCACCTAACCAACGAACAAGTTTTTTTTAATGCTTCGTCTAATTACGCAAGTACTTAAACAAGTGCATGCATGTAGTGGTACTGATGCCAACTAAAAGTGAATGCCAAGTGCTACTCTACTCACCAAGATATACTGCAGATAGAGGAGACACGAGTAGCAGCAGTAAATGCCGGTGTTAATCAGTCCCCAGGCAAAAGGTTCAGCAAGGACAATGCACACATGCGAGAGCACTTAATTAGCAGGCACTCGGAAGTTTAATCATATGACTGTTTAGCACGTACTCCTTATACTACCACAAAGCTAGTGAACAAGATGTAGCAGTGCTAGCTAAGGACTGGTGTGTGTGCGTGTGCGTACCTTGCCGGCCTTTCCTGGTCTGGCCTTCCTTCTTGCAGCTGTTGTCCCAGAGGTGTGCCTCATACCTCCCCGTCCATCTATGCCTGCTTTTACACAGTTCGGAGCATTAGCAACTTGGATCACTTGGGGTTGCTCAAGGAGGGAGATGCGTGGCATTGGGTTCGATCGGTTTGGTTGTGTTGTTACTACCTGGTGACGCCCCGATACTTGGACGTGCGCTGCCCGAACGTGTCGATGGACTTGCGGTGGTGGACCGGCTGCTTGTTCTGCCCGCCGCGCTTCTTGCTGGCCACGTCGATGGCCATGTACTCGCCGCCGGCGCCGGCGTAGGCCTGGGCGTGGGCATGGGCGTGGGAGGCGGCCTGCATAGTGACGCAGCTGGACTGGGACCCGGAGCTCATGGACAGCGTCAGCGGGTGCAGGTGCGCGGGTGCGCCGTGGCCCGGCATGAGGGCGGCGGCGCCACAGCTGCCGCCGTCCTCGACGTTACCGGTGTCGTAGCCGCCGCCGCCGCGTGCCATCCAGCCAGCCGCCGCCATCGCCGCCGCGGCGGACTGCTCGTCCACCAGCGCCGCGTGGGCGTGGGTGTCGTAGTACACGTCGTGGCCACCGGCGCCAGGGATCATGGCGTACTGCAAGTGGTGCGGGCCGCCGACGGCGCCGTGGTCCAGGCCGTGCCCGTGGCCGCCGTAGTAGTACCTGGAGTTGTCCAGACTCAGCGCCATCGCGGGGCTCGCGCCCAAGAAGTCCTCGAGCTTGGGCGACGCCGACACCACCACCCCTGCGGAGATCACAAGTCAAAGCCAACTGAGGAACATAAAGAGACACGCATAGCTACAAGCCAATAACCCCAGAAAACCGAACTGTAGCGAGCAAGAACTAGCACTGTGCAGATATTACTACTACTTAAACGAATGCCAAGAGCTAGGTAGCTAGCTTACCATGGTGTTCTTGCTCGCTTCTGCGGAGTGCTTCCATGATGCAGAGGGAACCGTCGGACTTGAGAGGCATGGAGGAGATCCCGGAGTAGTACCCTCCATTGGCCGCGGCGATGTTGTCGGCGCCGTAGTAGAAGGACGCGGAGGAGGAGGTGACCGCGGCAGGAGGGTAGTAGATGCCGCCGTGGTGGTGGCCACCAACGTCGACGTGGGAGCCGGCCGCCGCGTCGTCCATGGCCGTGGGCGGCGCGGCCACGTCAGGGGCCGACAGCGAGAAGCCGAGCCAGCTGCCACCGCCCGCGATGCTGCCGCTCATGTCCTGGCCGCTGTTGCCGCTGCTGCTGCTGTTGGTCATCGAGCGGAGAGGTGGGGGAGCAGGGGCGCAGGATGGGAGGCTGCGGTGGTGGTGGTTGGAAGAAGAGATGAGAATGAGGTGATCAATCATTGGGCAGTACATGTCGCAATGATGCCGCTACTCTCCATTGCTAGCTCTGCGGGTTGAAGGGGGGTTTTTGGTTTTGGTTTGTGTGTGCGCGTGTGCGTTGGTGGTGTATGTGGGGATCGAGTGGAGGAAGAAGAGACCGAGAGAGGAGGATCGGAGCGTGAGTGTGTTGTATGTAGCGGAGAGACCGAGAGAGGGGGTGTGTTGGAATTTAAAGTGTGCAGAGGGAATTAGTTGCTCTCCTGGCCTTGACACTACGTACAACGGTTTTTGTTAATTCTCAGTTATTTAATTCTTTTATAAACTTCAGTTATCGAAAATCATACATAACTTAGTGTAAAATTATTTCTGAAAATGTACAATTTTTGAAAGTTACTTTAAATTTTAGTCTTAAGTTATACTAGCACGGTGTCCCGCGCAATTGCCCGGGAAACGTTTTAAATTAATTTTATTTTTTGCACGGGAAATGTTTTTAACGTCTTTATTTTTTTTACTGCACGCGTGATATTAGATCAGTACAGGAAATAAAAGTTCAGATCGCGAGCCAGGCTGCTAGTCGTTGTACTGAGCCATCTGTTTAAATATAGTTATAATGATCTATTAGATGTGATCTATTTGGGTACAATTATGATGATCTATTGGTTGTTATCTGTTTAGATATAGTTATGAAGATCTATCGGCTGTGATCTGTTTAGGTGCGGTTATGAAGATCTATCGGCTGTGATCTGTTTAGGTACTGTTATGAAGATCTATCGGCTATGATCTGTTTAGCTACAGTTATGAAGATCTATTGGCTGTGGTTCGCTAATAATAAAAGGGTCCACCAGATTGACGTTCAGATGTTTTGCTTTTTGTGAAAATTTATAGCATTTCTCTATTTTTTTTCTATTATATTATGTTTTTAGTATATAGTAGATTAGAATAAGGTGAGAATAAAAATAGTCTCTAAAGCTTTACAAATGTGGTTGAGTGGATTCTTTTAAATAATTAACGTGCCCTATTTATAAACAAGAAATGAGGCGAAATGGTCGGATACATACGACATTCTCCCTCTCTGCGCTTCGGGATCCGTGAGGCTAGTGAAATAATTCGATCTTGTTTTTTCTTAAGAAAAAAATATATTTTTCAATCAATTCTGAAAAAAGGACATTTTTCCAGACAATATCGGTTTCCTGTGTGATTTTCTTGGACATTCTAAAATGTGATTTATTTATTTTTTGGCACCAGTAGCAGTGGTGCTCAAGTGCCTTAAGGACTTCTCAAAATATCTAGCCCTATTTGAAAGAGCTTCGGTTTGGGACTTCTGCCTCAGCCCTCTTTGGAGCAGCTCTGGTTCCGAACTTCTTAGCCCTCTTCAGGATTAGCCCTCTTCAGGAAATGGAGCTACTGGCGTGCAGTTTTGTATTAGCATCCAAATCTAGTAAGGGCTGCTCCACCGGCTCCAAGAAAGGATTTCTGTAGTTGCTAACTCGATTTCCAATACGGCGTGACTTTACTGGACCTTGATGCAATTTTGACGGAATTCCACCATGAATCAACTGTCGCCATTGCTCCGATAGAGCACGGCTGCCACCGAAGAGGTCTGAGGAAGATGGCACCGACATAAGTTCAAGAGAATGGACAAACTCACCCAGGAACTCGAGATTGGGGAAGACAGGAAGCTAGACATGAAGTTAACAATGGTGGGTAACGTAATTAGGACGGGAAGGTTGCAATCTTGGAGAAGCAGGAGCATCAACTGGAAAATTCGTAGCATGTGTGGTGAATGTGTCATCGTGACGATGCTTGACTTACTTAAGAAAAGTGTATAATGTGAGCATGTGTGGTGAACGTGCCATCGTGACGATGCTTGACTTACTTAAGAAAAGTGTATAATGTGAGCATGTGTGGTGAACGTGCCATCGTGACGATGTTTGGCTTACTTAAGAAAAGTGTATAATGTGTGACAACCAGGGTGATGCGACATGATTCTCAAGCTCACATGCTCATGTCTTAAAGAAATTCAAACAATTTATTTACAATTTTTTAGAAAGTCCAAAAATAAAAGTAAGAATGTTTGAGTATTTTGTGCATGTACAAAATTTCGTGAGAATATTTACAATTTTGTGGCTTGTAAGGAAACAAAATAATAGGGGGTAAAATTGCACTTTGTAGCCGCTAAATTTGTAAAAAAATGCACAGGCCACAAAATATAAAGTTTTCCAAGAAAATAATATACACATAAAATATAAAATATTAGCAAGTGTAATTGTTTTTGCATATTTTTAGAAAAATTGGAAAAACGAGTTTATTAACCCGAGAGCATGTGCACTTATTTTGCACCTTTGAATTATCTGTGACATCCATCGTTTCTCCATATATGCTGGCATAAAGAAACCAAAGGCCGCTTTTTTTCTCGTCACAAATACTGTACACTTAAATAGAGAAAATACCGGAACGTTCTGTAGCCGCTTGTATATGCCATCCAGGAAGAACCGCTTTTCTTGTACTGACATAGGATGATCTCTCCATGGCGGAGAGAGAGGAAATGAGAGAGTGACTCTGTGTGCGCACATACTTCTGCACTGCTTGTCACTTCAGAACAGTAGGAATTCTGTAGAGCCTGCAATGCCAGCAGCTGATGGATCGGACATAAATCTATTTGCATGAAATTTATACTCCTACTATACCAGCATCTGCTGCCCAACTCACCTTCAACTCTCTCTGTAGCAGAAATAATAACTCACGAGAGAGGAGAAATTGTAGACTAGATTGATAGAGAGAGCTAGAGAGAGATGTTGAACATGCATGGAATATAAATATGAGTAATACTACCACGAGATAGTAACTATTCCTTGACGTTGATATCTCGTTGGAAAAGTGTAGGGGCCAATGTAACGTATAGGTATAAATACGAAGGTTGCATCACTACATACACTTTATTCTTCCTACTTTTACGAGACATTGATACCGCTTCAGATCTGTTCGATGTATACCTTTACTTGCATATAACACCACGCAACCTACGATTTGGAATTTTGTGTATTAGTAGCATGGTGTATTGATGTATCATACAATGCAAGATTGGCTGAGACGCATGAACAGTACAAAATCTTGTACGTACTAGTAGCATGCATGCCTCGATCTTTGCTTTACCTGCAAAAAGACCGACAAGCGCTACACACGTTGGTACAGATATACGTACGTGTATATAATCACTAGAAGCGCCAAGGGAAGATCGTTCATGTCTACGTAAGTACATGTTGACATGTTCGTAAAGTTACTGCTGATATTTTCCTGGACTAGTAGTAAAATTAATTGGAACACGTTTATGCTCATCTGGGTTAACATGCATTATTGAATGGCCCTTCTAATCCAATCATAAGAGAGCAATCCTTCTAAAATTTTCAGAATAACAAAAGTTTTGTATTGAAATTAAGCATATATGATTTTGATTTTCCGATCTCACATGTTGATTGAATGGTTAGTAGACATTTTTGTACCCCTTTCTCACAAGGACTAAACCCTGGTTTGACATCAAATGTGTCTCATCAAGTGGAATATTTTTCTAGTAATATGCTATATACATACCCGTCCGGTAGAGAGGTGCTTGTGATGACTTTGTTAATATTCAAGTTCCAGAAGTCTGATCTCCTGTAGGGGTTGTGTTGGCAATGCGTGTGGTGTTGCTTGTCTTGTGTATATGTCTACGTGTTGTACTGGACATTTGAAAAAAAAAGCACATATGTTTTTTCCAATTCAGATATAGTCTTAAAATAATCTGGAAAATTGACATGTAGTCAAAAATACATTAATATTATTGTGCTGTACTCCATCTGTTATTAATTTCTAGCCACTATTTAGATCTATATCTCAATAGCTTTTGTGCATCATGTCTCAATAGTAACATGCTGTGGAGGCCAGCCTTTTATGCAACACTAGCAGAATGGAAATTTCTTGACATGCCCATTAATTCGAATAGCGTGGTAGTACATGTTTACACCCAAGGCTGCTACAGTGCGGTGCAGTATAGTGGATGCATAAATGCAAACCCTATATATGATATCATGTTATTGTATGGCTAGTTAGTTTCTCTCTCTTTTTTCAAACATGGGTAGTTATCTTTCAAAAAGGAATAACATGCATAACTGATTCTTTGCTATGTTAGAGCTGGGTTTCGCCGTTATTTTGGTTTTGGTGCTGTTGTTGTCGCACGCTACAATTTCTTAATTAGCACCCATATAGCAAATAAGATTTTACCAAAAATTAATTAAATTAAATCGACCAAAAGTTGATTGCCCAAATGCGGTTTACTACAAATTGGCACACCAGATCTCACAGAGCTCGGTATACATTCGAACATATAGACAAATAGTGTGAATAAACATGTGGAACTAGCTTGTGGCCTAACTCGAACTGTTTACAAGAGAAAGGGTCAATTTATTAGTTGATTAATTGTTCCTAGAGCTCTTTGCAAGACGTGAAACAATGTACTAAATTTATAGGACGTACTATTTGATGTTAATACCAAATTTATAGGACCTGGTTGCAATGTAAAAAGTTTTACAATAAAATACGATAGTTCCTCTACATCGGAACCATAGAAATTTAATTTATAGGTTCCATATGTTTCCTTATTTATAGCGCAAATTCATCGTTATGAAATTCCAATAGAAAAGGACGGGCCATGCCCACCGACCGGTTGGTAATATGACAGTAGTACGTACAGCCGTACAGGCCTATATTGCTATTTTGAATATATGTGTTGGTCAACCGCTTCAGACAAAAAGAGGGAGATGTTGGTCAATAGGATGTTTCCGTGAGACAGATAGATCAATCTTTCCTCGGTTCTTCACCCGGCCCCTTGGATTTTTGCTTTAGTACCGCCGTTGGATTTTTGCTAATGTTCACGAGTCATCGCCAAGATGCCGGTCAATTCTAAAATAAGAAATCGAGAGATCAATCCTTTCGTGCATTAATCCAATTATTCTTTTTCCCGAGAAACCTTTAATACAAGTGTGTATGTCATACACACATGCAGATGTAGGAGTCAACGGATTGTTCCAACCATCAAGTTAAGAGTTTCAAAAACGAACTATCTAAAGGTCTATTTGCGACAAGAAATTTCTCACAAATTTGCAAAAGTTCGATGAGAATTTGTCCAATTCTCCAAGATATAAAGGATTTTTCTTTTAACGAAACACCGAGAGCTCTGCAATTGCCAAGAGGGGTACGGAGGAATTTTTGTTTTTGCCTTCCCATCGGAGTGGGTAAGTATACTTTGCTTGTGGTGCTTGGTCTGACGTTAAGTTTGTGTAAGGTTGTCACTGCTAAACTTAGATAAGTTCGATGAAACTTAGGTAAGTATTTGGTTCATACCAAAACGTAGGCAACAATTTTCTTTTAACAATAGTGTTCTACATGCCATACACTTAAAATATGTGACAAGATTTTCTTAGACCTGCCAACTTATAAAAAATGTTTATTGAACTAATCTTAGAAAATTTGATAAAAATATATATGACAGCATATGATATATTAGTGCATAAATCAAACAGACAGTTAACCTAGCTAAGACTCATGACATGTCAAGAACTGCTCCTAAACGTTCACTCATTAGACCACATTGCACCCTTCATAATTTCGAATGCAACATATGCATACGTAACCGTTGATTTCTATAGTTTAGTTTTTTTTTGAAGAAAACACCACAAAGACATTTTCATTTCCATTTCTGATTAAAGTCAAGGAAAATATACACATAAGTCCTGAGAAAACAAGAAACAGAAAACAAAGCCCCTAGGGCCTTCTTCTTCACCACTACGCCGGCCGCCATTGGAGCCATCAACGAGCTGCTTCTCCCGCAGGAATCGAATCGCACCACGAGCCAGGTTTGAAAGGACCTCAGTCCGAAGATTGACCGCAACTGTAGACCGCCGCTGGAGGCGGAGCTTGAAATCTGGTTAGAGTCCATCGGTCGGGATAGCACCCCTAGATCGACATGGGGAAGAAACATCTTCAACTTGCTGGAGAAAGGAGGTCGAAGATCCTGCAGAAAAGCAAAAACCCGAGAAGAACTCCAAAGAAGCAGCAGCGAAGAAGAGAAGAAGAACAAAAGATCCGCCGACAGCTCAAACGGACAAGCGGCAGACCAACCCCACACACTTCCCGACGGAGCAAGCAACGCCGGCGCGAGGATGAAGCGGGGGGACAAAAAACCAGAACGAAGGCGACGCCTCCGCCTCGCCGCCTTCACACGGGGATTTAATGGACTCTATAGAACATTTTTACCACTAGCACGAAGGTTTTCGCCTCTCGGCCAGAGAAACTTCCACGTAAGATTGCGACAAAGGATCCTAAATCAGATGTCTTGAAACTAGGGATCCTCACAATCTCTCGCTCCCTCGGCTTTGATTAATGTAATGATGGCAAGCGGCCAGCAGCTAGCTACAACCCATGCAAGCACTTTTCCTCGGAGCGGTGCCACCTTGGAAGAGCCGAGCCGAGCCGAGCTACACCCCCCTGCGCGCCTGCCTCACATCGCATTCAGGTCCAAAACCCAAAGGCAAAATGGATTTGTTAAAACGAGCTCACGGAAACGCAGAAATACCACTACTGTTTCTGCCACTTTTCCTCCATTCTCCGGTTCCTTTCGTGCAGGGGTATCCGGGGCAGGTTCTGCCTTAAATCCAAGAAACTTTGCATGTTGCTAGCTAGCTACACATGGATTTAGGGCCTGTTTGGTTGGACTGTGACTGTTGACAAAGCTGATGTTGGCTGGCTGTCTGGAAAAGCTGTTGTGGCTGTGGGAAAGTGGGCATATGGCTTTTGGTTGATCCAAACTATCTACAATATTTTAGAAAATGAGCTTTGAAGTATCAGCACATAATAAAAAGCTGGCAAAAGACAACTTTTCTAAACAACTGAATTTGCACTATAAAACCCACAGCTACCGTTGGCAAAAGCTGCTGAAAAACTGGCCGTTTAGTTGAGCTATAGCTTTTTCCAGTGAAAAGCTGCTGAAAAGCCCAATCAAACACCCCCTTAGTAGAGAGCCTTTGCTAGCTGCTCCATGGCAGTTTTTATTGCGAGAAGTTCTGGGGATTCAGACTGGTGGCCAAGGTGCAGCTCGGCTCAGATCACATGTTCGTATGCACATCACAGTTTGTCTGATCAGAGGAGATGGGCTCTCTCTCATAAATTAGGAGAATTCTTGTGTGGAGGGTACATACTACATACTACAGTATTTGCTATTACTGCGAGACAGAAGTTCTTCCAGAAAAGAATATAAAGATAGTTAATGGCCTGGAACTAGTACAGTAGTATTACAGCGTAGCTGCGTAGGGATGGCTCCATTTGGACTTGGACGCTAATAATGTGTGTGCGCTCCCGTGCAACGTAGGAGATCGGCATGCATGAGAATGCATGAAGCATCGGGGTCCCGGCCCCACTGTCCACCGCATGCGATTAGACTAGTCATGACGGTATCTCATCATGCAGGCAAACCTAAAGTTCCTACGTGTTCCGTCATGGATGAAGCAGGAAGAAAGTAGTAAAAGATTTGATATATGCTCTAAATATAAATGCCCCGTCCATGCACGAAAAATGCAGCAATCTTGTGCGTTGTCCATGAACAAGCACGTGATATTCTGGCTACGCCGCGAGGCATATCTGGTGCATGTGCGTCTGTCTAGTGCTCCACCCTCTCGTTTTTATAATAGATATTGTTTTAATATTTTATTTTTCAAAAAATATTTATCTTGTATATTTTATTGTAGCTTATCATTGTTTTTTATTTTTCTCTTAGTCAATGTCACACAAAAGGAGTTAATTACTCAGAAAAATAGTACTAGCAATGATATTTATTGTCTTATAGGAAGAATAAGAGATGATATGAAAATGATTGAAGGACAACATTTACATTTACTCGTAATCTTAATTTTTATGTCCGACACTAAAAGAACATTTATTTTAAAACAAACGAAGCATTCTTTAAAAGTACTTTTACCTGTATATGCTCTTTAAAAAGCTATTTATTATGGATTCTTTATTTTTCAATTGACTTGACATTCTTGTATATTTACAAATGAACTGTAAACATTGCTTCTTTATCTAACAAAATTATATAATTAAGAGTATATATTTTAGAAATTAAACGTAATTTTAGGTCTGTGACAATCGGTCATCTCAAAGTAAACGTGCGTATTTACAAATAGCACATTCGTTATTGGATTGTATGTGCGTCTATCCTGTGCTCTCTCAAAACCTAATCTGATGGTATCAATTTGTTGATTAATTATAGGCCATAGAGGCTTCCGGTAGCTCTAAGTACGCACGTTTAGTTTGACGTGATCCACGGTGATTATAAGCTGGTGATTATAAAATGATCATCGTATACCACCTTTTCCACAGTTGGGCCTTATCTTTGTCCCCCTTTCCCAAGGCATTTTTGCAGCATTCCTACCTTTCTCAGGCGTCAGTCTACGCGTGCAAAACAACTCATTTTCCATCGCCTTGCATTAACTCATGCACGCAACTTTGCTCAGCTAACTGTTTACGTCTCCATTAATCGTACTGCTCATGCAAACACCAGTGATGGCTGTCATATCGTTCCGTCTTACAGCGGCTTGGAACTTGGGAGAAGCTTATTCTGTTTCTTCCAGTAAACCTATGGCCCCTTCTAGATTCTAGACGGCTACGGCTTGTACATAAATTAGTTTCAGCTTAACAATGTAAGGAAGCCCTGATAAGGTTCCATTCCTTTCTAGATAGTTTCTGAGAATTGAGCTTATAGCCTAAGGTAGAGTGTACAAAGTCTGTAATACCCTTTGAGTGATCTGTTGCTGTTTGAATGATAATAGCATTGTTTTTGATTATTTTTTACATAGTTCAACACATAAATGAGTTATGAAAATAGTAAGCACATGGACAAGAATTGTTTAGCCCCCATAAAACAAAGAAAAATAGCACATACAATCATCCGATTCACAATTATATAGGCTTATGTTATTCGACAAGTCAAAGCACTTGTTAATTATCCAACAAAAAAGATACAAGGTAAAAATAGCACCGCGTCATGTAGATATTGGCTCTCATGTACCAAGCCCGCAGCAATTCCATCACGTATCACGTATTTGCCCCATAGTGCCATCATCTACAGGTGCAGCATTTCCTACCCCATTTGGAGATGGCCCATCTTGTAGAACATACTCCTCTCACTCAATCCTCTCGAAATGCCCGTCACGTAGAGCACTATCACGAATGAAATTACGCAAACAAATACAAGCGAAAATTATCATCTTCTGCTTCTCTACTGGATAGCTTGGTATGTCCCCGAGAATACGTCATTTCATCTTGAGAACACCGAATCACCTTTCGATGACGTTCCTTAGTGATGAATGGCGATGGTTGAAGATCTCCCTCATCCCAACAGGAGCCGCTTGTTGAAATTCAGGCACATGGTACCGTTGTCCCTTGTATGGTGCTAGATAGCCAATTCGGTTTGGATATTCGAAGTCAACAAGATAGTGTTTTCCTACAATTCGAAGAAAAATGAGATTAATTTATAAGTAATCAATGAAAATTGAACATACAAATTCTATTCACAAGTGAGTTACCTCCCAGAGGGTGTGGATAGTCCAATGCATCTGACCATACACGCGTATCATGAACAGATCCCGGTCATCCAGTAACAACAAAAGTGAACCTCATGTCAAAATCACATATAACCATGACATTCTGACTAGTATAACCATGCATATTCGTGTGATTCACTTTTAGATGTGCTGGCACTGTTATACAAATATGTGTTCCATCAATTGCTCCAATGACATTATTGAAACGAGGGGAGAACATTGGTTTTCAAAGTCTATGATGAACTTGAGTGAAAATAGGATCTCTAGGTTTTATCTAATCACCAGCCATGCGGTCCACGCATTCCAAAATCTCACCAAACTTATAACTAATAGTAGGTCCACTATGTTCAAATCTTGAGGCACCATTACTATTAGATTGAGGTGACCCACATGTCCATAAAAAGAGTGCTAATGCTTCTCTAGAGCTCATGAAAGGAGTTGACTGTAGCTGATAGTTGTTCACTAAGGTCTCATGCAACATGTGGAAAACTGACCTCCTCATTCTAAACATGTCGTAGAACTCTTTTGGATCCTTTATCTTCCCCTTAACCCATTGGATACCTTTCATGAAAGGTAGTATCCTTGGCCTTCGTGGAGTTGGGGCACTATTTTCGAGCGTATACGCCATTGCAAGAAGTGGGATGAATTCATCATCTGAGTCTTCTGTCATCTGTCATTTTGCACCAAAATAGAATAATATAATTTCAACCAACAATGGTTCAAATATTCAACATAGGTCCAAATAATTTAACTGACATTACACATACCGAACAACGGTTCAAATCATATAACATTACACATAGGCATAAAGGGTCCAAACCAAATAACAAGTTGCATAACACTAGAAGTTGCATAACAAGTTCACATGACAATGCAAATAATATCACGCCTAAAGTTTCTATTGCTCCGCCTCCCATGTCCTCTTGAGCCATGCTAGCCTTCCACGCGGTGTCTTCAAAGTGATGAAGAAATCACGCCATTCTTTGTACCTCAAGAGCTATGTAGCACAAAAATGCTCATCACTACCTTCCTCAGTTCCATCCTTCTCCACCAAGACCATCATCTCACCAATCTCCACTCTCACGGGATCAACAATCACTGGAGCAGAGGATGTCACAGAGTTTTGACTCCTCTTCTCATATATGTCCAATAAGCGCTACATACAACTAGAAGTGTAATTCTCAAGTCTCTTTTTAGAAGGACCAGGACTTGGGGAATATCCTGTTGTTCTCTTCTTCATACTCTTGCCACCAATTGGTGTGGTATCATATCCTAACCCCTCACAGCCTGATCCTGCATCATCTTCTTCAATGCTAGCATGAACGGGTGCAGGTTGAGATGATTCACTTGGCACCCTTGCATGCTCTTTTGTAACACTATGAACATCAAATATTATTCTCATTTTATCCTTGCTATCTAGTGGAGCGATCCGAAACTTAGCTGCCTCTGGACATCTCTGTAAAAATGTAAGTAAAAGAGCACATGAGTTTTCAATAAAAAAAATTTGATTACGAATGAACAAATGGAGATGATATGGAAACATGCATACCTTAATCTCTCCATCCCACCAATCATCGCTCGCATCAATGTTACCTGTGAGAGGATCTCTTCCTAGACCGGATGCATGTTGGTTCAATGTCTTCCATATGTTATAATCCTTTTTGAGTGTCTCCCATCTATTCTTCATTTGCTTGCGCTCATACTTTCTTTTGGTGCGCTTATTGAATTTTGTTATCAAATTGCATACCCAACATTATTCAAACATTGGGTGGGACGATTGTTGGCTTGTACTTCCTCCACACATATGTCAAGAACGACCCTATGAGCAACCGCATCCCAAGTTGCTTTCCCGGTTTTCCTTTTATCCATCTATGAACACATGTAAAATTACTATAAAATATTGAATAATTGACAACAAGTTTAATAATCTACAACATGGAGATGAAACAAGTTTAACATTGTCAAGTGTTCATAGGAGCACACATCATCATCATCAAGTTTTCACAAACATTAACATCATCAAATTTTGACCAGTGCACAGGATATAATGATCAAGTTTTCACAAACATTCACATGAATTACTACACACACTTCGTACATCACATTCTTCTCTCACCCAAACATGCATCACACGCTCTGTTCTTCCACATGAATTACCTTGACGGACGCCGGAGCCAATTAGGGGGCGTCGAACTGTTGGGCAGGTGGATAGCGGCAACCTCGTGGGCGAGCAACACCGGGACGACGGCAGCGGGTCGAGGTCAGCACAGCAACCGGCGGGAGGACGATGCCGGCGCGGTCTGTGGTGGGCGGCGCAGCCGAGCAAGCTTGGTGCCGCAGCGGAAGGAGGTTGAGGAATAGACCGGGGGGGAGGGACGGAGGAAGGTTGCTGCCAGCAGCAGGACCTCGTCGGCGTGGTCAGCGGCTGGCGGCCTTGTCTGGCGATCCCGGGATGGTAGGCCGGTGGGATCTGGGGAGGCAGCAGGGCGCGGATGTACGGGAGGTGGCGGGATCTGGCTGCCGGACAGGGAGGCGGCGGTGCGGGGCCGATGGGGTGGAGACCGGCGGGCGACGGGATGCGGCAGTGGTGGGGTCAGTGGGGTGGAGGTAGCGGGGCGACAGGATATGACAGTGGCGGGGCTGGTGGTGTGGCAACAGGAGGACGAACACAGCGGGCCGGTGGGGTGGCGGCGGTGGCGGGATGCGGCTGTTGGAGGGGGAGGCGGCGGGGCGGGGCCGACGGGGTGGAGGAAGCGGGGCGGGGCCAGCGGGATCTAGAGGGGGAGGCGGCGGGATCTAGAGCGGGAGGGGAGGGGGAGACGACGGGGCGACGGGGTCTGGCTGCTGCTGGAGGGGGAGACGGCGGGGCAGGACCGCTGGGGTGGAAGCGGCGGGGCTAGGAGCGAGCGGAGGCGGGGGGCCGACAGGATTTGGAGGTGGTGCGAGTGTGGGAGGACGAGGACGAACCGGGAGGTACGGGAGGATGCGGAGAGAAGGGGGTATGGGGGAGGTGGGGATCGAGGGTCCGGGGGGTAAATATTTTGTAATTCTTTTCGATCTCGAGAGCAGAGCTGTAACGCGGTGACAAAGAAGCTCGGGAAGCACCAAAACTCCAGCTTTTCCCTATCAACATGAAATTACAAAAAAATTTAGCCATAGTTGATTTATAAAATACCCTTCTAAAAGGCTTATGGCTTTCTCGATCATAAACTGCTCCATAAGTCCCTATATACGTTAGGATCGAAAAACATCAACTTTATCTAGATAGCTATCCAGCCTCTGAATTAAATTAAAAGCTGCAGAAGCAAACAAGTGCGGTACTAGTAGCTAGGAGCTTGCAAGTACAAGTAGAATATAAGGAGATCACGAGAGTAGATAAGAAAACATGCAATGCTGTGAGAAATTGTAGCAGGGTGCTGCTAAGCTCTAGCTAGCTAGCAGCCGGGTCAGAGCCAGAGGTGAGCCTGCAGCAGCTGCAACGGCGCAGCAGGAAACAAAAGCTAAGAGAGGCAAAAACAAAGTGCAAAGGAAGAAAGATCGAAGAAGAAAAGTTTGTAACCCGATCCATCCAAGACGACCGATGCATGCATGAGGAGTTGGTCTGTGTCACCTGCTGTGTCACTCGTATTTAACCATTTCTCTTTCGCATCTACAGCCCAATAGTTGCACCTGTGCTGCAATGCATTTCCCATATATGGCCTGACACAGGGCTAAACAGGCAAAGGAGCTTATAGCAAACCAACAAGACGACCGAGCAGGCTGATCAGGTCCAGGAGCTAGCGATGCATGCAAAGAAGAAGTATAGTATAAAATGTATGTACACTTCGTTGGTTGAGTCTGTCACTCTTTATCTCTTTGTGTAGGGTGTGAGTGATGTGTGACCGAATGTGTCTATACATCTATGCGCATATGGCTGTTGCTTTGGCATTAGCTGTAGGTGTAGACTGCAGAGTGCTGCTTCTGCAAAAAGCACAGTGCTGTGCAGCTGCATGCTAGCTGCTGCTGGCTCTAGCTGGTTGCATTTAAAGGTGGTTGTGGTTTTTCATTGTCCTGGGTTCTGACATGTGGGCTAGCTTGTTAGCGGGTCCACATGTCAGCCACCCACATCAGGGGGCAGTACTGCAGAGAAGTCTCACTGCTTCAGGAGTGGGGTGGATCGGAGCACAAGATCCAAACAAAATCTAAGGTAGATTTGTAGGAGTATGTATGTGTGAGAGAGAGTTAAGAGAGAGAGAGTTAGAGAGAGAGAGAGATGGACGACAGAACCAGAAAGCAGGGAGGGTACAAGCTGCCCAAAGAGAAGTACTGAGAGGGGGGGCCTGAGATAGTAACTATACATGACTGCAAAACAGCAGTTGGAATTTTTCTTTCCTCTATCTCTTCTCCTCACCCTCTGGCTCCCTCTTGCTTTGCTTTGCAGTTTGTATTGTCTTTGTTTCTTGTCAAGCAACACAAGTTTGAACAACACAAGTTTTGTTTCCTGATTTGCTTTGCACGATTCTAAATCTGGTACTACCACTACAGCTAGCTAGAAATACTAGCATAGCTACTTCTTGCTAACATATTTAGTACATTCTCCACACACACAAAAAACGGCATCACATCCGTGCATAAATATGACGTGATCAAAGAGAGAATGATCCGATGATCTCATTATCTCTCTTTTCTCTAAAGTCTAAACTCTTAGGCCCATCTGCATGCATGATCTGCAGCTATGCCCCACATGTGGTACAGTGCACACCATTAAAGTGTTTCATTAAAAGCACTTTATTACCTCCCTTCTGCCCCTCCTGCCTGCCAAAACACCCTCAATGTGTCTAGTGGTCTCATTTACACAGCTTAAAACTAACACCAGCACAGCTCTCCTCCTGCAGCATGAGGGGTCACCATCTCATGGGCGCGTCCTCATGTGCATGCATGTGCTGTTCCCTACCCTGATCACAGTCTCAGAATTCAGACACACACATTACATATACACTAGCTACAACTCTCTGTCATCGATTAATTAGGATGCAAATTGTATCTTTGCTCCTAAGTTTTCAGGCTCTTTTTCTCTCTAGCTGATCCGATGATCTCTGGTCCCTTCGTGGTTCCCATGGTGGCTCACAGGCCATGGTCCATTTGTGCAGGGCGCAGGTTTGTCTTGTTACATATGTTCGGTTCTTGCGAGGTGTGGTGGCTGATACCATTTGCCGGCCGGTGCGCCAAGATACACTAGTACTTACTGCCATTTGCGACTTGTGCAGGAATCAGCAGGAAAGCGATGAGCTTTTGTTTGTTGGTGTGATGCTGATGGATGCATGCTAGTTGGTTTTCGATAGAAATTAGTGGGTTAAATCATTCCAGATTCTATTTGTTTTTGTTACTCTAAGGACTAAAATGAAGCAGTGAGCCTGCAAAACTAGTAGAAAATGAGCAACAGGCTGTGAGTTTTACGATCTGTATGTGACGTACCCACTGTCAGATCACACTGGTGCGAACTCAGCCACAAACTACGAGGAGTACGTATCTCCTACCGATTGGCTATCAACCAATGATTCTGTGTTTCACCAATCACTAGATCTTTGCTCAAATCATGTCAAAGGATATTATTATCAAACGTGCAACTACGCACGCTACATTGTTCATGCAAGTAATTCTAGTAGTACCATATACTACTATAGTATCATCCTAGGCTCTAGCTTGAGCCCAATGAGGTATGTCACACGTATCCATGCCGACACCGGGTTTGTTGAAATACTACTTGAAGAAGAACAAGGTCAGAGCTGACGAATTGATGAAGGTTTTAAGTGTTTTACACCAGAATGTAGATGCCTACGAGCCCTAACTCCGGCAGACACAGCCGGAGAGGCCTCCTCCTGCTCCTGATCTTGCCGCGGCAGCGAGCAGCCGGTGCGAAACGTACGGCATGGGTTTGTGTCATGTCATGCGCTGTGGGGGCACGCACCTCCCCAAAGGCTCGACACACCCAGCCACCCAGGGCCGTGCATGCATGCCTCCACATTCCCCACCCCTGCATGCCGCAGCCCATGCATCAGCTAGCCATGGCCGATTAAAGCTTAGCTCCATAGACGGCAATGGCAACGAAGCAGAGGCAGGCAGAGAGGCAGCCTTCAATGCAAAAGTTGTTGAAAACCCTGGCTCTAGGGGCCCTGCATGCTAGTGCTAGCTAGCTGCTGCCTCTCCTGTGCTCAAGCCTGAAAAAAGCTCACTTTGCTTGCACTCTCTCTTTTGCTTTGCTTTTTTTCCTGCTCATATTTTTTCATCTTGCCTCTTATTTCTTCCATCTTCTCTCTTGTACCGTAGCGTTTGCGTTCTCTCGACTTGCCAACAAGATTAGAAAGAAAGGGAACAGAAGAGCCCTCCTAGGATCGCAAGTTCCTAGGCCAGTAGATCGTTACTCAAAATCACGACTCAATGTACCCTATTATATTTTGTCATATATTTTAATTTTTTATTATAAAACCATAACTTATAGTCTAATCTTTCATAAATAACTCAAATTGGTGATTTTCAAAATGTTTAACAATATATTTGACATAACAAACCTACTCGTCAGTGTATATATAGACACTCACAGGGACACTTATGTAGAGTTGGACATAAGCCCCACCAATCAGTCTTACCATCGTCTTCCCTTTCTCCTCCCTCAGTCTCTCTATTTCCCTCTCTCCAGGACTTGTTCGTCTTCCACGCCGCCCGCCGCACTTACCGTGCCTCCTAGGCCCCACACCTCCTCCGCCTTCATCCAACCTCACCTCCCAGGCACCACACCTCCTCGCCCCCGCATGGCCTCCAACTTTGGCCCTCGAGTCCTCTTCCACTTCTGCCTCCCCCCACCTCACAACACTCTAGCCTCACCAAATTACAGTCCTCGGGTTGCCATGTCGGGATCTACAACTACATCACCAACCCTAGCCGTCGCGAGCTCTGCATTGCCTACCAAACAGGCAAGCAAATCAGCATTCCTCATTTGCCCCTACAATGTCATCTCCGGCTCGGGGCGCTCTACGACAATGACAACGGGGTGGACAGGGAGGAGCTGCAAATGGTAAGAGCGGTAGCGGTATAGCAGCGTCCTTTGGCACTCGGCAGAAGCGATGGTACGACGCAGAGCGTGCATCCTGATTGGAGCCAAGGCTGTGGCGACGGCTCAAGCCATGCCGGCCGTCGAGGCCGGCAATATCACTAAGATCCTCGGGTGACATGCGGAATAGTAGCTTCCGGCACGGTGACGATGACACCGACATGTTGTGGTCGAGGTCCAGGTGGGAAGCTGACGACCCGAGCCTGTCCGCTATACATGGCCAATGAAGGCCTAGCTAGGAGACTGGCGACGTGTGCTAGGTTGCCAAACAAATCGCCCATGAGCCCCAGCCCCGTCACTGACTTGATTTTGACGCTGTTCGCCATGATGGGTGACGATGCCGACGCCCTCCTCCCTACGGTGCTGCAAATTCTATAGGCCAAGGTAGCAGAGCGATGACGCAGTCAAGTTGGGCCTGTGCAGGCGTGGGGTGACCAACACGGTGGCGGAGCATGAGAGGCGAGAGACTAGTGAAGCACTTGAGTTGGTAGTGGACGGCGCCAACACACCCGCGCTCTACTTGGCCACGGGGAGGGCGACGAGGAGGTGCTCTAGACAGCGGGCCAGTGAGTGACGTGACCCTCCATTGGTCACCGCACGATGGCGATCAGACCTAATGGGCTGATGGCTCTGTCCTCTGCTACGCTATCAGAGAGAGAGAGAGGAGGAGGAGGAGGAAGGAGAATAGAAGGGAAAGAAGGGGAAAAGAGGCTGACAGCTGGTGGGGTCTATATCCACCTCAACGTAATGTCCATATAGACGGTCACATTAGTGTTACCTAGTGGGTGTTAGCAGTCAGCTTGCTCATTAAAATCTAAAAAAGGTTGGCTACAGGTGATGTGTGAAAGATTAGTTCAAAAAATATTATTTTATGAAAAGAAATCTAAAAAAAATATGATAAATGTTAAGAGATACGTTAAAAATTAAGATTTAAAGTAATTTATTCAACTAAGTCTTGTTCTGCCAAGCATGCGAGCACCCTCTCGAGCAGCATTCGTCGCTTCAGGGCTCAGCAATTTAGTTTGGGAAATTTTACATCGAAGATTCCAAAGCTGATTTGATGGCAGTTCCATTTTGCCTACCAGCTTGTGTATGCCCATGCAATTGCTGTTCAAAACTGTCTGCACTGTCAACGTGGCATTGATCTTTTTTTCCCCCAAGAAAGCTCGTAGCATTAGTCATTTATGAGTTTACTGTGTATGAGGCATTTTTGGGAGGAAAAAATAGCTCGAAAGTCCAAATCCAAGAGTAACAAAGATCATTTTTTGACCTGAACGTTTGGTAATCTTCTGCATGGATAAATTCGTCAGAAGTTTCCAAGATCACAAAGCGCATTGCCTTGTACATTTGCCAATCAATTCCCTGTCGAAGACAATAATGCTTAAATACACTGCTCGAGCATGCTGTTGCCTGCCTGCGGCAAGGGCGGCATTGCTTCAACACAGGATTTTGCCGCGAAGAGCAGCATGCTTAGACTTGGTGAGGTCAAGTCTTGTTTCCACCAGTGTCGTGGAGTCAGGTGCACAGTGCTGATTCAAATGAGCTTGTTACTAGTGCAGTCTGCAAGGCTTTAGGAATCATTGAAGAGATAAGGTAGTGGCTATTAATTAAGAGCCCCTTGACTTTTAGGATTCTATAAACTCAAAAATAAAATATAAATGTAAGAGGATTAGAAAACAGAAAAACTATGACACAACTTGTTTGAATCGCACGAATCGTGAAAACACAGAAATTCAACTAAAAATGTTTGAATGCTAACTAGATATGATACATCACTGAGACATGTAATGTGCTTTGCCTCGAAATGTATGACAAAAAAAAAGTGGTCATGATGGATGTTAAATTTTATATGTTGTTCCTTTAAAATGTAATGTGAAGAAAATATTTCAGCATTTTTCATTTGCTTGATTCCTATGAATAAACGACCCTATAGTAGCCAGATTCATAGGAATTAGAATCCTACGTTTTTCATTTGTTTTTTCTCAACATCAAAGAGGCCCTAATTGTTTTAAGTTAAAAATGTTTGTGATTCCAGTCGATTTTCCGGCATCTTTACCTCCAACCCTCTCTAAAGTGATGCTCCAGCAAGTGGGATTGTAGTAGGGCACAGTGGCGAGTTAGTGGGCTTTTGGGTTCATCTATGTCCTCAGGCTTAATAGGACATGGGTTGTGGTTAACTGGCGGTAGCATTGCCTCAGCAGCTGGTTTGACATAGGACGTCAGTGGCTAGTGCATCGACTGGGAAAACAAGAGGATGTTACGAGACAACGGGAGGTTATGGTGGATCCAACGGGAATAGTCACTAAATACGAGGTAGGCAGTTGCGACGATAGGTGGACAACAGATATGGGGAGTGAGCGCGGGTTTGAATAAGGTTAGGGAATTTGGTTTGAGTGTGATGGGAGTGAATTGTTTGAATCCCGCCGCTAGAAAATAGAAATGTCAAAAACCAAACAAGTCTTAGTTGAGTGTTACTTGCTTTGTCAATTACTACCCCCGTTTCAAAATAAATGACTTTAAAAAACATACAGTCAAACAGTTGAGTGTTACTCTTTTTGTCAATTACTACCTCCGTTTCAAAATAAATGACTTTAAAAAACATATAGTCAAACTTTTATAACTTTAATTTTCATATTAAAAAGTTATTGACATCGGTCAAATGAGGAAAAAGTATCATTATATTTTTTATAAAAAAATATTTTAAAATTTTATATAATATATTTATATAAAAAATAACGATCAAAGTTGTATGAATATGTTCATATTTAAAAAGCAGTGTATTTTGGAACCCACGGAGTATTAATTTCCGCATCTTTTTAAAACCCGTCGACCCAAAAAGCAGGCGTGACTTCCTTGAGAACCTAAAATTGTTCGTTTATCCAGTCGTGGCTGCAGTTTACCATAGCTTTGCCATAAAACAAAAGCCAAAATTCGATATTTTAGACCGGAGAATCCGAGGAAGCAAGATGCATTTGGCTTCTGAAATGCGTGAATTCCCTAGAGTTTAGGTTTCGTTCCTACAAGGACGCTACGAGATTCCCACCCTTCCGCTGTTCCAGGTGCTTCCGTCCAACCAAAGAAGGTTCATTGGTTCGCGCACAGGCACTCCATTACACGGCAGGAAAAGAGAGGCCGCGGACAAGAAACATCTCAAAAACCGGCGAGCAGAGGAGCTTCTCAAATCAATCAGAAATGCTCCGCAGCTGGCACCCTCCGGCGGCCAAAGTATTACGGCGTCACGTCGTTGCCCCCCTCGCAAACCCGAAATTGCCATTCCCACCCATATCACACATCCATCAAGTACGCCTTTCTTTTTTATGCAACCCCTCCCGTCCACATCAAATTAGGGTATAATAAGAACATGTGAAGGGAGGTAGGACTCTGTGTGTCACTTTCTTTCTTTTCTCTCGTCTTCTCGTCTCCTCTTCCATGGCCAAGGCCACGCACGCATCTATCAGGACGAGGCCTAGAGCGACAAAGAATGACAACAGGGGTCAGGTCACTCACTCACACCTCTAGTTTCCGTGGGCCTTCACGTGCCTGCAATGCCCTCGTCTAGTTGGTGCTAGCCCAGGTACTGGCTTCTACTTCTAGTAGTTGTATCTTGTCACACACAGCTTTGCACATCAAACAAAGTGAAGAGTGCCTTCAGAAAGAAAAAAAATGAAGAGGTTGGGGAAAGGAAAACACCACCTCTGCACATCAAACAAAACCAAAAAGGTTGGTGGGCTATTTAGATTGTAGCTTAAAGCCTGAATTTTAGTAACAAGTTGCTAAACTAGTGGAGGTATTCTGTTTACATGTGGCACTCCGCACATCAAACAAAACCAAACAGGCTCGGATCTTGGTGGGGTATTCAGCTTGTAGGTTAAAGCCTAAAGTTTAGAAAAAGTTGTTAAAATCTTGGGAATATCCTATTTATATGGGCACTCTGCACATCAAACAAAAGCAAATAGGCTGGGGAAACTTGGTGGACAATTTAGCTTGTAGATTGAAGCCTAAATTTTAGTAACAAGTTGCTAAACTCGTACCAATATTATGATTACATGGGCACTGGAATTCTTACTAGGCCAGCAAATGTAAATGAGCAGATATGTACCCGTGCTACTTCGTCCAGCCACACGAACCAAATGTGAAGTGCAAGTACACATACCAAGGATTTGAGGATTATACCGAGGACCACGTACTCGGTACTCCTAGTAGAGTTAACTAAACAATCAAATTCGCTGGCTTAGAATACTCAATTTGGATCAATGTTTGCCTACATCTCGAGATTTCAGCACCAAGAATAATAATAAGCATGCACGGAATATGTGTAAACAAGGCCAATGATAAAAAGATACTGTCACCGAAATAATAACAACAGCAGTAACAAAGAATTTAGACACTGGTACGGATAAGTCAATTGACAGTTGCTTGTTCTCAATGTACAGGAGGTTCAAACGAAATGAGGGTAAGTGGAGCAATTCCAGTGATATATTGTCACAGAAGAATATGCGCTCAAGTCTTCACAGTTGCTGAGTTCCCAGATAACATGTTGTTGTCCATTCTTACAGATGTTGTAGCAGTAGCCTGGTCACTGCACAGGTAAATTAGATAAATACTATTATCACATCACAGCAGATAAGAGATTTATAAGTAATCAATGCATTAAATATTACTTGCGTGAAGCACGGCAAGCAGAACACTACTATAAGAAGACTGGGTGCACTTCTTTTCTGTGGATAATCAGCCAAGCAGCCAAGCAGCCAAGCAGAATGAAGCTAACTATCACAATTAAAAAGAGCCAGAAAATCAACACAGCAAGAAGGAATATCACAATTGCAAGTGTGTCCAGTTTATGCTGAGAATTCAGATTCATGCCAACAAAGGAAGGAAAATTGAAAAAGTAACAACCAGATTAATCAATATGGACTCTCATCATTTTAGAATCCAACACCCAACTGCTGCTATCTGTCCATTGCCAAAATAAATCATCATTATTTAAATTTACAGTTAGTGGTATTCATGAATGATGCAGTACTAGTCGGCGTGAACGTGAAACACATGTCTCTACCAAATAAAAATGAAAGGTAAAAAATAATAGTGAACCGCTACATTCCACTACTATAACTAATATATTATTACTTCGCCAAGGAATTATTGTATAAATTCATTTCAGCCTTATTTTGACTATGAATGAGCAGTCCAATGAATCTGGATCTTTATTTTGAAATGCATGGGTTCACTAATATTATAAAAATAAATCCGCTGATGTTTGTTGGTGTGTCGTGTCCTGAATTAGGAGGAAACAAGCCAAGTCTGTGCGTTGAGGTGTAGTTTTGGTCTGGAGGCTATTACGGAGAAACATTATCATTATTACCTCACTCAAACCAAATCAAAACTATTATTTACCGGCATGATGAACTTGAGATTTCGACTGTTGGATAGAGCGGATGGAGGGCCAAGAATTAGCAGGGTTAACTATGGAAAAGAGCATTCGATTAGATTGATCGGACGGACGGACGGTCAGAAAGTATTTGGAACATGATTTGGAGTGGACATAGCAAAGAATGAGCTGTCACTTTTTATAGGAGTGCAGATAAGTACGATGCCAAAAGCCTTCAATTCAAAACCTTTAATGTTTGCTACTTTGCTCCATTTGCTTTTTGGAGAATAATAAGAAATAGGAGCACTCACAAGATTATGGAAGAGGTGTTTAAATCTTTATTATGTGTCTTAATTTACTTTTAGACCGACAAATAATTAGCTGTAATCACAAAAGAAAAATTGAGGTCTCAAATAAGCAATTCGGTCTGAAGAGTCTGAACATTGACAAATCTATTAGTATTTAACACTGAGACATGCCCATTAGTTATTCAATAACTCAAAACACAAAGGGTAAATTTGAAGTAATTGTACTAACCAAAAACTCTTGAAGACTACTAATAAAACACAGCTGCACAATCTGGAATCAAAGGTTTGTATTCGTACTTCATGCTCTTAAGTATTCAGAATAAACATAGAAGAGATGAACCGAATTACATACTGAAATACCTAAATATGCTTTTAGTTCCAAAATAACTAATATCAGTGCATCAATTTAAGACGATCCAGAAGACAGCCTTCTGGTCTGTAGTTTTCAGAATACTTTGAGTCAAGAGTATTCAACGCACAGATAGGATCAAATTTAAACAAGAGGCATCAAAGAGCACTTACCGGTTAGTTATTGGACTCTGAGTTCGAAGGTTCTTGTTTTATAGTAATGGTGGCAGGAGTCTCAACTTGTTGCCTGTCTGTCATGACTTGATTCATTTTGCTATCACTTCCAACTTCCATGCTGTAAACACCATAATGATTTGTACCCACAGAATCATATCCAAATGGTGTTCCATAACCTGTAAACATCATAGGTACACCTTGCCTCGCCATCATGGCTGTAACATTTGAATTACCACTTCCATTCATCATGTAGCCAAAGTTTCCAGTTGCATGTGGTGAGTACATGTACTGTTGTACAGGAACCATGTAATGGTTATTAATGATATACTGTTGTGGTTGGTACATTCCACCATAGCCGATAGGAGGACTCCTTCCACCCCAGGTCATTGGACTATATTGCCGCCTATCCTGATAGTTGTGATCTTTTGGAATTGCAATTTTAGCTTCCACTTTTGTTCCATTCAAGTCATGGAATGTATTCTCCAAGACTTTCTGCATAGCTTCCTCTGAATCAAATGTAATGAAACCAAAGCCCCTTGACTTATGAGTAAGACCATCGCGTATCACGACAACATCAGTTATGGTGCCAAACTTCTCAAAATAACTTCTGAGGTCCTCTTTGGTTATGTTACCTCGTAGCCCACCAATAAAGACTTTGTTTGGATCACAGCTTCTATTGCCATTACCAGCATATGCGTTGTTGCTAGAAGACTGATTATACCATTGGCTGTGAACTGGACTCTGATTTGTATGGTGCGGGGAGAAGGACTGCTCAGTTTGGTCCCGCATTGGCCTGACTCTAGCTCTCTTAACATCAACCTATCCAAATATATCATCAAACCACATAGTTCAAAAATGTGCTAATAAATAACCTTTCTAACAAATCAAACTGAAAGAAAGGTGGAACAGAATGATAAATAATGTTAGCCTGGAGCAGAAATTGTGTAAAAGACATATCACTGCAGCAAAAATTGTGCAGAAGACACCTCTAAAACACCGAACGGAGGACGTATCCGTATCCGATACGGGATATGTGGTGGATACATCGGGATATGTATCCACCAAGTATCGGGCGAATAATGATTAAAACAATATTATTGGCCATGGATACTTCGTGGATACATCATGGACTCATATCAGATACGGGCAAGCCCCACAAGAGGATTTTGGCTTAACTCCACGTGAACTCCTCCTGTTGAACACTTGAACTTAATTTCATACTTTCATGTATAGGAAAGGACATAATCACAAAGATAATTTGTTGTTCAACCATGATATAAAGATTATTATTATTTTTGAAAAAAATAGTTGAACGTATCCATGTATGAATATTTTTGAAAATTGGCATATCCCCAAGTCCGTATCTGTCCATACCGTGCTACATAGGAAGACACATTGAGCAAGCTTCTCACAGAACACACAGACACACAAAAGTAGCAAAAAAGGAATATAATTCAACTGATTTATCACGACCTTGAGAAACTACATGGAAGTTGCAAATTTTTGTAAAGGCATTTGAACCGGTGCTGCATCTTACTACAGTTTACACAACTAAAAAGTAACCGAAGAAGCCCGAGTAACAAATTATCTACAGTCTTCGATCTTAACAGGAATTTCAGGAAGTGCTAAAACCTACAGACTCACAGGTATCGACAGCTGCCAAAACCAATCTACGCCTTTCGTCCCTAATTCAGCTTCACGGTAAACCACATTAACACGAACAAATCTAATCTACTAACCCAATCGATACCACCTCACACTTCCCATAAGCTTATATCAACCCGGTTCTAAGCTACATTCAATCGCAAAACCCTACGCACGCACAGCACAATTTCCCCTCAAACTTGCAATTCTCACAGATTCAATCAAGCGGGTTTAAGGAAAAAAAAACAGGAAGCCATCTCACCGTGCGGCCGCCGAAGACGTGGCTGGCCTTCTCCATCTCATCGAGCGCGGCGCGCGGCCCTTCCTCGTCGGCGAACTCGACGAACGCGAACCCTCGGCCCTGGCCGGTCTCCCGGTGCCGCACGACCCGGACGCACAGCACCTCTCCGTACCGGCCGAAGTGCTCCTTCAGCTCCTCCGCCTGCGCCGAGGGCGGGAGGCCGCCGATGTAGAGCTTCTTCGGCTCAAGCTCCATCGCCACAACGACGGCGGCAGTGACGAGGAGGGGAGGGGGAGGGGGAGGGGAAGGGGGAGCGGGGCCGGTTTTGATTTTCCGGGACGAGAGAAGAAAAAGCGGCGCGGGGCGGGCGCGCGTGAGGAAGGCTAGGGTTGTTTGGGTTCGAGGGTGTTGGGGTTGGGCGCGCGGGGGTTTAAGGGGGGGGAGAGTGGACGGCCCAGATCGGAGTGGACTCCGCCTGGTCCGGTTTGGATTGGATTCAGATCTGGTCGGGTTTGTTTGTCGCGTGCGGCGTGCGAGTCGTCGTGCAACTGGACAGTTCCGATGTACTCCTATAACAAAAGGAGCAGTGCAAGTTAGAGACCAGATGATTGTTTTTATTCTTTTTCTTCGTGTTGAGATTTCGTAATCTTTCTGTGTACAATTACGGGTGCTAGGTAGTTAGTTTATCTGTTGGATTGATTGATTCTCCTATCGGACGTGCAAACTGACGGAGACAGGGTGAGTAGAGAGCGCTAACGGCCGATGACGATTTGTCTGGTACCAAACGGTGGAGATGAGTTGATACATTTTGCAGATAATAGTGCGTATCTACATTTTTAGTCACTTTGGATTAAAATATATATATATATTCATGTTTGTAAGGGGAGCATAAGCATAGCAGGTGTAGATGCAGAAGATACCGAAAGTAACTTTGAATTAACACATGCATGAAGTTTCTGAAATACTAAAAAATATTATGCTAGCAGGGAAGATTGCGTTGTGAAACCATGCAAAATTTCAAGTATCAAACTCGATGTACTTTACGAGGCAAAAAGAATACAAAGCCAACTGTAAAACTAAATTTTGAGACGCAGTCGATTTATCCTTTTATGCATCGCAAATACATCGAACTCTTATCTACTGGTACAGTATTTTTTGAGAATTGATGAAAACCTTTACCTGTGTTTAACTCAAAGGCATTTTCGTATTCTCGGTATTCATTGCATTTGGCAAAAAGAAAAAAAGAGAGAAAATTTGGCAATTTGCACGTGATACAAGCGAGTATAAAAGGGCAACGACACCCGTGGGGCTCCATTTGGCATTTGTATCGGATGGGCCAGATCGATAACGGTGGTTTTTAGCGGGCTTTCCCTCCAGTCCAGGCCATCCATATTTTCTGGATCTGAATAGGCCTCCCAGAACAGCAAACGGCCCGGCTCCCAGAGAACACCAGGCTCCGGGGGCACGGCGACGCGCTGTAAAAAGCTACTACTAAAAAGAACACCTTATCACTACTTGAAGTAAACATAACTTATCCACATCATGTCACCATAGCTCTCGGTTTACTTTAGACACCACAACACTGTTCTTTTCCATGCGAAAAGAAAATACCAAACTTGCGAGGACCACAGGTCGGCGTTAAAAAATGGTGCAAGTGCAACACAAACTCGAAATATTGATGTTATGTGCAGAGAAATATTAACCATGGTGTTGTGCGTAGCGAACTGATATTCCCAAAATGAAATTAATAAGGTTTTTAAAGAAAATATAATTAAGCCGGACGACTCTTTTCCCCGAAACGTTGGTGATACATGCTTTGAGTTCGAGTCTCTGTGCTAGGGCATGACTGCACGGGGGAGTCATCGTGAGGACGAGTGCTATCGAGAGCTGCATGCCATCCGATCTCCACAGCTGAATCAGTAACTACGGCAGGGCAACGCTTGTTCAGGGTTTTCACGACGCCGTGCGAACCTTCGCTCCAACAATGCGGCGTGCGACGGGGGTGAAGACACGTCCGGGCGCAGACACGCGTCGGCCGGCGACGCGCGCCGGGAGCAAAAGAGGCGCCCTCGCCCTCGCGCGAGCATCCGTCCTCCTTCCTCGTGCGCGCGTCACACCCACCCAGCCACGACCTCTGATACGCTTGGCCAATCCATGCATATATCCTGTTCTCGCGATCTTATCACCTAAAAAAACAACGGCTTTTGCGAACCCGCCACTCGATCCTGCGCTTCTCGCGATCCTATCACCCTGTCCTGATGATATACTGATACGTGCGAGAGGCTGGGCCGGGGAAAAGGCAGCGAGCCAGCGAGATATAGCTAAAGCAGTGGGTGACGAGAGAAAAAGAAAGCAACGATTACCTTAAAAACAAAAGCAGCTGGGCTCTGTGGAAACGAGACGATCGAGATCCCGTCTCAAATCTTTGCCTTTTGCGTGATGGTTCTAATCGAGCAGAAAGGCTACCGGTGCCCTGCCTATCCGAACCTTACACGTGAAAGTCTGAAAGAGAAGAAAAAACGCAGCTTTCGCGGCTGGTCCAAAGCTTTCTCTCGCGTCGATCTGCCTGTCCGAGGGAACACCCCATGTGTACACCTCCATACGTGATCCGTGCCTTTATGCAAAGGCAGGGCTTGGTTGGTTGGTTAGCTAGTTAAGTGTTTCTTCGTCTATAGAAATTCGTCAGAAAAAAGAGGCTAGCTGTAGACTCTGGAATTTGATCTCATGGTTTCTTTTTAACACTTCATTTTCTATCCACAAGTTTAAAAGAGTGGTTTCGATCTGGTGCCTCCTCGACTGACTAATGCCGTGTAAAAAGGGTCAACACTCTTTGTAGAAGATTGGAGCAGATAAGACGAATGCCGTGTAGAATTTTCTTACAAACATCAGCAGCACTTTCAGCAGGCTGCTTTTGAAGATGGTAGATTAGATTAGTTTGGAATTCTGCTGGGTGGTGAGCCTGGAGACAGGAGAGGGCAAAGCTGAGATAGTTACTAATTGCCGAAACTGTAATGAAACAAACTTGCGCATATTTCTTTGGCTGGTTTGCATTTGATCTCAAGATGGTTTTGAATAAAAGAAATGGTACGTTCAGCTTCACCTCTAGGTTGCTTTACCATTGACGCCTTTTAGGTTATGACATCCCATTCCCATTGATATTCAATTATTTAGCATTGAGCCACTGAGTATGCGTATCTCTTTCAGAAAAATAATGTAATTATTTTACACCTACATTTCTTTATTCTGCAAGTGAGGATCATTAGAGAGAAAATAATACATTTTCCCTATCCAATCAAGCTAACAACCAGTACTTGGACTAACTAAAAGTCAAACACTTCAAATGCTGAGAGCCAAGCAAAACATTAAGGATTCACAATAATCCCAAAGCGCAGCAACCATTGCTCAAATAACTTGTGGTATCCCTTGTCTCCACTTTATTTCATGAGTCCTTTCCGGATGTTTCCTCTGGTAATCTATATCAATCAGTATTTAACCGGCCTCCTAATTTGGTCCCTTATTCGTCCTGGTGGCGCGCTGCTACTCGACCGTGAAGCAAAACAGTTGTGTGATTAGTGCACCGAATTAAGCCACCTGTCCTAAAGGCCCTGGTTCAAAGCAATTAATTGGTAGCTTCGTCGAGCATGTCAGGGCAGGAATACCAACAATGCGCTAAGGAACATCTGAAAAAGGCAAAGGCGAAAGGTTTTCCATTCATTCGATAGCTTGGAAACAACGCAATTTTTTTTCTAATCCCATGCAAGCACTAGCTAGCTAAGCAGCTTGCATTATTAATCTGTATTATTCTAACTAATTAACGCTATCCACTAACTGTCGTCATGGATATCGTGATGTACGTAGTTGTAGATGATGTCGTGATGTATATGTGTGAGTATATGTGCCAGTGTTGATCGTTAATTAGTTCGTATGTGTAGTTGTATTGTATACGATGACGGGATGCTCATAGCATGATCGATATGCCGACAACATGGTCACTCACTTGGTTAGTTTGTATGTTCTTCTGATCTTTTCCTGTAGAAAATTGCTCGCCAGCCAGCGGGCACTAAGTTCTTTTTTCGGTTTCTTTGAGGTGATGGAGGCAATGCATGCCATCCATCTGTCGCAGCTAGATTATACGGTAATTGACTATCCGGTGGATACAGATGCAGATATTTCCCCTAAAAAAATGATTATATTCGGAAGTATGTATATATCTCTTTTTGAGTTTTTTTTAAAAAAACTTTTTGAGGTTTCGTACGTGTTGTATCCAGAGACCATAACTTGTTCAGAATCCAAACTAGGCAAATGAGTCCTCCAAATTACAGCTCTTGAGATGAGATCTTCAACTTCGTGACTATAATCACTTTAGTCAACTTAATTGCTCAAAACAGCGTTCATGTAAACTTGAAATGTCACGTTCAATATGCATAAATAACTATAAATACGATTCTACGATGAATTATTGTATCATTTTACCCGGTATATAAATTGTGGGCAAAAGTGGAAAATACTAGCATACATGTAGTGCACGTGGAAATATGTTGAGCTATTTTATTAAACATGTCAGGGAATAATTATTATATCTAAATATATATAGTGTACCAAACACATGAGCCGTTGGATCTTTTTAATCGGACGGCTCTTAGTGATTGTTTCAAATTCTAGAAAATTGTGGCGTTATATGTACCATTAGATCTGGCAATGCTAGAGCCATTATTGCTGGGATTCTCTGTGGGGCCCACCAATCCCCCTGCCATTCATGCTTCAGAACTTTCGTGGCCCATACATGACCCATCGGTGCAAAGTTTGCAAGTCTGAGAAAGAGAAACTAGCCTGGATAAGGGTGCATGTCCACGGGAGAGAGGCTAGCTATTTGCTCAAATGTCTGTATGCAAAATTGGCATAAATGTTTTGAAGAAATTAGGAGTTTATATACCCCGGGATGTAATAAAATAAATATTATCACAATAGAAATTGAGCAGTTGCTTAATCCGGTTTCATATCCTCCAAATCCTTTTTACGCGCTTCAAATTTTTGTGGAGATTGAATTGTTTACTTGCCAAATCAATGCAAAGTTTATGTCCTGTTATATTTTCTGAGAACATATTTTGTTTGTACTAATTTTTTTTTATGGACAAGAGTACATTGATCAATAGACTTCGTTATTTTCCTTGCTGGAGACTTAAGATCTTGCGAATAAGTAACTATTGCCTATGGTTTATGGCATCAGATGAGATTGTCGATGACCTCCAATAACATGTAGTGCCAAAGTCTCCCTAGCGATGTTGTTCATCAAAAGAGTGATGTGCAGTGCCAACGTTTCGCAAGAGATGTTGTTTGTCAAAAGTAAATTACAGGAGATTTGTTTATGCTGAACTCAACTCAGTGTCATGCTCAAGCATAGGTGACATCACATCTTCCACTTTAGTCAGTCTAATAAAACTCATCATGGGTAAATAATCTAGCTGAGATTTTGCTAGATGAAAACAAAACTAGACCAACTGGCACTCGAAAAAATAGATAAAACTAGAGAAAGATTGTGGCTATCCTAAGTGAGTATACTTTTCAAAATCAGTGGATCCCTCTAAATTGTTCTGGATTAGATAAATTCCACGACGTTAAAAGCACATTTGATTCGTAGCGACATTTTGGCTATCCTAAGTGAGTATATCACGGTTTTCTAAGTCATGTGGTATTGATTTTGATGACACATCTTTCACGATATTAACAAAAATTTGTGGCTGACATTCGCACATTCAGTGCTACACTTAAAATTGGAGCCATGAAAAATGCTACTTATTTTCTAACATGAATTGATTACAAAGCAAAAGAAAAAAAAATTCTTTGCTCATGGACAGGACGAATAGTCTCACCATATAAAGCACGTATCGCTGACTAGTTTAGATAAAGGAGAAGAGGATCTCTCCTGGCTTCTGCATCGACCTTCAATTTTATTTTAAACAATGCCAAAAGCATCAAAGTCGAACAAATCAGCTTATGAAAAAAGAATAAAACATGTACGATGAAAGAGTGCATCAGTGATGAACTATCTACAATTCCTTTGTTGATCAAAGTTGTTTGATAGATATTCTTACCATTGTTGTTGGCTATATTTACTGGTGATATAAGTTACTTCATACACAGTAATTAATTCATGAACATTGCAAGAAATAAATAAAGTATTTAATTCCATTGGCTCTATATGCAAGAAATAAATAAAGGGCTTTTTCTTTTTGTATTCCTAGATATATCCATGTCCAATTCATGTTTGATTCATATTTGTTTCGTAGATATATTTGTATCTATATCTGTATAAAACCATCAGTGGCCACATTTGTATTCAAGGTTTTCATATTTCCTTGTCCGATAGGGTAGAGTCACCCTATCTATGATGATGGTAAATCGCCCATGGTCATTACATTGCAGATTTTTAACTCTTGTAGAATTCGCCAAATATTTCAAAAACTAGAGTCAAAATTTGAATACGTGCGTAGACGTAATTTGGCGGGAAAAATGCAAAAGATAAAATGTAGAAATTAACGCGCGGCTACCGGCCGGTGAAGATATTTTCGAGCTTACCACAGCTTCTCATAAAGTATATGAGAAATCATGATTAAGCAATGATATGTACATGTCACGGCTGTACATGGCCGCGTGTAACAATACAGTATGTGCATGCAACGACCCAACAACACCAGAAAGAAGTGATCGACGCATGTAGAAATCATGCACGAAGCGTGGAGAAAACCTTGTGCCTAATTCAAAGTGCCGTAATTCGTTTTCCGTAATAAGCTCGATCCACGTGTGTGATCGATCGAGTCCGTCGACACGCCGTCAACTTTAACTTCGATTAGGCAAGTGAAGGTGACACTCGTGAAAGTGCAACATAAACTGTTTGTTTCCATTATTAGTTAGCTAGGCCATTATTCATCCAACTTTTGAAGTATGCATGATGCGTCGATCTATAATCGATCACTACACATGTGTGTACGTAGACTGTGCTAGCAACTTTAACACACGTGCATGCACGCGTGTAAATGGTCGTGCAGCGGAAGCTTTAAAGTTGCACGCATAGGTATTTGTCATGTGACGCACATTGACGCAGTGAAAGTCACCCACTGAGCTCGAGACAAGTATACGCCATAGTAGTGTCACACAGTACGTATAGCGTACACACGTAGCCGAAAATTAAAAGAGAAGCTCGATCGCCTCGCCCTCCCCTCGTACACGTACGTACCGGCCCTCCCCACTGTCGCGCCATGCTGACGTGGCGCGTCGCCCTGCCGCGAAACGGCCTCTGGACCCGCCACGTAGGCGCGTGTAGGCCGCCATGGGCCCCACGCTCCAGAGGCTCCCACACGTGTGCCGCACTGCAGTTGCACCCGCGCCATCGATGCCCAGCATCTCGCGGCCATTACTTCGCGATTAAGCTAAAACGCGCAGGTGGGCCCCACTCACGTCGCACCAAGAAAGAAGATGGCCACGTAGGCCCCCCACGGCCACCCGCACAAGCCTCCTCCTCTACGCGACCCGCCATATCTGCCGTCCATCTGCGCCCGTAGACGCATCGTCAGCCGTGGATGCCGTGCTGGTGGATCTACGAATATACTGCCACGGCCGTAGAATCTTTTCCGCGCCATGGCTAAAGCTACGGGGAAAAACTCACTGCCACCGGCAGGAAAGAAGAAGAAACCCCCACGTATGTGCGGGGCCCCGCGTGGCAGCTGCGGCCCCCCCACAGCGCGACGGCTCAGCGGCTCATCTTGGCCGGCGCGGGCCTATAAATAGCGCCAGTTTCCTCATCGCTTCTTCCCTTTTCCCCGATTCCTCTCTACAGCCCTCTAGTTTTCTGGAATTGATCACGGTTGCGTCCCTTTTTGGTTATTGTTAGACAGAGAAATGCTGTCTCTGCAGGAGGCGATTGACCTTGACATGGACGTTATGACGTCCGGGTTCGGGTTCGGGTTCACGCCGTGGGGGCCCGACACGTGCCCGACACTGGAGCAGCTGATGACGGCGCCGTCCTCCTCGTCCGACGAGTACGCGGCGCCGTGCAGGACGACGCCGGAGGAGGAGGACGAGGAGGAGGAGGAGCGGCGGCGGCAGCGGCGGAAGATATCGAACCGGCTCTCGGCGCAGCGGTCGCGGGCGCGGAAGCAGCAGCGGCTGGAGGAACTCCGTGGCACGGCCGCGCGCCTCCGCGCTGAGAACCGGGAGCTGGCGGCCCGGCTGCACACAGTGGCGCGGCACGGGCTCGCCGCGCGCTGCCAGAACGCGCGGCTCCGCGCCGAGGCCGCCGCGCTCGCCCGCAGGCTCCGCGCGCTGCAGCGGCTCGCGCAGCAGATCCTGCCGTATCCGCGGCCGGGCGGTGGCCTCGGCGGACCACCGGGAGGGGCCGCCTTCGCAACGGCGGTGCCCCTGGGGCTGGCGTCGCTGATGACCTAGGGAGGAGGACGTACGTGCTAGTGACCACGAAGTCACTTCACAGGTGAAGTTTTGGAACGGACGACGATGACGATAGCGAACTGGGACACTAGCGCTCTAAGCTGCATGCTTTGCTACTACTAAAAGCTAGGGCCGGTCTCGTGTTGACGTGTACATTGCATATAGTCGTATAATTAATTAAGTACATGCATGGAGTCTGATGTAAATTACTACTAAAGTCAAAATTACTGCTTTGGCGCCGTAAAGAGTCCGGTTAATTCACCGGGGGTACGTGCTGGTTAACTGACGAAACGGTCGTACATATGCACAGGTTGACTCGATCTCTCTATTTTTAGTTTTTTACTCTGCGGGCCGGCGCCGGACATGCATTATTTAACGGTGATGGAGTCATGACGGTGTGACTATTAAGGGTGGAAATAGTTTCGATACTTTTTGACTAACCATTGGACCGACAGTCTTCGGAAAGTATTTAGTAGGATAATTTTCGGATATGATTTTGAATTTGGATAATGATTTTAGATACAAATATGGTTTAAACACTATTCAATAATAATTAAAATTATCTAAAATTTGATTGGATAGTATCTCGGACGGTTTTTCGAATAAATATCACAAATAGTTTTTGAACAGTGTCTGGATAACTCTCGGTCATTCTTTTTTTTTCAGCCCAACATATCATCGGCTGGCTTTATCTAGCAAAGAAAACCAACATACCTATGTAGTGATATTAATTTGTTATGTTTAGGTGAATTATCCGTGCACTTTAATTATCTATGTAACGAGTTATGACATACCGTGTATTTGTGTGGATATGTCTATTTATTATGTCTATATAGTTGTGAGTTCTGCTCATCTCATATTATTTCTAACTTTGCATAATTATGAAATTCATGGATGTATGGTTGGTCGCTGGCAAGTTGGTCTTTGTTATGTGTGTGTTATATACGATATCTATTGTTGTCGTGACATCCGAGAAAATAGCCGCTATCGAAGAGTATTCGCTCTGTAGTTGTGACCGATCGATTTTGATTCTGTATTCGTATCCGGACACTATCTGCTCCGACTCCATATCCAAAAATAATATAGTTTAGGATATAGTTTGAGCACTATCTATTCGTATCGGCTCTGATTTCACCCCTAGTCACGATGGCGAAGGTACACATTATTTAACGGCACTAGTTAACGCTGTGTGCTGTCGTGTGCGCTTGGACAAACGGAAAGATGCACACTCTCTTTTGGCCAGCCACGCCCCTTCAGCAATTCCCGTACTTTTTGCTAGCAAAAACAAGTGTATACCGTAGAGATTGATCACTGGCTTACCAGTGCAGGCAAAGCTACAAGCCACATTCAGTGATCGACTGATTAGCAACCCTGAATCGAATAACACATACATGGCATAACAAAAGGCTCGGTTTGGAATATTTTTCCTCTAGAGTCGTACAAGAATTAAAATGATTCTTGTATAATTCTTGCACCTAAAAGAACCAAATGATCTTTAAATAGAACTCCACTTGTATGCATGAGAGAATAAACTCCAATTCGCCTCCCTTGCCTTCAAACAGACTTGAACACGAACCTCACTTATTAGTCTATTTAAATATTTTAGGATCTGTTTGGGAAGCTGGATCCTATAAGTGCGTGATTGGATTTCACATCAGTCGAAAGCGCGTGGATTGCATAAATTGTTTAGGTGCATTACAGGAATTTCGTAGGAACATGTCTGTGATTAGAAAGAGAAGAGAGGGAAGAAAGAGTGGTATCATCTTGAACTTTTCTCGAATTAAATTTAACACAACGTTTGAGCTCATATTTAGAATTCGCGCTCAAAGATGTGGAGGCAAAGGAAAGTTTTAATCCACTGCTACAGTCCAAAGGCCTCACAGAAAAATTTCCATGTGATTATAGTCCTACAAAATTTCTCTAAAATGCTTTTGTTCCAAACAATCTCTCAACTAGGCACATAACTTCCTGAGGTCTATATATTAGTTTTTAAGCAAGTAGTTCTACCATTTAAACGCTAAGTAAACGCTAAAACCAGCTTCTCCTCTAAAAGCTAATTTAGCTAGGAATTCTCATCAAATTAGCCCTATGTATTCTTCCTTCAAGCTCCGCCGTTGGTGTTAGTACCTTCCCGTTCGCAGCTCGCGTTCATGATCCGATTGATCGAGCGCGCGCTATGCCATCAATATACATAACAATCAAATCAATGACACGTAAGTGCACCTCCCCTAACGTCCAATACTCTATTACTCCCTCCGTCCCGTTTTAGAGGGCGTCTAAGTTTTTAACGATAGCCCCAAAATACAGGGCATACTCTACTAACAGACTACATCCTTCCTAAACTGCTCCCGATCGAAACGCTTCGGCTTCCACATGTAACAGTTTGTTATCGCAGCCATTACTTCTCTTCCCTCGCTATGTCTAACAGCCGTATCGATTGGCATCACTGGGCACAGCTAGGACGACGATGATGCAGTGACGATGATGCTGGGCGAGGATAAGCGCGCGGTGGCTGGTCTCGAAGACGGCGACGCCTAGCAGAAGCGTGCGGTGGCCGGTCTTGAAGACGGCGACGCACAGCCAAACCATGCGGTGGCCAGTCTCAACAACGGCGACACGCAGGAGATTCTCAATGTCAGCAATGCACAGGAGAAGCTCGTGCAAGGCGGTCTGGAGTACAGCGATGACACCGACAAGTGCCTCGTTGTCGACATCGACAAGCTCCCAGACTCGCTTGCCGTGGACTCTCCGTGCGCTCGTTGCTCTCGCTCGGTTCCCTGCCCTCGCTGCGCTCACAAAACTTCGTGCTGTCGCTGCGGACGCATCCACATGGAGTACATGGCAATAGCTTGGATATACGACCTGGAAGAGTTCAAGTGCATAGTTCTCCTACCAGACCTTGTGCCAGACATGGTCGAGCAAGTCATTGAGGGACGACACCATTGGGGAGATGGATGTAGACTCGGTATACACCGTCGGGGACCCAACCTCTCTTGCTAGCGACATGTTTGTCCCGGACTCCCTCGCAGACGTCGAGTGCACTGAGGATGCCATCGCCGATAAACCGTTCTGATGCAAGTATTTTGATCCTTGTTTTGATGCATGCACTAGTTAAATCCGTTTTGAATATGTGTTGATCCTGATTGATGCATGTACTAGTTGATTAGTGTTCGTGCTATACTAGTTGAATCCGTGATGATGCTATACTAATCGGAGTATTCTCTTCCCTGCAGAGGACAAGTATTGCTAATCTATGCGTCAAATAATACGAGCAAAACTTTCAAGTAAGTTTAAACAACACTGAGAAAATGTTCAAACATCCAAGCATAGTTCGATTACATCTTCAAAAAGAGGATTAAGACAACAAATTCTAATTGAGGTACTCAATTGCTTCGCTCACAATTTTTACTTCATATTGTAACCTAACGGGAAGCACACCATTTCTTTCCAAAGCATGTTTCTTCAAATGTGGGATAGCATAGTGTTGTCCTCCTTTTTGACGTAAAATCTCTCTCATACAAGCTTGGTGAGTGAGAAAAATACGGTTACTCCTATCAACCGGATACTCGTGAAAAGCTTGGATTACCTTGGCGACAATGTCTTCAATATTGTTTGGAGATGACTTTTCAAACATGGATTGAATGGCTGTAAAAAAACCAAGATCTAACACATTGAGATCGGGAGAGTTCGGCGGTTGGCACATCAACCTTATGTCAAAATCATCAATCGCTGCTGCATGACAAAACTCGTGATCATCAATTGTAATGTGTGTCTTAGCATTATCCTACTGGATGAATATATGAGTACCAAATTCCTTCGTGAGCCATTTCTCCTTGATTGCAGGCAAAATCTTGCTTATAAGATACTCACGGCATGTATCCTTGGTTACCGATGTTATTACCTTGGTTACCAATGTACCGGCAGGCCTATTCACACTACTTCTCTTCGCCGGCTCTACGAAAGTGAAAGGAAATATGCCTATCTTTCTTGGAAATGTAACATTACCATCACCGTCAAACCTAGGTCTCGTAATTGCCGCGAGGAACATCACCTTCTCTATGAAATTCTTGCTCTATGTGGTTCTTTCTGGTTTATCTTCGTCTAGTGCCAAGTAGTAGGTTTGACATTTCCTCGTGCGATAGAACCATTTCTCGTCGATGTACACGATGTTGTACATTCCTTCAAAAGTTGGTTCTTGTGGCAGGCTAATGCTGTCTAGCATTGATAGGCAAAACTGAACTCGTGCTCTTTTGTTATCTTTGGTCAACGTGAATTTTAGGTCATTCGTGTGCCGCCTAAAATTTCCTTCTTTCAACCGCCTAAACAACGTGCTCTTCGACAAACTCAAAGCACTAGCTAGATCTCGGAGAGTCGTTCGTTTTCTCAAGGGCTCTTCTTTTATGGCTTTGGGATTGAAGGCTACTCTCTTGCGGCCACAATTCTTTGCCTTCTCGCTCAAGACTGCGTGTACAACGCCACTCTGCTTTTCATTGCGCCATATCCGCTGCACAACTCTCAAAGGTATGCCCATTTCTATAGAAACAGCCTTGTCACACCATGGTTCAAAATGCCCAAAGATGTTCTCTCTAGAAGCGTTGCATATATGTCTCGGCGTTGATCATCAATGTACTGCTTCCTCTTTGTGACATTCCCATCTTGATCTACAAATGTATGAAAATATCACGATTACTTTGCTGCCAAGACCGAAAATAAAAATAAATGAAGCTTAACTACCGTTACAAAACCCACGCATGCATGCCATAGATTGCTGGTACGTAGCTTTAAGTTCAAGTTCAAACTAGACATACTCATGGACTAGCTCATGACTCATCAGCTAGTGACCCGTTGAATTTGCATGCTTGCCCTTTTTTAAAATTCAATTCAACTCTCTTGTACTCGTACTAATAGAATGTGTATAGCTTTTCAAAGTGCTAGCTTGCCCGTGCATGATTAAACCTAGTAGGTGATTGATTGATCAATCGACAACAACTGAATGTACTCTTACTAATTGAATGTCTATGCTCGTATGGTAGTGTTCAAACCCTAGCGAAACTATTTTCCAATTGATACGCTTACTAAAATCAAAAAACAATTGTACTCTCACTAACCCGACAACTAGAAGTATCATCAATCATTTACTAAGTGTACTGTTAAGACTAAAGTGCTTACTTTCACTGGCACCACCTTCATGGCCATCGCTTGCAGCACCTTCCTGGCCATTGCTGGCACCGCTATTTTGGCCGTTGCCAACGTCGCTTACTTGGCCATTCTCGGCAGCACTTCGTTGGCCGTCGCCATCGATTAAGGAACTGACAAGATGAAGATCCCCTTCCATATCTGAACAGTGAAGGATCGACGAGAAGATTAAATTACCGAGCTGAACAATTAAGCAACCAGAACACAATAAACAAGGGAAACTCACCTGACATTCATCCCTTTCATCCCACTCAAGATCAAAGTTCAAGTCAATCATTGGTCCTTCATAATCCTCAACCTCCTCCCAATTGATTGGAATATTAAGGTCTAAATTTGCCATTGGTTGGGGCCATCTACAGCTTCGTTGGTCATGCTGCAATTATACAACGAGGAAGAGAAGGGAGTAGAGAGGGAGTGAGTTCTGAAATTTTGAATTAAACGGGCGTGATCTCCAATCTTTACACTGGCTACATTTTCAAATGAAAATTTGGAGAAGCACGAGATTGACGTCCAGGTTTTACACCCGCGCTTTTTTTTTCATTTGCATGCAACGTTTTCCCATACGAGCATGCCTGCGCGGCTGTTTCGCGGACGAGCGGGGATAGCGCGCGGGCGCGACTGACTCGTGGAAGAGCAAGTGACGTGGGAGATTGAGTGTGGCGCAAGGCCTTGCATGGCGCGTAGAAGAACGAGCGGTAGAGCAGCCAAGGCACGAGAAGATGCATGTCTCCTTCGAATAGATCAGCAGTTATTAGGGGCAAATGAGTCTAGCAGTAACATGCTTTGGTCTCTGAGCAAAAAATTAAGCGCCTTCTAAAATGAGACGGAGGGAGTACTATTTTTATGTCAAGATATAGATCGTCTTAACACATGGTTTTTAAGGTGACATTTTGACCACCAATTTATATAAAAATATATTGTTAAAGTACATTCTATGATGAAACTAATCATATCAATGTAGTGTTGTAAATATTAGTAAATTTTCTAAATTAATATCAAATCTAAGAACATTTGACTCATACAGATTCTAAAACGACCTATATTTTGACACCAAGAGAATTACATTCCTACCCGTAGCACGTGGATTATCATTTAAACTCTATCAGCCAATTTGGACATCGATTCAGAGTCTGCAGATGTCACATACTTCGAGGGACTCCCAGTGGTCAAGGCAAACGTTTATTTCTTTGAAAAGGAAGCTCAGGCGCGTCGCGGTGGACGGAGGCCTCGCCAGCCGCGGACTCGTGCTGCTTCAACTGCGCAACTTAGGATAGAAGGCGGAGTTTCCTCGACCGCTGCTGACAGCAGTTCCTCGTCGCTGATGGCCGGCAACCGCACGCGGTTGCTATGGACGATGGTAAGGTTCTAGCGGAACGGAGACGAGCGCGCGCGGGTCGGGGCAGGACTCCATGCCACGCGCAGGCGCAGCGCGGACACGAGATGAGATGGGCCGGCAGCCATGGCCCATGGGGGACGCGGACAGGGAGCCGCGCACGTTGCTTCCGCGCACGCGAGGAGATCCATCCAGGAGAAGCCAACCTGCTACGGCAATTTTGGCCCAAAGGTTCGGCATGAATCGGCCTCTTCGGCTGGAAGGCTCTAGCCTAGCAGGGCTGCCTGAGCCCGGATAACGGGCCAATACTTGGTCAAGTACACTCCTCCAGACTCTGAGCTCGGCAGGCCTAGCCGCGCAGGAGAGACGGCCACTGGACACTCGTTTGTTGTTTCACTCCACATAGCACGCTGAAGTGTTCGACGAAGGATCATTTGTGATCGATCAATAAAGTTGCTTGAAGTTCAAAAAAGAAAACGTTACAAGCAAAACGATAGTTCAGAGGTAGGAGGTATTAGAACCAGAAGCCCCATTTTTTCCCGCTCTTCATTAAAACGCCTTACATGCAACTTACCTCTACGCCTGACAGCCTGACACCATTCCAACCAAAAACTTTACAAATCGTCGAGTTCATGACCGAACAGCCTGATAGACAAAGTTCGAGCGCTAAGATCTGCACTCTGAGTGCAGAATCCATTAGCAACAGAGTACCAGAACAGATCTGCAACATACGATGAAAACACACGCAGGAACACCATTTCTGGAAAAATTGCACAATACTGCACAGCAACGGCAAGAGGACTAACACGATAAGGAACATACCAGCAAGCAGTACGCATACAGCACTGCAGTAGAATTGCTGGGCATCTACCAGAGAGTCCAAACGGATCACATTTTCATACAAACAAGGAACTCAGCAACTGAAGTGTTGTAAGCAATGTCCCAGGCCAATATTACTTCCTCTAGCAAATTGATATGGTTATCTGGTCTGCCTTTAGCTTTATTTCGCTCTTTAAATTTTATACTGTTACAGAATAACCATAGAGCAAACAACATTATTGAGTTCTTGACCCTCAAATAGTGCAGCCAATAAATGACATGTAAAGTAAATTTGCCGGCTTTTGCAGAAAATAGTTGGAACCCCGCTCATTGTTGGGGGCGCAATAATAAATACCACATGAGTTGAGATTTTCAGATACAAACACGACAGCATCATTTATACAGTTATGTTCCAAAAATAAATTGAAAATGTCGTTATGGAGTACTTTTTTAGGTCCATATCGTGCACCCACCTCAGCCCATATCGTGCACCCATTTTAGATATGATGTGAAGGGAACAAAACATCCTAAACAGGCAAATAAAACAATAGCATAGATGATGGTACATATTAAGTATTCAAAAGTAGATAGAAACTATTAAAAAGAAGTTAGATGAACCCTGATAGAGTCAGGAGCTGAAGGGCACCAGAACCATGCACTTCCTGTAAAATCGAATTTTTGCCGTAGTTGCTAGCTTAGCATCCCTTTTATGACGAAATCTTCCTCAAATCTTAGAGTGAGTATTAACACAGAAGTCACATTTTACTTATAAAATGAGTGGAAGTCCTAGTAGAAATTTATGATCAATATAAAGCAACCAACTGCAGATGTTGAAGGAAAATAAGGCTAAAACAAGGGAGTCATAACATTAAGCGTTGGTCACAAATTCACAATCATACAGACTTTTTGCAGACTCTGCGTCAACCTGGATATTTTGGAATGACATGAACCATTTGCATGTTCTCTAGGAGGCTGATCGCAGTTCCAATATTTATAATTTGCGTTACAAAGCAATAAATTAGTTAAATTATGGTAACTTAAACGAATATGCTTTCATCAAAAGGAGATTATGAAATCAACTGATCCTTGTCTACTGACTTTCCTATCTCTCTTGCAAGTCGCAACTCTCCATATTTCTTTCCCCGAGTACACCGAGTGTCATAGCTAGTAAACGAATTCAAAAAGGGTTGACGCAAAGTTTATGGTTCTTGTGTCTGAAACCCCATGACTTTGCCACACAGGCATGGAGTAAATGTAAAGAGGCCTCTGCGAACCTCAGTGGACAATGCACAGTTTTTTCTTTTCATTTTTCTGACCTCGAGGCCATGTTTAAAAGGAACAGTTTAAAGGAAAAAGTAAGAGAAGACCTATACAGTTATAACTATCAGCTGAATGTAACACCAGGATGTCAAAAAACCGTTTCAACGACTGCATCAAATAAACTAAAATGGAGGAACTAAACTCCGATGCATCACTCTTTTATCATTGGGATTCACTTTTGTAGAACAATGCATTTACATCAATATAAAGTACTGATTGTAAGATCCCATTCAATATATGATATGTAGTGTTTTAGGTATTCTTAAAAAGCTGGTAGTGCACAAGATGGATAACAAGTTGCCATTCAAACAATCTCTGTTGTACTAGTGTTAAGCTTACCCAATCATCAAACCAAAAATGAGACATTTCACAAATCCAATGCTGACATGAGAAGTTAAGCTCTATTTGATATCATAGACAAGAAAAGATACAAAGAACACAAATTTTGCTGGAGATATCATTACACAGACAACAAGAGATCAAAAACCCACAATCTAGTGGAACAACCAGAAAGCCTGATTATATTGATGGTATCAACAATGCTACATTCATAAAAATTGCCTGATGATATTGATGATATGAGAAATGTTCTTTAGGACGCACGACACATCTCCACACAAAATAATCCTGCAAATACACTTTCCAAGGGCACAACAAATCAACCACTCCCACATAGTTGTGACACAATAAAACCTTGCAACTCAGTTACCTCCTTTCAGCTCTTTTTTCTATTTTAATTTACAGTTTCAGTAAAAAATTTACCTAAATTGTACATAAACAATGTGCTAAATAATGCAAGCCACAAAGTCCGTACTCTGTTGCACGCATGTTCAAGCCGTAACCAAGAATCGAGTCCCATTCAACACATGGAAGCACAGTGTTATGCAGATTGTGGCGATAAGCATAGACTTATCACTCATATACCTCATGGCGCGCAGCCCGCTGTCGAACATAGTGTCCCCGCTCTTCCTCGCCCCCTCGTGCAGCTTCCACAGTACAAACTCAAGAAACGACCTCACTGTCTCAAATGTCACCCTCCCGGTAACATCAAGCACAAACTTCCTGTTACTTGGAACTGCCAATGTGCTCGAAACTGTCTCCACCCACCCTTCACCAACTCCACTATTGTCACTACCATTGTCATTGCCGTTGTCATCCAATTTACCATTGGCATTGGATATAACGTGGTGGGAGGTCTTCACCAAAGTCTCCACCGCCCCATTGCATATTGAAACAAGCAATTCCTTGACCTTGGCGTCGTGGCTTGGGTTAGTAAGCCCCTCGAAGAGCTGCTCGTAGGTATTGATGTGTATGGTCTTCTCAATGAACACCCCCACGGCGGTGCCAACGAAGACCTCGACCCAGTTGCTAATCGCCTTCCGGCCCTTTCCCGTCGCAACCACGTTGACCCACTTCGACGGCGAGGAGGTCTCACCCGGAGGAGACGGGACGGAGTAGAAGGCGGTTACGAGATGGCGGGCGAAGCTCCCAGCGACGGCGGACGCGAGGTGCTCCCCAGATTCGGAGAAGAGCTTGTCGACGAGGCGATCAGAGAGGGCCATGCTATCGCCGGACCGGGGCCCGGGGGTGGAGCCGACGGCGCGGAGTATCCCGGCTGTGACGGCCTCGGACAGCGCGGAGACGGTGGCGGAGACCTCGGGGGAGGCGGCGATCTTGGCGAGCTGCGTGACGCTGCGGGGGAGCTCGTCCGAGCCGGAACGGACGAAATCGGCGAGGTCGGAGGACACCAGGGCCGCGGCGTCGGCGGACGACGCGGCGGCGTCGACGAAGGCCGCTAGGGCCGCGGCGAGGCGGACGAGGCGGCGGCGCCGGGCGGCGACGGCCGGGTGGTGGTAGATCTTGTACGCCCCGAAGGCCGCGGCGGCGGCGGCGATGAGGAGCAGACGGCGGCGGCGGCGGGAGAGGACGAGGAGGTTGTCCATGGCGGTTGCCGGTGGTGGTCGCCGGAGCTAGGGTTCGGGTGGGGCTGCCATGTCGGGCAGTGGTGCGGTGAGCATAGCGTGCAGGACGGCAGGGAGGGAGGGAGGGAGGGTAGTTTTTGGCTTTTTGCTTCTTCTTTTTTGGGACGCGGAGGCGCCGATAAAGATGATGGGGTCTGTGGGGCCCGCGGCCAACTGTTTTTCAAGTTTGTGCTCCGCACGAATTCCACGCATCGTCTGAATCACACGGAATATCTGAAGCCCAGGCCTGTAAGTTTTAAGGACGGAATGGGCTGGGCAGTCTGGGCCTGCGACAGACCTTATGACATGGACCGAATATGCACTCCAATGTCTCATTAGCTTTGAGCCGAAAAAGAGATGGCACTGCCAATAGTTACTCAAGTTGAAATGTTTGCATTGTAATGACATAAGAGAAATCTGTTTGAAAGATGAAAATGATAGTTGAAATCGCTACTAAATCCCCAAGTGATAGTTCAAACCACCAGGAAAAAAGGAGAGTTAGATGTAATGTTCATCTAAAAATGATATTTTTTGATCCAGTAATCGCTGGCTTTTGTATTATAAGGAGATAGCAGCAAGACAGACCACCCGAGGTGGTTAAAAATTAACCAAAAGTAATATTGGGCCGGTGAAATCTCTCGCTAAGGATTCCCTAGAGGCTAGAAGGGTGTCAAGTCCTATTGCACCGGCTAGGCGCCACTGTCCCAATCGCTGCTGAGACGAGCTCGTCAATAGACTGGTGGTGATCATGGGAAACATATCGATTGCGATCTAACCAGATTTCCCATGAGAGAGCAAAAGGATGAGGTATTTGACTCCTTTTCGCTTCGATCGATTGCTCTAACCTGGCAATGAAGTTGACCAGGGATCACAGAGATGATCAAGATTAGCTCCCGGAGGCCACTCCGTCGTAACAAGCCCGGCACAGCCACACACACATACACACATAGAACTATAGAAGCACGTTCCCAGATGGCTTTAGAGACGAGGCAGTTGACGAAGAGATGTTCAACCGTTCCCAGCACATTGGGTAGTAATAACTAATAACAATTCGACCACTGGCGTAGCATTAACCGGTCCGCGGTCCAAATTCGGCATTGGCACATAAGATTTTATCACGCCAGAGCCCATGCTTTCCAGATCGTCGGACTGAAGTGGGTCAAAGTTGACCCCACGAATTGCATCTTGTAAGCGGAGCTGGTAGTGGTAGTGCCTTTGGATGGCAAATACCATTGTCAGAGAAATACATGTTGCTTGCCAAACGAGGGAACTTCAAACCACGCAACTGCAAAGGAGGCGATTTTGATGAATGTTCGTACACGTGCCACAATTTGCATAGGAAATCGCTATTCGGCATGCACGCCGACGGCGTCGCGGCGCCGCGGCGCCCACCATAGCACTCGATCTGTTAGGTGACCGGTGACCCAGCGGTGGGTGAGACAACGTAGGAGCCGAGTCAGACATACCCATTCGCAGGTATATGTACGTTAATAAATAATCATTCTGACATTGAATTTAGAGAAAATTGCATATTGCACCAGGTTTAGTGTTAAATGTGTCACTTTATACCACCCTTAAGCAAACTTGTCACTTTACACCAGGTTTGGTCTAATAATTTTGCACATAACACCAGGTTTTGGACTTCCGACGGGACCAAGCAGCTCAAACTGGTGCAGGCCCACCAGTCAGGACGCCACGCGGGCTAGCCACGCGGGCAAGGCACCCACATCAGCTTTGAGTATACAGAGCCCCATGTGCGTTGAGAGAGGAGCGACCTCTCCTTTTGCTCGACCACGCCCCTGCCCCTGTGTTGCTTCTCCCGCGTCGCCCCAGAAGCCGTTCCCGCGCCAGGCCGACTTCCAGCGCCGAGCGCGACGCCCACCTCCTCTCCCCACCGCCCAGCTCCCTTGCTCCTCCGCACCGCCTTCCCCGTCAGCCCCACCCCGAGCATCACGCAGCCGAGCGCCACGCCGCCATCCGCCTCACTGCCGAGCTCCACCGAATGCTCCTCCTCCCGGTCCCGGCCCCCGGTGGAACCCCTCGTCTCCACCTCGTCTGGCCCGAGGTCCTCCAGATCTGCCAAGGAAGGGAGGAGCGGCCCGGCCAGGGGAAGGAGCAGCGCCGGATGGCAGAGGAAGGGGAGAAGCGGAGTGGCTCGGCCAGGGGAAGGAGTGGCGGCGACCCGGTCGTGGAGGGGGAGGAGCGGTGGCGGCCCGGCCATGGAGAGGAGCAGCGGCGGCGGCAGCGTAAGCATGGCAGCGGCGGCGGCGCGACGAACGAAGCGGCGAGGGCGGGAAGCAGAGGAACCTACCTGTGAAGCCTCTCCCTTGCCGCCCATACTCTTATTCTCTTTGGGTAGGGATTTTGTGCCTCAAAATTGGTCCTGATTTGGGTGGGAATTGGGTTGAAAATGTCAGGAATTGCATGAAATTGGTCGATTTGGGGATTATGGTAAACGATTCGTGGGCTGCCCCTATGATGTAAGATAATTAGTATGTTGTGTATCTATTTTGCAATTTTGTGCTCAACTTGATGGGTTGCAATTTTGTACAGGGGGACGAGGCATGTTGCTTTGTGCAGTGGATTTATCCAGAGTGGGGAGGGAGGGCACGGAGCACTATCTGCAAGTCGTGGCATATTGGGAGAAGCACTAGAGCGATTTCCATGGCAGCATGGACAGGGAGGCAGAAGAAAGGATGCTGAATGAGAAGATAGCCTGACGTGAGACTATAGCTCAGATTCAGAGGGATTCAGTGCGGGGAAGGGACACGGTGATTGGAACATTTGTTATGCTTCTTGTAATGTTTTCAGTTGTGTTTCTCGTTGTGGTAGGCCGGCTGTAAATGCTGATTAGGGAGTAGGCACAGACTTTGGATGTATTTTGGTAGAAGTGTTGATTAGGGAGTACGCAGTTTCCAGTTTGGTGTATCTTCTTAGCCAGCTTGTATGCAAGTATGCAACATTTTGGCATGTATGTGAACCTGGATTCTATCTCCTGTATTTTGTTGCAATGTAATGCAATCTGACATGTGAACCTGGTCATGTATGTTCAATTTAATGACAATCTCAAATGTGAGACATAAGTATAATAGGCTAACCACACATGCTGCCTATTCCATTTCCAGTTGCAGAAATTAAACAAGTCACAAGTGTTCAACATACATCACTGCTCCATAATATAAGTAGAAGTTAAATTAAACTTGATGCTACCACTGTCCAAACACTACACCTGAGGTTACCACTGTCCAACTTTGAGTAAACCTGACACTATCTGACGAGGGAAGCCCAACCGGGTAGGCCCAATGACTCGAGTCGGCCCAGCAAGCCTGGCAAGGCCCACTCGGATGCAGGCCCAACAACTTCGCAAAGGCCTATTCGGACGAAGGCCCAAGAACAGCCTGCCATGGTACAACGTCTGGGTGCCATTAAGACAGGCGTTACAACTCATCAAGGCATACGTTTCAGCCGGCATGAAGACTGGTGTTACTCGGACGGTTACCAAATATAAATGTCAGTTAATTAGGACAGTAACTGTAGTTCAGCCGAGTGACCGAGTCGGCTGATGCGCAGGCCTATATAAGGCCGAGCCCTCCATGCAGAAGGGGGCTAGACTCGAGACCTTACATTCACTCATTCCTATTGTACTCCCTTTTCACGCAAGAACACCAAATACATTCAGCAGGAGTAGGGTATTATCTCCATATTTGGAGAGCCTGAACCTGGGTAAAAGTTCTTGTGTGCACCGCCTAGATCTTCCATACACGCATCCCCGACAATCCTATAACAAATGGATATTGCCGCGAACACCCCGCGACAGTTGGCGCGCCAGGTAGGGGAGGCGTGTTTTGGAGCTACGATCCAGGCGGGATCTTCTCCAGCGACCGGCGACAAGCTCATCATCGGCAACATGTCGCCTGTCGCGCATCCTGAAGGTTCGGAGTTCATCTTCGGCGGCCTTCACTTCTTGGCCGACGCTTTCGGCCAATTACATCTCCAAGATCCGCGTCCGTGCCATACCATGGAGGTGGAGCCTGAGCTCCGGCTCGGATCTCCTCCAGTCCCCGGGCAAGGGCGAGGAATATTTCAGGTTCGTCGCCATGGTGGGCGCCGAATCTCTCCTCTCCATCCTGGGATCCGAATCCGAGGGGGACGAGAGTTCGCACAGCCATACCGCCTCCGCTGAGGTGTATGTGGTTGGGGATGGCGCCGCAGAGGATGCGGGAACGTCTGCAGCAGCGGCAGCCAGGGCAGCCCATGAGCACCTGCATACGCCCATCAATGGACAATCGGATGCCGAGAGGGCCTTGGAGGCTTCTCGGCAAGCCCTCCTTGCAGAACGAGCACGCCTCGATCAAGAGCGGGCGGCACTCGAACAGCAAGATCGACAACCGAATGACCCACACGGTTCGCGCAGCCGCGCGAACCGGCGAACTTCTTCGGCCGCCCGGAAGAGTCGGGCAACTCGGGCCCCACTTTTCGGACGGCAACAGGACGGTGTCCTTGTCTATCAAACACCGGCCCAGAACCTTTTCGCGGCCACCGCGCTGGCCGACTCATTGCCACCTCCAGCAGACGGCCCCGCGGCGGAAATCCACCGCCGAGTCATCACTCTGATGAAGACGGCGGTGGAGCAACAAAACGAAGCCGGGTCGGTTAGCAACCGGCTGGCTTCCCAAGAGACTCGGAGTCGGCCCTCAGGAGCTCCGAGTCGCCCCGTCACGGTCGAATCGTCTCAACCGAGTCGATCCACGAACCGGCCTGACGCTCGCCTGGAGATTAACCGGCTCCAGGCTGAGCGGCGGCGAGCCGGCTCTCTTCGAGCGAACGATGCCCGCGATGCCCGCGATGACATCGAGGGACGGCGGGCAGCCCGGGTGCGGGCTGAGCGACGCGCCGGCGAAGTCAACCAGCCGGGCAGCTCTGCCTCCACCGGTCCGCTTTGCTTCAGCAGGCGGATTCGAGGCGAGCCTTTCCCGGATCGGTTCCGAATTGCCAGTGGCATCGACAAGTATGATGGCACAGCCAAGCCGGAAACTTGGCTTGCCGACTACTTAGTCGCATGCAACATAGGAGGAGGCAACGAGCGTGTCGCCCTCCGAAGCCTACCCCTGATGCTGGAAGGGTCGGCTCGGGCATGGCTTAACAGCCTGCCCGAAGATAGCATCTATGATTGGAGGGACCTCCAAGAGGCCTTCATCAAAAACTTTGAGGGCACGTACAAGCGCCCTGGGAACGCCCAAGACCTGTGGCTCTGCGTCCAGGAAAAGGGCGAGTCGGTCCGCGATTACATCCAACGCTGGACCCGACTGCGCAACTCGATTGAGGATGTCACCGAGATGCAGGCCATCCAGGCCTTTTCTCAGGGAGTGAAATACGAACTCCTCAAACACAAGTTGGCCCGGTCAAACATCCAGACCATGGGTCGGCTCATGGAAGTCGCCAGCAAATACGCGACGGGTGAAGAAGCGATGCGGTACGAGGACAAAGGCAAAGCCAAAGCCGAGTCCTCAAGTCGCAAAGTCCCCACCGATTCAGGTCGGAAGCGGGAAGACAACCGCCCCCCGAAGCGGAAGGCAGGCGGCGGGTGACGGAGTTAGCGGAGCCGACCTGGTTGCGGCCGCAGAGCGTGGCCCCCAGCGTGGCGACGCTGGCCAAAAACAGGAGCGCCCTTGGCAACAGCGCAAGGCGTCAAAGCTAACCTTCGAGGAAATCCTCGACGGGCCTTGTTCGTTCCATAGCACCGCCAAATATAAGGCGGGGCACTCGACTCGGGACTGTAGCTTCCTGCAGCGTTTGCGGGAGGAAAAACAACCCGAGCCGGAGGCCGATGGCGAAGGAGGCTCCGCTGCAGGAGCCGGCGCCGCACAGTATCCCCCTCAAAGGGGGGTACTCATGATTTTTCAAGGGTCCGACTCCAAAAGGGGTCGGAAGCTGCGTTGTCGCGAGGTCAACGCGACGATGCCAGCAGTCCCACAATGGCTGGACTGGTCCGAGGTTCCAGTCGGCTTCAGCCGACTCGATCACCCCGACCGAATCCCCCACCCGGGCAAGCACCCTTTGGTGGTGGATCCTCAGGTCGGAGGATTCAAGCTCCGCAAAGTCCTGATGGACGGGGGCTCCAGCATAAACATCATCTTCGTCGATACCCTGAAGAGGATGCAGGTGTCGGAGACCCAACTTCGCCCCAGTAACATTTCTTTCCATGGAATAGTTCCTGGGAAGTGCGCCAGGCCTCTGGGTCAAATCTCCCTGGAAGTTGTGTTCGGTGAGCCGAACAACTTCCGGGTCGAGACATTGGCCTTCGAGGTAGTCGGATTTAAGAGCGCATACCATGCGATCTTTGGCCGGCCGGCCTATGCCAAATTTATGGCAAGGCCGTGTTATACCTACCTAAAGCTGAAGATGCCGGGTCCAAAAGGCGTCATCACCATCACTGGCGACTTCGAACGCTCCAACGAGTGTGATATCGCCAGTGCAGACATTGCCGAGTCGCTGATCGCGGCTCAAGAGCTGGAAGATATCCAAGCTTCTGCCAACTCGGATCAGCCTCCACCAAGCAAGAAGGCGGCAACCGAGTCCACTTTCCAGTCGGCCAAGGACACAAAGCGTGTCCAGGTCCATCCCGAGGACTCATCCAAGACGGTCCAAATCGGAACCGACCTCGAGGCCAAATAGGAAGGCGCGCTCGTCGACTTCCTTCGTGAGAATTGGAACATCTTCGCATGGAAGCCCTCTGACATGCCGGGTGTTCCAAGGAAGTTCGCCGAGCACTCCCTCAACGTCGCCAAGGACGCAAAGCCGGTGAAGCAGTCTCTTCGTCGCTTCGCTGAAGACCGGCGAAAAGCAATCGGAGAAGAAATCACCCGACTGCTTGCAGCCGGGTTCATCAAAGAAGTTTTTCACCCGGACTGGTTGGCAAACCCGGTCCTGGTTCTTAAGAAAAACAAAACTTGGCGCATGTGTGTGGACTACACGTCCTTAAATAAAGCATGCCCCAAGGACCCGTTCGCCTTACCCCGAGTGGATCAGGTTGTTGATTCCACAGCCGGGTGCGAACGTTTATGTTTTCTGGATGCCTATTCAGGCTACCACCAGATCAAGATGAAAGAGTCGGATCAAATAAAAACTTCTTTCATCACCCCGTTTGGGGCTTTTTGTTACATCACTATGCCTTTTGGTTTAAAAAATGCTGGCGCAACATATCAACGTTGTATGCAAAAGTGTTTGCACGACCAAATAGGCAGAAATGTCCAGGCTTACGTCGACGACATTGTAATAAAGACAAAGAAAACCTCAGATCTCCTGACCGACTTGGCTGAAACCTTCGCCAATCTCAGGAGGTATGACATGAGGCTTAATCCGGAGAAGTGCGTCTTCGGAGTTCCGGCTGGCAAGCTACTCGGCTTCATCGTTTCCGAGCGAGGGATCGAAGCGAACCCGGAGAAGCTTGATGCCATCATCAAGATGGGCAAACCAAAGGACTTGAAGGCCATTCAACGCTTAACCGGGTGCCTCGCAGCCTTAAGTCGGTTCATAGCCCGACTCGGTGAGAAGGCCTTGCCTTTTTACCGACTTCTTAAGAAATCCGACTCCTTCGAATGGACGAGTGAGGCTCAACAAGCCTTCGAAGATCTCAAGCGTCTTCTGTCGACACCTCCGGTTCTCGCTGCACCCATGGAGGGAGAACCCATGCTGCTTTACATCGCAGCCACCAATCAAGTGGTCAGCGTTGTCTTAGTAGTGGAGCGCGCAGAAGAAGGCCGAGTTCAGAAGGTACAGCGACCCGTCTATTACATCAGCGAAGTACTTTCCGAGTCAAAGCAACGCTACCCGCACTACCAGAAGCTAGTGTATGGCGTGTTTCTGGCAACTCGGAAGCTGGTGCATTACTTTCAAGCTCACTCGGTCACCGTGGTCAGTCACGCCCCTTTGTCTGATATCATCAACAATCGGGATGCCACGGGCCGAGTCGCTAAGTGGGCGATAGAACTCATGCCGCACGACATCAGCTACGAGCCCCGCAAGGCCATCAAGTCGCAAGCTCTGGCAGATTTCATCGTTGAGTGGACTGAGAGCCAGTCCCTCCCGACTCAGCTGCACCTTGAGCACTGGATCATGTACTTTGACGGATCGAAGATGCTTGCGGGCACGGGGGCTGGAGTCGTGTTAATTTCTCCCAAAGGCGACAAGTTGAATTACGTGTTACAGATTCACTTCGCTGCCTCCAACAACGTCGCAGAATACGAGGCGTTACTGCACGGCTTTACGCATTGCAGTTTCACTCGGCATTCGCCGACTTCTTTGTCGCGGCGACTCGGATCTTGTGGTGCAACAAGTAATGAAGACTTGGGACACCAAAGATCCAACCATGGCAGCATACTGCGCAGCCGTTCGCCGGCTGGAAGAACGCTTTGACGGCCTCGAGCTTCACCATGTTCGCCGGGCAGATAACGAAGCAGCCGACTCCCTTGCTAGAATTGGTTCTGCTCGAGAAAAAGTGCCGCCGGGTGTTTTCCTCCAGCAGCTCTTCCAACCATCCGTCAAGATGGAGTCAGCTGCCGAGTCATCTGAGGCCGGGTCGTCGCATCCAGAACCGGTTCAACTGACTCAAGGAGAAGTCTTAGCGGTCATTCCTTCCTGGACCCAGCCATTCCTCGCGTACCTCTTGCATAAAGAGCTACCGGAGGATCCGACTGAGGCACGTCGCATCGTGTGCCGGGCTCGGTCATACACCATTATCAACGGCGAACTTTACAAGCGCAGCACCACTGGAGTTTTCCAGCGCTGCATTTCGCCAGAAGAAGGACGAACCTTGCTCGAGGAAATCCACTCGGGACTCTGCGGTCATCATGCTTCGACCAGGTCCTTGGTCGCCAAAGCCTTCCGACACGGGTTTTTCTGGCTCAGTGCTCATACTGATGCCGAGGAACTCGTCCGAACTTGTGAAGGGTGCCAGAGATATGCCCGGCAAATTCACATGCCGGCTACTGCGCTCAAGACCATTCCGATCACATGGCCTTTTGCTGTGTGGGGACTCGACATGGTGGGCCCGCTCAAAACGGCTCGGGGAGGTTTCACTCATCTCCTCGTGGCCGTGGACAAGTTCACTAAGTGGATTGAAGCAAAGCCAATCATGAAGCTTGACGGACCGACTGCTGTCAACTTCATGAAAGGAGTCATCTTCCGATTCGGGATTCCGCACAACATCATCACTGACAATGGCAAAAACTTCACCGCTGAAGTATTTCGCCGCTTCTGTCGGGATCACGGAATCCGGATTGATTATGCCTCCGTGGCTCATCCCCAGTCTAATGGCCAAGTAGAGCGGTCCAATGCTCTAATTCTCCAAGGCATCAAGCCTCGGTTGCTAGTCCCATTAAGGCGGGCAGCCGGCTCTTGGGTTGACGAGCTTCCATCTGTCCTTTGGAGCTTAAGGACGACTCCGAACCGGTCGACTGGCTACACGCCGTTCTTCATGGTGTATGGAGCTGAAGCCGTTTTACCGAGTGACATCCTTCATGACTCCCCGCGAGTCGCAGCATACGTGGAGCAGGATGCCGAATTGGCACGACAAGACGACTTGGATCTCTTGGAAGAAGCGCGGGAGCTCGCCCTCTCGCGCTCGGCCATCTATCAGCAGAATCTGCGCCGATATCACAGTCGGCAAGTCCGGGGCCGCGCCTTCAACAAAGGAGATCTGGTCCTCCGACTCATTCAAGACAAGGCTGGCATGCACAAGTTGTCTCCGCCTTGGGAGGGGCCATTCATCGTCAACCAGGTGCTTCACAACGGCGCGTACCGACTGGAGGACCCGGCAACCGGCGCAGTCACAGAACGGACGTGGAACATTGCACAGCTGCGTCCCTTCTACACTTAAACTTTGTACTTCAAAATAGTCCATTGTTTCATTATGAATAAAAACTTGTTTCCTTCGAGCGGCACTCGGGAGCATTTTTCATTTTCCGACTACGCTACCTATGGGCAATTCCCGGGGGCTAAGTCAAATAAAACCGAGTGGCTTCCTTTCGGGCAACACCCGGAAGCCACCCACTGGGTGATCTCTCACTCGGCGCAAGTTATTTCGAGTTTCCTAGCTTTGTTTCTACACGAGCGTCTAAGTAAACGTGTACGGTACCTAAGGCCCACTCTTCGTCCCCAACTACAGTCGCAACCCGGCTGTCCGGTTGGCAAGAGCAAAAGCTAAAGGTCGGCCTGCACGCGAAAGGATCCGACTCGGCGTGAAAAACAAATGTGGACGACTCAAGTAACTTGCGCAAACCAATAAAATGGACCAAAAAGCATCGTCATTCATTGCAAAAGTTTTTACAATTTCTTACTCGGCATACCGAGAGATATTACATTATGATTTTTTATTCCTCTGGAGTGGCTTCAACGCGCTCCTCCAGGTCGGTGAAGCTAGCAATCCGGCTGGCGGCGGCACGGACTCGGGGAAGAAGCTCCATGGGGTCGACCGACTGCCCTGCCTCGTTGATGGGGGCACCAGCGGAGATGCTGTCAACATCCGCGTCCGGGTGATGGGCCAGCACCATGGCCAGTGCCATACCAGCTCCTGAGCGGGCGGCCGACTCCTTCCATTCTTCAACTTCCGCCGGGCCCAGTGAGAGCTTGTCGGCGAGGGCGAAGACGCTGGAACTCGGCTCCTCTCCAGGCCAGAGCTTGACACAAAGGCTTTGAGCAGCCGACTTGAAGTTGTCCACCAAGCTCTTGACTTGGAGGAGCCGGTCTTGCACTGTCACGACGCACTCGGCCATCATCTCCGGAGTCCAGAGTGCGTCGAGTACCGACATGGCCGGGTCGGAGAGTGCGCGGAGTCGGAGCGCCGCTTGCCGGGCTCGCTCCTCCGATTCTGGGCAAACCTCTGAGAACAAATTATTGCTAAGGAAATGGACAAGGAATCATACAAAAGGAAAGAAGCAAAAGACTCGGGGGCTTACCGAGTAAAGTTTCATTGGCTTTTTTAAGTTCGCCAATGAGATCCCTCTCACGCCTTTCCCAGTCGGCGATGGTTGCCTCGTGTCGCTTCTGCGACTCGTCCATCAGCCGGGAAAAGTCGTCGATGGAGGCTTGCAGCTTTTTGTTCGCCGACTGCGACTGTTCGTACTGTTTCACCAGCTTGTCGTAATCCGACTTAAGCTTGTTGGCAGCGCGCACCTTGTCCTCATACTCGGCTGCTTTGGCGTCGAGTCGTTGAGCGACTGTTGCAGCCGGGATCCTCGAGTTCACCTCTTTCTTGAGTTGAGCATTTTCAGCTTCGAGGTCTGCCGACTCAGCAAAGTCAATGGCACAGAAAATTTCAAGGAGAAAAGGTTGAAGACTCGGTCACTTACTCTTGAGGGCGGCAAGCTTCTCCTCGAGCTGCCGGTTCTTCGCCTTCTCCTCCTCCAATGCCTTCTCCAACGAGGCATTTCTTTCCATAAGGACTGGGTTGTTTCCGCCCAGTCGGATTGCAGCCTGGTGAAGGAAAAGTTAGTACCCGAATTTATAAGTCTCAAGCCGACTCAGTCAGTCGGCTAGAGACTCGGGGGCTACACCCACTGGGTGCACAGAACGTGCTCCCAGTGTTGGAAAATAAAAAAAAACGTGAAGGTAACTCACCCCGACGGAGGTCTCCAGAACCTCGGCCGAGTCCGCCAAGGACTTAGCCGCGTCGGCGAAGTCCCGGAGCTTGGAGCTGAGGGCGGCGACGCGGTTCGTGGCCTCCTCAGCGGTGGTCAAGTCCCCCGTGCTGCAACTCGGCAGCAGCAGCGCGGGGATGAGATCTCCTGAGGGCGCTGGCGCCAGCTCTTGCGTCGTGGGAGTCGAAGCCGGAGGCTGATGTGACTCGGTCACCGGAGGTAACCCGGTGACAGGTTCGCTTCCGGCCTCACCTGCCGACTCACAAGAGTCGGCCCCGGTTGCAGTTGCCGGCTCAGTTGACTCCTCGTTGGTGGGAGCGGGTTGGCGTTGAGGATCCTCAACCGAAGCTTCGGCAGACCTCGCGTGCACGTCCGGCTCCTGGACCCCCTCCCCAGCTGTGGAAGAACCCGGCTGCAGCGCTGCAGCCAGAGCCACGGTTGCAGCCGGCAGTGTGGCGGACCCGGCAGCCGTAGCCGACTCCGTTTCCATGGCGGAAACGGTTGATGCCAGTGCGCTGGGGTCGGTCGCAGCTGGAAGTGTGGTGACAGTCGGCGCCGGGGGGTTAGACTCGACTGCAGCCGGAGCCGGTGCTGGAGCCGACGCTGGTGGCGGCTCTAGAGTCGGAACCGTCGGCGTACCGGATGAGGCATCTCCTTTATCGGAGAACTTCTTCTGGACTCTGCAGAACAAAAGAGAAACTGGCTTCAATATCTTGAAAACCTACAGCGACTAGGGCATGAGGCAAGACTCGTACCTGGTTGTGGTGGGGATGGTTTTCTTCTTCGGATTGGCGGCAGGTTTTGGAACCTGCGCCACTCGGCTGGAAGGCGCGACTCGGGCAGAAGCTGGAGTCGGCGCCCCCCGACTGGAAGCTGTGGCTTGCGCAGGAGCCGGAGCCTGCGTGTTGGGACCGGTAGCGGCAACCCGGATCCGCTTGGCAGCCGGTTCCGTTCGAACCGGCTCCGTTCCAGTTTCCGGGACTTGAGATCCGGATGCGCCATCGTCGCGGCCCCGCTTGGCGAGTTCATACGACCCTCCAGACTCGGAATCCGAGTCCGAGTCGTTTTGGTTGCCGGCCTCGGGGGCTTCCTCCTCGACTTCGGCATTCTCCAGCGCTGCCGGAGCCGAGTCTTGCTCAGGGAGAGGCGGCATGGAGTTGAAGTTCAGATAATTCTGCAATGTCGAAGAATTCGGCGTTAGAAGAAGCAAGCAAGTTAAAAAGACCAAGAGCCTAACTCGGATTATAAGTTACTTACATCCGGGGCCGGGTTGGCACGCGAATAAGGACGAACTTGGGGCGACCGAGTGAGCCCTGTTCTTTCTTTCGTCAAGGTCTTCAAAATCTCCAGGAAGTCGTCATCCGAAAGATCTTCGGAAGAAACCCTTGTCGAGTCATGGTGGCCCGAGTACTCCCACATCGGGTGCGCCCGGGCTTGGAGGGGCTGGATGCGCCGAACCAGCCAGGTGGCGATGATGTCCGGGCCTGTGAGACCCTGCTTCTGGAGTCTCGCGATCTTCTTCGTGAGCCGGTCGACTTCAGGCATCTCCTCGTTGGACGGCTTGGTGCTCCAGCGCTTCACCCAGACAGGAGGGTCTTCAGTGTATGGGGGTAGACCATCATGGCCAGTCGGCGTGCGTTCGTCCGGGCAGTAGAACCACCCGTCCTGCCATTTCCGGATGGTGTCCGGAAATTGCATCTTGAAGTACCCGGTGCCGGGTTTGACTTGAATGCTAACTCCCCCGCAAACTGCCAGTCGGCCGCCGGCCTTGATGGGCTGCGCCTTGACAGTGAAGATCTTCTTCCAAAGTCCCCAGTGCGGCTGAGTTCCCAAGTAGCATTCGCACAGCGTGATGAAACACGCGATGTGCAGAATGCCATTGGGGCTCAAGTGGTGAAGCTGCAGGCCGTAGAAGAATAGCAAACCGCGCAAGAAGTCGTGCGGCGGCAGCTTAAGTCCCCGTTCCATGAATGGAACGAGCATCACCCGCTCGTGCTCATGTGGAGCGGGCTTCTTCTCCTTGTACGGCGCCCGCCAGTTGCAGATAGTCCGCGGCGGCAGCATGCCCTTGCGGGCGAACTCGATCAAGAGCTCGTCGATGATGACCGAGGGGATCCAATCCCCTTTATTCCATGCGTCGGCGGCGGAGGAGGAAGCGGAGACGGCGGCCTTCTTGCCCTTGCTGGCGGCGCGAGACATGGTCGCCGGCTGATGGGTGACGGCGGCAAGCGAGTTTCTTCTCGAGTGCGCGGTGGCGGAGTTTTGGAGGCTAGAGCTTGGGGCGTGAGGAAGACGAAGGCAAAAGCAGATGAGATTATCGGCGCCCCCGCGGTCCCCTTTTATAGACAAAGGAGTCCAACCGCCGGCGGTCGTGCGTCTGACGTGGCGGGAAACTACCGAGGCAACCGCCGTCCCGCGCGCGCGAACCCGCGGGATTCGGGCGCCTTTTTCGCCACGACGCGGAGTTCCCGGCGACGTGACCGGCTAACATTACGTCAGCCCTCGTCTCGCGCGCGTCGTTTGCGTGATTCGAGTGCAGACATGATGGGCCGTCGCCTCGGACGGCGCGCGAAATCAGAGCAGCAGCGCATGTCGCGGGCACGCTTCGCGCGTGACTCGAGGCGAAATCATGGCGCTGCGAACACTCTGCCCAACCGGCTGCGCGCATTAAATGCTGATGCGACGTCTCGGACAAAACAATGCTGTGGCACCAGTCGGCTTAAAACCGAGTCCGACTCAATCAGAGTCGGGTGTGCTCGGGTGACGACTCAACAGTCGGCATAGCCCCCTGGGACACGTCACAGATCATTCGACTTCATCAAGTAATTCCGAGGCGCACAAGCCGCCAAACTCGGAAGCAGATTAGCTCTGCAAAAAGGGTGCTGATGACCGACCCAACAGGGTTTCCAGGTCACTCGGCAACACCCAAGCTAAGGACGAATCCGGCATCCACAGCGGAATAACAGGATCCTTGAATCTGAGCCGAATGCCACAGCGGCGCAAAATGGCTCACTAATTCAGGGATCAATGTCGGAGTTTGAGGACTCGGTTCCGAAGTTGAAAATCGAGGGCGTCCCCCCTGCGGGCACAAGATGGTAACCGTTCATTCGGATAAGCCAGACGTTACTTCGGATTCACTCGGAATTCATGATACGCCTCCCGGAAGGCCACAAGCCGATTTCCTCAGTCGGAAAATGCGGGTATCATTGAGTTCTTAATACTTAGCACATATTTAACCTACTTTTCAGGTATTGCAGGAGTCCATCAAGGTCTCTCCACTCGCAACTCGGGCACAAACGACTAGCTCGCCACTCGGCATCCGTGTCAAGACCTCGAAGTACTCGGGGGCTACTGACGAGGGAAGCCCAACCGGGTAGGCCCAATGACTCGAGTCGGCCCAGCAAGCCTGGCAAGGCCCACTCGGATGCAGGCCCAACAACTTCGCAAAGGCCTATTCGGACGAAGGCCCAAGAACAGCCTGCCATGGTACAACGTCTGGGTGCCATTAAGACAGGCGTTACAACTCATCAAGGCATACGTTTCAGCCGGCATGAAGACTGGTGTTACTCGGACGGTTACCAAATATAAATGTCAGTTAATTAGGACAGTAACTGTAGTTCAGCCGAGTGACCGAGTCGGCTGATGCGCAGGCCTATATAAGGCCGAGCCCTCCATGCAGAAGGGGGGCTAGACTCGAGACCTTACATTCACTCATTCCTATTGTACTCCCTTTTCACGCAAGAACACCAAATACATTCAGCAGGAGTAGGGTATTATCTCCATATTTGGAGAGCCTGAACCTGGGTAAAAGTTCTTGTGTGCACCGCCTAGATCTTCCATACACGCATCCCCGACAATCCTATAACAAATGGATATTGCCGCGAACACCCCGCGACACTATCTATGTCCAGCTTTGAGTAAACCTGACACTATCTATGTCCAAAACACCCAAAAAATCGCATATGACACTTGCATTTGTGTGCTCCTGTGCAACCCAAAATACAACTTGGCCAAAAAAAACTTTGTCCTTTTCCATTCTTCACATCCCCAACCAGTACGCAAGCCCTCCCCTTGCCCTCCCACCACTTGAGCTAGCTGGTGGCTCCTGCGCACCAATGCCACCACTAGAAGCACCTGCTGCATGTGCATCCCCATTTTCTTGGCTGTTTAGCTGCTCCTGTGAACCAGGGGGTGCCTCTTGTGCAACAGCCCCCCTCCCCCTGCCCTTCGCACCACTCTACATTTCAGCACAAAAATGAGTTAGCACATATCTAACAAATTTTAAATGGGCTACCAGAATTATAATTTACCTGCAAAGTATCCAGTCTCAACTGAAGATCAGGTTTCAGTTTAATTCCACATGTTCTGAAAGTGTGCTTGTGACACCCACAATTGGAGCATGTAACTGTAGTCATTCTAGGCCTACCTGTGACCTTTGGCCCTTCATCTACACCTTTTCTCCTCTTTGTCTTTGGTCTTCCAGCTTGCTTTCTAAATTTTGGTGGATCAATATCCGGTGTGTTTGTCCTTGTCCATCCATGCTCCCCTACTAGAGGGAACACTATGTGAGCATAGGTCCTAATATATGAAGCCTTCTTGAAGTACTCATGTACATAGTTCTCTGGTAATTCCTTCTTCTCATACAAAGCACTGCATGCATGTTTGCATGGAATGCCAGTCAACTGCCATCTATTGCACTCACATGTACTTGCCTCAAGATTGACTCCATAGGACCTGTCAGAGCAGTGCACTTCAAAAAGATGGAATCCAGACCTGTAAGCATGGCAATATCTTGAATCTCTCTTCTCAAGCTCAAGTCGACCTGCAACAACCGGTGTTATCTCCCATTTGGCTTTTGACACACCTTCTCTCTTGCCTGCACACCTTGTCATTACTGATCTCCTTATGAACTCACACATAGTCACAATTGGCTTGTCCCTAGCCTCTAAGACCCACTTGTTGAACACCTCAGATAGATTGTTCACTACTAAGTCTGTCTTTGCCTTGCTTGAGAAAGCATGCCGACTGAAGTGTTGTTTTCCTATATCATTAAGCCACTTCCATGCCCGTTCATTGAACTCCTTCAATGCCTGCATTGCCATGTTATAATCCCATTCAGTTGTTGCGTAGCATGCATCATCTACATATTTCTTGTATTTCTCCCCTCTAAACCCTTTGAGTGCCATGTTTAAAAGAAGATGTCTTTTGCAAAACCTGTGTTCACAGTTTGGGAACACAGCTGCCACTGCATTCAAGAGCCCCTACACAACAAAATTGAGTCCAATTTAAAGCAGTGAACATACAATCTAAGATAACTGCAAATGCAAACAACCTGTTGGCCCTTACCTTTTGTCTGTCAGACATTATGGTCCAACCACCATGCTGGTCACCACTTCCTACTGCAGACCTAAGTGTCTCAAGGAACCAGGTCCAGCTGACTGTGTCTTCTGCCCCACAACAGCAAAGGCAAGTGGAAACATATTGTTATTTCCATCTCTAGCAGAAGCTGCCAATATCTGAGCCCCATTGGATAACTTGACAAAGCAACCATCTATGCCTGCACACAAACAAACTAATTTCAGTTCCATTTTAATTTTGAATAGACACACATGTATGCCTGCACACAAACAAAGAAATTACAAAATGCTGCCAATATACTTACTTATGAAAGGTCTGCATCCATCCATGAAACCTTTACGCTGAGCATTCAGGCAAATAAACAATCCATTGAAGAGTGGGGGCAGACCTTGATCAAATCTATCATCAGTTGTGACAACTGCAAATGATCCAGGATCCTTGTCATTGATGGTTTGTAGGTAGTCTCTCACTCTACTATACTGGTGTTCATGGTTGCCTAGTACTTTCTCCCCAGCCTTCCTCTTGGCTCTATAAGCCATTGATTTGGATATATCTGAACCAAGGTCTCTCAAACATTGGTCCACAAAAGGCTTGATTTTCCAATCTGGATCACTCCTAAAGTTCTCCTCATACTGTTGGCTCAACCATGTGCTATTGATTCTACTAGAACCCCTGGTGGCAGGACAATTGTGAAGAGTGAACTCCCTCAACATGATTGTCTTCTCTGAGCCAACCTGAGAGGCAAGCATGTGGAAAGGACACTCTGGACACTCAACCCCTTCTTGCTTGCACTTCACCTTAATCCTATCACTATTGTTCTTCTTGTAAGCATAATCTCTGCCCTGCATAATATGCCACGTCTGCATTGCTTTCCTAAACTGGGCTGCATCTGAGAAGCACATGCCTGTCACAAGCTGGGATGTATCCATCATGTTCTTCTCATCAAAGTATACCCTCCTCACATTAACTGCCCTTGATCTTCTTTTCTTGCCTGGGGGTGGAAGATTCTCTGGATCAGTATCTTCCTCAACTGCACTCCTACCACCGCCATCACTAGGTGGATCAGACAGCTCTTCATCTCCAACCAAATCAAGGGTGCGATCAAAGGTGTTCATGGCCTTGACCTTTGCCTTCCTCACTACCTTCTTTCTACACTTTTGCTTGCCTTTGCCTTTACCTCCATTCCCTAATTCCTCCATTTGTGCAGCTTCTTCCTCCACTGCTTGTTGCTTGATCAAACCCTCATAAATCTCTTCAACATCAGTGTCCCTCTCGTCATGATATCTTGGGTCTTTCCTCCTCCTTGTCATCACATTCAGTTCCTCGATAAAGTCAGCCTCCTCCTCATCAGAATGAACATCATCATCGCTTGGACCGCAACGGTGATCATCGGCTTCATCCTCCACAATCTCAACATCATTGAATGTAACATGTGTATCAAACATGTGCAGGTCAACCTTTTCGTGGCGCCATATTCCTTTACTATATCCCTCACATGTGTCTCTCCCTCAATCTTCGTTAAGGAACCTGCAGTGTAGGACTCGCACCCGGCATAAAACATGTCATCATTTAGCCCATAGCTTTCTTCCTGCATGATATCCATCATTTTGGCATGCGTCATCTCCTCTCTCGCTACTGTCTTAAACACCACATCTGCCTCCCCTTTGGGACCTCGATCATGCTTGAAAACACGCAGCGTCCATATCTCCTCGGCCATCCCTGTACACCATGGAAAAATGAAACCAAATCAAATCCCAGCCCTCTTGCAAAACATCAACAAAAGCAACCTAATCTCGCAAAACTTCAACAAAAGCAACCTAATTCAACAGTACACCCATGGAATCAACCATCTCTGCTTCCAATTTTAGAACCACACCAAAACCTAGCCACAAGATGGACCAACAAAATTCGAAATTGAGGAAGGGAATCCAGCAGTACTCACCTTGCAGCACCCCTGCCCTATCTCTTCAGCCTCCGGCCACCGCGGCAGTGCCCCGTTGAGCTTCCCTCCACGCGGAGGAGCATTCGGTGGAGCTCGGCAGTGAGGCGGATGGCGGCGTGGCGCTCGGCTGCGTGATGCTCGGGGTGGGGCTGACGGGGAAGGCGGTGCGGAGGAGCAAGGGAGCTGGGCGGTGGGGAGAGGAGGTAGGCGTCGCGCTCGGCGCTGGAAGTCGGCCTGGCGCGGGAACGGCTTCTGGGGCGACGCGGGAGAAGCAACACAGGGGCAGGGGCGTGGTCGAGCAAAAGGAGAGGTCGCTCCTCTCTCAACGCACATGGGGCTCTGTATACTCAAAGCTGATGTGGGTGCCTTGCCCACGTGGCTAGCCCGCGTGGCGTCCTGACTGGTGGGCCTGCACCAGTTTGAGCTGCTTGGTCCCGTCGGAAGTCCAAAACCTGGTGTTATGTGCAAAATTATTAGACCAAACCTGGTGTAAAATGACAAGTTTGCTTAAGGGTGGTGTAAAGTGACACATTTAACACTAAACCTGGTGCAATATGCAATTTTCTCTTGAATTTACAATGTAGGCAAAAATTAAACAACCAACGAGCACTGGTTGCTTTCAGCATTCGGACTAAAATGAAAGACAAGCAAAGCACCCATGAATTCCTTCTGATATTCCATCCTATTTACAAGCGCAAAATTCCAAGATTTAGATGGATCAAACCAACAAAGACATTGATAGTATCACACGATCGCACACACGGACGCGCGAGCAGCAGCCGCGTGGCAGCTCAGCCCAGGGCCGCCACCTCCCTGTGGCAGTGAGACCTCCGCCCCTCGGTGCCGCCGGCGCAGCTCTGGCTCCTCGGGTAGTACAGCGTGCCCACGCCGGGGCCGGCGCCGAACTCGCACGGCGCGTCCTCGTCGATCGGCGCCATGGACAGCGACAGCCCCGCCGTGCTCCTGCTCCTGACCACGGCCTGGACCTGCAGCCGCTGCTGCTCGGCGCGCCTCTGCGACGCCGCGCGGATGAGCTCGCGGACGTCCTCCTCACCCACCGTGCCGGCGCCGCCCCAGTCAGAGCCGCAGCTGTGGCTCCTCGGCAGCGTCGCGGGTACGAGCACCGGGTAGGCGCCGAACGCCGCGTCGGCCGGGACGTAGCGCGCGCACCCCGTGACGCTCCGCACGTAGAAGTCCCGCGCGCGGCCCAGCGCACGCGCCGGCGCCCTCCACAGCCACCTCAGCTTGCTCCCTGGGCTCATGCCGCCCAACAGATCAGTGTCCTCCAAAGAAACGCTCCCTAAGCTAACAGCAAAAGATCACAGACTGACACACGCTATAATGGCAGACAAACACTACTGGAGGATCAGGTGCTGAGTTTTTTGGTTTAGTAAAAGATGAATGGAGTTTCTAGCGTTCTGGTGGCCTTCTTGTATCGGTGGGAACCGGGCCCCAAGCGCGGGTTGGTGACGGGGACGACGTCGGCGCCAGTGAGAAGTGGGAAACTGCGCGCGGGTTGGGTAGGCCCGTGCTGCTGATGCGCGCCCAGCAGTACGGTGCCTTGTATTCCTGCGGCGACGTTGCCAACTCGGCGCTTCGGCCGGTGCATGGATTGGCGTCTCGTGTGTGGTGTTTTCTGGCTTTCTAGACGGAGCGAGTCAAAAACCAGCGTGCGATGTGGCGGCGTCAGCAGGTTTGGTGTCGTTCATTCTTCCGTGCTGTGAGCGAATGTGCCTTTTTGGGTATTTAAGAAGAAAAGCTTGTGCCTTTTCTGGTAGAGTTTGACATGACTAGTTGGAGGATTGGACTTACGAATTCTCACACAATACTAGATGATTTATATTCGTGCAAGTTTTTCTTGAACCCTTTGGCGTTAATTTTGTGGCCAAAGCCCTCGATCGGTGCTTTCAAAAAGCGTACTACGGGTATGTTTGAATTATGGCCAAAAGCTATCTTGTCAATTTTTTGGTCATGGCTAAAATTTTGGTTCTTCTTTAGATGGTTGTCAAATTTTTGGCATATGTCAATATTCCTTTGCTAACTATTTTATTTTTCTTGCCAATTTGGCTAAATTATGAAAAAGTAAAATCTTGATTAAAATTTTGGCTAATCAAATTTTTGGTAGGGTAAATCTGGGCTCAAACCAGGTGCCAGGGTAATGGACCATCAATACTGAGCACATTTGACGCAACTCTAAGTACATACTCAAACTTATTCAAAGGAACCATTTCTTACATTTCGCGTACTACAGATTTGAAAACCCTCATTTTAGTATGAAAAATATATTATATCTATTTATATACTAAAATACAATACAATATAAAAAAGATAGGATAAATTTTCTCGCAAAAATGTAAAACATCCGACCGTTAATCTAGCGGACCTTGTTATCACTAATGGATCACAACGATAAATCTTCATTACTGTACCTAAACAGATTACATCAGATAAAACTTCATAACTGTTACCTAAACATACCATAGCCGATAGATCATCATAGCTATATCTAAACAGATCACAACCAATAGATCATCATAACTTCGTAACTGTACTTAAACATACCACAACTGATAAGTTTTCATAACTGCACCTAAATGTCATCCGCCATTGATCTGACAGATCCTTATTACTGATAGATCACAACTGATAGACTGTCATAATTATACCTAAACATGATCTGATATTGATCTGGTGTATCTTAATTGCTAATAGCACAGAACCGATATATATTTATAATTTTGCACCTCATAAACAAGTTGCCTAAGCTTTAGTTCTACCTATGATCTAATATCAACAACCTGATATGATGATTAACTCCACATACCAATCTAATATCACGTACAAGTCCAAAAATTAAAGATATTAATGGCGTTTCCCACGTAATTACACTGGACACCGTGCTAGTTATTAAAATAATAGAAAATAAGACACTATGTTCGTTCACATAGGATAAAAGTTAAGATCATTTGATCAAGGTAGGTCCGGGTTATAACAGTTTAGATTAATTAGACATATGCTGGAATGCGCATTGAGGACAACTCTACATAGGTGTGTTGTATATGGATTACTACAAGGTACTAGGAGTCTAGGACTAGACATATCCTTTTAGAAAAACAAAAGCGTGTGCATAGAGATGTATCAGGGCAAGAAAGAGAGGATCTAGGATGACCAATAATAAAAAAGAAGAAGAGAAAATGTCAACTACAATCTAACAATACATGCATCTATCGATAAGAACCCAGCCAGATGCGGACTGCAGCACAGAAAGACATGCTCCGCTAGGCCCATTCTTCGCGATCGAATGCAATAGGAGAAACAATTGCCGTCGTGGACGACGACGACCTCCATGATCTCCTTTTTTTTTCTCTCTTGATGGATCTTGTTGCCACTGGGATCCACTTTCGCTGCGAGGATCTTGCTGCTCCTGCCGGGGTCTTGTAGCCAGCACCGTCACACATGAAGGGCCCAGATGGACGATGATAACATTTTCCTCTATGAGAAGATGACCACGTTTTTTTAGTCAAACAATTGACAGCGTGGTGCTGTCTATGGACGAGGAGATAGTTGGCAACATGCTCGGGACCATCTCCCGACCCATCACCTTCTACATTTAGGTGGCCATCCAGGTTCTATGTGCCATCGGGAACTCAGCAACAGATTCAAGGTATGATTGATTGATCGGGGAGTACTACTTGAATCCATCCTCTCGGATAGAAAAAATAAGATATTTAGTTGAAATCATAACATTTACGTGGTCCTCCGTTCATAAATAGCTGTTGTTTTAGACATCGACGTGGTCTCTAATATGCACTTTGACCATAAGTATGCACTTTGACCTTACATGTATATATTAGCAAAAATTATGAAAATTGTATTTACAAAATATTATTCATGACAAATCTAATGATACGACTTTTACCTTACCAACTCAATCGTTTTTAACCTATTAGTAGTCAAAATTAGAAAATTTAGATTGCATGTTATCTAAAATGTCACCTATTTATGAACGGAGGTAGTAGGTTTTAATCCACAATATTGATTTGTATCGAGAATTGTAAACCTTTCTAGGCGTATCGAAGAAAAACTCTGAGATTGAACTCAACTGTTCACATAATACAATGACAAAGCTTTCTTTTTTACATTTGCAAGATGACAAGGTTAGCAAAACCCAATGTACTCCTGTTGTTAATATTCAGTTTTGATATCTTAAGATTCGTTGTCGTTGCCAGCAAGTCGGAGTAAGATGAGTTCATGCATGTAACAGGAGACAAGATGCATAGGATCGACAAATGCAGCATGACGTTAACATGCATCAAAATCTAATCTCACACCACAGAGATGTGCAAGCTCCGTTGATATCTATAAAAAAGGCATGGTGGCGCACAGCAAAAGAAAGATGGCACAAGAGAAATCGGAGGTGGTGGCTAAATCGGACAGAAGCTTGAAGATTAGGGATGCCACATGTTAATTCTCTTGATAGCCCTAACTTAATGAAGGAAAAGATGGGACATGTATAATTAAACTTTTGTGTTTGGTTACGCATAATTCTTGGGTGATGGCATAATTCAACCCATCAAAGCCAACAAGGCTGAGATTCTCCAGGACAAGTTTAGTGACATGGCAAGTATGTAGGCTACGGGGAGCAAAACATGTGTGCAATGTCGGCACACCACATGATGCAATCGGTGTACTCAACAACATACTGGAGGAAGACCAGTACGTGCACCTACATCGCCACCATCGTTGCCGGCGAGAGAATGAGCTACCGAAGCAGGTAGACTACGAGGAGTCTAAGGAAGGATGAAGTGATGGTCCCTAGAACTACGAGGAGTCTAAGGAAGGATGAAGTGAGAAACAATGACGCGCTAACCAAATAGTGCATTGCAATACAATATGCAATGATAAAGATATAATGGAGACAAGATTAGCTATAGCGAGTCCCAAATAGTGCATTGCAATACAATATGCAATGATAAAGATGGACGTGTTGGAATTCTTTATCTTTCCAACCTTCAATTCCATAGTTTGCAATGGTGTCTTGATCATCGACAACAGCAACAATGCGAAGTAGATGATCAATTATCTATGTTGATGTGTAGGACTGTGATTTATTTGCACCCAACTTAGTATGCTGTTGATTTCCGGTGTAAGCGTCATTGTGCATGTGAGTTGGTCTAGCAAAATCCATCAAGGCTAAATAAAGTTTGGCAAAGAACTCAGTAGAGAAGAACAAAGAGTAGAAAATTACATCTAGAAAGAAAAATACATGACACTAGAGAAATCTATAGACACTTGAGAACTTAACGGATCTCCGTACACTCATCTCTGGCGAGAATGACGGAGAAAACAGGAGAGAGGACCGGTGGTGGAAAGACAAAGGTTCTTCCTCCGACAGCAATCTCCTGCTTTGGCAGCTAGGATTTCTGTCGCAACTCGGACAAATCTGGTTCACTTCATATACATCTAATGCTCGATGGCATGGGTTTCAAGCTTCAAAAAGAATTCACGCTTTCTTCTAAATGTGGTGAGACGAGAGCCGTCATGCCCTTTTAGTTGTTTAATCGTCCAATACTTAATGCCGCGTGTGCACCCCTACCACAACAGCCCACCACGCAACGCGACATGGTAAACAACGACCGGACGACAAGACAAAACTAAGAACTAAGATGCATCCAAGTGGGCATGATTGGCCGCGATACCATCTGCTAGATATTATCATGCTCCGGCCCAACCTAAAATGGATAGTAGTACAAACGATGAAGATCCGAGGTTTGTTGGCAACATCGATAGGAATCAATCTATGGTATCATGTATATTCTTTTATATATAAAAATACTATTAACTGAAATTTGTCTTTCCGTTTGTCTTGATATAGGCATCGGTTTTAGTTATACTTCTGTAGGATGATGGATTATATCCTACACTATCTAACATTTTTTGGGAATTTTTATGATCGTTTGCACCACTTTTTATTGTCAGGAGCATGGTAGCATCTAAAGGACGGCATTACTGGATATATTCTCAAATCTGGCCAAGTTCCAGAGACTCATTCCATGCTACTGTTATTACGAGAGGTCTTACATCCGTAATTCTGTGTAGAACTAACACGTTGGTAGTTGAGTAGTCATCTGAAAGTCAACCAACAATTTTTTTTATTTAATTATGCATGTCACAACGCAGCGTGATGGTCCACCAACTTCGGTGCTAAAACAAAAACCAGAGAAAAAAAATCAGAAATTACGCTGGAACAAAAATTATGCACAGTTTATTTAGCCCCGTTGTACACCTTTAAGTCTTTGTTCTAATTTTAGATTCCACATCACATCACGACGCGATACAACAGTAGCAAACTGCCAGAGCTGATCGTTAATCTTGATCATAAGCAGCCAAGATTAACAAGAAAAATGACTGTAACGCCCCTGTGAACATTGCGCGCGCACTTTCCTCAAGTTCGGGTAATTTTTCAATTTTTTAAGGGAAAGATCGTTTGTGTCTGCATGGTCTCAAACTCACTTGGCTCTGCCTGGCCCGATGGTTGCTTCGATTATATTATTAAAATAAAAAAAATCATTATGGTTATCCATATAGATTGATATATCTATACTGTCCCAAATTATAACATATTGAATTATTGATAGAAGTTCACTTAGATACAACTTTTATTAGGTGGATGAAAACTACAACTTTATTTTATATTTAAGTTTTAAAATTAAATTTAAATAAAGTTGGAACTTAGATTCATATATTAGGTGGATAAGAAATACAACACTATTTTTTAAATTAAGTTTCACAAATAATTTTAATGAAATGAGCAATTGAGTTAGTTTATTAGGTAGATAAAGAAAATACAACTCTATTTTCCCTAAAGAAATTTTATAAATTAATTTTAAATGAAAATTAGTAGTTAGATTTGTATGTAAAGAATACAACTCTACATCCTAAATTACATTTCAAAATTATTTCTAAATGAAAATTAGTAGTTGGATTTATATATTAAGTGGATGAAGAATACCACTCTATTTCCCTAAATAGTTAAAATTTGGAATTGATTTTAAATGAAATTAGTAGTTAAGTTCATACATGAAATCAACTTTAAACCTAAAGTTGAAATGTGGAATAAAATTTAAAATAAAAATTAGCAATTTGATTTCTGTATGGTAGCATGCAGTATGTAGAATTAGTCCTGATCAATGTTAATATTCATACCTCATATGTATAAATATGTAAGGGCTACTTCTAACGATGAGCAAAAGGGAAGTATGCATTAGATATATCAACATGCATAAATTTGGCAATATAGAATGAGGTCGCATGACTAGAATCGAGGCGGGCAGAGGGCGCTAGATAAAAAAAGCATGATAACCACTGACAGAGTTCACAACAGTTAAAAGCGACATAGAAGAGCCAAATTGAAGAATCGAAGATTATATGCATGTATAGAGACCAACATTGTACATGCTAATGTGCTACATGTGCGAGCGAGCGCATCGCATGAAGAAAGAAAATTGGCTGTGTCGCAATAGCAACAAATGTTTTAAGCAACAAATCACGTCACATATGTTATAAGCCATTTCACTTGTGCTAAAATAATATAAATCGATGCAAAATAACATGAGCACAATCAGAAAGAACAAGCTATGGCAAGAGTGAGAGATAGTATTTGCAAATTTTAATGAATATACATAGATGAATTCATTACTGTTGAGGTTGTAACGTATGTCATGACACAATAGCAAGGTAGTAGTGGATCACACTTCAAGAGAGGTTTACCAACAAATTAATGATGATGCTAAAATGCAGCAAAGCAATGATGGCGGTGATACACCTACCCACAGAGGCAATTTTCAGAGAGGTAGAGAAGTTTGATCAGGATACAATAAGGAACCACTGAGCTTTAGGTTCTCGCTAAGGATTTTCTAGCTTAGTAACATGGCCACTCATATCACTCTAATGCATGCAGTTTCAAAAGCAGAACCTGAGTCCAGTGCTTGGACGCCACAAAGTGTTAGGATGTGATAGATTTAGAAAATAATGTGCTTGAGGATGACGAGGATGTATGCCTCGTCATTGCCATTGATGAGATGGACATACAACCCAAGCAAATAAAACATGCGTGAAAGTATTTGGAGGCAAAATATTGCACTAATCAAATAATGCAACTACAATATGACCAATGAAAATGCAGATGGAAGAAGATAATACAAAGTTTAAGTACGAGTCACCAATGTTTAGATTTAATTATTGGTAGAAAACTCCTCGAAAAGTTATTGGTGAAAAGATAGAATCGAGGGGTGAAGAGGAGCGAAAGAAGAATAGCTGAAAATTAATACGAAAGTCTATGGTTTTGCATGACATGCTATGGACTTCGACGCCGGCAGTTATGACTCACACACCAAGATTCTCGCCTTGCGCTGTCTAATTATTTATCGACACCAAAAAGTAAGAGAGAGATGGAACAACACATATGAATTAATAAGATTTATTATTAAAAAGTACTTTCAACTAAAGGCTAGTTTTGTGAAAAAATTGTACCAATTTCAATAATATTTTCTCAAGATGTATTTTTGCATGTAATTTTTTCTACACTTTGAATGACATGTCAAAGCTAACACAGCGACGAATAAAATGAGAAACCGTTGTTGATGGAGGACTAATAACTACACAAAAATCAATGCAATATAGAAACATATGATAAATCTAATCGTGCATTTAATCCGTAGAATCATAGGGAGGCAAGTATCTCTGGTGGAGAAATAAACCAGACACGGCGAGCGACCCACACTCAACGAGGTCACCGCGTTAGCTAGATTACGAGCTTCAAATTTCGAATCGCGACGCTCATGACAGAGAGCAACATTTCTGAAAGCACAACGCCGAATGTTGATCTCCTTTAGTAGCGCCCCATAAGTGCATAAGCTCTGGCCATAGATGCTGTTAGGCACTTCAAGAGAGTCTGATGATGGCTTTCAATGTTCATGGTATTTACGCTCTGACACCAATCAGCCCAAGGCCCTTTCTCGTGTAAAAATGCCATGGCCATCTAGGCCTTAAGCCCATGAGAAACTACCTCAGCCTAAAGCGGAGGTAAAGCTATTTCAGCCCATGAGAGACCCAGCCCATTTGGTACACCGTCCCGGAAAAATCCGTCGAGATCACCGGCCCAGATGCAAGATATTTCCCTTATCCACCCGCATCACCCCCTCCCCCTCTTCTTTTTCGCGCGAGACGAAGCTAACCGATGATGCCTCGCCACTCCTCGCCTCTCCCACTCCCTCCTCCTCCTCCTTCCCGGCGAGCCAACGACGACGATGCCTTCTTCCCCCACCTGCTACCTCCTCCTCAACCCTTCCAGATCCTACCACCACCTCCTCCTCCTGCCGCCGTCACCCCGCCTCCCCGCTCGCTCCCGGCTCCACGTCTCCTGCGACGTGCCGCGGCAGGGGAGTAGCGGCAGCTATGCGGGAAAGCGCGGGGTCATCCCCGCCGGCGCCGGAAAGGGCAAGAAGCAGGTCGTCTTCTTCGACGCCGCCCCACCGGTATCGTAGCAGAGCGACGGCGGCGAGGAGGGGGAGGAGCAGGTGAAGGCGAAGGCGAAGGCGAAGAAGGATGGCGCTGCGCTGGGGTTTCTGAGGCGGGCGGCCAAGCGGACGCTGTCGGTCCTGTCCAAACTCCCGCTCGCTATCACCGAGATGTTCGCCATTGCCGCCCTCATGGCATTGGGTAGGTTACCTTCTGCATCGCGACACTGCTGACATTGCTAGTATGCCTCAGGAATGAATCGCGAGGCGGTGCCGTGGTGGTTGATTCCTGCTTAATTGCTTATGCTTATGCTTGCATTGCGATTGCAATCGCAGGGACGGTGATTGACCAAGGAGAGGCGCCGAGCTACTACTTTGAGAAGTTCCCCGAGGACAACCCGGCGTTCGGCTTCATCACGTGGAGGTGGATCCTCACCCCCGGCTTCGACCACATGTTCTCATCGCCGGTCTTCCTCGGCCTCCTCGCGCTCCTCGCGGCCTCGCTAATGGCCTGCACCTACACGACCCAATTGCCCATGGTGAAGGTCGCGAGAAGGTAAATGTCACCCTGCTGTTTATACATGTTAACTTCTTGATAGGCAGACTGATCAGAGGTCATAACGTGAGGTGCCAATGGTTGCTCTTCTTGCAGGTGGTCGTTTATGAGTTCAGATAAAAGCATTAGGAAGCAGGAGTTTGCAGACTCTCTTCCCCGCGCGTCAATTCAGGATTTGGGTGTCATCTTGATGGGTGCCGGATATGAGGTGTTTGCCACCATCGATACACTTAAATAGCCCCAAATTGCCGTTCTTGCCTTCTTCGCATGTACATTATGTATGTGTGCTTTGTCTGTGCAGGTCTTCACTAAGGGGCCATCTTTGTATGCTTTCAAGGGGCTGGCTGGTCGGTATGCTCCTATCGGCGTGCACTTTGCTATGATTTTTGTCATGGCAGGTGCCACGCTTACTGCGACCGGAAGCTTTAAAGGCTCGGTGGATGTTCCCCAAGGACTGAATTTCGTCATTGGAGATGTGATGAAACCTAAAGGCATACTCTCTGTTGCACCGGATGTTTTCAATACTGAAGTCCATGTAAACCGGTTCTACATGGAGTACTATGATAGTGGAGAGGTAGTTACTCTGCTCAGCATTTTGTATGCTTGTGTGCTCATGTGACACTAGATTGATAGCTAAACAAATGTTTTGGTTTTGCCAGGTTTCACAATTTTATAGCGATCTTTCACTTTTTGACCTTGATGGCAAAGAAGTAATGAGGAGGACGATCAAAGTGAATGATCCCCTGAGGTACGGTGGGATCACAATATACCAAACAGACTGGGGATTTTCAGCACTGCAAGTGAAGAAAAATGGTGAAGGCCCTTTCAATCTGGCCATGGCCCCATTGAAACTGAATGGTGATAAAAAGCTATATGGAACATTCTTGCCACTTGAAGACTCCGATTCTTCTAGTGTCAAGGGAATGTACGTTCAACCTTTTCTGTCCTGAGTTAAATAATGGACTTGAGACATTATCTGTGAGTTACTAACTTCTTTTCTTGATGACTTGTAGATCGATGCTTGCTCGAGATCTGCAGTCTATTGTGTTGTATGATCAAGATGGTAAGTTTGTAGGGGTTCGTCGGCCAAGCTCAAAATTGCCCATTGAGATCAATGGTAACGAAATATTAATTGAGGACGCTATCGGCAGTACGGGTCTCGATCTTAAGGTCAGGACTATAGATTCAGTGCTTCCCATTTGAAGAAATCTGTGCATGTTGCATGAATCACTAAATATGTCTTGTATTTTCCTATCCATCAGACTGATCCAGGAATTCCTATTGTGTATGCTGGATTTGGCGCGCTCATGTTGACGACCTGCATTAGCTATCTTTCGCACTCTCAGGTGTGTGCATGTACAGCACTTTTTTTTCCATTGTTGCTTTAGACATGTATTGTAATAACTGTTACAAATTTATGGTTTGATTTCTGCCTAGTTATGGGCACTGCAAGACGGAACTACAGTGGTCGTCGGAGGGAAGTCAAATCGAGCCAAGCTTGAATTTTCTGATGAGATGAACCGTTTACTTGATAAAGTACCAGAGTTGATTGGTGTCAATGAGAATAAAGTAGAGACTAAATCAAGTACTACATGAGGAATTCTTTTTATTTGGCTGAGACTGTTGAAGACGCAAATGTCATTTCTTGTGGATTGAGGTTGGAATTCACAAACAAGTCCCATTCCAGAACAGAAAATCATACTATCTTTTTGGCGAAGATAGGTCATGCTGCAATTGGACTTTGTATTCAACACTGAGGGGAAATTTTCTTACGAGGAAAATCATTGTGCAATCTAATGGATCTATATATGGTGTTTGTTCATCGAAACTAAACTGATGTTGCCGCTGTATTACTAAAGAACAAAGTGATAAATTATACCCTGGAGATGAACCATTGGTTCTGTTACTGCATAGTTTGGTAACATGCTGTAACTTGTAAGAAAACCAATTTTTTATTTTTGAAAATTACAGTATGTTTAATTGTTATTGAGATATGTTTGTGGGTAAATATAAATTCCTCCATTTGTTGAAGACAGTGACGCCCTTACATTCCTGTTGTCATTATTGTGGTCGGTGTGGTGAACTTGGGGGTATCAACACCTTCTCTTTTGTATGTCAAGTTGGTACCTGACATTTTTCATTCTGGTCAAATTAACGACGAACATAAATTAACAAGAAGATTCTTCTACTGGCCATCTTGGATGCCCGAACCCAATGATGAGTTTCAGGTGGGTTATTTCTCTATAACTGATAACCAGCCGCGTCTACCACCATGTGATGACGGCACACAAACATGTGCCTTGTACAGTTCCTAAGTTCTAGTAATTGATGGCCTCCATGAAAGGCACATGGAAAATCTGCAACTATACATTTTTGCTCGTTCTTGAATCATATTAAACTTTCAGATTTCCTCGCTTCCCGAACTATAGTAAGATCTCTCTTGATATCTCAGTACCTCTGGGGGGACGAAAGCCAGATCAAGAACCAGAACTGCTGTGCTGGGATTGGATGATACTTTCCTAGCTTCAGATTTTCTCCTCTAATGGCGTTGTTTGCAACATAGGGATTTAATAGTAAACAGTTAAATTCCGCAGATACTGTAAAATTTCCCCTCACGTAACCCAAGAGTCTTATTCAGAATCTGCATCCTGACCTCCTAAAAAAATAGCCTGAATTCTGCTAAAATCACTGCTTCACTCCATGCACTTGTCCAGTCAGCTTCCGAGAACCTGGAAACAGTTTAAAAAAAAACATTCAATGACATCTCACTTGTCAGTCATCAAGTCAAGGGCCTCGCAGAGCTGTGAATTCAAACCCGGTTAAACCAGTGGGATCTTGAGCTCAAAAACTAATTAAAGCGCGGCTTCCGAGATATCGTTGTTCGGTGGGCGGCGGCGCGTGGATCATGAGCATGTGATCACGTTGTCTGGTGGGGAACTGACAGTATCTGAGGAACGCAATGCCCAGTTGCTACTTGCCATGCAACCCTAACTAACTTCTGACCATGACCGGTCAAACACGCACAAAGATGCATGTAAGCTTCTGCTTCGATCTTGGCATCCCATGCGCTGCGCTGAGCTGATCATCTATAAAAGGGGGCACACGCCATAGCTGTTCTTCCACAGCTGCATTGGCGATTTGGCACTGCACAAGTTAGAACACTAGTAGAGGCACGTATATATTTCTTCAATTGTAGTCTTTGTGACGGCAAGAATTCATGGGGAGCGTGAGCGTCCCGAAGCCGGCGAAGCGCCTGTCGCGGAAGCGGAGCTTGAGGCTTGGCCTGCCGCTCCTCTGCGGCCAGTCCGACGCGGCGAGCCCAGGTGCGGCCGCCGCCGTCGCGCGGTCATCGTCGTCGTCCTTAAGCAGGAGGCCGTCCGGCACCAGCAGCAGGAAGTCCGAGTTGCACAGGATCTTCCAGCACTTCGACAGGGACAACGACGGAAGATCTCCGGCGCCGAGCTGAGCGCGTTCTTCGCGTCCATGGGAGACGACGACCTGCCGGTGCCGTCGTCGTCCTCAGGCGGCGGTTACATGCTGGACTTCGCGGGGTTCGTGGCACTGATGGAGAGGGGGGAGGGCAGCCAGGAAGAGGACCTGAGGAGGGCGTTCGAGGTGTTCAACGCCGTGGAGTCTGCTGGGAGGATCACGGCCAGGGGCCTGCGGAGGGTGCTCGCCCAGCTCGGCGACGAGCGGTCTGTCGCCGACTGCGAGGCCATGATACGGGCCTACGACGTCGACGGCGACGGCGGCCTTGACTTCCATGAGTTTCAGAGGATGATGAGCTAGCTAGAAGTGGTTACAGTCATGGTTGTTCATAACTCTGCATCCAGATGAGACGATGCAGATTGTTACAAGGCAGAAGAGTTCTTTGCAGAACGGTTGCTTGCCTAAAGCAGATTTGCTGTCTCACCTTGTGGTGTTTGGTGTCTGACAAGTGGCACCATTGTATCAGTGAAGTTACAGTTGATTTGTTTTCCAGTACTTTGTTTTAGAACTGCGATTTCAGAGCTTCACGTGCAAAATGGCTTCTCTCAGGTGGCGAATTTTCAGTTATCACCTGAGAAAGGGATATTTTCGACGGAGACTCCATTTCAATCGGCAGTTTTCCGTCTAATTCATGTCCACACTTGGCCACTTTTAGTTTCAATTCGGTGTAAACATTTGTGACGCATAAAGGTATCTCTCAAGATTAAGATTTTTTATGTATTTGTGTTGAGGAGTAATTTTAACTAAAGATAGTTTAGCCAAACAAAATTGGAATAGTAGCAAATTGCGCTCATTCTGTTGCCAGGAAGAATAATTCAATACCTCCTTTTTAACTGTCACTTTACTCGTTTTACATGGCAATCGATCTTCATATCTTTTAGTATTGCACCAGTGTATCTCACATTATTTGGAACTGGTTGTGGGGGATTAAAGGTCGGTTATGTTCACAAATTTTAGTGGGTGTGGCGACCTTACGTGATAGATTTGACTTTGCAGAAATAATTTTATTTTTATCAAAGAAATTAACCAATCATTTACATGCTATTTTCTTATGTATCAATTGGCTCTTATTGTGGTTTTAACTACAACAGCAATCGGAGCTCCTGCTAATATAGTCTAGCACCAGGAGGTTGGAAGGTGTTAACAAATAATTTATGTCTCAGTTTGGATGGGGGTTGCATAATAGTCTATGTAATGGATAATTTCATTTGTTATGTAGCCTGGATTGTATTTTCTCTATCCTGTTTCGCCTTTGGCACTTTTTTTATAAAGACATTGTAGTAAGTTGGGGTTGTGTGCACTCTCTCCCATTGTCTTGAAAGAACTGCAAAATGGCTGCAAAAGAATGAAATGGATAGGTTTCATGAAGTTGACACATTTCACTGTGATGTAGCATTTGAAATGCAAAGAGCTCTGGTCTTCTGATCTGGAAGACTGGAATTAATAACACTGACATGACAGGAAGCTGCAAGGTAGCTTACCATTTGCAGAATCTCAGGCATATGTATTATACTTCTCACTGCCGTTGGGTACCATCTAAACAAGATTCAAATACAGAGGCCATCTTTCTCCCAAGTTTCAGATGGTACATTTCAGAAAATCTTTACAATTGCATCACAGCATTGAGTTTCTACACGTGACCCACAATACAGTGGTACTAATATTGCACTGCACAATGCTATAACAAGTACAGTGAAACAAACTGATGCCTCATGATAAGTTGCAAATGAGACAAGAAATACTGTATCCAGAATTCAGGGAGCTTCGTATATATAACTTCATATATATATAGCATCACAAGCACAATCCACACATATTATCAAGCCTCAAGTTAAAAGTACTAATCTACAACCCCGTTTTGTTTTAACTTCAGGGGGAACAGCCTAGCACGTAAGACATTACCACTACTTTCAGCGATATTCGACATAAGAAAACCACTTGAGATCTCAATTCCGGCCCGATTGCAACTGGTTCCCATGCTGTTCGACGTAAGGCCGTACAAAAGTCCTCCTCCACCACACCTCAAAGGCCTTTTGCAGATTGGGGCAGCTGTTCCCAACCTTCAAGAAGTTCCCGAGCCACGAGAGCAGTATCATCTGCTGATCCTCCAGTGGGAGCGTCAAGATAGTCCGCTCGATCCCTTCCTCGACGACTTTCCGGTCGAATGACCCGCAACGTGCTGTAACCAGTTGTAGTCATCATGAGAGGCTGCAACCAGACATCCAAGAGAAGTTGTCTTATGTCCTTAGCTGGGAGCATCTCGCCTTTCCCAATTGCCACAAAGAGCCTTCCTGTAACGCAGCTGACAAGGTGGCGTGACTTGGTTGGTAACTTGGAGTGAAGTTCGGCTAACTCACGTTGGTTAGACCACATGACTGCAAATTCATCCGCAGCGTTCCTGTCAGCTAATATCTCCACTAACCAAAGGAGATTATCTGCTTCTAGAGCAATTTGTCGAAAAAGTGGTTTCTTTAAGGCCCAAAGATTGCTCAGCAAAATCAATGTCAGATGCTTGTCGAAACAAGGTCAATAAGGACTCTAGGCAGTTCTGGCAAGAGCTGTAGACACTCTCAGCACATAAGTCTGCAGTACTACTGGTACAGCTTATATTCTCTTTGAGAAGCTTGAGCACCAAGGACTTCATCTCGCGCCGTCCTCTGTCGTCACTGCTTTTCAGTACTAATTCTATGATGTGAGCAAATGTGTCATTTGGTGGGCTCGTTAGGTCAGAACACACCCTCTTCAGTATTGGGGTAACGCCATAATTCTCACTTTGAAGATGCCGAACCGATGAGAGTACATTCTCCTCTTCTTCCCCGGCCCAAGGGACAGCTTCCAAGTAATCCAAGCATGACAGGACACATGCTCGGAAACCTAATAATTCTGCAACCTGTATAGCATAAAATAGAACCTAATTGATCAAAAATAAAATAAAAATAGAACCTAAATCACACCGCAAACAGCCAAACATAATAAGTAGAACAAAAGGTGCATTAGTCCTGAAGTTTTTGGGTAGCCTGGTCCTAATTGAGGTACCATATTGGTAAGGACTAGCCAAGCCAAGTTCCATAGTCATGGGCCTGATTTGTATGATTGTCTCCCGACCATTTGCTCCATACAGCTCTAACATAATGTATCATAGCCTGCCTAGCTTGATTTTGTCCAACCCCCACCAACTGGTACATGCAAGATATATTATCAGTTATGGGCTATGCAGTCTTTGTCAACTTGTATTGATTAAGTGACACATCGTAGTATTATAGGTATAGAAGACAGTATCCCTTTGACGTAACAGCACAAAACAAACATGGATATAGTATTCGTTACACTTAATAATGGCCTATTTGTTATCTGTTACATATAAGAATTGTTAGTTTGTTGCTGCTCTAAGGCAAACATTTTTCCTTAGGTAGACATATCAAGTTAATGCTAACTTTGATTTAAGTAGATTATAAGAAGAGAAGCTTGTAGGTATTAAACAGTTTACGTAGGCAAATAAGGTAAATATTGCACTGAGTTAGATCATAAGTAGTATAACTCAATTCAAACCTTTTTTTTTCTGATGGAAGGGAAAGCTTCAGCATTTTTATCCTTTCTATATCTATTCTAGCTTACTGAGCCAAAGAAGTCTAATCAACGAACTATACAATTTTTATTCAACTAAAAAAAAGACAATCAAAACCTAACTAGAGCAAACCTTCAAGATCCGAAGAACACGTGGAACACTTTGCTTGATCAACCTCTGCTTGACATCACTGCAGTACATCAATCCAACAGTCTCAACATAAATCTCCACATCCTCACAATCAGGCACTTCTATACTTGACACTGGAGATTGCTTTGACAGCTTATCAGCAAAGTGGGTACTATTTTCAGCAAGAATGCTCTTGTGAACACTCATCTTCACAGCAACCCTATCCTTGCCATACAACACAACCCTCAAGTCACTCATCTCAATCTGCCCAAATCCAACAGAAATCTTATGTTGCTTATGTGGCCTCTCATTCGCTACCTTCGGTGGATTGGAGGTGGCATTGTCCGCCGACAAGCATCTTTGCTCATCCGAATTGGTCCCAGGCCTTGTTGGAGTTGAATGTGTTCTTCTCTCTGATGAGATAGTTGGCGCCCTCTGAACAGAGGAGGCCTTTGATGCGGGGGGGGATGCACCCACTTTAGGCTTTGCCTGCTGGTTTTGGTTCTTCATTGTCTTCTGGAGCACGATCTGGGACGGGCAGCACCAGAAGCCTTCCGGGGTAACAGCAATTGGGACATTCCTGAATTTTGTCGCTCGGGCATCGAGGCTTCCAACCTTGAATTCTGCCATGTGACCGTAGGAAGCTTATGACTTATGACTTCTCTGAAGTTCACTACAAACCCAGCACTAGTTCATATACCTGAGCAGTAATACACAATAGTTAAATTGATGAATTGCAGTTTAACTGATATTCTGAATGTTTTGCTCCGCGAGACAGCAAGTAAACAAGAGAAGATGACAGTTTACAGTATCTTCTCTATGAGCAGTGAGCACACCTCCTAGAATATTCATAATTTCTCAAGCCCAGAAATTTTAAGTACCAGAGAATACTCGGAAAATCATAATCAACCTATCTGAACCCAAACATGAACAACCATACCAACGCCCAAAATTCTATAGCCTGAATACATGGATGCCCAATTTTCAGCAAATTGGAATGGTCATCATAAACCACCCTGCACAAATCCACCAAATCAAAAACAAAAGGCTACCAAATCCACCTAAAATTTCCTAGTTAACAAGTCCAAGACAACAATTTTAGGTAACAGATACCCCAAAAAGAAAAGAATCAAGAAGGACACGCATACCTCTGCAGCACAATCCTCCCTCGCTCCTCAGTTCGGGCCACTCGGAGGCCCCAATTTCAGCAAATTGATCAAATCAACAATTCCCTAGAAATCACCAACTATCAAGCAAAACCAGGAGAACACAGTACCTCCCTCCCCCGCCACAGCTCAACCGCAGCCAATATTAAAGATGAGGCACCGCAGCATCTAGCCAGGCATGACAGGAAGCTCACATAATTTCTTTCCCCAAAGTTGAAGAAAAAAAGATGAAGGGCAAAGAAAAGAAGCAGGAAAAAGCAATGGAAGGAAAAGAGCACAAAGCGCTTCTTTTGGCTTTACCAGGCGAGTGGTGTCCTCCCTTTAACCGTCTGAGATACCACACCAATCATCATGATCCATGGCTGCCAGCCTCACTCTCCTCTCCTCTCCTCTGAATTTCTTTCAGCTTTTGTTGTTCTTCACCTCTTGTTTCTTTGCTTCCTCTTTATCCTACTGTGTTCTCTCTCTGGACGTCCTGCTCTTTTTGCATCAGACACCTCACTCTTAACAGTGTCCAAACTTGGCGTAAGTTTTCTACCATCTTTTACCCCTCTGTCTCCCTCGGTTCTTGCGAGGAGTTTCTCCTCTCACTGTCACTTTGCAGTATGGGGCTCACAGTCAGTGTAAGATATCGCACAGTCTGTTACTCTGGTCTGGTGTCTTGTCTGATTACTCCTATTTTTGACGTTACTGTTCTTGGGCACTGCACTTGCCACTTGTTTTGTTTTTACCGCTAACCACGACATCTCTGGAAGGGTAATCTATCTTGGTATTTGGTTTGTCCCAAAAGCCTTTTGATCACATGCACGTTTCGATCTGCGTCAAAAAACTTACCAATGGATCATGCACATCAATCTCACATTTTCTTTTTTCACTACGCACCTGTGTAAACGGATAGCGTCTGCATGAAAGATTCTTGCGATCAAACTCCCAAGCATGTCGGCATGTTGCATCGGAAGACATCATCAGCACGACACGTTCTCTCACTCATATTTATCATTGCCCTAGGCCCGGTTAGGGCTTGGGATTGTACCTAGTGCAATCTGCAGAGTAGGTTAAGAACGTTTTGAGTAAAGATCACTCTTCTGCTAGGTAGTGCACTTAATACTATGAGAATTAGGGAGCAGGGTTTGAATCTGCCTTCAAAAATGTGGAAACGTAATCCCAGTGCCAAGTAGCACAAGACATGGGCAAGAAGAAACTGCAAGAGACACCAAGAAGTCCAAAATGTCACCAAAGTTGGTGCGTAGTGTACTAGTAATACACCAGGTGGGCATAACCCAAGCGTATCTGCTATGCATAGAATTCAAGATATCGTAATACTTTGTTTGGAGCTACGTAGGGGCGGAGGCTAAGCCAACATGGGCCCTGTCCCCCTACATATGCGCATGTCCATTAATCTATACTTCTATACTACTATATAGTGTATCAAATTTGAATTGTGCTTAGGCAATCAATCTGATGGTTCCTTAAATCGAACGGTTGAGATTGGAAGGATTCGTGATGAACAGTAACATTTGCAGAACTGCAATAATACCATGAATAATACCAGCATTTGTGCCCTGGCGTGTATTACACGTACTATTTACTAGTACTAAATAGTACGTGAGAAAGTTTGCTGATTGGATTTTACTGGAGCTCCGCAGGTGTAAAAACTTGCAAAAACTGGGCAGGGGTTGGGTTGGGAAGAGTAGAATGCACGGTTTGCATGCCTCGCTTATTTTCAAAAATTTCAAATTTGTGTGGCTCCCTCTCTTATTTTCCCCTTCCGCTTTTGTTTAGTACACTAGACAGCAGGAAATAGAGCTCGAAAGGATTCCTTTGAATCTTTGATTATATCTACAGCCAGCCAGTGATCATGAGAGAGGAATCATCGAGGCACACTGACCGGCGTGTTTCTCGTTCCTTTTTTTGCCGTTTTGAACGCGCCCTCCAGACCTAGTTGATGGCTGCAACCTGCAATTGTCCTTTCACTTCTCTTTCTTTGGCTAGTAAATTAAGCGAGAAATTGGCTCTCCATCTTTTTAGATAACGAAAGAGTAAACTTCTCTAGTCTCTACATCATAAAACTAAATTTATTATAAAATTACTATAAATGAGTAGCAAATAAAGAAGACGTGACAGTCCACATATAGTAGAAATCACCTATTACATAACCTATTATTTATATGAAACATAACCTACATGGAGGAGGAATTGAGAAAGTTAAAAAATGGAATGCCAAGCGACATGTGCCAGGGGACAATCGAAAGATAGATATTGAATTGTCTCGTCCTAGTTGCAAAAGCTGCATTGCTTGTGCCCTTGTAAATTATGTTTAGTCAAATTATTCTTAGTCAAGATCACCCTTCTACTAAGGTACCACAAGAAGATTTTTATTTTAAGGGGTAACTTTAACTTCCATAAATGCTTACACCTGGATCGAAACGATGAACTGATCACTTCTGTATACATTGAATGGACCGAAAACAGACCTAATCGATGTAAACACAATCTAAAGACATCCCTCTTCATATTGAATGAGATACCAACGATCACCTGAGCTAACTCATTCCAGGGCGTTAAGTGATGGCCTATCAGAGATCTCTAAAATGAGATATTAAGCAGTGCAGAACCCATGACCTCAATGGTTTGTGGCATGTTTCTCCCTAGCTATGTTATATGAGCAGGAGAAAATGTGCATAATGGAGTACTATCTAACCAACCATACTCCCAAAATCTCACTTCCATACCATAGTTCACATGAAAAGAGCCAAAAGTCAGAAGAATCGATCTTTATCTTTCAAAAAATGGGAATCGGTGAGTTGGACCTGTGCATGTGATAAAGGTTTATTACATAAGTATTTATTACTAAGTAACTTCTGTCATATTTCCTCATTTAAAAGCTGATGGGTTAGTTAATTAAGTTGATGATCGACTTCTACTTTGGACCCTGGATTAAAGAGAAAACCAGTAGCAGGGACAGTGAGAGAACACACTGTGACAGAGCGATCTAAACTGAGATCGATTTAGCTCAATGCTCAACACTACTCCTTTTTCAAGACCCTATTCTTCCAGCACCATTGATCTCCTACTCCAATTTTAAGAGTGATTCGAGGTTTACTTAAGAGGACCGACGTCGCACACCGCATGCATGTTTGTCACGATTCACGAACGGCTCTCTAGTTTTGCTTTGCCTCAGTGAAGGGAGACACATGGGACATGCACGGAGATAGTGGCAGGTAGGGACGCGCGCGGACGAGCTACCGAGCGAGCAGCCGGCGCGCTCGGGTCCGTGCGGGCATGCGTGATTTCACTGTGCGCCCCGTGTTCCGCTCCTAAAACCGTTTAGGCACTTGTCCTCTAGCTTCACTTTAGGCACTTGTTGCTGCATTCGGTTATCCAATGGTCACTTCGAATTAAGGTGCTAAACCGGAATTGGCAACAAAAGAAAAAGCAACGAGAACGAGAAATCAAGAAGCTGCAATAGCACCTGAAAGGACAAGATGCAGCTAAAGGACATACTATATGTAAATAAAGGGCGTTACCTAATCTGCTTGAAGCATCAGCACTCTTTGTTTTTTTGGTTATGTCCAATCATTCTAACCTAAGCACATGCTTCAGAGGTTACATCTAGCAGTGATCAATCTTGAATAAATCAAAAAATCTTTTACAAATTGCAATGAGCAACAAATCCATGCAGAATGATTGGACATATATGTCAACGCAACAGTGTAACCTAGATTTAAGAAGATCAAACTTACAGAAATTTTCCTAAAACCTACTTCAAACTACTTGAAAATTTTACAAGAAAGAAAATGGAACACTAACACAACACTTCAAAACATGAATAGATTGAGTGTCGGTTGGAGACGAAAAAACACATGCTGCACGAGATGGCTTTGGGACGCGGCATGCCACTGCTAGCCTCACGCTGCGCCTGCCGTTGATGACTCCTCGCACATTCAGAATCTAGCTCAATTTTGCTTTTACCACATTAAAGACAAGCAATAAAATTGCCCAGGAACACGTTCTTCGGATCATACAAGATCAGCAAAATTGGTTAGGACATGAATCTGCACGCATTTGTACTACAAGATCAGCAACATCGGCTAATTCCCTTCCCATTAGCACCAGATTCCACACAGAGGACGGGACGTAGCTCTAGAACAAGAGCTGCATGGCCGTAATTTCAATTGTTCTGCTCATTTCATAACAAATAGAACATTTGACCTTTTTATGTCATAGAATAGCAATAATTATATTAAGCATCCAATTCACCAAAGCAAATTTTTTCTCTGATTCTATTATCACGGGTTTGAAAGTATTATTCCAAACACTCCTAATTGATGAAAAAAAAACAACAACTAATTGCACTCACAAGCTTGCAGCTGAAGAATCAAGACTTTTACTTTGTTCATTGTTACACTAGATGGAGCCAACAGATTGATGTAGCCTAGGCACTATGAGAGTTTGAACAATTCAGTTTAGGAGGAAGTAATCAGTACACGTTTGAACAATTCACTACAGTAAAAGTAAATGTTAAGTACACATCCTAGTTAATATGCATTGACAAGTGAGAGAAGTCAGAGCACTGATACATGGCAACACAACAGTTCTGTAAATAAAAAAACCTAGAAGCATTAGCACAACAGTGCGCCCAATCCCCAGTTCCCCATCTGAATTCATTACACAGCCGCAACCATTACAAAAATCGGAGCACAGGTTCACCGAAAGCAAAGTCATCGATGCTTGTTACTGATTAATTCCAACCAGCGCATGCAAAAGACGCAGGCAAAGCTAACCTTACGTGCATACAGTTGTATAGATTGAACTTTGGTATTACTACATTCTACTAAAGAAAGACAATGCGACAAAATTCAATAATTTCAGCCAATATGTTTATTAAATATCAGCTTAAAAATTTTCACGAAAGTTGGCACCAATCGCATACGTCGTGTGGCGCGGAGACGGTAATCCGGCGCACTGGGACTGCTTTTATGACGGGGCGGAACATATTAGAGGATGTTGTCATTCTTCATGAGACGTTGCATGAGATGCACATGAGGAAATTTTCAAGGTGGATTTTGAGAAAGCATATGATAAAGTAAAATGACATTTCCTAGAACAAACCTTACATCTGAAAGGGTTCTCCCAAATCTGGTACAATTGGATTTCTCACTTTGTACGGGATGGTACTGTGGGGGTTAGAGTGAATGGTCCTTATTTCCAAACAAGGAAGGGCCTACGGCAAGGAGATCACATGCTACTCATATTATTTAACATAGTGGCAAACATGTTGGCTTTACTTCTAAACAGGGCCAAGATGTCCGGTAGTATAATGGGGGTGGTACCGCATAGAAGATGGTCTCTACATCTTTCAGTATGCTGATTATACGATCATTTTATGGATCATGACATCGAGCAAGCAAGAAACCAAGTTGGTACTTTGCGTGTTTGAACAATTTTCAAGTCTGAAAATCAACTTTTAGGATAGTGAATTATTTAGCTTCGGCAAAGCCAAGGATTATGAGTCGGAGTACACACAACTCTTTGGATGCGAACTGGGGAAATTCTTGTTTAGATACCTCAGGATCCCCATGCACTATGGCAAGCTGCAGAACAGTGAATGGAAAGGTACTAAGGATAGATGTGAGAAACATCTTAGCAAGTGGAAGGACAGGAATATGTCCACGGGGGGAGGAGGGGGGTAGACTTGTGTTAATTAATTCGGTCCTCTGTAGTCTATCCATATTCATGTTCTCGTTCTTTGTGGTACCCCAAGGGGTGCGGAAGTGGCTGGACTTCTATAGGTCCTGATTTTTTTTGGCAGTTGGATAGTCATAAAAAAACGAAAATATAGGCTCACTAAGTAGAGTGTCATGTGTCAACCTAAGGATCAAGAGGGTCTAGAAATTCAGAACCTAGCTCAGAAAGATCCACGCCTGCTAAGCAAATTGTTGTTGAGCTTCTTAATGAGGATGACATATAGCAGTGTCTTCTGAGAAATAAATATCTTCAAAACAGTATCCTAAACCAAGTGGAGGCTCGTTGTGGTGACTCCTACTTTTGGACAGGCCTAATGAAGGTGAAACAACTTTTTTCCAGGTAAGGAGATTTAATTTTCACACGAGCGACCAGATTTGATTTTGGGACGATGTTTGGCTTGGTAATTCACCTCTCAAGTCACAATATTCCATTCTGTACAATATTGCAAGAAAAAGACATGCCACTATGGTGCAAGTCTTAGTCCCAATTTATCTTTTTGACGTGCTATAATCGGACCTAAGTTGGATGCATGGAACGCGGTGATTAACCAACTTGCATCGATACAGATACAGTCAGGTTTAGACTACTTTTCTTGGGCACTACACCACAATGGATAATTCTTGATCCACTAGATATACCAAGCGCTTATGAATTCTAATTGCCTATTTCGGCATAAACATTTAGGAAGCTCAAATTCCCACCTAAAACCAAAATTTTCATGTGGATTTAGGTAGAAGAGTCAACCTGACAAAAGATAATCTTATTAGACGAAACTAGCGTGGAGGCATAACCTGTTGTTTTTGCAGTGATAATGAATCCATTCAACATTTATTCTTTGAATGCCCTGTAGCTCGCTTCGTATGGCGGGTAGCCCAGATTGCTTTCAGCCTTACTCCCCCATCTTGCATTGTTGTTTTTCTTGGGAATTGGCTCCAGGGGGTACGGATGGGCTACAAGCATAAAATTTAGTGTGAGCAGGAGCATTATGTTAGCCACTTTGATTATGTAGAAATTATATGTACTTTTACATGACAATTTTTTATCATTCAAACCAGATAATTTGTAGGTGTGACAATTTACTGCACTCCTGATCGTCCTTGTAGAAGCCAGAGTTCAGGAAACACATGATGGCAGAGAGCAAACAATCAGAGGCCATGGTGCTAGACTTATTCTCAGCAGGTAGGTGGCTCACCAGCAGGTAACTGGGTGATTCTGCATTCAGTGGAGCATGTTTATTTCTTCATTGCTTTTAGATTTGGATTGTTATGCTTGTCGGACGTCAATCTTTGTTTCAAATATTAATCTTGTAGCAACCTCTTTTAAACCATGTAATAATGACTCATTATAGACTGTATGCACCCTCCGAATACAGAAATTGGGAGTAATAAAATCATTCCTTTCAAAAAACAAAATACATCGTTGGTTCTTACTCACGCCAGATATCTCCCTCGGTCCCTCCCCTGCAGACATGCATCTGTATCCTGTATGGGACGAAGGGTTGGTCGACGGTTTGTGTGCGTGCGGTCTTAACGAAACATGGCGTGCACTCTTGCCTAACAATGTGGCGGGCATGGGTTTAACATTTGACTGTTTCGTGTACGTGCTAGAGGGGAGTGTCTTTTACTGGTAGCCTGGCAGAATAGCTACCACCGTGACATAACTGATTTTACGAGACATCTGATTAATTGTTCGCTGAGACTGAAATCAACATATAGCAGCTCGAGTAATATAAACCTCTCCTGAAGTCACAACCAACAGGTACAAGTAGTTATGTGGACATTTACTGGTTCTAGTAAAATTATATTGGTACAATTCGATAAAAATGTACTCAACTACTATTATATCCAAAATATGGAAACATATAAAAGGACGATTGGTAGCTTTCCCCTCCCCCTGCTACAGTAGAGAGAGGAGGTAAAGCGGCGACCCCGGTTCCCTCGTGTTCCGCCGGCGCTGCCGCGGGTTCCCTCTCCCTCCGCCGGCTGCTCCGGCGGCGGGAGGGTGGGGGAACCCCGGTTCTAGGCGTTCGGCGTGTACATAGTAGGGCTAGGGCTTCGGCCGCCGACGTTTGGTTTGGGGAATCGTCGGCGGAGCGAATAAGGGTTTCCCGGCTCCCCCCAATTCGATGGCGTTCTCCGGAGTGGCGTTGAGGAGCTGGTGTTTTGGGTGCGTTGGGGCTGGGTTGCCTGTGCGGCGGCGGCGACCTTGCCTTCCGGCTCTTGTCCCTCCGGATCTGCCGCCGCTTCGGCGATGGCTTCCTCCTCCATCGACCGTCGGTCCGTGAGGTCCTCAAGGAGGTTCTTCCTCAGGCCAGCTGTTCCTTTCGGGCGTCCTTCGTGCTGCGGAAGCGTTTTCGTCCGGCGGAGTGTGGCGGATGGCCGGAGGCAGCTCGTTCTCCTGCTCAAGCTTGGGGCTTTCGCCCTTGCCGCCGGTTCCTTCATCGGATCTTCGTACCGCCTCTCGCGGCGGTCGTTCTTCGCGGCTCTCGACCGAGGCTTGGTCCTCTGATTTGCTTTGCAGGTTTCGCGGGCGATCTCCGGCGGTCCGTTCCCCTCTGCTCCGGCGAGCCGGTTCGGCGGCGCATGGCGTTGGTGGATTTTTCCCCCTGGACCTTGTTGTTATTTTCTTTTTGCTAGGGGTCTTTCTGCAATTGTACTGGACAGCTGTCCTGTTCTAGTTATTTCTGTAATGTTCTCCTTACATCAATGAATCCAGATATTTCCTCAAAAAAAATATAGAAACATATATAAGTGCTTTTCAACAGCCGATGCAATAGCGAACCAAGCCTAACGATCAAAGTTGGTAGCTTCTCGATAGCAGCACGGACGACTTGTTAGTAGGAAGAAACATTGTATATAAAAGCATGAAGAACTTACAGCTACAGGTCCATTGTCGTCTAGTCCGGTTAGGATATCTGGCTTTCACCCAGACGACCCGGGTTCAAATCCCGGCAATGGAACAATTTTTTCCTATCACCGGTTGAGATCTTTAGAGCCCAGTTCCACGGGCGCACTATGAGGCCTGAAAAGTTCATAGTGCTCGGTGCAAAGGCCGGCCTCGCAGGCCGAGCCTACCTCCAATTTGGAACCATTTGTCATGCAATCGAAATGCCGATGTGGTTTTTGGACGATAGACCGGCCCATATTACAGAACAGGTTTATCTTACTCCGCTAAAAAGACTAACGGGTTTATCTGGATGCCCGTTTTCAACGCCTCCTCCTCGCAATAGCAGTTCAACACTCCATGCTCCTGTCAATGTTGAAATTTCTGGGCTTTCAACCCAAACGACCAAACTTTCAATAAAACATGCGAGCACATTTGTCAACTTCCAACTAAGATTTCCCAACTTTTAACTCGGGATTCGTCAACTTTCAACTAAAATAATCACCTTTGAACTCAAGATTCACAACATGTAAGTCTACTGGCAACGATGCCAATGTAGATATTAGCGGTTTGCATTTACCATGGGAGAATAAAGAAATAGTCCTCGCATTTGCCGCCGTGCTTCGTACTGTAGCATTTTCAGAGTTGGCTAAAGATGTAGATGCTCTAAAAACGTAAGGAGACGCAAATCAACTTCGAAGAGCACCTGCAAAGCTCTCTTTGCACAAGTCCTAACCGTTGGTCTCACCCGTGACGAGATAGTATATCCATTCCAGTTAATCTCGACCGTTGATTTCCAATCTACCCCTGGAGATGTGCCGTTGATCTCAAACTGGCAACCCCTCTGCAGAGCGAAAGCTTATCCCCCTTCGCCGCGGCCTATCCCCCCCGCGCTGACGCTCGCCCATCAGCCACCGAAGAAGCTACAGGCATGGCGCTCTCCGTCTCCTCCCTCGGCTCCGCCTTCTCCCACCTCTCCCTCCCCTCCACCTCCTCCCCCCACCCGCCCCCTCTCCTCCGCCTCCTCCCCTCCCCCGCCGCGCCGTTCGCCTCGTCCTCTCTGCCTCCGCCGCCGACGCTGCCCCCGAGGCTGTCGAGGCGGAGGAGGCGCTCATCGCGGAGGAGGTGCTGGCCGTCGAGGCGGACGCCGAGGAGGAGGAGCTCTCGGGGCTGGCGCTGCGTAAGTACGTGAAGCAGCGGCTTCCCGGGGGTTTCGCGGCGCAGCGGATCACCGCCACGGGCCGCCGGAAGACGGCATCCGCCCGCGTCGTGCTCCAGGAGGGCACCGGCAAGGTCTTCATCAACTTCCGCGACGCCAAGGTGGTTATCTCCTGCCTCGATTCGATAAATGCATGTGCTGGTTTCAACACTACCGCAATATTTTGAGACTCTAATCTGTGTCATGATACTAGAATTAGCTAACCGTAGAATGTTCGAAGGGATCTGAAAGTGTTGTTTGCGTATGTTTGTCAATCAGCATGCCTGCCCATTGCTAAAGTAGTAACAACCCTGACCATGTTTGATGCTTGGAGATTTTAGTTGGTCAGGTGCTAATTGGTTTGCAAATTTCTACACACGTAAGTAAATTCATCTAAATAAACAACACTGCATATTTTCACAGCTGATAGGCTAAACCATTCCACCTTGTGTATTATGGTTTACGGTAATGCAAGGCCATACAGTATCTTTGGTAGAAAAATGTTGCTTGGATGCTCGGTGGTAAGACCTTTTGAGATGTCAAATCAGGAGGAAAATGTCATGGTAATACTTAACTAACTAGGTGAATAAATTAACACAACTTGGATTAAGACGAAGTGGCAAATGTATGCTTAGTTAGTGGAAGGAGGGTTCTTAATTTCACATGGTTTGGATGCCCACGGTTAGGATAGCTATTAGCATGCTACTTCTGTTCTGTTTATAAGCTTTTCTGTATACTCCCTGATTGGCTCCATTTGCTTCACATTCTTGACACCACCAACAATGCATGCTTTAGATGGCAAGAGTTTCTACAGCCTGCAGTTTGGTAGCTGAAGTTGAATTTGGTTTCAAGCATGCAAATGCTTAAGGTTTAGATTCTAGATAGCAAGCTGAGTTGAAATAATGTAATGCCTTTGTTCAGTTGCTCGTATGGTCACAAGTTCAGCAGTCAAATAAACTTCTTCCTCTGTGGAATACATTGAGTGCAACCACTTGGATGAATGATCTAAATTATGGTGCTAACTTCATTAAGATATAAGCTTAAACACTAGCAATATATGGTTTCAGCTGCACTGGTGCTAAATGAGTAAATGACTACTGAAACAGCTTGACTCTATGTAGTCTGTTGCATCTGCTTATCTTGTTGAGACTTGGGACGATATTACCCTATGGCCTGCATTCTACTAGTAAGCCTGAACAGAGGCACAGCATATCTTCATAATGTACCTGAAGTTACAAACATGTTATGAATATCTAGCATGTACTTACAAGTTAGAAATGTGCAGGATTATTTGCAAGGCAATCCAATGTGGATGGAGTATTGCAAGGTCCCCTTGGCGACTCTAGGTTTCGAGAACAACTACGACGTCTTTGTGAAAGTTCAGGGTGGCGGTCTCTCAGGCCAGGCCCAGGCAATCTGCCTCGGCGTGGCACGTGCATTGCTGAAGATCAGCCCTGCCAACCGAGTCCCTCTGAGGTCAGAAGGTTTGCTGACAAGAGACACTCGTATTGTCGAAAGGAAGAAGGCGGGTCTCAAGAAGGCGCGCAAGCGTCCCCAGTTCTCCAAGCGTTAAGGCGGATGCTTCATTGTTGTTAGAGTCATTTCACTGTTATCTTTCACCACTTGAGAAAGGCCCTCTTGTCTCATTATTCTGTGCTGGACGCCACAGATTTGTAATATTCTTTTTCTGAAAGCAATTTTCTTGAGGTTACAAAAGACAGTTCTCCGGAGATCACTCCCCATGTCTGATGAGGTTTCTCCAACTCGAAGTATGGACTTTGTATGCAGTCATTCGAGAATCCATCACAAAACAGTACGCATATCAGAGGCAATTTTCAGAGTGAGATTTGTTGATCTAGGATGGAGACTAAAAGGTACAGAAATATATCACCCCCTTGGTAGCTGGTAGGATTATGATATACTCGTAGTTCAGATGATAATCGTTTTCCTTCTGGACGAAACTGTTTTTTTAGAGGAATACGGAAAAAGATTGTGGCAGCTGAAGTGCAAAGGCAGCAAAGCGACCGGTCCGTACAAACACCGACCGAGCCAAACCAAACCATTTCCGATTTCCTACTGGCACGGCCCGCCTAACCGGCTAACCCCAGCCATCGAGCCCACCACCGAAGCCGAACCCTCTCTTCTTCGTCCCCAGCTCTGTCCATGTCGTCGTCGTCGTCGCTGATCCACGGCATCTCCATCTCCGTCTCCGACGACGAAGAGGCCCCCGGGAAGGTGCGCGTCCGCGTCCGCCGCAAGCGCCACCGTCACCCCGCCTCCGCCCGCCGCCGCCTCCTCCGCTGCGCCGCGCGGCTGGGCGCCCCGCTCCTCCTCGCCTCACTCGCCGTCTCCCTCCTCCTCTACGAGTCCTACCGGCTCTCTCCGTCCTATTCATCCTCCTCCACCTCGTCGCCGCCGCCTCCGCAAGCCGCCAGCAACCTCAGCCGCGTCGATCGCGCCACACGCGCCGCCGATGGCGCCAGGAAGTGTAAGCTCGCGCCCGATCGTTAAACCCTAAATTGGCGTGGATAAACCGCGTCTTAGTTTAGTGATTTATTTATTTGGTACTTTCATTGGGTGATCTGTGGGTGTGTGCATATTATAATGTGTTGCTCAGTTATGGCGAGGTTTTACTACTGTCAGGTGGTAGAGGTGGTTACAAAGTATAATTTGCTGACCTGCTCAGTTGTACTGTAGATTTGTATATTCCTATGCTTGAGCAGCTCTCTTTATTTTCTGCTATGGATGATGCGATCTGATTTGTTGCTCCTAGTTTTCTCCCGCTGGTGTCTATTTGAAATGCTGGTGATTAGAAGATTTCTTTTGTGGGGTGGGGGTAAATAATGTCACGTTGGCCATAAGCGCTTGAAAGTTAGGCAAAGTGGGTATCAATTTAGTGCAATGCTTGTTTCAGGGATTGGATTGGTAAGACTTGATATATCCTTCTGCCTTAGTACAACTGTACAACGTATTGTCTAGCTGATGCCGATGACAAAATTCCCAATACTATTTCTTAGTGAAAGAGAACAAACTAAAGCTACAAACTCTTATTTGCTTAGCATTCTGGCCGATCTATTCTACTGGCTCTTTTGATTTCTTCTGGTACACATCTGCTGTATCTTTCCTTTGTTTCCACTTCCAGAATATCAATGTGATCATTTTTTTAGATAAATACCAGTGTAATCATTATGACATGTGCTTTGCTAATGAACTTAGTGTTGTTGCATTGACAGCATGCCTGAAGATGCTCGGTCCTGATATGCTTCAGAATCTTGAACTTCCTGAAATCCCTGAACAAAATCTGCCAATCAAGAAAGTTGTGTACAGGTCCAGTCTGTCCGATCTTGAAGATAATGTTTCATCCCATTTGAAGAATTCACGATTTAATTCATTCACGGGATACCAGACTCTTACTGAAAGAGAAGAAAGTTTCAAGGTTATGTTTCAGCCTCTAAATTTCATGAAGTTCTTGAAAATTATGTAAGCTGTTGTAGTTGCTCCAAAATTTCAGTATGTATGTTCTTGTTTAGTATGTGGATAACAATACCATGTGTGGCATTTCTACTGATTCCCGTATGGGCAGCTATCCTACTGATTCCCGTATGGGCAGCTATCCAGAAAGTAGATACTACATGATAAACATTGTCAAAATGTGAAATTACAGATAAATTATTGTTAACTGCCTTTCTCATTTTGCTTGCTACTAAATGCTACAGCTGAAGGAAATTACGACAGTGCACTGTGGCTTCTACAATGAAGGATTCAGAGTTTCTGATATAGATGAAGATTACATGAGATCTTGCACAGTTGTTGTGGCCACTTGTGCATTTGGTGGAGGGGATGACCTTCACCAGCCTATAGGGATGTCAGAAGCGTCCATCAAAAAGGTTTATTATTCTCTTGTGTTGGATGTTCATGTCTTGAGCTTCTTTCCTGTTTGTTCACGAATGCTTGTTGTTTTTCTAGGTATGCTATGTTGCATTCTGGGATGAAGTCACTCGTGCAGCTCAACAGGAGGAAGGAAACGAGATTGGTGAAAACCTCATGATTGGCCTTTGGCGGATCATTCTTGTGAGAGACCTTCCTTTCTCAGATCAACGGTTGAATGGGAAAATTCCCAAGGTATCATTTGAAAACTCTCTGCCTTCATTGTCTTAGTTGCAGAGAAATATTAGATTGTTGTACAAGTCTCGATATTCTGTTTCAAATATTCACCTTTTGGTATTCTATGAACAAGAAAACAACTAAAAGAAGCTTATGTACATTTCTATGTTCGCCCCATAGGATCATCATTTTTTCATAAGCTGACTTCCATTTTGGCGTTTTATTATCTTCAGCTCATAAGCCATCGCCTTTTCCCTGTGGCAAGATACTCAGTTTGGGTGGATTCGAAATCTCAGTTCCGGAGAGATCCACTAGGAGTCCTTGAAGCCCTTCTGTGGCGTTCAAACTCTTCTTTAGCATTATCGGAACATGGAGCCAGGAGTAGCTTGTATGATGAGGGTAAAGCAATTGTTAAGAAACACAAAGCAACTCCAGAAGAAGTTAAAGTACAGTTAGATCAGTACCGACAAGACGGCATTCCAGATGAGAAACGATTCAATGGAAAGAAAGGTTAGCTTCTAATCTTGACTTGCCTACCATTGTTTGATTCTTATGATCTTATTGTGTCTTGCATAGTACAATTTCCTAATTTTGATCGGCACTGATGTTATGCTGTTCTCAACTTGCTAGTTTGGTTTCCCTACTTTACATATCAGTATTCTCTTATATTATGCCCTGCATCATACCCCTGTTTGTGCTTTCACAGTTGTGCAGCATAGATGGTTTGCCATTCATTCACTTAATGGGAAAGGTCAGTAGGATGAGCTTAAGAAAAACTAAGAACCATGCTACATGTACAGTGCAGGCCAGGAAATTAGGGTGCTGGGCCTGAGACGAACTTAAATAAATAAAATAATACTATACAGTACTCTAGATAATCATGCTTGGTGTTACTGCCCATCTGTAGTTGTGCAAAAGCATGAGCTATAAAGTTGGCCAGTTGCATGCGTTTAGCATAAAAGCAAGCTCCTTTCTGGCTTCTGCATCTCAACCAGTATGATACAGTACGCCATTTTAGTCCCTTTACCCCATATGTGGGCTAGGTAGAACCAGAAGCACCACCTTTCCCGAACTAACACAATATTTCGCCTCAAATAATGTATGTCATTGAGACCTTTGCCAGTGGTCCTCGGAATCGATAATAAGTGATTCAATTTTCTGCCTTTTACAGCTCTTGCAGAAGCTTCAGTTATTGTGAGGGATCATGCCCCTTTGACCAACCTCTTCATGTGCCTCTGGTTCAACGAAGTGGTTAGGTTCACGTCCCGGGATCAGCTGAGCTTCCGTACGTATTGAGGCGTCTAAGGCTCCCCGGCGTCCACTTGTTTCCAGTGTGCGCCCGCAAAGATCTTGTCAACAGCATGGGGCATCGGCGCAAGGTGAAGCCTCTCGCCAGGGAGGGAAGATGAGCTTCTGAATCCACTCCTTTGGGATGTCGTCTTGGCTGTAATTTTGCTAGTTAGTAACTTCAACCTGCTTGACCAGCATAATCTTTCTAGTGTGTGTCCTCGAGTTGTCGTGTAGATGATGCTGACGTAGTGAAAGGAGCAGGCCCGTGTCTCGTAGTGCAGCTGTAGGAGTACAGAGGAGAGAATGGCTATAACCAAAGCACATAGGCAAAGGCAGCTTGCCATTCTTTTTAAAAGTCGAAGAGTTCTGCTTCCCAAGTCAGGGCCATAAAAATTTGTGCACCTGTATACATCTCCAGTTTTGTTGTTTGTTTGGAAGGGGAGATTTTTCCTGATTCCTTCAGGAACTAAATTGTTTCTCGTGGAATTCACGTGAAATTTCTGCTTTCTAAACGGCCAAACTTCACGTATCATTCGGAGCAATTATTCGCATTGTACCGCATGTACCTACTCAAGCATCTCTCTTCTCTGCCAAACATACGTTGCGAAAGTGTGGTTGACAGGAGAGGGAATACCATCACTGTGTGCCTATGCATCTGTTCCTTCAATTTACACTGTGTGTCCGAGTCTGCCGTGAAGAGAGGCAGGCCCCTTTGCTCAGAGGACGCATTTATAAATCTGCATCAACCTCTGTGCCTCCTGAATTCTTAAGTTGGTAGTAGCACTACTTGGTAGGTAGTTGACCACGAAATGAATGCCTCTCAAGTCTGAAATCGAGAGAGGCTTGTCTTTTGTTCCGAAGACGAGAGCCGGTCTTGCCTTGCCAAACATTTAGTAGAGCGAGGTGTCATATCAGCAATGGTCCTCTCCACGACCTGCAGAAGGAAAGAATGTACTAGTCGTTCTTCAGGTACATAGTATGTTGAGACGTGAGTTGGAAGAGCTTCGCTTGCTTAGTGCCTTGCTCTTGTTACTGTAGATAACACCGGGCCCAATTTAGAGTGAACATAGACTGTGGACGTTGTGATGGGCTTAACAGTCCCGGGTGGGGCACGTTTGCACCTCATACGACGTTTCCCAAACATTCCCTTGGCTTTCTCCGTATCAGCCAGCTGCCTGAGATACATAGTAGAAGCTGGAAAAGTCGCCTCTCGTAGACGTCGAATCCAATGCCACTTTGGAAAGTTCTCTCATACCATGTCCTTTTTCCCCCTTAAGGATTCTCTCATGCTATGTCAACGTAGTATCAAGTTCCACTACGAATCCTCCACGTAAATGGAAAAGAAAAAGTTCCACAACGAATCCAAAGCATCCCAATCCGAAGTCCAAGCACCCCACGTACTACACAATACAATACTCCCTGGGACTGAAGAATCCAGTGCAATTTATCCGGAAAACGCCCCACTTTCCGGCGAAAGATGGGCTGGAAACTGGGGTTGTTCTCCCCTCTTGTTGCTCGTTCCTTTTGCTCTTTTCTCAGCCTTTTTTCTCTCTTTCGCTCCTCGTGGCTTTTGCTCCCGTAGTAGCCTTCTCTCTTTGATATCGTTTCTTTTCTTCTGTGACGCGCACACACATCTCCTCGTAAAAGATTGCGCGCACGTAACACTGACCGCCTTGCGCTTTTACGATTCCCCGCTGGTGCGTGTGAGATTGTTGTCTGTTTTTGCTGCTCTCGCAGGTAGCGTTGTCACTGGGTTAATGGGAGCACCGGCTTTGATGCTTTTTGTCACTTTAAACATGCAGTGTTTGTGTTGGTAATTGTGATGCGTTTTGAGGTTCCTGTTTTCCGTAGTCTATGGTTTTCTGCGTCAAATCTTCGTTTCTGACATGTTTTTTCCCCTTCCGTTTCGTAACCGCTGCTGTGGATGCGTAAAATATTTGGACATGTTTTTGACAGCTGCAGCTTAGGTAGGTGCATGTAAAGTTAGAACATCTCTGACAATTCACATGAGAGTGTTACTAGAGGCCCTGCCATATAAATTATTTGTTGATGTGAAAAAGAAAATGTATGATTTTTACTCTACGAAGAAATAACCTGGTCTTTTGTACCAATACACTAGTAATAGTAAAATGCTTGTTGAAGAGATCTTTATTACTAAAACATTTATTCGTGGGTTCTACCGTCTCACATCAATATATAGTTTGTTTGTCAGGCTTAATAATAATCTATTGAAGAACTTGTTATTATTAATATGTTGATGTATTTTTTTAAAAATAATAAACTTAGTAACGAGATGTTCTAACAGCTAACTGAATGTAGTAGCGAGCCACGAGTTCAGAAACAGATTATTGTGGAGATTAATCGGAAACATGATAGATAAATCACCGTCCATCGTGGACCTTGGTGCGCAAAAGACATCGGATTCGCTTGTCTTTTGACCTTGCAATAAAGAACGTATGAGCAGCAGGGCTCGAAGGCCTAGGAACAGCAGAGATGCCGGAGCAGACCTTGGAGTTGGCGAGACTATTTTTAGAAGGACGGACGGATGGATACAGATAGATTTGATAGAAAGAACTGGACACTATCTCTCTCTCTCTCTCTCTCTCTCTCTTACTGCATGCAAAACACATGCATCTTTTCGGATCTCAAGAAGATCCATGCAATGCAGCGAAGCATATGCATCTCAGCATGTGCACGGCGAAGGCAAAGTATAGTGTAGTACTGGTAAGTATATTGTCTAATCCATGTGACATTTGACACTAAATCAAGATTCCAAGCTCCATCGCAGCCTGCGAGTGAGTATGTCTGTCTGCGACTTGATTGTTGGGAAAATTTATCTTTCTTCCTTTTCTGCTTCGTCTCGTTTCGTGTACTTTCAATATAGAAATATTTTAGAAAAATATATAATCAAATTTCTTTATATTTGATCACTAATTAATTAAAAATAATTTAGATTAGTTAAATACAAATAGAACTATTTGATTTATCATTAAAAATAATTTCATAATATGTTTTTTATAATATTTACTTACATACTCATCTAGAAAATAATGGTCAAAATTATTTAATAGAGAAGTTAATCACTTGCTTGTGACTAGTGGCAGTAGGAATAATAACATGAATGCTTACTCAGGATTTTGGCGCAGTGCGTGCGATTAATCATGTGCCGTAGAACAACAATCATGGATTGACTTGGACAATCCATGTGGTGGCCTGTGAAAAGATGGCACGGCGCCTGACTCTCACCACCATCCCAAGGAGGAGCGGACGTTGTACTCTGACTGAGGGGATGATCCATGATGGCAGCGAGGAAAGAACACTCCCGAATTTGTCCGAATACGAATCCTGTCAGTTTTATCAGGAAACAACGCTGTTGGCAAATTGGCAAGAGGAACCTATCCTAACATGTGTGTGTTGTTTGATTTACTTTGAGATGAATACAACAAACGCCATCAGAGCTTGTTATAGCTAGCAACTGCACCTGATTCCAGGAGGATATGTTCAATATCCGTGGAAACTTCGGAATCAAACTCGGTCACATTTAAGTTATAAATATTATAGTGCTTTCACTGTTTTGCTAAGTGTCTCTCTATATTTTATCCACAAACGTAACCAACTTTGATATGAAAATGTGCACCATAAGAATATACCAACACGGACACTCATCCTGCTTTTAGTCACATATCATAACGCACTGTAAGTCACCATGAAATGGGAGAGCCATGAAATGGGAGAGCCTATTTCTCAGTTGATTTAGAAATTGTTATTTCTAACTCATAATTTTAGCTCTGGTTTTTTATCTAATAGTTGCATAAAAAAGTTTGCATAATTTTTTTACAACCATAAGCTTGATGATATGCAAACTCGATTGAGAAAACAAGTCTCTTACAAAACTAATTTATCTCGTATATTAACTATTATTTTCCTACTTCAGGCTAGTCTGGTCTGCCGTCAAAAAATGACGAGTCAAATTCAGTTCCACATTTCTGGCAGCAAAACCAAATAACCCATTCACCTCTTTACAAAATTCTGGTGCCGTAAGCCGACAGTCCACATGCACTCCCTCCACAGAGGATCACCGAAAAGCCCCGGCCCGGTCCTTTTCCCGGGCCACTTTTCACTGCACGGCTACACCTGCTGTTCTACCATCCCTCACGCCTCCAAATCCCATGCGGCCGCGCCAACCCGTCCGCGCACGTCCCCGCCGAAACCACACCAACAAACCGCTCGCCCCCACACGGAAGCGAGCTTATTCCCGTGACAAACGGAGAGGCTCCCGGAGCAGAGGACAAGTGCTCGCCGCCCCGGTCGCCTTCTTTGAGATGTAAAGATGGCGAGGTAGATGAAAGAGGGGTCAGGGTTGGTTTAGGTTTTTTTAGCCGTTTAGGCCTACAACGGGAGAGAACAAGAGGAAGCGCCCAAACAGGAGGGGCGCTACTTTATCCCCCCTGCTTTCGTCCCTTTTGAGATTGAGTCCTCCCCCCACTTCTCTCCATTCTTTTAGGGTTTGTGCCCCTAAAGAAGGCTTAAAACATTCTTTGGACAAATGCAGTCTTGTCTTATTGACTGTTTATCTTGCCGTAGGGTCTACCATTTTCTTTAGCCTAGAATCATTCGTTTAGTATTAGTTCCAGTAGCCTGTAGGGGTGTGTATCTAGATGGAGTTTTATTTTGGAAGCCAAATGGCAAATGCGGTATCATCTTTTTTGCTCTTTAGTGGTGCTTCAGTAGGATTATATGGTGTTGCGCTGTATACCTTCGTTTACTTTTAGTGCAAATTTGTGGAAATAGAGATACTGAATCCATGCACCAGTTGATCTCACCACACACGGTTAAATTAATATCGGCCGCAGAATTGCAAGGGGAGTCCAGGTAGCTCTAATTATATTTTTGTCAAACTTAATGCAAATCTGTGGGAGAAATTGGCACATTTGTTGGAGGTTGTTAAGCTACTTACTTCCTATTGTCAAACAAATGAATAATTGTGGGTTTCTACAATTGACATAGCAAACCTCATGTTTCTCATATCATTTGCTGGACTGTCACTGTCATAGAAAACCATTTGAAGGGGAACCAAAACTATAGATGGTACAAAGATTTGGAGAGCTATGTCAGCACATCTAGAACCTAACTGTTCCATCAAGAACTCCAAAGTACACCGTCCACCACCAGTACCAGCACTAGTTACCAAGCTTAAGCGCGCACACAAGCCCAGTATATACTATTGCGTTCTGGCTTACCTTTATCGTTTGATGTCCTCATCTGTCATCACTCATCAACTGCCAATTACTGTTCTGATGCTGAAGTCCTCCCTTAAGTTCGGTAGACAATGTACTAATTTATAATGCTAATGTTTTGTCAGACTGGTAACAAGAATTTGGATCTATTAGGAGGTGGACGCATAGCCTCCCATTAATCTAAAGCCATAATCTGACCTTCCACATGTCTGATGTCTCAGAACCCAACGCTGTTACCATATCAAGGTCGGGGTAGAAAGCCTAAGACACAAATAACCAAGCTGGTTTAAAAGTTATCCTTTTCCTAGTTTTGCAAGCTGGAAATACGAAGAATCCGGGAGGAATAAAATTTCCTGACCTGGGCTAAAAGGTACAGTGGTAAATCTATTTATCCATCACAACAAGGAACCAGGGAAAAGTTGTGTGTGGCATTTCACGAGAGATCACAGTCAACGGCCTTTTTGCAGGCACACTAGTGTGAATCATTGCTGAGGGTGTGCTGTATATAAACGCAGTGGGGGTTTCTGCAGAGCAGTTAGAGATAGAGAGAGAGAGAGAGAGAGAGAGAGAGAGAGGGCCTTGCTTTCCCCCCTCTAAATGACTATTTAGTTGTTGAGACCTTACGAGTGCAAGGAAGTGGTGGTGGTAGATGGCACTGGTTGCTGTCCAAAGTGCAAGGTTTGTTGGAGCTTAGTGTGGCATCAGAAGCAGCCATTCTGCAATCTTGGATCATTTGGAGCTCCTTGCTCGTTAGTTTTCTTCTCTTCCTCCTGAGCTCTGAGCTCTGACCAGTGACCACCAGCCAGTCTCTGTAAGTTTTGTTTTGTTCGTATTTCTTCTCTTCTTCTTTGTCCCCTGTGTCTACGAGTTCTCCTACTGCTTGATAATTTGTTGCTTAGAGTGCTTTGGTTCCTGTGTTGCTTTCAGTTCTTGAGAGGTTCACAAGGGGTGCCAAGAAATGGAGGTGGAGACACGTGAGAAGAAGGGACACAGAGCCTTTGCTAAGGCAATTAGGTCTTTCAATTCTTCAGAAAGGCACAAGCGTTCTAAGAGGTTGGTGCCTACAGATTTGCTTCTGCAAAGTTCATTGGTTCTGCTGTCAAGGATGCTCATACTGAGATTTAGTGGGTTCTGAATGGCAGTGATCTTGAGGATGTATATGCTAAAGATGCGTCGTACGCTTCAGACAAAACATGTATTCAGCCTAAGCAAGTAAGTTGAATTTTCTCCTCTTCTGCAACTTCAACATTGTATTGTACACAGTAAATGCAAGATTCGTTCTGTATAGTATCTGGAGTTTTGAGCAATTATGTGTTCTGATTTTGTTTCCTAGGATGGTGTAAAAGCCAAGGTAAAGAGTGATATCAACAAGGAAGTGCTACCTGGGAGAGGAGCACAAAGCTCCTTGAGAAAAGAGGTAATCACTGCAAAATGCTACTTTTCGATGATTTTATTGATAACTTTCCTTCGAGGACTTCTAATTTTTCAGTAGGGAAGCCCATAGTTTAATGCAGATAGGAAGTTGCATTTCTTCTTATTTACATGCTTGCTAAATGGCACAATTTTTTCATTTAGAATATTTCTACCAGAAATTCCACCGCCAAGACCCACTTTGTTTACAAATGTGAAATGACACAGCATTCCTGAACATACTCTTTGTCACCCTGAACTTAGTTGAAAATGTTCTGTTATGCAGCCTCTCACTAGGCTTGCTACCTTTGCTACTGAATTCCCTATATAGACTCATGTCATGCCTTGATGCAGATTCTACAACTAGAAAAGCACCTCAAGGATCAGCAGGTTGTGCGTGGCGCCCTGGAGAAAGCTCTGGGGCCAAACACTGCTTCAGTCAACCTGTCACATGAGAATCCAGCGCCAAAGGTGATCCTTTCACCAAAAACTGATGTTAATTTTCTCTTCCCTGCAATGCTCATTGGTTTACTTCGGTTCTGTAGGCCGCTAACGAACTGATAAGGGAGATCGCCACACTAGAGCTAGAGGTCAAGAAACATGGAGCAGTATCTCCTCACCCTGTACAGGCAAGCGTTTGAGCAGCAAGTGCCTGCATTTTCTCCTCCTGATCGCCGGGGAGCGCCGAAGCCGTCAGTGAGCTCGCGGTCCGGGCAGCTCCGGGAAACACCCAATGCCAAGGCTTCTTGCAAGAACAGAGGGGATGCAATGCTCCGGTCTAGCTACCCGCCCCCGCCTTCCCATAAGAAGTGGAATGATCCATTAACGGATTGCTCCGCATCGGCTTGCTCTGATAGACCAAATGATTCTGATGTGCTCCGCTGCCAGTCGGCGTTATCGTACCGCGGTATCTGTTCATCTAGGATATCACCAGCAGAGGAGAATCTTGCAAGGGCTCTTCGCACGTGCCACTCTCAACCTTTCTCATTTTTGGAGGTAATGGTTTACACTACAAAAAAAGGAATATGCTAACCCTAGTACATGATGACTGAGTTCATGGATAATAATGTATGAATAATAACTTGCTACAGTTCTCAGATTAATATTCATGGATAATAATGTATGAATAATAACTTGCTACAGTTCTCAGATTAATATGTTACATCGTGGTTATGAGATTATGAGAAGCATTATAGGTTTCAATGATTAAATAGCTAATCTGTGTAGCTACATAAGATCCTAAGTACCTTTTAATGATTTTTTTGAGCAGGAAGGAGATGCTACTGCAGCAGGAGTGATAAGCTTAGCAGAGTACCTAGGCACCAATGTAGCGGACCACATCCCTGAAACTCCGAATAACCTTTCGGAAGAGATGGTGAGATGTATGGCAGGGGTATACTGTAAACTCGCAGATCCTCCATTGGTTCACCACGGCTCATCATCTTCTCCGACATCATCATTCTCCTCAAATAGTGCAATCTCTCCACAGTATCTAGGGGATATGTGGAGTCCCAATTACAAGCGAGAGACAACACTAGACTCTCGGTTGATAAACCCATTCAGGTTGAGGGGTTGAAGGAGTTCAGCGGACCATACAATACAATGGTTGAGGTTCCACTGATTTGCCGTGATAGTCGAAGGCTAAAAGAAGTAGATGATCTGCTCCAGACTTATACGTGAGTTATATATTCATCATCCTTCTCTTTGGTGAATGGAATGTTCTGCTCGTCAGTTCAATTTTTGCTGATATACTTTTCTAAATTGATATTCAGGTTGATTTTGTACCGGTTGGAAACCGTTGATCTGAGAAGAATGACAAATGAAGATAAGATTGCATTCTGGGTTAACATACACAACGCCCTGCTGATGCATGTAATGCTTCTCTCCTCGACACTCACAGTTCAGTGCAAATTCATAGCATTGTGCCTACTTTTTTTCTTAATGGGGTCTCTTTTGTACTACTTCCACAGGCTTATCTCAAGTATGGCATCCCACAGAACAATCTAAAGAAGTCATCGCTACTTGTTAAGGTAAAGCAAAAACATTTCTGCTGCAGAATCATTGAAATGCTCCTGCAATAAGATGTACTTCTTCAGACGAAGTTTCTCCCTTCCCTGACACATGTTTACCACAGGCTGCCTGCAAAATTGCTGGGCGCAGCATCAATGTAGCTGTGATCCAGAACTTGGTTCTTGGATGCAACACACATTGTCCCGGACAGGTATAGCAAACACGATTATGTCAAAACAAGTTAAAAGTGTATTGTTTGTACTGTACTGATTAGATCACGAGCATGCTAATTCTATCTGTCGGTCTTTTTAATGCAGTGGCTACGGACTTTGCTTTACCCAAGGATCAAAAGCAAAGTGAGCAAAGCAGGGCATGAGTGGCAAGGCTTTGCCGTTGGACAATCAGAACCTCTTTTACGCTTTGCGCTTTGCTCAGGCAGCCATTCTGATCCCGCGGTAAGCTACTATGCGTGCGCAAATTGCTGTCGTTGTACCTCAATCACTTGTAACTAAGCAAACGCTTCCCTTCTCCAAGCCATACTCATGTGACTCTTGGCTAGTCTTTATGCACAAATTTTGTATGAAAAGGCGCACGTGTCCTGAGAAAATCATGGCCTGACACGTTGGCAAAACTTGCTTATGAAACGAAAACCTTTATTTTTTACGAACCTGAAAAGAAAACCTTTTGTTGATTAGGAATCTTGATAGGAATCTATCATCATGTTAGGAATCTTTCATCAAAGTACTGCAAGCATAATTAGTTGTGGTGCCAAATCAAGACCCTTTATGTACTCTTCTCTCCTTTTTTGGCAGGTGAGGGTGTACACTCCAAAGAGGCTGTTCCATCAGCTGGAGGCTGCCAAGGAAGAGTTCATCCGGGCAACGGTCGGCATCTGGAAGGAGCAGAAGATACTGCTGCCGAAGCTTGTCGAGGCGTATGCAAAAGACGTCAAGCTCTCATCGCAGGGCCTCGTCGACATGGTTCAGCGCTACCTCCCGGAGAGCCTGAGGATGGCCATGCAGAAGTGCCAGCAGGGCAGCAGTAGGTCGAGCAAGATCATAGAATGGGTGCCCTATAACCTGACCTTTCGGTATCTGCTAGCTAGGGACCTCGTATTTCCTCACCTGAACTGACTGTACTGCTATTGTACTCCAGTAGCTTCTGAGATGATTTGAAGTATATGCGTGTATGGTAGGTTTAGGTTTAGTGGGCTTAGTTGTTTCTGATTCAAGGATTGGGTGTAGGCTTTTGTGTGTGAGTAGTAGTGGCGAATGTGTGTTTTGGCGCTGTAAATTTTGTGTAGATGAACAGGCAATAGGGGAAGAAATGAGAAAGAAACATGTTACGTTTAGTCATGCGCTGTTGCATCCTTTGCAGTTCTCTGGCCATATTGGCTGTGTTCTTGTGAGCCGTATTAGTATACTTAAGCATAAGTAGACCTCTCTTTTTTTGAGAAAATAAGCATAGGTGCAGCTTTAGTCAGGGGCGAATCTAGGCTAAATGGTCGCTAGTGTCAAGATCCAGTTTGTCGACTTGCTTGCTGCTGTCTCGTTGGGCCTCGACAAAACCTAAGTGGGCTACATCACTTTGCATTGGACACATGGATGCTGTTGGGTTGGGATCAAATCAATTTTTCATCAGGGTCAATTTTATTTCTAGGCTGTGGATATATGAGTTTGAGCCAGAGACGTCGGTGTTAATTGACACCGGCCCTACACTGTAGCTCCACCCCTAGCTTCAGTAGTATACAACTGCAGGGTTAACATTTTAATGAAATTTCACCAAACTTTTGGTGATTCGGCATTTCAGTATGTACCAAAATATATATATTTTTCTCAAAATGTTTCCGCGGCACATGAATTCGAGTCAATTCAAGCAAAATTTATTTTTTGGGTCAAATTTCCACAAAATTTGGCTGGATCTCAGATGAATATTTCGGTTATTTCGTTGATTTCTGTGGTGGTCGAAAATTGGAACCCTGTCCAACTGTTCACTGAAAGATGGTGTCCAAGATCTCAAAAGAAGAAAGTATTCCATACATTTTTGGAGAGGGGGAAGGAGGTGAGATATTGCGCCTATGGGCTAACTAAGGTCCATTCTACGTCATGCCAGCCAACAGGCTCAATTTGGGCCCTGAGGTAGTCAGGCCCATAGGATAACTTATTTGTTGAGTACCCGAAGCAACTCAGCCCGTAGGCATAAGGATGGGCCTGGTAGCGAACCACTCATCCGCTTACGACCCAACTACCTGACAAGTCCTCAAAAAGAAGAAAAAAACTACCTAACCAGTCGATGTTTTCTCCAAAAAGATTTTAAAAAAATCGTTGTGTCATACAGTCATGCCTGCCGACGCGATAATCTCGGCCAAGTCTTACGAGTTCTTTTAGAGGACCTGGCTTCGGCTCACAAGTTATTTGTGCAGATTCCAAAACTCAGTCATTGCTCCGAACAAAGAGTCATCCGGTCATGTTAGCATTATCTTGCATCTTGGTCAGTGTTAGCCGGAGTATTTTTCCTATACTGGCAGTTGGCAGATTGATTGACTGACTAATCAAGTATTATGGCGTCCTGAAGAAAATACTGGTAATAAGCTACTCCATTCCTCATGGTGTTCTGTTTCTTAAACCATTCAGTCCCTGTTGGTACAAATGATTTCATTGGAAAAGAGAATAAGATTTTCGAATTCTCTGCGATGGGTACTGTTCACAGGTTTGGGTTATCGGATTCTAACGAAGAAATATCATATGAACACTATTCATATCTTGTTCGTAAAAAGAACACTGTTCATTTCAAGGAATCGCAGGGTAAAACAAAAATATCCTGAAACCTCATTTCTATTCGCGTAGGAACGAGAAAAGTTCATCAAAATAAGTAGGTAGAACTTTTTTAATGTACTTTCCAATCCTCTAGTTTACATATGTTTCTTCCTTATTCATGTATTATCTCTCTATTCTTCTGTTCTGTATTCCTACGTTCTAAACATGGCGTTATCCAGTGCCAGGTTTAGAAGACGCACAAGACAAAGCTCAAATGGAAGCACACAAGCAGTTTTTTTCCCAGGCCAGCAACTGAGCATAAGTAGTCCATATATCATTTATATTTACACTTACATCTATCTACATTTTCTCGTATCTTTGACGCCTAAATTTACAGCGCCAAAAACGCTACCACTTCTACGTAGTACGTGCCCACACGACATACTCGAAAAAAGCTACTCCATATCAAGCATTTCCCGCTTCGTCTTCGTCTGTTTCGGCGCCTCCCTGCCGTCCGATCGAACTCCGGCGGCCGGGCCCACAACCAGTGAGACAAGTCAACGGTGCCGCTCGATGAGGCTCGTCGTCTAGAGATGGCGGCGTCTCTACTCACTCTCCGGGATGGCAGTGAGGTCGGGGGAGAACCTCGACGGAGACCTCCCGCCTCGGTACGCCACCCTCCGCTTCTGCACCGCCGCCGCCGGCGGCTTCGCCGCGAACGTCACCGCGTCCGCGGAGTACTCCTCCTCCTCGGCGGCGCGAACACGAGAGGCGCCACCGTGCCTCCTCGCCGGCGCCGGCCGCCGGCCGACGACGATGCGGCGGCGGCCTTGACGAGCGCGGCGCTGGCCCTCACGGCGAGCGCGACCACCTCCTCGCGTGTGAGGCAGCGGCGCGCCGTCTCGGCGGGGAGCACGAAGTAGATCTGCCCCGGCCGGAGCTCCTCGCCGCCGGCCACCGCGGCCACGGGCCCCTCGAACCCCATCGCGTCGGCGTCGCAGAGGAACCACCCCGTCCGGCCGACCTCCTCCAGCGCCATCCCCGCCGTAGCAGGCGGCGAGTACTCCCGGAGCTCGCCGCTTGGGAAAACCACCCTCGCCGTGGCAATCCCGTCTGCAGCCGCGTCGCACGACACGCAGATGCCCATTGCGCAGGTCGAGTACTGTCTCTGTCTCTCGTCGGTTGGGACGCGGTCTTGTGTGAGCTGCTGCGGTTTTGGTTCTTAGTCCTGTGTGGGGTGCACCTGTCTTGCGATGTTGTGTTGCCGGAGACGGGGAAGGGGATGAAGGAGGTATATATAGAGACGGGACGGGACGGGAAGGCAGAGGGCTTGTTGTCGTGTAGCCGGGAGTGGGGACAGCACAGGCTGGAGGTGGTCTGTTGCGGCCAGCGCGCGATTGGCGTTGGACTACTGCATTCGGCGGGGTTTTCCCGGCAAACAGAGTCAAATACTCGGCGAAGAGGATATTTATATTCGGGGGTGTATCTGGTGAAAATGGCCATCGAATGAAAAAGTGAAAATTATTTTTTAAAATCATACATAAAAGTTTTTAAAAGTTCCGAAAAAAAATCCACATATAGATGAGGGTATGGTCAACATCCCTGCAAAATTTTAACTTCAAATTCGAAACCGTTTGCGAGCAACAAAAAAGACAAATCAGGTCTGTTTCGCACTGTTTCGCACTGTTTAACACTTATACAGACTCGATTTGTCTTTTTTGTTGCTCACAAACGGTTTCGAATTTGAAGTTAAAATTTTGCAGGGATGTAGACCATATCCTCACCTATATATGAATTTTTTTCAGAATTTTAAAGACTTCTACGTATGATTTTCTGAGAATTTGCAAAATTTACACCAAATGGGCATTTGCACCTGATATTTTGCCTTTATATTCCGATGAATCACTGTGAACTCCGACCAACTAGCAAAATCTGCACGCGGTTACGCTACGCATGCACTGGAATGGATACCGTCCAAACACTATCCACAGGGCAGCTTGCCGCCGCCGGATTTGGATCTGACGGTTGTTGCTGCACCCCAGCGCGCACAAGCTATGTAAGAGCTGTGAAGGAGAACTGTAGCTCGTAGTAGTGGTCACCGTGGCCAGGTATTGTGCCAGGTGCGTTTAGACACTGTAGAACTACTGTGATGATGGATAAAAATGTTCATCTGAAAATCGAACGGTTGAGGAAAACCAATGTCAGGACAATGCGCCCATGCAAAAAACAGATCGAATCCGCACCATTATCCACCACCGGTGCCATCAGCGACTTGCTGACCCCGTGCCACCCATATCGTCGCTTGCCGCACCACCGACCTGGCACCTACCTCCTGGTCTCTGAGGTCAGTAACTATGAACTCAACTGGAGTTCCGTTCCAATGGGACATTGCCAAGCTCGAAAACGGTCCCATCTGAACAGGATACCATTAGGCATCATTTGCAATACTTCACAAGGGACATCGTTCTATTAAGAATAAACATGTGCGTATCTCTGCGGAAATATAAATACGCTCTTGGAAACATATGCACCTATTACTGACATGGTGTATTTGTGCACTTCAAAAACTTCGGGGGAAAAAAATCCACAGTACTAGTCACACGTCGTTAGACTGTGTTAACTGTTTTTTACGGCGCATATACGACTAGATATGTTTTTGCTTGTCACATTTTGTAACATGTTTTGGTACTATCAATTTTTTAAGTGCACGAGTACATTATCTCGATAATAGTGTGTATATGATGCGTTAAGTCGAGCTGCACGCGCTGTAAGAGCGTGCTGCTGAAGCTTCTGGAATATCCCACGTCTCGAACGTTCGCGTGAGCGTGAGCTTTTTCAGTTGCGGGTAGGCCAAAAGGCTGGCACAAGCGCTAAGGCTATGTCATGTAGCCACATTTAGAGATAGCGCATAGCGTGTCGTAGCGCGTAGGCGTAGTCCCCGATCTGGGAGCGAGACGGGTGAGGTGGGAGCGCCGGAGCAGCGCCATGCCGCGCCTCGTCATGGGGGTACGAGACGCGTGGCGCGGCCGGCGGGTGGAGTCGGACGGAGTTCACGTGGCTGCCCGGGCCATCGGCTTCAATTTTTCTTTGACGACGTAGACCGTGGCTTGCTAGATTGCTACGTTCAGCGAACGGCCGCGTTTTTGTTTCTGTGCATGGATGGTTCCGTCATCGTCTGTTACTCACGGAAAGAACGAAATTAATGATGTGTCATCGAGTCACTGCTGCATCGGCTCATCCCCAAGAATGAGACGTAAATCGCGCGTGCTGTACTAGTGCATTTGGATGTGAACTTTGAAACGGGACGAGATCAAGCGAAGAAAAATATAGCACTAGATCTGTAAGAGTGTGAACTCCAGAAATACAATTTCACTTCTTTGTTGAGGTTCTTCTACCATCTCTATCTTCAATTTTGCTTTAAATTCGTGCCACGACATGTGGGTAAGAGGAGAGCGAGAGAGGGGTTAAAATATGCTAGGAGCACTTGGGTTGTTCAAATAGGGCTGAAATGTTCAGGATTGTTAATATAAAACATATTGTGAGGATGTGAGATTGAGATGCTCAAATAGGGCTGAAATGTTTAGGATTATTAGTATAAAACATATTGTGAGGATGTGGGACCGAGAGCATGTATTTCAAAACTCAAAGGACGTCCAAAATAGTAGAAGGAAGTTGTCGATGATTGGTAAACCGTCAATCTTATAGTAGTCGTGAGATAGATAATTTGTTGAAGGGTAGGGACCCCTGAGACTATCGTCTAGCAGTATCTGAAGACACGGACAATGATTTTTATACAGGTTCGGGCCTCCCTCAGGATAATAACTCTACGTCATGTTGGTATATATAGAATCGCAAGTGTCTTTACAAAGGGTATTAGTGGCTAGCCTAGATGGGATCTAAACTAGTCGTGGGCTCCTCTGAGTAGATCGAAACGGCTAGAAGCTTCTGTAGTTGCTTGTGGCTTCTGGTAGAGCTCCTCAAACCTTTTTTCTTGGGATCTGTCTAATCTTCTCTCCCTCCTTCCCTGAGGGGTCCTTGGGTCGTTATATAGAGGGTCCTCCAAGTCGTAGGAGACATGACTTATCTTCAAGCTAGACTCTGGCTTTCTTAAACATAGGGATAGACTTCCTAGTTTAAAGGGTTTCCGGGATCCTTAAGATAAATCCCCCTTATCTCCCAGATTCCTCAGCAGATATGTTACCTACCCCGAGTATCTGTGGAATCGTATACGGATACCCTCTCACATATGGTATAGTGTATTACTCAGAAGGCAAGGTGTTCCTGCAATTCATATGGTAAAAAATTATTGGCCTTGTTTATGATGGAAACAGGGTCGAAAACTTTATTGTACTCGGTTAATTAAAGAAAAATCGGATGAAAATCTTGACAACAGGTCAACAACCTAGCTAAATTAGGTCTGAATTACCGCAAACGAACAGACACACTAACAAAGGTCGGCCAAGCATGACACAAATAGACAAGGTGCACCCGCACTGACGTTGCTAGCTGCGTCATCATCATCACCCGTCGCACTCATGGCTCAACGACTTTGACTTCGTTGCAGCATAACCACCTGAGGGCAAAACTGCATTCGTCACGCCGAAACCAAGTCCGCCACGGCCATATCCACCGGCCCCGCAAATACTGGAGAGAAAAGACAGGTCCGAAGGGAAGCGAATGTGGGTCTCTCCAGCCCAAAAAGGATGGCTAACATTCCTGCCTAGCGTCGTCCGCATGTTGGCCCCACTGATGAAAGCCGAAGCTTCATGCCAACCTTGTCTCCGTCGACCCTATGCCGGTCGTACCACTGCCATATGACGACTGCCATCTCCTGACCATGCAACTCTTAGCCTTGCTCGCCAACCTAGGGGGTCGAGACTCCAAAACAACACCTCTAAGGAGGAAATGACATTGGGGATGCCACCATTACCCAATTTGGTAAGCCAAATATGGTTTTCACTTGGAGAAAGACACCCTAAGGGTGGGAGAGGTATCAGAGCTCTACAATGGCACCTCCAAGAATGAGAACGACGCCCGAGAGCACCGTCATTGCCGACAGACTAGGCCTTCGCCCGGAGCACGTAGCACCAAAATACCTAGGGGCACCACCCCAGACTCCTCCTACCCACTAGATCTGGAGCCAGCATGCCGGCCACTCTAAATCTGCGCCATTAGCACGCCACCCAACCATCACAACGCCGACAAGCCGCAGCCGCATGACACCAGACCATCGTGAGGGAGCCAAGCACCACCAGTAGAGCAAGCAAGCCATCGATGGCGCCGAGCGCCACCAACAGCAAGCCGCTGATACAGAGCCCTTACAAGCTCCCATCATGCTGCAGCCGACACTCGCCCTGCCAACCGCTGAGCCACGTTACCACTAGCCACTACCCATGTCTAGACACAGTGTGGACGACTAGGGCCCAGGGGTGCCCAACACACGCCAGGGAGACTCCATCACGGCCGAGCTCCCACCGACAGTGGCGCGAGCCCCAGATTTGCGCGACCACCGTCGACCCCTTCAATGGACCTCCACACTACACCTCTGCCGCTGGTCCTCACCACCCGCCCCCGATAACTGCCCTCACGGTCGGAGTGGCTGGCCATCGTGAGTTGCTAGGGCGTCACCATAACTGCCTTCGGGACCACTGCCCTGACACCTCGATCTCCACCGCACAAGGATACCTCGCTACCATTGGAGGTGGGGACCGCCGCCACCACGGTGAAGACCGACGGTAGCGAAGTTGTTGGGTGGCCTGCCGGGTCGCCCTTGGACGATTACACGGGAAAGTGTATTTCTAGTGAATAATGAATTCTTCCTTGTTTTCAAAGCATGGAAGATGTGTTCGTGGTTTCGCACTTGGCTGCGTATGGATTGCAGATGACATAGAAGCCAGCATCATGTTGCCATATCATATCAAACAAGTAGATCGCCGACGTACTCCAGAAACGACAAGCCTATTCTATCCATATGCCTACAAACTTGCATACGGTCCATGGAATACAATACGGTAGCAGTTCATTATTCTAACCAGACGCATGATCGTGCCCATATCCCAACCACAGGATAAAACACCACACGGCACTCGATCACTGGACCTTCCCTCGCTACGGGATCGATCGGAGGCCAGTCCAAACCAGGTGTTTAGGAGCAAAAGCATGCGCAGCATGCAAGAACGCCAAAGGAGACAACGACAGCACTTTCAATTTTCCAGGACCATGAAGTGGCCATGGCGCCACGATCGATCGATCGATCCAGCGGAGATAACGTAGTTAAAACCGCAGAGCCAGCAATCCAGCCAGCGAGGAGGCCCGGTCCGTGCGAGCGTGGCGCCGTGCATGCGCGCGACGGATCATCCGCCCCAACCGGTCGTTGGCCACGTCCCACACGTTGGTGGCACGGCGCACATGCATGGCCCCCGGCGCGCTGCCCGGCCAGTGGGGAGCCGCTCCCGCTGCACGACGGGGCCACTACCTTGTCCTGTCCGCTCCTCCACCCGGGCCAATAAGTCCCAGGCTCCTATACGCAACGAACCGACCAGCCCGATCACGGGCGTTCCTCGAACTTTCGCTACGTACGCGAAGCTCGCATCGGTCCGTCGAGCGATATGATGCAGGTGGGTGCGCGCGGGCCGCGGAGAGCGTAGTACGTAGATCTTGTCGCCGGCGCGCCGGACCGGAGCGCGGCAGCGGGAATCTTGGACGGTCAGTCGGCCCCGGATCTCGACGTGGGAAATATGTTAGGCGCGTCTTTTGCCCGTGCATCCTGTGCGTTGAGCTGTGTTGTGGATCGTATTAGTGGTATACCATAGTACTCCAAGTATGTTTCCGGGTGCTGGGATGGTAGTGTTCCAGGCGTCGTTGCTGGTTTTTGTTCCAGGTGATCTACCAAAGAGGTTTAAGTAATATTTGAGCTCGTTGATCTAAATGGAAGTGTTTAAATTAAGTACAGCTGGAAACCGAACAGATGCCAGTGGCAGTCGGGGGCGGGACAGCGTTGACTACTCAGAGAACGGTGCTCCATGCATTGTGTCGGCTGGGTATTTGGTCTAATTTATTTTTGTCTGTTAGAATATTTTATCAACTTAGAAACTCGCATTACCTTCTCGTATCTGAAATGTGTTTAACATGTAAGATACGCCCCAAGTTCATAATTACAGTTCATAGTATCGACAGATATTGCATGCACAAACTTGTCAATTTTATACTATGATTGAGGCAGAGGCGTAGAGTGGCCTCGACCCACATCCACCGGCCCGTTGCGGGTTTGAGCCGGCTATGACAAAGACGATGGAAGATGGAGATCTAGATCTCTAAAGTATAATGTGTTTGTTAAATTACGTTCGTTTTCGTGTGTAGACAGCAGGGGAAGCTTCGAGGGTTGATTGGGAATCGGGATCGATCGTTAGCAGATCCGTAATGCTGACTAACTAGGCGCAGCGAAGTACTATATAAAATGCACCGAGAGGGGACAAGATAAGGACTAGAAGCCACGAGGAGAAATGACATGTTCCCAGTTTGCTACTTCGCTAACACTGCAAAATGTTGTACTTTATGAAAACCAAGAATCGTTTTGTCGAGCCAACCTTTGTATATACAGAACTGAATACTAAATTTAATCTAGTGGTCGAGAAGATAAAGTGACACATTCCCATCACAATCCAGCTGATTCTGTTGCTCCGCCAAACAGAGTTTCAAAAACTCTCGTCCTTTATTTGTCCGTTGGCTCCTCTTGGCCTGTAGTGAGGATCTGCGTCACTACTTAATTTAGATTGTTTAGTAGTTGGTTAGATATTTGTTGAGTTTAATTCTGAAAACCTCTTGCTCGGGTACAATACATCTTTTACTGTGTCGTAAACTAGAGTTAACACTTAACAGACACCTGATGCGAACCGGGAATTACCGCTACCTGCAGTGACACAATTGGCGTACGTACGCAGTGACGTTTCTCTTTCTTTTCCCTTCCAAGGACACGTATTGACTATTGTGTCTGCTCCTGTTTTCATGATGTCTGAGACCTGCGTTTGAGATGCAACCAAATGTGGTCGCCCTCATGAATGCTCTACGGGTACATATTTGCAGGCGTCCATTAATTTTTGTAGGACTACCATGTCCCTGATTACAAACGTGCTGCACACTTGAATGCCATAAAAATACGTACTAAAATACATGATTACATGCATGTATGCATGGACCAGCAACGCCCAACATCGATCCAAAATTGCAAATGGAATAACCTTCGGCTGTGATCAACAATCCTAACCAATAATTTGAACTACGCGAAGACGGTCATGGCCGGTTAACTATATACACAATAAGCTTGTCGATCTGTTTCGTTGAAAACAAATAAGTTTGCAGATCTTACAGAACACCTTTGATTATGTGATCTCTTTGTCATAAAGTTTTAATTATCACTCAATCTAAAAAAGAACAGTTTAGGCGAGAGGGCATGTATATTAGGATGCACACTAGTAGCATGCACGCACGCACATTAGTACTAGTTCCAGCGAAATGGAGCTGTGAAGTAAATCGATCTGATTAACGCTTATTTGGATGCATCGAAATGTCCGAATGCAGACAGTCTGGGCCCGTGGGGCGGGCTCCAATCAGGAGCACCACTACCAGCAAGGCAAAAAGTGCATGCCAAGGTGCAGTGCAAGTGTTGCAACATGCATCCATTTGTCCTTGTTCTGGTTGCAACCGATTTGTAATAATCGAAGGACACTACGCGGCACACAGGCTGGAAGGTGGTCACCATGAGAGGGACGGAGCACAGAAATTGCAGAGTGCAGAGCGACCCAATCTGGCCTTCTCTGGAAGGAAAACCACGTGCTTTATTTCTCTCTGTTCTTGTCGTAGCATGGGGCGCATCGTGCGCTGCAGTTGCAACTTGCAAGTAGTCGAGTTAGACGATAATCTTGTGTGGCCCTAGACAAGGGTTTTCCCAGATCTGACATCAACCGATAATATTGCTACAGGTGTTTGTTTTGAAGAATAATATGGCTACAGTGTACTCTACTGAACAGCACAATGACAATGATCTCAAAAAAGAATAACACGATGAAAATTTAGGTAGGTGATTCCAATCATTTCTGTGTTTGGTTTATGTGATACTCCTATATCATATATCCCGTGCATGGCACTATGGAAAGTGATGATGATTATGCCGCATAATATTTGCATTTTGTTTAATAGAAGATGGACACACCATTCACCTAGACTCACGCGCGCAAAGCCCCAAATTTAGCCCGTATAGTGTGATTCCAGCATAGGCCGTTCATATCTAAAATAAAAAGGCGTTTGCTCCCGATGTAAGCCAAAGGCCCAAAATGAACGTGCGACATCCCAGACAGCGCAAATGCCCCGAAGTCAACCCCATCGCCCATCGGCGTGACGAACAGAATAAATGTTTTCACATCAGCCACTGGCTCTGAAATATGAATTATATTGTCCATATTTCCTTTCAGCTTGGTCTTTGTGATGAATTGTTTGGTGGAATGCAAGTCAAAGCTGTACATGATGTTCATTCTACAACATCTTCCTTTTATTTATGCACAAAAATCTCCACATGTTATGCTTGAGCAAAAATGGAACAAAACTTAAACATGGTTTTGCAAAGAGCTGATCCCATGGAAGTTCAGAGCTGATCCCATGGAAAGTTAACTCCGGACACTCTGTCATTTGGGTATCAAACCCAGAACGGCCAATCGGTCAGAGGCAGGTTCCTGAACTACTAGTACATATATAGTGTACATGCAAAACCATAACTGTTTTGAGTTGGGAATTAGCCAGAATCAGCTTTCATTAGCGATCACCTGGAAGCGATGAACCAGAGGTTGAAGAGTGACGAAGCGGCTGTCAGGGACCAGGACAGGAACGCCATCGTCGCGGATAGCTGGTACCTCTCGCAGAACCTCGGAGCGCAGTGGGATCCATGGAACTGGAGGAGGACGTCGATGACCGCGGCGCTCGAACTGGCAGCTGCTAGCGAGAGTATCGACAGGACCTGGCAAGCATTCGTGAAGAAAGTGCAGCATGCTTCTTACTGACATATATATAATACGGCAGAACAGGGTTGAAAACTGGAAATGAAATGGAGAGGTGAAGTGAGGGAGAAATGGTGCCATGAGGAGATGCTGCATACATACCCAGTCTCCGACGACCACGATCGCCATGACACCGGGCACGCGAAGCGGGCAACCTATGAAAATGGAGTACATGTCGATCATCGCGAGCGTGCAGCTCCAGGGGATCACCAAGCCCATGATTGTGACTAGGAAGCTGTCAAGTGTTGCACAGAAGTTCAGCATAAACCGGGCATACAGTTTGAAGAGGAAGAGTTTACCATGGTTTCTGCTTTCAAGTCATGATACAACTTGAGACTTGAGAAAATTTCCTCTTAACGAGCAGTAAATCGAGAACACGGCGTTCTGACATGATTTCGAACTGAGGTCTATTTCCATAGCACAAAGGTAGTGCATATATATTATAGAGCATTTGTTAATTTTTCGTTTTACAGAACTCTTTGAGTTATACCGTGGTCCATATGCTTGCTACTGTACGTATGAGTTTGTTGATAGAAATTTTCTCCACATGAAGTCGCGTGATAAATCGAACGGTGATTCTATTCAGAAGTTGCGTGATAAATTGAACTACGTACAAGCTTTCTTAGCAAAAACGTGTCTATTGGAAGCCCTTAAGTACGATCAATCTATATGGGAACGCCGGTTATCAAAGCCAGTGTCGAAGGCTGAGTTACGTATCCGATTCAGTCGAGCTAAGTACGATCATACTAACTGACATGATCTCTCACTAAGTCAGTCGAGCTCAAGCATGTCTCGACTCTTGATTCGGGCAATCTAATGTTCCAGAAGGCTGAATTCTCGCCTAAGTACAAAATCCTAAACATAACCGTGCAAAATCGGAGGTAAAACCTCAGGAACCATGAGCCAACCATTAGAAATACAAGCAGAGGCATGACAAGGCTACGTACCAGAAGACGGTATAGCTAAAGAACTCGACGCCCACGGACATGAACAGGAGCGCCGCCGACGAGAAGACGGCCTGCCCGACACGGAGGCCGAGGCTGCCGGCGCTGCCAACGGCGCCGGCCCCCGCCCTCTCCCTGTTGTCCATCCCCTGGCGACGCCCTCACACCGCCGGCTCATCCCATACGCGCGCAAACGCAACTGTCCCCCTCTCTCCGGCACTTTTGTCAAAGTTCTCGCTTCCCCGGCGAGTCCCCGGCTGTGTCTGCGTTCTTGCGACGATGCAATGAAGATATGGAGAATGATGCGAGATTGTGTGCGTGTATGTGTGTGTGTGTGTGAGAGAGAGAGAGGGAGAGAGGAAAACCCGAGGCAGGGAACGAGATGAGAGACTGTTGGCTTTGGGTGGATGGATACGGGGGGAGCAGCTGATTCTTTCGTCTTCTCCGCCTTTCTCGAGAGCCTTTTGATCGCCATGGTTACCACTTTTGAGTCTGAATAGGCGCGTCTCACTCTCTCCCCCCGCTCATCGCTTTCTCCACCTGGATAGGATTCGTGTACAGAGCACTACGTAGACTTCTTGATAAAACAGCATTAGTAAATCGCCCTCTTATGCACTGACCACGACAACTGGGAGGATGTGGCAGTTTAAGCTGCACACGTAAACGCAAAGGTGTGTCATGTGTGATCATCCATGCTCAGTGATTTGACTCACTGTAACAAATGAGCAAAGGGCAAATAATTATCATCTCCTCTGTTGTATGCAGCTTGGTTGAGTGAATTGGATGATCACTTGTAGTAGTAGTAGTGAAGTGGAGAATAATCTACAGAAAAGCACGAGCATAGCAGCCGGGGATAGGATGAAAAGGAATGTGCCGTGCGGCGCACCTTGAGTGGTCGCCCCGCGACGAGTGAAAAAAGGCAGCAAAAAGATCGAAATGAAACGACGGCTGCGAGCAAGCCAGCTGTTTTTCTTTTCATTTTTAGCGATCATACTACTTTATTGATTAAGCAAGCAAGTCCAACGTGTTAGAAAAACTGAATGAAATATGAGCAATAAAGACATCGAGACCCTCCAAAATAAAAGTCCCTAGCCCTTAGGGAAAGAAAATTTAGAAAATAAAACCTGTACAAACTGGACTAAACTAAAAAAAAGACATCCACCTCAATAGGTGGGAATCTAAAACTGCTGAAAGCACCGTGACCAAGGACACATCGCTCGTAAAGTATGATGCAAAACTGCTACGACATCATCGTATTGCTGGGGAAGAAGACGAAGAGCATGAAAGAACGAAACAAGAGAACTATAGACTAGAACGAACTCGACACCACCGTCGCCGCCATCATGACCAAGTCAGGTCAAAGCGCCGGTCAAAAACCGTCAACCTAAAGGAACAAAACACCACTAACTCTCTAGTATCGATTGTGATAACCACACCAAGACAGGGATTAAATCAGAGGACTTTTATTTCATACGCTGCCTAAGCCACCGAAGAGTAGAAGACGAGGGAACCTACGGAAACACGGGTGAAAAAAGGTAAACCGTGATCTCCTCGGTGCGGCGACCAGTAACATGCCCACAGTTGTTCACACCAACGGCCTTGCCCTATCGGTCCAAAAGTCCATCTGCAAATAGGTATACCGGCCCAGCCTCCGGCCCGGTTAATGCTTCACTTTCTTCCTTTTCCACTCGAGGAAATCAAAGCTCACTGTTGCTGTTTCCTGTTGCAACTTGAAAACGAAATGATTTCTTCAGCAGCTAGCTATCACCAGAATATCAAAAGGCAGTTTTGTCAAGCAGTATTATTATGACCACCGCCAAGCAGAGCCTAACTATCAGGCCGGATTTATTTCTACATAATGTTTTAAGAAACCCTTAAGGCAGGGTTCATTTCTGCATCAGTTAAAATGGCCAGAAAATTCTTAAGGGAGGCTTTTTATTACATTTCTGCAGATCACATACAATGTTCAGAAACAATATTGGACCGTAAGCTCATTAAATATCAGATGTATGGAACCACAATACAGCTCTTCGCTTTTACTGCATCAAGCAACAGAGGTGATGAATTTATTGACGGCCATGTACCCACAAAAAAATTGAAGAGTTGGCATCACGCTACAAAAAACAGGAATACAGCGGAAACTGTCCATCAAGAGGCTCAAATGTACATGATTCATCTTCCCCAGACGACACTAAATCACCATACATGACATCTACATGAGGACGAACAGACAACGGATCGAACTGGATGGCAAAGCACACTGACGTAGTAAATGTTTACAGAAACTTCAGCACCACGGCCCAGACAGGGTATATGAAGAGCAGGACGATGCCGATGGTGTTCGACACACCATTGGCCTTCCTGAAGGCCTCCCTGAAGCCACCTGACGCCCTGATGTGCTCTTGAAGCAGGTAGCATCCAATGACGAGGCATATGAAGATGCCGACGAAGTCATCCCTGAAGTTGTGCGCAAATAGGCTGGGGGCGACCACTGTGAGAAGAATCAGAGAGCCAGGCAACTCTAGCCAATCTGATTCAGATCATGAAAATCATATATGAGGCCCATGTAAAATATTAGTCAGCCTATTTAGTAGACAAGAGAACATATTTTGGTAGCACTATACGATCTGGAAGGTCTTTTACCGGGATACAACATGGATGAGGAATGCAACACATCTGGAGAAAATTTGCTAGGATGCAACAATAAGAAAGGGAATAGACAGCAAAGTAATACCAGGGAAGTGGCGAGGAAAGAAGAGCCGCAGGACAACTACAATGATCGCAATCCATTTTCCAACCTCTCCCCTGCAATTTTGATGTTTGACAGTAACAAATTGTTTTAGATATCTATATGTAATGATGTAAACTTGTAATAGATGGACAGAGAATATACCATCGTGGAAGTATATGTAACTATCATTAATCCTCCAACCAATAGACAATAAGAATGAAACGGTAGCTTGAGTTTCACAGCTAGGTAGCAATAAGCCTATACGTTGCATGTAGCTCACGTCACTTTATAAACAACCCATGAAGTTCTTGTTATCGTCCTCAGTTCTGTGAGAATTTTGTCTCGAAGGAAATCATCATTCAGAACCTTATCCTATGTCAATTGCTAACAGTATGACTCATGCAGTCATGCTATATTCAGTATTTTGATTTTCAGTTCACATCCTTCATATCCGTTAATCCTTACTGTTCACTACAATTGCATTAAAATTTTAAAACATGAATAGATGATACGGTGTGGAATTTGCGACTATAACCACCTTATCAGAGAAAACAGAACACCAGGCAGGGTGAAGAAAATGTAAGGAACCAAGAGACCCGTCAGCATGTTGGTCTTCCAGTTTGTCCGGTCCAATATCAGGAGGTATCTGCAGCAGAAGAGATCAGGGAGGGTTCAGTCGATGTATAATGCTGTGACAACCGGCAAATACCTAAAAATGTACTAATCCCAGGTTAAGTGGACACATAAAGCTCCCAACTCCTCGCAGTCCTGAAAGTAGAGATTGGAAAGGTCTAACACATTAGGCTGTGGAATCGTCCTAACAGCTTAATACTTCAGTGTGACACATCACAGAAATTTGGTGAGTGGATCTTGGCTTGTGAATGTAAAGAATAACAAACAAGCTACGGATTCTTCGTCAGTTTCCACGCAATGAACTTTGACACGCTTGTGAATATTTCGACACCAAAGCCAAATTTACTTCCAAGCAATTCCTGGGATTTAATCATGGTATTATCTCAAAGCTATTCTCAACTTCCCCACAATCTTCCCCAAATCATCAGGCTACGAGGTACGAACTCCATCCGGAGATTTGGTTCGCAAAGGCAGGAGCTTTGAACCCCAAAAGGCGAGATCGGAGATCCCCTTCTTCCAGAAACAATAGCACTTCTTTTTCTTTTCCCTCGGCTAAAAAGAACAAAATAAAGAGATAACAAAAGAGGAGGAAATGGGGCTGTTTTACTGACACGGCAGCGAAGAAGGCGAGCCACTTGAGGAAGTGGCTGCCGAAGCCGAGGCCACCGCCGAGGACGAGCGCGTGGTTGGCGAGCTTCCGTGCTGCCACGCCCAGCTCCCGCAGGTCGGACTCGATCAGCGCCTGCGCCGCCTCCGACGCGCCACCCGACGGGTCCGTCTTCATCTTCAGGTACGACGGCATTTTCCCCATCGCCGAGCAAGACCTCTCCCTCTCTCTCTCTCTCTCTCTCTCTCTCTCTGCAGATCGAGCTCCGCACGAGGATGTTTCTTGGGTTTGGGTTTTATTTGTGTTTGGTTCTTGCAGATATGTACTGCAGCTTAGCTGGACTGATAGGGGGTCGCTGGAACAGGTGGTGCTCGGTCTGGACAATTCCGGGAGCAACGTCTACGGCCCCATGGGACACGTGGGGGACTCCTTGTGGTACACTATCGCATGCATCCGTCATTGTTGGCTTTTGACCTCTGAAATGAGTTTGATTTTGATATCTCCTTCTCTCACGGCATATATTTGATCGACATGAAATTTCAGAGCATTCTTATTCACGTTTTCCGATTATACGTACTAATTTAGCACGTATTTAAATTACTTTATTTTTTCAGAAGCTCTAATATATTCTTCTAAGCAACTCGATTAAACTTTCTAAAAATAAATAGTTCCTTTGGTATTTGGCTACGATCAAAAGTGACATGAATTTTCACTTGTGAATTGCATATACAACATTTACGTTTAACAAGCAAATTTTTTGCCTAGGAATATATAATTTTAACTCGAATTTGAAACTTCCACTTTGAGAAATCAAACTTTCCACTCAAAATGTTCTATTTTGTAGACAATGATCAAACACTTTCTAAATGCTGATGCTTTGAACTTAACATTCAACTTAAAATCATCCAACCAAAAGTTCCCACATTTTTCTAGGAAATTCAAATTTACAACTTTGAAGTCAATATTAACTAGTTAAATGGAGAACGGCCACTTGATATTTATGTTTTGACAGAAGCTCCTTATGGAGCGCGGTGGTATTTGCAGATATTTTTTATCCATAGTAATTTTGTTAGTGGTAATTGAGCTGCTTACCGTGAATTTCTTATGTAATGAAGAGGCTCGGCATGATTTTGTTTCTTCCCGTGGGTATTATTAGAGTTCTTTTACGGTACCCTAAAATGAATATGGACCCTCCATATATTCCAATCTAACGGATAAGTTTAACTGGTACTCCAACCGAAATCATGGAGTACTACCACCAAAAATTATGGAGTACCATGATATCAAGGGTAATATCGTAACCTAGACGATTAATGTGTTAAAATTAAAGACAATGTTGTAATTTTCATTCACAACTACGGCATCCATACATCGTTTGTGATTGAAAAATAACAAGGCATCGTTTCTTACAATCAATCCCCATCTATAAAACTCTGGTGTTACCAGTTGATGGAGCGGGCCATGGGGACAGGCGGCGCCGGTGATCGGAGCCAATTATGGCTTCCTCTTGAGCAGCGATAGCAAGAGGATCGAGCGAGATGCTGACTCGAGGTACTTGGAGAATTCAGAACCTAAGAGACAAGGTACGCAGGGATGGTTCCAGGAAAGGAGGGCAAACACAATCTTAGACGTCAATTTATAAATCGAATTAAGAACTAGTTGCTATTCTGAACATGCCTAAGACAATCTGATGAACTAAATCCATGCGTACTGTGTTCAGTCATATACCAATCAAAACAGAAGTAGAAAAAATCAATGATGTAGAAGTGGAGGCAGAGTCGCAAGTAGCGTGCGAATCAAGCGGACAAGACGAGCGGCGCGGCGGAGAAGATAGTTGTGCGAGCGATGCAGAGAGGAAGATTGGCGTGCCGATGGCGGCAAATGAAAGCTGCCATTGTGAGTGCGGCGTTGGAGAAGATGAATCGTACGTTCGGCAATGGCATTAGAAGACATGCATGAGAGATCTCACACGAGCACGATAACTGATCGGGGGTAAACCAGGTTAAGCATATCATCGGTAATTAAAAGAAAAAGTCTGTATTCTTCCTTAACATTAGAGTTCCTAAAATACTCCTATAAATTAAGGATCAGATTTAAGTTGTACTCCAAGTTAACAGGGGGGAGTACCTGGGTACCGTAAAATTTCCCTATTATTAACTTATTACAAGAACACATGTTTCGGGGCAACGTGCCATTTTTCCTCTGTTCCGATTTATCCAAACGGAAGTATTTTAAGTAGTGTACCGACGTGTCTGCCATGTCCTCCATGCAGCCAATACGTAGACAGATCCCGTTTCGCATGCACATCTGTTAACTGTGGACATCTTAAATAATGGATCGATCGCTCTCAAAATCGTTGTCGACATAAGCACACATCAATGCATGAGCACCGGGCAACCATCAGAGATAACTAACTAAAAGACACTTAACAGAATATCCGTTCTCATCCGACTTAATTATCTCCGTTAACCACACTAAACAAACATGTTAGACATGTCTATCATATCTCCTTCAACTTATTATTCTGGCCGGATCATATCGCTCGATATTTTTGCCTATTTTCTTATGTTCATCCTGGGGTCCGCTGACGCAGCCTGGCACAGCCACATGGCGATACGTCGGTAGGTCGGCAGGAACTCGCATGCAGCCACGTCGTTGTGAACCGGGGAGATTCGTGCGATCCTTTTGTACTTACTCGTCCTTGCTGTGATGGGAAGACCTTATCCTGAGCTTCTGCATCGCCATCGATCACTCATACTCTAAATATATATATAGTCAGCCATTTGGCGTGCGTGGCGCGAGGCCAAACGCCTTTCCTCCGACCAACACCTGGCAGTTTCTTGACTTCGTAGCGCGTCCGGGAACGCGCACGGGAAACCAGAGACAATTCTAACCCTGTTCGTACTTACCTGCTTCGTCTGTTTTAAAATACATTTCACTTTAGAGGTAAGCACAATAGCTAAGAAATAAAATAACTAAAATGCTATTGAAAATGTAAAAGAATAGATATTTTCTAAAAAGTTAGAGAACTTAAAAAACATTCATTTCAAAACAAAGTGAGTACTATATTTCTTAGCTTGTTACTAGAGCAGAAATAAAGCAAACAATTATACAAATAAAAGGGCACTTTAACAAATAATTTTTAAAATTTTATTATTGAGATTTATCAAGCTCTCTAACAGATTTTTGGTAGATACCAATATAAAAACAACTATATATAACCATCAATAGTGATTTTGTTTATTTTTAGTTCCTCGGTATGATCAACAAATGGATTTTTGATCATATGCTCTAAAGTTGGATAGTCTTTGATCATTTGCCCTAGTTGATGTGTCTCTCTTTAAAATACTCTAAAGTTGACATTTCAATTGATAATTTTCCCTACAATAATTTTTTTGCAAAATAACATCACTTAACCCTTAACCCCCTAAGTCAAAAGACTATTCTACCATTCCTTCCCTTCCTTCCTTGCATGGGCATCCCAAAACCCCATTGCAGGAGGCGTTTTGCACAGCTCCCCTGTCCAGCTAGCCTCCCTCTATTTCTTAATAGCCATGAACTAAAAAAATCCCGTGACAACATATATTTCTAAAAAGAGGAGGATTTTAACACAATATTTCAAGTCTCAAATCTCACACATAAAGTGGCAGTACCCAACATAATTAGCTCGCATCTCACACATCCAAGTGGCAGTACACAACAAAAGTAGTTCAAATCTCACATATAAAAGTACAGTACACAACAAAAGTAGCTCAAATGAGTAGATTCAATTCTTCCATTTCTTTTTGGGAGTAATCTTCTTAGCAGGTGGTCTTGCATTAACTTTTGGTGGAGACTTTGCTTTTGATGGAGATGTGGCAGTAAATATTGCTTGTGATCCTCCATCTCCCATTAAGAGAGCAGCTTGTCTAAATAAAGAAGATAAAATCATAAGCTGTTTGGTTCAATACTACGCTCTCTATGGCTCTCTCATTCTCCTCCCTTAAGCCAAGCAACACATGCATCTTCTCGTCGTCCATAGGAACATCTCTATCATTCATGTCCATGTCTTGTTCAATAACAAGACTTGTCCAATCCAATCTACCATCCAAGACCCATGCAATTGGCCCCGCAGCCATCAATGCTACATCGTTGTTAGTCACACACACCGTCAAGTCTAGGTTCGTCACACTTGACTGGCTTGCATTCACCGACGTAGATTGGTTAATAGTAGTCAGCGTCTTCGCATCAACCCTACTAGACATGGGGAAAAATGCAAATCCCCTCTATGGATAAATTAACCGTGTACTAAATCTAGCGCAAATTGAGCCAACACAATAATGAAAAAGCAATAAAGAAGTTACCTAGTACAAATTGGATCGATGGTGTGCTCTCCTCCCTCCTCTATCTCCAAGTTCAACCAAACTCCATGTCAAAACCTAGGGTTTCATGGACACATTTAACAAGACAACCAATCAACACAAGATGAAGCAAAGATGAAGAAGATAGAAGGGAATGGAGCCTACCTTGCTGCTGCTATTGGAGAGGCCATCATGGAGGGGTTCACTGCGGTAGTTGTCGGGGGACAAGGGGGAGGCGTCGAGCCTTGCTGGCCGTGGGTTGAGGCAGGGGAGGGCGTCACCGGGAGGGGGGGTGGGGCGGCACATGGAGGAGGAGGACGGCGGATGACAGGGGAGGTTGCCGGCACTCGCGGCAGGGGACGCCGGGGGGCAATCGAGGTGGAGCTTGGGGGTTGGGCGACGGATGGCAGAGGGAGGCGCGCTTGGGGGGTCGAGGGGCTGGTAGCGGCGGTTGACGAGCGGAGGACGTCACGGGGGGCGGCAGAGGGCGGCGGCGCTCGGGGGCCAAGGGGCCGGTGGCGGCGGTCGACGCACGAGAGGGGTCGTGGGGGGCGGCAGTCGACGCACGGTAAGGGTCGTGGGGGGCGACGGATGGTGGCAGAGGGCGGCGACGCTCGGTGGCAGGAGACCGACGGTGGTGTTCAGGGATCAGCGGACCGACAGCGGCGCTCGGGTCGCAGGGGCGTGGGAGCGCACAGACGGGATAGGAGATGCAGGGATCCCATAGAAGCAATGGAAGGGTAGAATAGTCTTTTGACTTGGGGGGGTTAAGGGTTAAGTGATGTTATTTAAAAAAAACCTATTATATGACAAATTATCAATTGGCATGTCAACTTTAGGGCATTTTAAAGAAAGACACATCAACTATGACAAATTATCAAAGACTGACCAATTTTAGGGCGTATGATCAAAAATCTCATCAACAAATTGTTTATTATTTAAGAAGTAGGGTTTTTCTCTCTCCTTCTATATACCTCTATATATCATAAAAAGCTAATGACATCTAAAAAAAATACTGAGTTGTACTGGTTGAGATATTCTAATACTCCTAATATGCATATGCAATAGTCACCCGCCGGATCTTACTTATCACTATGACACTATGTATCATTTAAAGTCATTATTAAAGACACTTTATAGTTTATGCACGATGGCTCTCTCTTAAGTTATCTCCGTAATACCTAATGCTCGGAAAATGCTCAAGAGTCAGCTAAGAGATATCCTTCCGTCTGTATGTATATATAAAGTGTATTTTGACTCTTTTAATATAAGTTTCCCATATATTTTGATAATAATTACAAAATATAATTATATAAAATTATTTTTGAATATAAATCTAATAATATTAATTTTATGTTACAATCCATATATTATTATAGTAATTTAGTTAAAATTTAAATTTAAACAGTTAAAGTACGTGTTATATATTTAGACAGATGAAGTAACATAGTATCAAAACATCAAAGTTATTTCTAGAGCATCTTCTAGCAGAAATGATACTCTCGGCTCTATTCTCTCCTATCTTCTACTATCAATAACAATCCCCCGTACCAGGACGGAAAATCGTTTATGTCAGCCAGGTTGTACATGCCGTAACATGGACGTAGAGGCCCGTACTTTTAGTTCTGTGTCTACGAAGGAAGATTTACTCTTCGATAAATAGTCTAGAATCTTGCCTTGTTAATTTTGAGCAACGTGACCTCGTTTAAATAACTTATGCAAATGCTTTTTTCGGATGTCGTGTATTGGGATCACGTTGTTGATTTTCTACAACCAGACGGTCCTCTTAGGGTCTCGAAGGACGTATAGATTCTCGAAGAAAAATGACATTTTGTAATTTTTTATTACGTGGATTATTTGATTTGTGGAATAGTATTCCATAAAAAAATTGGATGTCTCATTTACATAATGGAAAATTTGTCATACTTAGACCTCATTGATTCACAGGACTCAAAAATCACAGAACTAGAAAAACTATAGAATTACAGTGTCATTCCCTATTGAATCCTGCAGGACTAAAATGATGTTTGGTTGCACCATAGAAATTTTTTAAGAGATCTTCATACAGACAGCCTGCGGGGAGGATGGCACTACTAGCAAAGACCGTCTGGCGAAAACGCTGCAGGCGCGAAGCATGGTGGGTCTGCGTCGGGGGAGCATAGAGAGGAAATGGAGCCCGGACGGTGGAAGAGCTAGGGGAAGCCGGGTCATTTGACGGAAATGGAAGGTCCAAGCGGCTCATTCATTCTTGAATAGGCATGTTTACAAGATTTGGTCGTTTTAAGATTGTTACAAATTAAATAGGTATGTTTGTGCCTCTATGGAACAAAGAAAACGATAATCTAAATCTGTAGTAGCAAGAAAAAAATGTGGAACCGAAATGTCACAGTTTGTTGAATCCCATATGTAACAAGAGCATAGGAATAGCTCGAGTGAGACTTTTTGATGACCCGAGTGATAATTTCACCAATTTTGATATTTCATCTTACTCGATTAAGGGCCCGTTCGGATGTCCTCCGGCTTCACCAAATCCTCAGCTCCAGCGCTCGGCTCCGCGCGCCAGCTTCAGTGGAGGAGCTCCACCCGTTCGGGACGCCAGGTCCAGCTCCTCCCCCAACTCCTCCCCAAAACAGTGAAAGCAGAGGGAGGCGAGAGGAGAGGGAGGCGACCGGCGAGAGGAGGGAGGCGACCGGCGAGAGGAGAGGGAGGAGAGGAAGGCGACGAGGTGACAGCTGGACGTCGGCGAGGTCGCCTCGGGAGGAGAGAAATGCGGCGGGGTGGCGGATGGGCGTCGGCGTGCTCGCGCCCGAGAGGACTGGAGGCGGCGGGGTTGCTGCTCGGCTCGGCGGAGTGGCGGCCGAGAGGAGGCAGGGTGGCGGCGTTGCTCCATCGGGGCTCCGCGGGGCTCTGGCGGGTCGGCGGCGTGACGGACGGGAAATGCGCCGGGGTGGCGGCTGGGCGTCCCTGTGCTCGCGCCCGAGAGGAGAGGGAGGCGGCGGCTCGGCTCGGCGAGTGGCGGCCGAGAGGACGGAGAGGAGGGAGAGGGTCGGGGCTCCGGTGGGTGGCTGTGACGAGCGGGCGGCACCTACCGCGGCCGCGCGCTCTAGGGTTGGGCGGGTGGGGAATTGAGGCCGGTGGCCGAGCGTGCGAACATTTGAGGCCAGTGGCAGCCGGGCGTAATTTCCATCCAAACGAACCGGTCATTTTCCACTTAGCGGTGGCACTCCCGTGTAATTTTCCAAAACGCGGAGCTCGTGGCGCTGGTAAAACCCAGCTTCTCCAAATCCTCCATTTTGCGCAGCGGCCCGTGTTGGCTTCGGAGATCTGGCTCCGTGGAGCTAGGCCGTTCGGCCCGGCGCCGCGTGAGGAGCCCACGGAGCGCGGAGCCGGAGGACATCCGAACGGGCCCTAAAGCGAGAAGAGAGAAACTGCGCTGGAGCAAGTTTTACGAGAGTTTAATCGGAGTTCATGTTTGATTTCAGTCAAGTAGAAAATTTCTCAATCATATAAATTTTCTTTGATACGATCGTGAGATCCATACATTACACAATATAGATAAAAGAAATAGATCGCCGTCCTCTAACGTTCCAAAAATGTATTTATCTCAAATAGGCTTAGCATTAGACTTTGGGTACGGTTCTTTTTCTTCTTTTTTTTGTTTTGATGAAAATCTAGTTACAGGTACGAGACGCCCACTCGCATCGCAGAAAAGTTACTTCTGGGCTGATCGGGTTATACTGGACCCAGCTTTCTATACTACTATATAGTGTACTAAGTTTAAACTAGACTTGACAAGCAATCTGAGCCATTGATCCAATGAATCTGACGGCTAAGATGGGAGGGATTCGTGATGAACAGTGACCATAAATAGTACCCTTAAACAGTCCTTATAAACAGTACTAGCTATAGTACCCTTATGAACAGTAGAGCCTACAGTACCTGACGTGCACCATACTTATTATTTACTAGTATGTACATATGGTCAGCATGACATTGATACTTTGATAGGCTTTCTCACCGGGCCTAAGCCTAAACGGGGACCTGGCCGAATGTAACACTAACATACTCCTAGCTTACCGGCCCAAAATACACCGAGAGACGTCTCTTTTTTTTTGAGAGCCAGATGCGGCTTATATTACATGCTCGACATGCAAAGCGTCATGTGAGATGCACCGATACAAGAAACCCGGAACCTGGGAAATCCAGATCCCCACAGGTTGTGTTACAGAGGCCTGCTTGGCAGTTAGATGAGCGGCAAGGTTAAGTTGTCGCTTTACAAATTTGAAATCAAAAGAAAGGAAGCTTCTGCTCATGTCTTCAATTTGCTTCAGAATCGGGAGGATACTTGCTCTATGCTCCTTTCTGGTTCTCCACAGATTTGCCAACAACAGAGAATCAGTTTCGACAATCACCTTGGGTATCTGCATTTGTAGTGCCAATGCCACCCCATCCCGGCTTGCCAGAGCTTCAGCAGTCAAGACATTTGGCACTGCTTCATACCACGCTGATTTTGCAGCCAAAAAGGCTGAATTTTCATCTCTGATAACCACCCCAGAGGCACCAGTCATCTCATTCAGGCTGAAAGCAGCATCAACATTTAGTTTGCAAGTTCCTGGTTCAGGTGGAAGCCATCTTTCAACCTTTGGATTAGCCGGATCTTTTTTAGCCGTTTTGACCGACTGAATGAGGTCACTAGCAGTGTCTCTTGCCCACTTGCAAGCCTGCGTGAGATTCAGAGGGATCTCTCCATGTCTTCTTTTGTTTCTTGCTGTCCAAATTGCCCACATTCCAGATAGGATTTGGTTTGTTACCTCATCACGACAGATGTCAGGGTCTAGGAGATCAAACTTCCAGGTTCTCTGGTTCAGGCTTGGCATCTTGATGTTGTGCAGCTCCTTCATCGCCTTCCAGAAGGTTTTTGCGAAAGAGCACTCCACCAGAGCATGGAAAACCGTGTCATCTCTCGCGCCACAATCCAAGCAAGTACTCTGAGGCTCAACATGTCGATGGTGCATAATAGCACGGGTTGGTACAAAATCATGAATCACCCGCCACCAAAAGGCCCGAACCTTTGGAGGGATCGGTAGTCGCCAAAGCTTTTTCCACACAGGGTTTTCATCGCCGAAAGAGGCACTGGATTTATTTGCCAAGGCAGAGTCCCTTGCCCTTACAGACTTGCATAGAATTCTGTAGCCCGACCTCACAGAATAAATCCCGTGGTTTTCCTCACTCCAAGCCCACCAGTCCTCATCCAGGCTGCCCAAAGGAATTTTTTGCACAGCAAGTTGATCCGACAAAATGAGATTACCTTTTAACACTTCAGAGTCCCAGCTCAACCCATCTTCAGCCATAAGCTCTTTGACCTTAGTCACAGAAGCCTCCTGAAGCTTACAAAGGGGTTTGCATCCAGGTGTCCCCGGGATCCATCTGTCCAGCCAAACGTCAGTGGAGTCCCCATTGCCAATACGTTTGATGAGACCCAGCTCCAACACTTGTCGACCTTTAAGAATAGCATTCCATGTGTGGGATGAGTTTCTCTTCTTTGCTGCTCGCATAAAATCCCCACCATGAAAATATTTCCCTCTTAGTACTCTTGCACAAAGGGATTCAGGGTTAGTAATCAGCCTCCACCCTTGCTTTCCCAGCATTGCCAGGTTAAAAAGATGTAGCTCTTTGAATCCCATCCACCCAGCAGCCTTTGGCCTAGCAATTTCAGACCACTTTCGCCAGTGCATCTTTCTTTTATCTCCATCACCTCCCCACCAGTAATTTGACAAAACTGCAGTGATTTTCTTGCATGTTGTCTTCGAAAGCAGGAAACAGCTCATCGAGTAGGTTGGTATGGATTGCGCCACAGCTTTAACTAACACTTCTCTGCCAGCTGAGCTTAACTTTTTCTCACACCATCCATTCGTCAAATTCTGCACTCTGGTACAGATTTTCTCAAAAGGGCCAACCGTGCTTCTGCCGAGAGCAGTTGGAAGGCCCAAGTATTTTTCTTCCAAGGCTTCTTTCTCGATGCCCAGACATTGCATAACTTCCACTCTCACAGCATCCTGGCAATTGGCGCTGAAGAAGACTGCAGACTTTGATTTGTTTACCATCTGACCAGAACCTTTATGATAACTCTCCAGTACTTCATTCAACCGATCAGCCCCCCTCTTTGAAGCTTGAGTGAAAATGATACAATCATCCGCGAAGAGGAGGTGAGATATCCAGGGGGCATGTATGCCAACTCTAACCCCTCTACATAAGAACTGGGGTCCCGAGAATTTCAGTAAGCTAGACAAACCCTCAGCACATAGCAAGAAGAGATATGGTGAGAGAGGGTCCCCTTGACGAATTCCCCTAGAAGGTTTGAAGCTCTCAGAGAGGCACCCATTAACTCGAACTGAAAGAATTACAGACTCAACACAGTTCATAATGAGCTCTACCCATGAATTTGCAAAGCCCAACTTCAGCATAATCTGTTTGAGGTAATCCCACTCTACTCTGTCATAAGCTTTTGCCATGTCCAACTTGACAGCGCAATCTGCCGTTTTCCCTTTCTTCCTTTTCAGATAGTGGATACATTCATAAGCAGTGATAACATTATCTGATATTAGCCTCCCTGGAACAAAGGCACTTTGCTCCTCTGCAATCAACTCCTCAAGAATCAGCCGCAATCTGTTCGCAATGACTTTTGAGCAGATCTTGTAAAGCACATTGCAAAGGGCAATGGGACGAAACTGGGTCAAATTCTGAGGGTTCTTGATCTTTGGGATAAGAACAAGAATAGTTCTGTTTACCTCCTCCGGCATGTTCCCTCCGTTGAGAAATTCTAGCACAGCAGTACACACATCGTCCCTCAAAAGAGGCCAGTGCTTCTGGAAGAAACCTGCATTGAAGCCATCTGGGCCTGGGGCCTTGTTTGGCTTCATCATGAATAAGGCCTTTGTCACTTCCTCCTCCTCAAACGGTCGACACAAAAACTCATTCATCTGCTCATTGACCTTCCTGGGAACATAGTGCAGCACTACACCAGGATCAGAAACGGCTTGCTTTTCAAACAGAGACAGATAGAAGGACTTTGACTCAGCTTCTAACTCCTTTTGCTCAAGACACACAGACCCATCAGGTCTCTCAAGAGACATAATTCTGTTCTGACGGCCTCTTTCTCTGCACTTAGCGTGGAAATAAGCCGTGTTTCTGTCCCCATCAGCTAACCATTGGATTCGAGAGCGTTGCCTTGTCATCACCTCTTCCCTCGCCAAAAGTTCAGAGATCCTTTTCAGAAGCTCACGTTCTTCTCTTGTTGGGCCAGAATATAGAGAGCTGGCTCTCAAACGTTCCAGCTGCATACGCATCTTCTTTAGATCCTTCTTCACCGAGCCAAAGACATCCCGGCTCCACACTTGCAGAGAAACTTTCATGTTGGTCAGAGAGTTATTCACTCCTGTCAAACTTGGGCCCAGGCTTGTCCAAGAATTCTTTACAAAATTTTCATAGGTCTCATCTCTGCACCACATATTTTCATATCTGAAAGATTTTCCCCCTCTCCTTGGGGACACCACTCTTTGTTTAACCACTTCAATGATCAGCGCACAGTGATCTGATTCTGAAGTCTGGACATGAGTAACATTTGTAGCGCCAAAGCGATTAAGAAATCTATCATCCGCTAGAGCCCTATCAAGCCGAACCTTAACATTGCGGTCACCATCTTGTCTGTTGTCCCAGGTGTAGGGGAGGCCGGAGAAACCCAGATCTGAGAAGCCACAATTCTCCACCACCTCCCTAAACCCCGCCATTTTCCATTCACCACGTTCACACATACCAAAATGCTCCTCTTCCGATAGCACCTCATTAAAATCCCCCACACACAACCATGGGAGATCAGTTGTGCTGCGAAGGAAATTTAGCAGGTACCAGGACTCATTCCTAAATTGCCTCCTTGGTTCCCCGTAGAAGCCAGTAAACCTCCATTCTCCGCCTCCAGTTTCTTCACTGCTTATCAGGACATCAATGTGCGATTTGTTCATGGTCTTGCGTCGCACAATAGTGTTCTTCTTCCACATCAGCACAAGCCCACCACTTAGGCCTATGCTGTCCACTCCAAACGCGTTTTCAAATCCCAAGCTCCACCTCAGGGTTTCTGCTTTCTTTGCCACCAATTTGGTCTCCGAGAGGAAGACTACCTCCGGGCGATGCTGCTCCACAAGAATGCGGAGCTCTTGAACTGCCTCGGGTCGCCCGCAACCCCGGCAGTTCAGGCACATAAGCCTCATTGGAACTGGCGGGGCTGCATCACATTGGCAGCCACCGCCGTGTTGGAATTGAAAACGAAATTTTCCATCTTCTGTTTCTTGACGCCTTCTGAATCAGTATCTTCAGTAGTGCAGGCCAGGGCCAATTCCCCTGAGCCTCCCCCATCAACCTCACCCAATAGAGGAGCCTGAGCGGTTGCTCCCGCACTCTCCAGCATCAACACCTTAGCAGCCACTAGCCCAGCTTTTTGTTTCCCCGCTTGGTGCTGCTTTTGAGTTTTCCGTTTGCGTCCCCCCGTGGAGGCACCTGATGCCATCTTGTCTGTAAACAGGACTCTAGCGGTGCTGTTTTCAGCATCACCAATTATCTTCGTTGTCCCTTTATCTTTCATCGGGCTGGTTGCCTCTTGATCATGTGGAGCTTTGTGGTGATCTGGTTGCCTAGCCCCATCCTCTGACGATCTCCCCTTGGAACTTGTTCGAGAGTCGGCTCGCCTAGAGGAGCTACTCCACTCAGAAGAAGCGGCCGCTTGGGAGAAGGACTGTATTTTCTTTCTCTTTTCCTCCGGGGCACGGATCGAATTGTTATAATCCCTCTTCCCCTGGCTATTCCGATCAGATGGATAGGGACATTCATTTTCAGAATGCCCCATAATGCCACAAGAGAAGCAAAAGAATGGCAATTTTTCATACTGCAAGGCATATACCTCATCTACACCCCGCCATTCCACTGTAATGTACCTCTTCAAAGGTTTTCCCACTGGGATTGCAACTCTGGCCCTCAGAAAAGTACCTGCTGCGTCCCCAAATTCATCGACATCAAGCTTGTCCAGCACCCCCGCTAGACCAGCAACCTTTTTCCCTTTCCTGGCATTCATCCACTCAAACCTCAAGTCCAGGATGCGCACCCAGATGTGCATTGTATCAAAACGCACCTCTGATGGCTTCTGTTCCTTCACCAGCTTCTGTAGCAACACAGCATGCCGCCCCACCAGCCATGGCGTCCCATCAAGGGCCCTCTCCATGTCTCCCTCATTCAGAAACTCAGCGATGAACAGATTATCGCTTACAGTTCGTGCTCGAAGCCCTCTTGGGTTGCCCCAAGCCGGTCTCATTGCCCCCATAATGGTCTGGAGATGCAGCACCGAGGGGGACAGCACCTTCCCAATCACTGAGAACTTCGCCGGAGCCTCCTCCTCATCCTCATCATCCGACATCACAACCTTCTCATCCTCCCCCGCCGCTAGGTTGAGCCGGTGGAACATATCTGACATACCCCCTTCCGCCTTCTCCTGGCTACCGGACTTCTCTTGAGCCTTTGCCGCTGAATCAGATCTCCACACCATTTTCCCCTTCCCCGACATTGCAGCAAATCCAGCCGGACCACACCCAAACACCACCTGCACCGTCCCTCACCGACAGCGAGAAGCCCCGGACGAGGACACAGGCCTCCACCAACGCAGAGCGAAGTAGGGAGAGGAAGAGAGCACACCAGATCTGAAGAGGATGTAGCGGCACAAACGGGTGGTCCCAAACCTCCGAGTCCCGCCCAGATCTGAGACGACACGGAGGGGGAAAGGTAGGGGATGGCTAGTATGAGGCGTCCAGCAACACGTGTTACTGGCCGGAGGCAACTGGGCGCCGTGGCCGGAGCCCGCGGCGGAGAGTCTAGGTCAGGGGAACACACGGCGGGGAGTCTAGGTCAGGGGAACACACCTCTAGTGCGTTAGTCTGTCACAGCAGAAATGAACAGCTCGCATATCCCGAGAGACGTCTCCGTCCGTGATCCCGTCGTCGTTCTCGTTCGCTGGCTCGCACGGCTGTGGTCGCGCCTCTCGCTCGCGTCGCCGGCAAATATGCTAATCTCTCCAAGACTCGCAGCGCCGGCCACGTCTCACCGCTCCCCTTCTCCCCCCGCCGCGAGCCTCCGCGGCTGCGGCCTAGGCGGCCTCATCCAACCGACCGCCACGACGACGACGACCCGCTACCACCGCTGCCGCAGCCGCCCGCTGCTCCACTCAGGGCCTACCAACGCCGCCGCCATCACGAGTACCATCCCGGTCAGAGCCACCGGGTGCTGCCTCGACCGCGACGAGCTCGTGAGGCTGTGCCAAGAACCCAACCCGGAGGCCGCCGTTAACCTGCTCGACGAAATGCTCCGCCGAGGCGTGCTCGCGCCGGAGGAGCAAGCCGCGGTCCTCCAGTGCTGCGCCGACGCGCGCTCTCTGGGACCTCTCAGGCGAGCCCACCGGCTGCTCTCCCGGTCCGGGATCGCCACGCCCATCATGCACAGGATCGCCACGCTGTACTACAAGCTCGGCGCCCCCGGCGACGCGCGGCGCGTCCTCGGGGAAGCATCGAGGCCGCCGCCGGGGAAAGGGGACGAGGCGCGGGCGAAGGCGTACGAGAAGGTGCGGGAGCTGCACGAGGAGATACGCGCGGCGGGGTACGTGCCGGACACCCGCTACGTGCTGCACGACATCGACGAGGGCGCCAAGGCCCGCGCGCTCATGTACCACAGCGAGCGCCTGGCCATCGCGTTCGGGCTGGTGAGCACGCCGCCCGGCACGCCGCTCCGGGTCATGAAGAACCTCCGCATCTGCGGGGACTGCCACAACGCCGTTAAGCTCATCGCCAAGGTCACCGGCCGCGAGATCATCGTCAGGGACAACAAGCGGTTCCACCATTTCAAGGATGGCGCCTGCTCCTGCGGGGATTACTGGTGAGGCGTCTCCACACATAACTGCCATTGGCATCCATTCCTCTGGTACTATAGTTCAAGGTTTTCACCAAGTTTGTAAATTGTTGCTACCACTTGTCTAACTGACGAGAACATTGAAGCACTTTGTTTAGCCAACGAGTGACTTGATAATTCAGAACATGTGACTTGATGAAATCGCGAGCAAGATGACATCGACAATTGTGCACTGCTACAACGAAATTTCATTGATCAAATATGATAAAACTGGCAATCCCGCCTAGTGGAACCCCTCGATTTCCCACAAACCGAAGTAAAGAATCAAGAGAACAAAACAAGGAAGTCGGAGCTATGATGTGCAGTGGGGGAGGATTCAGGGGCTCTGCTCTACTCGTCTCCGGCGAGGCCGCGCCACCACGGTCCTCTGCTGTGACTGGCAGACCTGCGCTGGGAACTTGCACCCAAATCGCTTCGTCACCATTGAACCCCACCTCCCCTCCCCTGCCGATGCTGGTGCCCCCCCTCGGCTGTCCATCTTCTCGATGGCATTCCTCATGGTCGTGCACTCGCGCTCGAGCTCCTGCACCCGGTTCCGCATGCTGTCCATGTCAAGCCTCAGCATTTGGTTTCCCCTCGTCGCCACTCGCCACGTTCCACCGCCATCGCTGTCGCCGTCTTCCTCTCCTTGGCCTGCGGCTCCTCCTTCGTTCGCCACGATCGTCCGTGCGATGGCTCGGCGCAGCTGGAGCTGCTCGAAGAAGAGCACCTGCACGACCGTCCGCAGCGGCAGCCGTTCGTTCTGCGCCGCGTGCGCGCACGCCTCTAGCGTCAGCTTGCGCCCGTCCACCACGCCACTCACCTTCTCCTTCTCCTCCTCACTCAGCGCTTGATGAGCCTGCACAAAGAACGGCTACTCGTAAGCATCACACCGCCATTGTGCTGTAGACAGCAATTTGGCATTCACAATTTGCTCCTTTACCTTGAGATAGATGTCGACTGCGCGGTAAAGGCCATCATCGTAGACGCGGGCGCTGTCCGGCAATGCCCAGGCGAGGTCGCAGAACTTGTCCTGCTTCAGGTTGGCATCTATGGCGATCTCCCCCAGGTAGGCATCCATCAGCCTCCCCACGGCCAGCATGGCTTGTCGGCTACCCTCTCTGCCTGGTGTCTCCGCCTCGCTGCCCTCCTCGTCACCGTCCCCGGTGTGTCGACCTTCGAGGAAGTGCCGCACAATGCGCTCCACGCAGTCCACGTCGTAGAGCGTCTCCACGAGGTACGAGTAGCTCGGGATGAGCAGGTCGTCGACGGCGGCGTCGGGGAGCCTCGCGGCTATGCGCCGCTCCAGCATATCACGGGAAGCCTCTGAAGCCTGGAGAATGTTTGCCGTGCGTAAGAGGCCGAAGAGGACGCGCGCGGTGGTGGCGCCCACGGCCGTGCCGGTGTGCGCACTGCTCTTGATGGTCTCCTCAGGGAGGTTCGCAATGACGGTCTCAAGAAGTGCCTTCTGGTCGCCATCCGCCGACGGCGGAGCGGCGGCGGTAGCAGCCGCGGCGCCGCCGTCGCCGACATGCCGGCCGGAGCGTGACAACCCGGGGATGGACCGCTTGGCGTAGGTAATGAGAGCCCCCTCGATGACCTCAGGGCCGACGCCGCGCTCCTTCATGGCGGCAATGGCACGAGTGAACGTGGCCAGGGACAAGCCGGCGAGGTCGTCGAACAACGTGGACGTGGCCCCGGGGCCGGCATTGTTCTTGCGGCGGGGATGGTCGCCGCCTCCGGCAGCAGCATCGATGACGGGCCAGCCGAAGAGGGCGGTGGGCGCGGACGCGGCGGCCTTGGCCGCAACGGCGTCGACGCAGCGGGACACGAGGCCGAGGTCGTCGGCGAGGGGGAGGAGGTCCTCGCAGGACTTGAGTGCGCGGATGGCGTCCCTGGGGTTCCTCAGGATGGTGTGGGACATGAACCGGTCGGCGCGGGAGATGAGGTTGTCGTCGGAGTGGTCGTCGGACATGCCGAGGCGCTCGGCGGCGCAGCGCAACGGCGCGGCGGTGGCCGGCGTGAGGTCGAGCCTGACGCCGTAGCAGAACTTGGCGGCCAGCTCGAACGCCTCCGCGCCGCCGGGGAAGCCCGGGAGGCGGATGCGGTGTACGTCGGCCTCCTCATCCGTCTCCAGCACCACCTCCTCCTCTCTGATCTCCCCTGCTTCCTCCTCTTCTTGCTCTGCTCCTCCTCGTCCTCCTCCTCCTGCCTGGTTGGCCGCGCGTGATTCCTTGTTCGTGATGAGGTCGTGAATCTTCTTGCTCTTCGACATTAGCGGGAACTGCAAGAAAGGCACACCGCCTTTAGCAGCTAATTCTCGAGATCAATAAGTGCAGAGAATTTTACGCAGCTCGAGATAGAGATATGCAGATTAGCAGCAAATGGAGATCAAGACAAAATGCGCAAACACCAGAGTTCGCGTACCAAACAGAGACTCGGAAAAGTTGGAAATTCATAGAGTGGAGCCAAGATTCACCAACCTTGTGGAGATGGAAGGTCATGTCGCCCACCTCGATCACGACATCGCTGGGCAATCCTGTGGTGCAGAACCTGATCAACACAGACAAACGCAAAGATTAGAGATCACAGAACAACGAATGACTCGTAGACTAAACTGCTAAACTGAGACAGAGATCAGTTGCTTGCCATGCTTGGCCTTTGGAGCTGGGCTGCTGCAGCTCCTCCTCCCGGGCCATCTCTCTCGTGCTCTTCGTCTTCCTTCCCTGCATGTCGAAACGATCCTTGCAGAAACGAAGCAGAGACTGCAGCGATGGAGAGAAATTCTAGCACTCTCTGCTAAGACATTTCCTCGGAAGGAAGAGTGATGGGTGTGCCCGCGGCTTGCGTGGTGCAAATCAGAGGAGGGAGAAGGAGAGATGAGGGAGCTCGCAATAATGCTATACTACTATTCTGGTGTTTGTGTTAGGTGGGAAGTTAAATGATTCCAAATGGGAGGAGACGAGGACAAGATGGCGTTTTTGTTTTTCTGAATGCCATTCGAGACGAGGACAAGATGGCGTTTTTGTTTTTCTGAATGCCATTCTGTTCTGTTTGCCTCAAAAGCACGTATCCTCCATTAGCTCTTTGTTTATACAACCATCCGTACTCGCTTTCTCTTTAAATTAGTAGGAATATTTAACAATCTCTGTCTGGAAGATTGTCATCTACTCTAGTGACAGAAATATATACGTATTAAGTATTTGATGTATCGCCATTTAAAATTGGTCACAACAAGAGTAAATTTCACGTAGACTACTGAGCTATTCGCGTGTTTGGTATGCTTCGAGCAGGACACTTGAAGAAACTGTTCAACAACTCATAAAAAACTTCCACCATATGTTTTGTTAGAAAAGAGATTTTTTCTAACAACCTCCTAATTCCTTGTGAAGTCAGGAACAATTGGCTGGATCACCCATTTGCACGGCTAAATTTACTACGTATGTCATCATATTGGATATTTTTCTTCCATATTAATTCATTGTCCATGCACATTAATTCATTGTCCATGCACAATTATTAGTCGGTTTTACTGGGTTATTAGATTAGCCTTGAGATATTTATGTGTTATTAGATAGATATGCTAAGTTATAGAAAATCTTGTAGGAAAAATACATTAAACGAAACTTGAATAAAGTCTTGCTAGAAGTATTTATATTTAACGTAGCACGTTCTTAGGTTATTAGGAATGTCGTATTTACGTATACATTTGGTCAAGAGAACTAGCTAAAGTCAAACTTCAATCATCTTAACCATGTATATTTATGTATGTTGTTCTACTTTACCTGCAGCTCTGTTCTACGCTTGAGTATAGATAGATAATTAGGCTCGATGTGTGTCACTAAATACAACTGGCATTGAGGCATTAGGGTTTCGCATGCAAAATTGTAGATTGTCTTTGCTTTTCCACGCATGCATGGCACGTGTTAGTGCTATTTGATCAACAGTGTGCATGCATGAGTAAAAAGAACTCCAAGCTTGAGCTGTGTGTGACGCCTCGTATGACTTGTTGTTTAGTCCCGTTGATCTTGTTGTCTACTCCGAATATTGTATCCTGTCCGGTCAGACTCTTGACCACGATCGGCAGGGCCTGGCCTATTTTGTCACCGGCGGCATTACTGTACGTGAATACATGATTATCATCGCTGCGTCACGCTGTCTAGACGTAGCAAAGTCTCAGACGTTGTTGGTTGAAATAGCTGAAAAGAACAGGGAGAGGTGTCGATAATCAATGAATCGTGGTTTGTTGGGTGAAATCTCATGCGAACTCTCCGTCGTGTGTCTGTGTTGTATGTATATATGTAAGTGTTTGTGTCCGTGTCCTATTCTATTCTGTTACGTAAGAGATTTACGTCTTCTAAATATCTTTCTGATATGAGATGCAACCTCAGCCGTTATAATTAGGGTCTGCCGTAATTTGATGGAGTAGATATTTTAACCTATCTAGATGAACATAGTGACTTCGTTTTGTATCGTTTTACTGCTATAATAGATTCAGAGTACAAATACAGTTGCACTGGTACTAGCTCCAGTTAACACTGACAGCGTTGATCACAAGAGGTGCGCATAAGAACAATGGAATCTGCGTCTCGTTTGCAATGTTATCAGCCTCCCAGGAACTCCGTAGTATGAATGAAAAGACAACCCTTTCGGAGTTAAAACAATGAGTTTCCAGGAATTTGAAACAAATTTACGCAAAAAATTTCGTAGAAACAAGAGTCCTCTTGAATTTCTCCATTCCCAAAGAGCTATCTACATCTGTACTCTAATGATTCGGACAGTGTCTCGATAACGTGAAACCAAGGTTTCTCGAAAAAATAACGTGAAACCAAAAGGACCATTATTTTAACCCAAGCTACCTCGAGCAGGGTTAATTAAGTGGAGCACTAACAACGAGAAGAATGAAGGAATCTCGCGGCACGAGACTGTTCTTTTCCTTTTATCCATATGATCCAGCCATCTTTTTGTCAGCTCAAGGCCAAGAACAGGAAGAAGTGCTCTGAAATTTGCAAGTTTGAACTTTAAACTCGAGCTGCTGCCTGCGACCACCGACGGGTATCATCGCCTGATCGGACAATAATAAATGAGGAGGCGTGATCAAGACGGGAGGTGGTGCGGTACTGACATTTACTGCTTCTGTCTCTCTTATGGGGCCGTGCATACGAGAGAGAGAGAGAGTGACAGAGATGTGCAGGTTAAACAGTGGTAGGGAGAGAGATCACAAGGCAACAAGTCTGGAAGGTGAGCCCCAAATCCGCCTGCTTCCTCACCGCCTGAAAAAAAGAGGCTTCTTTGTGTCACTGCTCAGCACTCGTGCCACTGGGGGCATGCCAGTATAGTGCGTGGGCGTGCCTGCGTGCGCTGGAGATGGACCTGGGGCTACGACACCTGGCAGTGCCATGGCATGAAGGACACACAAGCCACACAAACCCAATGATGACAACCTTAACCAGGTTGATACTACATCAGATTGTTCAGGTGTGTGTTACTGTGGAGGCTTGTCATGACCCATGACACAAGGCATCAGGTTGTAGGAGATGTGAGTTCACTTTTGGCTGGATTATGGGCAAAATTTGGCATGGCTGATTTGTCTGTGTTTTTTTATATAAACATCTGTCCTATAACTCGTGGTGGCTGGTCAGGTTACGGAAACCCAGGGAATCTAGTAACCCAACGAGATGCAAAAGCAGGCAAGAGATTTTCGGTAAAGCCTAGCTTGCTTCGACTTTTTGAGTGTGTTCAAAGCATTGGAGTTCGAGAAAAAGGCTAAGGTCAAGAGCCATTTCAAGTGTTTTTCTTTTTAACCTTTGGAGGTTTGATGGCCTCAAGCCAGGCGAAGTTGCTTCAGTTCTGTCTTCAGTGAGGTGATGTTCAAGACTGATGAGTGAGTGTGCTTGCTATCATCAAACTTACAACCCACAATCTGCTCTTGGATCTGATTCTTTTGCTCATATCTCGTCCAAGTCCAGATCAACTCCGAAGTAAGTTCAATCTGTCCTGGGAAATGAATGACTGAATGAATGAACAGTGAGAGTGTGACACGCGCGTAGTGTGGTAGTTTTTTGAAGATATCAGTGCAGATAGTGGCAATCTTGGCATGGCAGGGTATGGGAGTATGTGTTGGTAGCAAGCAACTAGTGGTGTGCTTCAGTTAATCAGCTTTGTGCAACCTTTATGGAAGAAACGGCAAGAGTCGTTTCATGCGGTCCTAGTCCAAGCAACCTTTCCAGATCCTTTTGTTGATCCACTGCCTTTCGTAATCTTCACACAATGAGTGTGCATGCTTTGACAATAGGCCGGAGGTGCCCTTTTGCATTCAGCAGAGGGAAGTATTCCATTGGTATTGAGCAGTTTGTCTCTCTTTGCTTGTGCAAATTTTAGCTCTCTTCTAGTTCTTTTCAGAACATCATTTTAACGGGGACGGCTTCCTATTATATCACATTTTAGTTTGTAACTATTAAACATTGCTTAGTATGCAGATCTTCATGATGTTGCTAATGAGACAGAATGCATGAGGCCTGTTCTTTGGGTTCATCTAAGGTCCAATAGAGAACAACACTGAACTATTTTAAGATTCAAGTTAGAGGACAAGTCTCATGCCGGCGGAAATATTCCGGAATAGAAAGTTACAGTGGTAACAGTACAGAGCGAAGGACAAACCAGCAGAGCTTAAACAAAACCATCTATCTACACGTTCCCTTCGCAGCTCCTGGCTTGGCTTGGCTGCATACTGGAAAATTTATGTATGCACTATACGCACATGTGCGCAACAATTGGTTTCGGCCGCATTTGCTGGAAAGCATCATGACTAACCGAGCCATGTGTACCAAGATCTATCAAATCTGGGCCTTGTTTCCCCTCTCGATCACGTCACCTACTTTTATTTTATTTATAAAAGAGGTTCCCTCCGATTTCATATATAAAAAACACAAATCTACGAACATAAGAGACGAACATCATAGTAAGCTCAGAAGAAAACAGACAAACCTCTAGAGCCTAACAAACCACCCTAAAGAAGATTCTTAGACAAAGGAACTGTCAAGCCACGCAACAAAACATCTAAACCTTCAGAAAACACAGAAGCCCCTAACTCATCATCTTCATGATCCATCTTCAAACCTGCAACCTCAGACAGGTAGACGTCCACCCCTTCGCTCGATTGAAGACGCTAGCGGCCATCACCCTCAGCCTTCTAGATCCTAGTAGCAGGCCGTCACGAGCATCTGGTTTCTGCAGATCGGTTTCAGTAATCAATCACAGCACCTACTGAGTTCCTCTGATAGATAAATACGTCGAACCACTGCCCATTATTGCTCTAGTATCTGTACTGCATCTCATTCCCCTTCTTTCCGCAAGGATCGGGCGACCTGAACCTGATGATGGGTCCAGGGGAAGGCCAGGTTGTCACGCAAGCACGCATGCATGCATGGCAGGGCCATCGGCAAGCGACAGAATGATCGTGTCTATGATCGCGACGCCGAGCTGCTTGCGCACGAAGCGTCGCGGCCGGCCGGGGCCCCGATTTGACCGAGTGTTTGCGTGCGTCCAAGAGATGCCAAGTCCACCTGGCCGAGGAGGAAGAAAAGAAACGTCTGATGCGGCCGGCTGTGAGGTGTTACCTGATCTGATCATCTCGGTATCGGCAGCGCGGCTGTGCCGTCGCTCCAAATCTCTGGCCATTCGTATCGCGTAGGTTTGAAAACGGTATGAAAACGGTTGGAAAAATATCTTACTATTTTCATTTTTACATTCTTTTATTGGAACGGAAACGAATACGGAAATTCCAGAATCGAAACGGAAATGGAAAGTACCGGAAACGAATACGAGACGAATACGGTCAAAAACGAAAACGATAATGAATATTTGTTGGAACACAAGACCCCTTAAACCGTGCACAAAAACATAATAAAAACAACATGACACAAAGAATATATATTACATAACCAATTATATTTGTACGAGAGTAGGAAGGGTTAACCTGTTAGGGATAGGGGATCTAGATAGGCTGGATGGGGTGGATGACTAGATGGGCCAGAACTTTTACACGGGTTTATTCGAAAATATTTCGTTTTTCTTATACGGAATTTCTGTTTCCGTTTCCGTTTCCGACTGAAATCACCGTACCGTTTCCGTATAAAATTTCTATTTCCGTTTCCGTATCGAAAAATTCCGTTTCCATACCGAAAAATTCTGTTTCCGTTTCCGTGTAAGAGCTTCCGTTTCTGTTTTTTTTGAAACGGACAGAAAATTTCCGTTCCGTTTTCAACCCTAGTATCGCGGGATCGCTCGGTGGGCTGAGGCCTGGCTTTCTTCCTGCCAAGGTCCTCCCGTTTCACGTAATGGCCCGAGCGCGCCCCAAGACATGTAATCAGTGATTTTTGCGGAATAGAAACTTATTCCCAGCTGCGAGATCAAACCTAAAACCTCAGTTTTTTCACGTGCGTCCCAACCGACTGAGCTAGCGACGGGGATGCTCTTGTTATGGCAAGCAAATATATTTATACGAGCATCTTGATGTTGCTTGTCATGACCCCATTTTCGGAGCCGCGAAACATGCCCGCAATTGCCCAGGAGTTTCTCAATTGCGGACGAAGAGCAGATACATTGCCAACACAAAGTTTAAACATTTAAACTTTATTACAGAATTGAAAAATATGTTTAATAGCAGTTAATTACATAGCGGACTGGGGCGTCTAAGCCCAAAGTTTATATTACAAGCAAAATGAACCTCTACCTAGGTGCCTCGAGCGCGGATAAGACCTAGAATTCACACTCGTTTCCATCGAAGTATTGCTCGTCAAAAGACTCTTCATCATTTTCCTGTGCATCTGAGAAGGCTGGTGCAGTAATGAGTACATGACGTACTCAGCAAGCTATATTGGGAAAGTATACTACTTAGCTACATGTCTTGAATCTCAAAGGAGGGGTATATGGCTTAACATTTGGTGGATGCATAATTTTAGTCTCCACCTTAGTAATTAAAATCCCTTCATTAAAATATTTTAACTGCAAATCATTGTGTTTAAGTAACCCTGCCGGGTCAATGTCAAATTCAACTAAACATCATCAATCTCTACTTGTGCCTTATACCGAGAATCACCTCTAAACATAGCTTCATTAACCGGAAGCACGACGTGTTCCAATACTATTTTGTTTAACTCTGCAGAGTGGCTCAGTTTTACCCACATGATACCCATACGTCTTGGTGTCACTGCAATTATACACACGCCCATTGGTGTGTCGATAGAGGTAGGTTATCAAGGCTTTTTATCTGCTCTATTTTTTGAAGTTTCTACCTAGGAACACTACACCACTCGCCCTCCCGGGAGCCGACGGGCCAGTGTCAACTTCGCGATCCGGGAGTCGGGTGAGTTCCAGTTATGATTTCCCAATAAATGGTTTATCACCTCATTCGCTTTTGCGGGCCTTCCAGAGAAGTGGAACGGCAAGCCAGTCTGTAGTTTTCCAGCAGGTAGAGCAGATTTACTAGGCCAGGCTCGACAAGTCGAACATGTGGTTGAGCGGTTCTATGTTAATTACTAATCACAAAGGTCTTGTCCTTAACTGCTCCAAGTAAGGCAATCCACCCGATTACCCTTACTCCACGGGAGGGGTATGGTTGCACAATCAATACATGAAGGGTCACATCTTCTCTGTCCCCAATCGTCGGCAATTTCTCTTTTAAAAACACATACTCCAGGTTTTAAACTAGGGTTACCAATATTCTTGAATATTGTCTAGCCTAACTTCTAATGCCGGTGAAGGATACTGATACAATTCTTATTTATCCTAAGTTTATCAAGGTGAATATGGCCTATAAAAATTAACTGGCTATGGGGTGGTAGGTAATAACTACACAATCATGTCATTCAAAGATGGCACATATGAAATTAACATGTAAAAAATAAAAACTAGACTAGTAGTACAGTAAATAGCATGACATGTGGGTTCAACATGAACAAGAAGTGTGACTTGCCTACTGCACCGGGGTCTGTTGGATCGAGGTCTTTAGGAAGTCCTTCGCCTTCGGGATCCTTGCCCAGCGTCGGATCGTCACTATCATTTCCTAGTTGCAAAAAGATCCAAGCACACAAATATAAGTCTGGGCTCGCCGAATGCGAGCTGGGAGCAAAATGTAAATTAATTTGAAAATAATACTAAAAATAAGAGGTGGTGTGTGAGGTTGGAGTCGGAAGGTTGAAAGAATGAAAGAAATATATGATGTGGGTTAGGGTTTCGGAGGGAAATCAGAATATATGGGATGTGAGAGGTTTTTGTGGGTGTTGGGTGTTAAAAAGTGAGAATTTGGATTAACGGGGTAGAAAATTGGAACCGCGTGTCGAGACGATCAAAACGGTATATAATAGGGTTTTTAGGGTTTCGGGCCCGACGGGTCGGGCCTGACCCGCAAAATAATATTTGGCCCATTAGGGCCCTCGGGTTGGGCTGGATATGGGCTGGGTTGAACTTAGGCTAGGGCTTTGGGCTCAACAGAAAAAGAAATAAAAAGAAAATAAAACACTAAACTAAATGGGCTCAATCTGTTTTGGATTGTGGGCTGTTAATGGGCTTTGGCCTGGAAGAAAATTGGAAATAAAAGAAAAAGAAAAATGCTTGGGCCGGCCTGATCTGACCCGTTGCGCTCGGCACTGGCCCAAAAGGGGAGCCAGAACGGCCTGCTGAGGAGGAGGCGTCGGCGGGTTCGATAGGGAGGAGGGGAAAAACAGGGGAGGGTCGCCGCCGGCGACAAGGGTTCAAATTCGTCGCCGGTGGGGTCTCCGATGGCGATTGGCGGCTCGGGGAGCATCTAGGGAAGTCGGGGATCTCATTTTTGAGGAGAAGTGGAGGGGTTGCCGTGGGGTTTTGGCTTGGCGACGGGGAGGACGGCTTGGGTCTTAAATCGCCGGAGATAGGCGGCAGTGGTGAGTTGCCAGAGCTCGGGAGAGAAAGAGGAGGTGGCAGGGGTGCTTGGGGTAAAGCGGCGAAGCTCGTGCGTGAGGGAAAGGAGCTCGGGAGTGATCGGGTGAGGTGAGGGAGAGAAAGGGAAGCTCGGCATCGCCGGCTTTTATAGGGAACGAGGAGGGGCGGTGCGGCCGGGAGTCCTACTCCTCTCCCGAGGAGATGGGTTCGAGGACGTTGGCCTCTGCGCCCGGCAGAGCTCTGGCTCGGGCGGCGTGCTACTCAGGCGACGAGCGTGGCAGAGGAGGAGGTGGCAGGCAGAGCTGAGCGTGGGAAGGGCGGTGGCGCAGGGGAGAAGAGCGGCGGGACTGGAAGGAGGGAGGTGACATGTGGAAATGTGGTTTCGGGAGCGGTGCTACCACAGAGAAACGAGACCCACCCGTTACCGGCGTTGAGCTGGGGCGGCATAACGGGCGGCGGCGACAGGCGGCGTGGTCGGGAAGGAGATGGATGACGGGACGGTGAAGATGCTGGGCTAGGTGGGCCGAGAGAAGAGATGGATGGTGGGCTGAGGAAACGGAATGTGGCCAAAGGGGATTTCGAGATTTGGAAACTTTGGGGAAAGTTCGGTTCTGTCACATTGCCACATGCACACAAACGGTGATCCGTAATCGACTCTTGAGCATGCATATGATGTAGGTACGTGTTATGTGTATTAATTGTACCACGTATATCACTCCCTTACATAAGTTCAATCCGAGCCCCCGAGCTAGGTCCAGAGTCATGAAATACAAAATTAACACGTTAGCCATGTATTTGTGAACGCATATACGTTTCGTGTTACTGCTGCGTGTTTGGCTTCCCCGAACTTACTATTCTACCAAATGCTATGTATTTCTGTTGGTAGATGCACATTTACAAAATAGAAAATAGATGGATAAAAATAGAAATACACGTCTGGTTACCACACGTTAACAACAAAGATAAATTTCAAATAATATAAAAACAACTTTATATATATTTTTAAAGAAAATAAATCCCATAGCACATAGCAAAAGTTCCGGCAGTCGATTCGATTTGTTTTGTAGGTCATGAAAACTTGTTACACTAGCACGTGGAAAAATATTTCTAAAATACAAAAACTAGTGGAACAAAAAGATAACATGTGGAACAATAAAATATATTTAGAACAAATATGTTATTCATACTTATGCATGAGTATGCAATCGGAGTGGAATATTATGACAACTAGTGTGAACAAAAGTTAAAAGTAGTCGAACAAGAAACTATATCTCATGGAATAGTCCATGATTATGAGCGGAAAAACATGAAAATGCTCATGAAACAATTCTGGAAAATCAACAGAACAAAAGTGCCAATTCATGACTATGCGTCGATGTGCAATAGCGCGAAACTAGTGGAACAAAAAAAATAGAACTAGAGGAACAAAAGAGTTGAACCGGTGAAACAACAATTTTAGATCAGCTGAATCAAAAGGCAGTGATCATGGAAAAATTCATTGATAAATAGGAAATGCTTATGTAACAATTCAAGAGTACTAATGAAAAAAAAGGAAACATGGAGAAAAATTGAAGTGTCTCTGGAATAATCCAGATATTACTTACTAGTGGAATAAAAATTTAGCAGAACAAAATAAAAGTCCTCGTTAAGCAATTAAAGAATACTAGTGGAACAAAATAAAAATACACGGGACCAATTCAAGAGTAATGAGGGATTGAAAATAAAAGATTAGACAAATAATAGCATGAAAGTATTCAAGAGGCTATTTATGGAACATTTAAGGAAACCAAGAATAAAATAAATAAAATGATCGAAAAATGAAAAATACACTATAAAAGTGAACAAAAGAAAAAAAATAAAGACTCAAGATTATTAGTGGAACAAGAAAACCAAGCGAAAAAATTGGAAGTGCTCATGAAAGTATTCAAGTTGCTATTACTGGAGCAATTAAAATACTATTAAACTTAACAAATGAAAAGTCAAATTAACATGTACTAAAAACATCCGGTTAAAAAGAGAAACCACAAGAAAATGGAAATAGAAAAGGAAAAAAAGAACGTAGAAGAGAGAGAGAGAGAGAGGAGGAGGGGGGGGAGGGAGAGAGAAGAAAGAGCATGTGGAGCTGAGCGGAGAAACATATTCTGGCAGAGAAAAGTAGTAGCTGGGAAAAATGCTAAAAATAGCCCCTCTCCAAGTTCTAATGCTGAAATTAGCCTCCAGCGAGAAGAAATGGCACCATTATCCCGCGACGAGCTAGACATTCGACACGTGGCCACATCGCTCATCTGAACCGCAAAGCGGAAAAATCGCGGTCGCCACCCGCGTCGAGGAGACAGATTTAGAACAGACCATGACAGACGTGGGCCGCGCTTGAGACCCGCGATGCGCATGACGCCGTGCACCGAGCCCATGACCTGACGGCGGTCGCGGCCGGGACCCGCGACGGGCCGTCGCAACTCGCGCACGTGGCCCGCGGCGCAGCCATCCTCTTATCTATCATCAAAGGACGGTAATTGTTTTGGCGGCCTCACATTAATCAATCAAGCAAATCGTTTATACACATCGATCGATCCGATTAATCAGCATGCGTGTTTGTTTTTGCTCTGCAAGTTGGATGAATATGTGACGTGATCGACACCAACCCCGGCCGTCAAGTAATTAAGCAAGAATTTACTAATCATGATGACATTGTTGCACGGCTTAAAGTGCAGATCTCATCTCTATCGCCGTCGGCCCAAGACGGACTTGCTTATTTTTTTTGGCCATTGCTGAACTATGGTTTTTATGATTTAATCTATATACTTAATTATGCTGCTAATACATTCTACATATATACGAGTGGAAACATGCTGTCAGAATCATACTTGTACTACTGGTTGCGATTGATGGTACGTGATGCAACTATATATGCAACAAGGCCTCTAGAAACGGAGAAAAGGCAAATCTAGCCCCCGGCCGGGGGCAAAGTCAGTTGTGGCTCCTTTCTCGCGCCCTGGACCCGCGATGGGCCGAAAATCGCGGCCCCCGCCCGCGACCAGCACCCCGCGCGCCCGGCCCGCGACGACGCTCGGTCGCGGGTGAGGCTCGCGACACGACGCAAACGCCAGGGGCCCTGGCGTTCGGGTGTGCCAGCGAACGCCAGAGTACTTGACGTCCGGAAGGGCAAACGCCACTGGAAGTGGTGTTAGCTCTCATAGTCACACGCCGTCGTGTGTGGCGTTAGCCGCCGTGAGCTAACGTAGTCACACGCCGTCGTGTGTGGCGTTAGCCGCCGTCGCTCTGGAGGCCCGCGACGCTGGCGATCGCGGCCCCCGCCCGCGACCAGCACCCCGCGCGCCCGGCCCGCGACGACGCTCGGTCGCGGGTGAGGCCCGCGACACCATGCAAACGCCGGAGGCCGTGGCGTTTGGCCTACGCAAACGCCAGGGGCCCTGGCGTTCGGGTGTGCCAGCGAACGCCAGAGTACTTAGCGTCCGGAAGGACAAAAGCCACTGGAAGTGGCGTTAGCTCTCGTAGTCACACGCCGTCGCCTGTGGCGTTAGCCACCGTGGGGCGGGGCCGCGGTCTTCGGCCCATCGCGGGTCCAGGGCGCGAGAAAGGGCGTCGCGGGTCCAGGGCGCGAGAAAGGGGCCACAACTGACTTTGCCCCCGGCCGGGGGCCAAATGCGGCATTGCCACTCGGCCGGGGGCTAGATTTGCCTTTTCTCCTCTAGAAACAGAGGCACTAGCTAGCTGGTGTAGCTAACGACTGATCAAAGCATTTGCATTTAGTTTTAAAAAAGAAAAGCAAAAAAATCGTAGCATCAGCGATGGCCATATGAACCAGGAAACGCGCATGCATGCATGCAGCGCAGCGCCAGCGGGGAATCGTCGCGCAACTCGTGACGGCCCATCACGTGTCCCGGCTGCGACCGCCTTCTAATCGCGGGTTGTCGGGACCCAAAATCTATAACAAAGAATCTTAACTGAAATCACCCGCTAAGTCGAAACGTCAACCCCAACCTCAACCCTTGGGTATCAATTCCAGGAGGAGTGGAGTGATATGGCTTCGAATAGCCCTATACGTCAATCCCGAACTTGTTCCGGCAAACTAATGCACAGATTAAGTAAGGTGATATGGTCTCCTCACTCTTTTCTCACTGAGCCGGAACATTAATCCCAAACTCGTCTCGGCAAATTAATGCTCGGCTGGAGTAGGATGATATAGTTCCCAAACTCTCAGTGGAAGAGTCACTTCACAGGGGTGATTAAACCTAACAATTCTATGATATAGACTCTGAAATTCTACTCGCACCATGTACTTCAATAACATACACGCAAGGCACATGAGGCAGGTGAGAACAAACAAGTATCATAACAGCAACTCTATGACTGAAATTGTAATAATACTAGTTGTTCTTTAAAACTTAACAACATAATTCATACAAAGAGTTGATTACACAGCGGAAGATTAAACATGGCTAAGAAGCCAAAAGGTAAGACCAAAAATGGCGGCCGGACAAACCAAGCTGCCAAACCCTGAACAGAACCATTGCTTGGGATTTCCAGCGACTAGTCATCGTGGGCGTCGATCTCTATATGGAAACCATCCATTGAGGTGATGATTTTCTCTGCACAAAAATATCAACGGCTGCAAGATGAGTACAAAAAAATTATACTCCGCAAGACTTACAAGGAAAAATAGTAATAAATGCAACATGTATCAATAAAGGGGGTAATTGTGGACTATTTTGCAGAAAACCAATTATTCATTTGACAATATTCTTTAAGTAGAATGAAATTGACTAATGAATTGCTTTTAAAGAAGATGAGTCTAATCTTCATGATGAAATCTATTGCAAACGACCGTACACCTAAACTCTTGATTCTTCCTCAACCACCAGGGAGAAAACAATCACTAACTCCTCGGCCTTAGAGTTCGCATATTTTAAGGTAATGTTGTAGTTGTCTAATTCGATGCGGATTCTTACCAAGTTGTCCATAACCGCGGACATGGCTTTTCGAATAGTTCAAACCCTGCAGTGGTGTATATCTTTACCTACACGTATCGATAGACTCTTAATGCTAAGTCGAAAACATACTTCACGAGGTGTGTTAGTAGAGGGTGATCGAACACGACCTTTACAATATTTTTGACTTAAGTATGAGCCGCCCTAATGGGCTAATCCGTGTATACGAGTCCGGCCGGTACCCCGACACGGTCCCAAAAGTTGTAGCATGTGATACATCCCCGTTGTCGGACCGTGTGTAACCCTTACACCTATATTGAGGCACCACATCACATCATTTTTTACTTACCCAACAAATAGAAACGGCAAACTATGTAGCTCATAACTCAAATCTAGATAAATTATTCAGTCGTGGGTGGCCCATTATACCACCCGTGTAGAAGTACGTAAATCTTGGTTCAAAAGGACACTGGGAACTGGTTCTCGTGGAAAAAATGAGACAATCCACCATGCTCCTAGCCATGGCCTCTCATCTAAGCCCGATCATTATTAATCAAGTTCATTAGTTACTTCCCGACGAACACCCATCTACCATTTAACCCACCCAGAGTGTTGTGTTTTGTCTGCCATCCAAGGAATTACGACTTCTACATATCTAAGCATGTCTAAGCATAGTTAACAACGTAGACAGCACAAAAGTAACAACTATACTACTCTAATCAGGTTGGGTGGGGTGGTGTTGATTGGGCGACAAAGTAAGTTTATGCAAGGCATAAGTTAATACTTAGCGGAAAATAGAATTTGAACGCATGCAATAACAACTTTGAAAGCAAATAATACTTTGCAAGTAATAGGAGTTTGTAATATGTTCAAGGGGCTGCTTGCCTTGTTGCTGGGCAACGAAATCTTGCTCTTGCTCGATGTTATTGGTCTCGGGACCTTTCGGTTCTATCACGAAGAAGAGCGAAAACACCGAAAAAGGGTGCAATGATGTATATCAAAATGATAAACATCGGCATGATATGAAATGCATGTCATGGCATAGAGGTTTCAAAATAAAGACTAATGCAAGTGGAATCAAGTTAATCGGAATCCGGACACTCGAGATATCACGATCCGAAGATCTCTCTGGCTAATCGGGAAACCCTAATTTGAGTTTTTATCCATTTAGATATTTTATAGTATGCAAACATGTATGGAAATAACATATTTGGGTAGATCTCATTTTTCTGAATATTTTGACATATTATTTGCATTTTCCTGATTAAAAATAGATTTAATATGATTTTTCAAAGATTTAATCAATATAATACCCTTTTTTGTATTTTCTCAGTAAATAAAAATAATATTAAACAATAATTGCTTTTATTACGAAATTCCAAAATAGCCACAATGTATGACACCTGGGCCCCATGGTCAACTCTGGTCAAAATTGACTCGAGTTAATGACAGGTGGGGCCCACTGTCAAAATTTTCATTATTCCTTTATTCTTTTACCTTAAATTCCGAGATGCGAGGCCCTGTGTCTTAGAGACATATTCAAATTGATCTAACCAATTCATTTATAATAGTCATTAATGTGTCTGTACCGTTATTACAAGGTATTCATTGTAGTCATTAACCGATAACCAATGTTTAGCATTAATGCTTATAATTAATGTGTCGGAACAATATTAATCATAGTTATTAGTTGGTATTTATTGTTTAACAATTAATGTTTATCGTTAATATGTCTTAACGACGTAATTAATGGGCTATTAATGCCCTAATTAATATGGCCGGGACTCGGCCGTTCGGCTCAATCCGACCGCTGTGGGGCCGCCGCCGGCGGCTAGCGAAAGAGCATCTAGGCCCCTAATTGGTTTTGATAGTTAATGACAACTCAAACTGGAATCTAATGTTTACAATGAGTGTAAGCAGGTTTAATAGGTTCCAAGAAGAAGGGTCATCAAGGAAAAGATGACCACCCAAAAAGTTCAAAGGTGGTTTCCAGGACAAGGGAATGGCTGTGCTAGGCAGCTGTTCACAGCTGTGAGGAAGCCGGTGCTGTGTAAGGAGTTGCAAGCAAGGTGATGGTGGCTTGATGCGTCAAGGACCGTGAATACAGTTGGTGGCAGATAAAACCTAGATTTGCTAGTTTCTTTGAGTCCATAGGAAACACCCGTACTATCAAGAGGGATGAAGTAGTAATGTTCTGTGGAGGTTCTTTTACTTAATGCTCGGAGTGTTGGACAGTGGCACTGATGCTTTGAGGTCAGTGGCCCTGTGTCAACAGTTTTACACAAGTGTGAAACTGGCTTGTGCTAGCACTCTGCAGTGCTAACAGTGGAAAAACCCTAGAGGTTAGAGTCACCGGTATGATACAGTTGTGTCACAGGTGGTCTTTCGTTCTATGACTCAGGTACACCTCTGTACCAGGGGAGAGCTTGTAAATGCTAAGAGATCTGCACTGCGATGGTTTGTCTGCTGAGTTAGAAGGCTGTCGGAGGTTCTCTTCTTATTACAGATCAGAGTTAGTTGTGCGCTGAGGGCATGTAGTGTGCCAAGATCGGGCTGAGTTGTTAGGCTACGTCAGCTAAGGGTTCACCTGTGTGTACCGCCAGTGACACAGGTGTCGGTCTGCTCGAACCGGTTATAGTTGGGCGGTGTGATTGGCTGTGTCACCAATGTCTGACACCGGTGACTCACTTAATCCTACGTGGCAACAGTGTAACGGTCGGGTGCCTGAGAACCCTATATATAGGGGACCAGGAGAGGTCTTCAACCTCAACCTTGCTTAATCCAGTGTATCATATTCGACCGTTGCAAAGCCTCCTACTCTTAGAACAGAAGCCAAATTTCCTAAGTGTTAGTTCACGAGAGTTAGAGTCTCTGAGCAAAGAGCATTGCTTCCTTCAAGAGTTGTTACTGCTGAATTTGTTAGTCTTGGAGTGTCTACTCCTATACGGGCGTAGGAGTCGCTGGTATCACCCACACTTGTGTGGGTTGAACCAGACGTTTGTGAAGGTGATCTGAAGTCTATCTGCTGCAAGGCTAAAGGACTTCCACAAGCAAAGGAAGAGACCTGATCAATCAGGTACTCCGAGAACAAGCATGATTCAGTGCTGGCGATCTCTTCAGAGTAGCCTCTCCAACGGAGACGTACCTCTCTGTAAAGAGTAGGGAACTTCGGTGAAAACACCTTGTCTCTCTGAGTTCTTTCTACATTGCTTTTAGATATTCATTAGACTTGCTTGCCTGTGTGGATCATTCATATCTTGCTCTTCTGTGATTGATTACCTTTACATCTGTGTTTGCATAGCTGTGTCTCAGTTGCTGAATATCATATCTCTTGCCTGTGCCAGCTACCTGTTACACAGCTGCTTAACTTGATTATCTGTTCTAGGTTTTAGCTTACCTGTGTTAGACACCTGTGCGACAGCTAAGTGTTAATCTGGATATCACATATTGCCTGTTTCATTCACTTGTCACATAGCTAGCTTATCCTAGCAATCTGTTAAGGCTTAAATTGATAACCAAAGTTAAAACAATTAAAAAATAGTTAGCCTCCTATTCACCCCCTCTAGTCGATATCCTCGGTCCTTTCAGCTAGGTTCGGTGGGGCTACGGTGACGAGGCGAGCGGCGGCGCGGGCTTACTGGGGCGCGGCGCGAGGCGGGGTGGCGCTCGGCTTGTCGTCGGGGCGACGGGCGAGGTGAGGAGGCGGTGAAACGAGGCGGGCGACGAGGTGGGTGGCGTCGGAAGCAGCGGTTGACCGGGGCTTCGGCTTCGGGGCGGTGTGGCGGGGCGTTGGGAGAGCTCTGGTGGCAAGGTAGATGGGTAGCGGAGTCCAGCGTAGGAGGCGAGGCGAACGGGGTGGCTCGGGTGGCGGGTCGAGACGTCGACGACGAGGGCGACGTGGAGGGCATGGCGGAGAGAGGAGCCGAGGGAGAGAAAAGGACAGGGGGTGCTCTGTCCAGTGGGGGGGAGAAGAGAAATAGGGAGGCGGCGAGCTTACCGGAGCAGGAGGTGGTGCTCGAGCCCCCGCTGCTTGCCACGGCAAGCAGCTCGGTGGCGAGGTGCTGGCGGGGTGGGAGATGAGGACGGGTGGCGGCGTGGGTGGATAAGGGTGAGGGAGGTGGGGCTAGGGCAGGGGGCGGGGTGAGCCAAGATGGGCCGAGGCGGCGGCGAAGGTTGCTGGGCCATCTCGGCCCAGCCAAGGGGAGGAGGGGTGGGAGGCCGAGCGGGCTAGGCGGGGAGAGGAAATGGGCCTCGAGGGGGGAGTGAAGAGAGAGAGGAGGCCCAGGCAGGGAGAGGGGAGAGGGGAGACCGAGCGGGCCAGGAGGAGGGAGAAGGCTGGGCCGCCGGCCCAGTCGGGGGGAGGGGGGGAAGAAGAAAATGGGCCTTGAGAGAGTCCATCCGGAGGGGTTAATTTTAGGTTTTTATTTTGTTTTTTATTTAGTTTTACCTTTTTCAACAATTCCAAAATATAATTTTATATTCTAAAAATCTCTCTAACTGTTCTAAAAATATATTTGAATCATTCCAATTGATTCTAAGGCAATTTGTTCAAGGATCTTCAATTCAAATTTGAAATTCAATTTAACTCTCATATAAAATCTAGAGGTTTCTTTTCTTTCTTTGAGGCTTTCCTTAACATTTTAAAAGTTTAAAATTTTACTCAAATTTTTCTTCATGAATGGATGCTATAATGCACATTAGCAAGGTATTTAGAGATTGGAATGTTACACGGGCTCGGTACACGGCGCCATGCACGTCGTGGGCCCCAAGCACAGCCCATGTCTATCGTAGTCCGTTCCAAATCCGTCTCCTTCGCAGCTTGGATGCACGATGTGGCCATGTGTTGAATGCCTGCCATTTTTTCTTGCTGGAGGCTAATTCCAGCATTAGAACTTGGAGAGGGGCTATTTTTAGCCTTTTTCCGTGGTAGCTGCAGGTTCCTGTCTCTCGCGCGCAGTCGAACCAAACCAGCGGGCCTCCTGGGCCGCGCACTGGTACTCGTCCCAGCCCGCGCCGTGGCCCTTGGGCCGACCTACCAGCCGGGCGCGATTTTCCCGTAGAAATCGCGCGGGCGGCAGCGAAAAAATTCGGTATGGCAGGACCCACGGGAGGGTTGGGCCTTCGTGGTGGTGTTATCGGGTCGGGAATGGGCCCGATATCGCTGTTTCTCTTATTAGACCGTAGCCCACTCTTCTTTTTACTCCGTTTCGTTCCCAAATAAAAAACTCCATGGTCTGGACTCTGGAGCCCGTTTCATCGCACGATTTCGGGCGACGTGGCGCGTCCTCCGCCACCCACCTCATCATCTACTCCTCCGGGCTTTGACCCGGGCGGCTTGTCGTCAGTCAGTTCCTCCCTCCCTTGCCATCCCCAACCGAAGCTGAAAATGGTGAGTGTGGGCGTGGCCTCGAGGTGCTCCAGCCTCCTCCTCCCCGACGGGCGGCCGGGCCTCGCCGGCTTCGACCGCCGCTGCTCGCCTCCGCCTTCTTCCCTCCGCGTCCATACCCGGCGCCGGCCGGGAGCCCTGGGCTGCGTCGCGCCGCCCGACTCCGCGGAGCCAAAGACGGTGAGTCCTCCTAGCCCCACCAAAACAGTACTCCTACTCGAACCGATTTTTTCTCGTAGGATGAACTGATTAGTGTTTCCGTTGCTTCGTATTCACAAGACCAGCAGTCCGTAATTCAGTCAGATAGCTTTGAACCGCGAGGTGATTACTGCTCCTTTTGCTTCCGCAGGATGAGCAGGACGTCAAAGCCGAGTTGGGTGAAGATAAGGCTCAGACAAGTAGTAGCACATCCCAGGATTCTGCCGGGTATCCAGCTGTTCCAGACAAGGATCTCAACAGACGGATAGCTTTGCTCTCCACTCTTGCAGCAGTGGGCCTCTTTGCATCTCAGAGGCTCCAACTTGGGGGGTTTTCCCTCAAAGATCTTGCAGCCAATGCTATACCATATGAAGAGGTCAGCACTTCTTGGCCTATGGTCTTTGCCCTCCATGATCAACTCAATACTGAGATGCATAATGAAGTGCCAACAAGAACAACAACTATCGCTGCTTCATGTGAAAGCTTGGCCCTGTATGAGTTGGCCATTGGCAAACTAGTATCCACAGATTTTGTGCACTATGTTGAATGACTTTCATGGCAAATTGACAAGCAACCCTATTATGCTTGAGCCACATTTTGTTTTTCTGGTTGTGCTAACTGTATTTCCTTTGCAAATGCTTCCTTTTGAACTACATGCCTATGAAATCTAACCTGATAAGTGCATCTACAGGCTCTCTCAAATGGCAAACCCACTGTTGTTGAGTTTTATGCAGACTGGTGTGAAGTTTGTCGAGAGTTAGGTCCAGATATCTACAAAGTTGAGCAGCAGTACAAGTAAACTCTCTTTTGAAATCTACATCTTTTTACAAAAATTCTCCGCACCTTAATTTTTTCCCATGGAAATAACAACTATGACTTGGTTCCTTTATCGAAGAATTGATGGTAGTGATCTATGCTGTCTTACTGATCCTGATATGCACCTTCTATAGAGTTTAACCTTGTAGCTGGACTGCTATGATAATTCATTGTGAGTGCATGCTTATACATAAGCTTGCAAGATTCAAAGCATACTTAAAATTCTAGCTCCAATAATGTATTTTCTTGTGATAAATAAGTTCTGATAGACTACAGATCATCAGAGAGTCTAGAAATCTTGTTTACAAAAGGTTTCCTCCACTTTCTGTATCAAAAGGCACTTATCAACAACCTGAGATACAACTGCTAATTGAACTTATCTTTGTGTACTTCTATGTTTTTCTTTAAATGCTCGTTGCTTACCTTAAGCATTCTTTATAGGGACCGGATCAACTTTGTCATGTTGAATGTTGACAATACAAAGTGGGAACAAGAGCTTGACGAGTTTGGAGTTGAAGGTATTCCGCATTTTGCCTTCCTCGATAAGGAAGGAAATGAGGAAGGCAATGTTGTTGGGAAACTTCCAAAACAATATTTTCTTGATAATGTGGTTGCTCTTGCTTCCGGTGATCCCACAATACCTCATGCACGAGCTGTCGGTCAATACTCGAGTGCAGAGTTCAGAAAAGTTCATCAAGTTGCTGATCCCAGAAGTCATGGCTAGTAATAACTCTTCATGGCTACCGGTTTTAGTTATCATGCCAAGACTCATTGACAAGTACTTGTTCTCTCTTGAAGAAGTATAGTCTGAGTACTAGCATGTCTATTATCTTTTAACAGGAGAAGTACATATGCAGTTGATTATGAGATGACTTTTAGTACATTATGTCACGCAGATCTAGTGAAATAAATACATCTTCAGCAATCCCTTTTTTGGGCTGTTGAAACAAGAGCTCTTTACCAAGATAGCATAGTAGGTTACCAACTACCATAACCTGTTAGTTTCTTGTACACACTGAAATGTCTTGCTGACTAAAACATTGAACCTTTTATGAAGGTTAGATTTCAACTAAGTTAATAGAAAGAGTTGAAAGAGCTTGTTTTACACATCTGTTACCTGACATCTCATGATTATCAGGTGTTTCCCTGACCTGTGATCTGATTCCTTCAGGAGGCCGTTCTAGGTTATGCATGTTCAGTCCTGGAATCAAGCATGTGTGCGCTGGGCAGAGCTGGCCGACTGAAGAAATCACATAAAAAAGGCAATAGCATCAAGAGTTCATGTATATGATTGTGCAAGTGGATTGTCTGATTCAGGCATTAGGCTAGAACGTTGATCTGTTAGTGATACGAGAAGCTGTTAGCTATCTCTTCCATTATCTTAAAAAAAAGTCTGGACGAATAGTTCCTTACTGCAAAAGCAGACGTATATATGTTACAGCCGCAAGCATGTACGTGTTAGTGCATTACTAGTTACTCTTACAGCTTGCAAAATATGATTCTTGTATATGCTTCTGCTTCTCTTGAGTCTTGACTGAAATAGTATAACCTGGGTTGATCCGTCTTAATGGACCATGTAGAGCAGTCAATTCCATGGCCAACCGTTGGATAAGCAAACAGCGTGGTGACGCCTCGGCTCTTCGGTTGACGACTGAGTTTGATCAACCGCAGATTTAAGCATGTTTCTTTTGTGGATTTTTCACTGTGATTTTTTCACCATTTGAACCCATGGCTGTGACTGTGAGCACTAAGATTGCTACGCTAGCAAATACTCCATATTTCTTGAAAACAAAGCCCACTTGACACTGAAAAAAGGAGCCAGCTTCCATGTCCAAGTCCTTTACCAGTTTGTTCGGCCGTTCTAAGAATAATGAAGTTGTTTGCACACGTGAGCTGGTTGCCTCCAAAAGTCCCAATCGTACCACGGAAGCTTGTAGTTATATCCTGACAGAGTGACAGGCTCAGATTTTCCGTGCAGAAAGTCGAAAAATCAGTGCTAATACCAGGAGCAGTGTGAAATTGCGAGCTCGCACGAGCGCTCGCGGCGTTGATGATACGGCAGGTCAAACGGGAACGGGAGGACGGGGCACGGCGTGGCGTGTCGCTGTGTACAGAAAATTCTTCCCCGCCGAAACGGAGCCGCGGAAACCCGCAGGGTGAAAGCTAGTCCAGGGAACGGATGCTACTCCATCTGCCATGCCGGATCACCGACTGACTGACCCCTTGCTTCTCCATCGCCGAACGACAGAGGCTAGCTGTCGGCGTTGCTGCTGTGCTGCATGAACAGTAAATTGCCACACGTCCATGCATCATTGGCGCAGAAGCTAGAGAGGCCACCAGACGGCTTGCTTTTAGCGCCCGTTACATATTGGAGAGATAATGTTGCTCGGGGTCCACATGCCGAGTGCGTTCCTTTGCCGGCCCGGCCAGACAACAGAACATCGAATCTTGAAGTCGTGTGTGTCGTGCAATTGTTCCGATTCTCGGGTTGCACGAAAAATGGTCAACATCGAGAAAAAAGTAAAATACGTATATAATAAAAATAATGAGATATAATATATGAAGGAAGAAGAAACTCTTTTATTATTGATGATCAAACGTTATAGTATAGGTGATCTCTCCTCTTTTTGTAGCCATCATATCTAAATGGATAAGTCTCCACACTAAGTGACTTAAAAAGACTCTTATCCATCCTCATGACAGGTGGATCCTACTATTGGTGGGGCCGTTGGTTTTCCAGCACTCCCTTTGGATACTTATCACGTACAGTCAATGCCTCAAAATCTTTGAAAAATCCAGTGAGAAAAATACTTAGAGAAAAAGCGCATAGCATATGTTGGTCATGTTGCACAAATTGTCTCATCAAAAACCAGAAACTTCAGTAAAACTCATTCAAGAGAAAAATAGTACAATTCATTTGATTGTTCTATCAGATACTCGGCTTCTTTAGCCAAGATTTATTGATGAGTTTGTAAGATTCTACCCCTGAACATTGCAATTCTCTAAGTCTTATCAGAATTATTCTGCACACACACCTTTCAAAGGTTGATGTCAGTATGACTTAATGAATAAATCTGCAAGATTTTCACATGACTTAGCATGCAGTATTTTTTATTTCGTCCATCTTTTACAATTCATGGGCATAGAAGAACTAGGGGTTGATATGTTTACTGAGATGTCTCCTCACATAACCCATCTTGCTAAGTATTTCGTTTAAGATGATATACCACATTCTGTCAGATTGTTTGAGTCTGCATAATGATTTTTTAAGTTTCACACTATACTTGCTCTATCTCGGTTTGGGACACAAATACCTTCTGGTACCTTCATATAAATATCAAAATCCAAGTTTTCATATAGACATGCTGTTACCACATCCATTAATTTTATTTTCAGATTTAAGTTAATTTTCATTGAGATTAAATATCTAAATGTAATTTCATCCATGACCAGGTAGTTTTCTCAAAAATGACTCATGGTCGTTGAGTAAAGTCTTCAGCAAAAGCCTTTTTTACCTTACCACCTTATTATTTTTATTTCTCTTACAAACAAAAACCCACTTATGTCTTACGGGGCGTATGTGGTGAGGAGTTAGGCTTACGGGCCGAAATACATCTCTTTTGTTTAGAGATAATAATTCCGCGATGATTGCCTTTTGTCATTCTTTCCAATCTAACCTTTTCTTACAATCGGCGATCAATATGGGCTCAAGGATCAAGATCAATGATTTTGACAATCTTATTTACAAAATAAATATCGACATAGGCTGTTGTTCTATTCAAAGATTCCCCTATTTCTACATAGTTTATGGTCATTTCATCATGGAGTGCTTCTTCTTGCACCTCCCTTTACTCATCGCAATTTTCCGTAGCGGGAGCAAGGTCTTTTAGCTTTCCTGCACCATGTGTGCGCACATATCTTCGCTAGGTGCTTCTTCAGAAGGTTCAAATTAGAAACATTTTGCTACATACTTGTGCTAGGTCTCAATTGGCTCCCCTTATTCTTTGGGGGCACTTCAGTGGTTTTCCACGGTAAGTCCTTTTTGTCTCTTTTTGCCAAGCGCTCCCGATTACTTGGGACATGAAGTGTCCTGAGTTCTCATATTTTTATTTTATACCTTCATCATTTATGGGTATTTCAACCCTCTTTGGTGCATTACGTGCAGGCACATGCGATGTAGTCACGGATTTTAAATCACTAAAGTGATCCGATAGTTGATTCGCTAGCAAATCAATTATTTTCTGGACTTCTGTATTTGCTTTACTAGTATGAGAGTCATGCGTTTGGATCCCCGTGGCTTGCCGCGTAATTTCATGACATTTTTCATCAAAGGGTTGATTTCTCCCCTAATGTCGGGAAATGATTCTCATAAAAAATGTAATGATAAAATCAGGCTTTATGGCAATCTCTAGTCATGGGTTCCAAATACCATATTATGGAGATGGTTTCATAACTGACTTATACCCCAGACTTACGGAGTGGCTCCATTACTAATCGCCGAGGAAGTGGTATAGGTACATATACCTGACATCAGAACCTTCTAAGGTGCGAAATTTTCGGTGCCGACTCTTGTGCCAGTTGCATAGAAGAGTTGATATTATAGGCCGATGGTCAAAAATTGATGAGATTTACAGAGTGCAGCATTGCATGTCCCGACATGTAGCTGATAAATTACAACTCTGTAATCACGATCTAGCAATAAATTTCATTATTTTAATCAATGCTTCTGTCAAACCATTATGGGTATGGACATATGGTATCGAGTGCTCTACTTTAATTTACATTCCCATGCAATAATCATCAAAAATCTTTGAAGTAAATTCTCCCGCGTTGTCTATTCTGACAGACTTTATTTGATAATCTGAAAATTTATTCTAAACCTGAATTATCTACGAGATCACCCTTGCAAAAGCATGATTTCTTAGAGACAATAAAGACATATGCAATCATTTCGAGAATGTGTCGATGAGCACCATAAAGTACTTAAATGACCCTAATTGGGGTTGAATATGACCGCATATATCCCCTTGTTTTTGTTTTAGGAAACGGGGTTCTCATTCTTCACTTTCAAAGTGGATGGTCTAATAATTAGTTTCCCCGTGGCATATGCTGGGCACACGAAATCTTCGCCATTTGTTCCCTTTTTTTCTTTTCCTTTTCTTCGGCCCATTTCTTTTCCACATCCTCCAGTGGGCCTTCTGCCTGCCCCAACCCACCACCGCACTGCCCACGGCCCATGAGGGCGGTAGCGGCAGTAGGGTTTGGTGGCGCCGGTGCGTGCAGGCCGATGTGGTTTCAGGCAGCGGACTGGGAGGGTGGTGTGGTCGGTGGCACAATTTGGGGGCACGGCATGGCGGCTGCCAGTGCGCGTGCTCACGGCTGGCATGCGCATGTGTGAGCGCCGCGACTGCGGCCTGAGGGCGTTCGGCTAGCGGCCTAGGCGACTACATGGCCACGTTGGCTACGTGGCCGCATTGTCGAAGCTGCCGTGCGGCGTGGCATGGTGGCAGTGATGACGCGTGCGTGTAAATGTACGTACATGTCATCTCCCCATGACGTGATCGTCAATTCTCCGTGTTCGACTGACACTGGCCAACGACTTTTGTCAACAGTAGTGGAATGATCGGCATTGAACGGTGACTTCTGTCGGCAACGTTCGCTTGGGATTTCACACATGGGTAAAATAAAATGAATCTAGATACCAAAATAAATTGTAAAGACGGAATCTAGATTAATCATAGAACCCATTTTTCAAGTGTTTGTTGACCTTTACCTCCTCGACTGATGTACAGGGAACCTAGATGGAGAAGGCTCCACGGTGGCATCGTGCTGATAACATATTGCGCAACCTTTGCCGGTGAGTCCAGTCCTCAAGAGGCACAACGGGAAATAGTCAACATCGAGGAAGAAGAAAGGTGAAGCACATCTATAGTAAAAGTAAATGAGACATAATGTTTGGAGGAAGGAGGAACTCTTTTATTATTGATCGATCAAAAGTTACAATACATGTGATCCCTCCTCCTTTTATAGCTACCTACCTAAAGGGATAAGTCTCCACATTAAGTGATAGGGTAATGATTACCCATCCTCATGACAGGTGGATCTCACTACTGGTGTGGCCACTGGTTTCCCAACAATGTGCATCACTGTACCTGCCGACCAACGCAACCACGCTGACAACACGAGCTCGTTCATGCAACCAACGACTAGTCATAATTTGTATCTCTACTTTTTTATTGTCTATTACTAAGTTGTTTAAGATTTTCTTAAATTGCCGTTGTCTTTCTAAGATTTTGGATCAACATCTAATTGTTATCATCTTCGCCTTACTCCTTGTATATCTCATAGACTAAAAATTGCAACAATCTTTTGCTAAAATTGCTCGACTATATACAATTTTAGGTGACTAACATTTTTTAGAAAACTGAGAATTAAAAAAATTTATTTTTCTAAGATGAGATCTTGTTTTGGATTTCGTTCAGAGATAAAATAGTTAGATGTCACGGAAATTTTGCCACCGCCAAGGCTCAGCCCACTTAGAGCTCTAGGACTTTATGAAAAGGATTCAATTATTATAGAAATTAGATCAGAGAGGCGCGCGTTGCCGCGCCCGTCGTCAAATTGTTGTCAAATAGAAGGTAGATTTTTAGAAAGATATGAAATATTTGAGATGCTATATTATGGATCAACAAATTATTGATAAGTAGAATAAAAATGGTATTTTGAATATTCTGATAGAAATAATCTAAGGCATGTAAAATTTAAGTTTTGTTTGGGAGTTGAAGTGGACTGTGTGTATATGATAATATATATGGATATTTTGATTATGAATATACTGAGGATATGAAGTACATATGATGGTCACGTTAGGATATTAAGTGTATAGTTTAGGAAAAGAATTCATAATATTATTAAGGTGAAATAGTATGGAGAAAATATAAAAGCGAATAGTTTAGATGGTAAGCATAGGGTAGTCACATATACATAGAGATATATAGATGGTCATGTTCTAAACATGGATGTCTATAGAAGTAGCTTCAACAACTGAATTTAGAGGCATCTAGCAAGATCATTGGAAAGTAGGGATGGAGTTGCTTATATAGTTGCTTGAAGATGTCGATCAACCTGGGGCTAGCAAGTTCCTGTACAAAAAATAAAGCACATGTCATTGTAGGTAGAAATGGCAGTAAATTTCCAATTGATGGTATCAAATTGAGCAAGTGTGCTGTGTTTAACTGTATCAAAGAGAATGGACAGTGAGCGATAGATAATTCCTGTTGTGCTTGTATACAAAAACACATATACTGCCTATGTTTAGCTCGGTCATCTGGACAAATAAGGGCCAATTAGTTGTTATGGTAGCTCGCTTGTCTCTGCCCATTATTAGACGGACTTGATGCTTTATATTGCTGTTTGTATTCTTGATAGGTAAGGTGTTGATTGGTTCAGCTAGGAATTCTTTGAGATATGTCCTTGTGAAATTCACTGAGAAGTACTGCAGATGGGAGACAAGCATTGTAGTAAGAATGCTGTGTAATATATATTTTTTTGAGATGCGATATAGGAACGTTGAAATCTACCGTTCTTCTGTTTGGACCAATGACTGCTTTGTTCATTTGGCACACATAGTATGGTATTTGATTTTTTTAGTACCAACTATTTGCTTTAGATGCTTCAAATTGTTGCTTGTTAGTTCGACATTGTTTCCAAATACATACTGTTTGTTGTAGCCTTGAATACGGTGGGGACGATAAGGTCCTGCATCAAATAGGATAAGTATGAGGCAAAAAATTTTGATCATGCAATTGGGCAAACAATATCATGTTATTACCTTGTTTGATGAGGTTCTTTGGTATGGCAGGTTTTTTGTTTTGATCAGAACGCACCAAAGCATGCATATTTTTTTGCATTTTTACAAGCTATATAAGATAGTGGATTATATGAGATTACATAAAGTTGAATAGAGTGCACAAACAAATAGGTAAAGAACATAATATGATGATATTACCTGGTTTAGTAGCCTTGTTTGATAGGTTTATTTTTTTAATTGGAGAAGAAAACATGCAATTGTCGACATTCTCTAGAAGGAAAAGATTGATATGACAAACAATTATAAGATTATATAGCCAGCACTATATCGTAGATAGTGAAAAAGGTGTCAGCTATAGCAACCTACATAACATGCAATAGTATATGTGAATAAAAAGGTAATGTTTCATTGGAAATGTATTAGCATGTTACCTTCTTTAACAGGTTTGTTTGACAGTTTAATCTTTTTAATTGAAGAAGAAGGGATGTAGCTTTGGACATTGTCTGGAAGGTGATAGTATATATGAAGCAAGAGTATAGCATTTATATTGAAGATGCTGTATAAAAGCAAATAGAAATGTAAATTGAAAGTAATATGCATGTTATACCATCATCATCACTAATGTAGATGACATTGTTGCATTCAATTGATTTTGTAGTGCTATGTGTAGTATCAGAACGATGAAGATACATGATAATTTCACTGCTTGAATCACTGGCTGCTGAAAAGTTGATGGAAGAATTGTTAGATTATATTTGAATAGCAGAACATGTATAGAGTGTAGATATGCTATACCATCATGTATGGAACCTGATTTGATATTTCTCATCTTCGTAAAAGTGTAGTTCTGCATGAAAGGATCATTAGAGTAGTTGGATGGGATAGAAAGAAACAGAACAGTTATCATAGAGTGCAATTATATTTGATTATCATCTGAATAAGGATGACAATAGTCTGGTCATAACTGGGATCTGCCATGACTAACTGATGATGGTAAAAAAAAATCCTGTAGAGAAGTATAAGTCCGTAGATAATATGGATATGTTATAGCGTGAACAGAGCCAATGTAGTTTCGTTGTATCTATGCTAGAATGTGCGAGTATATAGAATAGCTAAAGAACCGGTGAATGTCTTATTATGACCCTATATACCTGATTATGTTATATTCTATTTATGCTGTCATTTTAAAGCGAAGAAAATTTAATTTGCGCATAGGGCTGGGATGTACTATGCGGGTGTTTAGCAGGGGATGTGGAAACACAATAGACACTATATTGCTCGGATTTGTAGCTAAGGAACATTGTAGGTCTATGTGATCTGCATCGTTTATCAGTTTTGTGATCTGTAGTTGGAAGAAATATTGTATGTTCATAGATTTTAAGGATCTAGGTTAAGGTAACGAATTAAATGTTAAAGAAAAGAGCCTTATCAAGATGGATGAAAGAGACCATACCTTAGTACTTGTACTACTGTGATATGTGAGTCACATGGAAGACGGAATGGCCGGAGAGATTTGCCGTCGATCACGCAGCTGGTGGAGCTGGGCAGAGGCGGAGAGAACGGAGGAGATATGGGAACGGTAGCTGAAGAGACAGAAATCGCCCGTGTTTTCTCGGTTCTTACGTGATGCTGAGCGAACCCGTGTTTCTGAGTTGGGCTGAAATGGGCTTTGATTGCGTTTTAGTGGGCCTTTAGTGTAACGATACAGTGGTGTGATCAGTTGAAGTAATTTCTGTGCTGTCTTGTCTACTGTACATAGCGGTGGGAAATATCTAGTCTTTATCTTCTACCTCAAGACTGGAGGCCAGTGTCTGTGGTGGAGTGGCGTGGTATTTGGCTGGATTTCTATGCAGCATTCTCTTGGCCCTTGGAAGAACAGGTCTCTGGACAAGCTATTATTCTTCTCCTTCTTTTTTTTATGTGGTATCCTGTCTGGTAAGAGCTGTTTTTTGTACTGGAACAAGAAAGATTATATTGTGCTGATGTTAGATTTGGGAGGTCAAAGGTGTTTGGATGGAAATTTTTTGATGGTTCTGATGACCATTAGAAATAAATAGGAGCTATGATTATTTTGTAGTCGGAATGTAGCATTTGCATTCAGCAGTTCAGTTCTTGTAGGTATTCGGTGAACCGTAGGGGTAGGAAATGCAATCTGTAAAGAAATATTGGGGTCGATCTGTAACTCGTGTGCTTTTTTGAGCCTAGTCTTTCCTGATCTGCACCGTTCTATATTCAATTGGTCTATAGCATAGCTATTAGCAGATCTGGAGGTGAAGTTGATTGCATTTTCTGTTTAGATGAGTACATGATATGCTCTTGCTATGGAATTAGAGTTAATACAGTGGTGCATCTTTTTTTCCTTCTATAAGTATGTGCTGGTTCAGTGATAAATATTAGATGGACTGGACTGTGACAAATAATGTTCGTTTTTGTTTCCGGTATGATGCTGGTTTTTTTGTTTGTTGAATGTTATTTTAGCTGCACTTTGTATGACAATATATTATTGTCTTACTGATCCATTGTATTAATATGTATAGAGTGCTTTCTGCAGGACAAGGGAATAACAATGGCTAACATTGCAAGAGGTATGTTTAGTGCATTAGACTGTTAATTTTATATAGTTATCTACATATGATAATTTAAGGTATTAAGTTAAGTGAGTATAAATTAATTATTCTGTGGTGATTTGTTTTGGCTATGCAAATAATATAATATTTAGCTCATGAATTGTATGATAAAGGTTTTTGTATGTGCAGATGATTTGGATGTAATAAGAATTCCTCGGAAGGTGATTCTTGCGGAGCTTATTAAGAAACTTGGTGGACGTGAAGCAGAGTATGAATGTTGGGTCGAAAATGGCAGGTATTTAGCACTGTGAGAACTGTTATTGGCACAACAGAAGCCAACACGTCTGGCAGGCTTGAGCAAGCAATGGGATCGTTAGAGGATACAAAAGATGGTGCAGAAGAAGCAGCAACAATTGCTTTAATACAATTTCTTAAAAAGACCTATAGCTTTGAAATTGATGATATGAATTTAATGGAACGAGCCAAGGCGGAGCATAAAAATGAGCAGTTTGAGAAGCAACAGTTCCTATCTACTATCATTGAGAAGAAGCAAAGTGAAAGAATAAAAAAACTTACAAAATGCTGCAATCAATTATTGGATGATATGGATTTTGTCCAAGAAGCGTGTCATGACATTTGCGGTGCTACGGTTGCTACTCTTTCTGTTCATGATAGGAGCAGTCCATTAACAGACATGATCTATTCGGTTGGTTGCCTCTATGAATGGACAGAGCAAAAAATATATGAAAACACTGATAAGATCAATAAAAGTAATGGAAAAGATAATGTGTTCCAACATTGAATATTCAGCTCGAGGATCTGAAGCAGGTAATGTGCATTTTGTTAGCTTCCAGTTCATTGCAGTGGACCAGATCAGATGATAGCAGTCATGTAAATAATATGTAGTAGTAAGTAAGTATCATACATATTAGTTGGAACTATATATGTTTGAAGTAGCTTTCTAGGCTATGCAGTTGCTATAAGTGCATAGTACTATCACTGTGAACTGCTCTGTATATGGCAAATGAAGTAGGATTTGTAAGAAATTAGCTGGCAAGTTATTTTGGCAGTTTACGTTGTGGAAGAAACATTAGATATAGTTCTATGCTGAAGTCACTTGTCAATATCAATGGGATGTTCTAGGTATAATAATTAGGTACTAAAAGGAAAATTGGCATATTTTACCGGGGACACTTATGAGAATGGCAATAATTGATATATTGATAAGACTTAAATTTCATTGAAATAGCATGCAAAGATATTTGTGATTGAGTTTTTATTATGGTTCGTATTAATTATAGCAGTGAGCTATTGAGAGGCATATTCTATTTGCTTCAGTTTTTGAATTAATGGGTAGAGTAGAAGATATATGAAAGTATTGCGTGTTTGGATTGATAAATAGAGATGCATAAGACAATGTAGTGCTCTGATATCACACGGCGCGTTATCTGTTGAGAAAAGTTGCAATAGTTTATTACATAAATGAAGCAATAATATGGAGCAATGTATATAGATAGAAATAGTGCATCTGTATATTACATAGCATAGTTTTTTACAAACTTGTCTTGATGAGAAATAAAAACAAAGTAGATAAGGGATAGTAATTTATTATTTACAGTACAAAAGGTAGATAACGAGGTGAAAAAACTATAGTATATATCTATATTGTTGAGGTACCATCAGTATGATGGAGAAAAGAAAAGCCTGCTGGATGGATCAGATGATAGACTAATTGCTGTGCCAGTTGGATCTTTCGATAAGAGAAGTAGTAGAAACATGTTATCTTAGCAAATTATACGCGCAGGTGGTGGCCTTTCGTGGACCTATAATTGCATAGAATGAGTCAGTGAATAATCCATGGATATATAGAAAGTTCGAATGCCATCACCTGTAAATTACAGGCTATGTTATAAGAGATAGCATCAGCGGAGCAATTACCTTTCTGTTAGCTAGTCTTGCTAATGCAAATGCAAGATGTTGAGACGGTGTTATTGGCGGAGCATCTCCTACGTAGCGTATAGTAATTTCATCTGTTCTTGATGCTACGTTAGCTGAAACAGAAATTTCCAGTTCAAGGAACTCTGCATGTTCAGTACAGATCTCTTGGACTTCATATAGCAGATCTCTAATAGATTTCTTCAAAGAAAGAATAGATGCTGTCTTTTTCTGCTCATGCTCTGTATATATATCTTGAAATGACATAAGTGCCTTAAGTTTATCTTGTAAAATACTTATGTGCTCGTGGTTGGCATCATCAATCTGAATACTTCTTTCCTTCAGTAAATATTTTATTGCTGCTTGACATGCATCTTCAAGCGCACTGTATATGCTTTTAGTTAGTTCACTGTAGAAAGTCCTTTTTTGCAGCTCTGGTTCCATCCGACCTGGTGGGATATCTATTTCTATCCATGCCCTGATTTCATTAGCAGATTCGTTTATAATGCCCATTGAGTATATAGTAAGGCCTAATGATGAGGCAATTTCTGTCAGAAGAACTTGTCGAGAAATGTATGCTTTCTCTGTGATCTGAATAATTGAGATAGAATTGTTTTGTGTCAATATAACATTCTACATATAAAAATTTAATTACTGTAAAGAATTGTAATATGGAGGTCTGAACTTCCATTCTAAAGGTCTTTTAAATGCTTTTGATTCATAAATCTGGAAATCTTTTAATGAATGAAAACAATTAGTAGAATCAGTTGTTGTTTTATACTATGCCAGAAAGTAATGAAATGTTTAATGGAAGATCAGTATATTTAACACTGATCTGTTAAATGGAATTATAGAAATAGCACAGCTAAATAATGGACCAAGAACTTACTCCAGGAACATGGATGAACCTTTGTTTGCCATGTAGAGCAAGATCATCGGCAGCAAAAAGAATAGATCGACGAACTGGAAGCGTTCTATTGGAATTTCCAGTAGATGAAACATGGTTGTTCTGTTGCCGGTATGATGATAGAGCATGATAAGGTACTGGACTGGTATTAGCTGGCTCACGATCTTGGTTCAACAGATCCGTTCTTGGCAGTAACTGGAAAAGAAAAGACCAGAGTTATAATAAGAAAAGAAAAAGTAGAAGAGGTAGTAGAGATGCTATAGTTTGATAAGTTAGCTTTAAACGAACTGCTAAGGTAGCGCAATGACTCTGTACCTTGTCCATGCCGGAGAGGAAGAGGTCAGGTAAAAGGATAGAAGGTGGAGCGGTCAGGCATAAGCTAAATAGCATTAGCATTGGTATAAGCAGAAGTCGTACAGTGTTATAATCATGCTGTATGATATTTTCTTTGGTACAATCGAGATATTCTGTACTCTGAGCATCGAGTTGATAGCCTATTCTTTGGGCCGGTATTAGGTGGTGAACGCTGGTGCTATGATCATAGATATTTTAGCTATGGCAATAACGTACAGGGAAAATGCAATTGAAAAAATAGTTTTGCACATTGTTATCCTGAAACCTTTTATTAATTACCGTATTGAAGAGGAGATGGCCTCTAATTTAGTAAGTGTGAAGTTGGTATCATGATCGGTCCAAGTAAGATAGAAGCATAGTAGAGGCTTGAAAAGTTTTCCCATGCTGAATATATCTAAATTGCGATGTCTTGTATTAGGATTTCTTTCTATTGAAGCAGAAATTCTGATCTTGTATGGTCATACGATGGGTACATTGCAAGACAATATAGGACGTTTGATGGCATTGTAATTGCAAAGAAAAAGAGTAGAGATAGCAGTAGTATATAGTTCCTTATGATCATGATGCAGGAAAATTTATCTCTGTAGATCAGTCCAGTTTCCGATATTTCAAAGATAGCTATTCGAATATAAACATGTATGTATGGGCTATTTTCAGCTGCTAATTCTGTGGAGAGCACAGCTATTGAGCTGCAAAATACTGATCAAAATGGATCAGAAGATAGCAATAAGGAATACTTAGTAATAGCACAAGGTCTAGGTAGATAATATTGTCAGTCAGTAAGTCATTGAGATGCCCATGTACAAGGCAGGTACAAGCACCTGGAGAGAACCCGAAAGGAACATGAAATCAAGCAAGAGCAAAGCGTTATAGCCAACATATCCATAACCAGGCTAAACTAATGCAATAAAGTGCTAATATAGAGCGGAAGTAGCTATATTTACATTTCCTGTGATGGAGAGATAAATAACAAAGACTAAGTCTTTAGATGTAGCCAGCTATGAACAGGTTTTCTGAAGGAGGCAAAAAAAGACTTCCATCCCTGCAACATTGATGTGATCTTTTGATGGAGCCGAAAGATAGATCAGGCGTCGTTACCTACAAATGGCAATAGACATGCGATTTAAATCAAGGAAAGAAAAGTTGCTATCGATTATATTAACCTACATAAATCGGAAAATATATCTCAATCGAACAAGCGAATGGAAAGCAGTAGAAGAAATATGTGGATGTTAAAGTATATACCTAAAATCTTAGCACATAAAGAGAAAATAAAGATATATATATTAAATTATCGATGGAAGTAAACACAATGCATCTTCTTTGAACAGCTTCTTAGCAGTTGAAGGTTTTTTTGGAGTCAGTTGCCGGCCTGTTATGGAAAGGAACATTAAGTGCTGGTAAATATGAAAAGAAAGTTATAGCATCGGTGATGTCCTTTAAGGAACTAATACTGTAGATATAAGGCTGCTATATAACCTTTTCTTGCTCTCCTTTTGTCCAACAGACGTTGCATGATCTTCATGTCTTGAAGCGCTTGGCGGTGTATTTGAAAGCTGAAATGACATATTATATATATCACGTACATGTAGGCTCATAGGTCTATGTGAAAAGCAAAGAGGATAATCTGTTTTTAATATAGCAGTAATAACAAGGTAAATTTGCAAAACAATTTAATAGATAGTATTAAAAAAATCATCTATGAGCAGAAGAATAGCAAATAAAATATATTTATATAGCAAACAAAATGGAAATCATATATATGCAGAAAATAGCTCAGTTATATCTTAAAAGGAACAAGAGATCGTACTGTGGTGTTGATAGTAGTTTGGGCTTGAATATTTGGATCATCAATAGTTGCAGTTTTGTCTTGTTCAGCCTGTAACTTTGCATTATGAAGTTTTGAGTCAGTTTACGAAGAATGACCTATGAAAACTAAAGAGATATTAATTGCTTAGGTATAAGTAGTTTTGTATATAGCAACAATTTACGCACAGTTGTATCATCAGTAGTAGGCAGATGAGGCTCAGAAAGAAGGCTTGCCTGAACCTAGAATGCACAGAAAACACAAAGAATGACAAAAACAGAATACATTTAGATGCAGAATAGAACACAGATGATATAAAGCGATTCTAGCGAAATAGTTGGATAATAGATTCAGAACAAAGCGGACCTCATTGGTTACTGAAGGAGACTGAACAGGAGCTATATCTGTGGAAGTACTGGTCTGCTGTTCTGAACCAGAAGCAAGCGATCTAAATTCGAAACTCCCTAATCTTGGATGAACAAGATCAATGTTATTAACTTGGAAGGAAAGTTCTCCATACTGAAGGCCCCTTTCGATGATGCTCACATTAAGGGTATATTTGCGAGTCACAAGTGCTGCTATTTCAGCAGGAACAACATCTGGTCTACGCGCTGCAGTACATATCAGTGCATCAACTTTTTTTCCAATAATTTGCTCAGCTACTTGAGCAAAGAACACAAATTCAACCTCTCCTGTATGGTCACCACCGATAAGACGTAGTTTGTATCTGCAAACAAATAATGATGTATATAAACGAACAGATATCATGCAAAGAAAAGAACTTGCCAAAAGAAAAATCTATGCACCTACCTTGGATCAGCCGCAATGCAGGAACAGTTCTGATCGCTACAAGTAAACCCATTTCCTGATGGGTAAGCGGTTTTATGGCATCCTGAGCAGGATAGAAACCACCATGAACCTGGTTGTACTCTCATGATCGTGACGGTGCAGATCATATTCTTTCGCTGAGTACAATGCAAAGATAATGCAAGGCATGAGAAGATAGCATTTGAAGGAAAATATATGACAAATATAATTGACAACAAACGAGAACTCACAAGGAATTCATTAGGGTCTGTAGAAAGCAAATGTTGAACCTTCACGCTCTCAGGTTTTGACCGATTAAAGGCCATGTGGTATTGATCTTTTTCAGCGGCAATCCATTCAACAATTGGTATTTGTTGGCCGATGCTAATCATATAATATAAAATAATTACAAATAAGAGGAGGGAAAATAGCTATATGATGTCATATTCATCTGCACATCCAGAAATAGTAAGATTATAACCTAGCAGAATAGGCTTCCTTTTCTGGAATGTCAGGGTCCATGTAAATTTTTGCAGCGTCACCGCAACTTAATGTGTCTTTTCTTGTATTTTTTTTGTAACAGGGATAATGATATTAAAAGGAAATAAGTAAACTGTATTTTTAATCAGAAACATACAAAAGCATACCTCGGTAGTTCTTTACAAGAGTACCAACAAGCAGAACAATGAGAGCTCTTGATTGGGCTTCCTTGTAAAAGCGATCGCCGTCAAAATTATTTGCATGGATTCCCCATAAGGCGACATCGATGATCTTTCCACTGCAAAATAACAGAAATAGAATAACATATGAATGCAAATAAAAGGACCAGATCAGTTTTAAATTGGTAATTTATAGTAATGAACAGAGGCTGCATAGTTTTTCCTGTTCAAACGAGGAGCATAAAAGATCAATTAACATCACAGATAGAAGCAAAAATGGTGTACATATAGTGTACAGAGAGAGGAACAAGAAAGAAACGTAATTGCATATATCAAGAAAGTAACATACTCAATATCCATAAGACGTAGATTTCTCTTAACAGAGGTAGTAGACTGTCCAGGCAACTAGACATCTAGAAGCTCAGAAATTGCCACTACGATGCCGAGAACATCTAAATGACAAGCAGAAAAACACAAGAATAGATTATTGTTTACTGCAATTCACTCAATCAAAAAATATATTGTAAAGTGAAATAAAAAAGGACAAAAACCTTACCTACAAATGATTCTTTCTTTCCAACAAGGGTAGGCAATAGATCAAAAGGAGTAAGGGAATATGCATAATAAGGAAAATCTAGCGGCACATCATTTTTTGGATCGATCTTTGTCCATGGTGTTATTTTCATCATGAATCTGCCATCTACAGCCCTAAACATGTTTTTCGAAGACTGCACAAAGAAATCTCGTAGTAGATACACATTTCCTTCTTGTAGAATATCCTTATACTTTGGAGCATGCCCTGATGCTATTTCAGCAATCATTTTGTTTCCCTATTTCAATAATGTATATAAGAAGCAAAGTAAAGTAAAAATAAACAAAGAAAAAAGAGGGACAAATAAGCAAACCTTCTCGTCAATGAGGACAAGATCGACATGGGCAAGCTTGCCATTTCTGACATAGTCCTATACACGCGAAACACGGACACAGACTGTGACACGCCTCTTGGTGGGATCAAGTTCAGACAAAAGAAGCAGTTCTGACTGTAATGAGAGAACATGTACCATAATATATAGATGAGTGCAGCACCTTCAACTGACAATAATCTAACAGTACAGGCATATGTACGAGCAATATATGTATTTAGCTGAACAGATATGACATATATAGACGTTATTTTGACAGTAATATGATTCTGTAATAGAAACAATCTCACGATAGAGAACTGACAGTAATTTAACAGCACAGGCATATATATGAGCAATATATGTATTTAGCTCAATAGATATGATATATATAGATGTTATTTTCATATTGATAGCACTCTATAATAGAAACATTCTCATGATAGAGAATTGCCAGTAATTTAACAGCATATGCATATATATGAACAATATATGTACTTGTCTGAACAGATATGACATATATAGATATTATTTGCACATTAATATGATTCTATAATAGAAACAATCTCATGATAGACAACATTTGAGGTTATTTCATTTGAAGCATCATCACCATTGTCAATAAGAATCTTAAGTCCAGCCCTAGATGTAACTCTTGAAATTGCAACATACAACTGTCCATGTGTAAAGATGGGTCTTTTTAAATATATACCAATACAATCTAATGTCTGACCCTGGCTCTTGTTTATTGTCATTGCATAGCAAAGTCTGATAGGATATTGGCGTCTTTCAAGCACAAATGGGAATTTAGATTTCTTTGAAGTTAGAGTGATCCTAGGAATGTAGACAATTTCACCAATATTAGATCCAGTAACTATCTCAGCCTGAATAACCCGTTCAGCTAATTTTCTAATCACTAATCTAGTTCCATTGCATAAGCCAATAGTCTGATCAATATTTGTAAGGAGCATTATAGGGCAGCCAACTTTAAGGACAAGTCTATGATGCGGGAAATTGTTAATAACAATAGAGTTCAGAAACTCAGTAGGATAGAGCTCATCAAAATCACCTAGTTTGTCATTCATCTTTGAAATAGAATCAAAACTTAGGTGCTCGAATGAATTGCTTGGTATCATATCTAGCAGACGCAGGTTTATTTCATCAACACTATCATTATTAGGACAGACAATAGTTCGGCTGCTGAAATATTTTTCATCATTATAGTGAGCAGCAAGACTACTATAAACTGCATTTATAATAGCTTGTATGCTATCATCACCAGGCTTGGTAAGAAGATCCTGTGGTATCCTAACTGTATCAGCAGCGAAAGAATTATGCGTACCACGTTCATTCAATTCACCATTCCCAATAGCCAAGATCCATCTACTAAATTCACTAAGTTCCTGCTGTGCAGTGAGAGGTAACTTTGCATTCAATAATCGCATGTTAACATGCAATTTCAGAATATGGATATGATCCCATAATGGTGAATTAGTTATTGTTGCATTAATAATGTCAGAGCATGAACCACCTTCTATCACAGGCAAAATCTGTCTAAAATCACCACCTAAAACAACGGGAATTCCACCAAATGAAGTATAGCTGCTCCAGGATTAGTTGGTACCAAAATATCACGTAAAGTTCTGTCTAATGTCTCAAAGCAATGTCTATGTGTCATTGGTGCTTCATCCCAAATTATAAGCGAACATTTTGTAAGAAGATCACCTAAATTAGATCCTCGTTTGATATCACACAGGCTTGTTTCATCAATATCTAATGGAATCTTAAAGCGCGAATGTGTTGTCCGACCATCGGGTAATAAAAGAGAAGCCACACCAGATGATGCCACAGCAAGGACTATTTTTCTTTGTGATCGTAGATATGAAAGAACCACATTCCAAACAAAAGTTTTGCCTGTTCCACCATGACCAGAAAGGAAGAAAAACCTAGGTCTATTATTGATCACAACATTAATAATTTGATCGTAGGCTTTCCTTTGATCGACATTTAGCATAGAAGACATAGCAATAGAATCTTCCAAAAGATCTCCTAAATCATATGATAATTCATCTTGAATGAGTCTATTTGAACCACTGTTATATTGTTTTGAACAGAGCTGCGGTAAGTTAAAATTTGAAATTGATGAACCATTACGCAGAAATAATTCGCTTAATTCTTCTATTAACAAATTCTCTAACTGCGTTTGAGGAACCGTGAAATTGGAATCATTAGCCAATGCACAGAATCTTTGTTCAATGTCGTCAGACAAATATGGAGCACATTTATTATAGAATTCACGCTCATTATCTACAGAACAAAACAAGACAATGGTGACAAAAAGATGTCTAAGCTGATATGATGTGGCCCAAATTGACGCTTCATCAAACGCAGTATACCATTCCTTGTCATTACCTAGCAATCCTCGTCCTAAACATGCTTCTTTGAATGTTTCATAGATAATGTTGTTAGGTGTGCATAAGTCCTGAAAACTACATGCCCCTTTAACGACCATTAAAAGCATTCTAAGGTAGAAACGTTCACCAGTAGATGGATGTACATAGTAGATACGCCCTATTTTTTCACCATGTGCAGCTCTTCTTTTCCATATTTTTTCGGTTCTATCCCAACTCCACTCACTTGAGAAATCACAATATGTTAAATTCCGTGCTCTAGGAAAATTCTGATTTGTTACAAACCATTCGGTAAGCATTGTTTTTCTGTGAAAATCAGCATAAGATACAATATTATGTAGATTTGTTGTTGTCTTATAGGTCACTATATTGCAATCAGGTAGGTGAACATCTAATCGCTCAACAGTTGGCATTTTAGAATGTAAAGAGAATTCAAATATCCGCCATAATGCTTCATGTGGAACTAAGTGTCTGCAGTCTAAATATTGCTGTATCTCATCAATTTCTTGTGGCTTTTTCACCTCACCGTCAATTGGTTTGCCTTTTATAGTCTCAAAAAATACATGCGATCTATCTTTTCCCTTTGTAACATACTTAAAAAGGTATTTAATGATCTTAGTTTTGTTGCACCATTCAACATTAATGTGACATTGAAATTTCTTTAGGAGGAACATGTTATATGGCACAACTGACCTATTATCAAGTTTATGACCATTTTTGTAAATATACCGGCCATCATCACGACGCTTATAGACTGCAAAACCTTGCTTATCAATAGCAGTTTCATCCTGAAAAGATTTAGGGTAATATTTAGAGCAAACACCTTTTTTCATGCAAGGGCAATTTTTGTTGCTATCACCGCATGGACCATGCATCATAAATTCTTCAACAAGCGCATATCCTAGTGGGTCAGTTATGGCATTAGGTATTTCAGCACTTATAAGAGAATCAATAATAGCTAACATGTCTTTTTTATGCTTGTTCTTTAACCAACTAAGAACATGTGCATGTGGAAGTCCTCTCTTCTGAAACTCTGTACTATGCAGCACTGAAAATAGAGAAGGTATTATCTGGCTAGATAGAAAACTAAAACAAAAAGAATTGATCTGTAGCAAACAAGACAAACTACCTGCAATAACTGGGCCAAAAACTAGCCCAGCTTTGATATCAGCAATGAACTCTTCCTCCTTCATTTTATACACCCTATTGACAATATCAAGTCTATCTGATGGAAGCTGACCTGGTTCATACCAGAGCGCCTCAGTGATTTCTGGCCACTTTGTATTACACGTGAAAGTACTGAATGTGTCAGGTCCACCATAGACACGGACAACGGCCATTGCATCCTGATAATGTTGGACATAGTACCTTTTACTGCCAGTAAATGTACCAGGTAATATAGTTTTCTTGCCTATTTTGTCAGCCTGTATGCACCCTTGTCCTACGGCATCACTTATATTCTGGAAATTGTCAGATCTTAACTCATCTTGTTTCAGAATAAGGTACCACAGTCTGTTTTCTTCTATACATGCATAGCAATCAACTTGTAATTGGAAAGTAAGCCTACCGCAACATGTATATGGATTATATTGTCCAGGTCTGTAATGGCAGCAATATGAATAATAATCTAACATGGTAAGGATCTTACGTGTCTTAGCAGGCAACAGATGAGCATCTGTATACTGCATTCCAAGATGGAATCCAGTATCACCGAAAGGAAACAATAATGAATATTGTAGTGCCATAAGAGCAGGGTGCAGATTAGACACATGATATAGACCATGATCTTTATCATGTACTATGATATCACGCTTATAATTGTCTGCAGTGAAATCACCAACAATTAACAGTGCAAGGTCATTATAGGTTGGTAGATTATATTGAACATCACCTTCTTGTTTTGGACCTAGTATTCTTATGGCTATGCGCTGATCAGGATGTTCTTGAATTCGATCTCTAGCAAGCCTAAATTGTCTAACGAGTGGGTTGATGTCGTCTAACATAACAAGAAGTTTTTCAATAATATCTCGGTTTAAGTCACCATCTAAATCGCCATCATCGGACAAAGCACGGATCCTATTTTCAATTTCATTGTTGGTATCATAGATATAGAGCTGTGCAAATTTAGGTTTGGCACCATCAGATGGAATTAAAGTGCCAATCCTATGATGCAACTGGCCATTTATCCTGAACACATATGGACCACGACCATCGTTCATGGTTTGATCCACTTGACCGCCAAGGGATGTAAAATTAAATAAGCAATTATATTGCCTTATATGGTTCATAAATTCACGGCTCCTACGATCACCATCAAAACGCATAAAGCATGCAATTGTAGGTGGAGGTGGCTGAAAAGGTTCAATATGAACACGGCCAGCGCTGCAACAGCGATTATACGTAACACGTTTTTTAGTCCAGCTAGATTCTTTCTGCACACGTTCAGCCCACCAAAATGAGGCACCACAGTGCTCGCATTTATAACATGGGATTCCAAGATACGAACGGCCATGATACGTTGCTGAATGATTTAACAAAACAAAATGACATATATTAGAAACAAAACATCTTCAAAATTTCAATTAATAGGACATTCTGTGAAATAAAAAAGGTGCAGAAAGCTGCACCTTTTAGGGCTTCCATATAATCATGATTAAGTGGTAAAGATAGTTCCCCATTAGTATTCGAATGAACGGACAAACGCACTAAGGCCTTTTGTTTGTTGCGCATAATTCGACCAGCACGATTTTCCTTTGTGTGGTGGGTAGGATACAATGGAAAGAAATCGTCACCTAACAATCGATGGTTAATATGTTAAGATATGTTGTTAATCAATGGCCAATACATAACAAGTGTTGCTATTATATATAAAAGAGACAATCACATACTTGACCTTTTCAGGCTCTGATAATTCACACTATGTAGCCCAGAAGAATCTGTTAGTAATCTATCAGTCTTCTGTTTTTTGCTCTGGATGGGAAATCTATCAGATCCTACAACGGAGCCGGATGCTGAAGGCCCAGCCTTCCCAACAACAGGGCGCGAACGTTTACGCATTTTTATCTAACGTGCTCACTTGATCACACATATATGAAAAGTATAAGAGGACAGAAATATTACAATATAAAGGGCACGATATATCAACTGGCAAATGCATAAAAAATAACGTAAATAGAGATAACCAATCAAGAAAAGAATGAACACAGACAAACACAAAGATCGTACAAGAAACCGAGCTAACCTATGTTGCCATAGCGCGATATGTAATAAGGTATGCACCAGATCTGCAACTACAGTCCAACTAAGAAGTACACCTGCATTTATGGACATCAAAGAAGGGAAACATATTAAAGATATATGAGCAAGTAAGCACGAGAAAAGCAGCAGATAGAAGTAGTACCTGACAGGCAAAAAAACCCACGTCAAGAGTAGTTAATGAACTGACCCAGTACAGCTACAATAAAGAAAATATACGGCACGAAGTCAGACAGGCACGACAAAATATTAATAGAACCTAATAATAAACAAGGACTATCAGTATCAGGCCCGTAGTTATAAGGAAAACGCTGATCCGTAAGAACAATCAAGGCGAAAGAAAGTAGAAATTATAAACAAAATGACAATCGACGGATTTAAATGGGACCAAACCTTGTACGAAGCATCAATGCACCAGTCAGAGCGAAGAGCAAGGGCCAAGGGGACTAAAACGAGAAGGAAGGAGACGGCAATAATCGGAGCGTACTATATAAGCCAACAGACCCACGACACAGAATTCGAAGAGGCAATACACTGCTCACCCACCTGGTCCTCTCACAACAGTAAGAAACCATGCGGTGGCCTGGACATATTGTACGGAACCCAAAACTTACGGCAGCTAACAATCCAGCATAGTCCGGAGCAGCCGCACTCAAGAGAGGAAACACGGCCCAGTTAAGTGGCAAGGACGAACAACTTACCACAAAAGCCGAAAAATCACGATCGCCGTTACCATGGCAACTGACGGTCAGCACACCGGCATTAATCTACACAAAACAACTTACCAAAAAACCCGAAGAATCCCCGTTGCCGTTACGGTGGCAACTGACGCCGAGTACACCGCCATCGAGAGCACCGCCGGCGCCGTAAGCAAGCGCCAAACCATCGGAACGCACCAGCACCTCAGAACTCCATGCAGTTCTAGCATCCTGCCCGGTTTTAATTGAGTGTTACTCAACAATATCAGATGTAGAAGACAGGCGCAAAACATCAGGACCATAGCAACGGCAAGCAGTACGGGCACCGGCATCATCCAGAACCATCTCCGAAAGATCGAATAATAATCAATCTGGAAAAATCAACCGCGCCTGAGCTGCTCCGAGGGAAGGGCATACCTGATTAACCTTACGGAGAACCAGACAGGCACTGGTGCCTAATCCGGTGGCGCTCCCGTACAGACGGCCGCCCGTGGATGCAACATCCTAAGCGCAGGTGGCGCCGCTCCCACCCACCGCCCGAAAAAAAGACCAAGCAGCCGTCTCCCACCGGCAACGCAAGAGAAAAGAGCCGGAACCATCTCCCGCCGGAAAGGACAGATCCATGCCCCCACCACCACCGGCCGGCACCATCGAGCCCTTACTATGCAAGCACGACCAGCACCTGACATTGAAAACAGAAAACAAGCAAAGAAACAAACAAACAGGAAAGGACCAACGACCATGGCAAGACCCATCTGCCGCCGGCGACATTGCCTAGAAAGCCCCGAACAGAAATCAGCCGATTTTTCCCACAGAATAGCATCGCCAAGACGCAGGACGAGGCCAGCACCGACGGGCCCATAAAGCGCACCAGCTGCAGAACCCATCTGCCGCCGACGACATTGCCTAGAGATCCCCGAACAGAAATCAGCCGATTCTTCCCACGGAATAGCATCGCCAACACGCGGGATGAGACCAGCACCGACAGGCCCATAAAGCGCACCAGCCGCAGAACCCATCTGCCGCCGGCGACATTGCCTAGAGAGCCCCGAACAGAAATCAGCCGATTCTTCCCACGGAATAGCATTGCCAACACGCGGGACGAGACCAGCACCGACGGGCCCATAAAGCGCACCAACCGCAGAACCTATCTGCCGCCAGCGACATCGCCTACCGAGCTCGGAGCAGAAATCCTCCGATTTTTCCCACAGAACAGCATCGCCAACACGTGGGACGAGGCCAGCACCGACGAGTCCATAAAGCGCACCAGCTGTCGCAGAGCACACCGAGCGTTGCCCGTGACACCCGCCCGAGACGATCCGAACCGCCCGCCCCGCATCAGACTAAAAAACGAAGCCGAGACCCGCCCGCCTCCATCCTGGCCGTCCAACCCCGATCGGACGTAATGAATCCACGGGTGAACGAGGGAGCTCGGGGCCTGCCCGGTTTTAATGTTACTCAACAATGTAAAACATTCCCCTCTTTCATGAAGAAACTACTATGTAACATATGCATTCTCCCTCCATCTATAAATATTGTGTAACATATGCATTCTCCCTCCATCTATAAATATAGGCCGCTCGCCTTATCGCCTCCTCTTTGAACTACTAGAGTTCATCTTTTACAACGTACTCCTTTTGCTCACTCGTTATCTCCTTCTCTCGTGACGTCCAACGAGGGCCACCACCGGGGAGCTTAGAGTGGCGATGGCCTAGCATTGGGTTGATGCCACGATGAGCAGCGCAGGTTGGTAGCATAGTTTGCCATCGACCTTTTGTGGGGGATGGGGAAGAGGGAATTGGAGTGATGGTGGCGGTGCACGGAGTTGAGATCAAGGAGAAAGATGGTGAACAGAGGAGAGAGTGAGGACGGTAAGAGAAAAGAGGTCCCGTCTGGAGCGCCCCTAATGGGATCTCTAAATTTCCACTTATAAGTTGCCAACCTTTATAAAGTATCAACTTTCCACTAATATACCACCAAATTTCCACTAATTACCACCAATACATCATCAACTTTTAAATCCAACAACAATCAAGGTTTCAACAACTAAAGTACTAACTTTTTATCGGTCGAATCAGAGCTTTGTACCCTAAAACCCTGAAAATTTGAGGGGAAATCGGAGGATGAAAGCAAAAAGAAAAAACCCCAATCTTAACTTCCCCTACCTCTTACCCTTGCTGGCACTTGTGGAGAGCAGGGTACGTGAGGCAGGGGGTCATTGTCGGCAACTCTACTTTGCGGACGTAGCGCCACGATGGTGACACGTGACACGGATGGGCCCACCATGATGGCATGGCGTTTGATCCATTGGGAGGCGCGGAGGGCAGAAGACAGTCGAGGCGCGTACGCCATGATGGCATGGTGATGGTTCCGTTAGAAGAGGCGACGAAGGGTGGAAGTGGCAGAAGAAGGTAGATGGGGAGCGCAGCTTAGAGCTCGGAGACAAGATAGAGAGCCAGAACGGGAAACAATCACGAAGGGGAGAGGATATGGGAGAAGTAGAGTTAGGGAAAAAGTGGCATTGACGATGACCGCCACAAATTGGTGACATTAGAAATGACTGTAGCAACGGTTAACTGAGAATAAGTCTTTTCGCTTTTTTGTACACATGCGACAGAGGAAAGACGCACTAGGTACCGGCGACAACGTCCTGGACTGGGGTGGACGATTCGTCGCCTCGTCGGGCCGTGCGGCCTAATGAGTCGATATGATTCTACCACCTTTTATGCCTAGAGCGTGCTACACGGTCCAGAACACATATTCTCCACATGCATGTCGCCCCGCCGGGAGTGGACGGAAGGTACTCATCAGACACCACAGGCCGGCCGCGCGGGCGGCGGCGCACCAGAAAAGTCCCACGTTTCCCGCTCACCCCACCCACAGATCAGATGCACCTGTCTCCCAACTTTTTAAAACGCCGCCCTCAACACACACACGCACCGAGTTAATTATACCATACTGACTAGGAGTGCAGTTTTCCCCCCAATACTCGGACATCCAGGTATTATCCATCCCGTCGATTGTGTTTGAGATTCATGCAATGTACTATCCGGTCAAAAGTGCAGGACATCTCTATCATCAGGCAAATACTGAGTTAACATGTCTACCTGAGTTTTTGCCTCGTTTTTGCCCCGGATTCTCCCCACCACCCACGCGTTTCTGCCTTTTATTCTTTGGCACTTCCACGCCGCGTTTCTCGGTGCTTTGAGCGCTGTCTCGTCAACCTCAAGTAGCCATGGCTGCTCTCCTCAACGCTGGCCTGGGGCATGTTTCCTTCACGGAGCTCCTAGCAAGCGTGGGCGGATCTGGTTTGGCAAGCGTGGGTGGATCCCCTTATGCAACCAGTACCAAAAGCGGCAGGAATGGCGCAAGATTCAGTGGAGTTGGAGGCATCGAGTTCGTTGAAGTCGATGCGGAGGGCGGTGAAACTGGAGCCCCTTGTTCTTTGTGAGTTTGTTTCTCCCCCCCCCTTCCCCGTGTACCCCCCTTTTCCTACTAGTTGTTCTTGTGTGATTTCCCCCCTTTTTCTGATTCAGTGGGATCCGAGGCATCAGGCTCATTGAAGGCGATGCGGAGGGCGGTGAAGCCGAACCCCCCTGTTCTTTGTGAGTTTCCTGAGCTGCCTTTCTAAGTTGTCACTAGATAGTTTCCTGAGCTGCCAAACCGCACACGAGTAGCTTGCCACGAGGGATACCAAGAACTCTCTGCACGTCTGTTTCTCGCAACTGAATACTGTAGCTTGGATTAACATATAGTGTTCTCTTATTGCAATCAATGTTGGTAAGCAACCAAAGAGTAAACTGGCGGTCCACCTTGTTAATTTGCGGCAGTTGAAGTATTCCGTCGAAACCAATGGATTGCACCAACTTTCTTTTCAGGCCACAAAACTTCCCTACAATAGAAGCAACTTTCTTTGGAGAGCTACATGATGTTGCATTGTTTCTTTTGGCCCCGGTTGGATCTGCCTAGCTGTCTTCATCTTGATCATCAGTTACAGTGGTGGTGTTCAACTTCTCACTTAGTTCTTTTGACGACAGACGTGGTGTTCTTTGCTTCTTCTTTTCCCGGCTGTTCGTCTTGCAAATTTGTCCATCCATTTTTTCCTGGCAGTGGCAGGTTCAGATTAATAATTGACTTAGCATTTGCTATCTAAGGAAATATAAGGAACCACATGCGTTGTAATGTAGGTAGGTTCTAAAATGTGTCAATGACCAAATCAGGTAATGACATACTCTAGATTAGAATCAGGGCAGGCAAAACAATAAAATACACTTGAAACAGGGCAGCCAGCTAGCAAATCAACAAGGACCTCACACTTGTATAATCAACTTGAAGAGATTGAAGATAAGCGAAACAACAAAGGCTCTCTGTTGTAGTGTATTCTTGTTCTAGACATGTATGTCCTTATAAAATGTATCTTCAATGACACAATCAGGTAATGACATAACCTAGATTTGAAATAGGGCAGCCAGCTAGCAAAACAACTTAGTTGCAAAGAACAAATATGCGCTGGAGAGGTAACCCAATATGAAGATGAAAACAACTTCACTGTAAAAAAGGGGAGGTCTTTCTTTTAAGTTCCTTGAAAGAACATATATGCCACTGAAGCTCAAAAGTGCAATGAATGTAAATAAGCAAGGGAGGTGCAACAATAGCAATTTCTAGAATGAAAATCATACCTTGCAAATTAGGAGGAAGTGGGAAGACTTAGCAGCTTGTGCTCCTGATGGTCATGAAGAACAGCCTTCGACCACACTAGAGTGAGAGAGTGAGGTCGCCACTGCGGCTGTCCATCCCATGAATAGTTCACCTTGCCTGCAGTAGGAGCATGCCCAGTCCTGTAGCTTCGTAGGCTGCTAGGAGGATGGCCATCGTCCCATCAAAGGTGTCCATGATGTCCTGCTTGCAACACTGAAAAAATACATGTTGTAAGGACACGTGTTTTGTGAACATGTAAGACTAATTTTCACAAAAAGGTCGGCTAACAGAGCAGCCCCGGTGTTTAATTACACATCTGGTGTGATAAAAAACATACAATAGTAAGTGAAAAAGGGGAGGTAGGCAAAAACTGGCGGCAAGTCATCATTAATTCTGAGGTAACCACTATTCGTAGACATGATTCTAAGGTAACCATTTAGGGGAACAAGAAGTAAGCAAGCAACATGAACATCCCGAACAATAGAAAAAGCTTGAATTTCCTCTGGTGGCGCTGCCTCTCTTCAAGAAAGCGCTCCAGCCTATTGCGTGCATCCTCTGAAGCCTCCAGCGCTGACGATATGGATTGAAGTTCCTCCTGCAAACGTCGCACTTGTTTTGCCTTCTCTTCACACAAATTGTTTGCCGCCTCCAATGACTCTTTAAGTGCATCATTCCTGGGTCCGGTGTGGTACAACACCATTTCTTCAACGAATTGCACAAGGAGGCCCTCCCAAATCCACAGATGGCAGCCCTACAAAAAGAACCAGAATTGACAAATCCAACACGTGATCTCTTCAAGTGTATGTATTGTTTTATATTAACGAAAATCACCTGCGACTTCTTGCATTTCAGAAAACGACGGCCTGCGCTGTGCTCGGTGTTGGATCTCAGTGTGGCCGCCGGCTTTCGGCAACCACAGAGCAGCACGGTGGATCCTGGGCAACGGATCCCGAGCTTGAACTAGGCATCAGAGGCTCACATGCGCCAAGGACACCTCGCCTTCTCATTTCGTTGTGGTCGGTGTTGGATTTCAGCGTCGCCGCCGGCTTCCCAAGATTCCGCACCGGTGGATGCGCACTGGGAGCGTCCTGGGCAAAGGATCCCGAGCTTGCTCCACCAGAGGCACCTCACAGCAGATTCTCACCGGAGACGCCTCGCCGTAGATTCTCGCCGGAGCTCTCCATGGACTATTTGGGGGGAGTAGAAGGCACAGAGGAAAAGAAGGGAATAAGGCCAAAGTCGGGCTGACATGAGTATAGTCGGGCTGCCCAGGGACGTTTTGAGAATCTGCCTAGGACTACTCAGGCAAAACACAGTTAAAAAGATAATCAAACGAGGGAATCATGATTTAAGTGTAGATACCGGTCAAACGTTGGCACGAATCTTGGCATAAAAACGACGGAAGAGATAATACCCGGACGTCCATGTACTAGTGGATTGTCATTTTCGTACGACTAGCGCCACTCGGACGGAACTCCACAAGTAACGCCGTGGACTTGTTGTAGCTCACCCACACAGATCAACAGAAAATGGCCACGGCGACCTACCTCTCCTTCTCCCCGCCGTGGACGTCCTCGTCCTCGTCGTCGAGCGCTCGGCGGCGGGCGCGGGCGGCCGCATCCTCGACGGACCGGCACGAGGTGGTGTCGCCGAAGCGGCGGCTGCCGCTGCGGAAGGTGCCGGGGGACTACGGCCCGCCGCTGGTGGGCGCGCTCAAGGACCGACTCGAGTACTTCTACGGGCCCGGCGGCCGCGACGGCTTCTTCGCGTCCCGCGTCCGCGCGCACCGCTCCACCGTGGTGCGCCTCAACATGCCGCCGGGCCCCTTCGTGGCCAAGGATTCCCGCGTGGTGGCGCTCCTCGACGCCGCCTCCTTCCCGGTCCTGTTCGACACCTCGCTCGTCGACAAGACGGACCTCTTCACCGGCACCTTCATGCCCTCCACCGACCTCACCGGCGGCTACCGTGTGCTCTCCTACGTCGACCCCGCCGAGCCCAACCACGCGCCGCTCAAGGCCCTTCTCTTCCACCTCCTCTCCCACCGGCGCCAGCACGTGATCCCCACGTTCCGCGACGTGTACGGCGACCTGTTCGGCCTCATGGAGAACGAGCTCGCCCGCGTCGGCAAGGCCGACTTCGGCAACTACAACGACACCGCCGCGTTTGGCTTCCTCTGCCAGGCGCTCCTCGGCCGCGATCCCGCCGACTCCGCGCTCCGCGACGAAGGGCCCAAGCTGATCACCAAGTGGGTGCTGTTCCAGATCAGTCCGCTTCTCAACCTCGGCCTGCCCACCCTCGTCGAGGACGGCCTCCTCCACTCGTTCCGGCTCCCGCCGGTGCTCGTCAGGAAGGACTACGACCGCCTCGCCGACTTCTTCCGGGACGCGGCCAAGGCGGTCGTCGACGAGGGTGAGCGCCTCGGCATTGCGCGCGAGGAGGCGGTGCACAACATCCTCTACGCCATGTGCTTCAACTCCTTCAGCGGCATGATGATCCTGTTCCCGTCGCTGGTGAAGTGGCTGGGCCGCGCCGGCGGCCGGGTGCACGGGCGGCTCGCGACGGAGGTGCGCAACGCCGTGCACGAGAACGGCGGCGAGGTGACGATGAAGGCGCTGGCGGAGATGCCGCTGGTCAAGTCGGCCGTGTACGAGGCGCTGCGGATAGAGCCGCCGGTGGCGATGCAGTACGGGCGCGCCAAGCGGGACATGGTGGTGGAGAGCCACGACTACGGGTACGAGGTGCGCGAGGGGGAGATGCTGTTCGGGTACCAGCCCATGGCCACCAAGGACGCGCGCGTCTTCGCGCGCCCCGAGGAGTACGTGCCGGACAGGTTCCTTGGCGAGGACGGCGCGCGGCTGCTGCGCCACGTCGTCTGGTCCAACGGGCCCGAGACGGCGTCGCCCACGCTGCAGGACAAGCAGTGCGCCGGCAAAGACTTCGTCGTGCTCATCGCGCGCCTCCTCGTCGCCGAACTCTTCCTCCGGTACGACTCCTTCGACGTCCAGGTCGGGTCCTCGCCGCTCGGGTCGTCGGTGACCGTCACCTCGCTCAAGAAGGCCACCTTCTGACCCCCGGTCAAAGTCGCCGGAGCCCGGCAACGTGTACTTCTTCTTTTTTCTTTTTCTTTTTTCGGTGCCAGTATATTTCACTATGTGATCGACTTGCATGGAGGATTGGAGGTGTAACAGATTTTCTTTTCTTAGTAAAGATGAGACATTTTTTTGCCAGGGAACTGTGGTGTCTTGAGATGTTTGTGGCTTCCTGGTAAGATCAGGGAATTGCCACTGCGAGTGGGGGGAGGGAGACATGTATCTTACTGTTCAAGATGGCCATCCATGATATATAGCTCTTTCTATAATGGGATCAAGATTCCAGAGGGTAGGTGGACGGTGATCACAAGTACCATTTTCATGTGCTGTTATAAATTAGATGGACGGGAGTGCAATTATTGGGACTAATTTAACAAGAAACCCACCTCCTTGTCTCCATTTCGTCATTATCTTCGGGTCCATGCTGTGGACTAGTACTTTTTTAGGCTCTCTTGTAATCTTTGTTGGATGGTTGGACATTCTCCGTAAGCATTTCCTTGTTTTACTGATAATTAAAGTACAATAGTGCTGGTAGTACTTTGTACAAAGTATAAATGTTGCATGACATTCTAGATTTAGTTGTTTTGTCGATCTCAGACAATAGTTTAAAGTGGAAACTGGACGAACAAACCGACAGTGATTGGTCATCGGACAAACGGTGCGCAAGCGATAAAAACTGTTTCGTTTTCAATGTGGTTGAATGGTCGCTTTGTCATTTGACCGTAAGGAAAGATTCATAAGGCACGAATCTAACATCAAGCCCGCGAGGTCGTGTTTGTTTGCACTCAGCCACGTTGACAGGGCTGGAGATGGATGCTACAATAACTTATTTTGACCCATCCACTTTATGATCCCAGTGACGGCTACTTGTAGACAAAGTGGTCAAACTTGCCATGGTGCCCATATGTATGACATGAATGTATAATCCTATAGGAGTAATAAGACCACTCCGATCATAAATCTTGGGTACGATTTAAATCCGATAGTAGCCTATAAAACATCCAGAGCTTGTAATCTTTATATACAAATACTATGGCCTCGATCCTGTCAAACGGAAAACTATCCTGTCTATGGCCATATCCTGACAATATCGAGTATAATACACGTGGTTAGTGACAATCATGTTATGATGTTATATCTGCAGATTGTGTTCTCACTATCAAAAAAACATTCTGCCTAACAACTTTCGAAGACTTACTAGTTAGATTCCTATTCCTAGAGGTCATACCTCATGCAATCGCGATAGTTCCTCCCTGGGCTCATCATCCTGACAATCAGCACGAGCAGAGGCAGACCAACCACTACTAAGAATAGCCGCAGCCCGGCCGGCCGGCGATGTCACAGGGATAAGACATGGAGAACACGTGTATAGAGCATAGAAGACCTAATCATTGCGTACCATAGCTGCCGGTTACCAGCTAAAACGAGCAAGCAAACGGGCTTCACCTACGCAATTTCGTAGCCATCATTCCAACCTTTTAGCAGCTACTTTCTCATAAAGCAGTGCGCACTAAAACAACACGGAATCTTCCACCACATCTAAACCAATCTAACCAAAGTGCAAAACGGCAGCTGCTGCCGATAAGAATCCCGCAAATTAGAGACTTGAATTCCATAATCAGATTTTAAGATTGGTGTTACATGGCAAGCTGCAGGTGCAATGCCTGTATCTGTTTTCTTCTTTCCTTTGCAGAAAGGTATCTGGGTTGAATTGACAAAGATATGACTTCGTAAAAACACAGCTATCAGTTACATAAATATGCAAGTCATTGAATTCCATGTTCAAGTACCACAATGCCTCGAGTTCTACAGCAAAGCTGGAAAATGTTTGCGCCTGCTACTCGCCTTCCTGGAGATTTCTCGTACACATCCTGAATTCTAAATACAGCATTGTCCATGATAGCTACCTCACCTGTCAAATCGTGAGAAAAAGTACTTCACAAACCAACCCAAAGTTGCAAAATAGAAGTGATTGAAATCAGGGTTGACAGACCTAAGTGCAAGAAAACAAAATTTTGGGAGGTGGCACTAGCTCGAGTGGATGTTAAGGAAAGGAAACCATACTTTTCAGCCAATTAGCTATCTAACTAGTCTACCTCTACTGAGGTATCCAACCATGGCATATGTCCAGAAATTTCAATTGGTGACTGGTTACCTGTAACACTACCCTACAATTCCAGGAAGATCATTCTGAGATTTTTTTTACTGTAGGCTTCAGTCGTGCAGAAGGCATAAATGATGTATCACATATCACATTGCACCGTGGATCAGCAGCTTGCCGATTAGATGCAACTATAGCTTGTTTAATATCACGGGTCACATGCAATAATGTGCTACTGAGCCACGGCAGCAGCCATACTGATAATAGTAACAGCAGTATAATAATAAACAAGGGCTTGAAAGAAAACCATTAACAAACTGGACTGGTTATTGCTAGGTGGTTGATGTTGATTAAGTCTTGTTACCAATTTTGCGCAGCTCAATACTGCACCTTACAAGATTTTGTGCACAAGATCAATGGTAGTACTGGTTGTTAATCTGCTAAGAACCAGTTCTATTACCGCACACCTCCGTAAATCAGTAAAAAAAAACCATTTTCTGCTAAAATATTCCATTATTTTTGAAATGTAGTGTTTTCAGGAAAAGGATAACAACAGAACTCAACCAGATGTCCAGAATAAACTTGGGCTAAAAATCGCTAAGTTTGATATCCAGATAAACTGTTTTTTTCCAAAAGAAGACTAGCAATAACATCTAGTTACCAATAATAATGCCAAAAAATAATGCAGAATATTTCGGTAGATCTTGTAATGTAGGATAGAATTTTCTAACAAGGACGATCATCTCAGCCAAAAAGTATAGAAGAACAAGCTAATGTACAAGAAATCTAGCGAATTTGAAATTGTAGCAAACAACACCATGATTGCAGATTATCGGAAGCAACACCATTCTCAACATAGAATTAACTTACTATACTAGGTAAGTCCTCAAGTCTAGAAAATAGACATATCAGGTGGTGGTCCATAAACTGATTTCCAGGACAAGGGAATGGTCCATCCATCTGACCCATTTCCTGTAAGTTCACAGAAGCATTCGTTAACACATCAACCCCAACCATTTACTATGATCGCAGAATATTTATTGCTAAAAGAGTATTGTAAACAAGAGCAATTATTAGAAGGGAAGTTAGACAATTTAACAACAAATGAATAAACAGGAATCATTTCCATATTTTTAGTGGCTTCATTCAAGAGTATCAAGTGGTAAGTGCTCAAGGTGATAAAAGAAATTTACCATGGAATTGCTCAGGTTCTTGACCTAGAAGTTTACATACTGCCTCTGCCAAGTGGAAAGATTCTGGCATATTATCCCCTTCTGAGCAGTAGCATAGTACACAGCTAACTTTCAAACCTTTGGCCTATCATAAATCAGAGAGATATTATGACAGTAACTTCAAATGGTAGAATCATTAGAGCTGAAATAAAATCAGGTACCTTGCAGGCAAAGAATAGAGCTGCAAATGGCAAGCTCGCGTAGTAATCACTTATCGTCATCTCTTCAGGATCATCAGTCATATCTTCTGAAAGATCACCACCCTCAACTAGGCTAGCAAGGCACTTCCATCGTCCTTGAGATGGATCATATTCCTCAAGCTTCTTCCACCCTAACTTCTCATATGCCGGATCAGAACCATCCTCATTGGAACTTGAAAGATAATACAGCATATCACTACATGACAAAACAAGGTTAATTAATGGCTCCAATCTTGAAACAACGACCAAACCCAAAGATAGTACCTGTGCAGTTAGACATTTCAATTACCTGGATGCATCAATTACTCTCCTCTTGCCAGAGTCTAAACTTGAAAGAATAACAACATGGTCCTTTCCAGTGCTACTTATGAAATTAGCAACATTTTTGGCAAATGAAACCATCATCCCCTGTTTTGTAATGATATCAAAGTGGTCATTAAATATTCATCAATTGTAAAACTGAGATCAGACTTCACCACAACTCCAAACGAAACACAAAAAACCTCAAACATCCCTAGAATACTGAGTTTTGCCCCAATATACTTATTCAAAGAAAAGGTTTAAATGAATCATAAGAATGGAAAATTTTGTTCTATTCATTTGATTCATTCAGGATATTAAAGGTTCCATGTACCTTGTACTCCATAGTTCACAAGGAACAAATATCTAAGGATAGAGCTATGAGTGCAGAGAATATGAAGCATGGTGTTTCTAAAAGGAACCTATTTTTCATAATTTCGTAAGTAACGGGATACTTTTGCTACTGCATGTATGTGAGTGGTCCCACAATCATATCCCTAGTCAGCACCACGAGGGGTCATTATCCAAATTTGATTGGAAATGTACAATGTTGCTAACTTACACTATTTTCTTCAACAAACTCATGTTTAATAAATACGCATAAATTCCCCCAAAACAATCAGTTATAAGTTCATAAATTCCAGGCTACAAGACAACAACATTATCTTTTTCACGTAATTAACAGAAGCACGGCAAAACAAAGCTCTCAAATATAGCTACACTGGTATTGCATCAAGATTCCTTCTCTTACTAAAGGAGATTTGAATACAGAAACGAATAAAACATATACCTAATACCAGCAAATTGGAAAATATCTAAATACCACTTGAGATTCTTAGAGCATATCAAGATGCGGGTATGCGGCGTAAGAGATAACGTCAACATACTGTAATAACTGGAGATCTTTGTTGAATGAAAGCCAGCCCATGAGATGGAGATTCATAAGCTGCAAAGAAAAATGAGAAAGAAGGTGAGTCTGCATCTATATCGACATTCCATGCACTGACTAAGTGGAACCGTATTACAAAACCTACTCGTGTGTGTATGTATCTATACGTTTCAGAACAAACAAAAAGGTAGGTATTTCATCAAACAGTTGGTGTGCATAGCAGATAGCCATTTCATCGAACAGTTGCTGTGCATAGCAGATCGAGTACACGACGAACTGCAACCCATTTCATCAAACAGTTGGTGCGCACAGAACAAGGGCCACGCCTACTATCACAATCTTCATCAAACAGTCGGCAAGCGTAGCACGGAGGAACACAGGATCGAGAACCCAACCTTCAAGCGCGAGCGCGAGATCGCCGACGGCGTCGGGGCCGAAGGCGTCGTTGCCGGCGCAGGGCAGCACAGAGGGCTCGTCGAGATAGGCCACGCGCCTCGCCCTCGCGGACGGTATCAGCAGGTCCACGGCGAGCTGCCCCACGTTGCCGATCGAGAGCGCGGGCTGCACGCGGCCGAGGAAGTGGATCAGCAACGTCAGAAACCAGAGCGAGCCTACCAAAGCCAAGATTTCAGCGGAAGTTGGCATACATACCATGACGAGCGTGGAGCAGGAAGACGAGAAGGACTCGCCGTTGACGAGGGCGAATTCCATCGCGGCCGGGTTGGATCGGCGCCTGTCGCTGGCGGTCGGGCCGGGTCCGAAGGTTTCAGCTTGCGGGAGAAGCTGAAGAACTACGGGGAGAGCGGAGGAGCAGAGACGCCGCCTTTCTCTGGCCTTCAGTGGACTGGACTACCGGAATCTGGAGAGTATGGATTTTTTTTTACGGACTCGAATCGTCCGAGACGGATGGGCTATGAACTTGTATCTTACCAGGCTGAAGAAATTCGGTCGAGTTCAAAACTGGGCTGGACGAAGCCAGCGGCCTTAGCCGGCCCATGCACTCGCAAAATTTTTGCTGCTTCCCTAAAAAATAATAATGTGTTGCTTATCGCCGCTCATCCTCACATAAAAATGCCACTCGTGATTGTGAGGCTCTGAGCAGGGTTAAAAACGGAACGAAAATTTTCCATCCACTTAAAAAAAAACAGAAACTGAAGTTTTTCATGGAAACGGAAATGGAATTTCTCGGTACGGAAACGGAAACGGAAACGGAAATTTTATACGGAAATGGAAACAGAAATTCCGTATAAGAAAAACGAAATATTTCCGAATAAGCCCGTGTAAAAGTTCTGACCCATCTAGCCCATCTGGATCCCCCATCCCTAACCGGCTAACCCTTTCTACTCTCGTACAAATATAATTGCTTATGTAATATATATATATTCTTTGTGTCATGTTGTTTTTGTTGTGTTTTTGTGCACGGTTCAAAGGGTTTTTATGTTTCGACAAATATTCGTTATTGCTTTCGTTTTTGACCGTATTCGTCTCGTATTCGTTTTCGATACTTTCCATTTTCGGAGTTTCCGTGTTCGTTTCCATTCCGATAAAAGAGTGCGGAAATGGAAATGACAAGACATTTTTCCGACTGTTTCCGTATCGTTTTCAACCCTGGCTCTAAGTCTAGGACAAGTGGAGCACATCATCTGAAGGTCTTGGCATGCTATAAGTCTAGTTGGCTGACTTCGTGACCCAACTAGTGACAACGGCCACGACCACCATGGTACCACCTCTTTGTTCTTTCATCCTGCGGATGCGCCTCCTATGGTCGCTCTTTCACAGCCTCTAGCGTGGCGGTCAGCCTACAGAGGGAGGGGGCGACGTAACGCGACGGTTAGAGTGAGACTCATGAGAGGAGCGTAAGGGCTCGCGCTGGGAGGGCGGGCAAGAGAAGGGATGATAGTGAATAGAAGGAGCATACTGTGAAGGGAGGAGGGTGCGTCGTGGCGCAGCACTTGAAGGGAGACTCGTGAGGGGACGAGGTGGCCTACGAAGGTCATGGCACAACCTCCAACGACCACCACCGAAGGAGGCGGATGAGGGAGAGAGATGGGACATGGAGGACAAGAAGGAGGGCGGCTGCGATAGAATAGGCACCAGAGTAGGAAGAGGGTGCATGGGGACAAGAAGGCCACGGTCGACTGATGGGGTAGAGGGGGATGTGAGGTCGGGAGAGTGAGAGACGGTGTCAAAGCGCGAAACAACAGGGGCTCGGACGAGCCTTACGCCCAACTGACTTTTCTAAGGTGACAGATAGACTTTACTGGACCAACCAAATTTGATGAAGTGAGATAGTTCTCCCTTAAATGGTCCATAATTTGTATTTTTGACAGGTTATGGCGGACGCATAACTTCCGTCGTCTCTTATCATGAAATTTCTCAAACTACACTTCGTCTTGACAAAACTATCAAAAAGTTTGTAGCTTTAAACAAACTTTTACAGCACCACACTTATTTTGCATCGCTCTTTCGGGGAAATCACTGTTTTACGATTTCAAGAATTGACAGAGATGGCCCGACACAATTGTGAAGGGACTAGTGCGACTTCGTAACAGAGCTCTTGATGCATGTATCATTGACAGGTGGGCCATAACGTGTCCCGCCTGTCAGTTCCATTGAAATCCTTTCTGGAACCGTGATTCAAAAGAAGTGTAAGTTATAAAGGGTAAGCTTGATTCATAGCCAAAATTTGAAAAGCCAATATGTTGGCAAGTCTCAAAAGTTGACCTTTGATTGGTTTGCTTCCACAAGATTGGCAACTTGTCAAAATTTGACACTGCTACAGTGTATATTTGGCAATTGGTATTGAATCAATCAATATTTTTGCTAATATTTGACAAGTATTGACATTGCTAAAGTATGGCATGTCACCATATTGGCTTGTTAAATTTTCAGAGTGCAGATTTTTGATAATTTATGAATTCTTAGTACGGAGTATGAAAAAAGTAGTATAGTTATAAGAAATTTATTCTGAGCCGAAGTACCAAGTATATATGCAGGTGCGCCGTCCTTTGCACCAAATTGTGCAGTGTTGGAACAGAATAGGAGTCGGAAGATAAGAGGTGACAATCATTTCGTTGCCTTGCTGGAAGTACGCCGCAAAAACAAGTGTTGGTGCTAAACAATTGATCTAATTTACTCGCGCTGTTATGAAAGTCCCCGTCACATACTTCTCATCACAGACAGATCACCAGAACTCGTTTATGACGATGTTTATTACAGATTATTTTTTCTGAAATTCATTTTACATGTGGTTTTTTAAGAAAATCATCTACAATAAATAGGTCATCATAGATGATCGTCTCAGATTGTTTTCAACAAAAATAGCACATTGGCTTGTTTGGTCGATTAGGCCCAATTCAAACAGAGTATATAATCCAACGCTTAGTCGATTTCCCAACTAGTGGCCGAGCCGAGCGCAACTGTCTCCCTAAATTGTGCCTCCCCACGATCACTCCCCTTATTTCTGCCCCCAACCCCCCTCCCCCCGACAGCTGGCTATCCTCCTCCCATCTTCTCCACCGAGCCCCCTTCCCTCTTCTCCATTGAGCCCCGCAGAAGACGACACCTCCGACCTCGCCATGCCCATATCCGTCGTCTCCAACCTCGCTTCATCGGATCTGGTCGCCGGCCTCTTGCTCATGAGTGGCCCACCAGCTAGTCCCGCCTGACGGTGGCGGCACTTGCTATGACAGGGCCAACACAAACGACTTTTTCTCTTCTTTTTTGGCAATTGAAAAAAATATAACACTGACAGTTCTCAAGCAACCGCAAGTGATAAGAAATGCCCATTACAGACCTTTATCAGAACCGTCTGAGATGCAGTTTCTAAACCATCTGGGATAAGGGATTTTGTAGTAGTGTCGGACACTCTTCAAATAATTTCAAACCGGAGGCAAAAAGTTTGCCTCTATCTCATTAATTAAGAAGAAATTATTGTTAAGTTAATTAGAGAAAAACTGGGTGAAAACCAGAGTTACAACATGCTCAAAAACACCTTGACCGACAAGACACAACAGCACAATCAAACCCAAACTCGACACTCGCTGCTGAGGAGCCCTACCCATCGACACTGTCGGCGATACGGGAACTAGGGTTCCCTTGGCCGTCGGCAAAGGGCCAAACTCGATGCCACGTCACCCAAAGGGCGTGGGAATCGGGAGTATGCGCTCGGGGGCTTGCCCCCCAAGCACTGTGTCCGCTTGGCCCCTACGGGTTTAGTCAAGTGGCCCACGTGCAGCGAGTGGTCAGGGATGCGGGCTCGGGGGTCCCCGAGCCCGGGAACCCTGAGCGCCTTTGGTTCCTCCCTCGTGCCGCGTAGCAAGGCGCCCCGAGCGCCCCTCGGGGGCCCTACCCCGAGCACCGCTTGTTTCCTCCCATGGCGTCACGTGGCGGGATGCCCCGAGCACCGCTTGGGGGCCTTGACCCCGAGCAATCTTCGTGGGTCCACCAGTACACGTGGCGGGGGTTCCGCGGCGCACTCCGAAGGGCCCCGGCGGGCCTTTTCCACGTGTCCCATCGGACGCATTTAAGGCATGTCCAGTGCATTTAATGCCTGTTAGCAGGCGTGCCTACTCCAGGTCCAACGCGGGCGTCCACCGACGTGATAAGGCCTGTCAGTTATCATCTGACACACTTTATGACTTTCGGGCACGGTACGGCACGCCCAGGTGCGTCCCTTGGGTCCGTGGGACCCGGGCGGTTGTCACCGTGGCGGGTTGCTTGCCCGTTAAGTACTCTCCAGCACACTTCAACTCATCATGAAGACCCGATTTCCAAGGATGGTTTGTCAGCAAAACATCACTTTCGCAGTAGCTTTCGGTGGACGGCCTGGTGTGCCCACGCGCGCGTAAGCAGCGCGTCTATTGCATTTACTGCCCTTCGGTCACTGTGGTAAACCTCCGGGTATATAAGGGGAGAGCCGAGGCAATGCAAAGGGTGAGATCTTTTGGAGAAAAACTCCCCCTGAGATAGAAAGGACTCTGTAATATCTTAAACGATTAACAAACACACCAGACCAGGACTAGGGTTTTACACCTCCGCGGTGGCCTGAACCTGGATAAACGTTTGTCTCTGTTTCCTACTGTTTAACCGGGCCTAGGCAGATCATAGCTCCGTTTCCAGCTCCTCCCCGGCCGAATCCCAAAGGGGGTCCTTCCGGACCATCGACGCCGGCGTTTAGTCGTCGACAGACACCGCCCAACAAATGTCATTGTCATTGCCTATTGCACCTGCAACTCGGCGACTCTGACTTTACCGTGGAAAACAACACGACCACCGCACCAAGCCCATGCCAACCAAAAAAGCTGTAGTGGGTCCAGCTCCCTCCGACAGCCCACCGCATGTCATCGTCACCACCCCTCATGCTTGTAATAGCGTAGATCCGACTTCACAACAACACACCTCGCCGCCTGTCAAGAACAGCCGATGCATGCCCCGCACCAACAATGCAAGCTGAATGTCATCGTTGCCACCCGATGCCTAAGGAGCTCTGACTTCACCACAACTTGCCTCACTAACCCGTAGAAAACATCGCCTGCCATGCCAAAGCTCGTCACCAAGGCTTGCACCTCACCATCTCCACTCTGCCTGCACCACTATGAATGTGGAATCGTACGACCACAGTCCGGTCGTTTCAATTTCACCACAACAAGCCATGCCAAGGAGCAGAACACACCACCATGCAAGAGCTAGACATCACTCGTGGCACAACACGGCAAGCCAAACTGCAAGGGAAAACTCCATTGTCACCTTCGACCTTGCGGCCCTTCAAGCACATGATGGTTAAGGTTAGGAGCAAGCCAAACTGTAGGGGAAAATCCTATTATTTCTATTTATAGATCATCTATATAACAATTAGGGTTTAGTAATTGACCACATAAATTCTAGGCAGGATATGGCGTGCTGGTCAGCCACCCCTAGGAGATCTGGTTTGGTAATACTAATTTCCTGAAGACAAACGATGGTGGAAAAAACAGTACAAACTGGTATCCCCAGAAGATGGAACAGAAAGAGCGAGACGCCAAACACAGAACATACTGGAACATTAACCAACGAATTCATTTCAAGGAGATAAGTCATACATGATACTCCTATATGGTACAGTTGATGCAACTAGCCACGTAATTTATTTATTTTCTTGAGCGGAAGGCAGGAGCACTCCCAGTCACTAAACAAGCAAAAAGAGTTATGTACAAGAATTAGCCGCGCAGAATTACAGCACGGCTTAGATTTTCATGTGCCCGCGATCCTACCCTGGTATTTACGTACGCCTAATATGAGCAGTTCTCGTGCCTATCACGCAGGGGCGAAGCGGTCCATGAGCATACACACCGTGGCCTCGGAGTTGGAGAGGACGCCGCTGTTCCTCCTCCTCCTCCTCTCTTGGATTACACCACCCTTCTTGCCGCTCTCCACTTCGACCATGTCGTCGCTCTGGTGACGCCGGCCAGCCTCGGCCTCTGCCGCCGGTGCCGTCTCCTGGCCAAACTTGGCGAACCAAACACCGACCAACCCAGCCATGTTTCTCTACACTCTTCTTAATTAGCTTCCTTCACTCTTCAGTCTACACGCTCAAAAGAAAGAAGGCTCTTGAGCTAGCTTGCTTTCTCTCTTTCACTGCTTGGGTGGTTGTTCCTCTAACTGGGGGTGCTGGGTTCTACTTATACTCGCAGATCTGAACTCCGAAGCCACCGGCCAGCTGCGACTTGCGAGTGGGAAAAGGGGAGGAAACGACGTATACGGGACGGGGGAGGGATGCGTGAGCCGAATAGACTCGTTAAGAGGTGCCGGTGTGTTTGGTTTCGGCGCCGTGCGGCGGCCAAGCGGCCACAGCTTATCGGCTTATTTGTCCGTTCCAGGGCCCATGCCGTGCCTTCCCATGTGACGCACGGCACGGCGCGACGCGCGCGCGACTGGAGACCAAGCTAATGTGAGGCTGCCGTCGTACGTGTGGTGGTTGCTGGGGATTCCGCCCGGCGTGATACCCGTACCCACCGCGCGCCGGGGAGAGGGATATCTCCTCGGATTCCGCGTGCGGATCCGGAAGAGATGCCGCTCTGGGATGCTTCACGGTGACTTGCGGGGCGGGGACGCGGGGTGCAACGGCCGGAAACCATCGCCGTCCGCAGTCCGCTCCGTGTGTCTTCTTGTGCCGCGAGGCCGCGAGGCCATGGAGCAAGTGATCGGGGAATCGTAGTATCGGATACCGGCTATGCGCAATCGCGGAGCGCGCGCGACGATGGAATATTTTGTGAGGTGCAGGATCGAGCAGGAAATTCTTCGGTAGATGCGCCTGCTCGGAGGAACTGTGTACGGTGGGTGGTAGTGCTAGGCCTAGGCTATTAGCTTGCTATGTACTTTGAGCTGGTGAAGTTCAGGGTGGAGTATCTCATGTTTGTCATTGACTCATTTCTGATTAGTTTCTGACATGCAAGCAAAATATCTCTGCGCGGAGAGATATTTCACAAGTACCTGACACAGAAATATCTGCTTTAGCCGAGTGGTGGCAATGAATTAGAGCTCCCTTTCCACTTGGCTGCATCGATCGTCTCGATCGTACCAATGAGAATGAACTTTCTTTGAGGGTCCATGAAAACAAACTTGATTGGAGATACCTGGCTTTTTTGTAACAGAGACTTTGAGAAGTTGCTGAATTTGATATTTCAGCAGATTACAAAAAGCGCACGAGATATCAATACTTGCACAGTGCATCTAGCTAGAGCTCAGGTACGTGCATGTTCATTGTAAAAAAAAAGGTACATGCATGTTCGAGCATTCAGCATAATCTACTGGCCAAAGCAATCAACCAGGATGGACAAGAATGCGTCTTCTCGGAGGAACGCCGGCGACGGCGAGCTAGCACTAGCAGCCTGTTTCTTGGCAGCCAAAGCCATGACATCGTCAGGTGTTCCAGTTCCATCACATGGCTGAGCGATAATACCACGGCCATCAGATCGAGCTACGTGGCCGCCTCCCTGTGCGGCTGCGCCGGGCAAAGCCACCAGCCTGAACGGCTCCACCGCTCTCCTGAGCCGAATCCTCTCCCGCTCCACTGTCCAAATATCTATCAGGCTCGACATCGATCAATCGATCGATCGATCGATGGTCGATAGCAACTCGCAAGAAGAGAACAAGTAAGGCGATCTAGGAACAGCAACAAGTGATATGCGAAGATCGATCAGAGAGAGAGATCTGGAGAGGGTTCGTAACAAGAGCAAGGCACTTTTATAGCGGTGCTTCCATGTACAGATTATTGACACAGGTGAGGCAGTTATGATAGAGGCACCTGGACCTAGAGTAATTCATGGAGTTTGTTGGAATCTGGGGATACTTCGTACTCGGCACACAGGATTGAAGCTGCCATCTGAATGTTCTTGTTTCTTCGGAAGTGCACGCATGCCCACAGGACGCAGCCTGACAAGAGATTGTAGGAGAACCTATCCGAAACACGTGCTTCTTCTCGATAGGCGGCAGCGGTATGGAGTTAACTAGTTAAGCATCCCGTGGGTGGAGTCGCGGTGTTACCGTGGGCTCCCGATTGCGACAACTACGGCGTATATGTCAGGGACCATTCTGCTGTTGCCAAACCGACTCTCATTACCTCCTTTAGTTTATGCTTACGAACACCAGTTCTTTCTGGAAGGCGAGTTTTGTGTAAATCCTATAGAAATTGTACCGTTTTACAAACTTTTTGTGGTATTTGTATGTTCCAAGCTGAACATGAGCTAGCCGACCATATCATATCCTAGCAGAGTGGTACCTTTTCTCTCTTACTAATGACCAGAGTTTGATGTACCAATTGACCGATTAACATAGGTTAGACATGTTATTTGTGTTGAGTTTTCTGCTATGATGTGTAACAACACGGATTGAAGACCTTAGCATCATGCTAAGACTTGCACAATCACAAAAGATTTGATAGATATAGGAAGAACAAGAACATCAGTAAGGAGGAATAGATCAAGGGGAAAAGTAGTTTAACTTGTTACGCCCCTTTCTCATCTCCAAGACACGACGATATATACTCTCTCTCCCTGCCCAGCGGCGCGGCCCAACACACTTACAAGACCAACCGGCCCACACATCACTCACCCTTCGATGCCTGCATCGAAGGCGCCTTATTCGTTGCCGTCTTCACCCCTGTTCCGGGCACTGTAGTGACATCACCCCTTCCTTTGGACGCGGTTTGCCCCCAAGCTAGTGTCTCAGGAAACTGAAACTGGAGAGCTGCCAAATTCTCCCAAGACCGGAATTTTGGAACAACATTAGTCCAGCGAACATACACTTGCTGAATAAGCTTCCCTCCGTGGTGTAACAGCCGTTGATTCATCACCTTCAGATGACACGTGACCAACACTGCATTAAGACAATTCAGCGGCAAAGTAGAACTTACAGCAGTCGAAGGGCTGATGGCTCTCTTCAGTTGAGACACATGCACAACAGGATGGATGTGGCTGGTCAAGGGTAGGTCCAAACGATAGGCCACCTTACCAATTCGCTGCAAGATGCGGTAGGGTCCAAAATAGCGAAAGCTGAGCTTCTGAGAGGAACGTTGAACCACAGATTGCTGGACATAAGGTTGAAGCCGAAGATAAACCATGTCGCTGACTTCAAACACACGTCCCAATCTTTTCTTGTCAGCTTGCGCTTTCATGCGTTGTTGGGCACGTAACAGATTTTGCTCAATTAGACGTACCATGACTGAACGTTCTTGTAACCACTGATCTAAGTCACTTACTGCTGCGTGCGTGGTGTTCTGAATGCCAAAATGTCTGGGCTTGTGACCATACAACACTTCAAATGGAGAACGACCCAAGGCAGAATGGAAAGAAGTGTTGTACCAAAACTCTGCTTGTGCAATCCAATGAGACCAGCGCCTTGGATTGGTGTGAACAAAACATCTCAAGTAAGTCTCCAAGCATTGATTCAACCTTTCAGTTTGTCCATCGGTCTGAGGGTGATACGAAGAGCTCATGTTCAATTTTGTATCAGTGAGCTTGAATAATTCCTGCCATAGTGTACTTGTAAACACTCTATCTCGATCAGAGATAATAACGTGAGGTAATCCATGGAGCTTGTATATGTGATTGATAAAGAGTTGAGCAATAGACAGGGCAGTATAAGGGTGCTTGAGGGGTATAAAGTGACCATACTTAGAAAATCTGTCAATGATGACTAAAATGGTGTCAAAAGTCTGTGACATCGGCAAACCCTCAATAAAGTCTAAGCTGATGGTGCTCCAGACCTGTGTAGGAATAGGTAGAGGCTGTAACAATCCAGGTTGCTTAGTATGTTCTATTTTGGCTTGCTGACAAGTAGCACACTGCTGCACAAATTTTTGGATGTCATGTTTCATGCCTAGCCAATAAAATAGATTCTTGATCTTGTGGTAAGTGGCCAATACTCCAGAATGGCCCCCAATGCCACTAGCACGTAGGGCCAAAAGAACAGCTTGATGTGCCTCCTTGTGTGATCCTAACCAGATTCTGCCTTGGTATCGAATGAGCCCCTCATGCAATGTGTACCCCTGCTCATTAGTGCCACTGAGACTCAATTCAGTAAGGAGTTGGTGTGCCTTGGGATCCTGTTCGTAACCTGCCACAATGATCTCCAGCCATCTTGGCCTGGAGAGAGAAATAGCTATGGCTTCTTTAGAATGCACAATTCTGGACAAGGCATCTGCTACCTTATTCTCTAAGCCCACTTTATATCGCAACTTGTACTGTAATCCCAACAGTTTAACATAAGCTTTCTGTTGGATGGTGGTGGTTAACTTTTGGTCAGCCAAATGAATCAAATTTCTTTTATCAGTGTGAATAGTGAATTCATTGCACTGAAGGTACAATCTCCACTTGTCAACTGCTAACAGAATAGCCATGCACTCCTTTTCATATGTGGATTGGCCTTGATTCTTAGGGCCCAGAGCTTTGCTTAAGAAGGCTATAGGATGGCCCCCCTGCATGAGCACAGCGCCAATCCTTGTGTCACAGGCATCGATCTCCAGGACAAATGGTTTTGTAAAATCAGGTAAGGCCAGAACAGGAGCCTTGACCAAGGCCACTTTTAGAGTGTCAAAGGATTGTTGCTCTTGATCTGTCCAGATAAATGGGACACCTTTTCTGAGTAAGTTAGTGAGAGGCTTACTGATGATCCCAAAATGTTTAATAAATTTTCTGTAATATCCAGCTAATCCCAAAAAACCCCTGAGCTGTTTGATAGATGAAGGAGGCCACTGCTGAACTGCCTGAATCTTGCAAAAATCGGTAGAGACCCCTTGACCATTGATAATATGCCCGAGATACTCAAGACTCTGTTGAGCAAAGCTACACTTACTCCGCTTGATGTACAAATTGTGTTGTTGCAATAAGGTGAATACTTGCTGCAAATGGTTTACATGATCAGATAGGGATCGACTATATATGAGAATATCATCAACAAATACTAAGACACAGTGTCGAATGAAATGGGCAAAAATGGCATTCATGGCAGCTTGGAATGTAGCCGGGGCATTTGTAAGACCAAAGGGCATAACTCTGAATTCATAGTGGCCACGGTGTGTACAAAAAGCAGTCATGCGTTCATCTGATTCCACCATTCTGATATGATGACACACCGAACGAAGATCAAGCTTTGTAAACCAACTAGCACATGTAAGTTCATCCAATAATTCTTCCACCACCGGCATGTGGTATTAGTTTTTAACAGTCACTGCATTCAAATGTCGATAGTCCACGCAAAAAAGCCATGTGCCATCCTTTTTCTTCACTAGTAAGACTGGGGAGGCAAAAGGGCTATGGCTATGGTGAATTATTCCAGAGGAAAGCATTTTAGCCACCTGTTGTTCAATTTTAGTTTTCTGCTGAGGAGAGTATCTATAAGGCTTAACACTAACAGGTTTGACACCCGGTAGCAACTCAATGTGGTGGTCAAACGATCTACGAGGGGGGCAGACATTTAGGTTCAGTGAATCTATCAGAGAATCCTTGCAGTAAGTTCAGAGATTGGTGCAGGTACAGCTTGTATAGTCTTCTCTGTAGAAATAGCACATAACTGAATAACATTGGCCACATCTCTAGTCTTCAGCAAGCCTTGAAGCTGTTGGGAGTTGATTTGATCACACTTGGTGATGACATCCTTCACACCTTTCAAAGTAATTCGTTTCCCAGCATAACTGAACCGAAGCTTCTTGTTCCTCCAGTCAACCCACATGGGACTAAAATCTAACAGCCACTCAATCCCTAGAATTAGATCATAAGAACATAAAGGAAACACTCGCAGGTCAGTGCATAATGTGTGCCCCTGACAATACCAATTGGTCTTTGGAACTAATTGGTTGCACAGTTTTTTGCCACCATCAGCCACTGTGACTTGAGCTGAAGCAGTTGTGATTGGCTGAAGTCCCAACTCCTGAACAGCAGCAGACCTAATGAAATTGTCGGAGCTACCAGAGTCAATGAGAACTAACACTTGCTTCGCATTAATCATACTCTGGAGCCTGATTGTTTTGGTGTTAGGTGTACCTGCAGTAGCACATGCAGATATTTTCATAAGTAACTCTTCTCCAACACTATCAATATCCTTTGAGTTGTTTTCCTCTTCATCCGACTCTACGTGAAGTTGTAAGACTTCTAATAATTCTTCCAAAACATGTAATTGTACTGTCTTGGGACACTTGTGACCAGGACCAAAATTTTCACCACACTTAAAACATTCACCGCGAGCACGCCGCATAGCCTTGAGAGAATCATATCTATCTTCCCATTTCGGTTTATCTTCCATAGTGTCCTTCTTGTTAGGCCCAGGTCCTAAAATTCCCTTTGGATTGGGAAACTGCTTGAAATGAGGTTTGAATTGTTCTGTGAACTCACTTTTGTACTTGGTTCCTGATGGTTTCTTATACAACTCCTCAATCACTTTCTTCTTAGTTAGTGCCAAGGAAAGTGTCATATCCACAATCTTGGGCTTGTGCAGCTTAATGGCTGCTCGAATGGAACTCTTGAGACCCCCTAGAAATTTGATGACAAAAAATGTATCATCATAACTATTGTTGTGAAGCAAAACCCTGTGCATGAGCTCCTCAAATTTGGAATGAAATTCCCGCACTGTGTCCCCTTGTTTCAGATTATCCAAAGCCTCCAAATGTTGCCGATATTTATCACGACCAAATTTGACAAACACAGCCACACATAATTATGCCCAAGTATCTACAGGATGCATATTCATAAGTTTGTAACCATAATGCAGCGTTGCCAATGAAATGGAGAGTAGCAAACCCAGCCCATGTGTAAGGAGGTACAGCATACATATCAAAATATTTCTCACAGAGTCCCTTCCACCATTTCGGGTTATCACCATCAAATTTTGGAAAATCTATTTTGGGCATCCTCAGAACATGACTGCCAACCCCATGTGGAACCGTATTGCCGTACTGACCACGATTGGAGGGCTCACCCAACTCAAACCCACCCGGAGATGCAGGATATTCAGTCTCACCTTTTGTCCATTGCTGTGGTGCGTCTGTGAGAGCACGAACCATGGGTGGGTGTGAGCCAACCATTCCTTGCTTGCCGCCAGACCCAGGCGTCGTCAGCGCTGGTGCCGTGCAGGGCCGCGGCTGTGCAACCGCCTCCAGCATGGTGAATCGGGTGCACACGTCTTCCACGGTGTGCCATAGCTTCTCTAGTGATTGATCCATCTGGGGCATCCAAACCTCCAAATTGGACATCATCTTCAACATCGTGGCCAGCGAGGCTACGATTCCAGACACCTGCATCTTGAGATCACCCATCGCCTCCTCTGCGAGAGCCATCCGCTGTATGAGAGTGGGAGGCTTCTGCCTCGCCAGAGCTCCAAACCACATCTAAGCTGATCCCACCACAGATCGGTATTACGGATCCAGACAAAAAAATTCTCTGATTCCAACCTTTCTTTGGATATTATGGATCAAACCGAGAGAATTTGGGGATCGAAAATGCTCTGATACAATGTAACGACACGGATTGAAGACCTTAGCGTCACGCAAAGACTCGCACAATCACAAGAGAATTGATACATATAGGAAGAACATGAACATCAGTAAGGAGGAATAGATCAAGGGGAAAAGTGGTTTAACTTGTTACGCCCCTTTCTCATCTCCAAGACACAGCGATATATACTCTCTCTCCCTACCCAGTGGCGCGGCCTAACACACTTACAAGACCAACCGGCGCCTTGTTCGTTGCCATCTTCACCCCTGTTCCGGGCGCTGCAGTGACATGATGCTTCGAGATTTCAACCCGTAAATTGTCCGTTGTGGTCATTTTGTATAAGGGTGGAAACTGGCAGCGGATAATCCGTATTATCCGGTATTCATACTCGAGAAAACACTAAAACGGCAAGCAATATCCGCATCTGAATTAAAAACGGATGCGGATACGGATATTATCCAGGATATATCCGTATCCGAATAAAGTTATATTAGCCCATTTCAGCAGCTCTCTAACCACTCAGCCCAATTATATAGCCCAATAAGCTCAATAGGCATAGCAAAACTCTATTTCTTTATGTGAAATATGTTTTTATCATTACTTATCTATGTAGAACATATTACTATCGTATGTCATTGATTCATATATATCATTACCTCATCATCATGTTCATGTACTTATCTAGTTATGTAGTTTATCATAGTCTATTATTAAAACTGTAGGATATTCATATCCGACCGAATTGAGTATATATCCGATTCGTATTCGTATTCGAGTAACATCCGATCCGTATTCGTATTTGACAACACCCGTATTCGCTTTGAAAATATGGAAACGAAAGTGGGAAGGGCACTATCCGATCCATATCCGATCCGTTTCCACCCTTAATTTTGTATGATTGTTCTCATCCTCTGAAGTAAAAGAGAAAATCATCCGTCATCGAAAAAATGCCCGCAACAAAACTGTACTACCATGAATTGTGAAGTTCATCCTCGTATATGTGTACTCTCGCATATACAGAAGAGGGCCCAGTTAGGTAGCTACACATTGCTCATCAGTGGCATATGCGAAAATCAGCTCTGTCCAGGTATGTGTGGCAAAATTGTAATTCCAGCAGCTACTTCACGGTCGGAGTGGTAAATCTGGAGCAGAAAATCTCCAATGAGCGGTATATATGGAACGGACATTTCTCAAACTGACCAAAATCTAAATGGTACATAAAGAATTTTCTCAAAAAAGCAAAGTCGAACCCGAGTTAATTAGTCTTTTTGCGTTTTTTTGGGAACACCCTTTCTTTTCCTTTTTTTTAGGGAGACAACCTTTTCTTTTCGTGTGCAGCTTGGACTGGACCTGCAAGCTCGTACGGCCCGTGATAACAAATCTAGGGTTTACAAGAATTGGGATAGGCCTGCTCTGCTTCAATGGGCCGGAAAAATAATCAGCCTCGCCGAAAGCGCCTGATGCGTGCACGAATCACACGATTCACGGCGTCGTTCGTGGAAACACCCGTGCGAGATCGAACAGACGCCTGCGTTGGTGGCGACGCCCCGGCAACGCGAACGTGGCGAGGAAGACGGCCGGTGCATGGCGCGCTCCCGAGATCGCAGGCGGTTGCTTTGCTCCCGTTCCAGGGGCCACGGCCATCTAGTGCGTGCCTCCCTCAACGGCTTCTCCACGGCGGACTCCGATCCGGCGACCGGCCGGCTCCGGCCCTACCGCTCGCAGCCAGGTCTCGCCTCTTCAGTCTCGTCAGGTTTCTCCTTTTGTTTCCATCAATCAATTAATTTTTTGCGAGGTTTCCATCAATTAATTAACACGATGTGGTGAAGAATAGAACTTCTATCTGTATATGCACATCTCAAATCTTGTCAATTCGATCGTGTTCCACACATGCATGCAAGCAGTCCATTGTGTTCACAGAAGATGAAAGCACCCACAAACTGGTCACTGGGCAGCCCACTTGATTTCAGGTTTCAGGCCAAACATCAAACTCATGCGCTTACTGAACATATTGATTCAGTCGTCACAACGATTGATCAATGGTTAGTGGAGTGAAATTAACCCCAAAAAACTCTCTTTTCACAGGTATTTCAGGCTCAACTCTTCTGGATGCTCCATGCTCCAATCCTGCCTCCCAAGGGAGATCTTCAGGTTCGGTGCATACGTGTTGTCCGGAACCAACTCTAAACTTGCATGGGATGGAGATGAGCTTGCAGGGCTTGAACAATTGGTACTGATCGCTTCAAAGTTCCCGTGTAACCCCATTGGCAGGTGACCGGTTACCTCTTCTTGAGCTGCCTATGCATTACACAATGCACATGACAATATACATGCATGAATTATTTTCCTTCTGAAGGAATACGTACATGAATGAATGAATGTTATAATATGCGATTGTTCATCTTTTCAAAGAGTAAACTTTGTATGTAGTAGATCATAGTATCTGTGCTAATTAGTACTGTTTCATGGCCTACATAAATAGCTAGTCCAAAGTCCAAAGAAGTTTAACAGAAGTGCTATGTCACATGTGGCCTGGTGAAATTAATACACACTTTTCATTTATGCCTGTGATCTCATACATAGATCTGTACCTGAGTATCTTGAAGCACAGCTGGGTATTTAAGTCTCTGACACCGTTGCAATGAGTCAACAATCACAACACCTTTTCGAGCACTACTGGTGCATGGTCAGTCCTCCTGTACTCAAGAAATTAAATTTCTTATCAATTTAATGCAGGAGGACCTTGTTAATGTAAATGAAGTTAACTGTTAATCGTTTAATCCACGGTCAGAAACCCAGGATAGATAGTATAATAGTTGCACAGATATTATAATGTAAACATGCATAAATATCGTCACGCGCTCCTTTAGTTATGCAGAGGTTGTTGGCATCTATATGGGCCTTAGTCCAAAAAACAATGCATGGAGTAGTAGCGTGTATATTTGACCCTGCAACGTGCATAAGTTTTTAATTAAGAGCCATTCACATACATATTTTATCATTGCAGACATGCACGATCACTCTTCCATATTTCCCTTGTTGCTTTGCTCGATCACTGTTTAATCTGTGATAGCTCACGGTACAGTAACGGCCTTGGGCTGTTGCACTGTGTATGGGAACACATGCTTGCCTTCATTTGTCCCTACACCACATACATACCGAGGCACGGACAACCTGGAAATACTGACCTAACTGATCCATATATGCATATGCATGAGCAAACTGACCAAAACTCAGAACCCCAGCATCCACTACTCTTGCAGGACCTCCTCCAATCCTCCATATCTGCCATGCATGCATGTACTGAGATACATCGATCGATTAATCGTGATCACGTCGATGACCAGAAGCTGTCGACGAGGGAGAGGGAGATCGGGAGTGCGGATCAGGGCAGAGCATTATGAGCGAGTGAGGTGAGGTGAGGTGATGCATGTGGACGCAGCCAAGGGAAAGCGTGCTGCGTGCATGGGTAGGTGACGACACGGGGAAGAGGTCGATCGGCAGGAGAGATAGGCGCTACAGCGAAAACACTAGTCGTCGCTCAGTGCATGCCTGCCTGAGAGCGCGCGCGCGCGCGCGCGCGCTACTACTGCTCCGAATTTTATCAGGAAAGGAGCGTGAAAGAACTGAAGAAGAAGAACAGGCCGGACAGCCTTACGAAAAAAATGGGGGAACTAGACGGGCAGTTAGGGTATGTTTAGTTGGTGACTAAAATCTACCATATCAATTTTTTGGTCATGACAAAAAATTTAGTCATTGTTTGGATGACCGTCAATTTTTTAGCAGGCCAATACCCCTTTGTCAATCCTAGTTCATTTTTCTTGCCAACATTGGCCAAATCATGGGCAAGCAAAACCTTGGCAAAAAATTTGGCTAGGGTAGACTTGGGCTAAAACCAAACACACCCTTATTTTTCTTCCAAAAGCTATGTATGATACAAGATGTTTATATATAATTGCTTAAAAAAGAGGATATAGCCACGTTATCAAGCATCATATAAGCTTTGTGTACTCGTATACAAACTCCACCCATGTTATAGAATAAGCGGCTTAGCTATGCTACGTGGCAAAAGAAAACTGGATTATTATGCTAAAGATCTCTCTTCAGCACCTACGTACACTGTACATGCTCTTATTAGCTTCAGAAATTTTGATTGATTAATTTGGCTAGTATAGAAATGTTGTTAGTTGTAGCTAGAGCACACGGTGAACCGTGATTAGTAATATATTTTAGAATGAGTGTACAGTTTGGTCGGTCAATCAGCTTAATAATAGGATAATATCAGTTTGTGTTACCACAATATCCATCCCTTAGGTTCAACCAGATCAATATGCTAAATAAATATTATTTAATGATAGCCCATAGTCCGGGTCGCGTACGTTATTTTCCTTCAAACACTTTAGTCTGATACTAAGGTGAGATTTATGCATTCGCAGGCCGGTTTACACATCCAAATACCTAAACTGTAAGAAAACAAAGCATTAATTTTGCTCATATTTTTTCAGATCAGTGCTAATACACTAGGTGAACTCTTCGTCGTTTCTACAAATTTATAAAATAGGAAATTTGTCGTGGGTTTCAAAAGGCCGTGGCTGTTGCCGTGATTTGTGCAGAAAATAACCAAACCACTAGCACATTTCATGCGCGTCATGTCCTTTTCCTCTTGTCAGTTAGCTATGTAGATTGAACATTGTAAAAAATAACTCTAGCCCGAACAAGTAGACAAAGTTCTATGCATCGCTGCTATTGTTAAGCAAGTGCAACATGCGCAAAATAACCTTCAGACGCATGGAAATGAAACTAAGGAATATATGCATGCATGTTGCTTCTGAAAATTCTGCACTTCAGGTGCAAGCTAAACATGCAGATTAATGATCATTCGGCTGAAATAACCTCACCTTTATATCTGCATACATGCGTAGAACAGAACCAAATAAACTTGAAATTCATAAGCTTTACTTGTAAACACTCATCTTTACTCCTATAAAGGTGTCAATCGGTGGTGGTGGTTCGCACATTTTCTTTTCCCCCTCATTTGTCATCCACCTTATTGTAGGATCATCTCAAAATTTTAGCAAAAACTACATACCCATGTCGAAACCCCAATAGATGTCCTCATCCACCAACTCGAAATTCAAAAATTCAAATTCACCTAAAGTACTACTCCCCATAAATGATTCTCAATTCTACCTAAACTGAAGCTCAACCAAGAGTTGAGACGAAACCGAGGAAATGGCATGGAACGCGATAATAATTCGATATGCTCAGTAATCTAATTTGTTTATCCATAGCAACATACGGTTATTTGGCTAGTGTTCTAAATAAAAACACAGGTGCATGTTTAGCAATAGAAATGGCATGCAACGCCCACGGATAAAAGCAACGGACAGATTAATAATAAGTGATGAGGTTGCCACACTTAGACTGACATACCTCGGGGGAATGGGTGGAGGTGGTGATGGTACCAGCGCCAATGGAGCAGCTGCTGTTGGCGCACAGAGGAAATAAGCAGCGGAACTAGTCGCCGCGGCAGGCGGCGCAGAGGCCGCGGCAGGCGCGCTGCAGATCCCAGCCATGTTGTCACATGGCAGCATCGCTACCAACCCACCACCACCTCCTTCTCTTCCTCCTGCATCCACCATGATCTGCTGCAGCTGCACCTCGCCTGTGAAACGCGCGCGCGCGTGGTGATCGATCACCGGTCATTCATTCATTCTACGGCATGAAATTAATAGGACCGGCCGTCTCTATCTGCTGATCTGTAATTTGCAATGGAGGATCGATGATTTCGGTCTGGAACGAAAGGTATATATGTACCTGTGGCAATGTGGGAAGATCTGTCTGTGCCCTTCACTGTCCTATACATCTGCAGATCAAGGCGATGAAACTGATCAGTTATGTTTTTGAGTTATATGATGAGATCATGGTTAGTCTACGTAGTTACATATGCGAAGGTGGTGAAAGCATATCTGGCTTGTCCTGGCTAGCTAGATGCCCTTTATTTGTCACTTCGTACTTGACCAGGATTCATCAGGGGACAAAGTACAATTGTAGTTACCAATAGTAAGAACACACATAAAAGTGGTAAAAAAAACAAATGGAAGCCATCATGCACAAGATTCGCCATGTTTTTTTCCTTCTTGCATGATGGTAGCTTCTCTCTACCCCCTTATCTTTCCTCTTCCTTTTCTTTATGTACGTACCTGGAGGTGGCTCTTGACATGCGCCAGCGTCAGATCCTTGACGTTCATCAGCTCCAGCACCGACTTCGGCGTCGCTCCTGCCGGGAACGAGGCACGGCCGCCACAAAAACAGGCGGCCAGCAGCTCGTCAGTATTGAGCAGTTAACATAGAAGCCATGGCAGTATGCATGGCTCACGGTGAGAGGGGCTTACTCTCGTGGCCGCCGAGGAGCTCGACAGCGTGCATGAATCGCGCGTGGAGCGCGGTGGTCCACCGCATACGCGGCGCCCGGACGCTCCTCTTGGAGCGCGGCAGGAACGCCCTGGCCGCACGCTTGAACGCGCATCCCTGCGCCTGCAGGCAGCTCGTGTCGGCATGCGCCGGCGTCCCAAGCCCTAGGCTCAGGCCCGGGGGCTCCGCGCCGGAGCTAGGGTTTGCAAAGAACCCGACTTCGCCGCTTCCTTCTGCGTATGTCCCTGCGTTTGGTTCTGCTGGCAGAGGCTTCGCTGCCGTCGGCGCATCAGAGGATGCCGCCGACGAGGCGGCCGGCGGGCTTATCCGGAGGGAGAGATTTGGCAGGTTCTTTTGCAACATTGCAAGATCAAACTATGGGGGTTAAATTGCAGCTCAATGCTCAAATGGAAGTCTTTACACCACTAGCTAATCTACTACTCCTTGTTGGATCAGAAGATCATACACTTCTTGAGTCAAGAGAGAGCCGTGGAGGAGGAAGAGGTGAGTTATATCAGTAGTGGTTCTAGGTGATCAAAGAAGAAGAGGAAAGAAGAAAAGGAGATACGGAGAGATGGCAAAAGGCAGGACAGTGGAACAGTCACTGAGAAAGAGAAAGGGGGAGGTGGGGGTGGTGGATTTGAGCAAAGTGGTAGTGGTGAAAGGGAGTGAGTGAGAAGGGGAAAGAAGAGAGGCTTGGAGCCTGGGGGGTAGCGATGAGGGCAAAAAAAGATGGTGGTGATTAGGTCATGAGTGGTTTATGATTTGGTCCCTTGGGAATGCTGCTTAAAGAGAGTGTGTAAACTTTAGAGGGCAGGGTGTACAAGCTAAGGTACTGGTACTTTGAAGGCCATAATGGAGGTGCAGTTGCAGTTTCCTGGTCTTCATGTGCAAGCTGACAAGGAAACATATACTATACTATTAGTATGTGGAATGTGGTCGATCTGAATGTTCAGAAGCCACGCTAGGTCATCTCTACGATATACTCCTATGGTACTCTCTACGATATATTCATGAAAGATTGCAAGCATGAAGGGTTCGTGTTTGCGAGGATGGAAAACGCTGCAGGTCGCAATGAATGTGGTGGAATGCGACAACACGGTATGGGCGCACTTGTACGAGAGAGTGTGACACGAGAGTTGATCCACCAGGACGTTCACGAAGCAGCTAGGCTTGACTCACTTCATTTCTCAAGCTAGCATGACCATCCGTTGTAATTGATGCGCTTTGTGCGGATACGTAAATGTTCCTGCCTAAATGCCTCCTTTTTCACTTCGCACAAGCACAAACTTATGCATATTCCTGGTTCGACGACCGAAAACTTGTGGAATTTAACCCTGTAATTACCAGGAGCAATCCATGCGGGGCCCAATCAGCACGCACGTGTGGGCGTCACGTGAGGCGGCAACGATAGATTAGGACATTATCGATCTCCAAGGAGCAGTAAACAAGAGGCAAGAGGGGAGGCAAAAGTACGAACCCTACATTCCGATCTCGTCGTCTTCGCATGGCACAATCTTAATTTAATCACCAAATAATCGAACCTCGAAAAAGAGCCCATGCATAATTTAATCACCAAATAATCCAACCTCGAAAAGGAACCCATGCATGCGTGAGATCACAACAAAAACTCGCGCAAGCGGCAAAGCGAAAAGCTAGGTGGCCGGCCGGGCCGAGCTAGCGTACGGCGATTCTTCCGACCACGCAGTCACTGCTTGGAATGTTAGCAGCTGGGAAGATGCGAACAAGGGAGAAGAACTTCTCGAGGCACTAAACTATTCTGATCCTAGTTTTTTAAGTACGTAGCTCCGGTCAGCGCCTAACGCGGCGCGTTCCTCGCAAAGCATGCGCGACTTTTTCTCTCGATCTCTCTGGCTAATTCCCATGCATGCGCCCCTGTACGTATGTGCGTGCTCTGATCTTGGTGCCGCGTTGGTTTTTGGTTCCGGTTTAGATCTGTTTAATCGCTGTCGTGAGTTGGTAGCCCTGTCTGTCTTTGTTGCATGCATGTCACCGCGGAGTGACCGAGTGAGTACTGTCTCTTCATTAAATTGTGATAACCTCCCCCCTCTCTCTCTGCACGGGGACACACTACATCTTCATTGGACGAGACCTGATATGACGTGTTCGTGGCACAGGCACTATGGGTCTATGACTCTATGTCGTTGTAGTTGCTGCGGGGATCAACATGTCCGGTGCAAATGGCATTATTCCTGTGTCTTAGCTTAGACCAAAAGTCGCCACTGAAAAGCACTACAGAGAATTGCGGGGCCAATGAGCCGAGACTCTAGCTGCGTGCCTAACAGCGAAATTAGCTTTACCAACGGAAGTGTAACACAGAGACTATCGTGTCGTGCATCTCATACCGAAATCTGATGCGAACAGGGCGCGGGGTCACTCTGGCACGTCTAAGAGCCTGTTTGGTTCGGCTGTGGTTGTTGACAAAGCTGCTGTTAGCTGGTTATCTGTAAAAACTGATGTGGCTGTGAGAAAGTGAATATATGGATTTTGATTGATCCAAATCATCTACAATATTTTAGAAAATGAGCACAGAAACTTCAGCACATTGCAAAAAGCTGACAGAAGGCAGCTTTTCCAAACAGCTAAATTTGCACTGTAAAGCCCACAGCTACCGTTGATAAAATCTGCTGAAAAGCCCAACCAAACACCACCTAATTCGCGCAATAGCTTGTGTCGGGCAGAGGCTCGAAATCTGACGGGAGAGAGAGTAGAGGAGGGTATCTTCATGACTAACCGATTGATCTATCAAAGTGTTAGATATTTGATGCTAACATTTAATCCTTACATGTGATAGCACATGCTGATATACACAGTATATATATCGGCACATGCCACATATGTGAGAGCACATACCGACATACGTAGGCTATATGTCGGCACATGTCATATATATGAGAGTGTGTGAGGCACATGCCAGTATGTTTAGAGCGTGTGCCGACAAATACCAACATCTCGAGGAAGAATCCCACCTCCCCCACAAGCCTATATAAGGGCACCTTCACCCCTCCTCACAACACCAACCAAGAGAGCCTTCCTTCTCCTCTTTCATTCTCTCCGCTCTTCCTCGTGTGCTGAGTTGCCTCCAGAGATACTCCGTCCCGAAGCCTCGACATGTACTGGGTACTGGGTAGCAGATGACAAACCTGAAGGGACTCTTACTCCTAAACAAGAGAAGGTGTTCAAAGAGTCTACCATGCTATTTGTGGGTACCATTCTTAGTGTTCTTGCAGATCGCCTTTGCGATGTGTTTATGCACATGAGAGACGCAAAGGAATTATGGATGCACTTGAAGCTAAACTCGGTGCATTTGACATAGCGAGTGAATTATACGTCATGGAGTAGTATCATGAGTACAAAATGGTTGATAACCGTTCTGTAGTCAAACAGGCTCATGAAATACAATTCGTTGTGAAGGAACTCAAACTCTTTAGGTGCGCATTACCCGACAAGTTTGTGACAGGGAGGATTATTGCCAAATTGCCTCTATGGAGAAAATTTGCCACATTTGAAACATAAGAGACAAGAGATTTATGTTGAAAATATGATCGTGTCTCTTGATGTTGAGGAGAAAGCTCAGGCACAAAGATGTGCACGCAAAGGCAGGGGAGGGATAGTCCGGCGCCAACATAGTGCAACAGTCTGGTTAGGGAAAGTTCAAAGGAAAGAGCAAGATCACTCAGATCACCAACTTTAAAAAGAAGAAGATGTACATATATGACAAACCTTGCTTCGTGTGTGGTGAGACTGACCATTGAGCCAAGGATTGCAAGAACCGCAAAGGAAGAAATGGTCAGCAAGGACAGACCTCCAAATTTATCAACATGACTATTGGCAACAACGGAGAAGAGACATCCAGATATGGTAATTTACTCACAGTTCTCTCGGTCGGTCCACCAATTGGTGGATTGACACTGGAGCCAATATTCATCTGTGTGCCGATATCTCGTTGTTCTCTTCTGATTAGACCGCTTGGGCTCCTTCCGTCTTGATGGGGAATGGGTCACATGCTTTTGTTCATGGTGTTGACACGGTAGATCTGAAATTTATTTTTGGAAAGAACATGCAACTAAAGAACATGCAACATGTCTCTTCAATTAATAAGAACCTCGTCAATGACTCCCTTTTTTGTAGAGACAGGTTTAAGTTATCGTTTGAGTCCAATAAAGTAGTCATGTCTAAATACGGATTATTTGTTGGAAAAGGACTATGAGTGCAGAGGCATGTTCCACTTTTCTTATCTGATTTCTGCAATAAAGTTGAAACTATATTTGTGACAATGTTAATGGTGGTGAGGCTAATATTTGGCACTCATGATTATGTCATATAATTTTTGGTTGCGTGTCTCGGCTTTTTAGTATGAGTTTAATTCTGAAATTGCGTGTCTCGGCTTTTAGTTATGAGTTTAATTCTGAAATTTTCATAGTCAAGGGTCATACATGTCAAGATTGTGTGTAAGCAAAACAATCTCATAAACGTCATAAGGTCATGGAAGAAAGAAACCTAGCAACATTGAAACTTATACACTTTAATCTCTGTGAGATGAATAGTGTGTTGACTAAAGGTGGAAGGAAATATTCCATGACTTTAATTGACGATGCTACTAGATATTGCTGTGTATACCTACTGAAAACCAAAGATGAAGGTCTAGACTATTTTAAAATCCATACGGCGGAAGTTGAGAATCAACATAATGGAAATACAAAAGAATTAGGTCAGATCGAGGTGGAGAATACTTCTCAAATGAGTTCAACCTGTTTTATGAGAAATATAGAATCATCCATGAAAGGATGCCTCCCTATTCACCCGAGTCAAATAGGGTTGCTGAAAGGAAGAATCGTACTTTGACCATTTGGTTAACGTCTTGTTGGACATTGCTGGATTATCTAAGACATGATGAGGGAGGCTTTATTGACCACGTGCCATGTTCTAAATAGAGTCTCCACCAAGGGCAAGGAGATAACCCCATATGAGGATTGGGAAGAAAGAAAGCCATTACTTTCTTACTTGCGCACGTGGGGGCGCTTGGCAAATGTCAATGTACCAATAACTAAGAAGTGCAAGTTTGGACTAAAAACCGTTAATTGTGTCTTTCTAGGATATGCTCACTGAAGCATTGCTTATAGGTTTTTAGTAGTAAAATTTGAGGTATCTGACATGCGTGTTGATGTAATAATGGAGTCTAAGGACGCTATATTCTTTGAGAATATTTTTCCCATGCGGGATATGCATAGCACTTCTAGTCAAGCAATTGATTAAACTCCTGAACTTCCATTCCTATTGGACATCTTGAACAAACTCATGACTAAACTCCTAAGTGTGATGACAGTGAAGCTCCTACGAGGAGTAAGAGATAAAGGACTACAAAATCCTTTGATGATGATTTCACTGTGTACCTCGTGGATGATATTCCCAAAACCATTTCAAAAATGTATGCATCTTCGAATACATTTACTGGAAGAAAGTAGCCTGTAATGAAATGAACTTCATGCTCGCTAACAGAACTTGGAAAATAATAGATCGTCCTTACAGGTGTAAACTTGTATGTTGTAAATGGCTGTTCAAGAAGAAGCTCATGCTTGATGGTATTATTAAAAGGTAGAAGGCTTGGCTTGTGGCCACGGGTTATATCTAAAAAGAGGGTGAAGACTTCTTTGATACTTACTCACATGTTGCTAGATTAACCATTGTATGAGTACTACTTTGCTTAGCTGCTTCACACAGTCTTCTTGTTCATCAGATGGTCTATATGAAACAACTTGATTGATTTATAGTGGATGGTCAAGAAGGGAAGGTTTGTAAGTTAGTAAAGTCTTTATACTACCTCAAGTAGGCACCTAAGCAATGTCATGAGAAGTCCGACATAACTTTAAAATCTTCTAGGTTTGCAGTAAACAAAGTCGACAAATGTGTATCCTACCGTCAAGGTAGGGGTGAGGGAGTAATCATGTATTTATATATCGATGACATACTTATCTTTGAGACTAACCTTGGCGTGATAAATGATGTCGAAGCATTCTTGTCCCGAAACTTTAACATGAAGGATTTAGGAGTAGTTGATGTCGTCCTTAACATCAAACTAATAAAGGCCGAGGATGAGATTACACTATTATAATCCCATCATGTGGAAAAAGTCTTAAGACTCTTTGGCTACATGTATAGCAAGCTTTCTCCCTCACCCTATGATCCTAGTTTTCATACTTTGGAAGAATAGACATATCACTAAAAATCAACTAATATCTTGGATGTATATCTCATTTTTTGTGAGCAAGCTGAGCCGGTTTATATCCAATCCGGAAAAAGATAATTTGCGTGCTCTTGAAAGGGTAATGCACTACCTAAAATGTACTATGAGTTATGGAATTCAATATTCCGGGTACCCAAATGTACTGGAGGGATGTAGTGATTCAAATTGAATTTTTGGTGCTGATGAGATTGAGGCTACAAGTGTATATGTGTTCACTCTTGGTAGTGGAGCTGTCTCATGGATATGTGTTCACAAACCATATCGACAAGGTCAACCATGAAAGCAAAACTCACAATATTAGACATAGCCACGGTGAATGACTGTGTGAGCTCTTGATAGACTTGCTAGTAGTGGATAAACCAATACTGGCTATCTGTCACACCCCGATTTTCCAGAACCCGAAAATTAGGGCCTTCAAAAACTTTTTGTTAAATAACGCTAACTGAAGTACACCCGGTTAAAACTTTACATCAAATCCTTCTAACCCTAAAGCAAATCAGGCCAAAACCATCCGCCCTTGTTCCCCTCCCCTTTTTCCTAGTTGGTATAACCTAGACCACAACTACCGCTAATTTAAACGTATATATGCCCTAAAATTTTTCCGAACGACATGATCTTTTGCCATCTACCTCGTCAGGCCATATCGTGAATATACGCACATATATACTGCTTTTACTTATGCACTAAAACCCTAACGCAGGAATACTCCACCTCAACATCTACGCTGGTACGTCAGCGACACCTTGCAACCGATTGATCCCAAATCGAGAGGAGGGAACCCTTGAGAGTTCCCACCACCCTTCTCCATCTTGCCGCGCTCTGAAACCCTAGGTCCGAGCTCCCGATCCTCTTCTTCCTATTTAAATCTAATTCTTTCTAAAACCCTAACCCGTCGATAGCACTGCCACAGTCCTAAGCATATATACGGGCATACCAGCAATACTCTCCCAAGTCTTATCTCTCATGACTTCCTGTCATCATCCTGGCCCTGTCGCCACCCTATATACGCTTAACTCTCAGTGTATGTGGGTATATACACTTAAAACCCTAACACGTTGATCAACTCTACTACAACCCTATGAATATATATACTTAAATTTCCCAAGTGTAGATGGACACATACACCTTAAAAATCCCAACATATCCTTGCTTGTGGCCATCTAATTTCCACCACCTTTTCTCTCTCCTGGTAGATATAGGCAACTACGCATGTTATCTGGGCGTGCGTGTGTGCATGAAGAGGGAAGACCTAATTTTACTCAAACCTTCCCCGACATATCCCATCATCTACTAAACACCACGAGCCTGGCGTGAGTTCAGTTCTTACAGTACGAGTCATCACATCCCGAGCACAGCTCCTCCCCTGCTCCTTGAGCCACCTACATGCTGTATGCCATGCCACCTCTCCCCAGGCTGACAGTCGGTGCCAAACTAACCCTGTGCTGCAACGGTGGCTACAGTCTACTCCCCTTCCTCCTATCTAATCCCTAGTGCTCATTCCCGAACTATTCCTACAAGAAAACTCTACCTCCAAGCGTTGGAACACAATATGCATTGTTCTTTTCCCTATGCCTTCTCTTCTCTTTGCTATAGCTACCACAGATGCACCAACCGACTTCCCTTGCACACCATGCCATATGGACCCCGGTCCCACCTGGTAGTCTCTTCCGCAGTACCTCTTTTCCCCTCCTCCCAATCCCTCTCTCTTTTCTCTCGGTTGCCTGTCCAGCTCACCCATTTTTAGCGTCGACACGCCACCCAGCTGGTACAGGTGTGTGTTTAATTTCCTCATCCTTCAACAGCACCGGTAGCTCACCTGCCTTTCTTTCTTACCGAGCTTGAGCTCTCCTTCCTCCCATTTCCCTAAGCCAAGCTCCAACCTTGCCTCTCCTCTGTCCTTCAAAGCTAGGCCCCAAGTCGAGCACCAGCAACCCCAATCCCCGTGCTGCAGCCGCGTGCGACGCCCCGGCCACCGCGCAGTACTCCCTTCCCCTTTCGGTGACATTTCTTCTCCTCACGCCGTGGCTCGCCTCCAGCACCCCCTTTCCTCTTCCAACTGAGGTCGCCGAGCTCGCCCTAGGCACAGCCTCTCACCACCGGTGCTCCCCTCTCCGCCGCCAGTCCCCACTCACCGGCGCCGCTACTGCCCCAGGCTCCATAGCTCGGCCGACCAGCACCTCCGGTCGTTGCCCCTCCCCTCGCCACCAGACGTTGCTCCCTCCGCCTCTCCAGTACCGAGCCGCCGGTGAGCTCCCCTCGCCGAGCGCTCCCTGCCAGGACCAACGCCGGACCCGTCTGCCCATCCGTTGCTCCTCCTCTGCGCCTCACCTGCACGCGCCTCCACCCGCCAAACGCCACCTCCGGCGAGCTCCCGAAGCTTCCCGCACTCACCGCGACCACCGAGTGTGCCGCCGCCCCCTCAAGCACGCCCGGCCACCGCCGGCCATCGAGCCGCTCTCGCCGCGCAATCGAGCCGCGCGACCAAGTCCAAGCCACCAGCCACTTGGGCCCATCCCCCTCAGCTCCCCTCTCCAACTTCTTCCCAAGCTCTCCCGGTTGCTCCCCTCGCAGTGGCCGCCGATGAGCCGCAATACCACCCCAAGCTCTGCCGAGTGTCATCGCCGCCCTTTGTCGAGCTCTGCCACCACCAACAGCGGACCCCAACACGAGCCGGCCACCGGTTAGTGCTTGCCGCGCCGTCCATCCAACTTTCCGATCATCCCAACGACTGACGCCGCCTCCACCCACCAGATCTGCGCCGCCTAACCGACGACGCATCGGCCAACTCCCGCTCAGACCGGCCATGGCCCCTCCGCTCATCGCCCCACACCGTTCTAGCCGCCCCTATGGCGTTGCCCCTGCTAACTTTCGTCTCCAACCAAGCTCCTACTCACTCAAGCTCTCCCCTGGCAGCAAGGAGCCCAGTGCCCCCAAAACGTCACCGCCGAGGTGAACTGCCCGCCACCGGTGAGAAGTTTCCGAAGCCCAATGGTGCCTCCCCTTTTTCCTTCTTCGGTTGCCGTACACTGCCGCCTTGCCGTGGACCGCCCTAACCACCCCGCCCCTCACCGGCGTCCTTTACTGCACCGACGCCGTCCTCGGCAGACCCCACTGGGCGCACCTGAACGGCATCCAACTCCGGCCGCTGGAGCACCGTCAGCCAATTCGCCTCACCGGCTTGGTAAGTACCGGGTCTTCGCCGTCCGCCGTCCAGCTATCACCCGACGTCAGCGAGCATTATCCGCGCCATGGTCGTACTCCTACTCCTCCTTTATTCCCTAATCACCAGTAGTTAGGGCTAATGCCACACCGGTTGAAACGGTTCAACCAGTTAGGCATGTTATCGGCCGGTTCTTAGACCATTATTTCAGTTCTGGAAATCTAAAACAAGGCTCTACCTTTTAACTCCAGCACTTTTCCATACTTTAAAGATTTTAAAATAAAACAGTAAGGGTAGAAATAAGACCAATTTTCCTTTTCTTTAATTAGGCATATATGATGTACATGATAATTCAGAATCTTGTTGCAGCATTAGGTTGGGATTTAAATTCGTAAGACCCTGACCTAACTCATAAACTAAATAAATGTTTAATGCTCCCTACAGTTAGGTATTTAAAGGATTTAAATCGGTATATCACAAGAAGAGGTAAAGGACATGCGATATAAGTAAATCTCCATATCTCTGAGTAAAATTATTATATGATTAAAGGAATATCAAACCATCCAAAACATGAAAATAAGATACTTTATAATATCTTAGAGCCTCTGTAACCTAAAGGAACCAGAGAACCCAAATGACTCTCGAGCAGGGCTCGATAGATCTGTGTCCCCTTATAAACAGGAATAACCGCCTCACGCGCTAAGATAACTGAAAATTCGACCAAAGCCTGGAACCCTAAAACTATATTCCAACCTATGGATCATATCTCATACCTTCAAAGCATTAGCCATGAAATCAACCAAAACTTGGCAAAACCCTGAAAGGCTCACATGAGTACAAACTCTCTGAGAAAACCCTCAGTTCACGTAAAGAGAGTTTCTTATCACCTCTCCAAACCCTAATAACACCTAGGTCTAGGGTGCCTGTTTTAAGAGTCTATGAACGTATGATTGATTCGTATTTGGTTCTTCCTCGCATCGTTGATTTATTCGCCGTCCTTTTGACGTGTAGATACCGACGTTAGATGATATCACACAAAGGAATTTCGGACAATTGTTGAATCAGGTTCAAGACCGAGCCCGGACAATATTACCAGGCAAGCATTCCCACTTTGATCATGTTGAATCCCATATGTTGAAATCTAATTATGTTGTTTGCGAACCTTGCATGCAAAGTGAATATAAACGTTATTTTATGCTAGATTAGTTATACCCAGTAGATGCACCTGAGGTAGGTCTGGAAATCCGACTCCCGTACCCCTAGATATATTTAGTTGGTAGATATACGACCAACTGAATAGTAAGAATATAGGCATTAGCCATGCTTAGCCCTGCTATAGTTGAAAGCCAAGTTTTAAACGGTTACATGGAAATACAAACCCTCGGTTTGCAAATGCACACCGAGGAGACCTTTTGAAATCAATGTTTGCCAAAAACCCCAAATGAAATGATGGAGGAATTTTGATTCGGGTAAGAATGCTAAGGGGAGTTGGAGAATGGTAGAGTAGCCGGTTGCTACTTGAGGTGATGAGCATGAATGGTAGGGTAGCCGGTAGCTACCTGAGGTGAAGGGTTGAAACTGGAGTCTTGCTCGAATCGATTAAGGACCGAACCTAAGTGCCGCTGAATCAGTTCCACACCGTACGTCCACATGTCCTTTATGGGAAGCACTTGACTCGGTACCCTGTCTAATGCTAGAGCTCGGAACCCCGGAAAGTTAGGGTGATGTGCTAGGGTGGATTTGGGATCCCTAGAGGATCTTCACGGAACTGCGTGGAGGTAAAGCTCTCAGTGAGTTCCACGTGGTACGTGTACATAGGTTCGACACAAAAGTGGAGAGTCCCATTTTTGTCATCCGGGATGCAAAAGTTGGGTTACCCACCTAGCGGGTCTGGCTCTAGTGTGAACACGGGCGAAGGGTCTTGTTGTAATAACCCTGCCGGCACTCCTCGTGAAAGAGTGCTCATTAGGCCTTGGCAATAAGGGGGACTTACATCTTGTGGATAAAGCCGTACAACCTCTGCAGAGTGTTAAAAACTATTCGAATAGTCGCGTCCTCGGTCATGGACATGAACTGGTAAGGCCACACACTAGTTAGACTAAGTTTTGTTTGTGAAAGCTTGGGAAAGGGATTAAGGACGTGGGCATGATGTGTCCACAGGGTGCAATTTACGCTACACGGCTGGTAGCAAGGAATTGCAGGAGGAGGGTGCTAGCCGTACTATCCAGGATAGTACGGGCTAAGCATTGAGTTAAGCGGAGGCTAGCCGAGCTATCCGGGATAGCACGGGCTGAGCTCTGTGTTGAGGAGACCAGCTGTACTATCCGGGATATTACAAGCTGAGCAATGAAATGAGGAGGCTAGTCATACTGCCCGAGGTAGTATGGACTGAGTCCTCACATGTGATAAAAAGGAGGTAGCCGGGTCTACCTCAAGAGAAGTTTTTGTTGCTTTGAATTGCTCGGATTTACAAAACTGCTTTGGAATCTACTATTCTCGTATTTAAATTGAAAACTTACATTTCCGCACAACAAGCAACTTAGGTTAGAGCTATTCCTTAATCTATTCCCTGCATGAAATATTGCCGTATATTTCCTCATGTAGGAATAGCTTGCGAGTACATTCAATGTACTCACCTGGCTTGTTGATTTGGCCAGACGAAGGAGACATCAATTCTGAAGATACGGTTACGAACGCGAAAGCTAGGGCGTAACCCCAGTCAGTTGCCTGTCGGGATTTGGCATATTGCTGGGCCACATCATCGCTTGTTTTTCCGCTGCAAGTTTATAGTCATTGGGCTACAGGTATCAGACATTCGACCTTGACGGTCTATTTACTTAAATTCGTATGTATGTCAATGATATACAGGTTAACTTGTGTGTACCGGCTACTGATCCAGGGACCGGTACAGTAATCACAAGGAAGTATCCGGCTTAAAAACCGGGTACGCCACACTATCTTTATGAATTGTGATAACCAAATGGTTATCGTAAAAGTGAACAATGCAAAGGGTAACATGAAGTCATCTAGGCATGTTAAAAGATAACTGAAATCTATCAGGAAATTGAGAAATTTTGGAGCTATAGTTTTGTATTATATCCAAGCGGCTAAGAACCTGGCAGATCCCTTCATAAAGGGACTATCATGAAATGTGATAACCAATGCATTGAAGGAGGTAGGTATAAAACCCATGTGAGTTACACCATAGTAGTAACCCAACCTATGTGATCAGAATCTTGTGAAGTAGCACATGGGAAGAACAAGCTATTAGTTAACTAGAGGAGAGCATATTTATAATTCACTCCGCTGGAGATGTAACACTCTCTAAAACTGTATCGTAGGATGATATTATCTTAATGTGTTATGTGGCTTTAATTAGCAAAGATATTGTCCTATAGAGCATTTTTGAAAGAACACATCTATGTGAGCCTGACTGTTGGTCTTAGATTGTGACTGAAGGATCAAAGATGGCGACTAGGGGGGGTGAATAGGCGACTATAAATTTTAATCTTTTCTTAGTTGATTTTAGGGAATGCGGATAAATAAGGTCTCTAGAAATGCAACTAAGTGATACACCCTATATGTGAGCAATCAAACTAGCTAAGATACTATAAGCACAAGTAAATGAGCAAGGACAGAAATAAACAAAGTGAGCACGGAGACGAAGATGTATCCTGAAGTTCACTTCCTCGGAGAAAAGCTAATCTCCGTTGGAGAGGCGTGGGGAACACAAAGTACCCCCAACGACACAAAGTCTCGTCTTCTTCTCCTTGAGTCTCGGCAAACAAAGCCCGAGCTCAAATCATTAGTGGTAGACCTTGAGGTGGCCTCCAAACCTTCACAAATTCCCGGAGCACAAATCCACAACTTGAAGGCTTCCGGGCGACACCAACCGGCTAGGGATTCCCAAAATCCCAAGAGTAACAAGCAACGCAATGAACTCGAGGGGGATTCAAATTTGGCTTAGTGGAATCATAGATCTAGGGCTCCTCTTTCTTTTCCCTCAAAGGCTTGATGGGATTTGAGCACTAGGGGAGGAGCTTCTCAAGCTTTGAGCTTCAAAAATAGTGGAGGAGAGAGAGTTTCAACGAGCTCAAGCCGGTACCCCTTGGGAAAGAAGGGGTGGGCCTTTTATAGGCCCACCGAAATCTGCCCGTTGGGGTGCAGTGCGCACGGTCCGAAAGTCCATCCGGAACTTCCGGGCCAAACTTCCGGACCACCCGGATTCCGGGATGTCTTCCGGGCAGCCTTCCGGGCTAGTCCAAGAGCTACTGGATTGGTCCGAAATTCCATCTAGAAATCCATTCGGATTCCGGGAAGCTTGGAGGTCCAGTCCTGAACCTCCGGACCAAGACTCCGGGTGCACACAGGATTCCGGGCTACCTTCCGGACAGCCTTCTGGGCCAGTCCAGGAGCTACTGGATTGGTCCGGAATTCCATTCGGAAAGCCATCCGGATTCCGGGTAACCCGGAGGTCTAGTCCGGAACCGGACCAAGACTCCGGGTGCACACAGAGAGCATACATCAGGGTATAAAATTATGCTTCTCACTTGCTCTCTCTTGGGGTTTTTCTCGAACATGGGTTATGGATGTAAGATCTCATAGGATATATGTTTCCATCCTATTGTTTATCACTTTGCCCCTCTTAATTGTCCAGCTTTCCTATGACTCAAGCATAAGATAAAATGCATATTTTAAATACGCCGTCTTCTTCTCTCCTTTTTGCTTAGGGGGTCCCCGACCACCTTTACTTATCAATCATTGGACTAACACCTATTCATACACTTTGTAAACGTAAATAGTCCCCTAATCATTTGTCATTTACACCAAAACCCACTTAGGGGCTTAGATGTCCTTTCAGTGACACATGGGTAATATTTAATAAGCTCATGAAGAGACCAAGGAGTACGACTTATATGCTCCATCGGAGGGGTATCCTTTGACTACCTAGTATCAGTGTAGACTTTAAGTGAAACTTATCTGCACAAAACTGCGAATTCAAGGCCTAATTCATTGTGTAGTTGTGAATGAGTGTAGCTTGAAGATCTACGTAGGTGTTCAACCCTAGTCGGTCTCCATCAAGCTGGTATATTAAACAATACACTGTGATAGAGGAAAACTTTGTGGTGCATCTGAGATCTAGTGGGGATCGTTAGATATTTGGGCCGAGCCCGTAATAATAGTTCCAATAAATCCCAAAGGCCCCACATTATGTGAGAGTGTGTGAGGGCACATCTCGACATGCACAAGACATGTGCTGGTACATGTCATGTGTTTAAGAGTGTGTGAGGGCACATGTCATGATGCATGGGTTGTGTACCGGCACATACCATGTGTATGAGAGCGTGTGTCCACACATTTTAGCATGTGGAGGGCGAATTCTACCTCCCCACAAGCGTATATAAGGGGCACTTACGCCCTTCCTCACAACACTAACCAAGAGAGCTTTCTCCTCTCTCTCCTTCCTTCCTCGTGTGCCAAGTTGCCTGTAGAACTACTCTGTCCCGGAGCTGTGGCGTGCACCGGAGTTCAGAAGAGCAGGTCTTCAGAACTGTTCGTTCTTGGGATCCTCTGGGAGAGGACAAATAAGGTTTTTGGAAAGCGTCTTGGCGTGACTGGCCGCAGCGTCTACTCCCTCTACGTGGACTACGGAGTTCATCCAGACGTCTTCCCAGATTCGTCATCGTCGGCTTCTTCCCCATCATCTCCGACCGAAAGGTGTACCGTCAACGGCATGTCCATACCGTTACTATATTTGTTCTATGTCATGTTTGTACGTATATGTTGTCCAGATACGAGTTATATTGTTTTGTTTTATTACTTATATTCATATCTAGTATATAGGAGATATATGCTGTGATTAATACTCTCATGAATTATTTTTAAATTAAAATAAATCTGGAAATACTAATTATTCTATAATAAATACTTTTATAAATTAATTTTGAATTAAATAAACCCCAAAAAACTAATTATTCCACCATCAAGATCATTCCTGTGATCGAGCGCTGTACATTAACCAACTCGTGTGTTTACCTCCATCGATTTGAGAGTCGAGTTATTAGCAGAGTTGGGCAGAGAATGCCTTGCGTGCAATTTTGCGCTTGATGCATGTGCTATCATGTCCGTACACAGAACATTTTTGCATGCATTGACATCCAATACGAACATTGTAGAGTCACATCGTTCGATCTGTCTGTCGCACGCTTGCAAAACCTCAACACGCACGGCGCCCCGCATCATGCAAGCTGCCTTCGTCTCTGCAGTGCAGCACGTACTCGATTGTCGATCTTCGGATCGATGGCGTGTGTGGACCTCGGAACATTGTGGTCTCCCTGCAGCCCGCCTTTTTCAGACCTTCCGCTTCCTCTCTTCTTTTCTTCCAAAGGCGCCAGTGACCGTAGTAGTGCTCGGTGCTGGCCGGGCACTGGCCTGGACGACGTGGCCCGCCTAAAGCTGCCGCGCCCGAGCAGCGCGGCATGTGCACCAGCACGCATTGCATGATTGACCAGCCACCCCGGCGCGGCCTAGCTCAGCTCCCCTTCCTCCTGGCCCAACTCGGTCGGCCGTGCCCCGCGTCGCAGAAGCGTCCAAGCGGAGGCGGCCCCCCGATTCGGTGGAAACCGCTGCCTTTTCCACGCGATTATTGCTCGTTTTCCTACCTTTTGCCGGCTCTCGTGACCCGTCCCTCCCGGCTCGCCGGTTGCGGCGGTGGCCTTGGCGGGCGATCGGCCTGAGTCACTCCCTGACGGGGGAGATGGACGGAGGCCGACACGGATGCCCATGGCGATCGCGTCGCTGCTCGCTCCGCCTGCACCTGACAATTTCCCGTGTCAGGTTGATTAAAGTGGGAGCAAGAAACACTGGGTGTGACGAGGCCACGGAGGCTTGTTGGATAATCTCCGTTCATACCTGCCGTGTTACGCGACGAGACGTCGCTTCCAAGGGTTAGCAGCCAACTCGCATGAAAGGAGGAATTCGTCAGGTGTTTCGCAAAAAGAGGAATTTGGTCCGTGTTTCGGTCAGGTTATTGTTACATTGTTATGCCACGTTTGCTTTTCACCGTTTGCAACTTCCGTGCTTCCAGGCGCCGCCACGCTGCACAGCTATGCATCGCTAAAAACTACGACTTGTTTCTGATGCGCTGAATCTTCTTGATACGCACCTGATCTTGCACGAACCAGCGCGGTACAGAAATGCTTGGGGTGCCTCGTAGCACGCCATGCATGTAAGGTTCATCAGTGACATTCCCAGCTGTGACCCTGTGGTTTCTACGACACCTTTTACTTTCACCATTGGTCGTACGATAAAGACTAAAGAGATGAATCGCTGCCTAGATGAATCGCTGCCTCTCAAAAGAAGAAGAAAAGCTGAATTGCTGAGGGGGCAATTAAAAGTTCTTCACTACTTGCATGGTAAAACCGTGTGCAGCAACAGGGGTGCACACCAGCTTGCGTGGGGAGCAAAGGCCCCTGCCTGCCTTAGCTATAGCATATTTGTACAGTACGGTGCTATAAGTTTATCTTGCTTCTTCGTACGAGAAAATTTTAATTGAATTGCTTAAAAATTTATGGATCTGGGGCCATGAATGCAATAAGCAGATAGCGAAGGGGAGATCACATAAGCAATTCATGGAAAAAAAGAGACTAAAAGTGCACGTAATTCAGGCCCATCTGCCCATCGACAAGAGCAAAGCCCACTGGCCAATCCACGTCGCCCGAGCTTTATTTTACTCGGCTCGATCTGGTCCGACTCGAGCCCAATTACCCACCTGCATCTTCCAAATCGCCGCGCACGTACGGACGGCCTCGGGCGATTCGACCTCGCCGCTGCTCGGACGCCGGAGACGACGAGGAAGAGATGACGGTGTTCCACTTCCTCAACTGCGCCGTCCTCACCTTCGGCCCCCACGTCGTCTACTACTCCGCCACCCCCCTGTAAGTTAACTCTCTGATCCGTATGCCGGACGTGCTGGATCTGTGTCTGCTAAGCGGTCTGGTGTTTTGTGGATTGCGTGATCTGGGACGGAGGAGTAGGGATGCCCGACAGTGTTGGTTCTATGCTTCTATGTGCGATTTGGCTTGTGGGATGGGGTTTAATCAGTGCAGTTCCAGTGAATTTTGCTCAGTTGAGTTGGATCGCCTAGGTACTGGTTCAGTGTGTGGTGCTGTGCATTGTTCGTTGGGATTCGGGGCTATGTTGTGTGGATTGTGCTGTTCGAATTGAATCTGTCTAGCTTAGTCGTAAGTTGTGTGGTTTATGTCCACCTCTCAGTGTCAAGTAGTTCAGAGTATAGACCATTTTGTAAGTTGGAAGGAAGATGATAAGCTGCACGCTAAGAATAAGAAGTGCTCTTACGAACGAACTTGAACCTTGCCAATAACTTGATGTTAGTGAAACCGGAAAATATATGCTGACTGAATCCATGTGGTCAGTAAAGAGTAACTATGTGAAGATGTGATAGTGACAGCAAACTGTAAATCATTCTAGCTGTGGAGAAGATCATATTGGAAGCATTGATGATAAATCTCGAGAGGTTGTATTTAAGTCTGACATACCACCGAGGTATACATATCCTAATATACATGTAACACAATAACGGTGTTGTAATTAAAGTAGACAGGGTGATTTGCTAATGTTCCTGGTAGCATTTCAGATTGTCAGATCATTCTTTTTTAGCGAGATAAAAGGTCTCATCTCGTGCAATAGTTGTGTCCAGTTCAAATAAAACCCACTTGTGCTTGAACTGGGATCTACTTGAGCAATGTGCATGTACCCATGGAACATGTGAATTACTGCCTCCCTTCGGAAATATGTGACGTTTTAGAAAGCATGCAGTCAAACTTTTCTAACTTTGATTACTAATAGGTTAAAAAATATTAAGATTGGTGAGGTGAAAGTAGTATCATTAGATTTTTCATGAAAAATATTTTCGAAATACAAATTATTATAACTTTTTGCTAACATATACATATAAAAAATAACGGTCAAAGATGCATATTGGTGACCGTGTCAATGTATAAAATGACAGCTATTTATGAACGGAGGAATAATTCTATGAATTCTTGAGCCTAGTTTTATCTGAATCTAGACCAAGCTGAACTCTATGCTTTGCGATTTGTGGGTTAGTTGCATGAATTTCAGAATGAGACTGTAACTAGAAGGTCTTTCTTGAGTACTGGGTGAAACATTTGCAATCTAGACATGGTAGGTCTATGGAGCTTACTTAACTCATGAGATGACTGCACACATATAGAGGTCTAAGTAGGACATTATATCGTTTACCCTCCCTCCATTCCAATACACTCTCGTCAGAGCTAAAACTATTGGTGATGCTCTGCATACATCTGTTGCCTTTAAAAAAAAAGTGATATGACTCCATACTTCATAGTGTTGATGGTGCTTGGCATGAAAAAGGTTCATCTCTTAATTTGAAGAAACAAAGCATGTTTATTTCCTTTGTTTTTCTCTTTTACTTTGTAAGATAGAGGTACTAGTTCTACACAAGGGACTGTTATGTGTTGGTTTTTCTGAGCGGAGGTGATAGGGCAGAATCTGTTCCAGCAGGTGGGGATTGCAGCGTGAGGCCAGGGAGGAGGATGGAGAAGGTGCGGCTAGGGCAGGGAGGCCCTAGGCGCACGGGGACAGAATTAGACTTGTTCTAGTTCTTGCTTGCCTCATATCACGAGCTGCTCCCTCATTATATAGAGGACTGCCTTACACATTGACGTGACTGAAATAGACTACAACTTTTTAATCTAATAGAACACGAACTGGACTCTTCCTCCCCTATCAATACGAATTACCAAAGAACCTAAATCTTTCCTAATTTGAAACCTGCTTGAATCCTAAGCTGGTTCGCTCTCCACCTGTACTGCCGCAGCTTCCAGAGTTGGCTGCGGAGGGTGTGGCCAGCGACGTGTATATGTCTGGCTGTACATGACAGGGACAACCGAGGATAACAAAGTGGAAAAAGATTTTGCTTTATGTTTTTGGGATGGATCGAGAAGGAACTTTCTCCTTTCCTTTTTCTTCTTTTCCTTTATGGCAATGTTGTTTAGTTGCATTGATCCCAAGCAAGCTAACATCTGTCTGACATGTTTTTACTTTTACTTCCTATTCTTGTTAACAGAACTCCAAATATATACAACTACAATATGTATGCACTCTATTAAAGCACATTTACAAAACTCCAAAGTTTGCATTCTACTAAACACATTTACAAAGCTCCAAAGTTACCTACTCAAATAGTCACATATGACGACTACCCAGGTTCCGAAATGTTATGTGTGAGTGTGACTTATGTATGACATCCTACAAGTCCTGAACAAATTCAGTTCAACAAAGTTCCTTGATCCACCTCGATAAATCACAACACTACAAAAGTTAGTTTTGCAAAACACTAAACCAATCTGCAATGGCCTTCACATGTGAACAACCACCTTTCCCACACATTATCAATAAAGCATCAGCAGAAACAGCTTTTTACAGGTATCTACCAAAATCATCTTTCCACCTATCCTATCGTCCAAGAAATCACTTGAGCAAATGTCTAAGTAAACCATATGACATGTGATCTCTAGCTTATGTGGCCTCCAACAGGTAGTTTTGCAAAGGCCAAGATCTAGCTTGGCCTACTTGAATGCTAGTATGTAGATTGTATAAATAAGTCCCTGATCAATCAGCAACCCATCACTCTCACCCATATCATCTATGCCATTTAGTAGTCTTGTTAAACACCTGCTGTATCATTCACCAATGGCAGCTTACACCACCAAGATCCTCTCCCTCTTTGCCACCACCAAGATCCTCTCCCTCTTTGCCCTCCTTTTTCTTTTTGCAAGTGCTGCTACGGCAACCACCAATCTGCAGTACTTCCCACCAATGATGGCAATGGGTACCATGGATCCGTGTAGGCAGTACATGACCCAGGCACTCACCATGGGTGGCTCCGCAGCTATGGTCATGTCGCAGCCAATATCTTTCCTGTGTCAGCAGTGTTGCATGCAGCTGCAGGGCATGATGCCACAGTGTCACTGTGGTGCCAGTTTCCAGATGTTGCAGAACATGCATCAGGTTCTTGGTGCATACTATGGTGTACTCGAGCAGCAGCAGATGATGATGATGGAGATGGCAATACGGCTGCCATACATGGGAAGCATGCCCCCAACCTACTTCCATCTCTTCCCCTGTGGTGGTTGTTGATCGATCAGTTAGAAATAAGAACCATCAAATAAGGCATGTCAGTAATAAGTTTCACATACTATTGTGTGTGACTCGTTAGAAATAAGAACCATTGAATAAGGCATGTCAGTAATAAGTTTCACATACTATTGTGTGTGATTCGTTAGAAATAAGAACCATTGAATAAGATATCGGTCAGCTGTGTTAAGTTATTCAGTGTTCTGACTTCTGTCTTTCGTCGTTTGAGAGAGAAAATTTGCAGTATAGAATGTACCATCTCTACAGGACGCTAAGACTTAAGTTCCACGTAGTCAACATATTCATATATGGTATATGTACTTGTGCAAAGAACAAGCTGAAGTCTGCCTTGGTGCAATCATTTCATTTTGATTTCTTACATGTTAGAGCTCTCTCCTAGCATCCGACATGCTTTGCATTCGCATCATACCTTCTCTTTAAATCTGCTCTGTGATGAAGCAGTCAGTAGTTTGTACCTAACCTGCGAAACATCTAACTTAACCTACTACTGCACATGTGAAATCACAAATCAATATATCCTTATGTAGTGTTGTTGTAAAATGCATTATGTGATAATAAGTTGAGGGAAAATAAATAGGTGGCATGAAAATAAGAGCAGAGTTGGAAGCAGAGCAGTTGTTTATGTTCAAGTGGCGTTGATTGTTTCGATGATTGCATGGATCTTGGCCTTTCATTTAGGTTGGAGGGTTGTAGATTTGCGATTAAGGCACCAAGGAGGGTTGAGATTAGATGTGTCTGCCAAGCAAAGCTTAAAAGTATTTGAAACTATTAGTTTTATAGATGAAATGTTATTCTATATCAAGAGATTCCTTGGACTGCACTTATCCAAATATTTTTTGCAGGTCAGAGTATGATACAATTGGCACTTGTGTAAAAGCAGCTGTTGTTTATCTTGGAACAGCACTTGTAAAGGTCAGTAACTGGTCCATGATTCTTTTGTAAAATGAAGTGATAAAATTGTTAAGTACCATAATTGACAGGCTTAAGTGATCCACCATTCATTGATCTGTCATTATTTGAGAAACTTTCGAGTTGTTTGATCATGTGCTCTTGTCATCCACTTGATTCAGACAGTTTAACATGTTCTTTGGAATAACCACTCAATTAACTTTTTGCTTTCTGAAACATGCATGTACCAGCTTTGTGAGCAAACTGTTGTTTTGAGGGTTACATGACACTTAGCAGATTGCTTTTTTCTTTACTTCTTTTGTGAAAATCCCATGAGTGTTTCAAAGGTGCATGGTTTGTACTGGTTATCTTCCATGTTATACAGTTTTGTTTGCACAAAAATTTCTTCAGAAATCATAAAAATTGAAGCCTTGGTCATTCTAATATTTTCAGCTTAACCTGTTCAATATTCTTGTTCTTTTTTTCATTACCATGCAGTGGTTTATGGCTTATTTTCTGTTTTAATCCTTTGGTATAGTGCTCTATTATAATTTTATATGCTTGTGTCTAACCATTGCTATTAAATCAGTTAAATAAACGAGATTTGTGTGGTTGGGGTTGCTAACCGTTGCTATTTCATATGGGCAGCTTGTTTGCTTAGCAACGTTGCTCAAAGTACCTGATGTGAATGATAGCTTTGATCCCTATCAGGTACATGTTCTGCACTACTTTAACAAAACATGACCGGATTTACCATGTTTGTCAGGGTTCATCTAATCGACCAATATCTATCACTTACAGGAGCTAATGAAAATCCTAATTGGGTTTATAGATGTTGCTGGCCTTTATTTTGCTTTGACACAGTTGACTCACAGAAACATCTCCCAGAATCATAAGTTCCAGGCTGTTGGTCTTGGTGAGTACATTGTCCTTGTACACTTTCTGATCTAATGCTTTTAACTGAAGTTTGTTTTGTCAAATTGTCATACTGCATCCATGGTGGCATGCTTGCTTTGATCTTATTTTTCATCTCCACTTTCTATGTTCACCTGCCTTACCACCTATTTGAATTGCTATTTTATCCCTTCCATACTGGGTGCTGAGATCTGGTCAGCCTTTTAACAGAATGAATTACTGATGTTGATGTTTTGTATGGATTGCCTTAGTACGATATTTGGTTGTGCTAGCTTTTGTAGCTCTCAGGTTGCCATTGATACAATTGAAAAAACATCGACATGCTTTTTTGGCTACTGATAGTGTTTCTCAGGAAATCGAATGTTCATTGGATTGCATCTCCTTATGTTTGTTACTCTGTATAACTGAGGAAACAGTGCAATACATGACCTAATCCTAGCTGCAATTAACTCTATTATGATTACCATTGATGTATTTGATATTTTCGGGCTTTTCAGGTTGGGCTTTTGCCAACTCAGTTCTGCATCGGCTGGCACCTCTCTGGATTGGGGCAAGAGGGCTCGAATTTACGTGGGAGTACATATTTCAAGGACTTGAAGCAAATGCCAATCTTGTATGCTACTCAATATAATGTGAACAATATAATGTCTTGTTCCTTGTTTTGGTTATCCTGATCCCAGAAGACTTAACTTTTGTACTAAATGCAGGTGATGACCCTATCCCTTGCTGCATTAGGATCCTTGATGTGGCTGAGGAAGAACAAGCCTAGGACTTTGATTCCAATAATTTATGCATGTGCTCTGCTTCTGGCAACAATGCCATCTATCACCAGGTTATTCCCTTTCTGTCATGCTGCAGTATTCCTCAACGAAAAAAAGAAAGAAAGAAGCTCCAGCATATGTTGTTCTTATTTTCTATATATTTGTCCTGAGAAACAAACTTCTTGGTTATGATGAATTAGTAGTAAGTAGATGGTGGTAAGTCTCACTATTTGCTGTTAGCTATGTTCTGAGGTTCCTCTAGCATGATTTGTGTCAATTTGGGGACGTAGCCTTGATACCTCGTACAGTATGATTAATACCGAGAACAAGATATCCAATTCAGAACATTTCTGATGGACTCCCTGTTTCAGAATTTTTCATGTATAATCCTCCCGATTTTCTTAATTTAGTAGTTTAAATTTTTCATGTTTGTTGGTTGTACTGTCATTATCTCGAAGGTTTCATTATATTCTCATCTTATTAAGGTTCAGTTTGCAGTTACTGAACTGTGTTATGCTAAACTTATTTTATAATCTGATGTGAAAAATTAGCCACGAATATAGGAAAAAACAGGTTTGCCAAATGATAAAATAGGCAAAAGCTAGTTAGGCAAACGGGATTATCATAATCCACCGCAATGCCAAACGCAGCCTAAGCCTAATGTCAGTGTGGAACTCCTGTCCGGGGATTGATTTTAGTTACAAGTCAATAATGATTGTCTTGGAACCGTTTTCTTTTGTGTAACCACTAGAATTTGAGTACACCCGCAAAAGAGTTCAATAAAATATCCAAAATAAAGCCTTGTTTTGTGCTGCTGCACAATAGCATATGTACAAAACATCACAAACCATCAGCACTTAAGTTAATAGTATTTGGGATGTAATATTTCTTTCTTGTTTGCCTAGTTTACTAGGGCAGGCTCTTTCAAATCACATAGGTATACTTATTTTGCAGTTTTTGTGTGGCGATTGACTCAAAGATTTTGAAGATAGTTCAATTGTTTATTTGCTGCACTTTCAGGGCTCATGCTTTTCAATTAATTTTCCTGTCATCTTGTTCACTCAGCTAAACATGCTAAAATAATATTGCAGTTACTTAAGGAGATCTTTAAAGTGGCAGACTCCCAAAGTGGTCGGCTTCGAGCTCTTCTCCTCACTGTTTATGGCTTTCATCAGCTGGCAGCTGTTCTCGGCTTGTCAGAGACCGATATAATGGATGAACGAAGTACTGTAAATCTACCGGAGATTTGGTATTCCTGAGATGCCTCTTGTTGTACTTCGGCAGAATTGAGATGCTGTTTAGAGCCTTGCCACTACGATGGCTATTGTTGGGGGTTCAAATGCAGACCATTTTACTTAAAATCCTTTCGTTGTTCGAGCAAAAAAAAAGAATCCTTTCGTTGTGGGCTATAGGGCAGAAAACACATGATTTTTTTACTTAGAATCCTTTCTTTGTGGGCTGTAGTGCAGAATCACATGATCTAATGAGCGCTATTGTAACAGATTCTCTTCTAGGAATTGAGCTAAAACGTATCTTTTTGCTCAGCTGTGTGTCTCAAATATACTCAAATATTCTGCTCAATAGCATTGCATCATCTCGAATGAAGCTCAAGACAGTCAGATATGTCTTCAGATTACGAGAAAATACACTATTGTTGCATCATCCCACCCTGCCACGAAGATATCCACAATGTTGCATTCTTATTTCTGAGTGTTGCAAAATAAATTTTCTTTTGAGGACTTGCAAAACCAAAGTGAATTCCTCCAAAAGAAGAATTAGACAACCTGTCAACAACTGAGAGACCAACTGCAGGCCTTGCCTCCAAAATGTGTTTCCAGGGTATTCATCAATTTTCGTTGATACAAAACCAAAGTAAATAGCATACATCACGTTTATATATCACGACTTACGCACCAACCGCCGCGTGGTTGGCCACAGGTTGGTTGTTGTTCAGCTCACTCCTCCGCCTCCTCGTAGGCTGCCTCCGCCCGGAGCAGCACGAACCCGACGGCGACGCCGACGAGCGTGAGTGCGTTCATGACGACGGCGATCCTGAAGATCTCCCCGGCGGCGTTGCACTGCGCCCCGAACGTCCCGCCGCGCCTCTTCCCCCCCGCGGGGCCCAGCGACGCGACGATCCTGGCGAACGAGTAGTCGGCGGTCTTGCGCACGCCGAGCATGGTCACCTTGTTGAGCCCCTTGAGGCCGCTGTAGGCGTTCATGCCCTCCACGTACGTCACGCCGGATCTCTTCTTCGCTGCCGCCGCCGCCGGGGCGGCCAGCTGTGGGAGCGTGGCCACGGACAGCGACGCCATCACGCTCGTCTAAGTCTGCACAGAAACAAAGCAAGAATTGTATGGTCAGCGACAATGCGTTGTGAGCTGCGATGTGATATGGGGATGTGGCGTGGTTACCTTCTGGTGGTTCTTGAGTTTTTGGAGCTGGAGTGTGGCGGGCTGTGGTGCTAGCTTCGAGTGGGTCAGGTCAGATGGAGGGAGGGAGTGGCTTTGTACGGGAGATCAGGGGAGGATAAGGTGCGCGTGGGAATGGACGGTGGCCGAAGGGGAGTTTATCCTTGCTTGTGTAAAGGAGAAGGTCCAATTGGTGGCCAGATGGATCCGCATTGGGCAGAGTTGGTCCACACGTAGATGTTTTCCTCTTCATCGTTAGAGACTTGTTCGTGGAGTGCACACGCTGGCTCAGTACAGTTAATTCTGTACCACTACTGCTACTTTTCTCTTTCAGGAACTTTTGTACTGTTATAAGTTTTGTAGTACTATGCCGAAAGAAGTGGTTTTACGCCCGGAGCGTTGGGATTTTCGACAGTTTCAGTAGGAAATGGACTCTTTGCTCTCAAATTATTACGGAATATCTGTGAAATTTGTACGTATACCAATATTCACCGTTCTACTGAAGTTCCGCGCGGGTAACATTATATTACACATGAACGAGATGTTGGATGTGAGTTACTTGCATTAATCTGTGCATTTTATTTATGCCGACGCCCATCTTGCCTCCGTAGTCCGTTGGGTGGAGGCCTGCACGACCTGGCCACCTTGACCACACCGTCATGGCGTCACGCGCGCGAGCTCCTGCCGGCCTGCCCGGCTCCACAGCCGCCGCTTCGCACGGGGCAGCTAACTCCGATCTCGGGACGTGTCCATGCGAATTCCGATCTCACACGCATCGTACTTCTAGTTGTAACGCGTATCCGTCTGATCGTCTGGAGTGACAGACCCATGTGTGTTAAGCATCGAGCGAGAGAGTTTTTTAGTCTAGCCTCGTCACAGGTCACAAAGTGACCAGAACTACAGGCCCAAACACCACACTATGGTGCCTGTCATCACCCTAACTAGATAAACCATTTTATCAAAAGACCGTCACCCTAGCTAGATTGCTAAGAACTGCTAGCTAGCCCTGAACAACCTGATGATGTACCTCTCCCTCTCCCTCTGACTTCAACCTCTCCCACCCACACCCAGGCAGGCAACGCAAAGAACCCACACATGTGGACCATGACACATTCTTTGTTGTACTTACGTAGTATTAGCTCCCGTGTTTTACTATCAAAGTAATAAAAATAAATCCAATCATACAACATATTAGTCTCTATGTAAATCTACCATAAAAATTGATTTTGATTTAGAGAAAACAAGACAACTTAAAAATAACAAAATCGTAAAAATAATTATATGATATATTTTATGAACTTAAAATAAAATGTTGAAAATCGTGAAGAAATAATCTCACTACTTAAAGGGTTTATCATATCATCGACTTAAATATTTACATGAGTAAAAGATCATGAACACCGGTAATAAGTTGCAGAACGGACAAACAAGACCTGATGATGGCATCGTGGCTTTGCTGGGGTCGGGATAACTAGACCAACATATACGATGAGTAGCTACATGCATAGCCAGCCTGGTGGATATGGATGGGCATTTCTACAAAGGTTTAGGTAATTCATTGTGTGTGCGACTACTGCAACACAGTGGGTGTCCAGGAAAATATCGTTTTAGATCAGATGAAACTACAGATATCAGCATGGTCGACCATCCACTCGATAATCTTGCATTTCCAGGTGTTGCTATCTAGGGGATAAATGATTGATCACTTTAGTCATCTATTTGACTTTAGATGGCAGGATGAGGATGAAAGTAACATTAGCTTGTATTTACGTCACTCTATTTTCTTTCTGAACAAACTCAGTGACTTTTTAGAAGGAGGGCATTTGTACTGTGCTTCTAAAATTAACTTCTGCATTAGACTTACCGTCGGTGGCGTTGTAGCTGCATACGTCCGTATGCAATCCCTAGGATACAAATTGACGCCCTGTATCTGACTAGCAGAAAAAACCCAAAGTGTATAATTTTTCGGATCATGTTTTTCAGCTCCATAGAGCTATAGCTCCATATGCCTCTATCGTCTGATCTCGAATGAAAGATGTATTCTCATGTCAGCAGCTGAAAATGAGCTTGTGCCTAATCATTTTTTAGTGTGTTTAACGATAGACTACTAAGGATGTGTTTGGTTGGAGGACAAAGATAGATAGGTTAGAGCCATCCAGTTTTTCGTGGACGGAGTGAGTCTTTTTTGTTTGGTTGGATGGGTGGGATGAACTAATCTTTTATTTGGTTGGAGGGATGAAAGTTGGATGGGATGAGCCAATTTAACTTAATTATATTACTTAGTTTCTATTGATGATGATTAATTATATACTAATGAACACTAATTACCTATCAATGCTAAACTAGCCATAATACTTACTAATTAACGATAAACTATGTTAATTATTACTAATCAACACACTAATCATACATGAATCAACATACTAAGCACTAATCTTACCATTACAAATACTAATTAATAATAAAACATGCTAATTATCACTAATAATTGATAATTATCACTAATCATTTTCTAATGATCATGATTAGAGAAGAGCGGCAGTCTCATCCGGCCATTTTGGTCCGATCACTCTATCCAAGATCTTTGTAGAATATTTCTTTTAGTTGGTTGCCCCTATCCACCCTATCCCTCTAACCAAACAGAGATATGCTTAAAAAGGTGGATATCTCTATTCCATCCATCTCCATCCCTCTAACCAAACGCACCCTAAGTGTACAAGATTATACCTGAGTACTGTTCCGGGAGAGTTCTGTATCCAGCGTTGTTCCTATCTTGTCAGAGTGAAAGTGCCATGTTAAAATAATCTACACAACATTCCCAAGGGAAACATTGTTTATAGGCATGATAAAATATAAATGGTGTATGCAGCCCAACAATTGAGGAAAAAAAGTGAAATTAGCCCCTACCGGGTTTATTGTCGAATCTAGCTGTCTTTGAGATTTAAAGTAAAAAAAGACTCCATAACGGTTCGGATAGTCGACACGTGGCGTACGTTGCGGATTGGAGCCGTGAGGGCACAATATCGTGCTTGGGAGGCGTGATAGGCTGTGGGACCGCGCTACGGCCTCGACAGACCACGCGTTGCGCGTGCAGCCCACAACGGACCAAGCTCGCGACCGTGAAACCTAGTTGCGTCACACACACGACAGCCGCGATGAGCCTGGTGTCGTGCTTCCCGTCCGTGATGCTACATCATCGTGGGCAGGAACTGTGGCCACGTGATCGGATTCTGTCCACGTCATCGACATTTTGGTCCCTGCCACACAATACTAACGAACTATTTAAAAATGTTCAGCTTCTGCGTCAAAAGCTCTATTGAAGTAGAGCCGAGTCGTATTACAAATCAAGCTTACATTTTCTTAATAGTTCACTTGCTAGATTATACAAGATGTAAAGCCTTGACCTCCTAGAATAAAATAACTGCTTTCAGTTATGATCTGAATGATTGTAGCTGGTGGTAAATGTTTGAAATGCCCATGTCTTCTAAAGATGAAGCTAAAGTCCTGATTAAGCGTGTATTACCAATTTCTTGCCTGAGTTTAGCACAAATGACATGCCTATGACCTATTTCTTGTCTGAATTTAGCACAAAATCCATTACCAAGATTACATCAACAAAAGAATTTTGCTCACAAATTTGACACAGATACACTTGCTATCGTTCAAAAAACTAAGGTCTCGGCCGGCGGCGTGGCCAGAGAGGCCGACAAGCGTGGCGACAAGTTGGAGGCCTCGGCCACTGGAGGGGAGCTCGGAGCGGCGTCGGGTTGTGGGGGGGGAGTGCGGATGTGACAAAGATAGGGTTTGGGAGGACGATAGAGATTGGTGCTTGCTGGTGATGTGGTGGGAGAGGCCGGTGACACACCCGCTGGCTAGCCCTAGCGGCTCCTCTACACCTTTCCTTCCGAGGTCACGGATTGGCTGAGAACGGGGTGGGCCGGGGAGGCGGGCAACGGCCACTCGTGGGCCTCGGCGGGTTGGGGTGGAGGACGTCAGGGACATGGAGAAGGCGGGATGCTATGAAGGGAGTCTAGGAGGACGGCCTAAGGGATCTACCAGCCGGTGGCAGAGGAGATCCTGGCGGCTAAGGGTGGGAGGTGATAGAGGGGACTCGGAAGGGTCGCAAATCGGACCTCCCAGTCGGCGATTGTGGAGCTCCAGGAGGATGAGGGCGGTAGACGATGGAGGGAACTCGGAAGGGCCTCACAATTTTTCCCCTTCCCCCACCCCAATCTCTTTCTCCTCCCATCTCTCCCCCTATGGGGTATCGACAGGCGAAAGGGTTTGAAGCGTGCCCGCCATCGCCAATCGGGAGGTCTCGTGCGCTGCTTGCTGGACTCCCCTTAGCCGCCTGCCGCCATCATCCTCCCGGAGCTCCGCAGCCCCCGACTAGGAGGTCCGACCCTTCCGAGTTCCCTCTGTCATCTACCACCCTTAGCCGCCCGGATCTCCTCCGCCGCCGGCTGGTAGATCCCCTGGGCCGCCCTCCTGGACTCCCTTCGTTGCATCCTGTCCTCTCCACGTCCCCGACGTCCTCCACTCCAACTTGCCAAGGCCCACGAGCGGCCGCTGTCCGCCTCCCCAGCCCACCCTGTTCTCAACCAATCGGTGACTAAGGCTAGCTAGCGGGTGCAACGCCGGCCTATCCCGCCACACTGCAAGCAAGTACCTGCCTCTGGCGCCCTCCCAAACCTCATCTTTGTCGCATCCACACTCCTCCACCACCCGATCCCGCTCTCGAGCTCCCCTCCAGTGGCCAAGGCCTCCAACTCGTCGCCACGCCCGTCGGCCTCTCCGGCCGCCCGCCGGCCGGGATCTTAGTTTTCTGAACGATAGCAAGTGTGTCTTTGTTAAAACTTGTGAGCAAAATTCTTTTTGTTGATGTAGTCTTTGTAATGGAGTTTGTGCTAAATTCAGACTAGAAATAGGTCGCATGTCATTTGTGCTAAAATCAGACAAGAAATTAGTAATACATGCTTAATCAGGACTTTTAGCTTCATCTTTTGCAGACATTCACCACCAGCTATAGGTTCACTAGCTATCCAAAAGCCCTCTTGCCAAATAGCTCTGCTACAGTCCAACAGCTGATCAGCTCCAGCTGCTTCTCAGATCTTACTAGCTCCATCTGCTTGTCAGTAAGTCCAGCCCAAACAAACAGGGCCTTGGTGCTTGTGGCTTGCTAGTGTATTTGGTAGAAGCACTTGTGAGAGTGCTTGCAAATTTTTAGGTGTTTGTTTAGGCTTGTGCTTTTAGAGTCTATAGAAGCACTTTAAGCACAAGCTAAAGCCTAAATGAACACCACCTAAGACTAGGCAAACCCCACCGCTTCTCGTGCATTTCGCATTCTACTACGACAGATTAGCCGCCGACGGCCCGGATCAGCGTGTGGGAGGGGTGTTGCTTTGTCGGCTATGTGGGTTGCACAAAACTCATGGGCTTGACAATTGTTCCGCTAACAAAATTGATGCCATGTGGTTCTTTTGCCTCCTTCAAACCCTAGCTCTCTCCCGACGATTGCGAGGTGACGATGGCAGTGCGTGGCAGCATCAAGAATGGTGGGCACAAGCAGAGCTGCAAGTGATCACGAAGTCAACAGCCAGAGCAGGCCTTTGTGGCGATGCGGGCGGCTTGTCCCAACCCCTTCTGTGCATCGAGTGCACCCGTACATTGACGGGGAGGTCCATGATTCTGGCGTCTCGTCTTGCGGTGGTTCATCGAGGGCTTCACCGTGTCGCCACCGAGTTGCACCTCTCCTCCTCGTTGCATGTCCTTGCTCCTCTCTCCATCAATGCAGCGGCGACCTTGCCCCACCGCCTGCACTCCTGACGTGTATCCGCTAGCATAGGGATTGGAGTTGAGCTCCAAACCCTAGCCATCATCGTCAGGCAGGAGTCCCTCATCGTCGACAATTCACATTCCCTAGTTGCGCTGCCGGTGAGCCCTGCCCCCATCCGTTGCTCTCATCTTCACTTACTTCCCGCTAATGACTATCCACCCCTATTTGCTCCAGCTGAATGCAATGGTCTGTGTCGACATGAATCAATGAGTTCTTTTTGTTGATTGCACATATGTTGGCGAACTCATGGTGTTAATCTCATATCTGTATTTGTGACCGAGATTCTTGATTTTTTTCTTAGATTTCCACTAGATGCTTCATCTGGTGGGTCGGCTACAGGGGATGAGGGCCAGGAAGACTAGCAGGTGATGAATACAGTGCATGACCATCTTCCGTCGCTTGTGCTACAAGGAGTGATTTACTCGGTTTAGCTTTAAGGGGAGAAGCATCTCCAGACCCCAATTATAAGCTACAACAAGTGAAAATTTATGTTTATTTGTTTTTCAACTTATAGAGAGCTGCAGCACCATGCATTTGGCTATTTGAGAAACTAGAGAAGAGCCAAAGTGCATTGGAGAGTACTATGTGTGTTTTCTCAATGGTAATGGAGCTGATTAGTCCAATTCATTGTGTTCTCTTTTCTTAATGGTAATGGAATTGGCATGTGCAACCACAATGCCGTTCTATCATTTTAATTCGATCTAGGGTTAGCTGTTCCTTAGGTGTCACTCGGTGGCAAGATGGCTGCAGCGGTGGAGCTCCTGAGTCGCATGCATAGGCTGAACTTGCCATTTCATCAGTAGCGGGTATACTTGCTTGCTCGGAGAGAGCGTGGGCGTGGGTCGGCAAGGGATCTGTGGACGCTGCCGCCGAGGAGCCAACCTTGTGACGTAGCACGGCAAGGGTCCTGGTTTTTTTTCTTCATTCCTTCCTATGTTATTTTCATATTTTTGTTCTTCCTAATTTCTTCTTGCAATTTCCCTATCTAGGTAAATCGCTTGCATGTGAGTTTTGACGATTTCCATTTTTCTAGATCTTAGTAGAAAAGCACGGTAAACTTAGGTAATTAGGGTGGAAGTTGGCAATTAGCATTTGGCAAGCATGTTTATATGCAACTTATTTTTTCCTGGCTTTGCGTGTAAGGCCAATATTTTGTTTAGGGCTTGATACAAGTGAATGGAAAAGGTCCTGGACCTGGTAATTGAACAAGAAAATGGCACTACTGCAGAATCACCCAGTACTGACGGGCAAAAAACGCATCTACTGACGGGCATTTGGGCCCGTCACTAATTAGATGTCAGTGGTGCTAAAAAAGCCACTGACGGGCTCCATGCCCGTCAGTGGCGATACAGCTGGGGAACAAAAAAAAATTGGGCCGGGCCCGGGTAGCCCGCTGGATCCGTCGCTGCCCCGGGTGCCGCTGGCCTCGCACCGCTGGATCCCCCGCCGGCCCCCGCGCCGCTTGCCCGGGCGCCGCTGGCCCCTCGCCGCTGGATCCGCCGCCGGCCCCCGCGCCGCTACCCCCGCGCCGCTTGCCCGGGCACCGCTGGCCCCTCGCCGCTGGCCCCGCGCCGCTGCCCCCGCGTCGCTGGATCCGCCGCCGGCCCCTCGCCGCTGGCCCCGCGCCGCCGCCCCACGCCGCTGCCCCCGTGCCGCTCAATCCGTCGCCGGCCCCCGCGCCGCTGGCCCCTCGCCGCACCGGAGCCACCGACGCGCCACTGGATCCGCCGCCCGGAAGCTTCTCCCGCCGCTTCCGGGAGAGAGGGAGCGGGGGAGGGGAGGAGGAGAGGGGGAGAGAGGGAGAGAGGGAGCGGGGGAGGGGAGGTCACCAGCGCCGGCGAGGGGCAGGGAGGGAGCGGCGGGGCTGGGGGAGAGAGGGAGAGAAGAGAAGAGAGAGGGGGCGGGCTGTTATGGTTAGATCCCTATTTATACTAGATGCGTATTGCGGGAACTGGGCGGGCTTTTAGTGGGCCAAAAGATCCACTGACGGGCTGATTTTCGCGCCCGTCAGTGGTATAACAGCACCACTGACGGGCATAGTTTTGAGCCCGTCAGTGATTTTTTTTAACGTAAAATTTGTAAAGCTCATGTCTCCACTGACGGTCGTACTAATCCGCCCGTCAGTGGTGTGTTTACCACTGACGGTCTATCTTGTGCCCGTCAGTAATGACGTTCAGGAAAGGATCAATCTGCAGTAGTGTGGGAGCAAGTGTACAATGTATGGCTTCGTAGAAAAAAGCTTTCGTTCAATTTGCATATGGGATGCCTCCCTGCCTCCTTCGTGCAGCGTCTTCAGCCTACATCAACCCAGTAGTTAAGGTTCGTCTTAGATTCATCCCAATCCGCAGGTTCGTTGCCTAAAGGAAAATCCACATATTTCGGGCTACTAAGGGTTATATGTGAATGTGATTTTAAATCGATTCATGCACCTTTGCTTAACATTTTCATGAGACCTGCAAATTGTTGCGTTATATACTTGGTTTATTATTGTAAACACAAACTCCAACCTGTGCAACGATAATATTTAATCTTCATTAGTTTTGTGCGGTCGCTATTTTTACAGTAAAGTACATATTGATGCACATTTAAGCATGCTAACATGGTCCTCTAGAGGAATCTTTATTGGTGCAAAAAATTTCCTTCCTTCCTCTTCCTTGACTCATGCGCTCTTTGATGTACAAAAGGAATTTTTATATGCATGGTGATGATGGAACAACTAAGCAATTGATTTGATCTTCTTCCCTACTAGATTGTTGGTGATATGTCAATTGTGCATTGTGATTGCCCAAAACATTAGTGGCTAGGTTATAAAAGACATTTGAGACAATAGGCATTGAATTAGAGACATACTTTTATATTGAGGACCTTAATATAAGTGGAATAGCTGGAGTTAGCAAATTATTTCCTTTTTATCTATCATGGTTTGTTAAATTTTGGATTTTCTACATTTTACTCCTTTCAAATTTTTAGCTGACAATATTATATTTTTTAATACTCGGTAAAGCTTGCGGAGTCAAGATGGAGTATAAGGTAATATGAAAGGATATTTGGGACAAGAACTTCTAAAAAAAATGAATAAATAGATAGAGATGTTGCAAAAACATTGGTTTATGACATGTTGGTGACGCCATGTGCTATTGTCATTACTCTATTTGTGCTAGCTTTGATAGAAGTTTTCGTTTGATCATTATTAGAGAAATATAAATTTCACTACTTCTATATTATATGCCGCGGCCAGATCTCGGTGACGATGTCGTCTTGTCTTTTTTAGGTTATATAGAGTCATCCTTCTTTTTTTTGCGCAAATATAGAGTCATCCTTCAATTTGCAGCTCTGATGAATAAGTGGTATGGTATTGCCTTTTATCTTTGGCCACAAATCAACCAAACTGTGGTCCATTTGACTATTAGTTTCCATCCTGCTACACAATATTCCATAACCGATGAAAATGAGTTGCATGGATTTGTCGTTCCCCCTTTTCTTAATCAATGTATGATTATTTAGCCCTTTGCTATGATCTATAAGTATGTGGAGTTGAACCACAAAGATCGGGTGTGTATGACTGATATGATATATTTAATTGCTTCAAAAGCACATATACTTTATTTAACATATCATTAGTTTACTACGTCATCTTTGTTTCTAAATGACCAAATAATAATCGTTTAGGGACGGGCGCGGCAACTCCTACTTAATGTTCTAATAAACTCTACAATCCAAGTCCAATGTCCCCAGCTAGCTGTACTCAAATGTCGTATGCTCCGGTTTCAATATAATGAGGTGGTCCTTAGCTGCCTTGGATAATGCTGCCTTTTACCATCCAGCCGTGCGTGAGTGCGTGGGCTCCGTTGGCGGCAGAGCTACATCACCTGGATCTGGCTCTAGCTCCAAGTAGGAGGGTGCTGCGCTACTGCTGTCTGCTGCTGCTGCATTCTGTCTGCTGGTGCCATCCCCGCGAACCACCATCGATCCGACGATCCGTGCTTCCGATTGATCATCCATGGAAAGGCGACAAGAGCGGCTCACTTCTGTCGTCAACCGCACTTGATTTCCACTCGGGGCAGCGCGTGTGTTGGCACCAACCAGCACGTGGTTGTTACTTCTTGACACGAATGGGAAGTGATGAAGTCGTGGAGTGGAATAAGTACGCGTGTGAAAGGGCCGTACAAGTATTTGATTCGTGACCGAAGCGGCGCTGACCAGCGGCTACAAGTCAGGCAAAAAAATAGCTTAGTTTATGAGCACAAGGTTTTACTTTCATGGCTGATGCAACTTTTCTAGACTAACCAGAATCCAGATCTTAGTCTACCAGTTAGTTCATGCAGTAAAAATTATTGGCGACCCTTTCATGGATAAGCAGCTGTACATCGTCAAGAATAACAGATGAACTAGAAACTCACCTTCTGTTCCTTTTAAGGGAAAAAAACAGATGAACTAGAAATGAGCGAATGCGTTTGCTAACATCATAAACTGAGAAACACGAAGTTCAGCCAGTACCTAATACTATGCGTTTCCATTTTGTCTTCAAAGTGTTCATACAGGATGCCGAATCTGCAGGTTGTCATTCAGAAAAACAGCCACCAAAGTGCCAAACACATTTACTGTGCATGAAAACAAGAAGCTCTGCCCCCTGTCTGCTGCTTGATAACTGAAACCCAACTTCCGGAAGCCAACAATAGTGATTCAACAAAAAAAGGAAAAAAACCAGCAATAAACCAATTACCTTATCCAAATGCAGCAAAAAATGCAAACAAAGTATACCAAAACTTATCAGCTCTACGACCCCGTAGATAAGCTTTACAAGTGTTCACAACAATAGAAAACTTGCAACTTAGAACAGGAACCAGAAAGCAACAGCACATTAGGAAGCAGGCCGTTCTGCTCTACTCAGCAGGATCCAGTGTACAGGACTACTTGGCATCTCAGTGGTAAAGCTAAAAGTAGAAACACAAAAACAGTTGGAATTAAAACTGTAGCTGGTGACCACTTGCAGCACCTGGGGTTCGTACTACTGTCTGAAACTTAATCATGTACCGGTGGATTCACCATAATAATATATCAGACACAACATGAACACATCATTGACACATAAGCCGCATCAATAAAAATATCATGGAACAGCGAACGATTTCAAGTTCAACACGAGAACTGAAAAATGCTGAATCACCTATCATCATGCTATTCATGTTCCAAGAATCATACAAGCAAGCGTACTTCACGGCCAATGGAGCCACTTTACAAACAAGCACATCGAAAGGATGCACATAAATATTGAACAAAATCTACCAGCAAAAAAGTTGCATACCTAGAAAGGGGAAAAAAAAAGAAGAATGAAGAAATATACCAGCCGCACCACCAAGTATTGCCCCTTTATGCCAAGTGGCGACATTTTGGGATACAAAAACTATGAGCAAAAGCGCCTTCACATCTCTTCTTCTACCCTTCTCACAATTACACTGTCGCAACCACCTTCCTTCTGTATTTATGAAGTAGCTGCAATAGTCACAGCTGAATCCTCAAAATGCTGCAAAAGCCACAACTGAAATCCTCTAAATACTATCTTTCTGCATCCTCAGGAATCGATGACAGCCTCTCTTGCTCAAGAAATGATGAATCCAGAAATTTCGCAACAAATGCCCACAACCTGTAAACATCCTCAAAGTTTGTAAGGAATCCAAGAGAAGCAGTAACCACTTCAATCCCAACTGTAGCGTTTTTGCTATTTTTCTTCTCATGGCGGTTGTTTGACGTAGGCCGACAAAGGGAAGAACTGAGCCCCACATCGACCACCCCATGTTTCTGGTTGTCCGTGATGCGTATATGACTGAGAAAACCAACGCCCAGAGAGAGGCCTTCTTTCTCTGCCAGTTTCTGTACAGTTTCGGGATTGATCAGTGACATTCCCGTGTTGCAGTCCTTTATATTGAATGCAACTGCTGCTCCTCGTTCATATTTGATCTTTGGGCCATAGATATATACAAGGGGTACCCCTTCACCATCTCCTGAGTCAGGCAACCGAAGCTGCAGTAGTGAGGTCACCAACCAATTGATCAGGTAACGCAACCTTAGCGTAGTCTTACTAAGACCCAGCATGTTCACATGATCAAGATGCCTGCAGATAATTTCAGGTTCTCGCCTGCCATCCTGAGTCTCATCATAGTCGCTGTATGCATCATCATCATCATCTTCTGCCATTGCATATCCAGATGTTTCCCCAGCATCCGAATTGCGACACAACCTGCTATCCTCCATGGTGAATGATACCTTGCGCCCCATACTTGGCACTTGTTCTGCTTCTTCCACTCCAAAGAGCCTGCCACCATTGAATCTGCTATTGGGTGCTTCTCTCCTTCCCAGTAGACGGAAGTCTCCCTCTGTTTCCCTTCTGATGGCGCTCTCTTTAGCTTCAACCTGGCTGTCTGAACAAATCTCTGAGGTGGAGCCATTCCCATTGGCGGCATAACCCCCGAAAACAGAGGCTGAACTGCCTTCTGTGGGGCCATTGGCACAAGAGAACTTTACAAACCTCTTGTTTTCTGTACCATCATGATCTTCTTCAATTTCACTGACCTTGCCAACATCCTTGATGCCATTGTGTGAACAATCTTCCTCTGGAATTTCCTTCACATGCTCTAGCTCTTGTGACACTGACCTCACAGCTGCATCAAAGGACACAACATGGTTGTCATAAATAGGGCTCCTTCCCAGTTTGGATGGCACCTTTGGTGATGTCTTCCTCGCATTCTTCCTACCAGAAAACCAGGACGCTGGCAATGGAGAGCCCAACTTCCCCTTGCTGAACTGTTCTGAATGGTCTGAACCAAGTGGACTCTGGCCCAAATCAACCCAGAAAGAGCTCTCCGATAACTCATCCTCACTGAATACCGGACTCTTCATCACCTCCCCAACAGAAACGCTCTCATTCTCCTCATATATCGTGCTGGCACCATCCCTATCCGAGCTGTCCTGGTCCATTTCACTCTCAATCACCTCCCGCACCTGAGCTGATGAATATGCACCCGAGAATGCAGGTAATTGGGAAGCATGGTGACTGTCCGACACTGACTCCTCCTCGATTGGAATGATCGTATCATCTTCAAGGCCATCCTGGATACCATCAAACCCATCGACCGAATCACTCAGGTACTGCGGGAAGACCGGCACAATCCGCACCATTCCCACCCCAGTCCCACCATTTGGGCTCTGCAAGCATGACATCACTGACTTCTTGATCAGCAAGCAGCCGAAACCCGTCGGGTCTGCCCCAAACACCCTATAAAACGATGTGATGATGAAGTCTGGCCGGAACAACGACAGCCCCAGCGAGTCCATATCCTTAGGCCCCAATGCCCCAGCATCCAGCAGGACATGCCAGTGATTCTGCTGCGCCAATGCCATCCACTGATACGAGTACTTCGCCCCGGTTACCCTCGATTGCACCGGGAACACGAAGAGCCCAGTAGCAGAGTCCTTCTTGCGTCGCCGCTTCTTGGTGGCTATCTGCTTCCGGAGCTCGGTGGAGCAGATCTTGAGGGTGGGCCACTTGAACCATGCGGAGTAGGCCTTGGCCCCCTTATCGCGCGCGGACTGCGCCATCCAATTCACGGACTGGGACTCGTGGTCGAACATGGTGAGCAGCCGCTTGTTGGTGCCGAAGGGGTAGCACTCGGCGAGCAGCCGGAAAGCCGACCCGCGGCTGACCGTGAAGACAAGGCAGTACTCTGACTCCGGGATGTTGAGGTAGTCCATGATGCGGTTCTTGATGTCGTGCTCGGCGGTGCCCTTCTCGGCGCCGCCGTAGAGCGCGTGGTTGCTGAGGTTGGCGGTGATCTCCGAGAGGGTGAACGACACGGAGGAGTCGGAAAGGTTGCAGCTCTGGAGATAGGAGAAGAGGCCGAACCCACAGTAGTCGAGGCATACCTTGTCGAGGTGCGGGTACTCGTCGGCGCGGAGGCGGTCCACGTCCGCCGACGACGCGTACTTGGGGTACATGGAGAGGAACGTCGCGAGCGCCTCCGCGAGCACCGGGAGCGCGTCCGGCGACAGGAACGCGCGCTCCGCGGCCACCGCCGTGGCGCGCAGGAACTCGCGCTGCGCGTTCAGCCGCGCCAGCGACCGCGACCGCCCCACGGAGCCCTCCTCCCCGCCGCCGTCCCCGCCGTCGAGGAGCGCTGCGTCGCGGGACTTGGAGAGGCACCCGTCCTCGGAGGCCTCCTCCAGCGCCTCCCGCAGCTTGCTCTCCTGCAGCCGCCGCCCGCTCCCCGCACCCGCACCCGCACCCGCCGGCGGCGGCCGCGGCGGCCGGTGCTTCTTGTCCAGCAGCAGCGCGGCGCAGTGGGACAGCGGCTTCCACAGCGACAGATGCATGGCTGGCCGCAAGCAAACAACAGGCTTCTACACCATCCGATTCCCCCTTTGCCCGCCGCACGAATTCTCGGGATCAAATCAACCTCCGCGATCGAATTCAACGCGGAGCAGAATTACCCCTAGGGTTTCGGCGGATCGGCCGCGGCGAACGATCGGGCTGGGAGCGCGTGCCCGTGCGGAATCTGGATCAAGGAAGAGAGGGGGAAGGGAGGAGTGAGACGGAGGAAGAGGAGGATGAGTTAATTGGAACACACCAACTCGCCTGCACGGAATTAAAAGCAGGGGTCCATCCATCCAAAGCATTTAATGGCGATTCCATATATATTTTTCGTCGTACTCCTATTTTGCTTGCATCTCTTTATGAGTATTTTTTTTCATTTCATTTATGAACTAGTCCAATTCAAAGTTCATGTACCAGATTTGTTGCTTCTCATTTATGAAAAAAGATCTGTGCTGGATCCATGATATCTTTATCTTTACAGTACTTAGTACTCCTACTAGTGATTCCAGTATTTCAGCTCCTTTACATGATTTTTTTTACTTTTCAAAAAGGGTAGCATTGCATTTTATTTCCATTTTCCTATTAGGTGTCTACTCTTGAGGGTTGTTGAATGTTCTGTAATGGTTCGAATAATTGTAGGTTTGGTTTGGGGGAAAAACTAAGAGTGGAAATATGAAGGCTCATGATCATTGACTTCTTCCTATAGAATTTTTTGTTAGGGGGAGATCTTTCATTGTGGTCCTCTTCATTTACTGGTTTTTCATCCTATGTCCTTGGTTCAGATAAGTCCACTTCAGCAAACCCAGTGCATCTTCAAAATGGGGCCCAATCTAATTGCGATGGTACTGGGAACTGCTAGCTCTAACACCCAATGTTTATTTCAAACCAAATGGTGCCCACATTTTTCCTTCCACGATGCCGTATAAATTATGAAAGTGCTCCCTATAGAGAATATTTTTTTCATGCACAATAAAAATAATTAATTTACTCTTGATTATTGTCTCTAAAGTAGTATGTTCTTTTTAGTTAGCCCAATATCGAACAAGTAGGAAAAATAAAACATAAAATAGAATTAATCACAACAAAAAATCAAGTCTAGCAAGCACATCTTTGAGATCAAAATTTACGCCAAGTTGCCACTTGTGAATACTCATACACTCTTGTCCAAAAATATAATGTGTATTTTTCCCATCAATACAGTGTGTATTATATTTATAGAGTAAGTGTGTTGTTCGCTCTATGCCATTAATTATCCAGCTTTTCTTTGTATTCCCTATATACACGTGTTTAACATATTTCTAGCATATTGCTGAGGCTACATCAGGATAAAAATTAAATCAAATATACTCGTAAATTAGCAGGTTTGAAAAAGATCTTAGAGTGTCTAGGGTTGAGCCTTTTTTAGTATTGGTATCGGAAGGAAAAAGAAAGAAAAGATTGAGTTAATCGCTGAAATGAACCGGTGAGAATGGACCTGCTTGTCGTGCTCCTAATCTCTCGGTTTCAGCTCCAGCAACTGCAACCTCGACGAGATCGGAAGCACGGCGGCAGTAATAATCAAGCAAATAGCATCATGAAGTCATACTCAGACAGTTGCGGCGATAAGGATTATGCACACCAATGATAAGCAAGCTCCATTATTTTTTTCTATAGCAGAAAGCGTACAGTTACATGACAGCAACGAGCGCCCCCCCAGGACGGAGTAGCGTATTCATGTTTTTGTGCAAGGGAAGCGTATCGATTCCGTTCAAGTATAGCTTCTACTCCAAAATAAGTATAGCTTGCACTAGTTCTTCGTGTTTCTTGCAGCGGCAACAAGAGAACAAGAAATATTCAAGAGTTTTTATAGGTGTAAAGAGACATCGCAGTCAGCTTTATATACAAGCATCCAAATGACACTTTTGCTCATGCATAGAAAACGTTCTTTTACTGTTCAACTTGTACTTTAGTACTAATTTGGCCCAACCTAGCAGAATGTCATGATAATCTAATGTTCTTTTGGGAAGTTGAGCTAGCTAGGAAAAGGAATTTACCTTGCGAACAAACGATCGCAGCACGCGCGTTGGCGCTCGAGGGATCCATAACCTCTTTCTTCCACGCGCAACGTGCAACTCCTTCAACGACGGTCTTTCATCTCCTCGATTTGGGATGGCAACGGGACCATTCTAAACTTGGACCGGTCCCGTCCTCGTTTATTTCTTGGTCCCCGACCCCAATTACATAAACGGGGAACGGAAACCTGTCACCTGATAACGAATTAGTAGTTGAGAATTAATCATCATCAACCAAAACCACGTGATCAAATCAATTAAAAATGTGTAAAGTTGGTATGAAGTGTAAATAAAAATACAAGTGAACTTTGCACATCTGTCATTAGATTGAGGCCTAATTCAGCCTCTGCTATTACTTTTTCTGATTTTATACATATATCACCATACCGTTAACTGATATTTTATATTTGCCACTCTAGACAGTTACCGTCTGTTCAATATGCTTTTGACTAGCTCCACATATCAACATTTTCCCAAAAAAGACCACTTTACCCTTCTTCCGTCTATCTCCTCTTCCTCCCGTCTTTCCTCCACATCCATGCTCGCCGGAGTTGGCTGGAACCACCTCGCGCCATGCTCGAGCTTCCCACCGCACCGGACCTCCTCCTCAACCCTGCTCCCCACAGGCCACCGCACCTCCCGATCTCCACGTGCTGCTTGTCTAGACGGACTCCGGCTACCTGCCTGCAAATCCGCAGGGAAGAGGAGCGGGGTCGGATCGAGTGCTCCTGGCTGTGAGGGGAGGGAAACGCCTGGGAGGAATGGGAAGGCCGAGCTCTGAACCGATGAGTTCGACGAGGCGGCATCTCACGAGACCGCTATCTGCGATACCAGAGCACTCACGACCACCGGAAATAGCTGGCAGAGCTCGAGAAAATGCCAAATCGAAGCGCATGCAACAAGAGGACGACGCCGTCGCAGTGTGGTCGTGCCAAATTGGTCTTCCATGCAGCTATCCCGAGATGCATGGTTGCTATTGATGTATCTATTGATGCATGGCTGCTACCACCAGTACAGCAGATCTTGCCGTCGCTGCATGATACTGAGATAGAGAGAGATGGGGCGGTGAGCAGGAGGCCATGTGTGATACGGAGAATCAGAGGGAGAAGAATCTGACAGGTGGGATAAGGGTATTTTGGTCTTTTCGTGTTGTACCTACTAAGAAATTTGACAAAATGACAAATGTGAAATTCTACGTAACAGAATAATGGCATATGTGTAAAATAAAAAAATTAATAGTAGAAGTTAACTTAAGCTTCACATTAATGACAAATGTGTAAAATTCTCAAAAATTCAATACCATCACGCAATGCATACATCAAGGGTATATGAACTAAATTGTCTAAAGTATCCGCCGCTCCTATGCTTGAACAGGCCCAACGTGGAACGGCTGGGGAGGAGGACATCCCCGTCATTCTTGACGGAGATTTATTTTACCTTGAAAATTTTCCCATCTCCATCCCCTAAGGATTTGTTTGGTAATCTAAGGATTGGCTAGAATTTGGCATGATCCACGTGGAACAAACCCGACAGGGTAGAGTTTCCGGTCCAGCGAAAAACTCTGCTTGGATGAGGCCAGGATCGAGATGGTCCACTCCACGTCGTTCCACGGGGGTAAGAAATATCTCGTCGGAGGTGTGTAATTTTTCCCCACCGAGGAATGGGCCGGGAATGGGGCCTATTGACATCCCTATCCTCAATTGCCTCCCTAACGTGACCACTCCTCCCGCGCGGCTTCTAGGCCTCTTTTAGAATGGTTTAACCTTGTGCATAAGCTAACTCCTTAGATAAGCTATAGTGTGAATAAGCCAGTTTATTTCTTACTAGCTCTCTGAAATGGCTTATGAAGTTTAAGCTTATTATCTGTGAGGAAGGATGTAAAATCTAAAATACCTCTGAACTTATTTATTTGTGGGTTAGTTGATAATTCACATGTAATATCACGGCACCAAAGAGAGATGTCATCTAAGCATATGAGATCGAGATAAACACATGATGTTTTAAGTCTAATCACGCAAACTAATACAATTGTACATATCAACATTAGCTGAGGAAGGGAAATGATTTCCATATATGCAAACATAACGAAAGGATAACACATTCAAGTAAAGCATAAACATGCAGTTGTCTAGCTAATTACCTACATCCTGGCATTAAGTAGTGCAGTTGATCCAGTTATGATATAAGAATTTGGTAAAATAATGAAAACGAGCATGTTCCAACTCTTTGGTGACGTCCAAATGCTATAAGACGCACCAAGATAACTTTTTATATATGAGGGTGAAGATCTCGTTTATATAACTGCCCCACTAGGAATTAAGGCATCGTTAATCACAAAAACTTACACACTCCTTCTCTGTGTTTTCTTCTCCTGAATTATCAACTGCATTGCATAACCAGGAATGTATGTCCACAGACCGAAACCATATACAGATCAATTAACATCAATTCTCTCTAGCTAGTACAGATTTGTATCAGTTCTCTAGCGAGCATGGGCGGCGACCTAGATGCCAATTTGTGCAAGAACTTCATTGATTACAAGCAAACTAATTTAAAACAAAACAAAAATCAACCTGGAACTCTAGCGCTAGCGACCTGGAACCCTAGGGCGTTAGGGAGGAGCTCGTCGACGACTGGACTGGAGGAGGGAGAGAGGGATGTCAAGGAGGAGCTTGACAACAACTTGGGACAGCTGGGCGGCGGCGGGAGGAGCTCACCGGGGGGACGAGCTCGACGATGGAAGAGCTCGCCGACGACTTAGGAGGGAGGGGCAGTGGGAGGAGCTCGGCGGCCAGCAGAGGCGTGAGGTAGGACGAGTGAGGGGGAGGAAGGTGTCGAGTCGGATGGGAGATTGGGACAAAAAATTGAGGGTTTATTGGTTTACATATTGGTGGCTTGAGGGTTTATTGGTTTACATATTGGTGGTTTGAGGGTTTATTGGTTTACATATTGGTGGCTTGAGGGTTTATTGGTTTACATATTGGTGGCAATGTGTTATAGTTTCTTTAAACGTTGGAGGTGATGTCAGTGAGAGAGGCTGGAGAAGCTCAGGAAGTCTCACATTTAAGGCTTTCTGCTACCAATAGAAAAGTTGGAGGGCTTAGAAATTAAGCCCAACATAAGTTAGGACTTTGGAATAGCTTGTGACTATTTGAGACCTACAAACCATGGCATAAGCCATTCCAAAGAGGGTCCTAGGGCCACCTCGAGTGCCTTCGCCACCCGTTGCGCTCTTATCGTCACCTCTCTTTGGCTAGTGGCACCTCGCCACACCAACTGCACGACACCATTCTTGTACCCCCCATCTGCCATCCTTTGATCCCGTGGCCGGCGATACCACCTTCTTCTCGTCGTAGCACCACCATTGCCGAGCTATCACCTCCTAGGATTTCTCTACATTTCAGGGTCCGTAGTTCTTTCCATTACAGTCCAGCTTGTAGGGACCTAACCGGCCGATAATCGTTGTAGAAGAAGAATGACAAGGTCACTAGAGAAGGAGGCTGATACCGAAGAATAAGGAGGCTAGCACATCATCCTTTGAACGCGCTACTAGTAACTATAAAGAGTAGTACTTAAAACAAACGCTCTATTCTCTAAGAATCCAATGGGTTCGTTAGTTGGCTTGAGAAATTGACTCATCGATCATGAGTTGGTCCGTTATGAGATGATCCCTCCATTGTAAAAAAAATCGACAAAATTTCAGACATTTCAGTGGGTTTCGAAAATTTTGTATCTTAGTCAAAATATTTCAGTTATATATAGATTCAGACCAAGTTCAACTAGAATTCAAATTTTGGTCAAAAATCATCAACTTTTGACAAAATTCAATCAAATTCAAATGATTATTTCGGTCCTTTGGCCGAATTGAAGGCTGAACTTTTGATGATTTCGGTCCCTCCTGAAATTTTTTAGAAAATCAAATTTGAAACATTGCCCTTGATTTGGGATGACCCAATCTAGTAGTAGCATTATGCTTATGAAGCGCGAGGCGACCATGAACCAACCCATTACATTCCTCAAACCAATCTAGGACGTTACTATCGTATGATCCATTCACCCCTCGATTCCTCAATTCAAACAACTACGGTTGGGCACAAAAACCGAAAAACCAAAAACCCATTGAAAACCGAAGCGACAAAACCAAAATAGGGGTTAAATAGGTTTTCGGTCCATATTTCGGTTGTCAAAAATAGAAAACCATATTAATTTCGGTTAGTTTGGTTTTGTCTCAGGTTAACTGAAATAACCAAATTTTGAATATCTCAGAGATGTTCCATGATTTTTATTAATGCAAAGTCGAAAACCCCGTCGAAAACAAAACCGACGAAAAGCTGAAATAGTGAAACAATGCATGTAAAAGCGGTTTGAATTGGCTAATTTGAATAGTAAAGTTTGTTTGGTTTAACCAAAAATTGAACCAAAATTTTTTGTTAACCGAATTGTCCGTTCTCAAAAAATCGTAGGTTAATTATGTTCCTATACCTGGAAAACTAAACAAAAAAGCCGAATGCCCAGGCCTACGAGTAACCCACCAGAGAATAACTCCCCGCGTTCTAAAACTTCTCTGTCATCCAAATAGGCTACAAGAAAGATCAATATTGGCTTTAGCTCCTCAATGGTTCATATATCAGCGTCAGTTCGTACACAATTTCGTACATGGAACCACTGGACACGTAGCTAGCGTTTCTCAAGAAAGTCAAACGCTCGAAGGGGATGTCTTCTCCTACCTGTGCTTCATGCTTGCATCTCCTTCTTAGACTTGTGTGCATGTGTTTATGGTGTGTGGACGTATGCGTCGCTGCTGCAGTGTGTTGTCTCTCGGGGAGAGAATGGCACGCGCATACGAAGCTGTGCTGGCTGTTTGCCGTATGCACGAGCTATATCAGGTTACAGGGCAGGGTAAACAGAATGGATCATATAAGGGCGCCTTGCGCGTCTGGTCATTTTCCTGTCAAAAGTTCAGATGAGGACATGATTTCGCGCATCTAGACGCAAGTGTCAGTGTTTGTTACTCCTCCGTCCGCCGTTTTTCAAAATTTAACTTTGATCGACAATTAATCTAATTATATATAAATTATTGATACAAAATCAATATCATTAGAAAGTACTTTTTAATATAGATTTAATGTTAACATTTGTATCACATAGTCTACATATTATTAAATAAATTCTTAATCAAAAATAAATCTTACGAAACGCATGCGTCTTATATTTCTGGACGGAAGGAATAGTAAGTAGGAGATTCAAATACCCTATCTTCCCATACGATCCTTTAATCTGAGATGTATGTAGCGAGTGACTCGTATGCCTACTATACCTTAGAACATCATATTGTTTAGATTGAGATCCCCATGTATTCTAAACTAGCAGAATAGCTCGTGTATTTACGCAGCTAGATTTACTAGCTATTGTTGTGATTTTCTCTACTAGTATTTGTTTTGCGCTGTCAAATTTTTTCAATTTCATCAATTGCTACATTAATTTTGATATTTTATTTAGAATATAGAAAAATTATAGCCAAAATTATGTTTCGAGGAAACATTATTAGACTTTGGTATAAAAAAATTTCATTATTTCTATTACGTTGTTAACCTTTAATCGATAGTACACTTTTAATAGCAAATCTTATTTATTCATACGTGATGTCGTCTCTCTCTTTATGTTTCTCTTCGATTGTTCAATGGATGGATAATTAGGCAGCATGGCGAGTAACTTAGTGTATAGCAATGGCATTGAAGTCTGTGTATAGCAATGGCATTGAAGTCCACAACCTGCCTTGCAAAATCATAGACTTTCATACTAATCTCTAGTGTCCCCTCTTCCAGTCCTCACTCCTTAGTTTATATCTTTCCACTAATAATTTTTTGTGAAATTTTGAACTAAGAATTAAATCTAAACATTGATGGCCTGTACCCAAACCTTGCATTTCTCTTTCTCCACCCACCTCATCGCTAGTCATATTGCAGTTGCATTATTTGCACTAATGCAATATCATGCCCCAGATGCTTTAACAATGCTCCTCTTACTCTACTTACCTTTTGATGCTTGCCCATCTCGTCGTTGGACACGGCTAAGTAAACATCTTCGTCATTCTCAAGCCCACTCTTGGCTAAATCAATCATGTTTTGACATCCATCACGACGCCCAAATTTTGCTCTTGGATCACACGTAGTAGAGTGACCCAATGGCCATGCCACTAAGCTCCTTAGTGAGAACATAAACCCTAGTTGTTCTTTTACCACCTCCTAATCGATATATTCCTCTGAAAACCATCAGCCCATCCTTATGCATTTCACCATCGTCACCAACTTGTTTAGCAAATCTCATTTAAAGCGTGATCCCATACTATCCTACCATCGTGTCATAACTCACCTGATGACCTCGACGACAATGTGTTCATCAGTGTATACTCATAAAAGATTGCTAAAACACCTCCACTATCATCATGGTCTCCTGTTTCATCGTGCTCATGTTGTTTTGCACCAACTTAATTATATGTTTTTAGTGCAATTGAAATGATTTACATAACCAATGTGATTTGTTGCTCCCAACCTTTAATGTAGTTTCATTCGTATGATATGCTTGCTTGCACATATAACACATTGGCATGTACAATGTCGCTAATTATACGTGCATATAATCTTCAATTCTCTGAATTTGCCTCTTCACCATCGCTTCTAGCCGCTATGAACTGTGCCAACGAGTATCATGCTTTTCTTGTATAGCGCCTTCCACTCATCTCCGTTCTACACACATGGACCTCTTTTTCTATATTGTCAAAGTCATGCATGTTGATACATCTAATGCTTATTATGTTGATATTTGTCTTCCATCACTACATATTCTATGCCATTGTATGGAATGAAATTACTAATTTTATTCTGTATTTTCATTTTATATAAATCCAACTGCTAATTTTCATTTAAAATGATTTCATAATTTAATTCAGCGTAATAGAGTTGTATTCTTTCTTCACCAAATATATAAATTCATCTTTTAATCTTCATTTAAAATTAGTTATGAATTTCAGTTTAGGAAAATAGAGTTGTATTGTTTATCCACCTAATATATAAATCTAGCTGCTAATTTTTATATCAAATTAATTCTGAATTTTAGTTTAGGAAAGTAGAGTTGTATTCTTTATCCACCTAAAATATAAATTCAACTATTAATTTTTATTTTAAATTAATTTTAAATTTTATTAGAAAAATATAGTTATATTATTTATTCAACTAATAAGAGTTGTATAAACTATATATGTATCTACACCGTTATAATCTGGACCCACCATAACCGAACTGTGTAGATAATTACGTCTATATGGACGAATATAGTGAGTTCTTTTGATAATATAATAGATTTCTTGTAAAGTCTATCAGTTTATGGACAATGCACAACTATAATCTTCTTATGTACAAAATTCATTCTGCACAGTCAACATGCTTTCTTTGGTACAACTGACTCCTGCAAATAGGCAATGGCACCACTATGCTTAGAAGAACAACTCGAGTGAACACATTTTCTGGATCTGGTCCTATCAAGGGGTAGTAGCTGTATTATTTATTTATTTATTTTGAAATTTGTGGTCAATGGCACCATATGCTCAGAAGAACAACTGGAGTGAACACATTTTCTGGATCTGGTCCTATCATGGGGTAGTAGCTGTATTATTTATTTATTTATTTTGAAATTTGTGTTAGCTGTAACTGACATAGATCATTAGCGCCTGAACTTATTCTTCGCTTCAATCCAATGATAGATTTTTCAATAGAGCGGGCCCGTGTGCCATGCAAAGCATATCTGATATCTCCATCGAAAAGACTGCGAACGAGACTTTTTGGTACCAAGTTTAACTTCCAATTGCCTGACATGTCAACCGTTGAAACTTGAACAGCGTGGCAGGTGAGAAAGCCTGGGTAGCCGTCCGATCAACCAACGGACGGCTCTTATCCCACTAGCCGATCCAGACTAGCTAATTCGCCGGTTAACCAGTCTTACAAAATCAATCTGTTCATACAGGTGAAAGTGACAGATGGATCGTGTCAACAAGCCTCAGAAACTTCTCTGTTCTCCCTTCGACTGTTGACAATATTAGGTTGCATTGCGTAAGCACCATGTTAATTTACGTCGATATTTGTTAGTGCAATTCAACTGGTTCAAAGGTCAAACTGAAAGCCCCGCTGTTGTTAACAACGTGATGCTGCCAACTGCCATCAGTTTTATATATGAGAACGACAAGGTAGACTACTTTCTATAGTACAGTTTGGCTCACTTCTTTTTATCTTGGCCATGTTTAGGAGAGATAGCTTGCTTTATTTTCCTTTTCTTTCCTTCAGTTTCTTCGGAGTAAGTTTAGGAAAGTGTGAGCATTTCATGACCCTCCATATTTAAACATCCTTGTAAATCATCTCTGCAAAATTTATACATATAAATTAAGCTCAAAGCTATGTAGCACGTTAATAACTGAAAATAAAGGATTACACATTTATGTAAACTTCGCAACATCGCAATATGCTTACAATCAATTACTTACCTGAATTTTTATGTCTCATAAAATTAGTTTCTGCTTACGCACAAGCCGTCTTAAAACCCGACCTTTTGGGAAAAGCCAGAGAAGAAACATCAAACACAACCCCCAAACAGGGCCGTGGTACATTTGTTGGTGAACGATGAGGAAAATCGGATCCAACTCCGTGATCTACTCCTCGCCTGTGCTAAAGCGAATATCTTCGAGATCGGGGAAACATTTTAATATGCACTGCGTCAACGTTGGCGACCATGGCTGCTCTCCATATTATACTCAGCATCAGTTGGTCATTTTCTCAAGCATGATGCAGCACTGAAGCTTCGTCAGTCAGGTGAAACAGACACGTGGGTACCACGCACCGTAGTGCCGGCGAAGTTTAGGCCTCCAGTATGAACCGTTCAAGATCAGATTTCTCTAGTCTACAAGAAATAGCATATTTTCTTTGGGATTGGTCATGATGAGATACTACTTGTCCACTTGGATGGAATCCCTTTAGTTTTCTTCTTTTTTTTGGCCAATACAACAGATAATTCGTCAAACGTATAACAAACATGCATGCATGGTCTGACTTTATTACAGCCAATCATGGTTGATGACTCTGATGCATGAAAATATCTTAAACAAACACGAATTATTGATCAAAGTTTAAAAGGAAGGCAGAGGACAAATCGAACTAATTTAGGTCAATGCCCATGGGTGGCGATCTTTCCCTTCTTTTCCTTCTAAAAGATCATCAGACTTGTTCTGTTTTCTTTTTTTTTGCTCACAACTCATGGTTGGTTCTGGCCACGTGGCAAGGTTCAGGAAAAGGAAACGAGAGTCAAAAGCCCAAATCTCCTTGGGATTTGTGCAGTCAACTACGGGACTTACTACTGTCCTAAAATTATCATTACGTTGTTTCTCCTCACGACCAAAAGGTCCCTTGTTGCTCACAAAGGCTCATAGCCGATGCATGCATGCATGCTTACCTACTACACTGCTTTCCACGCCTTTTTATTCAGCCAGAAGTTGCCAGCTGCAATGGAGGAAAATGTTGTGTTTGTGCAACTTTTTATACCATCCGATGAGTAATCGATGGCTCAGAGACAACTTGAGAAAAAAAAAGTCACCCCTATTGGGCTGTCAACCAGTACTTTAGACTTGTGCTCATTTTTTAGGAAATAATTTTTTTTTAGGAAACTTAGACTTGTGCTTTCAACTTCCAAGTTACAAATGCATTGTCATGTCAGGCTACGTTGTCTTTTGGAAAAGCCCGTCTGTTTGTCTACTCTCTCCCCTGATAGAATAATCGAAGCCTGCAACTTTTCTGTAAGCACATCTGGAGACTGTAGTTCTGTTCCAGACTGGACATATGGAGCCCATATGTCCTTACATCGGTAGAAGCCACCAGGTTTCATAAACTAACTGTGCTTGTGCCAGAGTGTAGCTAATGTCTGTCTCGGTCATAGATTATTCAGTTACTTCAGCGCCTGATTTTCAAGCAAAAGTGTCACTGTGACCTGCCTGATGCAGTTATCTTGGCTAGAGAGAGAAGTGCACTACATCTTGTTTCCAGAGACTAATGGTGATTTATATCCGTGCCCTTTAATAGCTTTGATATAAGACTAAATTCTGCTATACATATCTACTATCAGAGGTGCCAAATCAGGTTGACTAGGCTCTGATCAGGCTCCTACCAAAACAGCAAGTCATATGCAGGCCCAAGGACTGCTAAAAGAGCTGTACCTGATGTTAGACTGAGCAGGCATTTCATGGCCCCAGGAAGACTACGCATTTTTGCAATATGATCATCTCATGGGGAGCAGCATATAACTCCTCAGTTGGAGTAGAAAATCGCTGGTAGTTTGGTGGAGGACAATGGCATCCATGCATGTCTGGGGGCTCTTTGGCACTGAATCTGTTGCCTCAGCATGTTGTTAGTTTACAATGATCAAATAGCTGTCACTGCAACTGATCACTTGCGATTTCAGCTAACAGTAAAAAATTAAAGATGAGATGTCCGTTGACAGGCTGTCACTGGGCTGATTTAGCAATGAAGATCATTACAGGAAGCGGCTCAAATGAAAATGCCATTCCTTATCGATCCGGTGGATTGAGTTTGACGCTTTGGCCTGACTTGGTAGTGATGACAGCGATGATAGTGTCAAACCTGTTTTGGTATGTGGATCTCTTGTTTCGTCCTTTCATGCTCCTGGTCTTCTTCCCCGGCGATACAGCGACAAAGCAGCGGTTCGGCATCCTGTCTTGCAAAGGGTGTGTTCGTAGTCACAATATGTTCAACGATCTTAGATTCTCACTTATCGAGGTGAACGGTTCATACGGCTATTCAAAATCTTTGAGGTTAGTTCAACTTTATGCAGGTTTAGCCTTCTGCAATTTCTTCAGTGAACACTTGGAGGAATACCGAGATGCAAAAAGTAGAGTTAGAGACGGCTTTGAAAGATCTTGACATAATTTTTATTTTTGTCACGAATTGTTTGTTGGTCGTGTTTCGCGTAGGTTCTTTGATCTGTTGTATTGTTTGTCTAATCAATGAAGTCGTAGGATTCAAAAAAAAATACATTCCTCATTTATACGACCCAGACTTGCCAGTGGCCAGTGCACGCTGCACCTGCAGCTCGAGTGGCTAGCTAGACTTCAGAATGGCCAGCTAGTACAATTAAAGTTTCAGCTAGTTTATGCATGTCAAAGCCTGCGTGTTTTTCTTTTCTCAGTAAGGTTGCGCCAGTATAACTGTAACTAAGTGGGCAAATGCTACGTAGCTGGTTAGGATTGCATGCACCACTATCCACGGCTTGGGTCTAGGTGTCTCCTGACAAGCACGCCCGGTGCCCCGCGCTGGCCGGGCGGTGCGCGCGCACGAGTGAACGGTGAACCGGCGGGCGCCGAAGAGTGGCGCAGGGCAGCGGTGGCGGCAGCATGCATTTGCATTTTTTCGGTGGCGTTTGTGGAGGAAGAGGAACCGGACGGTACTGGGCCCGGCGTGCTTCTTCCGAGGCCGATTGGTACGTGTTTTTCCGTCTCGAGGCATCGTGCTGTTCATTCCCTGATAGCGAAAAGGATAGACGGATGCTTTCATGCTTCTACCATCTGGAACTCGCAGGGTACTGTGAAGTCCCTCGTAGCAAATCAGCAGAGAGAGGCTGACATTTCTGTAGGCGCCCCGAGAAATCTCGTACTGGCCGCTGACACACTTCGGCAGTGGTAAAGCGGCGCCCGCATTTCGCCGCGTCGATCCATCTGCCCGGTTGCTACCTGTGTTGAAATCCACGACGGCTCGGATGCCGCCGTTTGCGCTCACGCAAGGCCCAAGACTCCGTGGCCTTGTAGATAGGGTTACGAGACCGAGACGAGCCAGATATCTACCACCGTGCGCTTACGCTGGAAAGATCCACATGTATCTGGAGATATTTTATCGATTTAGACCTGCATTCGCCGGTGAGCCCGTTGCCGAGAACGACCGGAAAAATTATCGGTATTAACATTCCGCTCCCTGCAGAACTACAGTTCCGCAAACAACTATTCTGGGCATCTCCTATGTGTAAAAATAAGGCATTCCATAATCAACAAAGAATAGTCTAGCCCACCATAAGCATTGAGGAGGGGACCTCAGATGCCATGTGCAAGGGTAAGGGCTTGGTCAGGTGACCTCTACTCATAAATTTCACTCTAAATTCATAAAACTACATATTTAATGCATGGACTTGACTAGCCTGCGACCGTGCACAAAGTAATGCTATGGCGCGGCACCCTGCGTGATCGTGCTGCTGCAAGGAAGCCTTCAACGTTTCTTATTGAGTGCGTGCACCATAGAGCTAGCTTTTTTCCCATGTGATGGCTTTTTTGATCGGGATCTTCTCCCCGACCCCCACATTGAAGTCAGATAGCAACAACCCTAGTAACAAGGGTATCCTGATGTAGGAGATCCAACCATGCAAAAATGTGATAGTGACATCATTAGAACTAACAACTGCATTACACTACTATATAGTCTACGGGAACTTAGAGATGCCATATTTCATCTTTGATCAACTAATCAGAAAGCATGTCTGGTTTAAATCTAGTGTAGAAAATGTTACTTCATGACTGGCTTCTTAAATTATAAGGTAATACAAGCTAACTCCCTACCTAACACTAGAAAAATCTCGATCACATAGAATGTGGTCTTCAGGATGTTGTTCCATTGCTTTATGAGGATCACCAGGGCTAGCATTGACACGGAGAGTCAGGTGGTGAACTTTGAAGCCTTGGGCTGCTTCATGCCCACTAGATCCTAGCTTGAGCTCCGTGCTTGTCTCTCCTTCCCCCCACCTGCAGAGACAAGAGGCAATCAATTATCAGAAGATTACTTATACAGTTATCAGTTGATTAGTGTGTATTGAATAACTATCATGGTAGCTACATCACTACTATGGTAGTAATTATTTACTAAGTACCATCGTAACTACACCACTGCTAGAGTTATTACTGTTTACTAAACATCCTGAAACTACATCATTACTATAGTAGTTACTGTTTACTACACAACGTGGTAACTAGGGTAAGATAAACTAATGCTCAGTGCTGTCCTTTAATGGCTCCAAAATCATAGGAAACTTGTTCCAGGTAGTTTTCATAGCTTTTTGACGGTAACTAAACAATCTGGTAACTAGGGTCAGATAAACTGATGACTAGCCCTTTTATAGCTTCATGCTCAGAGCAGACTTGTCTATTGACAGTAGCCAGATATTTAACTAGAATTGTGCCTGAAAGTATGTATGTTAATTTCAAAGACACGAAGCAGCGCAGTAATTCGGTGCTTGAACCACGATCTAACTATTTAGATAATTTCCATAGCACAGCAGCACGAGTAGGAAGTGGCATCAAAAATTTCTAGCATTTCGACACCCCTGTTTTCAAAGCATATCCACCCAAAAACGTGTAGAAAATATATTGTCATACACATGCTAAACACGAAATTTATATCAAGCACAGTGCGCCTACTGCTACATTTCTACTGGAGTTTAGCGCTCTGTGGTCTAATGTATGAATAAGCTCACTAGCTCTTGTTAAGTGTTAATATCTTTGAAACCCGGCCGTATGATGCCCTTATGCCCTTATCTTCTACTCCCTGTTCACAAGTTATAATTCAGTTTTCAGGGACCAAAAGTAACAGATAAACGTGAGCAACAAGAAAACAAAGGCCCACACATCATCTGAAGAGCAGGAACTGAGAGCCATGTACAAAGGTTTATTGAGAATAGTGTATACACTACTATTCTACAAAGTGATGCAACTAATCTGACACATTGCACCATAGCTATAGACTCGTGCTCTGAAAAGGCATCAATCTGCAACTTACATAAACTTGTTCAACCCTAGGTTGGTATTCACAGAGCAAAATCACTACAGAAGCAGGAAGGAGATGAAATAGATGAGATCTTTGGATCAGACCTGCGCTGCCCCTGCATGCTGAAAGATACTTTTGCATTCAAGTACAGTGTGCGGAGGCACTCAAAAGAAGAAGATAGATAAGGCAATGTAGTGATAGATAAGGCAATGTAGTATATTTGGCAGCTGGAGTGACTGCTGAAGATCGGTAATGAGATCATATTTTTGAACACTGCAAGCAAATTTCCATAAGACTAATTAGCACACTGCTTTGGAAAGCATAAAGAACAAACATTCACCTGATGTAACAGCAGAAGATAAGAGGAAAATAACCTGGCTTCAGAAGAATGTCGGGCTGTCTCCAGAATCTCATTGCCATAATGAATTAGAGCAGAAGCATATACCGGATGGACATGCAAAGCCCAAAGATATAAACAACCAGCAGGAGAAGTTCGACATTATTTCTTGGATGTTTACATCATCACCTGCTCAAGGCATGCAAGACAGTTAGATAAGAGAGCCAACCATCAGTTGAGCTAAGAAGCTAGCTATGAAATGTTATATACATAGCATCAAAATGATGCACGGCATGGTTATATAGACATTCCTCTATTAACTGGGAGAAAAATGTAGCAGAACATAGCTGTTAGGCAAGATAAAAAGATACTTCAAGTTAGATTCTAGGAACAATATCTACAGATCATGCTATTTTCCTATTTGTTAGTATCTTGTTCATTAATTGCTTGTGGGTTTTTACCCTCGAGGATCTTATATAAGCCAATAGTGTGGCATCCTGATCTATCACATATTGATGCCTGCATATAATAGAGATGCAAAAAATATACAACCATCTCGTTTAGCAAATATAATACAAAGCAGGTAAGAATGAACTAAACATAAGCCCAAAAAGAACAGAACCTTTTTTGACTGGAAGTGCCCATACATTTTGAAGACACCCCTGTTTGCTTAGAGAGAAGGCCAAAACAGTAAATCAGTCTAGCAGGAATGATGAAAATAGGGCAATATCAATTCTAGTGCTCTTACAGATGCAGAGGAAGCACCGAACAACCTAGCAACAGACAACCAACCTGGTATTTTCTGTTACTCCAGAAATTAAGCTATATATATTTGGTATGGCAGTGTGTTATATAGCATAGCTAGTATATGATATAATAAAGGGAACAAAAAAGAAATCCCATCCACAATCTTGCTGCTGCTGATCATCGTAAAGTATAATTCATATGGGTTCTCGAATGCTGCCAGCTTCTGTAATTAACCAAGGATCATAGAATTAACACTCCGGTCAGCCATAGTATCAAATAGCAGTACATAGCAAATATATAGTACTCACCGTCACTGAAAAAATGCCAAGTTCATTCATTTGGTATATGCACCATATACCGTAATTGGCATAAATTTCTTACAACCATCTGGAAGATCACTATGGATTAAGATCACAATTATATACTACTCCCTCTGTTCGTAAATAGCTGTCATTTTAGACATTGACGCGGTCTTCAATATGCTTCTTTGCCCATTACTTTTTATATGTATATTTAGCAAAAAATTATGAAAAATTGTATTTCAAAAATATTTTTCATAACAAATCTAATAATACCACTTTCACTCACCAAACTAAATATTTTTAACCTATTAGTAGTCAAAGTTAAAAAAATTGACCACATGCTTTCTAAAATATCACCTATTTCTCAACGGAGGTAGTAATATGTGCTGTGAATTTTTTTGGGGAGAAAGAATGTACTTGCCTGGGTTATTGAGCTGACAAAAAAGCAAATGCAGACCATGTCATCGGTGTACTCGTTTGCAACTATGAGCTGCTAATCTGCTATAGATGTCTTAGTGGTGCATAGGTCCAGAATTTCATTTTGAATAGAAATCATTGTGAACAGTATGGATATCAAGCGAAAAGCTAGTCTAAGCAAAATCACAGGAACAATAACATTCGCGCCCAAGCGATGGCTTCCATCAGATCCAGCTATATACGTGTGCAAGGTGTGGCAGCACGGCCAAGATAACTGAAGTCAATGACCTGCCTAGTGATGCCGCATCAATGTTTAATGATGCTAGTGCTTCTAGGCAATTTATCAAACATATGGTATGCGCATGATTGCACAAATGTACATCGAAATATATTTCCTGGTAATTTAACTCTCCTAAATCAATTTGTAAAGAGTTACCTCCAGCAAAAGCACACACGACCTGAATTTGCAGAAATCTAGGTTAGAACAGCGCCGGCGCCAAGGTGCTACCACGCCGGATCATAGGAGTGGTGCACCAGCAGAAGGGGGAAGAACGGCACCACCGCTTCATCTCTGGTGCCGATTGAATGCCGCCATCATCGTCTTTGCCCTAGGTTAGCTTTTTTATGTGTCGTCTGCTGCCTCCGCACCCCTGACGGCAAGCGCTCGGCCCTCTCTCCACTCCGTGCTGCCTCTGCTCAGCGCACCGGCGCCATTCTCGTCCTCCCCATCGGTAGCGGCAGCCGGCGAAGTAGGCGAGAGAAAAGAGGAGGCAAGTGAGGTGGGAGGAGCGGGCGCGGAAGATGAGGCCGAGGGGCGAGGAGGAGGCGGCGAGATAGGGGAGGAAGGGGGAGACACGAGGGGAGAGGAAGAGGTGGGGTGAGGACCGAGGAGGAAGAAGGTAACACGAACCTGCTACCACTGCCTGTCTCTCGGTCCATTCGCCTCCCTCAAGTCTTTCTTCCAGCCTAATCTAGGCCATCCAAATATTCACACGAGTGATCCAACAGCCCAGGTAATTCGGATGACGTGGCCAAGGTAAAAGTGCCCACAGGGTTGCTCTCTTGAAGGAAAACAAATGTAAAGCCCTGGGGTTAAATGCCACTGGAGAAGAAATTTGTAGTTTTTTTCTTTTTGCAATTATAGCTATAAAACGGCGTTATGTGAAGAATAACTCTGATCTTAACCTGTCCTTTAACTGGGCCTGCCCAAGGAATTTTGCAATTATTATCAAGTCACTCAACAGCCCATTTTATATATAGCACTGTAGGCCTATGCTCCTGGGCTAGGGGTGTGCAAAAAGTCTTATGGGTTTTCAAAATTCAAATAAAGAAGCCCAATCTGGTTCGAGTTGACATTTTCCACACAAACAACCGCATGCACCTGCACAAAATCCACTCTCATAATTATTTCAATGAATTTTCACATAATCGCACTTTTCACCTGCATATACGATGAAATTCAGAGTCGAGCAAACATTCGGCAATCATCATTCAAGCTCTTGTGCAATCATCTTCAAGGGCTGGTTTTCAGATTATACCACAAGCTCTTGTGCAAGCATGTCGGAATGCAGTTCAGGACCGGACATATGGGAAAATCGTCCAGACATTAATCTGGGTAGTAACACAACATATGTTTGAAAAAAGCCAAACAAATTCTTATCAATCACAAAGCAAAACCTTGCCAAAGAACAATACTTGGGGCTTGGCGTAAAAAGCAGGAAGCAACGACTGACTTAACTGTCTACAAAGTTCATGCAACATTAGATTGATTAGGGTGCCGTTGCTCTTGCGTATATACCAAATTGCCGCACAATTGTGTGCCCTTGATAATACGATACATATGTTTATGTTTAAAAAGAGAGTTATGCTTGTTATACAACTGCATTGGTAGAGTTATTACTTCATTCAAAGGTTTGAAACGCTACCGCCATAATGCTCTCCGCAAAATGTAGATGTTTTTTACGAGTTTAAGGCGGCATTGGAAAGTATTAGTCTCAAATAGCTGGTGTGACATGTTGTATGCATGGAAGATACACCAGCAGGACATCTGTACAATGCAAAAACAAAGACCCTGTGTCTGTTGCTCTTGACCTCTTTATTTGGAGAACTATCTCTTCAGCCTCGTCTGTTGATTAGCCTGATTTCTGAAACTTTAACTTCAAATTGAAAAGATCCTCAGAGCTATAAAGCCAAATGTTTGACATAATGCATGAATCCAGCTAGGTGAAAAGCACCTTCATGTTGAATAATTGTTTGTGACTGGAGGATTTTTATTCTCCCTGAAACAGGAGATTGGGTTGATCTCCACCGTCATGGACAGGGAGAAGGCTCCAGTCAGAGCTTAATGGCTGTTGTCAGAGAAATGATGTGTAATGCAGATTTTGCTATACGTTCATATGGTAAAGTTCAGACCGAGATTCGTCCATACAGATGCTGGAATTGCAATTCCTAGTTTTGCAAATTGTGCTGGATCTTTGAGCGCTTCTACTGATCTCAACCAGCCCTCGACCATGGCACCAACCTTCCGTTGCTATCATGGTGCTGTAAGGTGACCTTCCCTTTTTACGCAACACATAGTCGCCAGGTTTGAGAACCAGCTTGAAGAATGTTGCAAATTGATAGGAGAGCTAGAGCAGCTTGTTCAAATGAAGAATGATAAAACCTATCAAGATACTGTGGAATCTCTGCCAAAAGTTATGTCTAATATGCATGACTACTTTATTCATGTTGCTGCTAAGGTAATGTCTGGAATATACGGTTATTGAACACAGCTGATTTAGCTCGATAATGTTCTTGTTTGGGAATTATAGCTTCATGCATTCACAGAATAATGGAGCTTCTCTGACATTTTTGTTTTTCCAGATGGAAAATCTTTATCAATATGCCCAAATAATTGAGAACTCGATATCCTAAGGATCGACGGCACAGGGGTAACTGGAATGATCCTTTTCTGGAGGCGGATAGGAAAGATGCAGCTAAACAAGAAGCCGCAGTTCTCAGATGTAAAAATATCTGGTGACTGTGAGTAAACCTTCAATTTTCTATAGCAGTTCTCAGAACTAACATCTCATGTAGTCATGTTAAAAGGTTTTTTTCATCCTATCCTGCTTGATTGGTTTTTCAATTTTCATTTTCTCTGTCATTTTCCTGTATATGTCGTAGAGACTGAGGACGCCCTGAAACAGACGCTAGATGTGTAATTGAATCGGCTTTAAATCATTTCTTTGTCTTGTATGTCCTTTTGACTCCATCCATCTTCCCTCGCTTATGACCAACTTGTTTTTTGAAGAACCTGTAACCAACTTGCTTAACGAGCAACCACAGTGGAGTTGTCTGACTCTAGCTGTTAACGGTAGATTCTCCTCTAGATGTAAAAATACCTGGTATTGAAACCTATAGGACTCATAGGATAAATCAATGGCTATCACCTCAGTTTTTCTCCCTCTTTGAGGCAAACCTGAGATCGCTTAAATTAAAACACTGACATTGACTTCGGTAAATCAGTTCTCATTGCGGTGCCTTAGTGATGAAACCTTTGCAGTCATCCAACACATTAGAAAGTAATATAACTTTTGAAGTTGCTTTGTTAGAAATTTCTTTAACCAAGCTATTTATTAATGTAATGACTATCATAAACAATTTCATGGTTAACTTCGACATAAAATTGATCTCAATTGCAGAGATTTAGACCTGAAGCAATGATAACCAAAGTGCATTTAGGTTCCCCACTGTCAGATTATAAATGCCATAATACCTAGAGCAATGAATGCTTTTTTGGTCCGAGAAAAATTGAAGGGCTGAAGGTGATTGCTGTTGGCTTTTCACCGAATGGTTTGGGTTAGGACTTGATGTTTTTATTACAATGAACTGGTTTTACACAGCAAAAGACTTGGTTGAACAGTATTTACAGATGTATTTAGGGCCGAAATCTCTGTTTTATCTTTGTTGTCTTTATATCGCCTGAATTTTGGCGTTATTACTTTACTACCCAAAGGTCCCGAAGTCAAGTGCATACAACAATACCAATCTATTTGTCTTCTTAATGTAAGTTTCAAGATTTTTACTAAAGTCGGCACCAATCGCATCTCAGTTATTGCACACAGGGTTATCAGACCCACCCAAAAGTCTTATTCTCAGTAGGTATATCATGGAAGGGGTGGTTGATTCTTCATGAAACTATACATGAGTTACACACTCATAAATTGGATGGTGTTATTTTTAAAATCGACTCTGAAAAGGTTTATGATAAAGTTAAATGGTCGTTTCTTCAACAAGCGCTATGTATGAAAGGTTTTTGCTCAACATGGCGGTCTTGGATTAATCATTTTGTTTAGGGTGGTAGCGTGGCTGTCAAGGTTAATGATGATGTTAGGCCCTTCTTCTAGACCAACAAGGGTTTGCGTCAAGGCGATCTGTTGTCTCTCATTTTATTTAACATAGTGGCCAATATGTTAGCTATTTTGATCTCACGGGCCAAGGACTGCGGTTTGCTCAAGGGGGTAGTTCCTCATGTCATTGAGAGAGGACTGTCCACTTTGCAGTATGCCGATGATACAATTCCGTTCTTAGACCATGATTTAACGCAAGCGGTAAATCTTAAATTAATTTTGAGTACTTTTGAACAACTCTCTGGTTTGAAAATTAACTTTCATAAAAGTGAGATTTATTGCTTTGGTAAGGCCAAAGAGTATGTGTTTCAATATACCCAATTGTTTGGATGTGATGTAGGCAACTTTCCTTTCAAATACCTTGGCATGCCTATACACTTTAGAAAGCTTCGAAACCGAGACTGGAAAGGGGTAGAAGATTGGTTCGAGAAGAGACTCAGTGGTTGGAAAGGCAGGAATTTGTCTTCCGGGGGCCGTTTGGTCCTTCTCAATTCTATTTTAAGTAGCTTGCCTATGTTCATAATGTCCCTTTTCGAACGGCTTAAGGGGTTTGTAAGCGGTTAGATTTTTATCGATCTAGGTTCTTTTGGCAAAGTGATAATCATAGACGCAAATATCGCCTTGCAAAATGGAGGATACTTTGTTCTCCCAAAGGACTAAGGCGGTTTGGGCATTCTAGACCTCAATATTCAAAACGTATGCCTTTTAAGTAAGTGGCTTTTTAAACTCTATAATGAGGATGGTGTCTGGCAAGAGCTGTTGCGTTCTAAATACCTGCGTTCCAAACCTCTCTCCCATGTACAAGCCAAACCTATCGACTCCCATTTTTGGAGAGGTTTGATGAAGGTTAAGGTGCAGTTCCTACAATTTGGACGATTTCAATTCAAAGTGGGACGGGAGTTAGATTCTGGGAGGATGTTTGGACCGGCAACACTCTCCTTATGTGTCTCATATCCAAGGCTTTTTCACATTGCAAGGCATAAACACGCTACAGTAGCCGAGGTGTTAGGCTCAACTTCAGGAGGACTTTGCTAGGTAATGATATAGCGGATTGGCATACTGTTGTTCAGATAGTCGCGCATATCAAGCTTACCTCTGAAAATGATATCTTTAGATGGTGCCTTGATCCTTCCGGGGTCTTCTCTATATAGTCTATGTATACATCTTTAATGCATTCCCATCATAATTATACATCTAAATTTTTTTAGCGTTTAAAATTACCTCTTAAGATAATTTTTTTTGCATGGTACCTTAATAAGGGGTGATTTTAACCAAAGATAATTTGGCAAAACGAAATTGGGATGGGGACACTAAATGTTACTTTTGTTCTTACGAAGAGACTATCCAACATCTTTTTTTCGATTGTTCGATTGCTAGATTTGCTTGGCATACAATCTACCTTGCTTTCAATATTCCATCTCCACGGAGTGTGTCTCATATTTTTTGAACCTGGCTTCAGGGCATGGATAAGAATTTCAAACCATTCATTTTAGTTGGTGCTGCTGCTTTATGCTGGTCCATTTGGTTGAACCATAATAATGCAGTTTTTGACAAGAAGAAACTATCTAACCCTGTGTAGGTTATATACTCGTGTACCAACCGGTTGCGATTTTGGTCTACGTTGCAGCGGGAGCACCACAAGGAGCCTTTGATGGAAGGTGCCAGCCGACTGGAGTTACTTACCAGGGACTTTATGTTCCGATTTGGGTGGCGTGCGCATAATAAGTTATGTAGTGCTTGATTTTATCTACATGTCATCTTACTTTTTTTCTATTTCTTATTATGTAAGGACTCTGTAATAATTTGTGGGTTGTCTGCATTATATGATACAGAGGTCAGGAAGGTTTGCCTTTCTATTATAAAAAAAAATCTTTGCTGTCTACATGACCTTGGGGATGCATGAGGCGTTTCGCCACTTCCACACAATTTGAGAACTTCCCTTTTCAGGATTGTATTTGCCGTTTACTTAGGAGCATCAGCTTACCAGAACTTGTAAAGTGCTCAATTACATGCTTCTGTTGCTTTGTTGAAAACCGCCAGAGAGTGTGTTGTCATGGAGGGCCCTTACTCCGTTATGGCACGTTGTCATATTTCATTATGAAATTCTGGTGGGTTGCCCGGTCTGGCTGCCCTCCTGCTTTGTTATCGCCTCCTTCGCTATATATTAATATCATATATTAATATATATGAACCTTGCTGCCCAGGGGCAACGTAAGCACTGACGGCAGTTCGTACGTCAGATACCCCAAAAATAATCGAACTTTAGGTGTTGACATTTTGCTATTTGATGATTCATGTCTCGTGGTTGCATAGAAAAGCCATACATGTCAATGCCCATCTCTGAATTTGTTCTAACTAACCGTGTTTATTACACCGCCATGTCCTGTATTCAGTTTATTGTAATTTGGCCTGTGGATTTTAAGATAGATTAACTGTATTTCTTGAATTCGTCTTGTAGTTTGGAGATCCGAGCACGGGCTGTCCTGCTCTATATCTTATGAGACACGTCGGCGGCAACCATGTGCGTAATCTGTGACCTGGACTGCGACCGGGGAAGCTACGAAGAAGCAACGCCCCGGCAACAACTTGGGACTGGTCAAAATTAACGTTGCTTTGCTTTTAGGAGTAGGAAATGGTGGTCACGGTGGCACTTATTCTAGTGCATATGTGCTTCAGGTCGTTGTCTCCGAAGCGGTATCGATTCAGGTCATACAAGTTCCTGGCTAGTGCGACAGTGGAAAGCCCAATTTGATACATTCTTTCCGATGGTGGGATTATCTGACTTTTGCACATATTTGCCTTTTCTCTTTTGAGTGTAGAGACTGTAGTTTGTTCAGTTTTGGAAACATGTACATGCCTGAGTGTAAAGATGATGATCATAGCTGTGATTAGATAGAAATGCGTGTAAACTATAGAAGGGGCCAAACACCCTCAAAAAGTATAGTGGCCATGATAAGTTCTCAGCTGTTAATACACCTTGTTTGATCATGGTTTCTGAATTTATTATTATTTTTGTAACCAAGTCGCACATTTGTGATAAAATTTAATTGTGTTTTGTCTGGGAACATTTCAAAGAAACTCGGAAATAACATTGAAAAGGCCACTTAAGAAATGGATATAACACAAACAAGGCAAATTATCTGTAATCGACACATCAAGCAATTGATCCACGTGAACTTACAATCCAACGCAACTTACCCAGAAAGTAGAGGGAAACTCCGAAAAGCACCGCTTTTTCTCTCCATTTCAAATATTTTCGAAACTTCATCCAGTTATCATCACCCGTCACATTGCAACCTAGTTGGGGCAAACGTAAAAAATCTCCAAAATCCGAGCGGCCTCCACGACTCCACGCCAACCCAGTCATAAAGAAGCCGCCGCGGCCGCTTCCCTTCCTCCATCTCCCACTTCTTCTCCTCCACCTTGCCGCCTCCGCCGTTGAACTCGTCGGCCTCCGCCGCCGGCGAGGCCTTCCTCCTCCTCAATCTCTCCTTCCTGCGCCCCGACGAAGAATATACCGCCCGCCTCCTGCCGATCCGCACAACCCTACCTAGATCCCAGATACCACGCGCCCCCTTCCGGCGCCGTCCCGATCGCTGCGGCGGAAATGTCCCGCCATCTCCAGTAAGATCCAGCCACCAAGATTGCAACTTTCAGCGGGTGCGAGGCGCCGCCGCGATGGCGATCCGCATAACCGTCTCGTACTCCGGCTACGTGGCGCAGAACCTGGCCTCCTCTTTTGGCCTGCGCTGCACCTCAGCCGCCGCCGCCGGGGCGGGGGCCGCGCCCGGCGCCGGGTGCCGTTTCCTCCAGGACGCGCTCTCCCGCTCCTTCTGCCTCTTCGCCTCCACCCATCGCTCCGACCAACACCATGACGCCGAAGACCACAACCACCCGAAGCCCAAGACCAAGGCTCTCCCCGCCACCGGAGGCGGCCACTCGACCAAGGTTGTCCCCGCCACCGGAGGCGGCCACTCGACCAAGGTTGTCCCTGCCGCCGGGGGCAGCCACTCGACCAAGTTTCTCCCCGCCACCGGGGGCAGCCACTCGACCAAGGTTCTCCCCGCCGCCGGGGGCAGCTACTCGCTGTTTGTCTCGACAAAGGCGCCGGTGAATGACCCGCCGGCGTCACTGGCGGTGGGGTTGCTGTCGGTGCTCGCGTCCGGGATGGGTTCGACCACCGGCGTCGCGGGCGCATCCTCGCTCTCGGCCTCGCCATCAATATCGTCCGGGCTCAACCCCGCGGCGCTCCTCCCGTTCTTGCAGGCGACCAAGTGGCTCCCTTGCAGCGACATCATCACCGCTGCGCCATCCCGCAGGTCCACACGCCCAGCGGAAGCGACGAAAGCGCCCAAGCCTTCGCCTTCCCCTCGTCCTGCACCTGTCCCCTCCCCTGCGGTGGCTGCCCCTTCCAATGTGGGCATAAAGCAATTGGTTGGTAGTACTGGAATAGCCTCCGGTGCTGCTGGGATGGTGAGAAAGAGCAGTGCTGCTCTTGGTGCTGGTGCTGGTGCTGGTGCAGGGGTGAGCAGGAAGAACAGCCACAACTGGTTGTCAAGGTGGGTGAGCTCATGTTCGGATGATGCAAAGACTGTCTTTGCCGCTGTGACTGTACCGCTGCTCTATAGATCATCCCTAGCTGAGCCAAGATCCATCCCTTCCAAGTCCATGTATCCAACATTTGATGTTGGTGACCGAATTCTTGCTGAGAAGGTATAGTTAATTCTCATTGTTCGATGATAGCAATAATCTGTGATGTATGTATGCTGATGTTGTGAATTTAGGTTTCATACATTTTCCGGGAGCCCGATATTTTGGACATTGTGATCTTCCGTGCACCTCTAGTCCTTCAGGTATGATATTCATTTTCTCTTTCTTCTCTGGTTCATGGTGGAATGTGTTGTGATTATAACTTTTTTCTTTTTGCAGGCATTGGGCTACAGCTCAGGTGATGTGTTCATCAAGAGAGTTGTGGCGAAGGGTGGGGACGTCGTTGAAGTAAGCTTTTATCCCAATGGTAGTGGCTTCTATTTGTTCTCATTTTCCCTATATTATGGTGTTTTTGGGTTATTTGCATTAGTTGTAACCATTTGTATTCCCTTCCTATTAATAGGTGAGCAATGGTAAATTGTTGGTTAATGGAATAGTCCAGGATGAGGAATTCGTGCTTGAGCCACCCAACTACGAAATGGATCCAGTGGTATGACATCTTCTCTTCTTACCTCATACTAAGTACCAACTGTTGTAACTTTTACTTCTTTGCCTTCAGTTGACATCAATTAAACTGTTGAACCTGTTAGAGCTGACGTTAAGATGTTAATGTCCTGACATCATTACTTGCTTAGAACGTAAAATGGTTGCTTTTCTTTTTTGCCAATGTGACCTGAAAGCTATTCTCACCCAGTATGTAGATCATGAGTTCGTATGGGCCAACATGAGTTGATCACATATAAAGCTAGTACTTCCATTTGCTGAACTAATGGTGGACTATACATATTGATCGGTTGTAGTTGCTTTTGCCAGAGTGTACCTGAAGGCTATGTGTTTGTGCTGGGAGACAACAGAAACAACAGCTTCGACTCACATAACTGGTATGCTAAACCTCTCTTAGAGAATAACTGCTTCAGTTATTAAGCCTAATTGCCATGACATGTAGTGTGCTATGTCTGTCATTGCAGGGGGACCGCTCCCTGTAAAGAACATTCTTGGGAGATCTGTGCTTCGGTACTGGCCACCATCGAGAATAACAGATACAATCTATGAGCATGATGTGGTTCACGGCATAGCAGGCATATCCTGAGACTGGGATATGGTCTGTGTGGCAAATACCAAACCAACCCATTTTTTTTGGCACAGCATCACTGATGAGCTTAGCCATATTTTTTGCTTCTAGCTATTTATTGGATGTCGCCTTGCATGAAATGCCCTCTGGCAGCTTGGCTGACTATCAGTTTTCCCTGCCCTACAGGCAGAAGCTTATTTAAAGGCAACAATTCTTGTACTGTAATCAAAGAACGAACCCACCACATCTGTGTCATGAAAACGGATGAATGAGCAACCATAGCTGTAGGCTTAGCGTCGTGTGGAATTCTATTCTATTTCTGACACAAGGAGAGCGGAGAAGATGTTCAGATCTTGATGTAAAGGAAATAGAAGCATGAAATATTGTTCATCCTATTTCTATTGGAGCTTTGTGTTTTTCTTTCCAATCGTATATCTTCGTCAAGGAAGCTATACAACCTTTAGACGTCGTCTGAGATATGCAGTGCTGACTGTTGAGTGAGGGCGACCTTACCGTTTGCATGAACAATCCGTTTCTGCCTATCGGTGAATTGTATGATAGTCAAATAGGCGCAGTCAAATAGGCGCTTCCATGCTGTGAATTTTGTGCTTTGTATTCGTGGGATACTTGTAACTACAGATTTTCTCTAGAAAATACAATGAATTTGACATCTTTCAGCTTCTACTACCTGACACGTTTCTGCCACTAGAGCAGATCTATGAGATGTCTATAGTTTATTTAAACTGTGAACTTTACAGTAGCATCTATTTAATTTTTCCTTGTTAGATGTACATAACGGCGTGATGCTTCGTTGCCACAGTTGGAACGAACAAAAGTATCATAAGATCTGTTTGGTTTTGCCCGTGTGAAAAGCTCAAGGTACAGATGAATGAACTAGAAAAGAAATGATAGCATGCTATGAACAAGGAAAGAGACAACAACAAAGTTAGTCAGGAGCAATACAAAATTTTAACATAGCATTACAAACATCCCCCGTTTCAGGTACACTTCCAGCCTAGTCAATTATACACGAAAATGATGTATATGTACAATTTCCTATCGAACCTATCACTATCATAAGTAAAACACAACAAAAACTGTCACCACTTTACATCCAATGACAACGGATCAGGTGGCAAAACAAATGACATGAAGTTTGTGAAGGAAACGTTTGAAGTCAAGCTGCTCCAAGAAGTAGCTTCCACTATATGAAAAGGTTTTCTAACCTTCTTCACTGATATAGCCTTCAGCCTTCCCGCTTCTTCAACCCTAGCTACAATGTCAAGCGTGACTCGCTGGACTGTAGGTAATGTTTTCCACTCTGAAACATTTTTCCAGATGCCATCATCTTCAGTAATGTCCCTCTCGAGCTCCAGACGAAATTTCACCAAAGGTATTGAGGTCACTTTAGCTTCGATGAAGTTCATTGATCTATTAAACTCATTTCTCTTGCTAAACCAAGTCTTCAGGATTTTTTCAAGCTTTGTCAGTCTTGGACTAATTGAGCAGAACACACATGCTGAGATCAACCGATCTGACATGTTCACATCACACTTGTCTGTTAATAACTCCAGAGTGTCACCCGATCTCAACAAAGGCTTCACATGGCCTCCAGACAGATCGGCTTCATGAGCAACTATAATAACTGATCCCGCAACACTCACATGAAGTAATGGAGCACAAGTTGAGTGGCTGAGAGGCAATATCCTGCTTAGGTCCTTGTTACTTGCCAACAAGCTTCCATTTGTTAGAAGACCTATACTGTGAGGATGGGTAAAGGAAACTTTCTGTGCACCAGTAATCTTTAATGCAATGTCAGCAGCAACAAATACCCTCTTCAGCCCTGTATACGTGGCATTCAACTGCATATAAGGTGCAACATAAGATTTTGCAGCAGTCAAGGGTGAAATTGCAGCAGTTTAGAGTTGCTGAAACATATATGCATGAAACAGGACAACAAAAGCCCTTGGAAAATTATGAGTTTAGCGTATGAAGTTTTCCGTCAACTAATTCATGTAAAGACGGTAACATGTTAACGAAAGCAAATGCCACAATAATGGCCAGCTTACCATAAATGCCAAGCACAGAATGTGAGGTCGTAAGGCAAGCTAATTTTTATTTGGTGACTGTTATATACGGCAAAAAGGAAAACCAAAAGCCATTTTCTCAATCTCCAGCATATGACAATCGAAAAAAGAGTTTATAAGACAACTAGACAAGCATTTGAACACCAAGTCGATGGCATAACTATAAGTCAAATATCTAAAATATAGTTACTCATTCCAAAGGAAAAACCACATAGTTACTGATTCCAAAAGGAAAAACCTTAGGGCCCCTTTTGATTGAAGGATTTTCATAGGAATTTTGTATATTTCAATCTATAGGGATTTTTCCTATAGATTGCTATAGGAAAAAGAATGAGACCACCAAAATTCCTATGGATTGCTTTTCTACACCCCAATTCCATAGGATTTCTAGTAAGAGGTTAGACCTCATGGAAATTTTCCTTTGTTTTGCATGCATGTGTCTCTCTCTTTAAATTCCTGCAAAATTCTTGTGGAGCATCCAAAGAGCCATTTTTACAAGTTCATGTGTTTTGGTTTCCTATAGGATTCAGCATACCATGAAATTCTAATCCTACGTTTTTTTTGTTCCTGCGTTCCAAAGAGACCCTTATCATTGGCGTCGTAAAATCGGTCTTTATGGGTTAAAACCATGGTGTTTGACGCACGCTATTTTTCTGAACTGCATCATTCAATTCGCTATCAAACAGAATAGCACATCATTGAAATGCCATTTAAACTATATTTCTGCTGCTTACATTAAAATTTATGGACTTTACAGGTAGCCATCAATTAATCACAAAAGCAAACCCACATATGTCTAATTATCCTGTTCGTGACCCTTTCCTTTCCACCCTGAACAGCAGGCGCCCAGCTGTGGCCACATCACAAACCAGAACAAAATGCTTTGTACTGTTTCGCCAGTCATTCTGCCCTATCTTTCGTACTTAAGCTAAGTTCCATCTCAAACAATCAGAAAGTTATATTTAAGTCAGCTACATAGCAGCCATTGAAAAGAAGTCTCTTAAAGTTTAAATGGGCATTGATTTGTCAACCCTAATAAGGCATTTCCATATGTGCTTTTATGCACTTAATGGGTACACATGCAATTTAGATGCATGTAATATATCGTACACACTTCTACGCTCATTACCATACAACGGTGCAGTACTTGATACTTAGATAGCCTCGCTGTAATCAGGTGAAAACTGTATCTGGAACAAAGTTGAAGGTTTTTTTTTACTTTGTAGCATATCCTCACCAAGTTACCAGCAAATTTGGGACAGAATTGTTAACTAAGACATCACCGCATTCAGACACTGCAACCCAGCAGCAATTCAATGTCACGAGCAAAACTAAAAAGTGGGAGAAATCAGCGGCAGCTAGATCAATTCAGCAATTAAAACCTAATCACTTAATTTTAGAATTAACTCAACTTTAATTCCATACCAGTATCAATGAAACCCTAACATGTAAGCCAGCGGAAGCAAAGTCTGACGCAACAGCAAGTCAAAGTCAACACCACTCACCGACGGGAACTGGAGCTCGCTGAGGCCTCCGTCCCCGCCACCGGCAACCGTCAACTCCACCGGACCGACGAGGTCCACGTCCCTCACGCTGGGGCCGAACCCCAGGGCGCCCTCGCCGGCGAGGACGTCGAGCCCGTCAGGCCCATCCACCTCCTCTATCACCGGCGCGTCGGGGCGGCTCCACTCCACGGCCTCGTCGGAGAACCGCGCCACCACCACCGATGAGCCCACCCGGGCGCGGAACTCGTAGCGCTGCACGGCGCCGACCCGGGCAGCATCGGCGTCGAGCGGCCAGACCCTGACCTCGGCATCGGGGTCCCAGTCGTACTTCTCCGAGACGGCGTCGATGACTTCCTCGAGGAAGGTGGGATCCGGGACGGGGACCGGATCGCTGTTCGCGAAGGTGGAGGTGTGGATGGAGGCGTTGGAGGAAGCGGTGAGGAGGGAGAGCGAGGCGGAGCGGGAGGGAGAGGGGAGAGTAGCGTGAGGAGGAGGATGAGGAGGGAGAGGAGGGGCAGGGCCGAGGAGGCCATGGGGGCGGAAGGATCTAGAACCTTCGAGCAGGTTTGGGGCTGGGCGACAGGTAGGTCTCGAGGCGAGGCGAGGCTTCCTTGCCCGAAGGCTCTCTTCGCGGAGGGGAGTGGGATTGCGCTCAGAGACTGACAGGTGGGCGCGGAGAACTTGATTAGTGAGAGCTTTTGGTGTTTTAGCATTTGTGTTAAATTTGATGGCCGCTGCGGCTTCGAGCCAGTAACTCGGTGACGCTATTCTACCTGATAGCCGCTCCTGGCCGAACCTCCGAAGAAGCATATACATAAGTAGGTGCGACGTAGCTCTCGTGGTTGCAACCAGGTTTGGAAGGAACAAAGAACCTGTTATTTAGCTTCTGGGCTCCGCTCCGAAATTGCTTGTTAGGTTGATTAGTGGAATCTGAATCCAAACTCGAACTTGGCTCGGCGATTTGGCACTTGGAATGGTGGCGGTGATAGCTGATAAGGACTGCTAACCATATAACAAAAGCAACCATGGCACGGAGAAGCTATATCAGCATATTTACAGCACAGGTAGTTGTAACTCTGGGATTACAATCACACATTGAATACCACAGGGCATTGATCACCCCAACAGAGTATTAGGAAGAAAGGCTCAATTAGTATAGATGCTAACATTAACACTGTTTTGTTTTGCATGCTGGCAAACAAGTACTTCGCCAAAATCCGAAACCGTTCCAACAGCAAGGATTAGCCTCTGAAGAAAACCAAAAGAAAATCAATAATTAACTAGAGTACATGATGAATGCTAATTAGGGATAGCACCTAAATCTCACAGGATAAACATTCAAATTTGGACATCGCACCTGAAAGTTCAAATCTCACACATAATGTGGGATATTGTTTGCATTCTCCACAACCCAAATAAAAATGCTTCATCTATGAGTGGTAAAATTAAACATTTTTGGTTCGTAGAACGAAGAGAAGAGTTGTTTCGCTGACAACTCTAGTAGCCGGTTGTTGATTTTTTTTTCTTCTATTTTTCTGTTTTGAAATGGCAAACACTAGGCCACAAATTTACAGATCATCTTAACATCCAATCCAATACACCTGCGAAGCTGCACAATTCTGTAAACAGAAGACTACGAATGTCCACAACGCTTGCTGCCCTGACTACCTAAGCAAATATACAGGATATTTATAAAGAAGAAAATGCTTGCCATTTATTATACGCCTCATCTCTTGTGAATCCCTGCTTGTGTGTAACAAACCATAGTGCGGCTACCATTTCAAGAACTGTTGGAGAGTTTCCAGCTGGGCGAAACATGCCTGACCAAATGTTTTCCAGGAGGAAGTCTGGCAGTCTGGAAGTCTGGAAGCCAGTTAAAAGTTTAACTCTGGACAATCGATTTTCTCCTAATTTTCTTTGAAATTTTATAGATTTTTTTAATTCAAACAACAAATAACAAGAGGGTTCAAAATAGCACCAAATAACATACCCTAGCGATGAGCATTGTCTAGAAATTGATCCCAGAACGTTAAATTTATTACTCAAAGTTATCTCAAGTACCAAATTTACCGTGTTAAGATTTCTATGTTCAGTACAGAATTATAGGTTCGACTCGAACATACCATGCATATTCAATTAGCCTTTTTGTGGATCAGATGCCTCGACTTCCTGAAGAACTTATGCACAAGCTTTTCGCTCAATGCAACTCCCTGAAGGGTCTGCATTCTTTACAATCCATGGATGCTTCAAAATGTCGTCAAGAGAAAGCCTCTTGCTTGAATCCTTCACTAGCAGCTGCATACAAAATTCACACCTCAAAAGTCTAACCCAACACTATCACCTTTACAGGATATAACCAATATTTTCAGATGTTACCTTGGAAATGAGATCCTTGGCCTCTGCAGATATGTCATGAGTTGAAGGGAACAGCAAATCCACTTTAACTATCCTGCTCAAAATTCATGTTGCAGAGAATGTATCAAATAAAGAGTGGCAGAAACAAACTTCATAGCTCATACCTCCTCAGGTATCATCCTGTTCTGCAGCTTCGAAAGGTGGTGAGCCATATAAGAACTCGTAGCACAGGATTCCTAAAGTCCAGTTGTCAACAGCGTAATCGTGAGCCTTTTTCTCTGCCATCTCTGGTGCCAGGTAATCAATTGTACCACAGAGTGTGTGACGCTTAGCATTTGATCGAACCGCCCATCCAAAATCTGCAATTTTAAGTCGGCCCTGCAAAATGAAAGTTAACTAACTATTTCACTCGGCATATGATACACAGAGACAGTTAAAGTGGCAACAGCAATCAGCTCTGACATACCAATTGATCAAGTTTGTTCTTTATTAATTTCTTCTCTAATGGATGTTGACAGCACAACTAATAATGTGTCTGTCAGCATTCGATAATCCCCATTGCAGCAGAAGTAGCTCTTCGGTAATCTCGAAAAAATTATATAGAACATGCATGTAGAATATAACTAACTAGGTGTTCACAATCATAGTACGCAAGTGCAAGTCAGTGTAATCATGAATGAGCACGAAGAGGCATGGCATGACCAGCACTACTCACATGCAAAATGTGTACAATTATTCAGATAAATGGGACGCGCCATGTGTGTTGTGTAGACATAGCTCCCTGTATCTTCATCTTAACAGCTAAGGTCCTTGCAGGACATTGCATTTCAAGTTTGGGAACTTTGGAAAGTAAAATTTTACACTGCATTGTTTTACTTGTAAAATAAGTAAATAACTATATAGCGTATGCTCAAGAGTGAGCCAAAGACAAACTTTCACCGTGCAATATGAATACAAACTAACATATAACTTATCAGTTATCTTATCTCTCTTATAAAGCTGAGTACAAAAGACAAGGGATGAGTGCCATAATCTAAAATTTCTGTACCGTCGGATTGATCATCCAACGGTCATAAATTCCCAACAAATACAATGTATAGTGCTTGAATTCAGAATGTATAGCTCCTCGATTCTTCCACACATATCTCGATAAATGTTTAATCTAAAAGGATATCTTGATAGTTTATGTTTGCAGCAAGACCAAGGCACATAAGATATTTTCTCTATTTTATTTTATTTTATTTTATTTCACACCTGATCTTTCTTCCCCCACCCCGATTATAAATTTCATATATCAATTTTTAACTCATGTCTATAATCAAAAAATATTACTCAGGTAACTGACCACAATGCACTACGTACATTTCTAAAATACAAATGTAATACTCCACTAAAGCAAAAAAAAATGGTAATAACATTACAGCAGCAATATGTGGGTCAAATTCTTGTTTATTCTATCCATGGGCATAATTTACAGTAATGATGTTGTCGGATTCCATGTTGTTAACGAAAATGGATGGCAGAAAAAAGTACAAAGACATACGGCATTAAATTCACTTGCATATCAAAATATTGCCCCACGTGATGCTCAAAATAAAGATTTTGGGAGGATAACACATAATAGAGGTGCAGCAACTACATACAGAAGAACCAACCTCGATATCCCTATGAATTTTCTGGAGCAAATTTTCTGGCTTGATGTCCCTATGAATTACCTGCTTCTTGTGACAGTATGCCAGTGCACCAGCGAGGCTCGCGACATACTAAAACAAAAGAAAAGGTATTGGATCAATAGAAAATCCAGCGCAAAGAATGGTAAGTCAGAAGAAAAGCGATATAGGTCCATCATGTTCTAGGGCCTGATGTGGCAAGGAAGCACAAGTACTTGGCCCGGATTGCAGTTTTTCACAAGCTCAGTAGATGTCATGCTAAAGCACATATTGTTGATTGTCTTGGATTCCTTGCATTCCTTTGGTGTTTGGATGTTTGGGTTCGGTCGTTTAGATCTCAGACTGGGCTGCAGGTGTCATTCTTCAGGTGGATTTTGTTAACTGAAAGTGCAAGATTTTGTTTCAGTTTCGTTTATGAAAGAGGAGTGAGGCTGTTGACTTGTGTTTCTAAAGACGTTTTAGAGTCTGTAAGAAGTTCTTCATCTTGCAGTGAAATACAGGGATCCATCAAACCTGAATGAAATGAAGAACTTACAAAAATCGACACAAAAATTATTAAGGATCAGACAATTTACTACTTCCAAACAATGCACATAAAACTAATATCACTAAATGCACATACGAAGGTACAAAGAGCCAGTTGGGCTGTTTCTACTGGCTTTCTTGCCTCTCGCGACTTCAATCGAAGTAATACTTCACTAAGGAAATGTCAGAATAAGTTCCTTATCGAATTTTGTGGGGTTTACAGTGGTGTGGAGCTGCAAAGCTCAAAACATGCAAGCTTTACTGCAGGTTTGGATTTCAGATGCTTTTGGTCACAAACAATGGCAAATAATAACATAATCCAAGCAATGCCAAGAAACTAGGAGAATATGAAACGGCAGAAAAGGGAGAGAGAGGCGGTCTCACGGTGGCGGCGGCACGCTCCGAGAAGCGGCCGACGCTGCGGAGGAGCTTGTAGAGCTCGCCGCGCGCGGCGTACTCGAGGACGAGGACGACCCGCTCGGTGTCGTGGAACCAGGCGAAGAAGCGGAGCACGTTGGGGTGGTCGAGGCAGTGCTGGATCTCGATCTCCCGCAGCAGGTGCGCGTGGAACCGGTACTTCTCCAGCTTCGCCTTGAATATCACCTTGAGCGCCACCGCGTAACCACTCTGGATCGCCGCAGTTCTCCGGCGAATGTTAGCTTCCGCAGAGGTGAAATTCTAGGGAAATCGAAGAAGGGTGTTGGGCGCTAGGGTTTCGAGGTCCGGACCTGCTTCTCGCGGGCGAGGTAGACCTTGCCGAACTTGCCCTCGCCGATGTACTTGCCGATCTCGAAGTCGGAGAGGCTCCACTCCGGCCTCTCCATCGGAAGAGCGTGGCGGTGGTGGAGGTGGAGAGACGATGAGGAGTTTGAAATGGAGCGCGCGGAGGCGAACTGGTGGTGCGCTTGAAGTTCGGAAATCGAACTGGATATGATCTGGATGGGCCTCTTCGTTCAATTGGGCCAGATTTTATCTAGCCCATCTCAGCGTTCCTTGAGCCCGTCGCAGGCCCGCGGCTACTTAGGCTGTCTTTCCATCAACGGTCCACTCAGAAATTGCCGTTTCGTGGTCGATCAAATCTTGCCTTTCTCGCGGGCACCCTCGTCTATCGCCGCGTGGACATGGGTTCTCTGGTTCCGTTTCTCACCTCTCCTCTACTTCAGCCCCACTTTTTCTCCTGTCACTCTATCTACCCTAGCACTTGCTCAAAGCACCAGCTTTGCCTCCAAACAAGCCGTCGCTCGGGAGCCCACATGACCTGTTTTCCGAAGATTGTGACAACCTTCTTTCTCAATTTGGATTTTAAGTTGAGATTTTATGAATCTCCACTTTACAAGTTTGATGTTGAGTTCAAATGAACCTGTCAACGATAGGTAAACCGCCGGTAGTCATGAGACAGAGAGATTTATTGAAGGGTAGGAACCCCTGGAGCCGTCGTCTAGCATCACCGGGAAACATGGATAATGATTTTTATACAGGTGCAGGCTCTCGTGAGATAATAACATACGTCATGTTGGTATATATTGAATCTCGAGTAGTTTACAAAGAGGGATGTTAGTGTCTATTCTAGATGGGATCTAAACCTAGTAGGGATCCTCTCCGAGTATATCTGGACAACTTGTGGAGTCATCTCGTGGAGGCTAGATGTAAAATTGAAGCTCCGATATGGCTAGGGCTCAATCTCTGAAGGCTTCTTGCTTATGTATGACTTGTTTGCTCTAGTTGGCTTTGATCGAGTCTCCATGTAAAGCTTGTCCTTCCTTGAGATGTCATCGGGTTCTTATATAGGGGGTTCTACGAGTCATAGGAGACATGGACTTATCTCCGAGTCGAACTCTGTCTTCCTTAAATGTAGAGATTGAGTATCCTAGTTCAAAGGGTGTCTGGGATCTCTACGAGAGGTCCCCTTATCTCTTAGAACCCCTAGCAAGTATGTTACTCGCTCCAGGTATCCAGAGAATATGTATACGGGTACCACTTCGTATACGATATAGTGTATTACTCATCATCAAGCCCCCCATCAGTATGTGAAATGAGGTCGGGATGGATTTAACCAAGGACAGACCTAGCCGGGCAGCACATCCGACTAGAAGTACTCTTGGGTTGTCAGTGTTTATCTTCCAGGTAAGTTGGGTTACCTACTCGAAGCAGCTTATGCATCTATTCGGGAAACGGACATTCCCGAGTGGGTTTTTGATAAGCCCCCGAGCTACCCTTCTTCTAAGTAGGAACATACGAGCACCCTACGAGCGGTTAGGGCAAGTCTGTGATTTCTATAGTCAAGCTGATCTAAACCAGTGGGTGTTCAAGAAGTTGATCCTCGGGGTGGAAATTTCACGTGGTGATGAACATCTTTTCCCTCTTTTTTCTACAACTGTTGTTCTGACGTGAGAAACTTGAGGCACGTTTTGACAGGGATGTGTGCAGAGTGGTCAGCCCCTGCCTAAGGTTGCTGGTACAATCGTGAAGGCTGTGAAACCCCCGGCGTTGATAGCGGCTCGGCCTTTGGTCTGGGAAAATGGGGCCTTCTTTGTCATTGTTGTCGTCGGATCTAGTAGCTTTTGTCAACGAAGGCCATCGATTTGGTAAAATATGTCGAGCTCCTGCTTGAGGTAACAAGTGCAAAGAGATATTAGTTTGCTAATCTACTCATATGGAGGCTAACCCTGCCGTTGTGACTCGCTCTATCCAGAGTGACTCCCCTCCGGTCGGAAGTCCAGGCGCTGAAGAAGCGATTGGTTGAATCTGACACAGCGTTGAAGGCAGAAAAGTCCGGGGCAGTGCAATTGGAGCATGAGAAGCTGGTCGTGGCTACGAATGAGGCCACGGACGCTTTCGCGAAAAGCTTGTAGTGTAAACCCTCCTTCATAAATAAATAAACACTTGAGTGCCTTTGGTCAATATCTGTGTTATGCGAATGACCATCATGTTTTTTCATTAACCTAGAGTTAGAATTTATCGGGAACCTGATATTAAGGACTTGTCGAGACCTTGTGACACTTAACGCTTTCTAGCCTTTTTTCTTCAGTCCAAGTCGAAAGACTTCGCTACCAGTCAAGGAGTTTGATTAGTCAGGCCATAGGTCTAAATCAAGTGGAAGGTGCTAGGACCCCCAATCACTTGTAGACGCGATAAGGGACCTCCCTCTGTCCTGTTTGAAACCGTAATTCAGACTTCTTCTTCTTTGCAAGGAGAAAGGCGTAGGCACGTATATCCTTTGTGGTCGATAAACTATCTTAGCATCACGTTGACCTAACTTGTCCTTATGATATGTAGGATCGGTGGCTTCCAACAGAGGGGGGTGAATGTCGAGTCCAAATTTCTTTCACAAATTCTTCGCATACATAGTCATATTAAAAGACTGGTATGATCAGAGTGAAGATGCAGCGGAAACACCCCCAAAAGCCCTTAGTGATGTGGAGCTCATCGATAGCTTCGAAACGAGTCCAGATCACCAAATTCCGAGTTCGGACGCAAAAGTTATGACCAAAACAGTGAAGCTACCCAACCTGAAGAAAAAGAGAATTTCAGAAATTCTAGGAATTTTTCCAGAGATTCCGACTTTTGGTTCTGTTTTCAGTAGTGAATCTCGGAGGCTCCGAGATTGAAGAATCGGACACTCCGAGAATTCTGAAGAAACTGAAGAACTCAGCAGGCAAGAACAGAAGTGAATCTCGGAGGCTCCGAGATTGAAGAATCGGACACTCCAAAAATTCTGAAGAAACTGAAGAACTCAGCAGGCAATAACAAAGTGAATTTCGGACACTTCGAGAATTCTGAAGAAACTGAAGAATTCAGCAGAAGATCAGCCAAGTTTCAGAACTGAGATTTCGATCCAATTTTTTGGCTAATTCAGAATCTACCCAATCAAATCAAATCAAAATTTACAGAGAGGTGTAGGAAGGTCTTGTGAGTCTAGATCAAGTGTTGATCTCTATAAAAACTTCTCAAGTCAAGACGTTACCATTTTTCTTCAATCAGCTCTAGAAATGAGAAAAAGAGAAATTTTGAAGGGAAAGAAAGCTCGTGAGGAATTTTGATCTCAAATCAATATGGTGTCATCTCATATGTCCCAACAACCTATTCCAAGCCCCAAATCACAGCATCAAACCCCTACAAAGATTAATCACGAAAATTCCATTTCTTGCTTGTTTTCCAAGAAAACTCGAAATAGAGAAGAAAATGGTTGAATCCTTGTGTATGCTTGGATGGAATCAGTATGGGGATGATCTTCCCATCATTTACTTACCATGCCACAGATCAATCCATAGGAGAAAACAAGAAACGAAAATTCAAAAGAGCTAATGAAGGAGATAACTCAAGACCACAAAGGAATGGGGAAAATCTTTTTGTATTGCATTTTCGTGGATTTTCTTGCTGTTTCAAATACCTCTCATGAGTATGCCAAAGCTCTCTTGAGCAGCCCTTAACTAGGGTTTTTTCAATGCTTATAAAAGGGTTGAGAGATAAGCACCTTTTAACCCTCCTTTTATAGTGGTGGAGGCATACCTCCCACCACTTAGGTTTTAAGCCCACTTAGATGGTATGAGCACTTAGCACGCATCACAAAGCATCTAAGTGACTCATCCTCCATCCATCTTTCCTTCTCCCCTAAGCAACTAACCCTAAACCGCTTCCCGGCCGCCGCCGCAGTTTCTTGGTTATGCTTCGGTAGATTCCGCGTTTTTACCAAAACATCTTCGCACTGACTTGGTCCTCACGTCTCGTCTCCACCTGCTTTCTTGTCCTCCGCGTACATGCTTTTAAGCCGCACGATATCGTCGCCACCTCCTTGACCGCATCTCAGCCCTCCAAGCCTCATGCCGGTCCATATGACCGAACATCGCGGCATCCAACTCACACCTACACATAATAGACCAAGCAAAGCGTTGTGAGCACAAGTTTTTCACTTAACCCAAGTCAGCCGAGAAAAATCATTCATCCACTCAATTTTTCCTTGAGACAACTCCACATATGGTGGCAACATATTCATCACAAATATTGTCAAGTCCTCACATGACTCACACGATAGCTAGTTGGAAAGCCTTATTGGTTTACTAAGTGTTGAACGGTTTCATCAAACGTATTGTACTTTGCACCTTCAGACTCTTCCTCGGCTCGAGTCGAAAAAACTTCGCCGCTAGTCAAGGAGTTCGATCAGTCAGGTCTTAGGTCGACGTCGAGTGGAGGGTTCTGGGACCCTCTGTCACTCTTCAACACGGTAAGGGACTTTCCTCCATCACTACTGCAGAAACAGCTATAGAAGGCATATTAGCAGTGACGAGCACCAAAAAAACACGTCACTGGTAAACCGAAAAGTTACCAGTGGCGGGCATCAATTATCACGTGTCACTGGTAAATAATTACCAGTGACGAGCACCCATTACTACCCGTCACTGGTAACGTAGCAATTACTAGTGGCGGCTCACAGAGAAGTTCGTCACTGGTATATTACACACCAGTGACGTGCGCACCAACGTGCCCGTCACCGATATATTTCCCGCCAAACTTGCTTCTGGCCTGCATACCAGTGGCGGGCTAAGGTTCGGCTCGTCACTGGTATGTTGTTTACCAGTGGCGGGCCTGTCTATGTGCCCGTCACTGGTAACCTGCCCTATAAAAAGCATCAGCGAGCTCGCTGTTGGCCAGTCCACTGGCCAGCAGCGAGCTCGCGATCGCCTTGACGTCCGACGCCGCCGTTCACGCCCTAGGAGAATTCCTAGCCCTCCAAAATCTTCCCCCACCTCTCCTAGCTCCCTTGCCATCTCTTTCTCCCTTCAAATCTAGCTAGATCATCACCTCTAGCTAGCTTGCTCTCCCCCAATTCAAATTAATTTGCTTTACCAGGTGATTTCTCTTGTATTATTTGAATGATCGAGTTACCAAAGGTTGATTATGCTCTCCCCCAATTCAAATATTTGATCCATTTTGTATCATTTTAGTGTATTACTTCTTATTCTCCACCGTGGATGAGCTTTGTGTAACAACTTTGATCAATAAAATTAATGGATGTGTATGCATGAGTCGACACAAAGACCGGGGTGCTACCTCTATTTCTTTTTAAATGCATGCATGATTTGTGTATTGCTCTCTCACAAATTTTAGAACCTCTGATTATGTATTTAGTGTATATGTAGTACTATATATCGATGCAATAAAACATATGTTGCACACACCCAAGTGCTTGTAGCATAGGACTCGAGTAAGTGAGACTCTCAATGTAAGAAATGTGATGTATTATAACTTCTTAGATGTGCATGAAATGTATTTCGTCATATATGTGAATGTGAGATATGCTTGTGGTACCGGCCGTTGAGCCGAGGCAACATTCGTTGCTTTGTTTATTTTTTCAGGGAAACTGAGTTCAACGTTTTGGTGAAATGTTGCTTCATCAATATTTTGTCAACGTTCGATACTCAATTTTGCATAATTTTAGCAAAGGTCATGCCGAAATTTTGAATTTTCAACAATTTATTTCAATAACCTGCCAAATTTTGAAATGTTTTATGTAATATTTCAAATCTCAATTGCAAAGAAAACTTTTATTATTTTTTTTAGCCTCTCATGAAAGGTTGGTACTAATTAATTTTCGTATATCTTAGGGATCGAACGACCGATGGATCGAAGTTGGATGTATGACGGCGATCGGAACACACAAAGTTTCTATACATCTTTGAATGAGTTCTTTGATTTCGCCGAGCGAGATATGGTGCGAAAGGGTGGCACGAAGATATGTTGTCCGTGTCGTGATTGCAAAAACCTGAAGATGTAGGAAAGGAAATCTGGTTTTTTGCACATGTACCTGGTGCGATGGGGTTTCATGGCAGGTTATACACGGTGGACAAGTCACGGTGAGGAGGATGAGGTTGTTGCCGACGACGAAGGGTTAGATGAAGAAAGCAGGACATGGGGAGCCGGAAGCAGAACGGTTGGATTATAAAGATGCCGGAGGACATGAAGAGGCCGAAGCGGATACGCGAAGCACGGGGGACAATTTTGCCGGAATGGTCCAGGACCGTCATGTGCAAGAGCAGGTTGTGAAAGAGACGAATAACGATAGTGCGGCTCGTAGAGAGGCTGCCAAGTTGGAGACACTGGTAAAAGACTCCGAGACTCCCTTGTATCTCGGTTGCAATCCCGAGCACACCCGCCTCTCAGTCACGCTTGAACTTCTAAGACTCAAGGCACTCCACAACAGCACGGACACAAGCCTCGATAAGACATTGGAGTATCTCGCAAAAGTTCTGCCGGAGGGGAACGTGTTGCCTCGTGGTTGCGATGAGGCCAAGAAGGTCGTGTGCCCTCTTGAATTGGAGGTGACGAGATATCACGCGTGTCCGAATGACTGCATCATATATCGGAACCAGTATGCGGAGCTAACCAAGTGTCCCGAGTGCAAGCATCCCGATTCAAGTGGGGAAAGAACTACCAACCAGATGGTGAGAACGGAGTGAAGAGCGGTGCTCCTGCAAAGGTTGTATGGTACCTTGCACTCATTCCCCGTTTGAAGCGTCTATTCGCAAACAAGAAATAGGCAAAGCTCATGCGTTGGCACGACGAGAGGCCAAGGAAAGATGACGCCGTGCTGAGACACCCTGCGGATGGTTGCCAGTGGAAAGCAATCGACGACCAATACCCCGAATTCGGAGGAGAGCCGAGGAATATCAGAATTGGAATGAGTACGGACGGACTCAATCCTTTTGGAAAGATGAGCAGTAGGCACAGCACCTGGCCCGTGGTCGTATGGATGTACAACCTCCCTCCGTGGCTCTGTTTTAAGCGGAAGTACCTACATCTGTCTATGCTAATTCAAGGGCCACAGCAACCAGGGAACGATCTGAACGTGTATCGACAACTACTGAAGGAGGAGCTAGATACACTCTGGGCTGAACCAGGGGTCCGGGTCTGGGACGCTCACGAAGGAGACTACTTCAATATGAGAGCTATGATGATCACAACGGTGCAAGACTATCCCGCTTATGGATATCAATCCTGCCAGGTTTGCCACGGATACCAAGGATGTGTTAAGTGCATGGAAGATACAACAAGTCGTCACCTACCGGGCTCTCACAAAATCGTCTACATGGGCCACCGAAGATGGCTTCAACAGGACGACCCGTGGAGACAAGAAAAAGAAAAGTTCGACAATACGACTGAGACCCGAGGACCACCACGTAAGAGGAGTGGGGAAGAAATATGCGAGATGTTGAACTCTTGGGGTGAGTGCCCTAGGGCGGGAAAGAAGCAGAAGAAGGTAAAGCCGCTGGAGGCGTGTGGAAAACGAAATCTGTATTCTGGGACTTGCCTTACTGGCCTTTTCTCGAGACGCGCCACTGCATAGATGTCATGCATATTGAGAAAAATGTCTGTGAGAGTGTGCTCGGTCTCTTGCTCCACATGGCAGACAAGACAAAGGATGGGCCGAAGGCACGAGCTAACTACGAGGAACTGGGGATAAGACGAGAGCTGTGGGCTAAGGAGGAGAAGACCAAATTGGGCAGGAATGTTACAAAAATCAAGACGGACTGTCCCGTCGCTTGCTACACTCTAAGTACAGACGAGCTGGATAAAATCTTCAAATGCCTCAAAGGAGTCAAAGTAACTTCCGGCTACTCGGCAAACATACAGAGATTTCTAGACACGCAGAACCACAAACTAATCGGTATGAAATCTCATGACTGTCACGTGATGATCACGCAGATACTTCCGGTTACAATTAGAGGGCTAATGGAGCCATGGATCCGCGAGACACTGCTTGACCTCTGTAACTTTTTCGACGTTATCTCTCAGAAGTCCATCACTAAGAAGCGTTGCCGGCGACTGCAGGCGGAGATCATTGTCATACTATGCGAGCTCGAGATGTACTTTCCGCCCGCATTCTTTGACGTCATGGTTCATCTCATGATCCATATCGTCCCGGAGATCATCGACCTAGGTCCCGTATTCCTACACAACATGTACCCGTTGGAAAGGTTCAATGGGGTCGTGAAGCGATACGTTCGTAACAGGTCTCATCCGGACGGGAGCATCGTCCAGGGCTTTCTCACGGAGGAGAGCGTCGAGTTCTGCACGGATTACATGAAAGTCGTCAAACCTATAGGCGTGCCTGTTAATCGACACATTGGCAGGCTCGATGGCGTAGGTCACCGACGCGGAAAGAAGGATTTACATGTGCACAGTGACTCTCCGAACCGATCAGACGATTACGTCAGAGCGCACACAGTAGTGTTACAGCACCTCTCAGTGGTCCGTCCTTACGTTATTCAGCACATGGCAATGTTAAAAACAAAGCACGGCTCAAGAAAGACCGAGGCGGCTCTCATGAAAGAGCACAACGCTACGTTCGCCAGGTGCCTAAAAACTACTTCGACGAACATAGCTTCTCAAAGATGATGACGTAGCACGGACGGTGTTCCACGTGGCACAGGGACCCCTGATGAATGTCGGGACATACCAAGCATACGACATCAACGGATACACATTCTATACAGAGGCACAAGACCAGAAGAGTGTGTACCAGAACTCTGGGGTGACGATGGAGGCCCTGACCGGTAAGAAAAAGGACAGATACTACGGTAGGCTGGAAGAGATTTGGGAACTGGACTACACCGTAACCAAGATCCCCATGTTCCGGGTAAGATGGGCGAAGAATGTCGAAACGGAAGACTATTTCACTACCATGGTCATACCGAAAGCAGTTCCTATTGAGACAGTAAATGTGAAAGCGATCAGTGCCAAAAATGAGCCGTGGGTATTAGCTAAACAAGTGGCCCAATGCTTCTACATAGCCGACCCGACGAGGCCAAGCCGTCATGTCATGAGGAGGGGCAAAAGGAGTATCGTTGGAATCGATGGTGTCGTTGACGAAGACGACTATGACCAATTTGACGACCCGGATATAGAGGAAGACAATCAGCCACGGCCCAGCAGAAGGAGAAATACTACATATCCCGCCGTGCGTCCCTTCAAAAGACGAAATCACTCCGAGGGGCTAACCTATACCAGGAAGAAGACCAAGACTACCGTTGAGAAGACTGTCGAAGAGTGAGAAGATTGTCGAAGAATGTCGTAATTTAATTAAGTTAATTAATGATGTATAGCTCACTTTTGTGAAATTTATGTATATAACAATAATGGTATTTATGTTAATTCTATATGTACGCATAAACTAATCATTGCCCGCGCAAATAGTAATACTGAAACGAATGGATAATAAGAAAATTGCAAAAAAGGAGAACTAATTAAAAAATATGATTTTTCTTTTCCCATCCTCATGGATTCAAAAAGATTGGACCCTAAGTACTAACCCTAAGCACTAACCGTAAGTACTAACCCTAACTAACTAACCCTAAGTACTAACCCTAAGTACAAACCCTAACTAACTAACCCTAAGTACTAACCCTAAGTACTAACCCTAAGTACTAACCGTAAGTACTAACCCTAAGTACTAACCCTAAGTACTAACAGTAAGTACTAACCCTAAGTACTAACCCTAAGTACTAACCCTAAGTAACTAACTAACTTATCAGTGACGAGCAGTGATGTATACACGTCACTGGTAAGAACTTAGCAGTGACGTGCTCATTTTTGAGCTCGTCACTGATAAATACATTACCAGTGACGAGCATTTACTCAACCCGTCACCGGTAACATTTACTAGTGACGAGCGTATATTCGGGCACGTCACTGATAAGCATCCCCATATAAACCTCCCGCGCGGGACTTGGGGAAAAATTCCCCAAATCCCGCGCCCGCCCTAATTCCCCAAACCGCTCCTCCCGCGACCGACGCCGCCCTCGCCGGACGCCGCTCCTCGCCGAACGCCGCTCCTCGACGGACGCCGCCCTTGCCGGACGTCGCCCTCGCCGCCTCCCTCACCGGTCGACGCCGCCCTCGCCGCCTCCTTCGCGTTGCCTGCTTCCTCCGAAGCCTTCGCCCGCCTCTCTCCCTCCTGCCCAAGGTATTTTCGGCCTGTGAAACTACTCATCTCAGTCACAATGACACCACTCTGCTGTTTACCGTGCTTCAACCTCTACTTCAGCGCCTTAGTCACCAGGGGATTTAGAAACGATGGGGACCAGAGATAAAGGCATGCATAGGTCCACGGCGGCAACAGTGGTAGTCTGGGGTTAATTAGGATTTGGGATCATCAGCCATGTGCTCCGATACTGTGTTAAACTATGGACTTGTCGTATTACTATGGACCAATGAGGGCAATATACATAGACCGTGTGAGCAAATGTTATAGAGAACCCTTGATTAGAGAGAGTATATACAATGTACTATAAATCTACTAACAGTGAAGATGCACGCTAACATTTGACAAACAGATGTTACTTATTTTAGTCCATTGTTACTATTTCCTAGAGTCATAAGCATGAACTGCAAGCACGCACGCCGCCATGCCTCCTTGTATAACAAGTTGTGCACTAATCAACGTCCATTAGTCGCTGATGCTTAATTGGTACTTGATAGTGTTGGATTCATATTTATCTATAGAGAGATTTCTCTACCATCTTAATACTCTTGTTTATTGAATTTGGATTGTGAAGACACCGGATTCTATAGTTACAGTGTGAATTTTGCGAATTTTGCGATGGCTAAAAGTCATTTGTTGCGATGGCAAAAAAATGAATGTGAGATGACGATCTGAATGTATTTCATATATGCTTGTGGTACTGGCCGTCGAGCCGAGGCAACATTCGTTGCTTTGTTTATTTTTCAGGGAAACTGAGTTCAACGTTTAGACGAAATGTTGCTTCGTCAACATTTTGTCAACGTTCGATACTCAATTTTGCATAATTTTAGCAAAGGTCATGCCGAAATTTTAAATTTTCAACAATTTATTTCAATAACCTGCCGAAATTTGTTTCCGTTAATTTTTGTTTAACAAGTTTAATTCCATTTAGTCCGAAAATGGCCGGAAGTTCTCCCTCTTCGTCGCGGACACCAACGGATGCCCCAGCGTCGTCCAGAGATATCGAGGGCCGTGCGGAAGCTCCCCGGGACCTGGCCATCGTCGACGACCCTGCTGCCGGGGATAACAACGAGTACGATTCGTCCCACGAAGAGTCCGTCAGTGCTGAAGACGCGACCGATCGTGACAAAGGGACCGGCCGTGAATACGAGACCGGTATTGAAGAAGAACAGACGGACGGGGCTCCACCAGCGAAGCGAAAAAGGCGGCTCGCGCCTAGGAGACCTAACAAGTTGAGCACGGACACCTTCGTGGTCACTCGAGTGGACGATCTGGGTAAACCAGCCAGTCCTGTAAAAGCTACACAGGGGTACTCAAACGCCGTAGGCTGCATCCTGTGTGAAACCGTGAAGATCACAACCCCCGACATAAGGACGAGAGAAACCGAGCATCTTCGAACTCTCCTCCTGGACAGGCTATTCAGCAGGTACTCCGTCCCGGAGGCCGACAAAAACAGAGTGACGACGAAAGCCCTGAGCATGATGACCAAATCCTTGAATACCTGGCGATACCATGCCAATAAAATGAAGGATCAAGATTTTGAGACCGTGATAAAGCCGAAATGGCCTACGATAGATGAGGCGGACTGGACCGAGTTCATTCAAACTCGCTCCGGCGATGAATTCAGGAGGAAGAGTGATTGGGGGAAGGACATGCGGGGCAAGATCGTGGGTGACCACAGACTCGGCAGCCGTGGTTACCAAGGGAAGAAGCCTAAATGGGACAAGGAGGACGCAAGGTTGATTGCGGCCGGGAAAGAACCCCCTTTCTCGGACATCCAGGAAGGGCGTGGAAAGGATTTTGTGAGGGCCCGCACAAAATTTGACCCTGCGACGGGGGAACCGATCTTCACGCACGAGAAAATGAAGGACGTACACGAAGAACTGGTAACCTCTGAACCCATTTTACTTTATTTGTCCCACGTAGATTAATTTCCTAAAGATTACGTTTCTGAACGGTTCATGTTGCTTGCAGAGAAAGCTGAGCCAGCAACCTGAGAGCTCCCAGGACTCTGTCGGTACCGAGAGGTGGCAAGACCCTATCAACAAGGCTCTCGGGAAGCCGGAGACACGTGGCCGCGTGATGGGCGTCGGGTATGGGGCTCGATGGGCTGATTACTGTCCCCAAACCCGCGAGGCTGCCCGTGAGAGGAGGAAAGCCAAGCAAGATGAAGAATTCGATGCGCAAGTGGAGGCGGCTGTGAAACGTCTGTTAGGGCCTCTATACGATCAACTACGACGCCCACCCATGCATCCTGATACGCAGCCGCCGCCCTTCACTGCTGCAAGGAGTAGTAGCCCCTCTGTCTCGGGCGTTGGCCCCGGGTCGCCAAATACAATCGACGGCCTAACGGTAAGCGTCGTCGGCTCAACAAATCGTAAGGGTGTCGTACAGATTTCGTTGTTTGGACTCTAACATCGATGACCCGTACGTATGTTCCGCAGGTGATAACTCCGTGCCATCTGCAGACCCAAGTACTCGGCTCGATGGTGACGGTCGCGTACGGTCGAGTCCACCCAATAACGCCGGAGAACAGGATGCACTGTGTGGATTTACCACCAAACATGGCGAGGGTGGAGTTGACTAAGGTGGTCGGCACCTTTGAGGACTTGGTTCTGAATGACCCACCTGAAGAGGGATACGAGAAGCTAGGAGCCTGCAAGGGGTTTTTTCTTAGGTGGCCGAAGGACGCGATTAACTTGATTGAGACCTCCAATCGTCCAGCACCTTCGCCGAGCCACACCCACAGTCCATCAGCAAGACCATCTCCTTTGGGTATTTCCGCACCTCTATCCTACAGGGATCTTGAGATGGAGGATGCCGAGGAGGCCGCGGAGCATGGCGGGGAGCATGGCATGCCTCGTGACGAAGAGGCACGAGAATTTGTAGATACGCCGCCACCCAAGCATGACGAGCAAGCCCACACGAAGTTGACTCCTAAAACACTCGTGGGCGCAGCCAAAGAAGCGATGGCCGGTCAGAGGGCCGTATCCCTGGATACGCAGCGCACGAGCAAAAAAGGGGCGAAGAAGGCACATGCTAGCACCGGTACTTACGATAGACAGGGTGGGGCAAGGTTGAAGAAATCCTTAACGTACGCAACATCTTCCCAATCAGGACAGTGAGCAACGGGTCGTCAATGGCGGCCCTATCACATCCCGGGTCACTCGATGGTACCAAAGGATGAGTTCGACGTCCTCCCGAACGAAATGAAGATTCTGCATGAGAACATTCGAGACATTGAATTAGGACCCGATGAAACGAATGTCTCGTATTACACGGTGAAGGTGCCAGAGGGTTTCCATTTCATCGAGCAGTATCCCGCGGACAAGTTCTATCTGGACTTTGCGGAGATCTTTGGCATGTTCAACCTTTATCGGCTCGAAGCATCCTTCGTCAAGCTATGGGCGCTTCACCTAACCAGAGAGATCAGACGCTTAAAGATTCTCGATGTTGCAATAGCAGATCCGTTTCACATGCACGAGAACAACGTTCGCTCCCAAGAAGGTAGAGAGATTATGAAAGAATACCTCGTGAGTGCGATGATAGCGCATAAGGGCAAGGACTACCTACTCGTGCCCTACAATCCCTTGTAAGTCATTCTCTACTTTGTGCTTTCATAAATTTCTCTTTTGCTTGTGCACCTAGCCAACTTCGTGGGTTAATATTGGTTTGTTCACATGTCTGCGCAGCGACCACTGGATCCTCTTAGTGCTAACGCCGAAGGAAAGCAAGGTTGTTTACTTTGATTCCATGAAGAGGGTGAAGAAAGACTACACCCTGCTCAAGAAAGTTCTGGATGATGCTCTCTTCGACTTTGCACAGAAGGGAGGAGGAGCAACTATGGTAAAAAGAAGTGGCGCTCCACGCTTTAAACACGTGACCGATTTCTGTTGCAGACAGCAGCCGGAGGGTAGTGTGACGTGTGGCTACTACGTCTGCTGCCACATGGACGACTTTGTACGGGCGCGGAACACGTTTCGCAAACATGACGACTTACGCAAGTGGAGTAATAACCTCGAGCACAAGCCATATGACTGGAAGCAAGAGTTTGCACGCCTCCAGAATGCGTTCGCGAATATCATCAACAAGGACGTCGTCTCCGATACGGGGCTTTTCTACGCCGGCACTGACCCAAGGGAGGAACACGCCGCTCGCACAGAGCAGCGAGTTCGCCAAATCCCGACCGAAGACCCATTCGCGCGCCAACATGCAGCTAGGCCCTAGAGGAGGGAAAAAAGCGTCAAGATAGGCCCTTCGAAACGGAAAAATATTGCATATGTATTGTGTTTGTGGTCGTGTATTCCCGAACTAGTCTACTTTGTACGTTTCTGGACATATTTACGTATTGGCACTTGTTACTTTCGTAGTCGGTTTGACATATGTACTTATCGTGTGCGACATCCGAGAGCGTGAGCGAGGTGGCCTTCGAAGCATACCGGGCACGTAGCATGCCGACGCAACGAGGCAACGCCGCAAGCGCTATTAGGCCACAACGGCACGCCCTAGGAGAACGGCGACCGAAGGGGTACACCCCCCTCCAGGACCCCTGCAGTACACAGGGGCGGGAGAGCGCCACAGTTCACGCGATCCTGCCACGGCAGCGAAAATGGCTGCCGCGGCAGCCAAAAGGGCTGTTTTGGCTCTTTTGCTGCCGCGGCAGCAACGTGCTTGGCCCTCTCATAACAGCAGTGACGTGCGGACTGGAGAGCTCGTCACTGCTGTATATCTTACCAGTGACGGGCATAAAATGCAGCACGTCACTGGTAATTATCTTACCAGTGACGAGCTCTCATGCTCGCCCGTCGCTGGTAACATAATTACCAGTGACGAGTGGATAGCCCGTCACTGGTAACCACTTACCAGTGGCGGATTACCAGTGACGGGCCTGCCCGCTCGTCACTAATGGGCATTTTAGGCCCGTCACTGGTGTCCCTTTCTGCAGTAGTGCATCCCGTGAGGCTAGAGCTTGGAATTCCTTCCCTTCGTGAGTACTAAGTCCCCAGGTGTTCCATACAACACATTGTCGTGAAACTTTTCAATCCCGGTGTACCTATTCAGCCCCCAACTGTCTATCGGGTAAGACACGCTTCTGATGGTGTCACACCCTGCTGTTCGGCACCCTGATTTTCGAAAACCTAAACCCTAATACGCATATATGCGTATACGTTTTACAATCATGTTGCATGCATAGTTGGATTTTAATATTTCTCAACACATGTCATTCCATGAAAACACCTAAGTTTCTCTCACCATCACATGTGCATATCTGCTTTACGATTTTTCTAGCATGCATCTTCGAATTCCCAATTTCTTCTCGAAACATGTCATTTCATGAGAACACTTGAGTTAGGTTGCACCGTCGTGCAACGAACCCAAGTCGTAACCCCATCATCGCATGTGCACAAAACCCTAATTGGAACACACGCACTGTATATGCACGAGCAGTTTCTAAACACAAACCCTAGTGGCAAATCTACCGGTGCTACTTCCATCTCTCTAAAAAGGAAATCTAAACCCTTCTATCCCTTCCACCTCCCCTGCCGACCTTGAAAACTTGAAAACCTAACCTCCCGGCAAGGTTCATAAAAGATTTCCTCTTCGGACAGAAATTCAAAAGTCCATATCACATGTACTTTCTTCTACTCAAAAATCCTAGAAAATCCCAAAAACTCCCTGGAATTATTTGTCACCCATTTATGAAATAATATTGAGGGTCCAGTTCAAATATTTTTGATTACATCCAAATTTGAATTTGGAACAAAACCTAGCTTTGAACTGCAGCCCATATAAACCTAGCTCAGAAAAATTCCATAATATTTCACAATGCTTATCTCAGTGCCAGTAACTCAAATATGCAAAACATGTGCATGTCTAGCTCAAAATTTTGCCAGGAACTCTGTCGAACACCTTGCCCCATTCTTCCCTCCTCCATGAAATCAAGTCCAAATCCCCTCCTATTGCCCCCAAACGTTCTACCAGGATCCTTGCTACCCTCAGGCACTTTCCCCCATCCTCTTTACCTCAGTAAGAATCCTACTCTACAGAGTTCAACCCTAATGTCATCTCATGCCGACATTGGCAAGCCCTTGGGCAACCTTGCTCCATACGGTTTCCAAGCTAGCCTCCTCCTATTGTCTCCCCCTCTGGTCACCTCAGCACCGCTGACCTACTCATGCACCTCCCCAGCACGCCAGGGCATGCCTGTGCACACGCATGCCGCTCGGGGACGCGCCCTGGCATTGCTCTGGACACACACCGCACACGGCAATGCCAACCAGCAGCAGCAACTGCATGCTACCCGCAGTTCCGTCGCTGGCCAGCCAATCCCGCACGCCTCAACGCTACTCTGGCCACCAGCAAGCTATGCGCGCCAATGTATTATCCTCGCAACCCCTCGACGCCGTGCATGGCAGTGTCCAGCGGCCACCACTCAGCTGCCCGGCCGACCACCTATATAGGGGCACCGCGGGCACCTCCATCTTCACACCTAGCTCCTTTCCACTCCTCTGGAGCTCCTGGGCCAGTCAATTTCACCTAAGCTCCACTCCTCCTTCGCTCCAGCCAAAACCTTCGTCGCCAATCACCGCAGCCGCTCGGTCTGCACTGCCCTCCCCAAACCAATTCACCCCCACCACTGTATTCCCCTTCTCATGCCGAGCTAATCCCGCGCTTCAATACCTTTGATTATTAGCCACCGCCGTTTTCCTCAAATCCTCACCGGAATCGTCACCACAGCCCGTCGGAGTTCACCCCGACCAGTGGCGCGCCCCATCCAACCGACAAGCGGGACCCACCGGGAAATACCCCTCCTGAAACGGTAAGAGGGTGGTGTCGCTGTCAGGTGGGCCTATCCTCCCGCCAGGCCCACCGCGGAGTAAGTGGCGACGCCTTCGGTTGTTCCCGTTTTCGCAACTCGGAAGGCGTAAAACCACTATGGAGAAGGTGTAAAGCTCCAGAAAACCACTGGTTCTTATTATTCCAGAACCAGTTTTACTCTGGTTCGGCTGGTTCAGCACCAAATCGTCCGGTTTTTGAAAAACTTCCAAAATATCTTAGGCTCCTAAAAATATTTATCATCTTTTGGTTCAAACAAAATTTCAAAATTCAAATATTTTATACAGGAATAGAGGAAATACCATAGTTCTTTTATTTTAAACCTTTTTCAAAAAAAAATTTGAACTTATAAACTTGTTTCAAACCTTTCAAAAATGTTTTTCTGGCTCTCTATTAGACCACCATGTCTCTGGACTCTTTCCCTAAGGTATAAAGCAAGTGTTTTGCAAGGAAAGATTTTATAAAGGTTGAAAACCCTAATGCCAATAAGCACATGCAATAACGACAACAACTTTTCCTTTCCTCGGCATAATCTTGCAAGCATGGCATATGTTCCATATTGATTTTCCTTTCTGATACTTCAGTTCATTTGGTTCTTATTGGCGTTCTTTGAAACGTGTAGTTGACGGTGTGAGGTACGTTCGTCAGGAGGAACCAGAATCATCCCCGCGTCCGGATCAAGACCAGGAACTACCAGGCAAGCTCTCAGCCCCTGATCATGTTGAATCCCAAGTTGATGAAATGATACTTCATTTACGAAACATGCATGCTATGTTTTACAACTCGTTATTTTATGTAGTGTAGTGATGATCGATGCTTAGCAAACCCTAGTTCGACACTGAACTCCTTGTAGCCCTAAGGACTACGTATTCTGGAAATATTATCGGAAACCTAGGGTAGACTATGAATGTACATGGCTTAGCCCTGCAGTAGTAAAATTAGGTTTTCATAAAAGGAAAGATACTTGAAACTTTCATGAGGTGGATATTTGAAAAAGGACCGGCGTGTCCGATGGTGTATGAAGGTAGTATATCCATGAATTGAGATATTTTACCGAAAAGAAGTTTTGTTAAAACCAAAAGCAAAAGGGAGAAGATTTTGATCCGGGTCAGAAATGGAGGGGGAAAGCAGGAAGTGCGTTATATGCAAGGTAATGCCCGATATGGTTCTCGTTGTCCGTTTACGGGCATGGCGGGGAGTCCTTCTCGGATCACATAAGGACCAAACTTGTGCCGTTTGGCCAAGTCTAATCGTACGTCCACATGTCCTTTATGGGAAGGACTTGACCTAGTACCCGATCTAAGACTAGCATGAACCCGTAGGTAGTGGGTAGTGTGCAGATGAGGTGGCAACCTCTGTAGAGAGTTGCCCGTTGTAGCGAGGTTTAACTCGCCACAAAGTTGGAATACCGACCTACTTATAGCGATGATACTGATTCAAGTTAGGTTTGGATGATTCCTTCTGGTGGGTTCATTGCTAGGTTTACCCCGGTGAAGAGTCTCGTTGTACTAGCCCTGTTAGTATGCGGTGCACAGTATACCCAGGGTGACCTATATCTTGTGGGTAAAGCCGTATCACCTCTACAGAGGATTAAAACTATTCGAATAGCCATGTCCATGGTCATGGACGAACTTGGTTGGGCCACACTATAGTAGATTGAATTTTGAAATCAAAATGGTTACGGGTTTAAGGACGTGATCCGCCGAGTTCGCAGAGTGACATGAAAGCTCCCCGTGAAGTGGGAGAAGAGAAGAAGAGATTCCCCGTTGAAGTGGGCAATCACTGATACCCTCGTCGTAGCGGATGAGCATATGACTCCTCGTCGGAGTGGGTGATGACAAGATTTTTTTTCGTTGTAGCGGAAAGCACAGATATGATTTCCTGTTGTAGCAGGAAAAAGGACGGAAATCAGATACTTGGTCTTGTAGCACCGAGTCAATTGTGAAAACTGCTTTTACTATCTATTTACGTATTTCACGTGCAAACTTACTTTCTCGCACAATATGAGACATAGGATAGAGCCAGTTTCTTGGTCAGTCCGTGCATGCACAAATCCGCGGAAAACTTCCTGGTGGAGGGCTTGCGAGTACATTCAATGTACTCACCTGGCTTGTTGATGTGGCCAGACGAGGAGGAGGAGTGCCAAACCGGAGATAGCGACAGCGACTTCGAAGCGTAGGGTTTCAACCCCCAGTCAGTTGCCTGTGTATGGCATACCGATGGGTCATCTTCCACGTGTTTATTCTACTGCAGTTTAAATTCAGCCAATAGGCCTGGTTTGTACTAAGAAAAACCAGATATGGCTATTTGTGTAATGAGCAATGTATCGTGTGACTACGCTATCAAGTGCCTGTGTGTACTAGCCACTGATCATGGGACTAGTACGGTAAACATAGGCGTTTATCTGGCCTTAAAACCGGGTACGCCACAGATGGGCAGTTAAATATCATTTAACAGAATGCTTGTGTATAATTTGAAAGAAAACATAAGCTATTATCCGAGTCTTCCCTTGGCCGCAGGCTCTCCTTAGTATCTTGTTGCCTTACCGACTCCACATCAGCTTATTTGGGTGCACGTGCTAAGTAGAAATACCTGGTGCGGCTCACCACCGGTGGTCCCATCATATGGGTGCTGATCTTTTGGAGGAACGGATGTATTGTAATGGAGAGGCACTAACAGTTCTTGGGAGCGACTCGGATGTCATCTATGTGTACGTTACCTCGGGTACTTACACACAGATCTTCTGGAGCTGGTCGATGTTCCAGGAATTGAAGAGGGCTCGACCATCATCCATGGCTAACCAGAACGACCCGGGGCGAGTAGCCTTGATGATTATGTCAGGACCTTCCCACTTGGGGGAAAGCTTGTGGCTGCTGCCCTAGTTCTTGTACGAGTTGTAGAACCAGGTCTCCGACTTGGAGAGAGAGTCCGCTGATATTCTGGCCGTGGTAACGCCTAAGGGACTGCTAGTACTCAGCTGCCTGTAGCAGCGCTTGAGTTCTCTTTTCCTTGATTATGTTTAGGTGTCTTCTTGTCATTGAGGTTCATTCTCAATTGTGAGTACTTCTCAGAGTCAACGTCCACTGGAAGTAGAGCTCAGATCCATCATAGATCTGTCTTCGGAGGTTGCCTCCGATAAGCTTCGTCGGTCATTTGGGTGGTCAGAAACTACGGGGGATAGTCCCGAGATAGGACTTGCACGATTCGCACGGTTACTTAGGTAGTCCTGGGATCGAAGATCAATCCCGTAAGCCCTGGCGTACTCGTCCATGGAACAATCAACGTTGTTGTTGGACTCGTCGTCAGGTGAGGGATTGCCAAGACCAACTTGACCTTGCCTTGGCTTCTGATCAGTCAAAGGGGTGAAGTTATCGTAGAACCCCTCGTTCAAGAAGCCAGTTCTTTGCATGAACCTTGTCAGACTTGTGTTGACTCCAAAGCTGTCTCAACGATATAGATCTAAGGGGTCCCCACGGTCGGCGCTATCTGTCGATGATTGGTAAACCGCCGATCTTATGGTAGCCATGAGACAGAGAGATTTATTGAAGGATAGGGACCCCTGGGGCCATCGTCTAGCAGCACTTGGAAACATGGACAATGATTTTTATACAGGTTCGGGCCTCCCGTGGGATAATAACCCTACGTCCTGTTGGTATATATTGAATCTCGAGTAGTTACAAAGGAGGATGTTAGTGGCTATCCTAGGTGGGATCTAAACCTAGTCGGGATACTCTCCGAGTAGATCTGGACAACTTGTGGAGTTTTCTCGTGGAGGCTGGATGTAAGATTGAAGCTTCGATATGGCTAGAGCTCAATCTCTGAAGACTTCTTGCTTATGTATGGCTTGTTTGCTCTAGTTGGCTCTGATCCAGTCTCCATGTAAAGCTTGTCCTTCCTTGAGAGGTCCTCAAGTCCTTATATAGGGGATTCCCCGAGTTGTAGGAGACATGGTCTTATCTCCGAATCGAACTCTGGATTCCTTAAATGTAGGGATAAAGTATCCTAGTTCAAAGAGTGTCCGAGATCTCTATGAGAGGTCTCCTTATCTCTTAGAATCCCTAGGGAGTAGGTTACCCGCTCCGGGTATCCGGGGAATACGTATACGGGTATCACTTCGCATACGGTATAGTGTATTACTCATCAACAAAACCCACATGTGAGATTTGAATATTCAAAGTCACAAGTTTTGAAGCTTTTAACATACTTCAACTTGAAAGTTTAGATATTTCATATTGAAACCCTTCAACCCTAAAGTTCAGATATTTTAGATTGAAAATCTGATAAGAGAAGAGGGAAACATGAAGTTATGGGGAGATAAGTTTGAAGCACCTATGGATTTGGGTAATCTTATAATAGAGATAACGCCACCAAGGCCCACTTGTCAGAATGAATGATTGATCCAATACTAATGAATTGAATCTTTGGTGGCCCATTGTTGGCTCCCTTTTTTTTGCTAGTAAAATTTGTAATACCCACAAGATTTTGGCAAGCTAACATTTTCAAAACTAATCGCCACTCTAACTTGACATATGTAAAAACCGAACAAGCCCATATATAGGCTTGATTATAGACGATCTAATCCGATTGATTTCCCCGTGCTCGGGTCCAAATTTTTTAGCCCGTTAGAAACCCAAGAAGGCGCAATGAGAAAAAGGATAATATGGGCACTGGCGAATTTTGGAGCCAGACCAGACGGAGATCAATTTCTCGTTAGCTTGTTCCAAATTTGGCTTGACAGATTAGATTTCAATCTAGGCATGCCCGAACTATTTTAGTTTGCCAAGGTTTAATATTTGTAAGTAGACCTATGTGTCCATGGATAGTGGTGTATATACGACGAATAGATGATTGACCATTAATCGAAGAAGTGGCCTTGGACCAATTGACTAGCACACAGATGGTGAGCTAGCCAGCGTGTGTTTGAATCCTCACCTCCTTTAAATATGCGGAGAGGCGCCTTCGTTACTTACCATCAATTAAGATGGATGGCAAGACGTCTCAACAACACGTAGGTGACATAGGTCCATGAGCCATGTCCGTCTTAAATCCTATTGCCATCCTTCAGAATCGCATGGTTTACAATGGCACTACTTTACCGATTCCTCCACCCATGACCGACAGCAAACTGGTGATCTAGCGAGGATCGGAGCAGAAACAAACAAAGCCCTCCCTTCCTTCAGCCTCAGCCAGAGCGCGAGAGACAGGATAAAGACTAGCGGGTTCTATTCTACAACGAAAGCAGCGTGCTCCTCGATGCAGGCGATCGAGACGGAATATTTGCACGCGTGTTCCGAGGACACCACCACCCTGCTAGCTAGCTCTGCTGCTGCACGCTACACATATAACCCTACTCTCTCTCTCGCATGGGAGTGTACAATTGTTGCTTGCACAGGCGATGGATGGACGGATGCATGCATGCATGCTGCGTGGGAGGCAGCGACAAAAACAAAAGGAAGCTATAGCCTCTCTCACTCTCTTTCTCTCCATCTCTCCGCCAACGCCAAGCACCACACAGCATAAGGCTGCATGCTGCAGTGGTCAGTGGCAGCAGCGAGCTAGCTAGCAGCAAGCTGCCTCGCCATTGGTTGGGCACTGCGCTGGAGAATCGCATCCACCTGCCGTTTCAGCCAGGCCACACTATTGTGCACCTTCCTAAGGCTGCATGCATGCATGCTCCCTCACTCTCCCTCTATGTCTCTGCACATCTTCTCTCTCTGTGGTTAACCCACTGCTCTGGTTGGAATCTGATCCCCTGACATTACAATAGCAATGATAGTCTCCTGCCATTAAGTGAATCTCATCCATCTATTTGCCAAATCAGTACACTAGATTAGTTGGTTTTAAAAAATTACTAGCGTATTCTTGGACGCTACAATAAAACTGTGCAATACACAGTACACCTTGTTCCTTCTTTTTTCATCAACGGTTAAGACTGATGATGTCATAGTGACGTTATAACGTTATGTCAGGGGATATGACTTCGAATGCATTGCTTTGGCGTGGCATGCATGGCCTCCTCGACCGGCCAGTCTACTTTCACTTCTCCTTTTTCTCTGCACACTTGACTTGCACCGGTGTCTTAGTCTTCTTCCCATATGGCACTGCGTGCGTGCTTCGTTCCACGGCCTGAGGATTTAAAGGAAAAGGTCCATGTTAACTCCTGAATTTTGGTGCTCGGTTTAATATCGATCTAAATTTTTAATCTCTAAAATTAGAACCCTCAGCTTCCTAATCTAGACCAATTTTAACCTAATCTCGATTTTGAGCTGTTTGGCACACAGGTAACCGAAATCACATATATTCTCTCACCCCTCCACCCCTGGGTGGCTGGAGTTAAAGAAAAATGTCACGATTCCGGTGATGCACAGCACGATAGGACGGACCGACGTCATGGTTGACTTACCCCACGTTATCGCTCGTCTCTAGTTGCTCAAAACCTAGTTGTCGTGGTCTCAATTGACCAAAATATGGATGCAACACCCATAGCCATGGCGGAGGCGTGCACTGGTGCGGAGAGGAGAAGGCAGAAGATGACACAATGTTGGAAGAAGAAAGAAGGAGAAAAGTGCACGCTTTATAGGAGGGGGCGGAGCGGTTGGAGGTGCCAATCATGGATGCAGTGGTTGCTGAAGGTAGATTGCGTTGATGTTCCAATAGAGGATGGCGTGGTGGAGGAGAAGAAGATATGGAATTCCAGTCAGGATTACCCTTTTTTTGGTGTGCCAAACGGCTCAAGGTCGGAATGGACCAAGATTAGGAAGTAGGGTTTTAATTTTATAGATTGAAGGTTTGGGGTGCACCTTGGACCGAAGACCACAGTTCCGGCCGTAAGGGAGAGCTTAAAGGGAAGGAAACAAGTTTGAACGGGAATCATTAAAAGAAAAAAGTTTGTGCAGGACTGGCTAGCCGATGAGGTGTTCTCTGGATGGCTCGGAAACAAAGTTTGAACAAGCAACGTATGCATGTTGGTCCCATCTTTTTGTGTCTTTCTCCATGATGGCCCAATCATGCTTTGTTTCCTGAAGGGTAATCATCCACGATGGAGTAGTCAGATTGAAATGTTCAGTAGTCCATCATCACTAGCTGCTCGCAAGCATGGATGATGGATGAACCAAATTAATCTATGTATGACGGATAGCTCATGTGGGCATCAGTACGTACTAGCTTGCAGACATTCACAGGAGAGCTAGGTGGAGAAGTAACTAATTGGAAGGCAGATGATGTGTTAACCATATAAAGAGATATTATTATTTTGAAGTTATACTATTTTGAAGTTATACTTTATAAAAACAGCTCGCAGTGAATCTGTAGGTTAGGAAGTTCATGGGTTATTATCAAATAAGAAGGTTCCATGACAATATATATTTCGATCGCCAGGGTAAACACTACAGAGTACAGATCACTTGTCACTAGCAGCGAGATGCATATATATATAGGCCCGATCATTAATTTTATGAATCAGGATCGGAGACATATATTACTTCAGGCTAGTTAAGGGAAATTCAAATTTCAAAATTAACAAAGAATGTTACCTAGACATAGTCGTTGGTTCCAGACCAATGCTAGCTTTGCCTTGTTTAACGCCCAATTCAAGTTAGAACTTGAATGGCCCATCTCTCGCGCACATCATTTGCGATCTAGCTAGATTACAGCAATAATATATGTACTCAATTCTTATCATGCTGCCTTAGCTGAAGTTTACCAAAAAAGGTATATTTAGCGGGGATTGTTGCATTGGAATTGCATGCATTTCAGAGGTGAAAGTGAAATTTCCAGCCAAATAAGTACACCAGCTTGCAGGAAATGTAACCTTACAACCACGCATCCATCAGCTTAAAACGAAACCGACACACCCGCTTAAAGTACAAACCCTACCTAAGTAAAGGTTCTAGGTAAACAGTAAAGAAAAGTTACTCGATCCCCACTGATTAACCAAAAAAAAGGTAATTGAAACACGCTTAGTTAACCTCACCCTCGAGTTCTCAAACTTGAGAAAATTAAACCACACTAGCTAAACTAGACTGAGCTACAATACTAGTGTCATGCATGTAACAATGAACGTCGTTGATCTCATGAGAAGGGCGTCGGCGATCTCATGGGAAGGCGCCGTTGAGAGTGGGCAAGTCCGGCCACGCAATCGACATCGCCGCCGGGCCGCTCCAGTACTGCATCTCCGGCGCGGCGAGCGACACGGGGGGCTGATCCATCCCGACGGTGTTGCTGCCCGGCGCCGCTGAGACGCTCGACACAGCTGCCGGGAGAGAGGTCACCGCGGTGGTGCAGGGGTAGGACGTTGGCGCGTCGTACGCGTGGGGGCGCCCGGCGCCGCTGCTCACCACCGCGTTCAGCTGGTCGCTGTAGTAGCTCGCGGCCAGCGGCGACGGCGATGACGTGGGCGGCTTGAGCCCGAGGCCTGACAGCAGATCGTGGTGGCCCAGCACCCCCATGCCGAGCTGCGAGTCCAGGTGCATTGGCGGAGGCATCGGCCGGTGCGCGGCCGGCGGCCACAGTGACGGCGCCGTGCCGGCGCCATTGGCCGAGCCCGGCAGCATCTGGAGTTGGCCCATGGTGTCCAGGCCAAGAAGCATGTGCACGTTGCTGCCGCCCTGGCCTTGCACACCCCTGGCGCTGTTGAGCAGCGCCATGAGCTGCGCCGTGGCAACCTGCGGCGCGGAGGCCCAGGACATGGGGCCGGCGCCGACGCCCACGCCGAGGCCGAGGGGCGCGGTACCGACGACGGACTTGCACGAGGCGGGGGGCTTGGAGACGGGGGGCGGCATGGGGCGTGGCTTGCGGCAGCCGCCCCCTATGGGGACGTTGCGGAGCGCGCCGCCCTTGGTCCAGTACCGGCGGCACGTCTTGCAGAAGTGGCGCGGCTGGGTGAGGTTGTAGTTGTTGTAGTAGCAGAACTTGGTGTTGGAGGAGTTGCACCGGGGGCACCGCAGCGGCTCCTGCTCCGGCCCCTGCTGCCCCTGCCCCTGCCCCTGCCCTTGCGGAGACGACGTCGCCGACGGCGACCTCTGCGCGGACGAGCGAGACGACGTCGACGAGGACGTGGGCGACGGGTTGGAGGAGATGGGCTGCAGCACCATAGGGAGCGAAACATGGTGGCTCGCGGCGTTGGCGCTCTTGAGCTGGTCCATGGCTGTCCCTCCTAGGAGTTCTTGGATCATAGTGGATGGATGTGCGAGAACTGGAACTCAAAAAGACTTCTTGGAGCTTAAGAGGGCGAGCAAAGGTGGTGTGGTGGCTTTCAGTTCAGGAGCTTTGTGGATCAGAACATGGGGGTTGGGTGGGGGCAGTGGTGCTGGGGAGGGGTGGTTTATAAAGAGTGGGGGAGCCGGGAGGAGAGGGATGGACTGACTGCTAGGGCTAGCTGTGCTTTCTTCCTGTGCTTTTGTCTCTGTTCACAGACTAATCTTTGTCTTGCTTTGTAATTTACCTTGTACATTTTGTTGTCTTTTTCTTTTTTCCTTTTCTTGAAAACAACATTTTGTTGCCTGTTTAATAGCATTAGGATTTGAGGCATGTGGTAAGTAGCTAGAGTGGGGGCCCGGTTGCGGTTCACTGGAATGAATAGTGATGAGTGGTGGGGTTGTACAGTTTTATACTGTCATATTGCTAGTCTATATCTGTCTCTCGGTTTTCTTTTTGTCATGTTCATCTTAACAAGTAACTATCCACAATTCTACAGTATATGTTAAGATATAGCTCAATTCGACATAGCAAGTCAATTACACATGGGCCAATGCTCATCAGTCTTATCGCAAAATCAGCATCTTACCGCATATATTAAAGATAAGTGAACAGTAGTACCTGGACAAACATCCGGTCTATTTAACCCTAAACTATGGTACGAGTTTGTGTTTTAGCATATAAGTTCAATATCATCTAGAACACATCTTAACAAAAACTATGTTGTCACACTGTTGGTGGCGGGTTTCCCTATCGATACTGGTCACAGTGCGACATCTGTTGCCATTTTGTAAATTGATTTCGGTCTCGACATCTTGTGGCGTTGCTTGAATAAAACTTGACTGTATGCATTGCCTATACGATGTAGAGCACAAGGTGATTTTTCTATTGTCTAATTTTTTTAAAATAAACTATACATATTACCGGGCCTATCCACTCTCCTTGACACGTGTCAACCTCAGTTTTCACGTGAAAGTGTATCTAGTGCCCCCTAATGGGTTTTGATGATTAATGACAAACGATTAAGGGACTAATGGCTTACTAAGTGTATTCAGGTGAATAGTCCCCAAATAGTTGGTTTAACCAACGGATGTTGACTCCTCAAAAGTTAGAGATGAAGGAAGGCTTAGACCTAGAAAATTAGTGGTGTTTTTCTAGTCTTTGATATGATCAAAGGATCATTTGAGTCTATAGGACAAGCCGCCCATTAAGAGGGGTGAGATATCTAAGTTAGAAGAAGAACATTCATGTGAGCTCAATCAAATCTCAGAAGTCTTCTTTGAAATCTCTTTTGAGACACAGACTGTGATTCTCGGTAATACCGGTTTGAAGAATCGGTTGTACCGAGATTGACCTCTGTTGCGAGGTTTGAAGATTTAGTCATCTCAAGCCTCGAAGAGCTTCAATTGCGGCATGACTGGTCTTCAACCCAGTGCTGCCGAGAATGGCCTCTGTGTCGGAGAGTTAGGGAACCCTGCCGCTTAGGGTTTGCCCTAGTTTCATATTTCGGAAACCGGAATGTCCGCTTTTGAAGACCGGTGCTTCCGGGATATGCTTCTGATATTCTAGACTAAGTCCTGCTCGTTTTGTCTTTGGTTCTACCGGTTTCGTTTCCGGTTGCACCGAGAATTCCTTCTGGACTTAGCTACCCTAGACTAAGTCCCAAATATGTGATGTCTTCGGTCATACCGGTTTTGTTTCCGGTGATGCCGAGAATCTTTTCTGGACTTAGGTCTATTTGACAACATGTGTTACCGAGTTGGTTTTCGGTTTGACCGAGTTTCTTTTCTGTGGAAGAAGAACGTGTCAACTCTTCAGAACTCGGTTCAACCGTCTTCAAAGTCGGCACAACCGGGATTTGCTTCTGGAAGTAACTCTGCGGAGTATATTCTTCAATCCCGGTGTGACCGTGTTCCTTTCGGAACTACCAACTTTGTGTTGAAGACTTTCGCTGTGCACCTGAGTTCCTCAGATCAGACCGTTGGCTTGAAACCCGATGCTTCCGGTTTTAGATTTCGATTGTGCCGAAGAGGAATCTTTGTGTCCAACGACTCTTTTCTGAGTAGTGGCTATAAATAGCCCCCGACCCCCTACGGGCTCGGGAGGACACTTAGCGCAAAAAGAAACTCTCTCCAACTGTGTTCCCCTTCCTCTTGACTCCTTGAGATCTACTTTGAGTGAGGAAAGCCTTGAGAGATCTGAGATCTATTTGAGCATCCAAGCAAGAGCTTCTTCAAGTCTAGAGTTCAAACTTGTTACTCTTGAAGATTTGGCATCTCCTAACCGGCTAGGCGTCATTGAAGAGCTCCAATTTGTGGATTCGTCTTCAACAGTTTGTGAAGGTTCGGGGATCACCTCAAAATCCACCAAGAGTGATTGAGCAAGTCCTAAGTAGACTAAGCTCAAGGAGAAGAAAGTGAAGACTGTGTGTCTTCGGAGCTAAGTGCTCAACCTCTCCAAACGAAGACGTAGAGTTGTTGCCAACAACTTGAACTTCGGGTTAAACCTTGTGTTCTCCTCCTAGCTTTCTAATTGCTTGTTGTTCTTCAATTTGAGCTAGTTTAGTTTGCTATTTGTTGCTTCATTCCAAATCTGCTCCACCCTTGCATGCTAATTAACTAATTTGAGTAAAATTTGATAATCTCCTATTCACCCCCCCTCTAGTCGATAAACCTCTATCTTTCACACGTGACATGTCTATGCTTTTGGTTAACGTGGCTAGTGGTTGGCAGAGTCGGATATGCCTACATATCAACCAGTAGGCCCTTCGTCTTCTCCTCACCCTCTCTCTCTCAAGCATTCTCACTCCACCCCTGTAACCCTCATCGGCATCGAGAGGGGAAGAGGTAAGGGAGTAGAGGAAAAAGTCGTGGGCGGAAAGGGAAGAAAAAGATTTGAAGAGACTGTCACGTTGGCCCTTTTTGTATTTGTTGATTTGGTGCATGCTGCATCTGATGATGGATCCAAACATACACATGACGGTGATCTGGCGAACAGTGGCATCGAAGTGAGTCAAAACTGTTCTAGAATTACGGAATGGGTCGACGTGGGTAAAGTGACTTGTTTTGATGCTTCAAGGTTGCGTTGTAGACGGTTTTCAACACACACGTTGCAAAGCACGGCGGTGCCATAGCACGATTTTTCTTGGGTTTAATATAATATCATTTATGTTAATTCTTAGTTGCTTAAATTTTTTATAAGTCTCAGTCGCCTAAAACTATATAGTATTTAGCCTAAAGTTGCAATCTTCATAGTACTCAATGTTAGCAGAAAGTTACTGCAATTTTTAGTTTCTGGTTATATTGGAGTGAGGTGGGAATGCGTATGGTTGGACGTGGATCAGGTTTAAAAATGTGACTGAGATCTAAGAAAATTTCAAGCAGCTTAGAAATAAAAAATCCATATAATATATGATTTTGCTAATTCTCAGTTGTCTAAATTTTTTGTAAATCTCTATCACCTAGAATTGCATACTACTATGTCTAAAATTACAGTCTAAAAAATGTGCAATTTTAGAGAAATATTACTGAAATTTTAGCATGTAGATTATAAATAGAGTGAGATAAGAATGTAGATGGTTGAATCTTGATCTAAAGATTTAAAAAGTGTTTGAGATTTAAAATTTTTAAATAACTAAAAAATATATTATCCTTATAATATACATGTATCCCTCTTGTTGAGTTTTAGCCCAAGGATCGATCACATGAAACAAATCACAAAACACTTAATCACGAATACTTCGTCCAAGGCACCTCACGCACCCTTGTTTCTCTTTATTTCTTCTTTCGTTGTGTTTGACCCTTACAACCTACCTCTTTTATATAGGTGCAAAACCTCATACAAACTAACTAGAACTAGGAATCCTAATCCTATTCTTAATCACTCTCCTAATTCAACTAGGACTCAACTCAACTAGTTTGGATTATTTTCAACACCTCTTTTGCAATTTTTATATTTCCATATGTGCGCTCTACAAATTAAGCTACAAACCTACGTGCGTATCCGTGACCAACTCGTCTGCATGGCACGTCGTTGTTTGCAATCCGTAAGTAAAGTACGTCGGCATATTGTAGTATATGGAAGTGGAGCCCACGCATCACATTCTGCACGTAACGTCGTGATCAGTAAACTCCGGGCTGGGTAGGGCCAGCCCAAACAGCGTGTGATCATGGCAGCCAACTCAGAAGACATCAAATCATCACAGAATTTCTCTAAAGCCGAAAGCGAGGAGGAACGGAACATGCATCCCTCTGAGCAAATAAACAGCGATATATACAGAGTGATCATTCCAGGGGATTCTTCATTATCCAATCATGCTGTCAATGGAAGAGAATGCCAGAACCACAAAAGTACATGGCCATGCATGTGTCGTTGCTCTAGCAGCTAAGCTAGGTTAGCTGAAACTACTGATTCGTGTGCAAGAATTGCACGTAGCACTAACAAATTCCAATCAAAAACCGTCAGCGATAATTTCCATGTAGGTTTTACGAACCCGTCCCTGTTGTCACATTTTTCTGACGGTTGTCTGCAGGCCCATCATGAAAATAAGTAGTGTAGTAGGGGCATAGCTTGGCAATTTGCGTCCTTTAGAAAGCTCTAAAAATGGCACTATCGCTCGCTTGGTCGGCTGGAACTGGCTTGACCTCCTCGAGAACGTCCAGAATTGTGTGACTCATGCGTGAGGTGACAACCTTTGACCCCCTGCAGTTTTGTTTGAACAAGCTTAGCCAGTAGCACACATATATGCAAGCAATTAACTATTGATGCGCACAGGTCTGAGAGGGTGCGTTGGCGTGATGCCGTGATGTTTTAGCTTCAGCCATCGACCAGTCCCTGATCACCACTGCATGATTACAAGTGCTTTTAGCAATGTCAAGATCAGGCGTGTCACATTCTAAACAGGTTGCAGATTCAGAAAAGAGGATTGTTGAGACGGCTATGAGTTTCATTGTGTTGTTTCGGGACGCGAGATGAAAGGACAATACTCCATGGTAACATCATGTCAAAAAGCTTTGAGCAGGCTAGCGGGGTTATCACTCGTTTTCGTTGAGAAGTCGAGACTGCAGCAGGTTCTTTGGTTTTCAGTTTTAGCTACCCTGCAACTTTTATCAATGAATATCCACATCATAGCAACAGTTAATCACACCACTGAGGCAACTCCAAAATGTATGGGCAAGGATTCTTGTGTAACATACTTGGCTACCACAACCCTACAAAACAACTGGATTCTGTCTAAACGTGTGGGAAAACGCGTATTGCGTTGATTCACAGCACACACTGCCACGCGTGTAGTACTATGCTGCGGCAGTGCCGCCCATGTTTGTGCACCGGAGATCGGAGTCATCACCTGCAAAAGCGGCAAACAGCATCCCGAACCGGTCGCGCGGTCTCCGTCAGAAATCAGAACGACGCCCCCGGGCGGCCGGTCGGCGTGGTCCATCCCGCCAACGACGGCGTGGGCTCCACCCACGCACGCCAGCATGCAGTTACGTACACAGCTGACAGCTCGATCATAACGCCCATCATCGCCACGGCCATACATATATCCATCCTTCCAACGATTTGGAACCCTCCCCACTGTTCACACACTTGCTTTGCGAACTAAATTAGCCATTGCAGCACGTGTAAAATTAGATCGTTCTGCAGGAGTGTGTATGATCATTAGCCATGCAGCTGGTAGAGCGGAGGGCTAAGCATAATCAAGGCAGCGCACTAGCTTGGTCGCGAATAATGATGAGCAGTTTAGCACCGTCCAGTTCGGTCAAACAATTCCGCGGACGCGAAGGAGAAACGGGTGCGCGCGCGCTGGAGGGTGTTGTGTCGTGCCGTGCCGTGCTGCCTGGGGACACGGCAGCGGATGGCATGCAGCCCGACAGGGGCTGGCGCGCTGCCGTACCCGGCGAGAACGACCGCATGCAGCCGCGCGCGCCTGCGCCACGCCACCCGCAGATTCCTCCTGCTCATCACCCGAGCGCGCCGTGCGGCCGAACCATGCCGGCCGGGTCAGTCAGGGTTGGTCACTGGCTGCCTGTGAGAGCATGACGAGAAGAGGGTCTCGCTTCTTTGGGCCCGACCCCGTTCAAAGGCAGGGTGGGGGGTGGGGGGGGCGGGGTTGGGCAGGAAGAGCAGGGAAACAAAGCGCTAAAGTGACAGTAAAGAGATGCTACTGACCTAGTAGCTAAGAGTACTGGACGGTAGTGGTGCGTTTTGTGCCGATTGACTCCTAGAAACCCGGGCTACGTACGCTACTTCTTGCTACCGCCTAGCTCGCCCCGCTGCTTCTCTTCTCCCGGACATGACGACCGACCTTGCTTGTAGATGCGACGAGCTAGACAGATTCTCTCTCTATATATTCCGTGGAATGATGGTACATGCTAGACTGACCTAGTTAGGTTGTAGCATGCCACTGTTCATTCATCCTGTTTACAGGGCAACACTGTTGATATATTCGCTCAGGCCTACATGTTCTCTTATCCACGTTCGAGCCAAGGCGATGAAATCTTGGCATCTTGCTATGGGGGAAAATCCCATTAATATATATGGAAATACTCTACGCGTGCCGCCATGTTATGGAGCTAAAAGAAGAATTGGATGGTAAGAAATGCTATGCTGTCAGTGGACATGGAAAAGTTATCAAGTTAAAAGAAGAATTGGATAGTAAGAAATGCTATGTTGTCAGTGAACATGGATCAGGACACGGGAAGTTTCCAAAGAAGCAGTACTAATGGTGTGGGTGAAAAGAAGTGTCTTCTACATTCGCTGTATCAGACTCCGGGCACGCTGAAATCTGAATGAGTGATCGACTGAATCATCAATGGCGATGAGATGCATGAGCGTATTGGCGATCGCTAGCTGCTGCTGCATGTCGCGGTCCGGTCACTCATTGTGCCTGGCGAGCACTTTCGGAGTTCGGGAAAGATGCGCGAATGGGATGGACGGATTGAAGAACGGATGAGCGGACGGGTGCAGGCAGCAAACAGCAGCTAGGAGTAGCAACGTAGAGCTCGCGCAGAGCCTCGTACGCGGCCATCAACAATAGTACATGCTCGTCCATGCCTGTCAGCGTCTCGCTGAATGACAGGACGTGACAGGACATGAGGAAACAAGCTCTCGTACCATTCGATGCTCTTTTCCTCTTCCTCCTTTTCTCTCTCATCTCATCTCCTCTCCTCTCCTCTCAAACCCTTCGTCTTCGCGTGTGTGTGCGCACGCACGGAGCTCGATGCAGCATCGAGAATATCGGGGTGTGGTGGGGGCGCCGTGTCTTTTTTTTCTGCTATTGCTCTCGCCAAGTTGGAAGGAGCAGGCGCGCGCCCGCAGCAGCGAAAGGCGGAAACGAGACGGGACTGCAGATTAGTGGGTGTTTGCGCGGTCCTACGAGAGAGCTCCGCCCTAAAAGCACGATGATGATGAGTCAATACGGGGATTCGTGCCCTCTGCGCTAACCTGTTCAAAAAGGTCCGGTTGCGAACCGCAAAGGCAAGCGCTTGCAAATTGCTAGTACTGGTACACTGCGCATGCACTGCTCCTAGTCCTTGGCAAATCGATCCAAAAGATTTGGGACCGAAGCCGCCTTGAGAAATTCGGGGTTTTCCGCGAAATCTTACTGCTACCGGCAAAAATACACTTGCTTACCGCTTGTTGCTTCTGATTTTTCCGTGAAATCTTGTTGCATCTTTTAGCGCTATTCTCGGTGGTTGGATCGTTTCATAATCATACGTCCGGGACAAGCACGTCGAGTTGAGAATTGGAGCTGGATACGTCACGGCTTTATCAGATCAGCTCGGAGCGCTTTATTCGTCGGAATCCATGGCGCGGGGAAGAGAGAGAGCCCCGCGGGCAGCACGACAGTAAAAAACAAACTTGGTGTTTGCAATCCATCCATCGATCGGGGCGCGCTGCCAGAGGCGAACAAAGATTCGATCGGAAACCGCCTTCCACCACCCAAGAACATTCTCATGCATCAGATCTTTACCCGATCTTTTTGTTTAATCGATCGCTGCTCTACTGCACTACCTAGGGACCTGTGCGCGCGTAGCAGGGAATCAAAGACCAGATCGATCGATGATGCCATGCATGCCATGCACACTGTTGCTATACTGCGATGCGAATAAGCTATCGTGGTAGCAGTACAGTAGTACTACTCCAGTGTCTGTCTGTCTGTCTTGGACGGCACGAGGCGAAAAACATTACTCTGTCCATAGCGTAATCAAACTTATGTACATGCCGTTCACGGTAGCCAAGGCTGGGATCCGGCCGTTATATATTATAGTACTCTGCTCGCCTCGGCATGAATCATTCACGAGGTGTAAAAGAACGGCGATCGAGATCGGACCCCGAAGCGCATGATTATGTTCTGCAATGCGCGTTGGGAATTCGGTGCTGGACCAGCCACGTTCCAATTTCTTTTCTCCACGGGAAAACGATTACAAATTTACAACGCAGATTTTCGGAAAGGTCCTAAGCCATAGAGAACATCACATATAAAACCCTCCATTTTACAGAACGGACCTCCAACGAAGGTCTTGCAGCTTCCGTGGGTTAGATAGGATGGTAGTGCAGATCGGCGTCGTCGGTGATTCAACCAAGCGGCAACACACCCATACCAGCCGTAGCCGGCACCCCAACCCCAAAACACCCTCGTTCGCTGGTGATTAACCAAGCAGCATCACACCCATACCAGCCGTAGCCTGCACCTCAACCCCAAAACACCCTCGTGAAAGTTATAAAATTTTCTAAAACAAATTCGCCGCACAGATAACAACATATGCATATCATTGTAGAAAGTTTCAAATTCATATTCGATCCACATTGAAAGAAAAAATGATAAATCCAACGCTGATGATAAAAATGGATCAAATTCACAACCTAATTTAAATTAGCTATTATTCATTGTCGAATATATCTTTCTTGCTTCTGGAGTTGTCGATCGAATTAGGATTTAAAAATTTATGACATAATAGAAACATGTTGTATATATACAATATTTTATAAATAAATTAACGGTTTTTATATAGAGTGCTCCAGGTTTAGGAGTACGAGAGTACATCCTAAGGGCAGGGAGCACTCAATATGCTTCCATTCCAGCCATTTCAAACATGCGCATTGTTATATGTACCACGTGAGTGCGCAATCAACCAAATGTAACAGAAATATGCGTATGTGTGTGGGGTGAGGTTGGGGGAGGGGAGGGTAACATCTTACGTGGAACTCATCGTAAGGTGTATAGGGCACCAAAGCGGCATAAAAATTTGAAGATTAATGATCCATTTAGTGTGTCAATTTCAATCAGAGTACTTCAGAAAAGAAGAGGGGTGTGCGAGGGATAATGAAATCTGTTGTTGCGAATAATAAGATTTGTACATCATATCTCTTCTTTCTTTTTCCTTTTGACATTTCTATTTTTGTTACTCTTACACATGATGAATGTAAACATAGGCAGAGTAAAACGTGAAGTATATTTAGAATTACTAACAAATACGCACGTCCAACACTTTTCTTAGTATAATATATTATATATGAAACATATACTTGTATGTATGAAAAATTACATGAAGTCAAACATATGTTAAAGATGTAAGCATTACATTTCTTTGAATAAAGAAACATCATATTAAAAATATTTTTAAGCATGAAAAATAATTATTCTCAAGTATACAAATTACAATTAGAGCGTAATTATGAGATAATAAATATAATTAAGAGGTAATAAATATAAGAGTGATTAAGAACAATGTAATTCTAATCTGCCACCGTTGAACAGAGAATTATAAAATTGATCTCGAACAGCTCAGATATTTTGAATGTTTCATGATAATTTGGTGCTTCAATCGACCAGGCAATACGGTTACACGACGCGGGTGGGCTGCACCGCCTGATACGTTGGGAATACGTTAAAGAATTTGTATATTTTGACCCGACCTACAGCGGGATGGAGCCAGCCTTGTGAAGGAGTATAAAACCATAATATGCATATGAATCATATATTTGCCACTGGGAAATCAGGAGAACGCCCTATTTTGTCAGTTTTAGATATCGTTTTTGTGCTACAACGTCCACGGATGAGGCAGTAAAAACTACTTAGACTCTATTTGACATTGCAGTGAATTATGATAATTTTATTTACTCGAGCTGATATTTCATCTTTTTTGTTTGGCTAATCGCTTTTGGACTAATATGTAGAAGAGGAAAATACATCTATGATCACTGAACTTGTACGCTTGACTCGATTTGGTTATTGTACTTAGAAAAATGCAAAATACAATTACTATGGTTGCTAAAGGGGTTCAATATGGTCATTAGCTCAGTTCCTCTACGTATTTGTATACGAATGCTTGTACGTTGAAGGCCTCCGCATGTGAGCTTCCTCCTCCCTCCTTCCTCCCCAAATCTCTTTGCCCTCACTCTCCATGCTCTCTCCTGATATGCGAGAGCTAGGCAGCCATGGAGCTCGTGGAGGCGCTGGGGTCTTTGCATGCATGCGTTCCGGCATCACGCCTACAACATGTTTGCCAAATAGAACACTAAACTTTTACAGCTAATTTTCCCCGGTCTCTTATAGAATAAATTCAGCGTGGTACAGTTTAACAACTAAACTAAGCCATAATATGTAGTAAAGTTTTGAAAGATTGGCTAAATTTTCATTTGGTTTAGCTTCATGCAGTAGGCGCAGGTGCGCCCGCGGCTACTATAGCGCCACGCTTTGCCCTTCGGCCGTGGGAGTTAAGCCGGAGCTCAACGGGCCTTTATGGCGGACTTGGACTTTTCGGCCTTTGAGCCCCTCTGTTCTGCTCTATTAGTTGGACATTCTCTCTCCTTTTTTTTTGCGAGGATTCATGGGTCATTCTCAATTACCTCGAAGAAAAAGTTGGACATTCTCAAGAAATCCAAAGTGATGCCAGACTTTCTTTGTTGAACGTCCAATGATGCCAGACTTTTTATGTGGAACGATCGTGATGTTTAAAAACAAGGCCAAACATGGGGAATATCTCAATTCTCAAATACGGGATAGTTGGATGGTGCCTGGAAAACCTGCCCATTCGAACAGATCTATTTCCCATTCAAACACTAGAGAAGCTAGCAAGAACGCGAGACAATTTAGATTGAACTTCCCCAGTATTTTTTAGGCAGAGTGGCCCAAACAACAGGCCATTATCTATACAGTAAAACTAAAACCCCAAGTTGAGTCCAAATTTCGCACATTAACAGGGGTAAGAACTACTTGCATATATGTAGCAATATTAACAGGAAAGAGAACAGATGATTTTCCAGGGACTAACCCCAGTAGATTACAACCCCAACAGGATTCGGATTCCGCTTGGAAGGCACTAAGCAAAATACAGAACAATTCTTTCCCACAACATGCTGCTAGTTCTTTGACAACGTACAACATTAGGGCACTCTGTGCCCTTAGATTGATTCTATGGTTGCTCGATAAGATGCCACCCGAGATGGTTCACATTGCATACACAATCTCTCCACTGCTGTCGATATCAAGATCTGAGTCGGATTCAAGGTCATCCATGTCGTCGTCCATGTCGAGTCCATCAGTTAGGATGTGGTTTATACGAGAACAAGCAGGTGGTATGGTGGCCTCCGTTAAAATTTGCATGATCTGGTCCATTGTCTGCATTGGCTGATCAGGCTCCTCATATTGGTTGCTCATACTATCATCATCCATCAGATCTGCAGGAAGGTTCTTCAAGAACCAACTGTGGTTCCGTATTTCAGGTATAGTTATCCTCTGCATGTATCATCATCATCAGTCTCGTGAAATGAAACACATAAATATGTTACTCTGCATTTATGATGACCAACAATGTCATCAAACCTTAGACATGAGCACGTTGAAATACATGAAAGAACAATATAAGTGGTGGCAATGTGGACAGTAGACTACATGCAGATAAGATTTTCATATCAAAGCCGTCCTACTGAAGTGCGCTACCTACGACTGCACACATACCTCTAGAAATCATTATATTAATCACAGGTCAGCAAGCGAAACAATGCTGACAAACATAACACAACTACGCAAGTAGAACCGTTAAATCACATACACGAACACCCTAACTTAGTATGATGGAGCTAAACACACGCACATCAACACACATAGCCGAGCAGCATTTGAAGAACAATCTGAAGAACAACACCTAAGAAGCATAATTCATAACTGTATCGAAAAGCTCAAATTGCCTGACCCTACCTTATGGGCTCAAGCCCCTACCACTACAAAGAGGCAGATATCCCCTACCAGTTATAGATTAAGTTGTCAGGTGAAGTTTAGAGCAAAACGTGAAGAACATAGTAAAGGAGCACTGTATACATACATCACATGATACAGGATCTGATATCAAAGCCTACTTTCTACAATTGAACATACTAGGACTCACCATAGCAGGGTCCCCAACAAAAATCCTCGAAATTAGATGCCTGCACTCTGGAGATATATCCACGTTATCTGGAATTGAATACTGAACATTCAAGATACGCTGCAAACAGATGTCATAATATTAGCTTTTTAGTTAAAAAGAGGAATCCCTAGGATGAAACAGAGACGAACTTGGAAGTAGCCAAAACATGAAAAAAGGAAGAAGGAAATTAAGAAAACCTGAATTGTCTTTCGAAAGTTCTTAGGCTCTTCTGGATCCTCAAAAGGATATGCACCAACTACCATAACATAGAGAGTCACACCACAGGACCAGACATCAGCAATCTGTTTTAGTCATAAAGAGATGATACATCAGTATGGAAACAGGTTCCTCATCTCGAGACAAAACTAGTCAATTAGCACTGGTGACTGGAAACTCTGATTGGGTTAAGTCCTTAAGAAATAAGAGAGGCTTAAATAGGGCCTGAGTTTATTTTGTAAAAATACAAGTTACTCCGAGCTCAGAATAATGCGTGTCTATCCTGGCTGATTTTGCATGATTCCAACTGTAAACATATTTCATGGTATTATTTGGAAATGTTAGGGAAGAACTGTAAAACTCACCATGCTACCAAGTTTCACCAGAAATTCAGAAACCAATAAAAGCAGTTAATTTCTGGATGGCTCCCAGCCAGGTTGCCGGCTGTTAAGGTTCCTCTCCACAATGTTTAGGTCAAAGTGATTACCAAATGGTAACAAGCCTTGTACTGAATTTAGAAATACTTGGCCAGATAGCATTCTACACTTCCAGACATGAAAAGAGCATACCAGAACAGGACATCATAAACATAAGCGATGGTCCCAGAAGAAGGGCCAGCATATCACATACAGAAGGGAAAATCAGTCACTTGAATAGCTAGAATATTTTCCTTAAAAATTAGGGAATAATTTCACCATAATACACTTTGCTGTATAATAGCTTGTGCCAAGTGATTGGTACATGTTTAGCTAGGTATCTTGACTAAAGGGATAAATTTTCTCAACCTAATGAAGAACTTATAGAGGGGAAGCCTGTAATTGCCATAAGTATATAATACACAGTATCAGATTAGGGCACCAAACAAGACCCTTTGCCAGTTTATGTCCCCCAAGCTACATTACACATAAGGCAAACTTCAATGAACACCTCCCAAAGATACAGTTCTTGAGATGAATTAGCAAAGCTCGAGAAGTTATGTACCTTTCCATCATATTCTTTCTTCAACAGAACTTCAGGTGCAATATAAGCAGGTGTTCCTACAGTTGATTTTGGTTGTGAATGGAGAACTGAAGACTGCAGAAAATGAAGAATGTTTGTCATTGTTCATCAGAATGAACCTATGAATACCATAGACTCGTAGGGTAATATTGATTCTACTGCTTTGTAAACACAGAGTCACAAAACCATGAAACTTCTATGTAACTGCCTGAACATTGGACTATAGCAGCTTGCGAACCATTTTGAAAGCTTCCATATGCAAGTTAATTATAGAGACGTTAGCTAGAACAAGAACAAATTGGCTTACGTAAGCACCTTAGAATAGCCAAAGTCACATATCTTCAAGCGAGGAGCAGGACTCCCATCCAACAGTGTGTTCTCCAGCTTCAAGTCACGGTGACATACTTGCTTGAAAATAAGGATAAAATAGGACAGTTCAACTTACTGCAAAGTACAAACACAGAATAAACATCAGATGAAAGACAAGTTCTGCAATGACCAATACCATTGAATGGCAGTAGCTGACTCCAGATATAAGCTGCTGGAAGAAGTAGCGAGCCTAAAAAACAGACAGATGCATTTAGTCCCATCAATATTTCATGCAAATATATGTATCGAGAAAAAAGATGCACCATGGAGCAGATACAGACCTCATCTTCACTGAATCTTACATTTTTACATATTCTCTCGAAAAGTTCACCACCAGATGCATATTCCATGACAATGGCAAGGTGAGTTGGAGTTAAAATAACCTACAAATACATGACGCAGAAGTTATTTTGGCTGATATTTTTATTTGTTTATTGAAAATGGTGAACTAGAAAACAAGCATCATGAGGATCTTGGCTTACCTCCTTAAACCTAATAATGTTAGGATGCTTCAATGATCTATGGTTAATTATCTCACGCTGGACATTCTCATCTATCTGTACAACAGAACAAATACAGTATATAATAAACCGGAACCAGGTAGTCACAACCATTAAGGATTTGTATTTAAAAAAAACAAGCCAGTGTCATAATATTTATACAATGCAGAGATCATGTTCATACATGCACCAGCAGACTCACCATCTGGAGTTCTGATTTAAATGAAGCTCAAATGACCTGACTATTGATAGCGGATCACAAATAATATTGGGCCTATAGCATGTGCTCACATTTGAGCTGTTATGGACAGAAAGCCCAATAGAGGACCAGGAAATTATAAAACCCATCTATTCAACTGTCCTTACTTTCAGAAAATCAACGAATTATAGCTGACCTCATCTCCCCAAAGGAAACTTTTCTTTTATTATGAACTTCCGAGAAATGTCCGCAGCACAGTAAAGCAATGGTCTAAAAAGTTAACTCCAATCATAGGTATAAGGGAATCAAACTTGGCAACTACTCACTGATACAAGCAACAGATTCCAAACTTAGGGCAGGATCAGATTCTGAACTGAACGGTATTAAGAGCCTTTTTGGGTGCGGTCTTAACAGGCCTGTCTAGTGATCTTCTCCATAATTTTAAAAAAACTTATAACACTACAATCTCTTCAAAAGGCAACCAAAGCCTTGTCATGTGGGAGATACAAGCAACTATTGATTAAGAATCATATTGTACATTCCAATCTATGCTATGATACTTAAAGAGTAACTTAACAACTACCACCAAGACCAAATTGTGCTAGCTATTCCTCCTTCTTCCCTTAAATAAGTGTATTATTTTAGGAATAGTTTATTGTCCCAAAATAAGTGTTGTTCTAGAAAGTCAGGATGACAAATACGGATATACATAAATGGCACTTATGCATTAAGTAGGGGTAGTGGAATAGTTCAAAGTGATAAGAGTTGCACATTAATCTCACTTGTTTCAACAATATATGTGGCAACCACAAGTAGTTGGATAGACATGGATAGCCAAATATTTGTTTGAGGGATCATCTGAAGACTGGACTATGGACGCGATGCTTAGTAGACTGATGAAGTCACCGCAAAAGCCTCGCTACTCACAAGCGACAACTACGTTGCCTGCCACTGGGGAAAATTCGTGCATGCATGTTGGTGAGGCACAGAGACTCGAGCCCTGCCCGCCAGGGAGTACAATCACTACGCTGGACAACCGAGCACTACTCGGCCCTCAAGTAGATGGAGATTTTGCTCTGTTTCAATGTTTATTTGGAAATTATGGTTGGGGCTCTACCTTGCAATTTAAGGACACAAATGAGGCATCGGCACTCGAACCCAGACGGGTGGCATGCAAACCCGGATGACCAGCCAACCAAGCTACAGCTGGGTCCTATTTCAAAGAAATTTATGTCGGTCTACTAGTTTAATTTGATTGGTATTTGGTGCAATGCAATCTTGGATGCTTCATTAGCTCCAAATATGGCATATCTCAACAAAATCAAAACACCTCGAGCATACTAACCATATCACATGGCAAATTCAAAAATAAAGTATCGCATGAAGTGTTTCTATCTACATCCAATAATCACAAGCAATGAAAATAAACCTAAACTTAAGCAAGCAATTAAGTCCTCGAACTAGAAATCTGGTTCCTAATCCACGAAACCAACACACCTCACAGCATCAAAGGATTCGCCTCTAAACCCGAACAGTTCAAATCGAACAGGTCCTAAACACACGGGCACACGCACCGCTCGAACCAGCGAGAGCCCGAATCGGCCACGTTTGCGCACAAAAGGTCAAATCGGTTAGTCAAATAGCATCGAATCGAATCAAGGAGGAAGGGGATAGGCACCGACAGAGAAGAGTCAGCGGCCTACCTTCTCCCCGCGCTCGATGTACTTGACGGCGACGAGCTCCATGGTGCGGCGGTCGCGCATGAGGCGGGCGACACCGAAGTTGCCGGAGCCGATGTCGCGCACCAGCTCGTACCGGTCGCTGTCGTGCATGATCGGCATGTCCATGCCCGGGCCCACAGTCAGCGCCGCCCGATCCGGCGCCGCCCCTGCCATGGCCGGCGACGGCGGTCGATGGAGGCCGAGGCGCGGCTACTAGGGTTTGGTCACCCCGAGGTGGCGGCTCCCCACTCCACCCTTCCCCGCTCCCCTCTCTCTCTCTCTCTCGACGAGTTCGCGTCACTGGCCGACCAAGAGAGGGGGCATAGAAAGGGTAAAACGCTCACTTCAATCACTCGCCTCTGGTTCTCTCGCGTTGTTATTGCCGGTTTGGTGATTCACGGATGCAAAGCGCTCTTGGAAGTGGTTTTATTGGACGTCATCCTTTGGCGATTTGTATCATAATAAATGATGTAGAGCAGGAGTAGGGTTCCTGTTTTCAAATATGTACTAAATAAGTTAGTTGAGTGTTCATGCTGACTGCCTAAAAATGGCAGGAGTACGTGTTGATTTTAAGAGCATTAAATAATGGAATAGGGTAACTAATGCAGCTCAGTGGCATTAAAAATGATAGTACTATGTGTTAAATTTCAGGAGCATTAAAAATGATATATGCTGATTCTGGGAGCATTTAAAAAGTGTATATGTTGGTTTTGAGAGCATTAACAGCATTCCAGTCTGGTTTTTTTTCTTTTTTCTTTTTGAGCAACTCTAATCTGATGCATAGGACAGTATTCAATGGCTTACCATGTACACTATTGTGTAACATTTATTCATTTAACTAATGTGATACGCAATGTAAATGACTTTGCTCCAACGGATGTTCTCATAGAAGCCCCGTAAAAAGGTGGAGGTGTCACATCCCGTGTTATGGGCCCAAATCCTTTCATAATTTGTGTCTGTGGGCCTATTCCTTTCTCAGCCGAACTCTAATCTTCCCCTCGGCACGACCAGAAATTCAGCCCATCTCACCTAGTTGACCAGTGACCTGTCTTTTTTTCTTCGACGATCAGTAACCTAACTCTCCGCTCAAAAAATGACACTAAATTAGTAACCTTACTCTTAGAGGAACGTGCAAAAATGGAACACGATGAACGTACAATTATTATCAGATTCTTTAAGTACCTTAGAATTTCTCGCATCAGAAAACAAACAGAGTTTCTTCTTTCTTCAGAGCTGTATCAGAGTCAGCTCCACCAGGAAAGCTTGTCAGATTTTACTCTCTTTTATTTCGAGAAAAGCTTGACAGATTTGCTTCCGATCAATGGAGGACAGCCAAAAATTCGGAATATTCATCCAGGTCACTATGCGTTCATCACGGGATCATCAACAGCTGACCAATGACAACTAACCCGACGTTTTTAGTTAACTTATCGCGACCCCAAAGGCCAAAACACCTCACCACAACCTCATCTTCCAGCGAAAAGGACGCACGCAGATGGACACGGAGACGACGACGACGACGACGATGCTGCAAGCAACAGACAGAATATTCGCATTCTTGGCAAGAAGAAGAAGAGCCCTTCTTGTGAACGAAGCGACGGGCATCGGCCGGAATCAGGATAATCCGTGGTATATTTATTCAATTGCGAAACTGGAGGGAAGATAATTGCTGTTGATGTGGAAATATTCTCACACCAAATCGAGCTGATCCATCTAATCAACACATGTTCAAAGCGAGCAGCAGCGTGCGAATGAGTGCATCGGATTATACTAAGCTGTGGATAAGTATGGACAGCCAGAGATGTGGTAGTAGTAGTTAATAGTTGTTGAGTAGGGCATGCAGAAGAAAACGACGTGCAACTTATCGGGGATCAGTGCAGGTATCCAGCTGAAGATCGAGATTCCAGAATGTGCCATGGTTTTTTCTTTTTCTTTCTTTCTTCCTGAAAGGGTCAGCGAGCATGCAGTAAACCAGGGTGGTACAAGCAATTTCAATCTATTAGGACGAAAAATTGGAGGTCCTGCCCGAAATGTTTGCTAAACAATCCTCGTGGGAGCTGGTATCAGCTCTCCTCATGTACATACAAGAACCAGGTCATGATCAGTTCATCTTTTGAGCGCTCAACGCTCAATATCCCGGATACATGGCCTACACTATAGCCTCCCCCAAGAGTTTCTGAATTGGTTATTGCCATCCATGCGCAAGCCGCAAAGCTATCTCTACCTCCCTCAGGCAATCAATCATTAACCATCACAAGCATTCCGATCATTTCCGGCTATAGCCTTCCGACCTGTCATCTTCCTCAGAACTGTCGCTGCCGGTGGCTGTCGAGACGGCCACCCCTGAACCAGAATACTGAAGGGGGCCTTCAGGGGACCCGGACTGCGAGCTGCTTTGCTCCTGATGAACCCAGAGGTCATCCACCAGTACAATCGGATGGCTCGCCGGAGCCGCACCGTGCGACCTTTGGTTGTGCAGCCGGTACTTCTGAATATGCGTATGATCCAAATTAGTCTCCAAACAAGATATATATTGCATTTGGAAGTGCTTCCCATAAAAAGAATTGCACAAAGGAGGATAATTCCTGACCTGGAGATGGCTTTTCACTTCATCATTGGTGAGCCCATCAACCTTCATCACCTCTCTGATTTGCTTTGGAGTAGCAACTGCAATCATGATGGAACAACTCCTTTATTCTTTGGATGTTCCTCCTACCGCTAACGTTTTGATTAACAAAGGTGAAATGATCGGTCAAGTACCTTGCGGGCCACCGAGTTGACGCAAGGCGGCGACAAACTGCCGGTGAAGCTCCGGCGACCAGCACCTCCTCGTCTTCCTTGCCTGCTGCTCCTGAGTCTGCAAGCTAAGTCCCGGAGGTGGCATGGTGGCTGAAAATCTTGCAGTGCGAGCATGACGACGGTCATCACCGGCGGGAGAAAACGGCCTCTTCACAACCGGAGACATCAGTGGCAGATCAAGTAGCCCTTCTGTACTGGCGACTTTGTCCTCTCTCTTGAAGTATTGTGAAGGCCGCGGCGATGGCAGCGCACCGCAGCCGACTGCCATCAACGGCACCGGCGCACCACCTCGCAACGTCCGCGTAGGCAAGGTGCTCTCGTCCTTTTGCTCCTTCTGAAATCGAAGAAATGCGTCCGTTTCGGTAAAAGTAGAAACTTTCCGTCGCAACAAAACAAAGGATGAACTAGAATGAAAATCAAACAAGAATCACGGATGACGTACCACGGAATCGGCGTCGCTGCCGCGGTTGTCCACCCAAAGCTGCGCCGTGCTCATCCATTTAGTCTTATCGCTGTCCTCTGCCTTCGCCTCCCCCGCGTCTCCGCCTTCGCTCCTCTTCCCGGCCTCCTCCTTCATCACCTCGATCACTGCACCGCGCCACCGACCGCATCAGAAAACCCGCCCGCAAAAAGAAAAAATCAAACAGGAATTAAAAAATTGATGAAGATGCCTCACCGTCGGCGAGTAGGCGCAGGCAGAGCGGCAGCTCGCGCCTGAACACCTCGATCTTGCGGCGCTCCTCCTCGAGGCTCCTGATGCAGGCGTCCACCGCCGGCGCCTCCTTGGCCGCCGCCGCCAATCGGCCGGCGCTCCGCGCGACGAATAGCTTCAGGTCCAGGCCCAAGTCCAGGGGCATCCCGATCTCCCCAACGTCCAGCCCCATGCACACGAACAACAACAACACCAACAAACACTCTGACGTCCCAAATCTTCGGAAAGAAGAAGCAGCGGCCAGAAGCCAAGAAGAACTTAAGGAGGATAGGAACGAGGAGGAGGAGGAGGAGGAGGTTGGGGTGGGGGATCTGGAAGGCGCGCGCATATATAGACGGGGAGAGGAGGAGGGGGGAATCTGCGAGCTGGACCGCAGGATTTGTGCGTCACCGGGGGCAGAGAGAGAGAGAGAGAGAGAGGGGGAGACCGTGCGGCGCGTGGGTGGGGGGGGAGCGCCGCGTCGCGTCGCGCTGCCGATTCCTCACGTCGCGGCCAGCGCGAGAAACTCGGGGCTCCCGAAGAACGGGGGTTCGGGATCGATCGATCAATCTCGAGTTACCGCTTCTCACGCACCCAAATCATTCCTGGCACTTGGTTCAAAAAAAAATCATTCCTGGCACTCTTTTCTCGCGAAGAACACCTCTGGTCTTTTCGGGCGTCGCGGGTCCTTGCGTCTCCTGATTAGCTTCCCAGATTTAGTACAGACGATGCGTCTCGTTTCTGTCTTGGGTCTAAGCTTACGCGTCACGGCGTGATCCTTTGGTAGGTTCCTTTTCTTCGCTGATCTCGTGGGCGCCAGCACATCGGTTTGGCTAATGGTTTTGAAGGGTTCGGAGGGCTGAACTTTTTTCTGTTATAATGGAATGGCTTTTCGTATTGAACGCAACAAAACCAATGATACTATTCTTTTACACTTGTCCGGCGCATTGGAAATTCTCTCTGTGTCTCAGATCTCCTTGCTTATACACTGGGTGTTATATGTATCAATTATATCGCGGCAGCACCCTAGAACTCCCGCCATGTCACGATATATATTGTTTTAGAATATGTGAAGTCAAATATTTTGAGATTTAATCATGAATATAAATTTTTTTACCAAAATTTATGACATGAAATTGACTTTAATAGATTTATTACGGAATAAATTATCATAATATATACTTAGTTTTATTTGAGACAATATATTTTCATAAAAAATGTGCCACCTTAAAAATATCTCAATATATAAAACAACGGCATTATTACTATCTCAATATCTAAAATAACCGTGTTATGACACAGAGAGAGCATCAAAGATCCCAGCAACTACAATGTCACATGCAGAAATCAAGATGCGCTATCAAAAATGTATTAATTCGTGCCCTCTTTAACTTCTTTGTGTGAAGCCATAGGAAGAAAGTGAGTGGGTGTGTGCCAAAGCGTGATTACCTTTTCCGTAAGAACAATACATAAGTACTATTCAAAAATATACTCTCCGAAGGGAATACTCCTCTGGATTTTCGTGACTATACAGACAAATCAAAGTACAACAGACAAAACAAATTTAAAACAAAATACGGAGATTAGACCCACCAGGCAAACCACTGTTTATGAAACAAAAATACTCTAAAAGTTGACAACATTAGCTTATAAGAAACATGGCAGACAAACAAACGAGGAGCTCATCTACACCCTATATTCTTTGGATTGTAGGACTTCATCCTTGGAGTGATCTTAACAAACTATTCGGACAAAAAGTTGAGACAACTATGAAGGGACAAAACTTTATATACCTTTTTAAATATTCAAACTGAGCTCCATGCCCCAAAGTATGACAACATTTCAGTACCCTTTGTAAATGTTTAAAAGACTATTCTATTCTCTTTCCGCCAACTCTACCAGTAACAGAGCCATGAAAAGATGATTTTGCCCCTACGTTCGTTTTTTCTTAAAATTAAAAAAGTAAGTTTCAAAGTTTCAAAAAATTATGAGAAATTTACATATGTACATATATGAATAAATTATTAACTATAAAAGTTCGTGAAAATAATAATTTCATATGTGGACTCAAAAAAATTAAAACAGTATTTAATTTGAAATTTTTCTATGTGTACATATTTGAATAAAGTACTAACCGTAAAGAAATTGTGAAAAAATATTTTAATCTGTGGCATGCACTCAAATGACAACAAGAGGAGAGAAGTAGGGATAAAATGATCAATGAAAAAGTTAACGGGTGACTTGACGGCAAAGACATAGAAGGGTACTTTGAACAATTGTAAGGGCATTGAAAGGTTGTTGGATTTTGTGAACACAAATATCATATTATCAGTTTTTGTAAGGGTATAGAAAGTCTTATCTTTATAAATTTTCGAGCTTCTCTTACTTGGCAAAGATAAGTTCCAATTTAGCTATTTCAACTAAACGGAATGAGATTTCAAATTGATCAAGACTCCCCTCTATGGTTCCTTCTATACGATACCATTTGTTCTCACTGAATTTGGTTCAGTAATACGCTCATGATTTGACTTTAATTGTTATGAACCGATACGAAGATCAAGTCCTAAGCAAGCGGACCTAAATTGAACAGTTATACGGTACCAATGTAAATTACTTCCTCTTTGGTGAGAGGCTACACGAGCAGGAGCAAATGACTGAGCAAAAAGTACGTACTGCGTTAAAGTTAGACAAACCAAGGAAATCAAAGCTGTTAGCTGAAGTCATATCGAGAAACAAAGAGAAATGGACGAAGAGATGATCAACCTCCTGATTCATTGAACACCTCAACTGCCAATTGTACGAGCAGCTATGCTCCCCGGGCGCACTCACACATACACACACTCTTTGAAACTACAATATTTTTTGCTAAATGAAATATTGTAAAGCCTTGGGTACATTTGTGCCAAAAACCCACTTGCGGTCCACAAATATATCTGGAATCTAGTTCTCTCACCGTTTCCAGGATTTTTCTTACAGAATGCATAAAACAATTTCCCCAGCTTCATGTACCAATCCAGCCTTGAATTGCTGAGTCACCATATTTGAAACTCATTTAAGTTTGATTCTCTAGGTATTTTTGTCTCGGAGAAGTCCTACCGTAACCCAACTTGGTCATATATGCCCATTTTAAAGCTATTTACCTAGCAGAGCAATATTCATGGTGTGATGGTGTCTAGACGTGGAACACCCAAGCCCCATGCTTCTTAGGCATGCAGAGCACTGAACGGAGAATTCATATGTCACCGATAAAGAGCTAAGTTCTTTTGATACCATTGATAAATGACTTATTTTTTACATACCACCAGATAATAGTTTGAATTTTCTCCATACCATTCCGTTAACCTCTCGTTAGTAGAGCTCCATTATGTCATATATAATATGTTAGTTTTTTCAAAAATGCCCAAAATACCCCTGCCTACTTTTTTGCTGCTGAAAATCACTGCCTAAAATGAAATTTTTGCCAGATACTAAGTGATATAGAGGGAAATATGGTATACGGGTGGCAACATGGTCTATTTACGCAACTAATGGAGCTCTACTAGTAAGAGGTTAACGGAATGGCAGAAAGGGAACTCATAATCATTATCCAGTAGCGTATATGAAATAAGCCATTTATTAGTGGTATGGAGAGAATTAAACTCCTTATCTATGACACATAGAGAATTCCCTAAATCACTACTATAGAAATGTGTACTAATGACAGGATATGTGGTCGTTAATTGTCCAATTGTGGTCACTAAAAGTAATCAACGACCACAAAAGTATGGTCCTTATAGGCTCCGTTGTTAAAAGTATTACTATTTCCGATCGTTGTTTTTCTAACAACAAGGTGGTGGGTTGTTGTTAATTCTGAAGTAACAACAACCACAATTCTTGTGTTAACGACCACTTTGGTCATCATTAAAAATATTGTCATGACCAGGGTAATAATCTTTAACGACCACTTCATTTTCTTGCGGCCACGTATTTCATCGCTAGTAGGAGCATTAACGACTGCTATAAGTTATGTGCAACTTTTCAAAATTCATCGTCAATATTAGTAACAACATAATAATAAAGACAACCTATAGTACCAATACTTATATTTATTCATTGAAATCAGATGACTTTGTTCTTTGCATCTAATATTGATAATCTAAGACAAATCTAGACCATGCACGTCAAATTAAGTCAACACAAACATTATGATGGCTGACCAAATTGCACACCAACTCTACAACTAAAAATATTCTTTGACCGATTGTTGGTGACTTCGTGAAGAGCAACCAGTTCATCAACAATAGGCTTGTAGTGCACATATACTCTAGTCCATTGTGAGCCCTAGAAAAAAACAATGTTTATAATAGTAGATACATAAATGAACTTTTTGAAGGTAAATGCAGAAATGAATTAACATAGCTATGTAATGGCGAATTGTATTCTTTCGAGAAGCCACTCGATGCAGTCAGCTCATAGATAGGCTGTGTACAATAAAAGAAACTATTCTGTAGTTAGGTCATAAAACTAAGTCTGTGACTAGATTATAAAACTAAGTGAAGCTAAGAAAACTGTGGAGAAAAACTCTAGCATGATAGCTCTAAGTCCATAGTTTCAACACAACCGTCGCATCAGATCTCCAATAGTGTGACACTAGTACAGAAATCGATATCCGAGACAGTTCAAATAGCACATCCGAGGCGGTTATAGCAGCCGCCTTGAAAGGACCGAGATGCCGACTAGAGGGGGGGTGAATAGTTGGCTTATAAAATTTCCCTCTTTTAATCTTTTGTTTGAGTTGTCAGATTAACTTCACAAGTTAATAGTGGACAGCTGTGACACAGGTGTGTGACACAGGTGGAAACTATGTGTAAATTAACACACAGCTGTCACACAGGTGGAAGACACAGGTGAAGAGTTAACTTAACACAGATGCTCTGCTTAGACTGCTAGTGACACAGGTGCTGAAACAGGTGAATACAAGTGAATGAAGCAACTGAGTAACAGGTGATCACACACAGGTATAAAGAAAATCTAGCACAGGTGAAAAGGTAACCTTAGCAGATCAAGTCTAAGAGACACAAGCAAGCAGCTATAAGCAGATATGCATGCAATACAGGAAAGTAAAGGAGACTCAGGGGTTTTTCACCGAAGTTCCCAACTCTTTGCAGAGAAGGTACGTCTCCGTTGGAGAGACCACTCCTAAGAGCTGGCCAGCACTAAAACGTGCTTCTTCTCCGAGTACCTGATCCTTCAGGACTCTTTCTCTTGCTTGTGGAGATCCTTTTGCCTTGCAGCAGGTAGACCTCAGAACACCTTCACAAACTACTGGTTCAGCCCACACAAGCTTGGGTGATACCAGCAACTCCTACACCCGTCTAGGAGTAGACAAACTCCAAGAGTAACAGATGATGCAGCAGCAATCTCTTGGAGGAACCTTTGCTCGTGCTCTAGCTCACAAACCCACTCGAACTAACCCTTAGGCTCTCGGCTCTTGTGGAGTGGTTGGAGGCTTTGCAACGGTCGTATGCGAATCACTGATTGAGCAAGGTTGACGACAGAGTCCTCCCCTGGTCCCCTATATATAGGGTCCACAGGCACTTGACCGTTACCCTGTTGCCACGTAGGATTAAGTGAGCCACCGGTGTCAACCACCGGTGACACAGCTACACCCTACGCCCAACTGTACCCGGCTCAGGCAGACCGACACCTGTGTCACTGACGGTGCACACAGGTGAACCCTTAGCTGATAGCCGCACTACTCAGCCCAGTCCTGGCACATGACATGTCCTCAGCATACTTCAACTCTAATACCTATAAGGAGAGAACCTCCGACAGACTTCTGACTCATCAGACCGCCTATCACAGTGCAGGTACCTTAGCATTTACAAGCTCTCCCCTGGTACAGAGATGTACCTGAGTCATAGAGCGGAAGACCACCTATGACACAGCTGTGTCACACAGGTGCCTAAAACTCTAGGGTTTTCACACAGCTACATACTTTTGTGCAAAGCTATTGACATAGGGCAATTGGCCTCAAAGCACCAATCCCCTTGACCAACACTCTGAGCAATGAGCAAGGTTCCCTTAGACAACTGCTACTGTTTCATCCCTCTTGATAGTACGGGTGGTTCCTATGGACTCAAAGAAACTAGCAAATCTAGGCTTCACCTGCCACCAGCTGAAGTCACGGTCCTTGATGCATCAAGCCACCATCACCTTGCTTGCAGCTCCCTGCACAGCACCGGCTTCTTCACAGCTGTGGCACAGCTACCTAGCACAGCCATCTCTTTGTCCTTGAAACCACCTTGTACCCTTTTTGGTGGCCATCCTTCTCTGGATAACCTTTCTTTATGGAACCTGTAGATTCTGCTTACACTAAATGTAAACATTAGATTCCAGTTTAGGTTGCCATTAACCATCAAAACCATATTGGGGCCTAGATGACCTTTCACGCCTCCATAGAGTGGTTGCGGATATGGGGGCATGCATCGGAGGCGGTTACGCAACCGCTTCGGATAGAACATATCCGAGGCGGTTGAAATGCGTAAACCGCCTCGGATAAGCACTTATCGGAGGTGGTTACATTTTCTTAATCGCCTCCGATAAGCCCTTATCCGAAACAGGCATTATTTTGCCTGATTTACTAGCCTCCCTGAAAAAGCAAACAGTTCATATGAAATATCCAAAGCACAGCACGTATACAACAGATTTATATAGCACACTATTCAATCATTCATTCTCGCATCGATCACAAGACATAAACTACAAACATTCACATACATACGCATATAAATAATATGACAAAACTTGTTCACTTGTGACATATACTCAATTCACAACGAAGATATTGATCAATTTTAAAAAAGTAGATCTCCCTTAAGTTCTTCACATGGATAGAACCACTCGTCGAAGCCTCCATACATGATATCTGTTGATAAAGAAGTCTCATTTGTAAAACAGTGACATTCACAAGAAAAAGTTATAGTTATGTCACACCCACTTATACGTTAGCACTGAGAGGAAAAATGAACAAGACATTTAAAAATATCAAGTGCACTTATCATTTCAAACCATAGGTTAGATAGATAACTACAAAGTTTGATGCTTTTGAACTAATGACGTAACTAATGACCTAACTAGAAACCTAAGTAATGATCTAACTAATCGCAATTCTAAGTTCCTAGCTTGCCACCGAGGAATTGAAGCATCCTTCGGCACTAATGACCTTGTTGTTTAGGAAGCTAGCAATGTGTGACTGGATCTGGGCGATGTCCATATCTTCCAACTATTTGATTGCCATGATTTTCATCCCTCCCTAAAAATATGAGGCTTACACTCAGGGCGAATAGCATGACTAAACACTAGACATTAGTAGTGGCGATGGTTTTGTACCGCTAGATCACGGTACTTTGGGTTGCTGCAAAGGGCTAGCATGTGGAAACACACGTAATACCCATAGAGGTCGGACTCTTCGGATTGTTACCGGCACTACAAAAGGGATATCGATTAGGTATAGAGGGTAGAAGTATGATGACATTAATTCGAGGAGTCAAAAACATTACGGAATACCTTAAACTTGGAGTCATGGCATAACTCGACGGGCACTCCTTCCTTGTGCCTCCCTCCTTGTTTGACGTACATGTCAAATGCTTTAGGTGATTCAAAACAATTAGCATCGAATTATTTTTTCCTTTGGGAAGAAGAAAGAATAGGCATGGACGAAGTCGAAAGTTTTGGTACTCACTCGTCGAGTAGACGCATGATGTCCAAGTACACTTGCTTGCGCTCGTCAATGATACGCCTCATGGAATCAAGGTAATATACCTTATTCCATTTCAGCACGATCACGAGGAGGATCCAATGGCCCCTGGTTATATGATACGAAGTTATTACATGTTTAGCCGTCGAATGATAAGAACTTACAAAGGATGTAGCTTACCTGATGTTATAGGCAACCTGGATGTGATCTCGTGTGGAGTACTCATGGAGTAAATGCATGACGTAATCCTGCACCAGGTTCCTATTTGCCACGATGCTTTGGGCCGAGGTCAAATGTGGGTCGCCGAACCCCACAGAGTTGTGGATCTTTCTTCTTTCGCTCATGTCAAGCATGTATCTGAGTATAGGAGAAGAATGAGTTATATTGCAGGCACGTAGCGGTGATAAAACAAAATGGTGCTGTGTTGTAAGGACTTATAGCGTGAAGCATCTCATGAGCCCGGCGTCCAGCTCATGGAAGTGCATCATATTGAAGACGTCAGAGAAATCCACGGGAAATATATTTTCTTGACGGTTGACGATGGCATAGCACCCGGGTATCATCAGGGAGGACAAAGCCGGCCCTCTGGACACAGGATGGGTCAGGCTGACTACTCAGAGTCTGACTTCTACACGGGGTGTCTCATCGACTTGGAGTACAAGACAGGGAAGTACCTGCCCGGCAATCCCGGATTCAGTTGTAACTAATTAAGAAATCAATCTGTAGGCCAATCCGGACTCTTGTAACCCTACCTCGGTCGCCTATATAAGGCTAGGTAGGAATCCCCCGAGGGGGAGGCTAAGCTAGATTCATAGAGATCAGCATAGAAGCATTAGTGCTCTTAGACACAAAAACCCAAGCGCTCCTGAGATCTGTTTCTCAAGCTCTTGCGACACTTGGGATACAATCAATACCACCCACCAAACACAGGACGTAGGGTATTACCTCTTCTTGAGGGCCTGAACCTGCCTAAACTTTATCTCCCGTGTGCACCCATTTAGATCTGCTACGCATATGCTGCCCTATATTCAATATTGTCAGATCTAAACACCGACAGTTGGCGCGCCAGGTAGGGGGTGTGTGCGTAGATCCATATGACTAGATTCAGATGGGTTTCTTCAATAACTACGGCGACTTCATTCCGGGCAGCATCATGAGATTTGCTGCCCTGGACGTTGTCCCTGACCCAGGACAGCTTTTCCGATTTGGAAAGCTAGACTTCATCGCCAATAAGCTCGGCAAGCTTCACCTCTACGACTCGGCTTCCCGCCGATCAACGGAGGCTTCATCACCATCTTCACTCGGACTCACTTCAGAGTCCATGCCTTCGGCTCTCCTCCCGAAGGGTGAGTTTGGGCCGAAGTCGGATCTATTATTTGAACACGGGTTCCCATCCATCGAACAGGGATCTCGACTGGTTGGCGCAATCGAGTCCCTCCTACCTGTCCTTGAGTACGACTCGGACGACTTCGAGAGCTCGGGAAGCCACCATCCTTCTCGGGAGATCTTCATGGCTAACCCGGATGTGCTGGTCAACAACGATGACCAGTCCATCCCTATCGAAGAGCAGACTCCCGAGCAACTAGCAGCCACTCGGCTTCGCCTTCTTGCCAAGGAGGAGGCACTGGTCGAGCAGCAAACCGCGCTGGCCCGCCAGCGTGGAGAAAGAGAACGCAACGAGGACATGCGGGATCGTGGACGCCAGGTCCACAACGCATTTCGCATGCGTGAAAGGGGCGGCATCCCGATATTTCCACTCCCCAGTTACAACATCGTCGCCGCCACGGTGGCGGCACGTGCCATGAATATCCTTGAGGGTACCCCGGGCTACGACGAGCTCCGGATCCTAATGGAGGAAGCAACCCTCCAACAGGCCGAGATCTCCGGGGACCGTGCAGCCTCTTCTGCGAGTGCCCGGAATCGGCGTTCTCCCCCTCCGGGGAACCCACAAGCTGCAATAGGTCGTCACACCAACCCCAACCGTCATCACCCCGCCGGATCAGTTCGCAGCCGACTCGGACCGGATCGTGACGCACGGGGTACCATTGCTGCAAGAAACCGCGCCCGTTATGGCGCGGACAGAAACACTCACCCAGCCAGGTCGGTACACAGCCGACTCGGACCAGACAGCGATGCGCGGGACACCCTCGATGCCAGACACAATGCTCGTCAGGACGCAGGAAGGGACAACCGCAGCGGTCATCCCGGTGACAGTAGCGACCGTAGCGCTACAAGCCGGTGTAGCTCTCCAGCTCCTTCTGGCATGGCCTACGTAGGCCCGAAGGCGTTCGGACCTCGCATTCGCGACGTTGTTTTCTCGTCATGATTTCGGGTCACCGGGATCGACAAGTACACGGGCGAGACTCAGTCAGACATCTGGCTGGCCGATTACCACACGGCGTGCAGGACCAATGGCAGCAACGACTATGTTGCAATTCACTACCTGCCCCTGTTTCTAGCCAACTCGGCTCGAGCCTGGCTCACCAGCCTGCCTCAGGGTTCTATCCAATCATGGACCGACCTTGAGACCCTCTTCGTGAACAACTTCCAGGGCACCTACAATAGACCCGGGAATGTGTGGGACCTCCACAGTTGTACTCAAGAAGCAGGCGAAACCCTTAGAGAGTACATCCAATGCTTCTCCAAAAAGAAGAACTTTCTGCTGGAGGTCCAGGAGGGTGACATCATCACTGCCTTCTCTAAGGGCGTCCGGAGCACTGATCTCATCCACAAAATCGCACGTAAGAATCCTCAGACTACGCGCGAGCTCTTTGATATCGCCAACAACTTCGCTACCGGTGAAGAAGCTATCCGTAGCGCGACTAAGGACAATAAGGGAAAGGGCAAGGCTCCTGAGTCCCCCAGGGGGAAAGACCGTCCCGAGTCGTCCAGGAAGAAACACCGGAAGTGCAAGGGCGAAGACTTAGTTGCCGCAGCTGAGCGTGCCCCGCAGCGTCGCCCTCAGCGTGGCAACGCAACCTTTGAGGAGATGATGAGACAGCCATGTCATTTCCATGGACCAAAATCTAACCACGTCACGTGCGACTGCAATCTCCTAAAGAACCTGAACAAGCCTACCGCCCCCAACCGGAACAAAAAGGATCATCCTCCGGATGAGGGCGACGAATTCCCAAAGGAGACCGCGTGTCTCATGATCTTCGGTGGCCTAAATGGCTACGAGTCCAAGCGTCGCCAGAAGCTCACCGATCGCGAGGTCAACTTGGTTGAGCCGGCGGTACCCCAATACCTGCGATGGTCCGAGTCCATAATTTCTTTTGGTCGCTCGGTTCACCCAGACTACATATCTCACCCTGGAAGGTTTCCCTTGGTGGTGGACCCGATTGTTTGCGGTGTCCGTCTCACCAAGGTCCTCATGGATGGAGGAAGTGGTCTGAACATCCTCTACATCAAGACCTTGGAAGACATGAAGATCTCCCGCTCGGAAATCAGGCCTACCGGTGCACCCTTCCATGGGGTTGTACCCGGCAAGATGGCAAGACCACTCGGGCAAATCAGCTTGCCCGTCACTTTCGATACCCTCGACAACTTCCGGATTGAGATCCTCACCTTCGAGGTCGTCGACTTCCTGGGCTCGTATCACGCCATCCTGGGGCGTCCCTGCTATGCCAAATTCATGGCTATTCCCAGCTATGTCTACCTGAAGCTCAAGATGTCGAGTCCCCACGGGACGATAACGGTGCAAAGCAGCTTCCAGCACGCCTACACGTGTGACCTGGAAAACTGCAACCTCGCCGCAGCCCAAATTGCAGCAGCCGAGCTTGACAACCTCAAGTCGGCTGCGGTCGAGGAAACGTCCCCGACCAAGAAAGCTTCAGCATCGACATCCTTTCAGTCAGCACGAGACACCAAGACAATCCAGCTCGATCCGGAAGACTCCACCAAGACGACATAGATCGGGACTGCGCTCAGCGACAAATAGGAAAGCGCGCTCGTCAGTTTCCTTCGCGACAACAGGGACATCTTCCGACATGCCTGTAGTTCCGATGAAGGCTGCCGAGCACTCTCTTAACATCCGACCGGATGCCAAACCGGTCAAACAACGCCTGCGCCCTTTCGCTGAAGATAGGCGTAGGGCTATAGGAGAAGAGATAGCCAAGCTTCTAGCAGCTGGCTTTATTAAAAAAGTGTATCATCTCGACTGGTTAGCGAACCCAGTTCTTGTTCGCAAAAAGAATGGAAAATGGAGAATGTGCGTTGATTACACGAGCCTTAACAAGGCATGTCTGAAAGATCCATTCACATTACCTCACATAGACCAGGTAACCGACTCCACGGCTGGATGCGAAATTCTGTGTTTTCTCAATGCCTACTCGGGCTACCATCAGATCAAGATGAAGGAGGAAGACGAGATCAAGACATCATTCATCACCCCATTTGGGGCCTTCTGCTACGTCTCCATGCCTTTCGGCCTAAAAAACACTGGCGCCACGTACCAACGGTGCATGCAGCACTGCCTCCAGGAACAGATCGACAGGAACGTGCAGGCCTACGTCGATGATGTGGTGGTCAAGTCCAAGATGAAAGAAGATCTCCTAACCGACTTGGAGGAAACATTCTCCAACCTTAGGCTATTCAGCATGAAGCTCAATCCAGAAAAATACGTGTTCGGAGTGCCCTCGGGAAAGCTACTCGGTTTCATCGTTTCCGAACGAGAAATCGAGGTTAACCCGGAAAAGATCAACGTCATCATCAGGATGGAGCCACCAAAGAGTCTCAAGGACGTCCAGCGGCTAACCGGGTGCATGGCAGTCCTTAGCCGATTCGTCTCTCGACTCGGCGAAATGACCCTGCCCCTCTACAAGCTCATGAAGAAGTCGGACACCTTCACCTGGACACCCGAAGCTCAAGACGCTCTCGCCGGGTTGAAGAAGTTTTTGACCACACCCCCAGTGCTGGTTCCCCCAATGCCCGATGAACCGCTGCTCCTCTGTATTGCAGCAACTACCCAGGTGGCCAGTACCGTCTTGGTTTTCGAACGCTCCGAGCCAGGCCACATCCAAAAGGTTCAGCGCCCGGTCTACTTCATCAGTGAAGTGTTGTCCGAGTCTAAGGCGCGGTACCCATAAATACAAAAGATCATTTATGCGGTGTTCATAACATATCGGAAGCTAGTCCACTACTTCTAGGGACACCCAATTACGGTGGTCAGTTCCTTCCCGATCGCCGACGTCATTAACAACCGCGACGCCATAGGAAGGATCGCTAAATGGGCAATGGAACTAATGGCATTCAGCATAGTTTACGCCCCCCACACGACTATCAAGTCGCAGGCTCTTGCCGACTTCATGGCCGAGTGGACAGAAGTCCAGTCCCCGCCCTCTATCGTCGACCTCGAACATTGGACACTCTACTTCGACGGCTCACGGATGCTTCAGGGCGTGGGGGCTGGCGTTGTGCTCATTTCTCCGAGAGGAGAATGTTTCAAGTACGTGCTACAAATTCACTTCCCGGTGTCCAACAATGTCACCGAATATGAAGCTTTACTGCACGGTCTACGCATTGCGACTTCACTCGGGATCCGCCGGCTTCTCGCTCGCGGAGACTCCGAACTGGTGGTCAGGCAGGTGATGAAGGATTGGTCATGCAGAGACCCAGCCATGGAAGCCTACTGCCAAGAGGTGCGCAAGCTGGAAGCCAAGTTCGACGGCCTCGAGATCACGCATATCCTCCGCCGAGACAACGAGGCTGCAGATGCACTCGCCAAGCTAGGGTCCAGTCGGGACACCGTCCCGGCTGGAGTTTTCCTCCAGGAGCTGCATGCACCCTCCATCAAAATGGAGACAGCGCCTGAGACCGAGAAACCACAAGCCGAGGGATCCACTAGCACTCAATAGAGATCGCAAGAAGTTTTGGTCATCACTCCCGACTGGACGACGCCTTTCCTCGACTACCTCCTGTAGGATATCCTTCCGTCAGATCAGACCAAGGCACGGCGCCTCACGCGGCGCGCCAAGGCCTATGTCGTCATTGAGGGTGAACTCTACAAGAAGAGCACCTCCGGAATCCTCCAGCAGTGTATATCTCAAGACCAAGAGAAACAACTACTACACGATATTCACTCGGGAATTTGCGGGCACCACGCAGCGCCAAAGTCGCTAGTCGGAAAAGCTTTTCGACAAGGTTTCTACTGGTCGACCGCCGTTTCAGGTGTCAAGCACATCGTACACACTTGCGAGGGATGCCAATACTTCGCCCGACAGATACACTTGCCGGCTCAGGCACTCCAACCCATCCCGATCTCATGGCCTTTCGCTGTCTGGGGTTTGGACATGGTTGGTCCCCTCAAGAAGGCTCCCGGGGGTTACACACATCTCTTCATCGTTGTCGACAAGTTCACCAAGTGGATTGAAGCCAAACCAGTCGCTACGATTACTTCCGAGCGGGCCGTCGAATTCTTCCGGGACATCGTCTACTGTTTCGGCGTCCTGTCACATCCTGATTTTCCAAAACCTGAAAATTTGGGTTAATAAAAACTTAGCCTGGAGCTCCCCCCTCAAGTTGTCCCACTCGGCCTTGCGCTGGCTGAGTCGATCAAAGGCCGGGAGCTGCTCTTGGAGGAATTCGGTCTTGTCCCTAGACCATTTGGTTAAATTCTGCAAGAAACAGCAAAGAAAGTCAGCTACTCAAGAAAAAGCATCAAGACCCTCCACTCGGCTCCCTAAGCCCAGTGAAGGCTCAGGGGCTACACCCTCTGGGTGCACTGATCGTGCCCCCAGAGTGAAATCTACGGAATCAAGCAAAAACCCTCCGCCCGACTATCCTAGTCAGCTGAAGGCTCGGGGGCTACACCCTCTGGGTGCACTGATCGTGCCCCAGAGTGAAATTTACGGAATCAAACAAAGACCTTCCGCCCGACTATCCTAGTCAGCCAAAGGCTCGGGGGCTATACCCTCTGGATGCACTGATCGTGCCCCCAGAAGTAAAATCTACAAGACGTAAGAGAAAAACAACAAACAACAACAAAAGGCGTACCTACATCAACGGCAGGATCTTTCCGTTGACCAGGTTGGCACTCTCCCGGGCCATCTTCAACAGCGTCGAAAGTTGCTCCCCGAGCTGGGAGGCTGCGTTCATCACCTCCTCCCACTCTCCCGCCTCCTGGACGTCGTCGATATTCTGTAGGATCGCACTCGGCCTTGAGAGATCCACTTGCCGGACCCGTAGAGGTTGAAGCGCCAGGTGGAAGCATGGCGGAGGAGGCGGCACACGCCCGATGTCCTCCACCTCCACCGGCGGCACCAGGTTCTCCCAGTTGTCAGATGGGACAGTCTGCGTTTGGCTCGGCTCTACCCGCTCCGCCACAGCAGGGGCCTGCGCTTTGGCGTCGAGTTCCTCTCGCTGAGGAACAGGCGGCGGGGTCAGCGGCGTACTGTTTTGCGGAGGGGAAGGCGGCAGTAGAGAAGAAGGCCTCGGAGGAGTCAAGGGCCTGGTATCTAGTCCCGACTGGCTCCCGCCTTGACCGGATCCCGGGGCACCCGACACATCCCTTAGAATATCTCCCGTTCTCTGTGCCCTACAGAAAACACCCAGGCCCATTAGGTCTGAAGACAAAGCAAACAAGAAGGTGTTTACTCAATGGCTTACTTGGTGGATCGGGGAACAGGGACACGCTTCCCGGGTTTCGGGGCCCGCGGCCTTGATGTAGCCGCCGCCGGAGTCGGCGACGCCGGAGAACCGCCCTGCCCCCCGCGGGGGCAGCAGTCCTTTTCTCCCCCCGATTGGGGGGACTTCATCACCGGCCACTTGAGGAGTTTCCTTGGCGGCGGCAGTCGGAGCTGTCGGGGCAGAGGAGTCATCTTGTTCCCTCGGGGCGGCGTCGGCAGCCACCCTCCTACTCCGTCGTGCGCGAAGAGGGACATCATCCTCATCCTCTTGGGGTTCCTCCTCTGCCGCTACTGTCACCACCGGCGGAGGGGCGCTGGGCACCTTCGGTGTAGGTGTTCCTCCCCCTGACGACCCGACACCAGCAGACGACGGTCGGGCGTTTCTCTGCGCCGGCTGCCCTTGGCTTGGAACATCTGTGTATTGGGGCTGATTCCAGACCTCGTTCTCCGGGAGAGGAGCCAAAGAACTGAACCCGAATAAATCATGTGAATTTGGAGGACACAAACGAAGGCCGAGTATGACTCGCTTGAAACACAGACTACAAACGATGACATCGGAGGATTGGTCGGTCATCTAGTTCGGGGAGTTGGCGTGGCTATAGGGTGCCGGGTGTCTGGAAGTGTCCAAGTCTGCTCCCTCGGCCATTAGCTTCCCGACTCGTCGCCTGACCTCCTCCTCCGGGAGCTCGACAGCTGACTCACGGGTCACATCCCGATGGTCGGTGCACTGATACATCAGATGGACCCTGAGCTTGGCCGGCTGGATTTGGCGTCGGACGAAAGTGGCCACAACCCCGACCCCGGTGACTCCCGACTGGAGCACTTCAACCTCGGGCTGTTCCCACTCCTTCGGCAGCTCAGTCCAGTTCACTCTGGCCTCGGGAGGTTGACCCACAAACTCTGGGAGTGAAGGCTCAGGGTTGCCACAGTAGAACCACTCCGAATGCCACCCCTTGTTGGAAGTTTGGAACGGCAATTCCAAGTAGTACTTGACGGCCCCCGGCCTCAGCTGGAACCCGGTGCTTCCGACAACCGCCGGGCTATTCTTGCTCGGTTGTAGCTTGACGATGAACAGCTGTTTCCAGAACGTGAAGTGCGGCGGTATCCCAAGGAAACACTCGCAGAGCGTGATGAAGCACGCTACGTGGAGCAGTCCGTTGGGGTTGAGATTGTGCAGCTCCAGCCCGTAGAAGTAGAGGAGTTCGCGCAAGAACAGGTGCACCGGGACAGAGAGACCACGGTGGAAGAAAGAGGTGTGGGCGATGAGCTCACCGGTATTGGGAGTCGGCACCTCTTCTCCAGCAGCAGGACGCCACTCGATCAGCTCCTTCGACGGAAGCACCCCCGCCTCCACCAAGGTCCGCAGCCGGGTCTCCGTGGCGGTAGATTTGGACCAAGGCGCTATCAAGCTGGTGGGGGAGATACTTTCGCTAAGTGAAGCCCACACCACTGCGTCTTCCTCTTCCTCGAGCGGATCTGCTTCCTAGACGGAGGTGGGCATTCAACGGTGGTGGATCCGATCTAGGGTTTCTATTGGATGCCTGATCGGGGTTCGGCCGGCTAGGATGAGGAGGCAAATGCGTGGAAAAGTGGCGAAGTGGAATCCAAACGGCGGCGAGATGGATTCAGGATCAACGGCGATTCGGATTTGCTAGGTGGCGGCGCTCTCAACTCAGAGTAGCAGGAAGACGAAAGGTTTCGGGTGCGCAGAAGAGACAAAGCGTGAAAAGGTACCCGGTGTGAACGGACCAGGTTTTAAAGAGGAGATAACCTGGCAGGGGTGAATTTTTCGCCCCCGCGGGATGGCCCTTCCGTTTGCACTACATAACTCCTCCGCACTCACCGCACGACTTCTCCGCTTCAACGACATAAAACTTCCGTTTCCGGATCCCGCGTGATTGGGGTTTCAACGGTTAACCCCCTGGGGATAACGGCCGTTTAAATACACCCCACATAAAGAGCAGCTGTGACGTATTTTTAACGGGTCACTAGTCGGTTACCGAATAACTCAGAACCGAACGTTCCAATTTTAAAGGGTTTCAATGGTTGGCCTCCAGGGGAACGCAATCATTTAAATACACCCTAGTGAAGGCCAGTTGTGGTGCGCCTTCAGCAGGCCACTAGTCGGACACCGAGCAACTCGGAGCCACCGGTTTCTTCACCCAGACATTCCAGAAATTTTACCCTGGAATATCTGGGATTCGAAATTTCCGGATTCAGTGGAACGTCCGGGTCTTAAGCTCCGCCACTCGGGACCGAAGCGCTACAGCTTGTGTTTTGGCTCTGACGTGAATTTCGAGAGCATTCCCCCAAAGGGACACTAACTGAATCCGAACCACTCGGGAAACCAGGTGCCACTCAAGGATTCAGTCGGGATTCATGGTATGTTCCCCGCTGGGCTATCAGTCGGTCTCCATCTAGAAATGACTGGATACCACCAAAACTTACCCGTTATTAACTCAACTGCCATGATATTCCTGCCCTAGGGGTGAATGTTACTCGGCTTATCATCTATACTCTACAGGAGTTCTATGAGTCCCTCACAATCTTCCTGCAGGCAACAACAAGCTGCGTCCAAGCTGGTGCCACTCGAAAAACAGAAAGAAAGGCAAAAGGCACTTGGCATGGGTGTTACCATGACGAACTGTAGTCAGATCGTGAAGGACTCGGGGGCTACTGACGATGGCATAGCACCCGGGTATCGTCAGGGAGGACAAAGCCGGCCCTCTGGGCACAGGATGGGTCAGGCCGACTACTCAGAGTCCGACTTCTACACGGGGGGTGCCTCATCGACTTGGAGTATAAGACAGGGATAAGTACCTGCCCGGCAACCCCGGATTCAGTTGTAACTAATTAGAAAATCAATCTGTAGGCTAATTCGGACTCTTGTAACCCTACCTCGGTCGCCTACATAAGGCCAGGTGGGAATCCCCCAAGGGGGAGGCTAAGCTAGATTCATAGAGATCAGCATAGAAGCATTAGTGCTCTTAGACACAAAAACCCAAGCACTTCTGAGATCTGTTTCTCAAGCTCTTGCGACACTTGGGATACAATCAATACCACCCACCAAACACAGGACGTAGGGTATTACATCTTCTTGAGGGTCTGAATCTGCCTAAACTTTGTCTCCCGTGTGCACCCATCTAGATCTGCTACGCATACGCTGCCCTATATTCAATATTGCCGAATCTAAACACTGACAACGGTGCTTGAAATGGTCCTCCTTGAAGCAGACTACGATGCCGACTGCTGTATATGGGAACGGCCTGTTCGACATCTGGAGGTAATGATCATGAAGCGTCCGGCAGGCTATGCCCAAATTCACGTTAGCGTCCACCATAAGTTGTCCTGGCACGTGCTGGCGAGTTAGCTCCGCCATAGGATATTCAACATCATCCGCCAGTTTCGAAGCAGGCTTCTTGGCTCTGTATATTTTCAGCTTCGTTGTGGCCCCTTGACTCTTCGTTTGAACACGACTTGGCCGTGAGCTCTCCACTTGTGGTACTGCCGGGAGTTGGGGGGTAGCGAACGTGTGGCGTACCCGGTTTTTAAGCCGGATACTCCCTCGTGATCACTGTATCGGTCCCTGGATCAGTAGCCGATACACACGAGTTAACCTGTATATCATTGTCATACATGCGTAAACAATTAAATAGACCATTAAGATCGATAATCTGATACCTGTAGCCCAACGGCTATAGACTTGCAGCGGAAATCCAGCGGAGTTGTGGCCCATCAGTATGCCATACCCGACAGGCAACTGACTGGGGTTACGCCCTAGCTTTCACGATCGTAAGCTTATCCTCGGATATTGCTGTCTTCTTTGTCTGGCCAAATCAACAAGCCAGGTGAGTACATGGAATGTACTCGCAAGCTATTCCCACAGGAGGAAATATACGGCAATACTTCATGCAGGGAATAGATCAAGGAATAGCTCTACCCTAAGTTGCGAGTTGTGCGAAAATGTAAGTTCTTGTTCGAAATACCGGATAGTAGATTCAAAAGCATTTATGAAAAGCAACTTCGTCTCTGTCGAGACAGCATTCGGTGCTGGATGATCCAGCAAAACAGTCGTCAGCTAGAGGCCGGTAGCTCCTTCTACCGCCTCGAGCAATCCTTACAACCTACCCGTACTATCGCCTCGCGGCCCGGGCTAGGTTTCCTCTTCTGCAGTTCCTCGCTACCAGACCGTAGCTTAAACTGCTCACTGTGGACACATCATGCCCACGTCCTTAATCCCATTTCCCATCTTTCACAAACAAAACTCAGTCTAACCAGTGTGTGGCCTTACCAGTTCATGTCCATGACCGAGGACGCGGCTATTCGAATAGTTTTAAACACTCTGCAGAGGTTGTACGGCTTTACCCACAAGATGTAGTTCGCCCTGGGTATACTATGCATCGTATACTGACAGGACTAGTACAACGAGACCTTTCGCCCGTGTTCACACTAGAGCCAGACCCGCTAGGTGGGTAACCCAACTTTGGCATCCCGGATGTCAAAATGGGACTCTCCACCTTTGTGTCGGACCATATTTTCACGTACTCGTGGAACCCTATAGGGAGCTTTACCCCCACGCAGACGTGAGACTCGTTCGAGAGCTTCACCCCCACTCTGCCGTGAGACTCGCTGAGAGCTTTACCTCCACGCAGTCCCGTGAAGATCCACTAGGGATCCCAATCCACCCTAGCACATCACCCTAACTTCCCACGGTTCCAAGCTCCAGCATTAGACGAGGTACCGAGTCAAGTCCTTCCCATAAAGGACATGTGGACGCACGGTGGGGGAACTGATTCAGCGGTACTTAGGTTCGGTCCTTAACCGATTCGAGCAAGACTCCATGTCCAACCATCACCTCAGGTAGCAACCGGCCACCCTGCCATTCCAGGCCTCAGGTCGCAACCGGCTCCCTACCCTTTTCTGATTCAAGTAGCAACCGGCTACTCTACCACCTCCAACTCCCTTAGCATTTCTGCCCGAATCCAAATCCTCCATCATCTCATTCAGGGTTTTAACAAACATTCCTTTTAAATGGCACCTCGGTATGCATTTACAAACCGAGGGTTTTGATCCCAAACCCATCGTATCGATAAAACTTAGTTTTTTTTCTACAGCAGGGCTAAGCGGGGCTATCGCCTATACTCCTAATTAATTTGCCGATCATCCAATGATCAGCACTTAATACTAGGGTTACGAGGATATGGTTTATCGGGCCTAAGCCATGCATCTAATAGGAATAGCTGGGTCTACATAAAATAATGATTTTATCCACATAGCATGCAATTTCATAAACAAAATAATTAACTTCACAAATATAGGATTTCAACATGGTCAAGGTGGGAATGCTTGCCTGGCAATATTGTCCGGTTCTCGAGTTTGAACCCAATTCGGCAGTTGTCCGAAATCCTTCGCGCGATATCTCCTAACGTTGGTGTCTACACGTCAAAGATCGGCGAATAAATCAGCGATACGAGGAAGAACCAAATGAGAGCCAACATACACTCATAAACTTGAAAACATGTGTTGTAGACCTAGCTGTTTGGTTTGGCTTTGCAAACAAATGAGAGGAACTTAGCTTCTAATGGCATAATGAATTTTTGTAGAACGAAAACCCTAGATCTATTTGATTAATAGCATGTGAGCACTTGAGGGGTTCTTGGTTCTTTTGTCCTAGTTAAGTTCAAAGGGCAGGTGTGACTGTTGAATTGTTCTAGAAGTTTTGTTAACCAAGCTTTTAGAGGAATATACCAAGTTATAGTTATTTGAGGGACACGAGGCTCTTAGGGTTTTATATCTCTTATGGATTTAGTGGGCAAAAGATGCAACCCTCAAGTCTCTACTAGACTCAAATGTTTCGTTTGATTCCGGTGTTGTTAGAAGAGGTGTTTAAGTCATTTGGAGTGGCACATGAAAACTTAAGAATATTAGCGCTATATTTGAATTGAACTCAATTGTGAAGTTTGAATAATTTCAAAGGTTATGGTACTGGTATTATTGAGTAGATTCGAATCTAGAAGATTACCAGGAAAGAAATCGGGTCCATCAGAGTTATACCTGAGGGAATATGGGTCATTGAAGTTTTGTCGGAAAGGCGAATTAGGAGGGAAAAAGGAACTGCCAGGAATTGAGGTGACGTCGTTGGCGTGGATGAGGAATTCCACTTTCGGTATAGGGACACAGAAACAGAGAGCTGTGGTGTGGGAGTTACGCCTCCCATGCAAAGACGCTCACCCAACTCGTGTAGAGAATAGGAAAACGTGTTCCTCCAAGGAAAACGCACTTGGGGAGTACGCTTCTACTTGGACCCGTTGAACGGCAGTTTGCTTAAGCCCGGAGCCGGAACTGTGTACTCCAAATGGGATTTAGGCTCACATCTGATCTAGCAGGGGGAAGGTGGGGAATCGGCTCCAATCCGGTGGCGCAAGGGGTGCTGCTGACGTCCGAAAGCGGGGAAACAGTGACCGGCTCACGGTAGTTTGTTTTGGGAGAAAGGACGCCAGCTCGGGCTCACCTTGGTAACGTACGTCGGCGGCGGCAGGGCACTCGGATAGAATGGCACGGAGGCGTCGATTAAGTGGGGAAAGGGAGAACGGCGGCGCAGATGCGGTAGGGCGGAGCAGCGGAGGGAGAGCACGGTGCCTAAAAAAAAGGCGAAGGGATCCTCGGTTGCCGGTTGGTGCTGGGCGGAGCTCAAACCAGGGCTCGCGCGTTCGGGGAACCGCACGCCGGCGAGCTCCGTAGCAGCGGTGGCCGGAGCACGGCGGTCTGGTTGGAGGCGGAGGCCGGGAGGGCAGCAGCTCAGAGAAGATGAAGGGGAGCCACCGGCGGGGAGTTGTTGGAGGAGAGCGCCGGAGAGCAGCTGCTCACCGAGGTGGCGGCGGCGGTGCTTGGGGCGAAGCAGCGGAGGGATCTGTGGTGGAGGGTGACTAGGGGAGGAGGCGGCCGGTGTGGGTGAGTTCAGCGGCCAGGCGGTGGCTCGGCTGCTCAGCCCTGATGCTCGCGGCCGAGCTCAGTGCGGTACGGCGGATCTGGGCTCACCGGCGGCAGCGCTCGGGATTCTGGGGCCAAGGCCCACTGGAGCGGCGGCGGGTGGTCCTCGGTGTGGCGTCCGGCAAGGAGGACGGCGGCGGCGTGGCTCCTAGAGGCCCGGCTTGCTGGCGGAAGGCAGTACCCGGGTAGTGGAGCGGTGGGATGTGAGGGCAAGCAGTGGCTGGAGCTGAGGGGATAGGGGAGCTCGAGCTAGGAAGCTTGAGGGGAGCTCGTGCCAAGAATAGAGGAGGAGAAGATTTGGCTGCTAAGGTGGAGGAGCTAGGGAGCTCGGGAATGGGGAGGAAGGGAGTTCGGTTTGCAGGCCACTGAGGAGAAGCATGGGAAGAAGAGAGGACGCAGCTCGGTTTGGGGGCACGACAAGGGAGAAAATGGAGCTAAGGAGCAAGCCTGGAGCCTGGGGGAAAATATCTGGTAGCTCGGTTGAAGGAGAGTAAGTGGAGAGAAGAGGAAGAGGACATGGAGATGGAGTTGGCTGTGAGCTGGACATGCATAGAGGGTGGAGCTGCAGGGCAACATGTTCAGTAGGCACAGGAGAGTTTGGCAGCGTGCACAGTGTGTTGGTAGGTGAGAAATCGGTTGGTACGCCTTGGGTGGCCTTAGCAAAACAGGATAAAGGTCAGTGGGAGTATGACGTGTGGGTCATGACCCACATGGTAGAAGCAAACAGGCAATTCGGTGGGTACAATTTGTGTTGGCTTAGCAAAGTTAGGAGGGGCGGCAGTGAAATCAAAGCCTGAAGCGTGATAGACCTTTCATGCAGAATTCTTGGGAGAATTAATATCTCAGGACAAAAATAGGCTGTATGCAAACCGAATGAATATTACTGCACAAATGGTTCAGGCCTGTGTGTGGCTACCTCACTAAGAGCTTGAAACTATCAGCAAGAAGGAACTAGTTGGCACTACGCCAGTCTCGGAACCGACCAAAATTTGGAGTTAAAGCTCTTTGAACCTTTTCTTAAACTGGGAGCTGGGTTATTACTTTAGAATTAATGCTAAGATGTGCGAGACGCATGGCCATAGTTTGTTTGGGGCCGTATGGTTGGAATCTTAGGTTTAGGGTTTTGGGTGGTATTTGGATTTAATAGGGGGAAAGAGGAATCGGGCTCGAAACTAGGGTTCCGAAGCGTGGAAAGGGGTGGAGGAATATGGAAACTTGCGGGAGTCCATTCATCTCGTTTTGGGTCCAGCCATTGGCAGGGTGCCGCCGGTGTACATTAGCGTATATGATGCAGTGAGGTATTCTTACGTTAGGGTTTTAATGTGTATGTGCTTATATAAAAGTGGTATATATGTGCACACGCTCACGATATGACTTGGCGAGGTTGGTGGTAAAATTTCAAGTCATTCCGAGAAGATTCGGGATGGGTATATGCTCCGATTTCGTAGAAGTACTGTGAGGGCACTTTGCGACAGATGTGGGTTTAGGTCGCACCGATTGGATAGAAGGGGAGGGATGCCAAGGTGTGTTCATGGCAGGAGTGTAAGGGCGAAATAGCTACGTATGGAGATCAGGTATTGAATGGGGTTGCTCATGTTGTCGGACAAGTTCGGAGAATTAGGGTTTCGGCAGCACGGAGATCATTAGAATTAAGAACGAGGGTTTTCGTGTTTTGATATTTAGCTTCATCATGATTTGAATTAAAGTTTTAATTAAGTGTAGTTTCAGCTGATATCATTAACAAAAAAGTTTTTTTTAGCCCTAATTTTTAGGTTTTGGAAAATCGGGGTGTGACAGAACGATGAGAAACATCCACATGTGGTACTGTCAGCATTGGCTACGGAAGGGCGAGCTACTTCGAAACCTCCAGTGGAGATCGAGCAACCACCGGTGAAAACCTCATCATCCCAAGATCCGGCGAACATGGAGGATCGGACGGTGCGTTCGGTGCTGATTCGAGGACTATGTCCTTCTTTGGCCACTAGACGAATGACCCGACCATGTCGCTTAACAACTGCATCTCATCAGATTCTCGCGCGTTCGGCAAGAGACAGTTAGCAAAGGTAGGGTTGATTGACTCGACTTGCACTTGCGTGAAACCTGGCGTTAACGGAACACCGTGTAACACTGTTCCAGGAGTAGATGGCCACACCTGACTGCACGCGACGTCCATTGCGAAGTTCGTCGTAGCAAACTGTATCTGCATCTTGCACCGCGTCGGACCCCCAATTTGGTCGATGGGAGAACAATCGTCTGCACTCGAGGCGCAGCTACTGCGGCGGCCACTCGGGCTTGCGACTGGCATAATGTCTTGTAGGTACTGTGCTGAAAGCCTCTCCTCCATGGCTCTCATTCTTTCCTCAAATTGCGCCTCAAGGGACGACTGTATCTCTGCTTTCATCTAGTCGGCTCTTGCTTTCTTCCTCTGCTGACGTGCCTCCTGCGTATCGCTGGTGAAGGTTTTGCCCCATGTTGCTAGATTTCCAAAACCCCTGGTGCGTCCATAGGGCTCCCTGGTGCCGATGGTCTCGGAGAGTATGTCTTTCCCCCTACTTGGCACGAACGAGCCTTGAGATGCCTACTCATTCAGCCCCACCATTCTCTGATAGACCTCCTCGTCTTCTGGATTTCGCCATACGCGTTGACCACGAGGATCCACCTTCATCCTCGCCCTGCACCAGTCCCGGATGCGGCTGTCACTGAAATCCGAGAACACCGGCTGCTGTCCGTGCTTCTCCACTTCCTCGTCCTCCTTTGCCCATTTCTTCTTAGCACCGACGTACCCTAAGGTGCCGAGATAATGCGGGTGCTTGTTCCTCCTGGCTAGCTCTTGCCCCTTCTGGCTATCTGCTTGGAACTCTTCGGATGACTTCAAGGCGCAGAATTCCGCCCAAACTTCTTCGGAGACATCCGGATATGCCTGGCAAGGCGACTTCTCTTGCTTGAGATAGTCCCTCACCAGTCTGTGCTTGAAATTCCTCCAACACTTCCCAGCCGTCAGTATAGTAGCTCGGAAGAAATCGGCTTCGACCTCTTCCGGGTACATGAATGAGCCCTTCACTTCGGAAAAATAGGGACCTCCGCTCCTCCCGTGTTAGCTCACCCCAGTCGGCGAGGGTGATCCTAACCCTAGAACGGGCGACCATGCCGCATAACGTCCGCCACTTCTTCCGGGTTTCTTCCGGCTCAGGAACTCCGGTCACCGGATCCAATCTCTCAACTACCCATCTGTCCTTCGGCCTCCCCGATGGCTTTCTTGGTTTGCGAGAACCCTTTCCTGACGATGTCGACGGTCTTGGCGACCCTGACGGCGATATCGTAGGGGAGGGCAGCGGGGAGTTCGTCTCCATTCTAATAAGGAGGCAACATCAGTCGTTGGATTATAAACATGTCTAAACAATATGCTGATTTAATGTTTTCACTTAAGTTATGAATTCTGTTTTGCAGAAATTTTATATTTTCGGAGCTAACACTGACAAAACATTATGGAGATTACTCAAGATTGATAGAATGGAGCCATCAGGGCTCAACATAGATGAGGATTGTACTACGTACTCACATAGTGAATATCTTGATCTGCTAAAAGTTCTAGATGAAGACCATAGGTCAACTGGTGGAGTCAAATTTGTTACAAATTGTTATGGAATCATCGGTAAATTATCCCATCTTTGTATGATAATTATTTCATGCAAATGAATCTGCTAAATGGGTGCTATATTTGGCCATGTAGTTACCAAGTTACTAAGACTGCAATGATCGAGTTATCTAATTCCAAAATGAGGCCAGCACTTCTTAATTCCAAGGATGAGAACAGGTATGTTGCATCCCACACATCGTTGATGTCCTAGACTTCAGATGACCTTACAAACTAGGATTGCTGGTAATATTTTCTAATTGTGGAGTATTTGGTTCTTTTCCTATAGAAAAATTAACATCAAAGCTACATATTTATTTCCTGCGCTGAACTACTGCACTGTATGTTTTTCAAACAGGTATATATACCCCTATGAGATTGATCTCTTACAGTGCTGTTATATTCCCCAAGAGAGAATTTTTGAATATGGTAGATTGCAACCATAAAATGGATCCTTTTTTCTCAAGTCCAGTCCGCATGATCTTTAAGGATATTGGGTCATAATTATCTCCCTGTTTATTTTCTTCACTTGTTTTATTCTTCATTGAGCAGCGGTCATGTTTTTTATTTTCTCGTGCTGGACAAGTAATAGTACTAGGTTCTTCAACCTTACTTTCCACACTGTTCAAAAATTGTAAAATCATGCGATACTTATGTAAAAATTGTAAAGAGGAGAGACTACAAATATTGATATGCAATTATACACATTGGTTACGTATTTATTTTGTACCACCCAGCTATTTCTTATGGAAAAACCTTAATCTAACGAAGATGTAGCAGAATACGCACCTGACGGACGCAGCGGCGATCGAGGAAGGAGGTGGCGCTCGGGGAGGGAGCTTGCGGTGCTCGAGGAGGAGGCGGTGTGGAGGACGCGACGGGGAAGAGGCCACCAGGCTCAGGGAGGTGGCGCTCGGCCGACAGGGAGAACGCGGTGGAGCTCGGCCGATGGGGAGGAGGCAGCGGATGCGGGAGGTTTGTGAAGGTGATGACCGGGTTGTGCCGGTTTGAGTGATATACGGTAAGCTATCCGAGGCGGTTGAGTGGATCTGACCGCCTCGGATATCCTATAAAGGAGGCGGTTGCGTGGATCTGACTGTCTCAGATAAGTAGATATCCGAGGCGATTTATTGGTTCCAACCGCCTCGGATAGTAGATATTAGAGGCGGTTGCTAGGCTCCAACCGCCTCGGATTGTCTATAAAGGAGGCGGATTTGAGCTTCTAACCGCCTCGGATACTTTTTATCAGGCAAGTGTTCAGTTCTGTTTTCTAAACTTTCAGGTGACAGCACATAGCACAATTCCACAACCTTTACCATGAACATCCCAAATATCATCAGCACATGAGCATCTCAAATATATCACCATGTGCACATGAGCATCACAAATAAATAAATAAATAAATATATATATATATATATATATATATATCACCATTTGCACATAAATATTTCTCGCATGTTTCAACCAATAAAATCAACACTTTTCAAAAAGGTTTATCGGTAATCTCAAATTATTTCATTGCCTTCGCTTCCTCGTCCTTTTCTTTTGCGAGGCATTTCCTCTTCGAACTCTAGTCCTTCTTGATGATCTTCCCGTACGTACCATGCTTCGTTAGGTTCATCGGTAATCACGTCTTTTATGCTATGTTGCATCGGAGGTGCATCTTCAAAGACCTTGTATTCATCCTCGTCCACCACACCCTGAACTCCCACAATCTTCCTTTTACCCTGTAGGGCAATATGAAGATTCTTCTTTGCCGGGTCGGTCACATAAAACACATGGTGAGCTTGATTGGTTAGAATGAATGGGTCATCTTTGAATCCAACACGTTCAAGGTCTACTCTTGTGAAGCCGTGGAGAATGACCTTCGTAGATTGCAGATTGACCCAACAGCACCGGAATAATGGAAATTTGAAGTACATATAGTCCAACTCCCAAATATCCTCGATGAACCCATAGTACCAGCTCCGTTTACCACTCATGTCAGAAGCCTCTATGGGGACCCCACTATTTTGAAATGTGATTTTCTTATCTTGATCTCTCATGTAGAATGTGTATCCGTTAATATCATATCCTTGCCAAGTAACGACTTTGAATATTGGGCCCTTCGCATACCAGGTTAGCATGTCGCTAGAAGCACCTAAACGAAGACGCTCCTTGAACCACTTGTTGAATTCTTTGTTATGCTCTCTCGTCCTCCACGCATTGGTTCTATTTGGATGCTCTCGCCTTAATTTTGTCCTATGCTCGTCCATGTACGGGGCAACGGCGGTCGTGTGTTGCAGCACCGTGAAATGGGCAAGCGCGTGTCCAGCTTGATCGGCCGTTATTGATTTCTTTGCGATGGTCCCAACACCATCAAGCCTGTCTTCGTGCCGAGAACGTGACAGGCCAATTGGTTGGTTTGACTCCATGTAGTCAACACAGAAGTCGACAACCTCTTCTGCAGCGTAATCTTCGATAATACTGCCCTCCGGTCGATACCTGTTTCATACGTAGTGCTTCAAGATTCCCATGAATTTTTCGAACGGGTACATGCTCCGAAGGAATACGGGCCCACACATCTTGATTTCGTGCACAATGTGGATGATAAGATGCACCATTATATCGAAGAAAGACGGGGGAAATACATCTCTAGCTGACAAACAGTCTCCGCCGCTGCTAACTCCAGATCATCTAGTTCGAACACGTCCATCACCTTCTGTGAAATATTGTTGAAGAAGAAACACAGGTTGGTGATTGATTCTCGGACGTTAGGCAGCAGAATATTCCTGATTACAATTGGGAGCATCTGTGTCATCATAACATAGCAGTCATGAGACTCATGCCGATTAGTTTCAACTCTTGCATCGAGACGAGCCTCTTGATGTTGGCGGAGTAGCCCGACGGAACCTTCACGCCATGCAAGAACTTGCAAAACTCGGTTCTCTCAGCCTTGGATAAAGTGTAATAGGCAGGAGAGATGTATGTCTTCTCGTTAGGCAGAAGTACAGGCGCCAGCTCGAGCCTGATTCCCATATCAACCATGTCAAGTTGGGCTTTAACGCCATCCTTCGTCTTGTCCTTCATGTTTAGTAGTAGACCCAGCATGCTATCACAAACATTCTTCTCTATGTTCATCACATCGATGCAGTGCCGGACGTCTAGATCCTTTCAGTATGGTAGGTCCCAGAACACCAATCGCTTCTTCCCGTATGGGGACTCATCTGCGGCCTTTTTTCCAACCCTTTCTAAGCACGACATTGACATCATTAACCTTCGGGAATATCTCTGCACCGCTTAATGGCCTTGGTTTCGCACCGTTCTCTGTTCTCCCGTTGAACTGTAACTTCCACCTCCGGTAACGGTGCCTTATAGGCAGGAACCTCCGGTGACCCATGTACACGACTTTTCCGTAATTCTTGAGACTTATGCTCACGGTATTCTCCATGCATATGACACAACCTTTGTGTCCTTTCACCGTCTGACCTGAGGTGTTGCCGAGAGCGGGAAAGTCTTAGATTGTGCAGAACAGCATGGCCCGTAGAGTAAAGTATTCTCTTTTGTCCACATCCCATACCTGCACTCCTGTATTCCATAGTGTTTATAGATCATCCATCAACAGTTGGAAATACACGTCGATGTCGTTACCAGGTTGCTTAGGCCCTTCGATAAGTATGGACATCATAACGTACTTCCGTTTCATACAAAGCCAGGGAGGTAGGTTGTACATACTGAGAAGTACGGGCTAGGTGCTGTGTCGGCTGCTCATGTTGCCAAATGGATTCATTTCATCCGTACTCAGCGCAAACCTTACGTTCCTAGTTTTCGCAGCGAATTGAGGATACTTCCTATCGATATTTCTCCACTGGATAGCATCGGCAGGGTGTCTTAGCTTTCCATTGGATGCCTTCCGCTCATCCGCATGCCAGCGAAACAGTTTTGCTTCCTTCGGATTTGCAAACAAACGCTTCAAGAGCGGGATTATAGGCAGGTGCCAAGCAACCTTCGCAGGAGTCTCCTTCGTCACCTCGACAAATTCCTCAGTTCCTTCTACTCCAATCTTACCCTTGTACCGAGAAGCCTTGCACACAGGGCATGAATGTAGCTTCGCAAACTCTTTCCAGTATAGGATACAGTCGTTCCGACATGCATGTATCTTTTCAACTTCCAGTCCCAAGGGACAAATCACCTTCTTGGCTCTGTATGTGTTTATGGGTAACTCATTCACCTCTGGAAGCATGTCACCTAGGAGGCCCAACAACTCGTTGAAGCTCTTGTCGGACCAGCTGTTGCTCGCCTTCAGCTTCAATAGTTCAAGCACGGCATATAACAAAGTGAATTTAACCTTACATCCTGCGAATAGCGGTTTCTCCGAGACCCCCATCAAGCCTAGGAATTGTTGATACTCTCTGTCAGTTTCATGCCCTTCGAAATCACGCAACATCTGTTCCAGCTTAGGCATCGAGTCGGGATCATCGGACATCTCATGGTGTGAATCACAACCGATATCAAATGGCATATTAGTTGCTTCTTCATCGGCAAAAATATCATCATCCGATACTACAGCTTGATCTTCATCATGCTTGGTCCAAGTTGAATACCCTTCCATAAAACATCTCTTGAAGATGTGGTACTCAATATGATGGAGCTCAAAAATCCTTACGTTAGCACAGTCTAAGCATGGATAATACGTGTTAGCTCTACCCTCTCTCAACATGTCCGCCTCAGCAGCTGCCATAAATGTTCTCACTCCATCTCTATACGCCTCTGTGTTGCGAGCTCCGTACATCCACGATCGATCCATCTAAGCCGTGCATATGGAAAGTTAAAATTTTAGTTAAAAATATGAAGTGCATCGACTTCGTAAGATGAGTTTAACATTTCTTCAATTACTAACCTAACCGAATTCTAAAAATAATTACTAACCTAACTAACTAATATAATTAACTAACCATACTAATTAACTAATATAACTAACCTATATGCGTCGACTCTCTTCAATTACTAACGTATAACTAACCAAATTACCACTTCTTGCATATAAAAATTAAATATGTCACAAAAATAAATCCATCTTTATTTTTTTCCTTTTTACCCACAAAATTCCTTCAAAATTTACATACCTTAACACTAAATTTAGAAGCATTAATTCAACCATACGATAAATCAAACATCTCCATCGATCTAATTATGATCATATAATTGAATATTCTCAATGTCCAAGAAACAAAGCAAAATCACCAAATTATTGGATAAAATGATTCAAAAACTAAACACTAACATTTGCTAATCAACAAGGAAGTATTATCTCCAACTACTCTTCCAAATGTAGCTTCTCCACCGAAAAATCGCCAGCAAATAGCTCAAAAATCGCCAGCAAATCACCACATTTAAGACATATCTACCTCTGGTCGTATGTCTGCTCGCGCAGCACAATTAATACTCTCAATCATATTGGAGGCGGTTAAATCCAGATAACCGCCTCGGATATCACTTATATGGAGGTTGTTATATATCAGTAACCGCCTCTGATATGTACTGACTTATCCGAGGTGGTTGATGATATATAACCGCCTCAGATATGGCCATTATCCGAGGCGGTCAGAAATAAGTAACCGCCTCGGATAACATTGGAGGCGGTTGCTTATTTCTAACTGCCTCGGATGTGGTCGTTATCCGTAGCGGTTGCTCCCGCACTCATTATCTGAGGTGATTTTTTCGTGCTAACCCCTTCCGACATATGTTATTCGTGGCGCTTTTACTTAACCGCCTTGGATAAGGCATCTCGTATGGACGATTCTGTAGTAGTGTGAGTTTGAATTCTTTTTTAGTTCAAAAAAGTTTGAATTTCCAATAAGTTCATTCTCTCGTGGCTGGAGATGTATGAATCAGTAGATTGACCAAAAACACCACTTGGAATCAATCTCACTGCAACATAATAAGATGCTATCTAACCTATATGGCTGTATAACCATCATGGTAAAAAAATACAACATAATATATGAACTAATCCATGCTGCAAACTTCTTTTCATAAAGATTGGCTTGTTTGTTGTACAATTCGAGCAAGATTTGAGCTTGTTTGGTCGCTGGTATATGCCCTAATTACACTAAACACCGTTATGTTCAAGAACAAGTGATATATCTCTGTAATTTGTAACTTATTATCTACATTAGTACTAATCTGAAAATGAGAGCCAAGTAAAGGCACTAAACGGTTTGATCATCTCTCAACCTGAAAATGACGAACAAAAGGCTAAGCTACGTATCCAAAGATTGTAGCCTCACTGGAAAACCATCGCCATCTCCAGTGACAAAAAAGAGAGAGTAATCCACACATATCAGGAACCTTACCAGCACCAAGATCAGTCGTCTTTCATCCTCTTACAGAACCCACCCTACAAAGGCGAAAAATATTCGAAGGCTTCTACAGATGTTCTTGCAATATTTATAAATTGCTTGAAGAATACTTAACTTGTACTGGTCGTAGAGGTCTGCATTTTGTCTATCGCTTCATTGATGAAGGCCATCCGTTCGCGCAATAGTAAAATGAAAAATGAAATCATTTACAATGCCCACTAAATTAAGAATTAAAGTATATGAACTCCTGTTCTCTCTCAGCCAGACAATACATGAATATATGGGAGTACCTTTGCATTTGAGACTGCAAGCTCTTTGATTAGTAGCTTTGCTAGTTTGCAAACTCCAATCAATTATGAAAGACAAAGTGCAAAGTCTCAGAGTGTTAGATCTTTGAACTGAATGAAAATATATGTACACACTAAGCTTGTATTGCTTAGATATTTCATCAAATGACAACTCCATAGCAAGAAACAAACATCAAAATCAAAAGAGAATATTCCTCGAACAGGTTTGGGCAACGGAAAGTATCAATTAACCATCAATCTGAAAGTCCATACAGTATAAGTAAAAAATGTAGGAGAAGTTGGGCAGATCTTCTGTGATTCATAAAGATCGGTGGGTTGTGCTCAGTGGCCGCCACCGAGGCTCCTGCGCCGCCTAAGGTCTCGCACCACGCCACCACCGCGAAGCCCGTCACTGAAACTGAGCTGCTAAAGTCATCCTCAATCTTGCACCAAGCCAAAACATGCGCCGTCGCCGCAGTGCCGTCTCCGAGGTTGCACCGCCGCACTGCGATCGGCTGTCAACCCTGTGCCGCTTCTATAGAGACGCGACCTCATCGTGATGCCTAGTCGCTCCCCACTATGCTGCCGCCTCCCGCCTCTCTTGGCCCTCTCCAATCCTTAAAGATCCAGGTCAATTACGAGAGCAAAGATGGAGACGCATATGTGAGATTGAGACAGAAAGATACGAGATTAGGATTGAGGTTTTTGGCAAGTGCTAATAGATTGGTTATCTCTCCTTTTGTTAATTAAAAAATTTCAGGCATTCCTAATTAGCCAAATGTTAACCAGTAACGATCACATACTAACGACGGGAAATTCTTGGATTGTCAATAGTGAGACGGTAGGCTACTTACGGTGCAGAGCTGGCCCAAAATATTTCTTACGACGACATATTTCCAGTGGTTGTTAACTCCTGGTCGTTAATTCTCAATTCTAGTAGTAAATGCTCCGAGCGAGCCTGAGAGATGTACTCACAAACCGCTTTGGCCATCCAATCTTGTTGTAGGTTGGCTCCCACCAAGATAATATGTTCGATAGTATTTTCCTGATCGAGCCACTTTGTTGGACAAAATTGTTACATCGATGATTAATGTATGGTGTCTATATACTAGCTAGCTAGACGTACTATCCGACCTAGCACTTCACTCTAGCTTGTACAGTTGTACTCTCAGCGACACCAGTGGCCCAGGGGACTGCACGTAGTGACGAAAAACATGTTTTGTTCTAAGCTCTCGTTTGGTTCGGAGTTAAGTTAACTAGATTAGCTAATTTTAACTCAGGAAGACTAGCTTAACTCTAATTTTATTTTTAGCAGCTAAACTGATTAACCTAAATTAGGAAGTTGGCAGTAACAAAAAAGAAATTTAGGAGAGTTGTTTGTACTGAGTTAAATTATTCTATCTTTTTATGAGTTAGTTTAACTTAACTTCGTCTAACTTAAAAATGTTTAGCGGGTTAAATTTTTAACTCATCTCTTGATCCTGACCCAAACAGGACCACGGACAATAGAGAATAGAGAATATTCAGAGTACGATGCCAGGTTCCCATACACCTGCGGCCCGCCACGCGCCGCCGCCGGGTGGAGAGCGGCGAAAATCTTATGTCCTACTGCCATGTGGACCCCATCGGCCGCCGCCCTAGCTAGCTAGCCATCTCTCCAACCACGCCAACGTCGACACGCCGCAAACCCGCGCGCGCAACCTGTGACACGTACGTATACGCCGTACCCATTACTGAACCTGTGCATGCACGGGCAATTTTCCCCGGTGCACGGGGGTCGACACGTGCGTTCGCAAACTGCGAATACGGCCTCGCAACGGAACAGTGGAATCCCTCACAGATAAGTCGCATAGCTATTGAGAGGGAACTGGCTAGAAGTGGTGCTGTGAATCAACCGTCCAATAAATATCACGCTAGGTAACTACTCCTAGTAGAAAATCCCACATACATGCTGCACATGCTAATTCCATGCCAGTACAGTATTAACTACTTTAAGCATTAAAGAGGGATATGAACATGGCAGAGGAAAGAGAAAGAAATGACGAAATGTGTTTTTGCAACGGGATTACACGCAACTACACATTCATGTGCCAATCAACTTACAACCGTATGATGGAGAGACGTTTTACCTCAACGCCTGTTACTAGTTACTACTGCATGTAAACAATGACGACGTAAACCCCACCGTCGCATCACCACCACAAATCCGGCAAGAGCGAGAGACCGGCCGGCGTGATCGGCCATGATATTTTGCCATTGTTGGCGAGAATCCCTAGTGGATGGATGGATCCGGCTGGTGGTGGTTTTGATCATATACTCTTTCGGCGAGGATGAAGAGAGGCCGTTCACGCGCGCGTGGCCCGGCCCACCGCGTACGCTGTCGGGGCGCGCTCGGATGTGGGGTGTGACGCCGCCAACACTCACCGCGCGCACCGCACCTCCCCAGCACGGAATCGGTTCGCCGCATCTGGGTAACGTATGGCTCCGACCGCGCGCTTGCCGAGTCACAGTGCGACACGAAAAGCACTCTCCCACTTATCCTTGTGTTTTTAAACCTTTCTTTGGTCTCTTTTTTCTTCACCTGGCTGCTGGAAGTGGAAACTACGCACCCGTTGGTCCGTCCATTTCCCATCCATCATTATTTTAGGAAATGAGTTCTTTTTGAACACATGATATTAGACTCAATAAAGTACAACCTCAACAGATAAGGCAAATCAAGTAAATAAAATTACAGGTTGCCCTCTAACCCACGTGTCGCCCAACCATACAGGGAGGTAATATGTGAGGCGCAAAGGCGAACTATACTCTGATGACGAAGAGCAAAGACTCACCAACGCTCAAGTCCTTCGCCAAAGTTGCCGCGTTGCACACTGCCGAGCAGTGTTCGAAACCACAAGAAAAACTCGTCACACTGCCTCGCAAATGCTCACTACAGAGCTAGAGGAAGAAAATAGACACAACAATGTCCATGACCAGACCGCCATGTGCCCTATTGAGGTCAGTGTCAGAGCCTGCGCCTCCCTGAAGTGAGGTTGAATATCTCAGCAGGAAGCGTAGCTTGCCACATGAAACCGCAACACCCAACATTCACAAGTCGCTGTCGTAATGGATATGGAAGAACAACCTACGACGATGAACAGTGTGACCTACCAGCGCTAGGAATCTTGAAGAAATTCTTGCGCTAGAGGTGAGATAGACCATGTGATGGCCAAATGATTGAGAAATTGAAGCACTTGATACCTCAGAGCTAGAAACACATAGATCCGCAACTCTCGCATTGAAAGGGCAAACAAACCGTGGGAATTTTATTGAGAAAAGGGACAAGACAGAGGAAAAGAATGAAGAGAAGCAAGAACTTCACTGAAGAAAGAGAGGGGGATGAAGACCGGTGTCCCATCATGCCACCCGTAGCTCTGGTGAACATGTTGCCGCTGCAGAGCATGCCCTGAGTAGAGAGCAAAGGGGAGGGGAAAACATATCTAAACTCACTTTATTCACCGCCACTAGGGCTAAAACATTAAGATAATCAACATAGATGGAGATTATAGGTGGGGGTAGAGCCTAGCCTCTCTTCGTCTCCCCTCCCACTGGTGAGACCAGCGGAGTAGAAAGGGGAGAAGTCACAGAGAGAATAAGAGAAACGAGAGCACTTAAGAATAAGAGAAGAGAGAGAGCGAAAGGATAAGAACGAGAGTTGTAGGGCCAGTTTTGTTCAACGTCTAGTTTGACACTGTTTGCATGTTTGCTGTCAAGCTCGCTTATTGTGGTTCAATAAAACCAGTGCCATACTTTGGCTTATTTGAGAGAATTTTGCTATAGTTTTTGAATTGCATTATTGTTTTGAACTCTTTGAATTGGATTCATGACCAAATTATCAGAAAGTGAATGAACCAAATCGTCCGTCTTACTACGTCACAAGATGAGACAAGCTTTGGTGGCCAACAAAACAGCCTGATACTTTTCCTGATAGTATCTTCGCCACAATTTCCTTCCACCTATCCTAATACAGCTGCCGGACGACCTCTTTCAGAAGTAAACTCTTGTTTTTTCGATGATTTTCAGTGTTCGAGATAGGAAATAGATCGTACATGCACCAACTAGGACGCTTATCTAGTGGACAAGTTCGGCACGATTGGTACATGGCCGGACAACCAGATCCTATCTCAACCGTGTAGCTTATCTCCTAGTACTCGCCACTCGAAAGCAGAGAGTATTATTTTGCATGGCTGGCTAAGGATAAATGTCGATGTCACCCTTTGAGGCCTCGAGAGACGATGGGCACAGACAAAAGAAATCAAGAATCCATAGTACGTACCGTGCCCACTTAATTATCCAATCCGTAAAACGTGGATTACTTGATATCTCCAACCAGATGGAAGACATGTGTCACGTCTGAGCTGTGGCCAGTCCAAACTTGCATGAGTACGTGGCAGGTCGAATGTAGTTTTAGATCTAAAATTCCATATGAGGGTAGATTAAGTATGTAAAATATAAGGGCTGGAGAGATGATTAGCAAACAAACTGGCTTTTTTTCTATGTGAAATAGTACGGGTTCTTATTTTATAGCACGAGTGTTTGATTAGGCACTAGTATTTAATATATACTTATCCATACAATTAGTAAAATTTTGATATATAATAAATTATCTAAACACATAAAGAGAGGAGCTTACATTCGAGTAGATAAAGTTTACGTAGGTATATTAACAAAAATTAATGAAAAAATATGATCAAACATGTACTACACAAAAATAGCAAAACATAAGAACAACTTCATTGTTATAAACTTAATATCTCTTTTTCTTATTGTATAGTGCATATCTGATCATATTTTTTTCAGGAATTTTTGTACATATACCTAAATTAGCATTTTCTATTGCCATGAGTTTTTTTAGAATTGTTTGAAATATAGAAGTATACAAATTCACGAAGGGGTGCATATGAACCTATGTTCATAAAATTCACTTTGTTTAATTATGTCGCTATATTCTCTCTCTTTAAGCAGCCATGTATAATTACTTATTGTGCATGCCCTAATAGTGCTCCGTAAAATACTACTAGCATGAGTACCGTCGAGTTCTATGTACCAGCCAGCTCATCTGGTTGTTTCTAAAGTTTAGAATACAGAAAATATAGAGCAATAGTTTGTTTAGTCAAGTTCAGGAGATTGGAAGAAAGAAGTTGTTCACGGTCACGGTCTGGTCCTTGGTGTGTTCTTGGTCTACCTCGCCGCTTCGACCACTTTTGTCTTCGTGGATGCCTGGTGGGATGAATGATTGCGGCCGTTCGAAGGAGCTCCAGTGTACGCTGAGCTGTAACTTGTTTTACACTCTCTAGAACATTCGGAAGGAGACACTACCATCGTATCTTCTCTGGGACAAGCTCACGTTCCATGAGGTGGAACATCTTGCTCTCTCAGACATAGTGACATAGTGCAGAGGGACGTCATGATGGCACCTCAGGTCTTTAGTGCTCAAACTCTCGGGAAGTAATCCGTATGTGGTGACCCTGGTTTCTTGACCTTGTTCCGTGCAAAAATAAGGTTGTTTGTAAATATTTACATTTATATTCTTCTTAATGAATCGGCAGTGTTCCTTCCTGGTTTTTCTATATAAAAAAATCTAGTCGCAATTGTACTGTTCTTGTAAAACTTCTAAGAATTTCTCCTCTGTGCCAAATAAAATCGGTCGATCCATCACAAGGACAATCTCAAATGACTGAGAATTAGCAAAATTGTGGGAATGTAAATTTCTCAGTTGGCCGTTCTTTTCTAAAATGTCAATCACTTTTCACAATCCTTGTATTAAGGTCTAACCATTCACATCGCTCTTTATATGAACTCACCTTCACACCATCGGAAAAAACCAGAAACAAAGAATCAATTTAAGATAGACAAATATAAACTTAAGTTTGGTCAACCTCTACAAAATAAAATATCAAAATATCAAAAAAACTGAATTATAACAAAAAATATAGTAAATTTTATCAAAATTGCACACTATTTTTTACTACAATTTTAGATTAGTACTATGCAACATGAAGTGATAAGAATTAAAAAAATTATCTTTTTACCAAATATTTGAAACCAAATAAAGCTTTATGCAATAACTGGTTCATCGGGAAAGTCTAATATAAATCTAGGTCCATACGAACCCCTTCGTGAGTATGTACACTTTCACAATTTATTTATTTTTTATTTTTTTGTGAAAATAGAAAATGTTAATTTAGGTACATTGACAAGAATTGGTTAAAAAATATGATCAGACGTGTACTACACAAAAGTAACAAAATGTAACAATAACTTCATTGTTATAAACTTAATATCTCTTTTTTTTGGGTACATATCGGACCATATTTTTCAGGGATTTTTGTACATATTCCTAAATTAATATTTTCTATTGCCATGAGTTTTTTGAGAATTTTTTGAAATGTGGAAGTGTACAAACTCTTGAAGAGGTACATATGAATCTATGTTCATAAAATCCGCTTTGCCTGTTCATCAATAAACTTAAAATCCGCTTTGCCTGTTCATCAATAAACTTGAGGCGCAGGTGAAATATGATATGGAAAAAACCCTGATCTACGGTGGATTATCGATACCGGCCTCCAACCAAGAGAGCATGCAAAAGGGCATGTTCTATTCCCAAAAAAAGGGCATGTTCTCACCAATCTTTACAACGTTGGATTCTAAAGCTAGCAAACAAAAGGTGAGCACTTTGGATGTTTGCGGGCTCAGGAATCTCTTATTTTCCATGCCACCACCTCAAAGAAGGAACGCAGATGATAGGATTGGAAAGGTCCCCAGAACTGGAGAATATGGACTCTGCCTAACCCAAAAGAGAGCATCATTAGTGCTGAATTGGATTCCTTGATTGGCTAAGCGTTCTTCACTTCTCTCCAATTTTCATGAATAGCATTCCATTCCTCTTTTATGTGATTGCTACCTGGTCGGCTAGCTCGACCCCTTTCTTTGCTAATTGAGCAGAGACTTGCCTCTCTGAATTTTACGTTTTTAGGCCCCATTTGAACAAGAGTATTTCGTATTCCTGCGATAAATAAATGAACTAATCACTGCGAATTTTCTGTGCTCCGAACAAGCCCTAAAGATGAGTGAGGCACCGAGAATGTTTCATCGCAGTTCAGAGGGGTCCAAAGATCTGACCCCATGGAGGTCGCAAAGGCGAAGTTGCGTTCTTAATCCTACCTGAAACAAGAGCTTACGCAGAACGGCTCATCGTCGCCCCGAGAAGGCAAAGGAATCTATTAGAACAACATGCCAATATGGCTGCCCCTCATCTTCTCTACATGTTCTCTGTGACAGCTTGATCCCAACGTCCACACCTATATCCCGGTATCCGAGAGTGGAATCAATGCATTTCTTTGACCATTTTTAGTGGTGGTATTTGCTTGGGCTTGCGTGGTTTGATCAGCTGCAGAAAACCTCTGGCCTGATTGTCGAGCGAGTAGCTAGTTTCAACATAAGGTTCTTCTTGGCAATGGCATTATATTATTGCAATTTGCAAACATTCAAAATCTTTAGAACATATCCACAAGATTCGCCAGCAAATGATATAAGATAAGCAGGGCTTGATAATATATACAAAATCCGGTCCTTTGACAAAGTACCTATCATATACAAGCTGTTCTTATACAAATGGGAATAAGAGCTTACTGGTTGAAAAATAATAGCTAATGTCACAACGAAGTTTACTTTTACAACCACTACTGCTAGTTTTATATTAGGTGTTTTGATACTCCTTTCCAATGCATGATATGCTACTCGCAGTTACTATTTGTCTTACTCACTTTCCATAGCCCAAAACAGTAAGACTGGATACTATTTTTCTCCCCCACCCAGCCAAGAAAACATCCATGCCATATCTAGCGTAGATTACCCTTTTCATGGGATCTACTAGTATGTCACTAGAACATATAAATTGTTTGACCTGGATTTTTCATCACATGGAGAACAGAGCAGAAACCAAGCAAGTACACGGCTACTGCACCAGAACTCGTGCTGCAATGAGGGCCGAGAAAAGTGGGATACATAAGTCTTGCTTTGGCCAGTTGGCAGTTTATAGCCCCTTTTCCTCTTTTTATGGAAAAAAAAGGAAGGCTTTGACTTTTGCAGGAGTTGAGCAACCCGGCAAACGCCATCAAATCTCCACGGCGGACACCAATGCATCGATCGAGATGCGCTTTATCCTTCCTTATCTATCCGCCTAAAGATGTTCGCTTTGACCTCCCTCCCTCCCTGTCTGGGCCCAAGTTCTCATCTTTTTTTTTCTCCTCTTGCAGTAGTTGGCGCAAAGTCACCAAGAGAAAGGCACTGTCATGAATCGAGCCCATTGACACCCCTCTAATACACCGTTGAAAATATGCTATTCTCGTCTTCAGCGAAAATGATTTTGAGGTCGTTGTAAAGGATTTGAGAAGCAGATAACAATATTCTAGATGATACAACTGAGCAAGTTTGACAGTTTCTCCCCCCAAAAAAGATCAACAGTGTGATATTGATATACGCGGTTTCTATCTCCGTCTTCGTTATGAACGGAAAAAAGATCCCGAGGCAAGATGATTAGCGGAGCAGAAACCTTTGAGAATCTGAAAACATTTGAGGCCGTGGCTAAAGGCTAGCGATCGAGCAAATCGGAGGCCATCTGCGCGACAAGGACAGGTGCACGGGTCACACGGCACCCGGCACCAATCTTCACCAGATCTTTCTTTTCCCTTAGCTGCGCATATGATTCACGCCTGGCTCCCAACCTTTGGCGACATGGACGCCAGCTAGAGTGAGCCCGTGCTCTCGTTGCAGTGACTCGACTCGGACTGGGACGTCATGATGCATTACTGCCTGACTGCCTCGGTTCCTCACGTTCTCAACTAGTGTCAATCTTCGCAAGACAAAACTTTGGTAGTGCTGGCCAGACACCAGCAAACATATGCTGGGACTGCTGCGATTTAACAGCTGAACACTAGCGTTATCTCCAATATTTATGGTATCTCGATATGATGAGCACGAGCAATCTTTTCTCGCCCCAGAAAATCAGAAATCATGGAAATTTTGGTTTGCGCGTGCGTCATGGACCTCATGTTGCAACTGCAAGTTGTGCCTATAGCCTGTACACGCTTGCACAAAGGACAAGGGGACGCTTCAGTTCCATACAGATACAGGGACCCCGAGCTTCACATGGACGGATCCCTGCAACCACCATCTGACGGCGACAATAACCGATGCCACAATCCAACATGTAATTCAGATTCGACTCGAACGTGATCGGATTCAATCGGATCGACGGATTCAGATATTATTGTGCCTTTGCGTCCCTTGAACGAAATCTCCCGGATTCTGATCATAGTTGCACGCATCAGGCAAAACGGTACCCAACCAATAAGCCAAAAGCACTCGCTGTTCCATTTCTCATCTAATATAATCTACTAAGCCACAAGATATACAGCTGCAGCTTAGGTGAAAGTGACCCGTACACCTGCGGCCTTTCCACGCACGAATGGAGCAACAGCTATAGTACAAGAACAGTACAAAGATACAGAAAAGGTGGCTGCACTACTGCTGCAACCGAATCCATATCAAGAGCTAAAAAGGTAAATGATTCACTACAAAGTGGAACCCCCAATTCACAACCCCTGCGACCTATCTGTCGCCATGAGCACTGAATTAACTTGAGGACACAACCAATCTTATCCTCACCCCACAGCATAATACGGAGGACCATAGCTCAGCAAGAATGCACAAAAGGTCATAACGCATAATTTTTCGTATCCACATTTTCTTGGAGAGAGAGAAATGGTTAGTCCATAGATGCAAAATTCGTTAGACATTGAACAGCCTACTATTGATAATGGGAGGAAAGTGCTACCCACAATTCACACAAGTTAAAATTCCACATTTCTCTGATAGCTCCTAAATGTTCCATGGTTACACATTCTGCAAAAACAAAATCACCCATCCTTTTGGGTTCAGCAGATCTGGATGGTGCAGGGCACTACTTTGTCTTTGTAAAATGGGGACTGAGCAGCTTCGAAACCGTGAAGCCAGTGAATGATTCAACTTGGAAAAGATCCTTCAGCTTCTCGTCACATATTATTTTCCTCCGATCAGAAGGATCCTTCAACGACGAGGAAAGCAATTAAGTTCGATGTAGCACATTTGCTACAACTAAAAGGGACCAGCACAAGATTGGATAGGGTACTAAATGCCTGAGTTTTCTAACAAAAACAATTTTGAGAACGAAAATTGCAGGCCCAATCTGGTCCATCTCGATTAATGTCTTAATTTTCTCAAAATAGTTCACCTACAGAAGTGTATAGGGCTTCGGTAATGATTGAACTACATGATAAAGATATGTAGGAGACTAAATAACCATAATAATGATTTGGTTTGAAAAGCTACTGATTGAAAGAGTGTTATTTTTTGACGCAGAGTTAGCCCTGGCAGCTATAGTAACTTCAAAACTGTGCCCAAGCAAAAGCTCAGGGCAGACATATAAAGGGCACTATTTCTGTAGTCTAGTCCTGATATACATTGCAGTCTTCCAAATTGTACAATATTCAGATGTGCTGTTAGGCCTGAGGCTGTAGGACAGCATTCCATAGAAACCATATATCTCAGATTATCAGGTACACTTGGACATCTGCTGAGGTAGCTTGCAAGCATTGTCGTGTGAATAAGAATACAGTAGAATCTATGTGGTAGAGTGGTACTCGTAAGTGATCCAGATGATATTTGATCCAGACTAGGGTAGTAAGGCATTATATGCTTGTTTATTACCTAGTAGTTGGTAGCAGGGCAATATCATTCACTATGTAACATAATTTCTTGAACACAGATGATCATGACGGATCCACAAGTTACAGACTAGATGACCTTACATAGCAGTCAGTCCAAATAAAAACCCTGAGACAATAATAACTACATAACATGGGGGTACAATACGAACATAGTAAGCCATTAAGCATTTCAATTTGATATTTTCACAAATAGTAATGCAATATCCAGGGAAAGAACATTTACCTGCAAGTTATTCTCTTTTATATAGTCCCACATTCTCTTCACGACATCAGATCGTGACAACATACTCTCACCAGTGCCGATGAATTTCGCTAAGTCATCCGAAAGTTGAAGGGGAACAAGAAGGCCAGATCCAGATCCAGACGAACCACCTTTTTGCTTCTTTCCTGAAAAGGACATTTAAGGAACGGCCTTATGAGAACAGAAATTCATGTTTGTAGGAAGCTAAGTAAATTCTTTCTAACCTTCATTTGTGTCTCTCTTTTGAGGCTTCTCTTTGGGTGTCGATCTCTTAGGGGAGACAGGACCTAACAATTCATAGAGAATAAGTATTTTGGAGCTAGATTTGGTGGACAGTAATAAACTAGAGAGAGGTTAGGCATATCAATCAGTGAAGGAATCTAATCATGAGGCATGGAACCAACTCCACCATTTACTCTTGTACAGACATGTTAAATGGCAAAGGGCCTAACCAAGGTAATAAGCACAAGCTGGTTAAGAAATCAGCCAACATTTAAGTCCTCATAACATGTTCCAAATGAACAGAGGCCAACTAAGCTTAAGCAGTAATACATGCCAAAATAAACTAAAATCAGGGACATGAGTATATGACTATCAGCGGGTACATTCTTATACACCAGATGATACCTTATGCTAAAAAAAGCTGCACTGTGTTCATTTTCTTTAGCCATTCCACGGTTATACTTTATACTCTATCAGCTGATCTCCATGCTTGGAGGGCAACAATTTTGCTACAACGCTGACGCTCAATATTATGTTCTAGTGCAGTCAGCACTCAGGGTGATCAAAACATTTTTGCTAGTACAACATATAAAGACTAAAAGAGCGTCAAAATAGCATCAACTTAATGGAGAGTTAATTTAACACCAATTAGCAAATGGTATGTTTTTTTAGTTTGAGTTAGCATGCATATCTTTTTTTAGCACACGCGCATGAGTACTGTACCACATGATGGAAAATATGCTGAAAATTATGGAGTTACAACAAGTCAAACCGCAGTATGTGTGTGTGTTTGTCTCTGTGTGTGTGTGTGTATGTGTGTGTGTGTGTGTGTGTGTGTGTGTGTGTGTGAGAGAGAGAGAGAGAGAGAGAGAGAGAGAGAGACCCTCAGAATTCAATGGCCAGATATGCTTTGTCAAAGCTTTATTCATTTGGAACATATCTATGGAATTGACGTTGAAGATCTTCTTCAATCTCTCATCACATAGAATCTTCCTCTTATTGCTTGGATCTTGCAAATTATTTTCTCGAATATATGCCCAAAGCTTCTTGACAACCTGAAAAGCACAACATGATATAAGACAAGGCAAACTTCATGATCAACTAGTCTATCATTCATCTGATGAAAGATTTAGAAATGACCAGAATTAGGAAGTGGCGTTACCTCTGTCCTGGCTAACTCAGAAGCACCGACAAACTCTTGAAGCGTTGGGGAAATGCTGCATAATTTGGTAAAGCCACCACCACCCTTTCTCTTGCCATCACTATTAGCTTTATCCAACCTATGACATTGTTAAAATAAAAAGCTTATTGGGTATGATGTGGCCATTCAGAACGAACAAACAATACCAATAATACAAGTCGTGTAAATGCGTAGCAGAGCTATTAAACCTGTTCAATAGCCCAAACACGCCTCAACAAATATCCCATAGACATGTATGCTATGGCAATAAGTCAGTTTGCTGCTCAATCTCATGAATCACGCAGGAATGCAGTTCCAAAGTAACTACAAGCACGACAGAAAGAATAATAGCGTGTGGCAATTGTCAGCAAACCTTTAGTGAAAGGGATCGAGAACAGCTCCTATATAATAAATCCAATAGTATTAGATCTAAGCAAAAATGTCACGGAATAATAGTACCAGCTGATCACAGCCATCATCTTCCCACATATATAAGCAGCAGTATTCATTTAATGAGTCGAGTTGTCCACGGTATTTCATTCTAATATGAATAACCACCAGGTCCACCACAATGGTTATTGACGAACTACTGAACCTGAGTGTAACCATCAATTCGACGTAGTAAAACCATGTCCTTAGAGGAACCAGATTGACTGGCCCATCACTCTAACGTCTTTCAGGATATCCAAGTAGCTATTTCTCACCTTTTAAATTATATCCAAAGCAATGAAATAAGGCATAGAAATGCCAAACTTGAGCAGTTATAAAACTTAATTAGTGTAAGGCAAAATATAACCAACAATGAGGAAACAATAAAGCACCAAAATGTACAACAAGACTAAATCTATTGAGGAAGTTTCATCTATCTACACAAATATCAGTGGCTTAACCACCACATTTGATCAACAAAATACCAAATATAGAACAAGAAGGCACATGAAAACAGAATAATTAATAGTAGGGTATGTGGGTTGCTGCAAGAGCTACACCACTGAGTAAACAAATATGTTGCTTTTCACATGTTTAGATGGTAGATTGGCACCATATGGTTCATATCCTAATCAGAGCCGCGCCGCACCCCAGCCCACACACACCCAAAATAAATGCAACCACAAAATCATCAACTCATTTGAATGCAAATGAAAAAACTTAATTGAGAGGAACTTGTAGGGGGGAGACACTACAGCAAGTGCACAAAGAATGCCCCTGAGCTGGCCAGAAGGCACAATGCTGAGGAGTAAAATCACCGCAGCATCTCCACTGATTGGGGATATTATGCAGGCAACTAACAATCTAGAATATTCACTTTACTTTAGTACAAATAAGCATCATATTCTCCGTTGCATGAAACATGAAAACATATGAAAGGTGGAGAGCTCAATAACTACAGCAGAATATTGTATTACCATCACCAGAAGTTGCAGCTAATTACCTTGCAAGACTTACAGATACATCAACCTTCAACAAATCTAGGCACTACCACCCTAATTACATCATGCAACTGCAAACCACCAAAATACAACAAATGCTGCCACAGAGTGTTCCATGCGCACAATAATCAGTGGAATTAAGCCGCCTAAGCACAAACCAGCATCCTTCTCAAACTATGACAGGCAAAAGCACAAAAAGAACGTAGTAAACAGAATCCACAGCAAGAAGAGGAGAAACCACCAATCAGGAACCGCAGCGAATTCAGCACGATATCACCAAAAGATACTTGAGCAAATTAAGCTAAAAACAGAAGACCCAAATCAAGTCAGGGTAAATGCAAAAGCAATAACAAATGCAAGCAAAACCTTGGAATTACCTAACTAATTGGTTGGAAATTACACCACCAGGATAAACCAGCCGCCATTTTCCCCACGAGACAGCAGCTTTGCAGCAATAGCAGCCTAATCACAGCAAGCAATCCAACCCCAAGTACGTTGAGAGAAACCACTGAATTCTTACTGCTAATCGCATAAAAAATCACACGCGAGTGCACAGTTCGGCCACATTTTCTGGCAGATCGACGGAAGAACGCACCCAGAGAACCCTAAACGAAGTAGCAAATGCAGCGCGAGAGACAGAGAGCAGAAGCCCCTCACCGCCGCTTCTTCTTCTTCCGACCGCCGTTACTATCCCCATCTTCATCCTCGTCCTCTTCTTCTTCTTCCTCCTCCCCCTCCTCCCCCTCGCCCTCCTCCCCGCCACTAGCCTCTCCTCCCCCGGCCTCCGTCACCGTCTCCTCCGGCTCCGGCTCCGGCTCCTCCTCCTCCTCCTTCTCCTTGGGCACAGCGGCCTCCACGGCCTCGGCCTCGGCCTCAGCCGTGGCGGCGAACTCGGAGAGGAGGAGGTCGACCTGCTCCCGGACGAAGGTCTTCTTGTCGGAGAGGTCGACGCCGAAGTCCTCCTCGAGGCGGCGGCGCAGGGCGCTGGTGGTCGTGGTGTTGAGGTCCGAGTCCCGCAGCATCTCCCGCAGCCGTTCCACCAGCTCCAAGTCCGACACCATCGCCGCCTCTCCGGGGGAGCGTGGCCGTGGGGCGTGGCACACGCGTGGGGAGAGTGGGCTCGCTCGGTTTTGGTTTGCTTGGGCTGAAATCTTGCTTTCCTGGGGGCATCTGGCCCAAATACACCGTCACATGTTTTTGCTTTCCTGTCCCTTGTATTTGCGGTTGTGTCGCCGTGATACCGTGAAATTTGTGGGTGTTCAAGTGGACGTCAACAAAAGAAAAGTGAGGAGGAACTTCTTTTCCTTGGAAAAAGTTGTTGGTCTTCAAATGCAAAGACTGACGTAGTGAGTAACTTCTATCTGTTGGTTTTGCAATCCATGTCACGGATCTCACTCTTCCAATGATGAATTTGACATGAGATTTTAATTTTTTTCATGGTAATGCCGTGGTACTCGACGAGTTGTGGAAAAGTATATGTCACCATTGAACTCTATCATGACTTCATATATAAAGATTTGTTGTTGGTTGTTGGTCAATCTAGATCATAAGCTACTCGCAATTGAGTCTGGTGTTCTGCTAAATATTTTTAAGCAAGTTGTACGCTAAATCATCTATTTTTTCCTAATTTGCAAGAAACACCGTCTCTAAGCGGTATTGTTACATTTTAGTAATATTATATTGCCTATTTTGATTTGAGTTGCACGAAACACGATATGAGATTTGACAGAAAAATAACACATATTTTAATATGTATTTGTACATTGAATTGTCTCCATCAATCTGAATTGATTGTATAGGCTTGTCTTCCTGTAGATGCCATGTAGGTAAGTGAGTGACAAACGGGGTTTGATATGAACCAAATCACCAAACCGACATGACACGTAAAAGGCAAGTAGTTGACAAATAAAAGCATAATTTCCTTGTACTGTACCTCCGCATCATCAATCGCGGCTACAAGTAGGTCAGTAGAATAAGTCAAACCAAATTGGATAGATGCGTTAGTGCAATGCGCTAATGTAAATGGTGTTAGGCGAAAATATCACTTAACACGATGTTTTGTACTGTTGTGCAAACCAAGTTACGTACAAGTCAAAATAGGTGATGCTACGTGAAAAAAATTGCTTATATTCTTGCAACTCGAAACCAAAAAACCTATGTAAATTTGCAATTACTCTAAGAAAAGACCGCGATAACAAATACTCGAATTAGTAGAGTGCATGAGCCTACGACGTGTAACCGGAGGAACGATGGAGGGAAAAAACGAAGAAGAAGGGAACAGAAAAGGAAGCTGCGTGCGGTGTATGACGTGTAACCCGAGAGAGACATTGACTCGCTGGACTTCTTCACCAAGCCGCGTACACGAAAAGAAAAAGAAAATAGCAAACCAACTCCCGATTCTCGAGAAGCGGAGCGAGGAAGGGAGAAAACAAAGGCCAAATGGCGGGGGTCGTCGTCTCCACCGATCCCCTCCCTCCCTTCCTCCACCCCCCACGACGCCATTACCACTGTGATCACTAGGGTTTCGTGCTCCCCATAATCCCCCAAGGTCCCTCCCCCTTCCCGATGCCCTGGTGGAAGCGCTCCGCCTATCACTTCCCCTCCGCCTCCACTCCCGCGTCCCCCGCCCGCGCCTCCACCTCCCGCATCCCCCGCCGCGATGGCGGCGACCTCGGCGGGGGTAGCGACCTCCAGCCCCGGCTGACCAGGCAGCGGCGGCTGCGCCACGTCGACGACATCGAGGTCGGGGTCTCCGCGCTCGGGATGGACGACTCGCCCGCCGCCGCCGCCGCGTCGTCCTCGTACCCCGCGAGGAGGGAGGCGGTGTGGTCTGGGCTCGCGACCGCGAGCTCCACGCCGATCTCGAGGTCGCCGAGTAACATGGAGGTGGCGCCGGCGAGGTCGTCGTCGACGCCCATGCTGCTGCCCCACCCGCTGCCGCTGCCCGACGAGGGCGACTCGCTGTGCCGCGGGTCCGGGAGGCCGCTCCCGTCGCCGAGGCTGGTCGACGGGTACTGGAGCGGATCGTCTGAATCTCTGGGGGTTGCGGAGACTGGAAGCGAGAGGTTGTCGACGTTGCCGAGGTGATGGAATTTTTTTTTGTTGGTGTGTTACTAGTTTAGAAGCTTCAAGCTTGCTTTCTTCGCTGTCCAAGTTCGTGTAAACTGCGCAAAGTTAATTAGTTATGTTTGAAACTGAAGTGGTTAGGGTGTTAGCAAGGAGATCACTGGCAATGGTTTAAGATTTCTGTGTGTTCGGGATTACCAACAATCTCGACATCTAAGAAGGCCTAACACTATTTACTCATACTGTGACACAGTAGAGGGGTTTTGAACAATAAGTAGGGCACTACATTTTGCAGTGGATGAGAACAGTTTAGGTGAACAATGAAATGTCCAGGGATATCCTTAGCTAGAGAGTACCGTGATTTTGACAATATGGACTTAGCAGTGATTGGCTTCAGACATACATTTTTTTAGAAAAAGAGGGATTTCCCCAGGTTCCATTAACTTGAAACCATAGCAGGTTCACAAAAGTAGTGTCCAGGTTCAGCTAAGCACTGAGTCAGAGAAAGAACAAAAACAGAATAGGACATGTTATCGCAGAGAGACAGGCTACACAATCCTAACAGCAGCCTGAATCAAGTTGTCACAGGCAACGGATTGATTAGAGGCCCGATCCATAGCTGACATTGGAATTTGGCAGATGAGCTCATCAAACGGCACGAACCCCAGCTTGATCATTTTCAGCTTGTCCAAGCGATCCTCAGAAGCTCCCCCCTTGTTCTTTCCAGCAACAGAATGTTTTCCTCCAAGAGACGTGCTTGAGAGGCAGGGCAAAGAATCTTCCAGCATTCCAGGGATACAAGCATCATCTTCCAGATTTCTTTCATGCCTGGCCAAGGTTTTCCCTGGAAGCAAACTGCATTCCGTAAGGACCAAATACTCCATAATGCAGCAGAGGAAAAAACATTAAGCACAGAGTTCTTGTTATTGCTAATCCACCAGCGAGCAACAGATTCAAAGTCAGTACCCAGGGATTTGCTAAATAAATCAGAGATCACCTCCCAAGTTTGTTGGGCAACAATGCAACCAAAAAATAAATGATGGACAGATTCTGATTCAGAACAAAAAAGACAGGTTTTATCGTCCACAGGTCTCCTTTTAACTAAGTTGTCTCTAGTTAACAGTTTGTTATTAGCTAACAACCAAAGAAAGACATGAATACGTGGAGGGACAGAAATATTCCAGATAGCTGGAGTATGGATGGGAACAACCCCCCCATTATTAACAACCCCATAGAAAGATTTAACTGAGTACACCCCAGAAGGATGAAACATCCAAATAGGCCAATCTTCATCCTCGGAGATGGTGACACTATTGATAAGTAAGATTAGTTCATGCCACCTGTCCAACAACACTTGATCGACACACCTCCTAAAGGTCAACTTCAGATTCACACCATCCCACACTTCAGCAATAGTTTGATGATGCTCATTAACAATCACGTACAAATCCCAATATAAAATGGCCAAACTACAATGACCCAACCAGATATCCTCCCAAAACTTCACTTTCTTCCCATTGCCAACCTTCCACTTATACCCCATTCTAGCAGCATTTGCAGCCCACATAACACCTTTCCAAAAAGGTGAACAATGTGTATCCTTAATCCATAAAAGGTTAGGGTCAGAGGTATTATATTTGTGATCCACAATCAATTTCCAGATTTGATTATCATCCATATGGTATCTTTTGACCCAGGAAGCTAAAAGGCAGAGATTAAAATCTCTGAGATTTTGAATGCCAAGCCCCCCAAAACATTGTTTCTGACAAATAAAATCCCAATTAGCTAAGTGATATCTATGATTATCAGTAGTATTATCCCAAAAGAAATGAGCCATTTGAGAATTGATGGCTTTAATGGCCCATTTAGGAAACCTAAGAATAGACAGTAAATACATGGGAATACTAGCAACACAAGCTCTAAGCAAAGTCAGCCTGCCTCCATAAGAAAGCAGTTTTCCTTTCCAACCTGAAATTCTTTTGAGCACCTTATCCAAGACAGGTTGTAAATCTTCCTTTCTAAGCTTAGAAAAGTGAAGGGGTACCCCAAGGTACTTAAAAGGAAAGGAACCTAATTTACAACAAAAAACTTGAGCAAACATGCTAGAGCAAGGACTATCCAGATTAATGGTTAAAAGGTCACTCTTATGATAGTTAATTTTCATACTAGACATTTTCTCAAAACAAGTAAGGATCCACTTGAGCTTCCTAGCCATCTGTATGTCCTTCTCAAGAAAAAGAATAGTATCGTCTGCGTATTGCAAACTAACGACACCACCAGGAATTACTTGGGGTAGTAAACCCCTAATAATATGATGGTGAGCAGCTTTTTCTAACATTTTAGTAAAAACATCAGCAACTAGATTGAACAACATAGATACATAGTTGCACTCTACAAAGATAATCTTGGACTTTCTGTGAACTTTTAAGCTTATGGAAAACTTGAAGATCATGTTATCTTAGCAGAATTAGGATGATATGTCATGAAATTATTGGCTTTTCATTTTTGTTCAGTCGAGATGATTTGGGATGTGATGCTATGATTACGGATTGGACATAGTACTCCATGACATTCGCACATAATGATGATTGTTTAAGCTCCTTGCCAATTTGTTAGATCTTGACACGATAAAAAAAGTTGGCTAGGATTGGGATTTTAATTGATGAGTGACTAAGGTTGTTTCAGTGCTGAAGTGTAATTTCATTTATCTGAATTAGGCTTCCATGAAGCTGCTAAACTAAAGTAAAGAAGATTCAACAAGCCCATGTTTGTTAAACGAAAATTCTGGTAACATATTTCAAACCAATGATACTGTTACATTGTTACTGCAACTCATGAAAAATTTCCAATACTCCACATTTGTGTGCTTCCTTTTTCCCTGCTTTTCTTTCAATCTGTTAACTTTCCATGACACACCGATCAGATTAACTCCATTTCCAATGATGTTTCATGTTCCCTGCAAATGCACTGTAATTCTGCATTACTAGTGATTCTGATGTTGTAATCTCTCTGATGATAGATTTTTGCCTCAAACTGTGCAAAAGATTCCCGAGCACAATAACACTGGAACAAATGGGAACACCTGTGGTCAACGGAGAAAAGCGTTTAAAGAGAAATTCCAGGATAAGAGATCTGCTGAAACTTTGAATTTCAAATTGAATATTCCTGCTAAAAGTGCTCCAAGCAGCGGGTTTTCAAGTCCTGTACAGAGTCCTCGGAGATTAAGTAATGTAGACTTCTCATCTACTGCAATTTCCATCCAAGGTACCAATGTATTGTCAGCACAGTCAGCCTGGTCTTTGGATCTATTGGGGTCTTCACCACCTTGTACCTCACCTGAAAAATTTGTGGGTGGCCAGGAGCGATCTCCTCGCTCCAGTCCATTGAGAAGTCCTGTTCTTAGATCAAGACACCCCAGTGCACCTCCGTCACCAATTCATCCAAAGTTGTTCCCAGAGAACCATGTTTCTCGTCCTGAGGGCAATGTGAGTGTCAGTTCTCACCCATTACCTCTCCCTCCTGGTTCTGTAAGCCCAAAGCAAACGGATTTTAGCCACCAGTCAGTTCCAAAAGTTGAGATGCCCTCAATGGCTGGTCAGTGGCAAAAAAGAAAACTCATTGGCAGTGGCACATATGGATGTGTATATGAAGCCACCAATAGGTATGGTAATATATAGCATTATGATAATTGCTTCATTTTGGATTCTAACATTCCCTGACATCAACATACAGGCACACTGGAGCTCTTTGTGCCATGAAAGAGGTCAACATAATTCCTGATGATGCTAAATCAGCTGAGTCTCTGAAGCAATTGCATCAGGTTCGGTCATACTTATGTTTGATGCTGTTTATTCGGCAGTGTGGGAACCATTATATTCTTGTTCTGTGTGATTGTTTCCAACAAAAAAATGTTGTCCTTGCTTGTCGAGGATTAAGCAACATATTTTTGCTTATGCTTTTATTTGGTGCGCTGTCCTTTTGCTACTATACAATGCTTCTCAAGTATATATAGAACTCTGATCATACTCTAGCGTATCATCTTTCTAGAACCTGGTTGGATGATAACTGTACGCCACCACTCTCTTCTTCTATGTAAAGATCATGCAAATCCTGAACTTGCTCTGACTGGTCATCACCTTTGTTTCAGGAAATAAAATTTCTTAGCCAATTTAAGCATGAAAACATAGTGCAGTATTACGGCAGTGAAACGGTAAGTTCTCCTTGGCCACAGTCAGGGAATGAACTGTGCTATATAACTGCTATCTAATGGTCATTTGGATACCTTGCAGATTGAAGATCGATTCTACATATACCTGGAATATGTTCATCCTGGTTCAATTAATAAGTACATTAATCAACACTGTGGAGCAATGACAGAATCAGTCGTCCGCAACTTCACCCGCCATATACTTAAGGGTCTTGCTTTCTTACATAGCCAAAAAATTATGCATAGGTAACGTTTCTTGTTCATTGTTTGGTTTAGCATTGACTGTTACGTAACTTTCTGAACCTAACCATTTTGTTCAGCTCTTTACATTACCTCTTATTATTTCCATGTAGAGATTGACAGATTGCTGTTTCCTTTTTTGCCCTTCTGCTTTTATTCTTTACTCACTTCATTGTGTTTTCTTGAGCTTCTCGTATAGCTCTATCTACATCTTCTAAGGGCTCATTCTGATCCCTCTCTTGTCTGTTAGCAAGTATACTAGAATAGGGCACAGTTTATGATAGTCCTTCATTTGGGTGTCTGTGACATTCCTTCTTTATATCTCAGCTAATGTGTTTGCCACACCAAGAATTTTGTTACCCTACTTTTGCTAAAGTTCTATTTTACCAAGTTCCTTTTTGTTACTTTGTTCTGTCTCTAAACTGTGTGTTATTGTTGCTGAAAATGTACACATGGTTGTAGATAAACTTATTATACTTTTGCAGGGATATAAAAGGAGCAAATTTGCTTGTTGATGTCAATGGTGTAGTCAAATTGGCTGACTTTGGAATGGCTAAGCATGTGAGTTTCACTTGGCAGATTGGCCTATAATTTTCTGCTAGCACTATTGTGCACAAGTACTCAGTAGTCATTATTCCTGAATTTGGTTTGTTTGAATTAAGCTTATTGTTGCCACCTTTGAGATGATAATAGTATGCCCATCAATTTTCTTAGGGCACTTTGACTTTGAGAAGGATTAGACACACACAAACAAGCATTTGCTTGTCTTTAATTATAAGCGGCATTATGAGTGTGTGGTGTGCCATAAGCTGTTCAGCGTGATTTTGATATTCGTTATGAGTAGATATGAGTACTTATTAAAACATTTCAGTTGTGTTTTTGGTTGGATGCGTTATTTCATAGAGAACTAGTTTGATATGACATTACTTTTGCTATTCCCTACTTCCATGGTTCTATTTTAATGCATACTTTGAGAGGGCAATGTTGTAACCATTATATAGTTCATTTTGTCTAGTGGACTTATAATTTTAGGTTTTCCTTATTTGCTACCTTTCTAATTAATTCTCTTTGTACTGTTTCTTCTTCTTTTCAGTTGAGTACTGCAGCTCCAAATCTTTCGTTGAAGGGAACACCATACTGGATGGCCCCTGAGGTACAAACTGGTTATTCGTTATATTAATTACATCATTTCGTTTTTTACTCCTGATTGCAATAAGGTTGATTTCAGAATATCAAGCATAGTAGGCATCAGAAATTACTGTTGTGCAGAAAATAGTTGCTTTTGCTATTCTAGTTTGTTTCTGCCAGTCATAGTAAAATGCATCACGGCTTCCTTTGGATACCATGCAATGCATTAATCCACTGCATTGCGGTTTCAGATGGCTCAGGAAAATACAAAGGAGTTAAGCCTGCTTTTGGCTACGCTCCTGCTCATCCAAGCTTCCATGTTGGAGCTGGAGCTGTTAGACCAAACAGGATCTGGGTCACCTCCAACCCCAGGCTTCTTTGGAGCCAATTGGAGCTAGAGGCACTTTTTGTATACCAAAGCCTATCTTGGGGCCTTCAATGGTTCCATCCAACTTGACACCCCAATACCGTCTGTTTCACCCACCTATAATACAACGATGGGCTTTGTCCTTTATAGATTTGTTCTACTCCTCCCCAAAACTCGTGGCCACTGCACTCCTCAGCTTGCTGCACTCCATGTAGGTTCGGCACGCCTATGTCATCCTTCGAGTCAGATCTTATGACAGCGTTGTGGCTGGTTCAAAGGAATAAGGATGGTGGTGACAGCCATCGCACTCCGTCTACAGCTACCGGACTCTGCTGCGTCCACACTTCCCTGTGATGCCTCATTGCCATTGCCCGCTGCCTCTTCTGAGTCGGATTTGGGCTACCTATATTGTCATTGTTTGGATATTATTCACACAATTTGCCCCCAAATGGAGCTTTCAACGTCCTGGTATGCTGTTGACTCCTTGCCTCTCCTTTTCACACTCCCTGTCTTGAGCTCACCGCTGTCGATTTGCAGCTCAGCGGTGCAACATCCCTGTTCTGAAATTTCATTGAAACCTCCCTGAAACCATGTGTTCTGGTCTGTTTTAAGCGTGAAACTAGCTCAAAACCTCCTGAAACTTGGTCAGAACTTACTGAAACCTACATGATACTTCAATCCCAGGGATCTGAAATTTGCTGAAACCCACATGAGACTTGTTACCCTGTTGTAAATATTGAAACCCACTTGTTAAAACTTTGCTCTGAAACGTGAAACATTGTGGAAACTGACGCATTGTTGTAACACTATAGTGAAACCTGAAACTTGAGTCTATTGATGCATGAAACATGTTGAAGCCTTGCTGCTGAAACTGAATAGTTGCTGAGAGCCTGAAACGTGGTAGAGTGTTAGTGACACTTGAAGCCTGAACTATGAAGCTGAGTCCTAAAGGGATGAAGCTTCAGTGAGGTCATCGAGCATGGGGAAGACCAGCATGGTTATAGCCGGCGCTGGTGGAGGACGCTGGCGGGGTGTCAGCAGCATGTGCAAGCCCCATGACAAGGTCTCTACTCTCAACCGCTATGCTTGGAGGTGGACGTCACACAGACAACGCCAGCAAGGCATTTAGAGTGTGTGTGCCTGCGCGGACGCCATGGCAAGGTCTCAACTGTTGTGCTTGCAGGTGGAGGAAGGAGACCTCCCCATGCGTGGAGATGGAGCTAAAGGATGATTTGGACATGCACAGAAAACACTCAAGATGGTGTGGACTGGGTTGTCCGATTAGGTTTGATCAAGGGGTTTTACCTATACCGCCAAGCCATGTCCATATTTTAACATTTGAGATTTAAATTGCATTGGCGTAATGTTAAATGATGAGTTTCAAGAAGAGAAGCTGTAGTTACCACCCAAATGCTCTTGTTGCTCCAAGTTTACGGCTTTATCTTTTCAGTGGGAGCTGGAGTTGCATGCCTCTGGTTTTTTCCCATTATAGGACCTGGAGCAGGAAGTTGGCCAAAAAGGCATTAAGTTATCAGGAGGAATAAGTAAGAATCTTAGTAGGCCAGCCAGGATTCTCCAAAGTGTCTTCTTAATTTGTGCTGGTAACGATATTTTGGACTTGACTGGGAGTTGGAGCTTTTGATGTCACTTCATCATATATATTGATGTAAATGAATGGAAATAGATGCTCGTATCTATTTCATGGAGTCTTGCTGGGGACTTGTGCTAAGAAAAGATAAATTAAACACAGAAGTCCCAAATGCTTGAAAGGGATTCATGCATTTACTGGAACTTGTCCTTAATGACAATGACACTAAGAGCTGATTTCTCCAACGTTAACCATTCGACCTGCCTAAGGTAGGGTAGTTTCCATAAATCATGCCGATATATTTAAACATGTGATGATATGCTCAGGGGATGCTTAACTCCCTTATTTCTCACCTAGACTGGATTTTGTGATGACCTTTTATTATTGTATATGCCCTAAAGTTAACAGCTCTGGTTTGCAATCATGCTGGTTATGAAATCATTTTATTTGAATGGGTGTTTTACTGTAGAACCACAGCATTAGGCATGCCCAATAAAGATTGGTTCAGCCAAGTTGGTATTTAGATTTACAAATTCGTTGTTTTTGGCTTATTTCCAAATAGAGCTGTAACTCGTTGCTATATGGCAGTCACACTTGCACATTTTATTTCCCAGGTTGTTCAGGCTACACTTGTCAAAGATGTAGGTTATGATCTTGCTGTTGATATCTGGAGCCTCGGTTGCACAATCATTGAGATGTTCACAGGCAAGCCTCCTTGGAGTGGTCTTGAAGGGGTAAATAGTTGGAACCTTTCCCCTCTTTATGTTAGCAAAAATTAAGATGTACTGTATGAGTTGGATTTATGTATTTAGGGTAGCTCACCTCTCATTACTTAGGTTTGTCTATGAGTGATGATAATTGTACTTTGGCACCTGTGAGTACTTCATGTCTTGGGATTCTAAAGCATGGAATCTGCTTTTCTGTGGTGCAACAGCCTGCTGCAATGTTTAAGGTGTTGAATAAAGATCCACCAATTCCGGATAATTTATCCCCAGAAGGGAAGGATTTTCTGAGATGCTGCTTCAAGAGAAACCCGGCTGAGAGACCTACAGCAAGCAAGCTGCTAGAACATCCTTTCGTCCAAAATTCAAATCACTTCAGCCAGCACGGTCCTATACATTCCCCTGCGGGAATTAAATCCCCAGTAAGCCCCTTTCTCTCTCACTCACGCCCCTGCATACACACGTTGGCACTCCCTGCATGCTCAGGCGCTTTATGCTGGGCTTCAAGCTTCTCATGCATGTGTATGATTTTGCTGGTTAATGACAGGATGCTGGACACTGTGCAAGAGACAAAAAATCCTGGAATACGGATTCATGCACGAGAGGGAAACATACAAATACAATTGGGTGTGTACTCTCTTCACATTTCTCTGTAAGTTCATGTTTGATCTGTTGATGAAAGGTTTGATTAGACTTTAACCCTGTCGTTCTTTTATTTACTTTTTCCTGCCAGTGAAACAAGCAGCTCTAGATGTTCCGGGTCATTGGCTCATCGTTTAACAGCGCCACCCAATTTGGAAACTCATAGCTTGTCTCCTCCGCCAATCAGTTACAAGTCCAGTACTGGCTCTACAGCTCATAATACACGGAACAGTATGCATTTTTCAATTGCATACCCTCAGCCTAGTCCATTGCCAAAGCCTAACGGAAAGGAAGCAATAAATTTGTTTTCATATTGAAGACGGCATGCCATCTAGGTGGGCAAACACACATACGACATCTGGGCTAAAAACCACATAAAGAACATTGTCATGAGGTGGTTCTCACTTCTCAGGCTGTTAGATGCGCTTGCTGGTTCTTGTAAAGTACCTTCGGTGTAAAGGACATCACCATGGTATGATCGCAACGGGATATGAGGGAGCATTGTGAAGCCTGTAATGCTTATTTTATGGGGGAAACATGTCGTTTCCTGTGTAGCATATTATTTAGGTTTAGCTGTAGTTAAAGCTAATGGTCCCTAACTCTTGCCAACACATAGGACATTAGGGTTGTAGCTGTAGCCCGTGTTGTTGTTGATGTTGTAATCATACCTTGATGTAATCATTGTTGATGATCTTTTGGGGGGTCAAATAATAATACACGTGAATTGGCAAAAGGAGGTCAAGATGTACACAATGGATGCTTTGTGAGTTCAGAATTGAAATGCATGAGCTTTTCTTGTGGTCGCAGATTGCCCGTTTGATCGTGATCACAGGGTCCATGCGTGTGACTTCGTTGCTCACGCTGGTTATTCTGCCTAGCTGGGATGCCACCATAGAGCATATCATCACCCGATATTTTTTAGACAATCGGATGGACGTGACAAACAAATGGGCAACTTGCAGTGCGTGTTAACTCCAGTTTCAGGCAACGCTGTGCTTTTCTGAAAAACTCGAGTTTTTCATGAGCACGTCATTACCTGCGCCAGCCTCCAGGAGGAACCATGCATCACGATAAGCATAAGGAAGTTGCACGCTAACCGCTGATATATAGTGACATATGTCTTCTCGCTTAATGTTGACACGAAATTAGTCGACCCCGTACATTGTTGATTGGAATTTGAAGAGAGAGTAGTGGGAGGGGAGTGGCAGTCCGCCGTCAATTTTGAAAGCTGTATTGTAGGCTTCTGCTTCTAGCCAATGGCTCCAATGAGAATGCTCTAATCATCGTATATCTACCTATTTTATACGGCTGCACTGTTCTACACTATTGCAAGTAGTTTATTTTACGTCCCTGATTGATTTTACGACACTATATACAGTTATTTACGATACTTTTTATAGGTCTTTGCAATCAAACATCTACGACACAAACTATCATGTTTACTATCTATAGTAAATCATTGTACATAATATCGTAAAACCAAGGAGCTTAGAATAAACTATTCTACAACAGTAGAATAGCATAGCTATATATAGATATATTAAAAGAATGATAGGTTAACCAAAAATATAGACATGATAGAAATTTCTAAAAAAAAGCAAAACATCTGGCCATTAATCCGGTGGACCCTTCTTTTATTAGTATACCATAACCGATGGATCATCATAACTGTACCTAAACAAATCACGTCAATAGATCATCATAACTGTACCTAACCAAACCATAACCATTTTATCTTCATAGCAATACCTCAATAGATCACAACTAATAAATCATCATAACTGTACCTAAATCACAACCGATAGATCTTCCTTTTTTTAAAACTAACCGATAGATCTTCATAATTATCCATAAACATATCACATCCGATAGATCTTCATAATTATACCTAAATAAATTATAACTGATAAATTTTTGAAATTACACATAAATATTATCCAGTCATTGATCTGGTGGACCTTTATTATTAATGGACCACAACTGATAGATCTCCATAACTGTACTTAAATATTATCTGCTATTGATTTGGTGTGCCTTAGTTATCAATGCCCACAATCGATAGAAATTCATAATTTTGTACCTCATAAAAATGTTACATAAGATTTAAGTCTACACAGTAATCTAATATCAACAATTGAAGATTTTGAACCTTAACTCTGTATATTGATCTAATATAACATATAAACAATCGGCTAATCGTGACACAAACTTTAATTCCAAGTGATATAATGTCATGTACATACAATCTATCAGCTCAGCAGAAACGACCGAGCATCTGTCTCGATATAATTCTAGATACAGTGAGCTCGATTAATTCTACATACTGATCTAATATCACGTAGAAACAATCAATCGGCTATTGACCCAAACTTTAATTCCGCGTACTAATGCCATGTACAAACGGCTAGCCAACACACATACAAACAACTGACCGACTGACACATGATTCGAATTTTAATTATGCGTATTGATTTAATATCATGTACAATCGTTACAACCAGAGGTAATTTAGTGTTCTTGCAAATAGCATAATAATACATACCTACGTGAATTTAAAAAAATTAAAGATGAGTAAAGACATTTTTATATACAATTACACGGGACATGCTACTAGTTACCGAAAAAGACAACAATCTATCAACGCATACAGCAACAACCAACCAAAATGGTTCATTTCTGATTCGAAGAACGTGATATAATGCATTGTAGGTTACACTGCTACAACATGTGTCATATAGTAGTATTCCTCTCCGGCTATCCCTCATTTCAACATCAATCAACCGGGGCAAAATATGCAAGATTTACAATAAGAAGTGTACTTTGACATTATATCAGTACAAAAATGTGTATATGTCTTACGTGCCCCCTCTGTAAAAAAGAAAAGAAAAGGAACACCGTGTGCTCTTTCATGAACTGAAAACGGGCTTAAGAAGACAAAGACGACTTCCTCAGCACCTGCTCTGCTGGCCTGCGAAATGCAGGAGCTGTTAAGACTGAAGAGAACCTTCGTCTGCTTAAAATTTGATTTGTGCGAAAATGATGGTAAGCAACCTGAAGATTGCTTCTTGCAGATGGCCGTAACGTCATTGCAAGTGATGGCAGACCCCTAGGTAAAAAACTAAAAACTGTCATTCCGTCAGTGTTAAAGATTGAACGTACTTATCGGTCTTAATCCATCCAGTCTTCAACTCCTTGAGATCGAAACCAATAACTAATACTCAAGTGAGTCAAGAACATCACTTAGGAAGGGACATCCTCAAATCGAGTCCTAAGTTCATGCCATTATAAGCGATCGGCGCATACATCCACATATCATCAGAACTCAGCATCTGATCATTTGAAAAACTTGTCTTGTAAGACTCAGATCACAGAACCCCTGGAAAAGAAAGTTGTCGTACTTGTACCATGAACTTATGTTTACCTTGATTTGTTGCTGCAAGAACTTGACGTAGAGGACTGCCTCCTCAAGCATAGTGCTGATATCCACCTGCAATAATGTTTCAGAATAGTTAGCAGATACCACTAGCAATTAGGAATTAAGTAACTAGCACAATTTGTGGTTCAATTTTGCACAGATGGCATCAATTACTTCGGTTCCGTTGGGTACCAGCTTCTGCAAAATCCGGAGCCTGACGTTGATCTTTTCCCTTCTTCTCTGCATTGCACAGAACAAAACGCTGAACCAATCAGTAAACCCACTAGAACAATCACATTCTGTTTTGCGTCAGTGCACCCTTTTAAAAAGTTTTACGAGTCTCGAAATACAGATTACTGCTGGGAAGCTCACCTTTGCATACAGGCTCTGGGGATTGGTCGCAGACCGGCGGCCGGCCCGAGCCTTCGCACTGCCACCGCCCCCGGCGACATGATCCTCCACGTTACGTTTCTCCTGGGAGCACTTATTGTCCGAGCAATGGCTGCTGCTGCTACACTTCTGCACAGTCTTGGGTACAGCCTTCTTTCCCTGCTTCTGCATGCATAATCACGGCCAAATCAACCTCACCACATTCTGACAAATAAAAACATTGCTGCTAGCTACCAAAGTTGCGTCGTTTCATGCCTTATGGTCTGCAGCACGACCCTTCTTCTTGCGCCGTCCAAGATCACCTCCCTCTTGGCCGGCCTGAACCTTCCGCTTCGGCTGCAGCGGCGTTACGGCACCGTCGTCATTGCCGTCGTTGAGGTAGCCGGCGCGAACGCGAACAGCGGGCGTAGGGTCGGGGACCAGATGGGCGCACTCGCTCCTGATCTCCTCCTCCCCGGCGAGGTTGAGGTCGATGGCCGCGCTGCACGAGAGCGTGTTGATCCCGAGCGAGGAGGAGAGAAGGAGTGCGCATTCGTATGACCGTTCAGATGGAGCCCGAAAACAGTTAATTACACAGCTCAGGTTGCTAGGTGCAATCTGGGGTGTGTCTGCATGGTTAGAAAAATCTTGAACGTTAGGCAAAAAAAAGGGAACATATTATAGAAACGCCTGAAAGAGGAAAATGGGACATAATGGGAAAGATACGCGGAATATTCTTCTGAAAAAATATACGCGTAACGGCTCTGATTGAGGTATGATTCCGGAAGTGTCGAGAGCAAATGTCAGTTTGTGCTGCATGATCTGCCAACCTGAATAACGAGTGTTCCCTTGTTGATTACTTCATTACCTCATTATCATTAGAAAAATTAAGGATGGGCGGAGATAGAGAACTGTAATTAACCTAACCATTTCGATCGGAGAGAACAGCTTGGACACACGCAACGCGCGAGAGAGATCTGAAACAGCACCTAACCAAGAGCTGCTAGCTAGGGTCCTTTCCTAAATAAAAGCTGTAAGATTGCACTGAATTCAAACCGAGTTTATAGATGTTACAACTGTCAGCTAGCTAGCCGGCCGCCGCGAATCGTCCCTTGAGTCTCTCTAAAACTGATATGGTGTTGGTCTTAATTATCCAACAACGCGTCACCGCAGGGAAAGTTATTTGCAGAGATGTACTAATTCTGTGATCAAGTTGTCCTACTGTCTACGGTCTAACTCATAAAAGAGATATCATAAAGCGTAATGGTTTTTAGAGCATAAGCGAAAAACCACATAAATTAGTGCGAGTAAATTGGAGATTTGAAGCCTCTTGTCTATGTTTACTTTTATCTTGTATTTGCTTTATTTTTATAGTGGAAGATTGCCCACTACCGCCCTGATTTTTTCCGGAAGTGGTTTCCACATAAATCCTTTTCTCCCCTTGATTTGGCGATTTCTTTGCCATATGCGTTATTTTTCATGATCTTGCTTGATATTGGTCAATTTTCTCAAGTTTGGTGCTATGTGGTTGAGTTGACACTTGAGACATGACATACATAGTTTCTTTGATATGTTCATGATAATGTTGGGATAGTAAACATCCACGAATAAAACAGTAGCAAGCCATCGTACTGACACTGGTGCACAACAATCATCTCATAAATAAAGGTAACAATCACATCTTAGAAGTCCATAATGGAAATTTTACAAGAAAATCAGATAATCCTATTTATGAGTGTCAGATAATCCGGCTAAAAGATAGAATTAATTTTATAATTGCACATATACATCATCCGACCATTGATCTATAGACATTTATTATTAATGGACAGAAGATCTTCATACTTGCACCAAACCATGATCCGTTATTAATCCAGTTTATCTTAATTATCAATGCCCCACAATCAATAGATATTCATAATTTTATTGCTCATAAAAAAAGTTACCTGAGTTTCTGACGATGAATAGTACAGTATCCCGTATATTAGGAAGTATCTGATGTACGATTCCCTGGATTACCCAAGTATACCCCGTATTCGGTAAGGATCCCAGGATGATAAGGTAACCTCTAAGAAGGAGAAAACATATCACTTAAACTAGGAAGTTCATCCCGATGTTTGAGGAAGCCAAAGTCCTACTCGGACGTAAGTCCATGTACGGTACGACTAGATGAACCCCCTAAAAAGGGTCAGCAGTCCCATAGGGGAGGACAAGTCAAGTTAGATCGACAAAGGAGGTTAGATCCAGAAGGCCAATCCAGATCCTGAAGCCCCATCACCCCGAAGGAGTCGAGAGTAGCGGAATTAGCCGGATTAGTCTAGCCACTGACTTCCAGATTCCCTTGTAAGACGTTTCTCCATTGAATATATACGAACAGGACGTATGGTTGTTATCCTGAGGGAGGCCCGAACCTGTATAAAAAGGACGTTTTCCTTACCATTATACCTCTGGCCTTGTGCCCTAGCGGTCCCTACCCCTCATACATACACATTCCACGAATACCGTAAGATCGACGGTTTACCGATCGTCGACAGTTTCAATATGCATAATGATCTAACATCGACGATCGGTGATTTGAACCTCAACTCAACTGATAGATCTGCGTAACTTTACGTAACCAAATCACATCCGATAGATCATCATAATTGTACATAATTAAATCATAACTATTAAATCTTTATAATTATACCTCAACAAATCACAACCGATAGATCATCATAATTTTATCTGACAAAATCATAACCATTAAATCTTTATAACTGTATCATTAGATCTTCATAATTATATTGTAAGTCAGCTAGCTAGCTGTCCGCCGTGAATCGTCCCTTAGTCTCTCTAAACTGATATGGTATTGGTCTTAATTATCCAACAACGCGTCATCAAAGGGAATATTATTCGCAGAGATGTACTAATTCTGTGATCAAGGTGTCTAACTCGTAAAAGACATATCATATTGCGTAATGGTGTTAGAGTATTGCTGCTAAATTAAACTAGCATGATGTTTGCGGGGGAAAAGTTTTTAATTATTTTTAATTTTTTGAATTTATAAAATATAGGTATAGATATTGTCGACGATTGGTAAACCGCCGATCTTACGGTATTCGTGGAATGTGTAAGTATGAGGGGTAGGGACCACTAGGACACAAGGCCAGAGGTATAATGACAAGAAAAACGCTCTTTTTATACAGGTTCGGGCCTCCCTCAGGATAACAATCCTACGTCCTATTCGTATATATTCAATGGAGAAACGTCTTACAAGGGAATCTGGAAGTCAGTGGCTATCCTAGGCCTAATCGTAGACTAATCCAGCTAATTCCGCTACTCTCGACTCTTTCGAGGTGATGGGGCTTCAGGATCTGGATTGACCTTCTGGATCTAACCTCCCTTGTCGATCTAAATTGACTTGTCCTCCCCTATGGGATTGCTGATCCTTTTATTAGGGGTTCATCTAGTCGTACTGGACATGGACTTATGCCCGAGTAGAACTCTGGCTTCCTTAAACGTCGGGATTGACTTCCTAGTTTAAGGGTATCCTTCCTCCTTACGGGGGGTTACCTTACCATCCTGAAATCCTTATTGGGTACGTGGTATACTCCAGTAATCCAGGGAATCGTATACAGATACTCCTAATATATGGGATATTATACTATCCATCGTCAAGCCCCCCATCAGTACGTGAAGTGAGGTCATGACTGTTCTATGAGAAATCTACCCTTGTCGGGGAACAACTCCGAGTAGGCGAAAACAAGTACCTCTCGACAACTTCCCCGAGTAGGCACTATTCCTACCGAGTAGTCGGGAGGCTCTGGTCGGAGTAGACTTCCGAGTAATTCGAAGTATCTTATGGGTTTGCTTGCCCGAGAAATTTTTTCTGGTTTAATCTGATCCGCTGATCACAGACACGCGTTCGCCTGGTAGAGTTCTGGAAACCGAACCGTCGTGGCAGACTTTTCATGTGGTGATGAAGAATCTTTCCTTTTTTTCTGTGTCACTTGTACTGCTGATGTTAGTGAAAACGTGGCGCGCTTTGTCAATTGCGACGAATAGGAACTTGTAGCTCCCGGGCAAGACCCAGAATATCTAGGCCCCATGTCGTGGAGGGCCACGACAAGGGAATCGTCTACAATGCTTGGGCGAGCTGGTGTATGCGTCTACCGTGAAATTGGTACTACGGCATCACTTCACCAAGTCGCTCGCGTCATGGAGAGCTGTTGGCCAATAGAATCCTTGTCTAAAAGCCTTTCCGACCAGGGTTCAGAAAGATGCATGTGCCGCGCACATCCCTCCCTGGATCTCCTCGAGTAGTTCCTTACCCTGCGTCCGAGTGATACACCTCATGAGCACTCCGTAGGCTCCTCAATGATAGAGGGCCCCGTCGCCCAGGGAGTACATTCAGGTGCGTCGGGCAATCTGCTCAGATAGTGCATCGTCCTCGGGTACTGTCCGATCGTGAAGGTACATGCGGATAGGTTCTATACACGAATCCTCAGGATCGAGAGGAGCAACGAGTCGACCCGCTATTCCCCTTGGAGCGTCAACACCTGGTGACGTCCTTGAATGGTGCTCTGTTCTGAGGGTGGCCATTCCTTCATCCACGGATTCGCGAAAAGCTATGGACAACATCGAAATCGTTTCTACAAAGGTCCCGGGTGGACATAGAGATCATGAGGACGCCAGGCGAGCAAGACTATCAGCTCGTCAATTATCCTTCCTTAGGATGTACCGTACTTCGAGCCCGATGAATTTATTCTCCAGCTTCCTCATCTCTGCTAGGTAGCTGCCATGTTCAGGTCTGCGGTCTGATATTCCTTGGACACTTGTCTCGCTGCCAGTCGTGAGTCCCCACTCACGAGTAGGCGACGGATACCAAGTGCGGAAATGATTCGGAGACCAGCGAGCACACCTTTGTACTCAGCCACGTTTATTCGTAGCCGGGAAGTCGATCTGCAGTGCGTACTGTAGGTACTCTCCAATTGGTGAAGTCAGTTCCAGCATGGGGCTAGTCGGCTGTAGAGTTCATTGAGCCCCCCAGCTCAGGACGCCTTTCGTCCGACTTGAGCGAAGGTCTAGCCCCCGGTTGTGGCGCTTCTAGATATAATCAACAAATGAAAATGTTAGTCGTAATTTGCTTTTACTGAAACTAACATTTTGTCTTTTTGCTCGCTTTGTCTGGGACCTAGAGGAGCGATTGGTCCAGTCAGAGCAGGAGCAGGGAACCGACTTCGAGGCAAAGAGGTCTCGAATGGCTGAATGCTGACTTAACACTTTTTGATTAGTAACTATGCTTAATCTGTGTGTTTTGTTTTCTGAAAGTTGATCATTTTCAAAATTAACTGCATTGTGAATGCTGTCGGACGCAGAGGTTTTCGAGTATTTAGTCGAACTTCGCGTCCACCTTCCTTGACTTAGGCTTACGAGTTGCGCCGTATGCCACTAACTGCGATCGACCAGCTTTAGGTTTAGTCGAATGGAGGTCTCCTTGGCTCCTCGTCATCAGTAAACGCGATAAGGGGTCTTCGTACAGTCTGTCATAGCGATAGCAGCAACCCGCGTTCCCTTGTCGAAGGGATATTGGACGCTAGTTAGTGAACCTCTCGTAACCCTTGCTCCGACGACATTGCACTCTATCCTGGACGTTTTCTGTTCAAAGTAGTCGGGGTAGCCGGTAAGCGTACGATTTTGTTGGCCTAGTCATACTTGTACCTTCTCTTCTTCCTTTGCTCGGAGTCTGAGAACTTTGCTGCGGGAACCGGAGAGTTTGGTTGGCCAGGCCTTAGGTCTAGTCAGGCGGGGGGCTTAGTGGCTTCCCCTGTCACCTGTAGATGTGATAAGGGGCTTTCCTCATTTCCCTGATGGTTGCAGCGCGAAATCCTTTTGCCCTTTGCTTGGGTCAGGTTATCGGTACGCGCATGTATACGCTAGTTTTTTGCCTGATGCCACATACTTATCCAGCCCCCGACTGTCTTATTCGAGAAGTTTCTCGGATAGGCAGTCTGAAAAAACAAATCTCGAACTAGAAACTTGATATTAAAAAACTGTGAACTGACTAAAGTATCATTTACAAGCTACTGTAAGAAAAAACTGCTAGAAAAAGATAGAAGTAAAAAACATCACTTCCTCCTCTCGAGTTGTCGTTGGTTGCTCCAGAGACTCTCGTGCTCTTGTCGTGACCCGCTGAAAAAGCTTGTCGAGTGCGCGTGCTAGGCGATGGCGCCCGGAGCGTCTTATCATCGGCTTGTTTGTAGCTTGACGACTTGAGGCTGTAGCTGGTGCAACCTGTGACGGACTGGCGGTCGGAGAGGTGATGACTATGCGATCTTACCGGAGGTGTTTGCACGAGGAACTCTAAGGGGACTCGACTATCTCTTTACTGCTAACTCGAGCGACCTGGATTGGGCGACTTCTCCTGTGGAGCCGTTGTCCTGCTGAGGAGAAAGCCATTTTTACCCCGGTTCCGAACTAGTCGTAGAACCTGCTCCCCGACTTGGAGGGGGAGTTTTCCGAAGTCGTCACTCGTAGTTGCGGCAGAGGTTGATGTGCTGTTCCTCCTGGCGAGAACTCGGAATGTCGTCCTTCTCCGTCTGATTCCTCTTGTCAGAGGGGGGTCTTTCCTTGGTTGGAGCTGTGTGTCACCGACAGGAGTCGAGAAGACTCGGCTTGGGCTTGGGCCTCCTGTAGTTCATCCCCCAGCCATTGTAGCCATTGTACTCCATCGGGTGTCGTCAAGTCTGCCGCCGATGGTCGTGACAGCAGATTGCGCACCTCGGCAAGTCTTCGAGCAGTTCGGGACACATAAACCCCCATCCCTTGAGGGGTTCTGTCTGCTGCCGTAGGCATATTCCCATTCCCGCGGGGAGTAGCCATCGGGCTTCGATGTTGTGAGCCCCCATGCTGATCCGGGTCCTCGAGATCTTTCTGACCATCATGGATCGCGAGAACCACTCGAGAGTCTGGATTAGATGAGGTGTAGCTCCACTCCATTGTGTCTTCCTCATCGGGAGGCATACTATGATCGAGATCTTGATGATCAGCTTCACAATCTGAGTACTCGCCAAGGGCGTATTCTCCAAGATCTACGCATCAGTTGCCGAGTACAGATCTATCTGGCCGAAGTTGTCATAGAAGCCCAGATCTGAGTACCCGGTACGTCGCATGAGAGCGATCGGATCCCTCGCCGAACCTGCTTCTTCCTCCTCGGGTCGATCCGGGGAGGGCTGTGCAGTCGGCGTCATGGGCTGATCGCGACTAGTTTCACGTCTTGCCGACTCCGATACTTCCTGGACGTCTTGAGCCGGAGAGGTCCCCACGGTCGGTGCCATCTGTCGATGATCAGTAAACCGCCGATCTTACGGTATTCGTGGAATGTGTATGTATGAGGGGTAGGGACCGCTAGGGCACAAGGCCAGAGGTATAATGGCAAGAAAAACGCCACTTTTATATAGGTTCGGGCCTCCCTCAGGATAACAACCATACGTCTTGTTCGTATATATTCAATGGAGAAACATCTTACAAGGGAATCTGGAAGTCAGTGGCTATCCTAGGCCTAATCGTAGACTAATCCGGCTAATTCTGCTACTCTCGACTCCTTCGAGGTGATGGGGCTTCAGGATCTGGATTGGCCTTTTGGATCTAACCTCTCTTGTCGATCTAAATTGACTTGTCCTCCCCTATGGGATTGCTGATCCTTTTATTAGGGGTTCATCTAGTCGTACTGGACATGGACTTATGCCCGAGTAGAACTCTGGCTTCCTTAAACGTCGGGATTGACTCCTAGTTTAAGGGTATCCTTCCTCCTTACGGGGGATTACCTTACTGATGATGAATAGTATGGTATCCCGCGTATTAGGGGTATCCGTATACGGAATCCCAGGACTTTAGGAAGGTACAGCGTACCCGGCAAGGATCCCTGGACGACAAGGTAACCCCTCTCGAGAAGGGAAAACTCCCCCTAAACTAGGAAGTCAATCCCGACGTTTAAGGAAACCAGAGTCCTACTCGGGCGTAAGTCCACGTCCGGTACGACCCTGGGAACCCCCTATATAAAGATCAGCAATCCCATAGGGGAGGGGGGGGTCCTGAGAGATCGCAGAAGGTCAAATTAGGTCAAGACAAGTTCAACAGATCAATCTAGTCGCAGCACCAGGAGGCGAAGCCCTAGAAGACCCACTGCCTCGAAGGAGTCGAGCCCGGTGGTTTAGAATAGTTTAGTCTACGATTAGGCCTAGGGTAGCCACTAACATACACCCCCCATTGTAAAGCGTGTTCTTCATCAATATATAGCAACAGGACATAGGGTTATTATCCTGAGGGAGGCCCGAACCTGTATAAAAACGGATGTCCCCTGCTGTCAGATCTCCTGGCACTTGGGCCCTAGAAGTCCCTGCCCCCCAGCAATCCTCACTCCACGAATACCGTAAGATCGCCGATTCACCGATCGTCGACAGATGGCGCCGACCGTGGGGACCTCTCCGGACCAAGTCGTCCAGGAAGAATCAGAGTCGGCAGGACGCGCAACTAAGCGCGATCAGATCCCAGCGCCGTTTGCACGGCCCTCACCGGTTTTGACCGAGGAGGAAGAAGCAAACCCGGCAGGAAAATCGATCGCAATCTCACCCCGTACTGGGTACTCGGACCAGGGTTTCTACGACAACTTTGGCCCTATAGACCCGTACCCGGTTACGGATCGAGTGGATTTCGGAGAGTACGCCCCTGGAGAGGACTCGGATGGCGAAGCAGATCACTTCAGAGCCGAGTGCGCCAGGGCCTTCAGCGGGAAGTTGGTCTTGAACGACGACTTCCCGGCAGGAATGACCAACCCCATGGTTGGAATTTCTCCTGTAAACTCTGATCGTGAGAACGATCAAGATCTTACCCATGTCGCGTCCGATGAGGACAACGTGATGGAATACGAGTACACATCGTCCAGCCAAGGACCTCGAATAGTACTCGCGATCGACGATGGTCGAGAAGACCTCGAAGATCAGAATCTGCCCGGGGGCTTGCAGCAGCACAATGCAATGGCTGCCTCCCACATGAACGGGGGCTTACCCGCCGACGGGGAAAGAACTCCTCGCCGGAGCAGAGACCCGCCTGCCGCTGTGGAGAGATCCCCCCCCGGGAACGTACACCGGAGAACTTCCGAACAGAGAAGATCCTGTTCGATGTGGTCGACTTCGAAACAGCATACAATGCTATCTTGGGGCGCCCTACTTTGGCCAAGTTCATGGCAGCTACGCACTAGGCCTACCAGTGTATAAAGATGCCCAGCCCAAAAGGTGTCCTCACGATAAAGAGTTCCCCCAGAGAAGCACTCCTCTGCGACAAGCGCAGCCTCGACCTCGCAGAGCAGCACCTACCCTCTAACCAAGACGCCAGCGTGACGCCTCCCGCCACCACGTTGTCAAGACCACCTCCACGACTACAAGCGACGGCTTCGGAAAGTACCCCCTCCAAGTCGGAGAAAGAGTTCCACGACTAGATCGGAACAGGGAGAAAACAGGGCCTTCCCCTAAGCAGGACAACGGCTCCTCGGGAGAAGCCGCCCGATCCAGGTCGCTCGTGTCAACGGTAGAAAGGTCGCATCCGTTAGAGAGTCCCGTGCAACCACCTTCGGTAAGATTGCACGACCGTCACCTCCTCATCAGCAGATTCCAAAGTTGCACCAGCTCTAGCCTTAAAGATCGTCAAGCTACGAACAAGTCGATGATAAGACGCTCCGGGCGCCGCCGTCCAGCACGCGCACTCGACAAAGTTCCGTCAGCGGGTCATGACAAAAGGACGAGAGTCTCTGGGGCAACCGGCGACAAGCTGAATTAGGAGGGGACGGCTTAGTTTTTCTTAGTTTTTCACAGAGTTCTCTTTTCTTACAGTAGCCTGTAAAAGACACAGTTTTGAATTATACCAAGTCTCTAGTTCAATGTTTTTCATCATTAATTATTTCAGACTGCCTATCCGAGATATCTCTCGAAAAGTCGGTCAGGAGCTGGATAAGAACACGGCAAGTTGATGTACGAGTACGAGTACCGACTTCTTCGAGCCGCACAAGGGAAAAGGGCTCTGCGCTATAACTGTCAGGGACGCGAGGAAAACCCCTTAACGCGTTTGCAGGTGACAGGGGAGCCACTGAGCCCCCCACCTAACCAGACCTAAGGCCTGGTTGACTAAGCTCCCCAGTTCCGTAGCAATGTCCCCTGATCCCGAGTAAAGGAAGGGAAAAAGGTACGAGTACAACTAGATCAATGGAACCTGTACGCTTATTCACATCTTCGACTACTTGGAGCAGAAGATACCTCGGGTAGAGCGAAACGTTGCCAATCGGGCAAGTGTAGAATTTACTAGCCAAACACCGAAGTCTTCCCTCAACAGAGGAATGCGGAGGTGCTGCCATGGCCACGACAAGCTGTACGAAAGACCCCTTATCGCGTTTACTGATGACGAGGAGCCACGGAGCCCTCCATCCGACTAAACCTAAGGACTGGTCAATCACAGCAAGAACGACCTACGGCACTATTCGTATTCCTACATCGAAAGGAGGCAAAGGGCATTGGCTCCGACTAAAGTCTACGCTTGCATCCGACACGGTTTCACGAAAGCAGATCAGACAAGGTTTCGAAAAACCAACAAAACACACAGATTAAGCACAGTTACTAATCAAAAAGTGTTAAGTCAGTTTAGCAGGTTATCTACATTCAACCATTCGAGACCTCTTCGCCTCGCAGTTGGTTCCCCGCTGGTCACGGATGAAGCGAGCAAAAAGGCAAAAGGTTAGTTTCAGTAAAGGCAAATTACGACTAACATTTTCAGTTGTTTATTGTATCTAGAAGCGCCGCGACCGAGGGGCTAGACCCTCTCTCAAGTCGGACGACAGGCGTCCTGAGCTGGGGGCTCCACAGCCGACTAGCCCCATGCCGAAACTGACTCCCCCAACCGGAGAATGCCTGCAGTATGCACTGTAGATTGACTTCCCGGCCACGAATAACGGGGCCGAGTATGAGGATTTGCTTGCCGGTCTCCGAGTCGTCTCCGCACTTGGTATCCGTTGCCTACTCGTGAGTGGGGACTCACAGCTGGTAGCGAGACAAGTATCCAAGGAATATCAAACCATAGACCAGAACATGGCAGCTACCTAGCAGAGGTGAGGAAGCTAGAGAAGAAATTCATCGGGCTCGAATTACGGTACATCCTAAGGAAGGATAACCGCCGAGCCGATAGTCTTGCCCGCCTGGCGTACTCATGATCTCTATATCTATCCGAGACCTTTGCAAAAAGGATTTCGACGCCGTCCATAGCTTCTAGCGAACCTGTGGACGAAGGGATGGCTGACTTCGAGTCTAAGAGCCGTTCAAGGACGTCACCAGGTATTGACGCTCCAAGTGGAGTTACGGGTCAACTCGTAGCTCCCGTCGGTCTTGAGGATTCGTGGATAGAACCCATCCACATGTACCTTCATGATCGAACAGTACCCGAGGACGATGCACTATCTAAGCAGGTTGCCCGACGCGCCTAGACGTAGTTCCTGGGCGATGGGGCCCTCTATCATCGAGGAGCTCACGGAGTGCTCATGAGGTGTATCACTCGGACGCAGGGTAAAAAAAAACTACCCGAGGAAATCCATGGAGAGGTGTGCGGGGCACATGCATCTTTCCGAACCCTGGTCGGAAAGGCCTTTAGACAGGGATTCTATTGGCCGACAACTCTCCGTGACGCGAGCGACTTGGTGAAGCGATGCCGTCAGTACCAATTTCACAGTAGACGTATTCACCAGCTCGTCCAAGCATTGCAGACGATTCCCTTGTCGTGGCCCTTCACGACATGGGGCCTGGATATTCTGAGGCCCTTCCCGGTCTCGCCCGAGGGCTACAAGTTCCTGTTCATCGCAATTAACAAGCGCGATGCGGTCTAACTGGCGTCAGCCAAGCAGTAGCACAGAGAAAGGAAAGATTCTTCATCACCACGCAAAAATTTCGCCCCGACGGTTCGGTGTCTTAGAAATCTACCCAGCGAACGCGTGTCTGTGATCAATGGATCAGGTTAAACCAAAGGTGCTTCACGGGCAAGCTAGCCCAGAAAAATGCCTTGGACTACTCGGAGGATCATCCCGACCAAGGATATCACGACTACCCGGTAGAGATAATACCTACTCGGGAACATTGTCAACAAGAGTACTCGAAGTCGCCTACTCGGAGTTGCTTCCCCGACAAGGGCAGATTTCCAACAGAACCATCATGACCTCACTTCACGTATTGATGGGGGCCTTGATGATGAATAGTATGGTATCCCGCGTATTAGGGGTATCCGTATACGGAATCCCAGAACTTTAGGAAGGTACAGCGTACCCGGCAAGGATCCCTGGACGACAAGGTAACCCCTCTCGAGAAGGGAAAACTCCCCCTAAACTAGGAAGTCAATCCCGACGCTTAAGGAAACCAGAGTCCTACTCGGGCGTAAGTCCACGTCCGGTACGACCCTGGGAACCCCCCTATATAAAGATCAGCAATCCCATAGGGGAGGGGGGGTCCTGAGAGATCGCAGAAGGTCAAATTAGGTCAAGACAAGTTCAACAGATCAATTTAGTCGCAGCACCAGGAGGCGAAGCCCTAGAAGACCCACTGCCTCGAAGGAGTCGAGCCCGGTGGTTTAGAATAGTTTAGTCTACGATTAGGTCTAGGGTAGCCACTAACATACACCCCCCATTGTAAAGCGTGTTCTTCATCAATATATAGCAACAGGACGTAGGTTTATTATCCTGAGGGAGGCCCGAACCTGTATAAAAACGGCTGTCCCCTGCTGTCAGATCTCCTGGCACTTGGGCCCTAGAGGTCCCTACCCCCCAGCAATTCTCACTCCACGAATACCGTAAGATCGCCGATTCACCGATCGTCGACACTTACCATCCTGGAATCCTTATCGGGTACGTGGTATACTCCAGTAATCCAGGGAATCGTATATGTATACTTCCTAATATACAGGATATTATACTATCCACCGTCAGATATTATTATACTATTTGCAAGAACATATCGCACATTGCACCGATTGTGTATGGTATTAGATCAATACGTATAATTAACGTTCATATCATGTGCAACCGGTCGGTAATTCGTATTTGTGTTGGCAGGTCGTTTGTTTGCGATATCAATAGATGGAATTAAAGTTTGGGTCGCTAGCCGGTTGGTCATTTGTATGTGATATTAGATTAGTATGCGGAATTAATTGAGCTCACTATATCTAAAAGTACATATCGAGATGGACGCTCGGTTGTTTATACTGAGCCGATAGATTGTTTGTGCATGACATTTGATCACTTGCAATTAAATTTTGGGTCATGATTAGCCAATTGTTTGTATGTGATATTAGATTAATATACGGAGTTAAGGTATAAATCACGGGTCGTTGATACAGCGATACTAGATCGGTATGCAGACTTAAACTCGAGTAATTTTTTAAGAGGTATAAAATTATGAATATCTATCAGTTGTGGGCCACTCATAATTAAGGTACACCAGATTAGTGGCGAATAATGTTTGGATATAATTGTGAAGATCTATCGGTTGTGGTCCATTAATAATGACGGTCCATCCGATTAATTATGAATATCAATTGTGATTTGTTTAGTTGTGGTTCATTTATCGATTGTGATCTGTTTAGGTACAATTATGAAATATCTACCGTTTTGTGATATGTTTAGATACAATTATGAAAATCTATCAGTTGTGATCCGTTTAGCTATGATTATGATGATATATCGGCTATAATCTGTTGGGGTACAATTATAAAGATTTATTGTTGTGATTTCGTTAGCTATAGTTATGATATATCGGCTGTGATCTGTTAAGGTACAATTATAAAATCTAATGATTGTGATTTATTAGGTACTGTTATGATGATCCATTGGCTGTGAAGCTATGAAGATCTTAAAAATAGAGTTCATCAGATTAATAACCGAATTTTTTTTATTTTTTAAAAATTTTAATGAGTTTTTTTCTCATTAACCTATCGTGTCTTTTTAATATATAGTAGAATTGATTTCTGCGAGGCGTAGATATTTTGGCGCCGCGCAATTCTTCTTCACTTATTTTACATTTTGAAAGCTGTAGCAACCAGCAGGCGTTATTCAACGCAATCAGCTTTGTTCATGTTGCATAGCTGTGGGCGTCGCAAGCACGTCCACATGCCGACAGTCCTGCAAGCTGCAAAGCTAGCTAGCTGGAGACTGTATAGCTGTCAGAATACGTACTTTTTTCTTTCCAATTTGTCATTGGCTGCAGCAACCAACATTACTGGCATGTACCTAGAATTGTTGCGCCAGCCGAACAACTGCGCAAAATCAGCTAGTGACACTTGTATGCTTCCAGACTCTGCCATTAAACGAAAGAGGATTGCTGTAAACGAAAACTACGGAGCAGTTCATCAAACGAAGCTGTGGTTTATTATGACAAGAAACAAAGCTGTATTGAGCAACTAGTTTGCTTGCATGCATGCCCGTGAAAACCCTACCTCGCGGGTCGGGCATGCCTAGTGGGCCGAAGGCAACAAAACGAGATGAGATCATGCCGGGCCAAATTTTGGGCTCAAGTATTTGCTTTCGATTCCTAAAGAAAAAAAAAGAGCATTTGCTTTGGAGCTCTTCCAGGCCAGAGACAGCGCTAAACACAATCAGATTCTGCTCCAAGACGCTAGTAGCTTCAGAACAAAGGGGAGGATATATAGAAAATTTAGCCCTTCCTAGTGCTCCACGGTGTACAGGTGCTAAGAATGTCACATAGGCAAAAAACTGACGTGGCAAAACAATTAAGGAGCAGAGAGAGAGCACTTTGGTGACCCCAGGAAGAAACGATGCTAAGCATGCGGACCTATGCAAAACGCCTATGTGACATCTATGCATTGGGGAGTTTAGTTACTAAACAATTAAATGAAGAAAGCTTAGCTACAAAAAGCTAAGCACCTATTCATTGAGGAGTTTAGTTGCTAAGTTCTTTCGTACACTTAGCATCTCATCTAAATATCTGTGTATTAGGAGAGGCCTTATAGCAACCGGTTGTCCGGCCGGAACCAGCCAAAACCTTCCTAATCCTGTTAATACACAGAGAGTTCGGTGGGTGCTTTATCAAGTATCATAAATTCCATTAGAAAATTACAAGATCGATCGAGCACCAGCCACTTGCCAACCAGGCAACCACCACGAGAGATCTCCCCACTTCCAGATTCGCACCGTCGTGGTCGCTCGTGGGACGGACACCCGAGCACAGCACATCACGGCACAGGCGCCGCGGCATCGACGACGCAACGTACGCTACGTCGTAGCACAACCACCACGCGCGTCCGGCACGGCAGCAGCTACTGCCCACTGCCCACTGGCCACTAAGCCCAGCGCCCAACAATAAACAACCGCGGCACGGGCAGGCGAGTGGTACGTTAGGCTGGCCAACTCCGGCGATCTCTCACTAGCTAACCAATCACTAGTTAGGCGTACAACCTGCGTGCGTGGATGCTACGTGCGATCGAACGAATCGATGTCGACGAGAGCAGCAGGGCGTAGCCGTTAGCACAAGGAACACGTGGGGGATTGGGAACACGTACAAAAGAAAAGGGAACGCATATGCCCGGGCGAGCGCGCGGATGGCGGACGTGTCGCCGTCGCCTCGCGCGGGAAGACGCAGAGTCGCTGAACCGAACCGGCTGCTGTGCCTGCCTTTGTGGAAGAGTCCATGGGGCGGACTGGACCGACGTCGGAAGGGTGGAAGAAGACTCTCCGCGCCCCGTAGCCCAATCACAGGGGCAGGCAAGCGCGAGACGGGGCTACCTGCCTGCCTGCCCGCCCAACCCCTGCGTTTGCCAGTTCCGGATCGTACGAAGATTTCAACTGCGAGTTCTATCTGGGCAAGCGACCGACGTGTTAGAGGTGGGGTTCTTGCAACGCGGCAGCGTGACGTATCTGGTGACAAGAGGGTTTGCGGTTGCACATTTGCGCTAAGGGCGTGATTAATAAGATAAGGTGTCATGTTGATCCGTCAACGCCTAGTAGTTTGATACTTTATTATCTCTAGATAACCATGGCTGCACGCTGGATTAGTAACATGTGGTACGTGCTGGCATGTTTCTGTTGTGTTCAGGAAAATAAAATGTGGAAAGAAAAGATAGCTGTAATCACCGGAAAAAAATAATCTTTGAAGGAATAATAGGCCTGTTTGATAGGGCTGGGGCTTGGGCAGGAGCCAGCTTCTCCAGGAAGTAACCTTCAGCTCGTTTCTGCTTCTCTTCAATAAACTGGCTTCTGCCCAAGTAGAAGTTGTTCTAGAAGCCAGTCGTTTGGGAGGGCTTATGGCTTATTATAGGGAGAAGCTGCTCCAGAAGCCCTCCCAAGCAGGGCTATAGGGTAAGTCCATGTTTCATTTCCATTCAAAACGGAACACACCACACATCAGTTTCAGCTCTCAGTAGTTCAAACTTTATCAAGCTAATACCACTGTGGGGCACTATAAGCAAAAACGCCTCAGGCCTACAGCCTTAGGCCCTGTACAATGCAGGTGCTTAGACAGGTGCCTCGGGAAAAAAAAACTTAGTTTTTTTTGTGAGATCGGTTTGCACAGGTGCTTAGGAAGGACGACGGAAGCAAAGTTTAGTTTCCGGTGCTAGGCTGGTGCTTACGGGTGACACGGGTGACAGGTGCTTCAACCGGTACCTATCTCAGCAGTAAAATCAAGAGTAGGTGCTACACGAATATTTTAGTTTCCTTCGGTGGTCAAGCAGCACTGCATTGGAGATAACAGGTGCCAAAGTAGGTGCTACACGAATATTAAAGCAACTTAAACACTCATATGAAGCACTCTGCATTGCAAGTCATATATTTTTCTAAGACACAACACTACTTTCTCTCTTTAAGCACCGATCTATAAGCACTCTGTATTGTACATGACCTTACAGGCAGCATACCACTCTCAGAAATGGAAGCCGGGAGCGTCCACTCCTCCAGCGTCGTGAGAGCGCCAGAATCAACCCTCTTCAACGCCACACACAACTCCCGGAACCTACAGTGCCTTCATCTTGGAAGCAACCGTCCCTGGGCCACTGGGAGAGGCGAGGCACATAATCCTCCAGTGTTTTAGCGTCCGGTATAATCTCTGCCACACGATCTGCATACCAGCCCAGCTATTTTAATTGACCTCGAGGTGACCGGTACGTTGGAATCTTCCATGAACGCCCCTCCGGACCCCATCCTGTTGCCTGGTCTGAGTCTGACTTGCTATCGGGTCGGTTCAACGTCGATGTGTCTCGGATTCCCGGAACCGTCTGCCTGCGGGAGCACGAGGCGAAGACTATGTCAACCTTGTCTACGCATGTGCCAAATGCATTGCAGCCCTTGCACCACTATCATCCCTTTTGGCCCTCTGTCATTTCGCGCTACTAGAGTTGACTAGATCAAAGAAACCATGAAATAAGTATGCACCCAAATAGTTACTTTATGAAGACAAACACAATTCCCTCGTTTCAAAAAGGAAAAAGAAAAGACAAACACGATTTGGATATTGCAACCAAAAGCGTAGGAAGAACGTACGAACAAGCTTATGAGATGGATTACACAGAGTATAATCCGACCATTCAATCAGTGTAAGGGCCCCAAGTATCCTGGTTCAAGTAACAAGTACATACAGAATAATAGAAGTGCGGTTACCGGGCCGGGTCAGCTTTGCACACCACTTCACGATCCGCGGCAACCGACGACGACCGCTTCCCAGAGTCCACACCGCACCGTGCCTCCTCAGTCCTCACTCTTCTACACTCCTACCCACACTCAACTTGCGCTTCCCTTCCCCTCCCCGTGTCTTCCCCTCCACGTTGACCACGACTTTTTCGCTGCGAACCTCGCCTCCTCTCCTCCACCCACCCAAGTGACCCTCACAAGTCACAACCCAACGCCTCCCACACCCCCCTCCTTCGCCGCCACTCCACCAGGGCTCCTAACTAACCACTGCCACTCCTCCCCACCTGTCAGCCTCCCGCGCTGCACCCCGTGCGCCCACGCCGCGCGGCCCGCAACCACCTCCCTCGGTCGCCTCCCCCACCTACGCCGCAACTTCCCACGCTTCCCGCGAGGCCCTCTCACCCTCGCACGCACCTCTTCCCCCGGAGCCACCCGCTTTAAAACCATCTCACTCCACCACTCCTCACCCCCACCCAGCGCCACACCAAGCTAGAGCGAGACACCCAAGCAACCACACCACACTCCAGCCACCGCAAAGCGCAGGCCACAAGCCACACTCAAGAACAAGCCCGTCTCCTCTGATTCTGATCCTCTCCTGCGAAGCTTAGCTGATCTTGTGCGCTGCCATGTCGATCGCGGCCATGGAAGCGCTCCACGCCTTGATCCCGCACGAGCAGCACAAGGAGGCGGCAACGGTCGTGACGACGACGACGACGAGCAGCAGCTGCGCCACGAGCGGCGAGGAGAGCGCCCACGTGCCGCAGGGGTGGGCGAAGAGGAAGCGATCGCGCCGCCAGCGGTCGGAGGAGGAGAACCTCGCGCTCTGCCTCCTCATGCTCTCGCGCGGCGGCCACCACCCCGTCCAGGCGCCCCCGCCGCCGTCGTCCCCGGCGCCGGCCGCCGAGTTCAGGTGCTCCGTCTGCGGCAAGTCCTTCGGTTCCTACCAGGCGCTCGGAGGCCACAAGACGAGCCACCGGGTGAAGCAGCCGGCTCCCGCCGCTGCTGCTCCAGTCGTGGCCCCCACCCCCGTCGCCGCCGTGCTGGCGCCCGCCGAGCCAGCCACGTCATCCACCACCGCGTCCTCCGACGGCGCGACGAACAGGGTCCACAGGTGTTCCATCTGCCACAAGGAGTTCCCGACAGGGCAGGCGCTCGGCGGGCACAAGAGGAAGCACTACGACGGGGGCGTGGGCGGCGCTGCCTCGTCAACGAGCTTCTGGCCACGGCGGCTGCCGAGTCCGAGGTGGGGAGCACCGGCAACGGGAACTCCACTGCCCGGGCGTTCGACCTAAACATCCCGGCCGTACCGGAGTTCGTGTGGCGGCCGTGCGCCAAGGGCAAGATGATGTGGGAGGACGAGGAGGAGGTGCAGAGCCCCCTCGCCTTCAAGAAGCCTCGCCTTCTCACAGCGTGAACAGCTGCAGATATATACGGATCCGATCCATGAAAGTTTTTGGTCTAGTGGTGAAATCAAGTCCGGTCAACACTATTCGTTCATTCGTTTGGTTTAATTTGTTCCTGCTCCTGTACAGAGTGAGTGAGTGATACATAGGCATACACACAGATGTAGGTCTTCTAGGTTCTTTGTAACGATGGAGGAGTACTTGTACCTTTCTTCATTTGTTCTGTAGCCGTCGGTATATTGTAGTTCCGTTCATACATACTCATACAGAGATTGATCATGAACAAGTTGCGCTGTAACATAAACATGAATAGAATTGGAGATTATCGAACTGAAAGTTGTATTCCTTTTTCAATTTCTGCATGGTTTAGTATCTTGATCAAAGGATATTCTGCCACTTCACTTCCCTCTTTGCTTACACTGTAACTTGTATTCGCCTCAAGAACATCGTAACTTGCAAGAAAAGAAACGGATACCTCTGCTTCAGTTGATAAGTTCACAGCACAGAAGCAGAGAAGTGTACTCAACCTCGGGCAGACCGATGGATGAGCTGCCTGCCTAGCAAGACTGTTATTCATGTGTGTGACGTGATTCTCGATTAATTAATCCCGATTCCACCGTCTGTTTTAGCTGGGGAATGACAAGATGACATGTGCTGCTTGCGATACCTCTGCAAGTGGAAACAAACTTGGGCCGGTTCGCAGCTTCGGGAACGCCGATCGGCGGCACCCACTTGCCGTGCGGTGGAAAGGGCGACAGCGACGTCGGCCGCCCGCCCGCCCGCCGGGGTTGATAAGTTCTTGCCGACCTGCATAGCTCGGTGGATGGATCGCTGTCGACGCAACAGCCTGCAGCGCCGCGGACACCACGGGGCACGAACCGGCCGGCCGCCCGCCCGCATGGTTTCCGCGCAGTTACGTGAAGATTAGCGTTCGTTTTGCTTGCTCGCCCGCGTATGGTGGCGCACGTTGAAGCGTCGACGGGATGGTCGCCATGTTTCACATGGCCGGTCCTGTGGCGCGTGATTTCGTGCGAGACCAGGCACCGCACCCGGTCTGCGAACGGTGCTGCACACGTCTTCGAGAGTTCGGCGCGTGTTCTAGATAGGTTTGGCACCTGCACCGGCTCCGGCTCTAGTTTGGCCTTTGGCCGCCTCTTGAATCTTCCTTTGACGCCACGTTTGCTGGAATAGGCAAGTCTGCCAAGATGGAATGGAGTCCGTCGGCCGTATTTGGAAGCTCGGCAACCGATCAAACCTGGCCGGTGTGTTATTTGCCGCTTCAGCCGCGTCCAACAGTTCCTGACACCTCCGAACAAGCCGGCAAAAACGTGGGCCGCGCCGCTTACATCGTTCTGTGTCTCGCGCTAGCTATAGGCCGGTGCGTTTTTCGACTCCTGCATAGGCCGTGGTCGATCACTAGGCCTAGGCCGCTTTCCCTCCGTATGGGCCCGTGTGCGATCACCACGGTCGTTGCCATCCATTTCAACGCCTAGCTAGCTTGGTTCTCATGTCGGCCCAAGACTTCCACGCCGGCCGCAGTCCAGAGATCGAGTTCCGTCCCCTCTGAAACTGCATGGACCCCGAAAGTACAGAACCACTTGAGGTCGAGCCACTTGACACTTGGACTGCCATAAATCTAGCTCGAGTGTGTTAGGCTTACCACCAAGCTAGAACGTGTGACATATCTTGTTTGAAAACGAAACATCGTACTCTAGATGGGCCACTATTTTGTTTCGAAAGAAAAAGAGTCCAGTATCATGGGAGTAATGTGGTACATGACACTTACGAGCTAGTTAGTTACGAGTATAACAGTATCTAAGTGTAGTACGCTAGTACACTGTCGGACCCCAGATTCCATGACGGAGAGCTTTAGGAATAATCACCCGCTAAGTCGGAGCTTCAACCCTGACCTCAACTCACGGGGGTCAAATCCGAGAGGAGTGGAGTGATATGGCTCTGAATAGCCCGAGACGTTAACCCCAAAGCTTACTCCGGCAAACTAATGCACAGAGCAGTAGGGTGATATAGTCTCCTCACTCTTTCCCACTGAGCCGGAGCATCAACCCCGACCTCGTCCCGGCAAATAAATGCACGGCTGGAGTAGGGTGATATAGCTCCCAACCTCTCAGTGGAGAGTCACTTCACAGGGGTGACTAAACTTAATAGCTCTGCGATATAAAACCTGAAATCCTCCCTGCATCACGTACTTCAATCATACACGCATTGCACATGACACAGGGGGAGGAACAAGCCAGTACCATCACAGAGACTCTACGACGAAACTGCAATAATACTAGCTTTTCCGAAACTTAACAACATATATATACAATCAAAAGATGCTTACACAGAGGAAGTTCTAGTTTGGCTGAGAAGCCTAAAGGTCGGGCCAAAATAGCGGCAGAAATAACCAGGCTGCCGAACCCTGGGCAGGATCACTGCCTGGGATCCCCAGCGACTAGTCGACGTCGGGATCGACCTCAACGTAGAAACCCTCCGCTGCGGGAGCGGTTTCCTCTGCACACAAATATTATCAACGAAAGCAAGGTGAGTACAAAATGTACTCCGCAAGACTTACAGGGGAAAATAATAATAGATGCATCAGGTATCAAGAAGGGCTATTTGTGGACTATTTTGCAGAAAGCTAATTTTGTGCCTTTGACAATACCTGTAATAGATTGAAATCCGTCTACTGGAATATTTGCAAACGAGAGAAGCTGAAATTGCATAATAAAACCTAAAGCAGACCATCGAGCACACCAAACCCTCGATCCTTCCTCGACCACCAGGGAGAAAGCGATTGCTAACCCACATCCTTAGAGTTGGCCAGTTTTAGATTAGGGTTATACTTGTCTAATTCGACGCAGGTAATCACCAAGCTGTCCATAACCGCGGACACGGCTATTCGAATAGTTTAAACCCTGCAGGGGTGTACATCTTTACCTACACGCATCGATCGACTCCTAATGCCACCGGGATAACACACTTCACGAGGGGTGCTGGCGGAGGGTGATCGAACACGACCTTTACAATGTTTTCGACCTAGGTATGAGCCGCCCTAAGGGGCTAATCCACGAACGACAGTTCGGCCGATACTTCGCCGTGGTCCCGCTAGTTGTGTCAGGTGATACATCCCCGGTCCCGGACCGTGTGTAACCCTCACTCCTATATTGTTGCACCACACCACCTTCTCATTTTCCACGCACCCAAATCCACGAAAACGGCAAACTATGCGGCTCATCACCTAAATCTAGACAAATTATTCGGTCGGGGGTGGCCCATAACACCCGTGTAGTAGTACGCAAATCTTGGGTCAATGTACGCCAGAAACCGGTCCTTGTGGGATTAACGAGACAACCCACCATGCTCCCAGCATGGCCTCTCGTCGATGCCCGATTTGAGATTAGTCCGGTTATTAATCCCGTCCCGGTGAACACCCACCTAACCGCTAACCCATACAGAGTATTGTGTTTTATCTGCCATCCCAGAAATTACGACTTCTACACAGCTAAGCACGGCTAAGCATCATTAGCTATATAAGCAATATCAACACAAGTAATTCACTCTAAATAGGTTGGGAGGGTCGGTGGTGTTGATTGAGCGACAAAGTAAGTTTTCATGCAAAGGATAGGGTTCACACTTAGCATAAAATATCAGTGGAACGCATGCAATACGATTTTAAAAGCAATTAGTAAGTTGCAAATAATGGGTTATCCTCAAGATGGTCAAAGGGGGCTGCTTGCCTTGCGGTTCAGAGACTAGGGCTTGTTCCTGCTCAAAATTATACTCGTCGTGATCCTCCGGCCCTATCGGAAAGAACGAAACACAGCAAACAAGCGTAGTGTGAACACCACGGTGATGAACTTCAGCATGAGATGCAATGTATGCCATGAGCTAGAGGATGCAAAATGCAAACTAACGCAACTGGAATCAAGTTAATCGGAGTTCGGACGCGCGAGATATCGCGATCCGAGGACTTCCGGGGGTTCGGGGAAAACCCTAATTTAAGTTCTTCGACATTTTTATCTTTTCTAGCATGCAAACATGTATGATTATGACATAAATGAATAGTTTTCATTTCTCTAAACATTTTGATACATCAGTTGCAATTTTCTGAGTTCGGAAGAATTTCCTATGAATTAATCAAGATTTAACTCAATTTAAACCCCTTTGTTGTATTTTTCTCAGCAAAATAAAAAGGAAATACTTTTATTACTCAACATGACCTAACCCTAGAGTATGACAGGTGGGCCCCTAGGTTAACTTGGACCAAGTCAATGCCATGGGAGACCCACATGTCATATCATTTTCTTTGTCTTTTATCCTTTTTTTTAATTCTCTTGGTGGGGTCCAAATGTCATACTCACAGATTCAAATAGCTCAATAAGTATACTGCTAAACAATCATAACAGTAATTAAACTGTCGGGTTAGCCATACATACCAATCATCAGAGTTAATTGACACATCAATTACAGCTAATAACTAATGCACTACTAACTAAATCGTAACTAACTTAACCACTAATTAACTCCTAACTAACCCTACTGACCTAACCCTAACCGGATACAACAGCAACCCATAGCATTAGCTACACCGGAGCATTAGGCAACTAAACATTAGCATCTAATGAGCTACTAACTAATGTCCTAACCAATCTAACGAACTAACAACCCAACTAACAACTAACCTAATTACTCAACTAAACCTACTAACCCTATTAACCACTAATCCTTGCCCTAACTGCAATCAACAGCAAACCGCAGCATTGGTTTGCACTAGACAATTAGTTAATCTTTAGCGTTTAACCTACAACATTTAGCCCTAACTAATTTAACTAACTCCTAACCTAACCAGCTAACCATCAACTAACCTGCTAACTTCACTAACTAATTACCTAACAAAACTAACTAAACTATCTAACCCAGCTACCCTAACCGAAATAACAGCAACAGCATCAATACATTGGCTAATTAACTAACTAATCCAGCAATTAACACACTATACTAACCAATTTAACTAACTAATCTCTAACCTAACCACTCACACTCTAGCTATTCGGCCGAAGGGCCACTGTTCGAAGCTCGGTTGGCCGGCGGTTGCCCTGGGACGGTGGCGAGGGAGGTGGGGAGAGGGGCGGCGTGGCCGGCGGCGCTCACCAAGGCGATGGCGGCGTGGTCCAGAGGGGGCGGTGAAGCTGGGGAGACGGGGTCGTCGGGCTTGGCGGTGAGGCGGAGGGGATCGACGACGGGGCGACGGAATGCAGCGACCGGACGGCGAGGACCTGGTGGCGGGAGGTGGTGGCGACGGGGCTCGGGGCCTGGGGCGGAGACGGCGAGGAGGGCGCTCCGGGGCCTCGGCTTCGGTTGCTTGGCTCCGGTGGCGAGAGGCGGCGGATGAAGGAGCTCCGGGGCGGGCGGCGTCGGGAAGAGCGGGGAGCGGCGGCCGGCGGCAAGAAATCGGGGCGGCGCGGCGACGAGCGGCCGAGGGGGTGGAGCTAGGCGGCCGGGGCGGATGCAAGGAGGCGGCGGCTCGGGTGGTGAGGAAATGGGGGAAGGGAGGGGGTGCGGAGCGGCCGAGGCGGGGTTTTGAGGGGAGGGCTCGGGGGGCAGGTGAGGTGGCCGGGAGTGGCAGGGAGGAGGCGCCACGCGGCCGGCGTAGGGGAGTGGAGGTGGCGCCGGGTGAGGAAGGAGAGAGAGGGAGTGGCGTACGGGAGAAGGAGAAGAAGAACAGGGGGAGTGCGGGGCGCACGGGGCAGGCCAAGCGGGCCGCGCGGGAGGAGAGGTGGGCCGGGGATAGGGCCCATCCGGGGGGAAGAATAGATTAGGTTTTCTTTTATTTTTCTTTTGATTTACTGTTTTGCAAATTTCAACCAATTTCAAATTCAAACCTGTTTTACAATCAACCCAATCAAAGCTTTTTCTTCAAATCAAATTCACACTCGACTAGAATTCCCGATTCCTTTGCTCCTTTTACATTTGTTTTACACATTAATCATTTTTGAAGATTCTCTTCAGGTTTAAGATCATAACCCAAAATTTTAAATTTGGTAATGCGATGCCATGCTATGCCATGATGCACAAAACAAAAGGAAATGAAAACGGGGTGTTACAGACCTACCCCCCTTATAAGAATCTCGACCCCGAGATTCGGATTAGCTGGAAAAGAGAGAAGGGTACGCGGATCGAAGAAGATCTTCACGTTCCCAGGTTGCTTCTGTTTCCGAATGGTTCGACCATTGGACTTTAAGGAACTTCACGTTGCGTCTTCTCGTCGTCTTTTCCATTTCATCGAGAATACGAACAGGATACTCCTGATAGGATAGATCTTCTTGAAGATCCAGAGTTTCAACAGCGGACTCCGGAATTGGATCTTTAAAGCATTTTCGAAGTTGGGAAACATGGAAGACATTATGGATATTGGATAACGACGGAGGTAGTTCCAACTGGTATGCAACTTCACCTCGTTTGGAAAGAATGCGAAAGGGACCAATGTAACGAGGTGCCAACTTTCCTTTGATGCCAAATCGGCGAACACCCTTGAGAGGAGTGACCCGAAGGTAGACTTTATCGTTTGGCTCAAAGTGGATCTCACGACGATGGAGGTCGGAGTAGCTCTTCTGACGAGACTGAGCGGTTTTCAACCGCTCTCGAATTACTCGAACTTGATCTTCTGCTTCCTTGATCAAGTCCGGTCCAAGAATCTGCCTTTCTCCGGTTTCAAACCAATTGAGCGGGAGTGCGGCACTTGCGTCCATAAAGAACTTCAAAAGGGGCCATGCCCAGGCTTGATTGGAAACTGTTGTTATATGAGAATTCAGCAAACGGAAGGCATTTTTCCCATTTTGCACCGAAGGATATAACACAAGCCCTAAGCATATCTTCGAGGATTTGGTTAACCCTTTCGGTTTGTCCACCGGTTTTGAGGATGATAAGCTGTACTGAACGAGAGATGAGTTCCCATAGCAGCTTGAAGACTTTCCCAAAATCTGGAGGTGAACAAACTACCACGGTCGGAGATTATCCGCTTAGGGATTCCGTGGAGGGATACGATACGAGATATATATAACTCAGCCAATTGGCTAGCTGAGATATTCTCTCGGACAGGGAGGAAATGTGCTACTTTAGATAGACGATCAATGACTACCCAAATGGCATTATTTCCCTTCTGAGTTCTTGGAAGGCCGGTGATGAAATCCATACCGATCTCATCCCACTTCCACTCAGGGATAGGCAGAGGTTGGAGTGTGCCTGCGGGTTTTTGGTGTTCCGCCTTAACACGACGACACACATCACATTCAGAGATGAATTGAGCGATTTCCCTTTTCATTCGGGTCCACCAGAATCTCTGCTTCAGATCTCGGTACATCTTTGTACTACCCGGATGAATCGACAGGGGAGAATCATGAGCTTCACGAAGGATAGCATCTCGAAGATCTTTATTCTTCGGCACCACAAGACGATTGCCAAATCGAACAATGCCCTGATCGTCGATTGAAAAACACTTAGCAACTCTGCTAGCAATGTTTTCTTTGATCTTGCGGACACCCTTGTCTCGCTTTTGAGCGGATTTGATTTGGTCTTCCAAGGAGGATTGAATTTCAAGGTTATGGAGGGAACCAAAGGGAACGACTTCGAGATTAAGCCGTGCGAATTCCTCATGGAGGAGCGGCTGATGTTCCTGGATCTTTAGGTTATTACAGTAGGTTTTCCGGCTAAGTGCATCCGCAACGACATTAGCCTTACCAGGTTGGTAATGGAGACCTACGTCATAATCTTTGATCAATTCCAGCCATCTTCGTTGCCGAAGGTTCAGATCGGGCTGGGTGAACAGATATTTCAGACTTTGGTGGTCAGAGTACAACTCACAGCGATTACCGATAAGGTAATGCCGCCAAATCTTCAAGGCATGGACCACCGCAGCGAGTTCTAGGTCGTGGGTTGGGTAATTGAGCTCATGTGGCTTCAACTGACGAGAGGCGTAAGCCACCACATGTCCTTCTTGCATCAATACACAACCAAGACCTAGACGAGAGGCATCACAAAAGATGTCGAAATTTTTGTGGATATCTGGAAGAACAAGCACGGGAGCGGAGGTTAATCTGCACTTCAGCTCTTGGAAACTTGCTTCACATCTTTCAGACCATTCAAACTTCTTTTCTTTCTTGAGGAGTTCGGTCAACGGCTTGGCAAGCTTGGAGAAGTCCTTGATGAAACGGCGGTAATAACCGGCTAGACCAAGGAAACTCCGTACTTGGGTGACCGATTTTGGCTGTTCCCAATTGAGGACATCTTCAACTTTGCTAGGATCCACGGCTACACCTTTCGCCGAAAGCACATGGCCTAGAAAGCAACTTCTTCGAGCCAAAATTCACACTTGGAGAATTTAGCATAGAGCCGATGCTCACGAAGTTTTCTCAAAACAAGGTTCAAGTGCTCGACATGTTCTTCTTTGGTCTTGGAATAGATCAGGATATCATCGATGAAGATGATTACGAAATGGTCCAGATACTCCATGAAAATAGAATTCATCAACCTCATAAAAGTAGCTGGAGCGTTGGTTAGCCCAAAAGGCATTACGGTGAACTCGTACAATCCATAGCGGGTTGAGAACGCTGTTTTTGGAATGTCTTCGGTTCGGATCTTGATTTGGTGGTAGCCCAACCTCAAATCGATTTTAGAAAAGATTGCAGCTCCGGTTAACTGATCAAAGAGATCATCGATACGAGGAAGAGGATATTTGTTCTTAATCGTCACCTCATTAAGAGGTCGATAATCAACACACATCCGGAGGCTCTTATCTTTCTTTACCACAAAGAGAGCTGAGCATCCCCAAGGAGAGGAACTAGGTCGGATGAAACCTTTCTCTTCTAGCTCCTGGAGTTGTTTCTTCAACTCGATCAATTCATCCTGAGGCATGCGATAGGGACGCCGTAAATGGGAGCAGTTCCAGGCATGAGCTCGATAACGAACTCGATCTCACGATCGGGTGGCAGACCTGGTAGCTCATCAGGAAAGACATCTGGGAAATCACAGACCACTGGAACATTTAGAAGATCTAGAAGAGGCTTGCCTTCAAGAACACAGAGGTGGTGGTTGACGGATCCCAGGTTACAAAGAATAGTTTGACCGGAAGAATGGAAAAGAGTTATGGTATTGGTTGCACAATCAATTAGGGCTTGATGCGTGGTCAACCAATCCATACCCAGGATGATATCGATATCGGTGGAGGCCAAAACAATTAAGGTAGCATAGAACTCAAGATCAGAAATTCTGATACAAACTTCACGACACTCTAGAGATGTTCTCATCACCGAACCCGGTGCAAGGATAGACAATGGAATCGACATACTCTCAAAAGGAATATTGTGCTTCTGGGCAAAACCCTTAGCTATAAAAGAATGAGAAGCTCCCGAATCGAAAAGGACGGAAGCTGGAATGGAATTGACGAGAAGCGTACCCAAGACGACGTCAGGCGCTTCCTGAGCTTCTTCGGCGACCACGTGATTCACGCGACCGCGACCGGCTTGTTGAGGCTTCGGGTTTGCCTTCTTAAAACTGAGCATTGCCTTGAGCTTGACCTTGTCCTGGATTAGGGCGAGGTGCAGGGTTCTGGTTCCGGGGACATTCACGGGCATAGTGGCCTAGCTGGCCACACACGAAGCAGGCTCCTGGGGGCGGCCTTGGAGCGGAATTAGACGGCTGTCCTCCAACTGGTCTTGCATGGAAGTTCTGCTGAGGAGGACGAGGAACAAAGCCGGATGGTCTTGCAGAGGGAGTAGCGCGGTTGAACGCGCTAGCCGGAATCCAAACTCTTCTTTTCTGGGAGCTGGAGCTCGATGGTTTGGCAGCATCACGAGCGTGCTTACGCGATTCTTCCAGTGACTGCCTGCCGTGTTCCATCTGGATGGCCTTGTTCATCAGGGCCTGGAAATTTGCGAAATCGAACGGGAGCAACTCATAGCGAATCTCCGGGTTCAGACCTTTGCGGAACTTCTCCTGCTTGTCCGCATCGGTGGCAACGTCATTGGGAGCATAACGAGCCAAATGATTGAACTGGTGGAGATACTCAGTTATACTGTTCTGCCCTTGCTTCAGATTACGAAATTCTTCCTTCTTGACTTCCATTGTTCCATCTGGAATATGAGCTCCGCGGAAAGCAGCACGAAACTCAGACCAGGTAATCTCATGATCCTTCTCTTGCATAGAGCGGAAACTTTCCCACCAGGCAGCTGCGGCACCTTCAAGCTGGAAGGCCGCGAAGTTCACTCGATCTGCCGTGGCAACACGCGCGGTTTCCAACTTGCGCTCGATGGTGCGAATCCAATCATCGGCATCCAGAGGATCTTCAGAGCGGCTAAACACCGGAGGTTGAGTTCGAAGGAAATCAGAGATTCCGACGCGATCATCAGGTTGACGGCCGGTGTTTTGCACGAGGCGCTCCAGCAGACGAGTCTGCTCCATCCTGTTGCGCTCAATTTGCATCAAGACTTCAGCCATGGACGGTGGTGGAGGGGGAACATCACCGGCGTTACCGGCACCATGATCTGCTGGGCGCGGATTGCCAGCCATCCTGAAGGGAGGAAAAAGGAGTTACTTCAAGATTCAAAATCGAATCCGATAGGAAACTTACGGTAGAATGTACTGGGGAAACTAAACAGTGTCGAACAAGATAAATGCTAAATATGTCGCATATGGTAGTACAGAAGCCACAAAGCTAACATACATTCCATAGCCACACAGATAGACATTCAGTACATAAGACACATGACAGTAATATTGCAAGCTCACAAGCAAGAATATATACATGATCATGCTATGATACCATGCTCACACTTCGAAGTTTAGTTCCTATACATGATTCATCTATAACCGCATACGGCAATAGACTTAGGAAGGGAGGACCATGCACTGCTATCGCGCAGGACGGTTGAGTTTATATGTTGTACAAACGTACACATACACCTTAAAGAGGTGCCAGAAACACTTCTCTGCTCATAACTGATGGAATTCTGCATTCATGGATCAAGATTGCGAATGGAGCAAGAATGAGATTCAACAGGAAGCCAAGGGTGTCGATGCAACGTGAGGGCGAATACTTGAGCCACTACATCTAGAGCAAGAAACACGAGTCAAAATTCACGGTCACTGAATTAGATACGAGGGAAGGTAAGGGAACCCGAACACGTGAAACCTTACTTTTGAATAGGGAAAGAATAAGCAATCAATTTTTCAACCAAATGAGGAGGTAAGGATCAGACTAAGATCGAAGGTGATAAGGAGAAAATGGATCCTTACTTATCTTTTTCGCAAATCTTTTTAAGTTCAAAATAGTTTTCGAAATTCTAGACCCAACATCGACCAATCAATGGTTATCCTACAGTCAGACCTGCTCTGATACCAAGCGTTGTCGGACCCCAGATTCCATGACGGAGAGCTTTAGGAATAATCACCCGCTAAGTCGGAGCTTCAACCCTGACCTCAACTCACGGGGGTCAAATCCGAGAGGAGTGGAGTGATATGGCTCTGAATAGCCCGAGACGTTAACCCCAAAGCTTACTCCGGCAAACTAATGCACAGAGCAGTAGGGTGATATAGTCTCCTCACTCTTTCCCACTGAGCCGGAGCATCAACCCCGACCTCGTCCCGGCAAATAAATGCACGGCTGGAGTAGGGTGATATAGCTCCCAACCTCTCAGTGGAGAGTCACTTCACAGGGGTGACTAAACTTAATAGCTCTGCGATATAAAACCTGAAATCCTCCCTGCATCACGTACTTCAATCATACACGCATTGCACATGACACAGGGGGAGGAACAAGCCAGTACCATCACAGAGACTCTACGACGAAACTGCAATAATACTAGCTTTTCCGAAACTTAACAACATATATATACAATCAAAGATGCTTACACAGAGGAAGTTCTAGTTTGGCTGAGAAGCCTAAAGGTCGGGCCAAAATAGCGGCAGAAATAACCAGGCTGCCGAACCCTGGGCAGGATCACTGCCTGGGATCCCCAGCGACTAGTCGACGTCGGGATCGACCTCAACGTAGAAACCCTCCGCTGCGGGAGCGGTTTCCTCTGCACACAAATATTATCAACGAAAGCAAGGTGAGTACAAAATGTACTCCGCAAGACTTACAGGGGAAAATAATAATAGATGCATCAGGTATCAAGAAGGGCTATTTGTGGACTATTTTGCAGAAAGCTAATTTTGTGCCTTTGACAATACCTGTAATAGATTGAAATCCGTCTACTGGAATATTTGCAAACGAGAGAAGCTGAAATTGCATAATAAAACCTAAAGCAGACCATCGAGCACACCAAACCCTCGATCCTTCCTCGACCACCAGGGAGAAAGCGATTGCTAACCCACATCCTTAGAGTTGGCCAGTTTTAGATTAGGGTTATACTTGTCTAATTCGACGCAGGTAATCACCAAGCTGTCCATAACCGCGGACACGGCTATTCGAATAGTTTAAACCCTGCAGGGGTGTACATCTTTACCTACACGCATCGATCGACTCCTAATGCCACCGGGATAACACACTTCACGAGGGGTGCTGGCGGAGGGTGATCGAACACGACCTTTACAATGTTTTCGACCTAGGTATGAGCCGCCCTAAGGGGCTAATCCACGAACGACAGTTCGGCCGATACTTCGCCGTGGTCCCGCTAGTTGTGTCAGGTGATACATCCCCGGTCCCGGACCGTGTGTAACCCTCACTCCTATATTGTTGCACCACACCACCTTCTCATTTTCCACGCACCCAAATCCACGAAAACGGCAAACTATGCGGCTCATCACCTAAATCTAGACAAATTATTCGGTCGGGGGTGGCCCATAACACCCGTGTAGTAGTACGCAAATCTTGGGTCAATGTACGCCAGAAACCGGTCCTTGTGGGATTAACGAGACAACCCACCATGCTCCCAGCATGGCCTCTCGTCGATGCCCGATTTGAGATTAGTCCGGTTATTAATCCCGTCCCGGTGAACACCCACCTAACCGCTAACCCATACAGAGTATTGTGTTTTATCTGCCATCCCAGAAATTACGACTTCTACACAGCTAAGCACGGCTAAGCATCATTAGCTATATAAGCAATATCAACACAAGTAATTCACTCTAAATAGGTTGGGAGGGTCGGTGGTGTTGATTGAGCGACAAAGTAAGTTTTCATGCAAAGGATAGGGTTCACACTTAGCATAAAATATCAGTGGAACGCATGCAATACGATTTTAAAAGCAATTAGTAAGTTGCAAATAATGGGTTATCCTCAAGATGGTCAAAGGGGGCTGCTTGCCTTGCGGTTCAGAGACTAGGGCTTGTTCCTGCTCAAAATTATACTCGTCGTGATCCTCCGGCCCTATCGGAAAGAACGAAACACAGCAAACAAGCGTAGTGTGAACACCACGGTGATGAACTTCAGCATGAGATGCAATGTATGCCATGAGCTAGAGGATGCAAAATGCAAACTAACGCAACTGGAATCAAGTTAATCGGAGTTCGGACGCGCGAGATATCGCGATCCGAGGACTTCCGGGGGTTCGGGGAAAACCCTAATTTAAGTTCTTCGACATTTTTATCTTTTCTAGCATGCAAACATGTATGATTATGACATAAATGAATAGTTTTCATTTCTCTAAACATTTTGATACATCAGTTGCAATTTTCTGAGTTCGGAAGAATTTCCTATGAATTAATCAAGATTTAACTCAATTTAAACCCCTTTGTTGTATTTTTCTCAGCAAAATAAAAAGGAAATACTTTTATTACTCAACATGACCTAACCCTAGAGTATGACAGGTGGGCCCCTAGGTTAACTTGGACCAAGTCAATGCCATGGGAGACCCACATGTCATATCATTTTCTTTGTCTTTTATCCTTTTTTTTTAATTCTCTTGGTGGGGTCCAAATGTCATACTCACAGATTCAAATAGCTCAATAAGTATACTGCTAAACAATCATAACAGTAATTAAACTGTCGGGTTAGCCATACATACCAATCATCAGAGTTAATTGACACATCAATTACAGCTAATAACTAATGCACTACTAACTAAATCGTAACTAACTTAACCACTAATTAACTCCTAACTAACCCTACTGACCTAACCCTAACCGGATACAACAGCAACCCATAGCATTAGCTACACCGGAGCATTAGGCAACTAAACATTAGCATCTAATGAGCTACTAACTAATGTCCTAACCAATCTAACGAACTAACAACCCAACTAACAACTAACCTAATTACTCAACTAAACCTACTAACCCTATTAACCACTAATCCTTGCCCTAACTGCAATCAACAGCAAACCGCAGCATTGGTTGCACTAGACAATTAGTTAATCTTTAGCGTTTAACCTACAACATTTAGCCCTAACTAATTTAACTAACTCCTAACCTAACCAGCTAACCATCAACTAACCTGCTAACTTCACTAACTAATTACCTAACAAAACTAACTAAACTATCTAACCCAGCTACCCTAACCGAAATAACAGCAACAGCATCAATACATTGGCTAATTAACTAACTAATCCAGCAATTAACACACTATACTAACCAATTTAACTAACTAATCTCTAACCTAACCACTCACACTCTAGCTATTCGGCCGAAGGGCCACTGTTCGAAGCTCGGTTGGCCGGCGGTTGCCCTGGGACGGTGGCGAGGGAGGTGGGGAGAGGGGCGGCGTGGCCGGTGGCGCTCACCAAGGCGATGGCGGCGTGGTCCAGAGGGGGCGGTGAAGCTGGGGAGACGGGGTCGTCGGGCTTGGCGGTGAGGCGGAGGGGATCGACGACGGGGCGACGGAATGCAGCGACCGGACGGCGAGGACCTGGTGGCGGGAGGTGGTGGCGACGGGGCTCGGGGCCTGGGGCGGAGACGGCGAGGAGGGCGCTCCGGGGCCTCGGCTTCGGTTGCTTGGCTCCGGTGGCGAGAGGCGGCGGATGAAGGAGCTCCGGGGCGGGCGGCGTCGGGAAGAGCGGGGAGCGGCGGCCGGCGGCAAGAAATCGGGGCGGCGCGGCGACGAGCGGCCGAGGGGGTGGAGCTAGGCGGCCGGGGCGGATGCAAGGAGGCGGCGGCTCGGGTGGTGAGGAAATGGGGGAAGGGAGGGGGTGCGGAGCGGCCGAGGCGGGGTTTTGAGGGGAGGGCTCGGGGGGGCAGGTGAGGTGGCCGGGAGTGGCAGGGAGGAGGCGCCACGCGGCCGGCGTAGGGGAGTGGAGGTGGCGCCGGGTGAGGAAGGAGAGAGAGGGAGTGGCGTACGGGAGAAGGAGAAGAAGAACAGGGGGAGTGCGGGGCGCACGGGGCAGGCCAAGCGGGCCGCGCGGGAGGAGAGGTGGGCCGGGGATAGGGCCCATCCGGGGGGGGAAGAATAGATTAGGTTTTCTTTTATTTTTCTTTTGATTTACTGTTTTGCAAATTTCAACCAATTTCAAATTCAAACCTGTTTTACAATCAACCCAATCAAAGCTTTTTCTTCAAATCAAATTCACACTCGACTAGAATTCCCGATTCCTTTGCTCCTTTTACATTTGTTTTACACATTAATCATTTTTGAAGATTCTCTTCAGGTTTAAGATCATAACCCAAAATTTTAAATTTGGTAATGCGATGCCATGCTATGCCATGATGCACAAAACAAAAGGAAATGAAAACGGGGTGTTACATACACCATACTACCACTTAAAAATTCTAGCAAAATCCACTCAACAAGTGAGCATAGACGACTACTCTAATCTTTTTTCAGGGCAAAATCATTAGTTTTCTTTGTCATAAATAGGCAAGTCAGGCAGGCAGGTGAGGCCCACGAGTTGCAAGAGGGTTAGAGGGCGGCACGAGATGGGCTATATACTGTTCTAGCGGCCTGTGGGCCTAGTTGTCAGCCTCAAATTAGCCCTTCTGGACTTCTGCAGTGGATTTTTCTATCTGGTACAAGAATATGTTTCCTTCCGTACAGAGGCTTCCACCGGCAACGCCGTTCAAAGGCAGACAGACAACCCCTGATCGAGGTCAACAGGTAGGGCGCATCAGAAGAATGGAAACGGGACCAAAAGACACACACCCAATGCACAATTTCACGTGGCTCACCACAAGTCGTCGGTAACGAAAAGGCGTACCGAAAACGTAGAAAATGAAGTCCCGGAGGGCTAGAGGAAAACAGCAGTGGCTTTAGAAGATTTTGTTCTTCGAATTTGCGACGTCAAAATTGAATCCTAGCTAGCATCTATCTTCTAAAGGTATATCTTCTAGTGTTCTTTTTGTTGGATCGATACTATTATTTTTTGAAGATTTTACTCTTGAGTGTTTTATGCCGAAAATATATACTTGATAGTTCTACATTAGTGAGCAGTGTGTGGATTCAGTCTAATTTGGTATCTTCTGTAGTGATCTTGTTCCGTATATTTTTGTGACGTCGAAATCCATTATTGTTTGATAGCTTCGCATTATCGACATGGCATATTGACGAAATGTAGTTATCTTCAGGAATCTAGAACTAGTGATTTTGTATAATATTTATTCTAGGATCTTCTTATCGGTCTTTTTTATATGATAACTTGTGACGTCGGATTCAGTCCTTGACATTTCACATAAATGGGCATGCTGCTTTCACACAGTATGTAGCTGTTTCACACAGTGTAATTCTATGACAAAATAGCAATTACTGTACTGCAAATGAATAAATGAATAATGCAGTTGATTTTAGGGGCATGTGATTATCTTCTCGTACGTTGCTGGGGGGTACAATATGGCACAGGGGCATGCGATACAAACAGTAAGTTGAACTCTACTAATCATAAAACTGTGGCATAAAGGTCATGTGGTCGGCACTGTGCTGGTATCCTCGCCAAAACGAGGACCCAGAAGGATCTGTTGGTAAGATAGGATGTAGTAAATAATTGACACGTAGTAGTAACAGGCTAACAGAACATATACTTGCAGAATAGTTGGATCCAGAGACGGAAGGGATTAAGCCATGGCCTATGACCATTAATTAGAGTCAACAACATATCAAATCAATCTCTTTATTTTGATTTGGGTAACTGGGTTGGTCAAGATTCTTTCAAAAACAGCTTCGCGGTTGAGGTCATCACAAGTTACATCACGCTACTCCCAGTAGGCGATGGGCCTACTGGTTCACAGGTGCATGCGTCCATCCGTCCATGCAAAAGGCAGGGTCTTCTTGACTTTGAGCAGAGCTCGCCATTTGTCAGCAGACCACGCAAACACCACTGTAGAACACTATTGACTGAGCCAGAGCTAGCTAGGTGAACCCGAATGATTAGATCAAAAACGCTGGGCTTAAATACGCACGACACGGACACCGGCGTAAATTCGGAGGCGGCTGTATCGGCGGAGAGTAACTGCCGTTCACATTGGGCGGCTACAGTGCCGTGAAGGCCATTAGCATGGATCAGAGCCTTCTTTTCCTCATCTTTTATCCGTAACTTTCTTGGAACCAATTGGGAGATCAACGCACATTACGGCGACCTAGGCGATCGTCGTCTTTATATATGTGGCGCAAAGATAGCTAGTTCCTGATAAATCCGATATCTCTTTCATGCTACTGTCTTAAAGAGTTTCTTTTTCTTGTGAAGGATGTCATAAAGGCAGTCCCAATGCTCCAATTTAGCTGTCTCTCAAGTCATACCACCTAGGCAAAAGGTTTATGTGGCAGGATAATTATGGAGGAAAGAGAAGAAAACTGTTTCTTAATTTGAGACCGGCTCTCAGCGGTATAATCGATGTAAATTAATTCTTGAGTGATCCTATATGGCTCATATATGTACTACTATGTACTAGAACTATGCCACAAACAGGTTACAAGGTTAAAAATAGTAGAATAGATCGTAAAATATAATAAATGAGAATGTTTTAGATACAACACTGAGGTATAAGTCATTGAGAAGATTGTATCTAAACAATTATTTAATGCAATAAGATATAACCTTAAAATACAATGCATTGGGAGTGCCTTAAGGAGTTTGCGTATTCAGGCCTGCTACTCGTCAGGTCAATTCACCCTGACCTGCCGCCTCCAGTTGCCGTGCCATGGATGAATATTGTCAATATAATCCACTTTTAAAAGAAAAACTCGTAATATCATCAACCGAATATAGCATAACTCTTTGTATGATTAAAGTGTTATCAATTGCATGGTACCATACCAATCTATTATATATTAAAAATGTTGTGACTCGAGAAAAACTAGACAAGCCAAAAGTCATTTGATGTACTTTTTTATTAGTGTATCATAACTGATATATTTTAATATTGTATCTAAACAAATAACAGTCGATAGATCATCATATCTATACCAAATCAAATCTCCATCATCAGATTTTCATAACTGAACATCAACAGATCACATCTAATAGATCATCATAACTGTACCTGAAAGGATAATAATTATATCTTCATAACTGTACTTCAACATACCATATATAATAAATCATCATAATTGTACCTAAATAGATCATAGTCATTAGATCTTCATAATTGTACTTCAATAGATCAGATCCACTATATCATCATAGCTGTAACAAAAGGATCACGACTATTAGATCTTCATAACTGTACATTAAAATATTACATCTAATAGATCACCATAACTGAACTTAAATAGATCACAACCAATAAATCTTCATAATTGTATCTAAACATATCATAGCCGATAGATCTTTAAAATTATACCTAAACAGATCACAACCGATAAATTTTTATAATTGCACCTAAATATCTCCAGCCATTGATATATGGATCTTTATTATTTATGGATCACAATCGATCAATCTTCATAATTGTACGTAAACATTATTGCTCATTGATTCAGTTTACCTTAATTATCAATAGCCCACAATCGATAGATATTCACAATTTTATACATTATAAATAAATTATTTGAGTTTTAAGTTTGCATATTGATCTAACATCAACGAACAGTGATTTGGACCTTAACTCCGCATATTGATCTAACATAACATACAAACAATCGGCAAATTATGATCCGGAGTTCAAGTGATTTCATGTCATGTACAAACAATCTATCGGCTTAAAACGACCAGGCGTGTGTGTCACACCCTGTTTTTAAGCAACCCAATTTTTCGAAAACCTAATCCTAAGACGCGTATATGCGTATATGTCTTAATAGTATTGCATGTTCATTCGGATTCCAGTTCTTCTCGAAGCATGTCATTTCATGGGAGCGCTTGAGTGAGGTTGCACTGTCACGCAACGGACCCAAGTCGCAACCCTATCATCGCATGTGCATTCAAAACCCTAAACCCTAAATCGTCACACGCACCGTATATGCACAAGCTGTCCGAGCCCAAACCCTAGCGGCAACCTGCTCATATTTGTTCCCGACCCTCCAAATATAAATCCTAACCTCCCCCTTACCCTACCTCTTCCGTGCCGTCACCCGAAACCCTAAAACCTAATCTGCCGCCCCATTTCCTAATAATTTTTTATTGGGAAAAAAATCCTAAAGTCAATATCACATGTGTTTTCTTCCATCCGAAAATCCTGAAAAAATTTCATAAACTTCTTGAAACTATTTGTCACCCAAATATTAAATAATAATTGAAGGTCCAGTTCAAAAATCCTGGATTGCATTCAAAATTGAATTTAGGTCAAATCTGCACCTTGAGCTACAACCCATATATTAAAAGATCATAAAAATCCCATAAAATTTCACAATGCTCTTCTCAGTACCAAAGACACAAATGTGCAAAGACCTACCCATGTCCAGTACAAAAATCTGGCTAAAACCATGTCGAACACCTTGTCCCAATTTCTTTTTTTCCCATGAAATCAAGCTCCCATCCCATCCATTCTATCCCAAATCTTTATCAAAGTCTTTGCTGCACTCAGGCACCTACCCCTCCCTCCTCACCTCAGTGAGAAGTCTACTCCACAGGGTTCAACCCCAATGTCACATCAAGCCGACATTGGCAAACCCCTTGGCAATCTCCCTATTCTGCATAGATCAGTGCCACTTCTCCAAATCCCTTCCTTTGAGTTGCCTCAGTGCCAGTGACATGGCCATGCACTTCCTGGCACGGCAGAGCACGCGTGTGCACAACCTTTCCGGTCTGGGCACGCCCTGGCCTCCCCCTGGATGCGCACCAGTGCATTGCCGTGCCGGCCACCGATGTCAACCACCCGTCCACCCTTGTCCAGTCACCGGCCAGCTCAACTCCGCACGCCATCACCCTCCTCTGACCCTAGCAAAGCCCTGAGCACCGTCAATTTGACCTCGCACCTCCTCGGTACCGAGCACGGCAGCGCCAAGCAGCCAGCTCCTCTGTGCCCCGTCGACCACCTATATGAGGACACCCCGAGCACCCCAGCCTCTGCACCACACTCCATTTTCCTCCCCTAAAGCTCTAGCACTAGGCAATTCCACCCGAGCTCTCCCCAACTCCTCTCCCGACCAGCCCCTACTCCCTCTGATCTCGCCAAAAATTTGAGAGGAGCAAGACCCTTCAGCACCAACTCGACCCACTATCTTTCTCCCCATCCTCTCTTCTCCCCAAAACCGGAACCAATTTCTGGAATAAAGCCGCTAATGCCGAAAACCTAAACCTCGCCGGAGAAACCCCCCGTCGCTGTTGCTTCCACGCGCCAGCCGGAAAGAACCGCCCCGTGCCTCTGACCGGTGGACCCAGCAACCCTGAAACGGTAAGTGGGGGAAGCGCCGCTGCCAGGTGGGTCGCTTTTCCCGCCAGGCCCACCACGGGTTAAGTGGAGATGCCCCGGCCGCTTTCCACCTTCACATCCAGAAGACGCAGTCCCGGTTCCTGCCTTCGACGTCACCCATTTCCCAGGGCCGATTTTTATTCCAGAACCGGCTTGGACCTTGGCTCAACTGGTTCAGGGCCTAAACGGCCGGTTCTTGAAGAACTTCCAAAATAGAAATTGATCATAAAATTATTTCCCATCTTTTGGTTCAATTTTTTTTTCAAAATTCAAACTCTTCCTTGCTGTACAGAGAGAGTAATTCAAATACCCATTTTAAATTCAAATCTTTTTGAAATTTCTTTTAAACTTCTGATCCATTCCAAAGATTTCTAACATGTTGAAGTTGGAATCTTCTGAACCTTAGAGTAGAAACTTCATGCCTGCATATGTTGCATGCTTCACAAGATGAAAAGGGCAAACATAAACCTTAACCACGCTAATCACCAATTTCACGCATATGTATATATATATATATATATATATATATCACCCAACCATGTTGAACCTCGCCAAAAATATTTCTCCAGCATCTTTCAAACCCCCCTAAGTCTCTGGACACCCCATATTAGAACTAGGATTTCCGAGCAAAGAAAGTTATAGACCTAAAACCCTAATCCCAATATTCTCCATGTGCATAAAATAAAAAGACCCCAACCTTCTTTTTCCCCGGACCATTCTCGCACATCAAAAGCATGGCACATGTTCTGCATTTCCTTTTTGGTTCTTGCCTCGTTTGGGGTTCTTATTGGAGCTTTTTGGAAACATATAGTTGACGGTGTGAGGTACGTTCGTCAGGAGGAACTCGAAGCATCCCCGCGTCCGGATCAAGACCAGGAACTGCCAGGCAAGCTTTCCACCCTTGATCATGTTGAAACCTAAGTTTATGAAATGCTATTTTTGGTTTACGAAACATGCATGCTATGTTCTACTACCTGTTATTTTATGTAGAATAGCTATGTCCGACACATAGGAAACCCTAGACCGACCCTAAATACCTTGTCACCCTAAGGACTACGTATCTCGGAAATGTTACCGGAAATCTAGGGTAATGTATATATATACTTACTCGGCTTAGCCCTGCTGTAGAACAAAAATTAGGTTTTCAAAATAGAAAAAAGGGAAAACTCCCATATTTCATGTGGTGAAAACTTGGAAACGGACCGTCATGTCCAGAGGTGTATGAAGGTAGTATATCCATGCGTTGGGATAGTTACCGCAAAAGGTTTTGTTAAAAACCTAAAAACAAAATGGAGAAGATTTTGATCCGGGTCGGTAATTGTAACACCTCAATTTTTCCGAAACCTAAAAATTAGGGCCACCAAAAACTTTTTCTGTTAATAATCAGATAATTAGTGGATCTAATTAAAACTTTTGCTCAAATCATGTTCCTGCTAAACCCTAAAGCAAGGCAACCAAAATCTTTCCCCTCTGTTCCTGTTCCCTTGATCTCTGTTTTGTCGGAGCTCTGTACGTCAATGTGTTCAGACCCTGTTTTACCCTTTGTCTCCGAACGTGGCTACTCACCCTTGCAATCTCGCCACGGATACACCTTCGGCATCCATTCCCTTCCCTCCTCGTCGGTGCAACCTAAACCCACATCTGCCGCAAAGTGCCCACATGGTACCTCTGCAAAATTGGAACATATACCCGTTCTGAATTTCTTCCGAATGCCATGAACTTCTACCACCTACTTCGCCATGTTCTATCATAAGTATGTGCGAGGATATACAGCTTTTATGTATATGCACATACGCAAAACCCTAATCCAATTTTCCCCGAGCTACGGGTCAAAACCCTAATTCATCGCTCGGCTCTGCCACAACCCAATGCAAATATACACATATATCAGTGGCAGTATTCAATACTCCATCTCACTGCAACTTCGCCTGTCCATTCCACCCACATACGAACCCTGTATATACTAAAATATCCAAGTGTATGTGGGCACATACACTCCAAACCCTAGATCATTTCTTTTCTCGGTAAACCCTAATTCCTTTCCAATCAAACCAAGCCACGTGAAGCAAAGTAAATTCCAGACTAACCAGCTCATCTTTATCTTCATGTGCCTCCACTGTCTTGTTGCTCCGGCATGCCACGATCTTCCTCTCTTGATTTTCTTCCTTTCTCTTTCCCTTGCCAAGAGATCTCAGTGTGCATTCCACCTCTTGCGCCTGAGCTCCCTTGTTCTCCAAAGAAACACTTCACCTCTTTGCCATGCCATCTCCCATCAAGTGTGGCAGCAGCATTGCTGTCACACCCTGATTTCTTCGTCTAGATTTTCCCGAAAACCAAAACCGTAAAGACGCGTATATGCGTATAAGTTTAAAACATATTGCATGTTCAATTGAATTTCAGTTTTCTCGAAGCATGTCAATGCATGAAAGCACTCGAGTTAAGTTGCATCATCACGCAACGAACCCGGGTCGCCATCCATCATCGCGTGTGCATAAATCTAAGCCCTAAATTGAACACACGCACTATATACGCACGACACCCCTAAACCCTAACCCTAAGTGGCAACCCTCTCATATTTGTTCCCAACCCTCGAAATATTAATATTAACCTTCCTCATGCCCTGCCTCAGTCGTGCCGTTGACAGAAACCCTAAAACCTAATGTGTCGACCCATTTCTTAATTATTTATTCAATAAGCAGAAACCCTAAAATCTATATCGCATGCATTTCTCTTACCCAAAAATTCTAGAAAATTTCCATAAACTTCTTAAACCTATTTTCTACCAAGTTATGAGATAACATTTGAAGGCCCAGTTCAAAAATATTTGATTGCATCCAAATTGGGATCTAGGTCAAAAATCCCACTTGAACTACAACCCCTCCCATCTTAGCTTAGAAAATTCTAGAAAAATTCTGTAATGCTCACCTCAGTACCAAAGTTTCAAATGTGCAAAATCATATACACCTCCAGTTCATAGATTTTGCAGAATCACTGTCGAACACCTTACCCTATTTTACCTCCCTCCTTAAATTCTAGCTCAACCCTCAACTACTCTACTCCCAACTGCCTACCAGAGTATTTTCCATCTCCAGGCACTTGTTCCATCAGCTGGATCCCGCAGAAAACCTTAGCTCCACAGTCTTCAACCCCGGTGTCACCTCATGCCAACAATGGCAATGCAGTGGCAAGCCGTCGGCAACCCAATCCCGGGCTCCGAAGGACATCCTTGCATGCGTCTATGTCAACCCTTGTCTCCCCAGGTCAGTGGTGCATTTGGACTCCATCTAGCACACCCGAAGGCCCCCAGGCGTGTCCATGCCGCTCAGAGGCTTGCCGGCCGTGCTCTAGCGCTTGCCATGCCCTGGCATGCCCGCGGCGCACCATTGCTCGCCCCGCTGCCAAAGTCCACGGCCGCGTGCCATTGTGTCGCCTGCATCTTCCATCACCTCAAGACCCTACTCACTGGTCCCCGAAGCTGCCCCTCGCCACGCCCGAGTGCCCAGCTCGAAGTCTTGCCGTGTTTATTTAAGTGAAGCCGAGCACGTCAACAGCTATCCGAGCTCCCCTCCCTCCTCAGCACATCATCCCTTCTTCCACCGCAAACTCTGCCAAACTCTACTTGAGGTTCCAGCCCTCCTTTTCTTCCTCAACCTCGAGCACACCCGCCGGCCTCCTCTGGTCTTCGCCGCCATTCCATTCTAGCAAACGCGCGAGACCTCCACCCATAAAAATGGAATCGCGTTGATCTCCTGAGTCTAAAAGTGCCAACCAATCTTCCTCTCTCCCTCTAAAACCACCGTGATTTCTCGCCGTTGTTTTCGCTGGAGACCTTGCCGGAAACAAACCCCGCTGCTGCTGTGTTCGCGCACCCGCTCGGAAGCGACCTCCCGTGCCTCTATCCAGTGGGCCACGCGTTTCCCGAAACGGTAAGTGAGGGCGCTGCTGCCAGGTGGGCCTTACCTCCTGTTGGAAATATGCCCTAGAGGCAATAATAAAGTTGTTATTATTCTATTTTCATGTTCATGATTAAGTTTATGTTCTATGCTAGAATTGCATTGGTTCTTGAATATGAGATTCAGAGGAAAACCTAATTGCATGTGTGGAATAATAAACACCATTCAGATCCCTAGTCAGGCCTCTAGACTAGCTCATGTATTGTTGATAATCTTGTTTTCCTGATCATGGGCATTGTTAATGTAACAAGGATGCCGGCAATAATGGGAACACATTGTTAGGGTAACAATGGTGTTGGATAGACCCCCTTATGAGATACTGCGAGATCACTTCGTCAATATGTTGTCATTATCTTCTTATGATGTGTTAACGTTTACTTGCGTCCTTAGACCATGAGAATATCATAGACCCGGATACCGGATGGTTGCTTTGGGGTCATCAAACGTTACTCCGTAACTGGGTAATTATAAAGGTGACTTCCAGGTACACCAGAAAGTATATCGTGGTTCTAGATATGTCAAGACTGGGATTTGCCCATCCGGCAACGGAGAGATACACTCTGGGCCCACTCGGTATTACGGTGTCCAGCATCGCCTGGCCAGGTATTGTGACTAAAAGGTTAGTCACGGGGATACCGGAATACGGAAACGAGAAAAGAGTACAAACCGGTAACGAGGATAACTAGGTATGGTGATCAAGGAGTTGATCACATGGATACCGTCAAAGTCTCGCATCGGGTTTTGTAATGTATCGTGAGGCAAAAGGAATTGTATGCGACAATACAAGGTTCGCTCGATAAAGATCTTCGATGATATGTGGGAGTCGTTATGGGTGTCCAGATCCCGCTGACGATTATTGACCGGAAGGTGTCCCGGACATGTCCACATATACTCGAACCTATAGGGTCACACGCTTAACGTTTTAGCGACATTTAGGAATGCTACGATTTATGGAGAACGAGAGAGAAGGGTTCCGAAAGTGTTTCGGATGATCTCGAAAGTGTTCCGGGAGGTCCCGGATGGTTCCGGTGATGTCCGGAAGTGTTCCGGAAAGTATTGGAAGGTTCTAAAAGGTTCTGGAAGGTTCTAGAAGGTTCTAGTGGAGTTGGACTCCAACTCCAACAGGGTGTCCCTGCTGGAGTAGGACTCCACCTGCCTAGGGAGAGCTGCCCCAACCCCTATAAATAGAGGGGCAGGGCACCTCAAAGAGCATCCAGGCAGCCCCAGAAGCAGCCCTAAACCCTAGGCCAGCCATCTTTAGATTGGGCACAGCCTTCTTTTCTCTCTCTTCTAGATTGGATCTAGTACAGCTGCCAGCGCGCTGCTGCTTCTCCTTCTCGTAGATCCCCGCTGTTCTTGTGTGCTGGTCCACACATTACTGCGGTGTCGCTGATCCGGTACGCGTGGATACCTCGGAGACGTCGTATACTTCGGCGTTCAATCGGGCGAACTATTCGCGAGGAGATCGCTCTCGCGGCTGGGAGGTATAACCTAGCCGCGGGAGTCTGCGGACTTCATCGACATCGGTCAACTTCTCCGCTGCATTGACGTGATCGTCGAAGGTATGATCTCATTGCCTGCACCTCGATAGTGATCTTGGGGTGGATTGTGCGCGGTAAATTTTTGTTTTGCGTAGCACGTTCCCCAACAGTGGTATCAGAGCGGTACTATGCGTAGTTGTAGGTACGACTAGAGCATATGTGATATGCGGCATTGCACATATGATGTGCGGGGTGTTAGATGAGATCTACCACCGGATTTTCTTGTTGTTTCCCTCTCATTGCAAAATTTTGATCTCGGCGGCATCGTGAAATTTTCAGAGGTCCGGCGAACCTTACGATCTTCGGATCGAGACATGCTAAGGATGACTTTGGTTTCACTTTAGTTGAGAAAGATAAATTTGCAATGAGCGGGCTTGTAGATGTGATCTACACGGGGGTCATGCGTATGACGAAGTTTAGTATGAGGTTCGAGATTTCTGAGTCTCCAATTCCAGACACCCCGACAGTTAAATAACTGCAAGAGCAATCATGCTTATGGTAACGTAGGTAGCAAACGGTTTGCAACGTAGCCATAAAGCCACGTATTGTAGCATAAACGTTAGAGGCGTCTAACTTGTTTTTGCAGGGTATGCATGTGATGTGGTATAGCCTATGTGACGCAATGTGATTGTATGAGATGCAAAGTGTTTGTAATTTTAATTTTGTCATGACCTGTGTGTCATGAGTACGGCAATCGGCAGGAGCCAATACGATTGTCATTATTTATTGTATTGACATACGCGTCAACTAGAAAGCCATGTAATGCATTTATTTTATTAGCTATGTGATAGCAAATAGTTGTAATTGCAAGGACATGGTGGTGACAATCTTACATCGATGGACCTCGACGCTACATCGTACGCGAAGAAGGAGTTCTCCGCCAAAAGATGTTGAAGAAGTCTTCTTCAACAAAAGGGGCTATACCATATCACAATAATTTAATTGCATGTGATGTTAATCCCTTTTATGCACCTTGTTTGATGCGTGGTAGACGTTGTTAAATAGGGTGATCCCTCACACAAATATCAAAGTAGTTAGTGTTCTTCCAAGTGTAGCACCGTCTGGAGTATTTGCCATTCTGAGGTGCGCCATGTCACATGGGTACGATAGGTTTGACATATATGAGGCGGGCGCGAACCGTTCGCGCAGCAGAGCACTCGGTTGTCTTGACGAGCTTTGCAAGATCGTCTTGGGCTCGGAACACACCCATCGAAAGATGAACAAGAGTCATATGGGATATGATTGGTATGTTGACCTACCGGTCTCGTTATTCCGTCATCAGTGATGTCACATCAATGGTGGAGTAAGTGAGTCGTGGATCTTGAATCACTAATAATCAATTATGAGGGATATTGGTTTTAGTGGGAGCTTACTCTAATTAAGTGCTAATTTGAGTTGCTTTAATCATGAACAATGTCTAAAGTGTATTTATTTTTAAGTTGTAGATCTATGGCACCCGTAACCACCTTTCCACTATGCGCGTTGCTTGAGAAAGAAAAACTGAATTCATCTGGGAACAACTTTACGGACTGGTACCGTAATGTGAGGATTGTCCTCAAGAGTGCCAAGAAGGACTATGTCCTATCGCAAACTCTCAGTGAACTCCCCGCTAACGCTACGGATGATGAGACTCGTATCTATCAATCTAAGAGCGATGATTCCATTGCAGTACAGTGTATCATGCTTGCCTCCATGGAACCTGATCTTCAAAGGCGTTTTGAGAATTGGGCTGCTTATGAGTTAATCTAGGAGCTGAAAGCTTTGTTTCAGAAGCAAGCAAGGACTGAAAGATATGAGATATCCAAAGCCTTGTTTGAATGCAAGATGGCTGAGGGCAGCTCAGTGAGTCAGCACGTACTCAGATTGTCTGGGTACGCGCAAAGGTTGGATGCGCTAGGTTTTCCAATCTCCCAAGAGTTGGGCACTGATCTTGTTCTTGCTTCCCTCCCTCCGAGCTATAGTAGCTTCATCATGAACTACAACATGAATGGGATGGAAAAGAGTATGGGTGAATTGTTCACTATGCTTAAAACTGCTGAGAGTGGAATCCAGAAAGACGCCAATCATGTGACGATGGTGAATAAAACAACCAACTTCAAGAAGAAGGGCAAGTCTAAGAAAAAGGGCAAATCCAAGGGTGCTAGTATGACTGACACGCCTAAGAAGTCCAAGACTGGTGCCACTTCTGATGTTGAGTGCTTCTTCTGTAAAGAGAAGGGACACTGGAAGAGGAACTGCAAGAAATATCTGGCAGAAAAGAAGAAGTCTGGAAAGTCCAGCTCAGGTATGAGTGTCATACATGTTATTGATGTATTCCTTGCTGGTCCGCAATGTAATTCTTGGGTATTGGATACCGGATCGGTTGCTCATATTTGCAACTCGATGCAGGAACTACAGAGGCCTAAGCGACTGGCAAAGGATGAGGTGACGATGCGCGTCGGGAACGGAGTAAAAGTTACTGTGCTCGCTGTCGGTGTCTGTGGCGCCCCCGGTTTTTAAGCCGGGAACTCCCTCGTGATCACTGTACCGGTCCCTGGATCAGTAGCCGATACACACGAGTTAACCTGTATATCATTGTCATACATGCGTAAAACAATTAAATAGACCGTTAAGGTCGATAATCTGATACCTTTAGCCCAACGGCTATAAACTTGCAGCGGAAAATCCAGCGGAGTTGCGGCCCATCAGTAAGCCATACCCGACAGGCAACTGACTGGGGATTACACCCTAGCGTTCGTGATTGTGATTGCTTCTTCGGACCTGATGTCTCCTTCGTCTGGCCAAATCAACAAGCCAGGTGAGTACATTGAATGTACTCGCAAGCTATTCCCACAGGAAGGAGTATACGGAAAATAATTCATGCAGAGGATAACCAAGGAATATCTCTACTCTAAGCTGATTAATGTGCGGAAAGGTAAGTGCATAATTTAAATACTTGAATAGTAGATTCAAAAGCAATTTAGTAAAACTGTTTAAAGTAAAATGAACAGAATCCTCCCGAGGTAGACCCGGCTACCTCCTTACAATCCTCGAGACAGCTCAGACCATATTACCCTGGGCAATATGTCTAGCTTCTCGGTACAACACTCAAACTGACACTATCCTGGATAGCTCAGCGAGTGCCCCTGGCTCAGCCCGTGTATCCCGAATCACATGGCTAGCCTACTCCTCCGGCAATTCCTTGCTAGCAGCCTGTAGCGTAAATTGCCCTCTGTGGACACATCATGCCCACGTCCTTAATCCCTTTTCCCATGCTTTCGCAAACAACACTTAGTCTAACCAGTGTGTGGCCTTGCCGGTTCATGTCCATAACCGAGGACGCGGCTATTCGAATAGTTTTTAACACTCTGCAGAGGTTGTACGGCTTTACCCACAAGATGTAGGTCACCCCGGGGCATACCGGGCCCAGGTATACTACCAAGGTTACTACAACGAGACCTTCGCCCGCTTCCATACTAGAGTTGGACCCGCTAGGTGAATACCCAAGTTTGCATGTCCTGGACATCAAATTGGGGCTCTCCACCTTTGTGTCGTATCAGCACCTCCCGCCTAGCGTAGGTGGATCCTCTAGGACTTAAAACACCTAGCACTAACTCCCTACTTCCCACGGGTCCAAACCCTAATACTTGCCGGGGTACTAAGCCAAGTCCTTCCCATAAAGGACATGTGGACGTACGGTAATGGAACCGGTTTAGCGGCACTTAGGCTCGGTCCTTAACTGATTCGAGCGAGACTCCATTTCCTCAACCCACGATCGTTCCCGGACGACCGTGCCATCATCAATTCCTCTACAGCCCCTGGCTGCCCTTAATACTCTCGCCCGAATCCAAATCATCTCCTCTTTTCTTTTGATTTGTGATAAACCTTTATTTGTGAAAGTCAGCTCGGACAGCATATGCCATCCGAGGGTTTGTTTTCCCATATCCCAACGGGATGTTTAAAACTTGGTTTTTGACTATAGCAGGGCTAAGCATGGTTAACACCTATAACCTTAATTATTCGACGGTCGAGAGTCAACCGCTGAACATACCTAGGGTTACAAGGAAGGATATTCGGACCTAGGTATCGTGCAACTAATGGGTATAACTACCTCTACATAAAATATCGATATTAAACACATAGCATGCAGAGTTCGTAAACAAGATATTCATAACTTTGCATATATGGGATTTCGACATGATCGAGGTGGGAATGCTTGCCTGGCAATATTGTCCCGGTCTTGGTCTTGAATCCGATTCGTCAGCTGTCCGAATTCCTTCACGCGATAATTCTTAACGTTGTATCTACACGTCGAAAAGAACGGCGAATAAATCAACGAGGCAAGGAAGAACCAAATAACATTGAATCAGAAACTTCAGCACATGAAATCATAACGCTATTGACAGACTATTTGATTCTAAGGAGCTACCGGAAATAAACAGGGTGCGGAGATGGCTCGCTGCCGCGGTAGGAGCAAGGTGGCGACGACGATGGCTTGACATGGCAGGAGTTAGGTAGCGGGGACAAGGTTTTGCTGCGGTAGGAACAATGCGGCGACGGTAGAGGCTTGCCGTGGCAGAGGAAGGTGACAACGGCAGTTGCCGCGGTGGAAGAGGGGCTGTCGCGGCGCTGCCACGGTAGGGGCATAGCTTTGTCGCGGCGGGGACTGGCTTGTCGCGGCAGTGAATGGCTTGCCGCGATGCTGCCGCGGTGGACAAAAAGGGCTGACGCGGCAGGGAAAAGAGGTTGCCACGACAGGGCAAAGGAGCTGCGACAATAGCTTGTCGCGATGAAAGAAGTAGCTGCCGTGGCGGCAGGGCTTCAGAATAAAAGAATCGGGTTTTAGGTTATCCGGATAAACATAGCTACCATAAGTTCCTGTCGTGTTAGGGTTTCAGGGCTTACGGTTTTGGGAAGGAAGGTGGAACCCTACGTACTTGTCTCCTAACATGAAATAACAACAACTTAAATGGTTTGAGGTTTATTCAGCTTAAATCGCTAGTCAATCTAAAACATGCTCGGATAGAAACTAACAGCGGCATTAAGATTGGTTCATACTATGCGCAGTAGTTAGTTCAAGGTGATTAGCCGACGATTGAGCAACGTTCTCACTAACATTGCACTGAGGCCTAATTCTTTAATTAATCAGTTGAGCTCAGCAGCTACGTTAGTTTCCATTGCTGAAGCTAATTAACTAATTAATTAACTAACTAACTAGCTAACTGACTAATTAACTAACTATCTCACTAACTAACTAACTAATCAACTAATTATCTAACTAATTAACTAACTAGCTAACTATCTAATTACTAATTAATTAACTAACTAGCTAGTTAACTAATTAACTAGCTCACTAACTTACTAACTAATTAGCTAACTAATTAACTACTAACTAATTAATCAACTAATTATCTAACTAATTAACTAACTAGCTAACTATCTAATTACTAATTAATTAACTAACTAGCTAGTTAACTAATTAACTAGCTCACTAACTTACTAACTAATTAGCTAACTAATTAACTACTAACTAATTAACTGTCCTAGTGGTTAAGGAATTCCCTAACAGATAACCGGTTCCTACTTATTTAAGGAGCTTGGTTAGCTATTACCGAGTATGCAGAAAAAATGCTGCCGAAGGAAAATAAGAGAGAATGGGGAGAAAGGATAGGCGCCGGTGGCGGCAAATGGAGGAGGATGGGTCCAGGGAGGAAGGACTCGGGCATCGAGGAGGCGCGTGGCTCGGCCGGTTGAAAGAAGGGGAAGGTCGGAGAGCAAGGGAAAGTGGAGCTAGATGCCTGGGAGCTGGAGAGCTATAGCGGAGATCTGAGGGCGGTAGTCCTCACCGGCGGAAAGAACGGCGGGTGTTAGTCGGAGGCGTGTGTGGACGGAGCGGCTCGAGGGAGCTCGGCTTCATGTCTACCGGCGGCGAGCCTGGGTGCGGGGCGGTGGCTGGTGGTGAGCGAAGCGGCGGTGAGTGAAGGGCGGCGCGCTCGGGTGGAGCTCCTGCCGAGGGCTCGCTGGCGGCGAGGAGACCTTGACCGGCGGCGGCACTGAAGGACAAGCGGCGGGGAGCGGGGCGACTGCGGTGGCGGCTCGGGGAGCTGCTCCGGGAGCTTGGGGCAGCGGTGGCTACTTCAGCAGGCGGTGCTGGTGTTTTAACCGGCAAGGCGGCGGCGCTCGCAAGGGAGCTTCCGAGCGGCGGCGTGGGGCATCCACTGAGGCGGGCTCGCCGAGTGGAGCGGCGGTGCGGTTGGAGCAGAGCAGTGGCGAAACGGTGCTGGACCGGTCCGAGCGGCGCACGCTGGTGGGAGCCAGAGGTGGTGGCGGGCCTGGCGGCGAATGGAGCAAGGGGGCCGACGGCAAGCTTGGGGGGGGGGCCCGCCCGGTTCGGGGGAAAGCTCCGGCGGCTTGGATCTGGCCGGATGTGGGAAGGGGAGCTAGAGCTCCGTGGCCGGCGGGTGGAGCACAGCTTGGCTGGTGGCGGCGGTGTGCTCTGACTCGGGCCGTGCTGGTGAAGAAGATGGGCAACAGGGGAAACTCCGCGTGTGGACGCTGGAACAGCAAGGAACAAAGGGGATTTTGGTGCTTGCCTGGTTGGGAAGGAGCAAGGGGCGATGGGGAGAACAGGGGAGAGAGCTGGGTTTCTCAGTTGATGGCTTGAGTAGGGAACGGCTTGGCGTGCCTTAAGCAGCCCGGCGTCGAGCGAGCTGGCCACAGCCATTGCTGGGCTGGATCGACCTCGGGATGGGACTTTACTGGAGAAATTGGGAGCGGACTGTGGCTATAGGAAGAAGGAGAGACGGGTGACAGGGAGTATAGGAGAAAGTAGGCACCGATTTTGAGCTGGCGTGCTACGTGTTCAAGCTCACAACCCGAGGCAGGCTGTGGCATTGCTAGATGTGTCCAGCGCGTTGCTGTGCTGCTAGCTGGTTCTACTGCAGATGGGAATGAAAGGAGAGAGAAAAGGTGACAGCTCGGGATTGCACACCTGAGAATTAATAGGAAGGGCAGCTCAACTGGGAACAGCGGAAATCTCGCGGATGACCACTAGCAGAGACGTGCAGTGGTGATTTTTGTTGTAGAATAACAGGGAAAGGTAGGCACCAAACTCGGTAAATAAGATGAGTGAGGTGGCACGGTGAAGCAGTGCAGGTAGAGAAAATAACACGGTGCTAGGCATAACAGAGATAGTAACAATGGACTCATTCCGCAAGAATTTGATCCATGCTAGGCTTATGGAGAACTAGGGCTTTCCTCTACACATTCGCATCTACACAGGCAGCATGCTAGGTGCATATATGTCCAGGGGTTACGCACGGACACATTGGTTGGTTCTAGCTACTAGAAGATTTTGTTTCGTTAGCAACTTAGTAAAGCCAATAGAATGGATCCCAATATTAAGCCAAAATGGTCCCGTGCTATCGCAAGAGGGTCTGTGTGGCCGGTATAGATGGAAACACGTCTCTCGAAATATATATATATATATATATCTCTTTATATCTTGCCCTGACCTAGAAAGAATGTGAGACACTAGAGCTGGAGATTTAAAGACTGCTTCGTAAAGGAAAGGTATTATTAATATGAGCTTCAGGGTATAGGGTGCATGTTTGCACGCACACAGATGTGAGTGAAGGAAAATGGGTATATGCTCCGTACGGTCTCCGAGGTTCAACAGAAAGCCGAGAAGAAGCTAGGGTTTAATCGGGGTAGAGGTTAGGGTTTTCTGGGGAATTGGATTTAAATAGGAAGAAAATAATCCGGGAGCTCGGATTTAGGCTTTCGGGGTGCGACAAGATGAGGCAGAGACACGGGGCTCGAGATAGGACGTTTATCTCGGCTTGGGGCGTGTGGGTGACGAGGTACCGCTGACACATCAGCGTATACTATGCGGGTGTTGAACGGAGCTGTCCGCGTTGTCGGACGAAGCTTCGGGGAAATAGGGTTTTGACTAAACGGTGGTCGATAGAGGTAAAGACTAGGGTTTTCGTACTTGGTATTTAGCTGTACCGAGATTTGAACTAAAGCTTTAATTGGGCGTGCTTTCGGCTGCTATTATTAACGAAAAAGTTTTTGTTGGCCCTAATTTTCGGGTTTTGGAAAATCGGGGTGTGACAGTGTCCTACCTCTACATTTATCTTCAGGATTTATATTAGAGCTTAGTAATTGTTACTATGTTCCGGCCTTGAGCAAAAACATTATTTTTGGATCATGTTTGTTGCAAGACGGTTATTCGTTTAAGTCTGAGAACAATGGTTGTTCGATTTATATGGATAATATGTTTTATGGCCATGCTCCCGTTGTGAATGAGTTATTTATTATGAATCTTGATGGTAATACACACATCCATAACACTGACGCTAAACGTCGCAAGATAAACGATTTGAATTCCACTTATTTGTGGCACTGCCGTTTGGGTCATATTGGAAAGAAGCGCATGAAGAAACTCCATTGTGATGGACTTTTGGAGTCATTTGATTATGAATCATTTGACACTTGCGAGCCTTGTCTAATGGGTAAAATGACTAAAACGCCGTTCACAGGCCACGTAGAACGGGCGACTGACTTATTGGAGATCATACATACGGATGTATGTGGTCCAATGAGTATAGCTGCACGCGGTGGATTCCTCTACTTCATTACCTTCACGGATGATTTGAGTAGATATGGGTATATCTATTTGATGAGACATAAGTCTGAAACTTTTGAAAAGTTCAAAGAATTTCAGCATGAAGTAGAAAATCATCGTAACAAGAAAATCAAGTTTCTGCGATCAGATCGCGGAGGGGAGTATTTGAGTTACGAGTTTAGCGAACATCTGAAGAGTTGCGGAATTGTTCCACAGCTTACGCCTCCCGGAACGCCACAGAGGAATGGAGTGTCCGAGAGACGTAATAGAACCTTGTTGGACATGGTAAGATCGATGATGTCATTAACTGAACTGCCATTGTCTTTTTGGGGTTATGCTTTAGAGACTGCCGCATTTACACTAAATAGAGCACCATCTAAATCCGTTGAAATGACACCATATGAGATATGGCATGGGAAGAAACCCAACTTGTCTTTTCTTAAAATTTGGGGATGCGATGCATATGTAAAGCGTTTACAACCAAATAAGCTCGATCCCAAAATCGGATAAATGCTTCTTTGTTGGTTATCCCAAAGGAACTGTTGGGTATTCCTTCTATCACCGCACCGAAGGCAAAGTGTTTGTCGCAAAGAACGGTGTGTTTCTCGAGAAAGAGTTTCTTGCTAAAGGGGTGAGTGGGAGGATAGTGCAACTCGACGAGATTGGTGAATCTTCGTCATTAGGTCAAAGTGATGCAACGCCGGAAGTGGTTCCGGAGTTTCCCACAATGACTGATACGGAAGCCCCTACATGTGATGTAGAGACTTCAGTCGAGCCAGCAGCTGAACCACGAAGGTCTGGTAGGATTCGCACGAAACCACAGTGGTTTTCAGACGAGGTATTGTTGTTAGACAACGATGAGCCTGCGACCTATACGGAAGCAATGATGGGCCCTGACTCCGTTAAATGGCTAGACGCCATGAAATCCGAGATAGAATCCATGTACGAGAACCAAGTTTGGAACTTGGTGGACCTGTTTACAGCATAATTTGGCTCGAGGATTTACTTGATTGGCCAAATTAAGTATTAGGTTTTGCTGGAAGTTGGTATAATAAAACTAACAGTATAGATGTAGCATTTACTCTTAAATGCAGGATTGATACAGCTGAGTGACTTGGACGCTCGCGGTATTTTGTGCCGAGTGCTCGCAGCGATTCCGAGTGCCCCCGAGTACTCATCACATCCCGAGTACGAAGGTATTCGCAGAAGCTACCGAAGACCCGAGTAGTCGGACGCGTCCCCGAGCGCTCGTGATCAACCCCGAGCGCCATCGACCCCGAGCGTCATCGACCCCGAGCAGTCGGAGGCGTCCCCGAGCGCTCGTGATCAACCCCGAGCGCCATCGACCCCGAGCGTCATCGACCCCGAGCACTCGTACTCGCGTTCCCGAGTACTAGCGGACCCGAGTACGAGTGATCCCGAGCACTGGCAATTCCGAGTGCCAGCACGTCCGAGTACCGAGCACCCGGGCCCGTGTACCCGAGTACTGGCGTTCTTGAGTACTGATGAACCCGAGTACTCAAGTCCCGAGAAGCTCCCAAGTCCCGAGGAGTTTTTTCCCCGAGTACTCAACCGACTCTCGAGCAGTACAAGTTCATCCCCGAGTATGCAGTGGATCCCCGAGCGGTCCGAGTTCGTCCTCGAGTACTCGCGAAGGATCATCTTCAGCAGGTCCGAGTCACGGCGCTACTCTTGAAGACTTACCCGACGCCAGAGACTTCAACTTGAGACGCAAGAAACGCAGCATGGCGATCAAGGAGAATCTCACAAGACTTGGAAGTCAATCCGGTTTGTTTGGAAAGGATATCTCGTGCGCCAAGAAGAGTCCGGATGACGGCGTTCGAGGCAGTTAGATTTGGAAGGCTATCTTGGTTTGTATGGAAAGTCACATGTACGGCAGAATCCAGATTTTAAGTAAGGAAAGAGATATATTTGTAATCAGTTAGGATTAGGAGTCCAAGTCTCCTACGGGAAGACCAGCCGCCCTATAAATATGTAAAGGGTAACGGCCGATTAAAACATCCAACAATCGATCAAATCAATCTTTTATCTTTTATCTTTTATCTTTTCTTAGCAGTAGATCTTTGATGTTTTGCGCTGGAAAACAGTCGTTTCTTCTTCACGTAAGTAAGAAGATCTTTGTTGCTTTGCTCGGAAAGCAATCGCTCGTCGTACGCGTAAGTACGATAGTTATCCTTTGTTGCTTTGCTCGAAAAGCATCCGTTTATCGTACACGTAAGTACGGTTGGCGACTCCCATTACCTAGGTGTTTCACGGATCCAATTTCGTGCGAACAGGACCCTCCTGAAGGTGTGAGGCCTATCGAATGTAAATGGATCTATAAAAAGAAAACAGACGCGGATGGGAATGTATACATCTATAAAGCTAGACTTGTCGCAAAGGGTTTCCGACAAGTTCAAAGAGTTGACTACGACGAGACATTCTCTCCCGTAGCGATGCTTAAGTCTGTTCGGATTCTTCTAGCGATTGCTGCATATTTCGATTACGAGATATGGCAAATGGATGTCAAAACAGCATTCCTGAATGCGAAGCTAACTGAGGACGTGTATATGATACAGCCCGAGGGTTTTGTCAATCCAAAGGATGCTGGAAAGGTATGCAAACTTCAGAGATCCATCTATGGACTGAAGCAAGCTTCACGGAGTTGGAATCTTCGCTTTGATGAAGTGGTCAAAGGGTTTGGCTTCATCAGGAACTGCGAAGAGGCTTGTGTTTACAAGAAAGTAAGTGGGAGCGCAATAGCATTTCTAATACTCTATGTGGATGACATATTGTTGATTGGGAATGATGTATCTTTTCTTGACAATATTAAGACTTCGTTGAAAAATAGTTTTTCAATGAAAGACTTAGGCGAGGCAGCATACATATTAGGTATAAAGATCTATAGAGATAGATCAAAGCGCCTAATAGGGCTAAGCCAGAGTACATATATAGATAAAGTACTGAAGAGGTTCAGTATAGAAAACGCCAAGAAGGGGTTCTTGCCGATGTCGCATGGGAAAAGTATGAGCAAGAATCAGTGTCCTTCGACAACTGATGAGCGAGAACGCATGAGCAAGATTCCATACGCATCCGCGATTGGGTCAATCATGTACGCCATGATATGTACACGACCAGATGTGTCCTATGCTCTAAGTGTTACGAGCAGATACCAGAGTGATCCAGGTCATGATCATTGGACAGCAGTGAAGAATATCCTAAAGTACCTGAAGAGGACTAAGGATATGTTTCTCGTATACGGTGGTGACGAAGAGCTCGTTGTAAAGGGTTACACCGACACCAGCTTTGTCACAGATCCGGACGATTTTCGATCTCAATCAGGCTTAGTGTATACACTGAACGGTGGCGCAGTGAGCTGGAAGAGTTCCAAGCAGGACACTGTGGCGGATTCTACAACGGAGGCTGAGTATATCGCCGCTTCAGAAGCGGCAAAGGAGGGCGTTTGGATTAAGAAGTTCGTCACCGAGCTTGGTGTGGTTCCGAGCGCGCTGGATCCTATGGAGCTCTATTGTGACAATAGTGGCGCCATAGCTCAGGCCAAGGAGCCAAGGTCCCACCAGAAGTCTAAACATATACAACGCCGATTCTACATCATTCGTGAATTGGTGGAGCGTGGAGACGTAAAGATATGCAAAATACACACGGATCTGAATGTGTCAGATCCGCTGACGAAACCTCTACCACAAGCAAAGCATGAGCAACACCGGAATGCCATAGGTGTTAGGAGCTTAAGCATTGGCTAGATTATTGACTCTAGTACAAGTGGCAGACTGTTGAAAATATGCCCTAGAGGCAATAATAAAGTTGTTATTATTCTATTTTCATGTTCATGATTAAGCTTATGTTCTATGCTAGAATTGCATTGGTTCTTGAATATGAGATTCAGAGGAAAACCTAATTGCATGTGTGGAATAATAAACACCATTCAGATCCCTAGTCAGGCCTCTAGACTAGCTCATGTATTGTTGATAATCTTGTTTTCCTGATCATGGGCATTGTTAATGTAACAAGGATGCCGGCAATAATGGGAACACATTGTTAGGGTAACAATGGTGTTGGATAGACCCCCTTATGAGATACTGCGAGATCACTTCGTCAATATGTTGTCAGTATCTTCTCATGATGTGTTAACGTTTACTTGCGTCCTTAGACCATGAGAATATCATAGACCCGGATACCGGATGGTTGCTTTGGGGTCATCAAACGTTACTCCGTAACTGGGTAATTATAAAGGTGACTTCCAGGTACACCAGAAAGTATATCGTGATTCTAGATATGTCAAGACTGGGATTTGCCCATCCGGCGATGGAGAGATACACTTGCATTAGTCTTTATTTTGCACCCTCTACGTCATGGCATGCATTTCATCTCATGCCGATGATCCGCATTTTGATATTTACAATTATGCCCTTGTTTCCGGTGTTTTCGTTCTTCTCCAATAGAGCCGGAAAGTCCAGAAGACGATAGTTCCGATCACGAGCAGGGTTTAGTTGCAAAGCAACCAGGCAAGCAGCCCCTTTGGTCACATTGCAAACTCCTATTATTTGCAAAGTATTAGTTGTTTTTTTAAATTCATTATCACATGCGTTCGACTGCTATTTTTCCGCTAAGCAGAACCCTAGTCCGATGAATAAAATTCACCTTGTCGCTCAATCAGCTCCACCACCAACCCAACCCATCTAGCATAGTATAGTCTCCACTGTTCTAATGCTATTATGCTATTTATGCTTAGACATGCTTAGACATGTAGAAGTCGTAATTCCTGGGATATCAGATGAATCAACACTGGGAATGGGTTACTTGGTAGGTGGGTGTTCACCGGGATAACTAATGAACTCACTTAATCATATCTGGGTTTAGACGAGAGGCCATGGCTGGGAGCATGGTGGGTTGTCTCGTCTTCCCGCAAGGACCGGTTACCGGTGTCCCTTCGAACCAAGATTCACGTACTTCTACACGGGTGGATTATGGGGCCACCCACGACTAAATAATTTGCCTAGACTTAGAGTATGAGCTGCATAGTTTGCCGTTTCCATTTGCCGTGTGTGTGAAAAAGGATGTGGTGTGGTGCATCAATATAGGTGTAAGGGGTACACACGGTTCGAGGCCGGGGATGTATCACCTGCTACAACTTATGGGACCGTTGTTGGAAATATGCCCTAGAGGCAATAATAAAGTTGTTATTATTCTATTTTCATGTTCATGATTAAGTTTATGTTCTATGCTAGAATTGCATTGGTTCTTGAATATGAGATTCAGAGGAAAACCTAATTGCATGTGTGGAATAATAAACACCATTCAGATCCCTAGTCAGGCCTCTAGACTAGCTCATGTATTGTTGATAATCTTGTTTTCCTGATCATGGGCATTGTTAATGTAACAAGGATGCCGGCAATAATGGGAACACATTGTTAGGGTAACAATGGTGTTGGATAGACCCCCTTATGAGATACTGCGAGATCACTTCGTCAATATGTTGTCAGTATCTTCTCATGATGTGTTAACGTTTACTTGCGTCCTTAGACTATGAGAATATCATAGACCCGGATACCGGATGGTTGCTTTGGGGTCATCAAACGTTACTCCGTAACTGGGTAATTATAAAGGTGACTTCCAAGTACACCAGAAAGTATATCGTGGTTCTAGATATGTCAAGACTGGGATTTGCCCATCCGGCGACGGAGAGATACACTCTGGGCCCACTCGGTATTACGGTGTCCAGCATCGCCTGGCCAGGTATTGTGACTAAAAGGTTAGTCACGGGGATACCGGAATACGGAAACGAGAAAAGAGTACAAACCGGTAACGAGGATAACTAGGTATGGTGATCAAGGAGTTGATCACATGGATACCGTCAAAGTCTCGCCTCGGGTTGTGTAACGTATCGTGAGGCAAAAGGAATTGTATGCGACAATACAAGGTTCGCTCGATAAAGATCTTCGATGATATGTGGGAGTCGTTATGGGTGTCCAGATCCCGCTGATGATTATTGACCGGAAGGTGTCCCGGACATGTCCACATATACTCGAACCTATAGGGTCACACGCTTAACGTTTTAGCGACATTTAGGAATGCTACGATTTATGGAGAACGAGAGAGAAGGGTTCCGAAAGTGTTTCGGATGATCTCGAAAGTGTTCCGGGAGGTCCCGGATGGTTCCGGTGATGTCCGGAAGTGTTCCGGAAAGTATTGGAAGGTTCTAGAAGGTTCTGGAAGGTTTTAGAAATTCTAGAAGGTTCTGGAAGGTTCTAGAAGTTCTAGAAGGTCCTAGAAGGTTCTAGTGGAGTTGGACTCCAACTCCAACAGGGTGTCCCTGCTGGAGTAGGACTCCACCTACCTAGGTAGAGCTGCCCCAACCCCTATAAATAGAGGGGCAGGGCACCTCAAAGAGCATCCAGGCAGCCCTAGAAGTAGCCCTAAACCCTAGGCCGACCATCTTTAGATTGGCCATAGCCTTCTTTTCTCTCTCTTCTAGATTGGATCCCCGTTGCTTCTCCTTCTCGTAGATTCCCGCTGTTCTTGTGTGTTGGTCCACACATTACTGCGGTGTCGCTGATCCGGTACGCGTGGATACCTCGGAGACGTCGTATACTTCGGCGTTCGATCGGGCGAACTATTCGCGAGGAGATCGCTCTCGCGGCTGGGAGGTATAACCTAGCTGCGGGAGTCTGCGGACTTCATCGACATCGGTCAACTTCTCCGCTGCATTGACGTGATCGTCGAAGGTATGATCTCGTTGCCTGCACCTCGATAGTAATCTTGGGGTGGATTGTGCGCGGTAAATTTTTGTTTTGCGTAGCACGTTCCCCAACACCTCCACCAGGCCCACCACTAGATAAGTGGCAACGCCCCCGGCTCCCTCTGTCTTCCCAGCTTGAAGGCGTAAAGCCAATCGAAGGAAGACACAAACCCAGAAAGCTCCCTCTCTGTCTCCGCGCATTCCACTTCCGAAGGCGCTTCCAGCCTTTCCGCCTTCGACGTCACCTACTTCCAAAGCCCGGTTTAATCTCCAGAACCGGTTTAAACTTTGGTTCGGCCGGTTCGGCATCAAATCGGCCGGTTCTTTGAAAAGTGCCAAAATAAAAGTTGCCCCAAATATTATTTCCAACATTTTGGTTCAAACAAATTTTCAAAAAATTTCAACTTTCCTTTGCTGAACAGAGAGTAAATCCAAATTCCCATTTTAAATTCAAACCTCTTCTAAATATCTTTTAGACCTTGATCCAACTCAAAGTATTCCTAGCATGTTAGGGCATTAGCTTCTGAACCTTAGCATGAATCCACTTATGCATGCATATATTGCATAGTTCAAAAGTCTAGGAAGTATATGTGAATCCCGAAACCCTAATAACAAACTACACATATGCATATGCTTTGATGATACCTCAATCATGTAAACTTTTCAAAAACGTTATACATGCATATATATATATATATACACACATGCATATGTTACATAGTTCAAAGATAAAAAGGTGTAGCTAAACCCTAAAAACCTAATCCCCATTTCATGCACATATATATATGCGTTTCTTTCCGGCATCCAATCATGTTAAGCCTTGTCAAAAAAATCTCTCCAGTCATTCCAAAACCATCAAGTCTCTAGGCTCGTCACTCATCATGTAAAACCTAGGGTTTTCTAACGGAAGCCATTCCAAGCATGAAACCCTAATTCGCCTAGTCCCCGCATAAAATATAAAAGCAACCTTCCTTTTCTGTTATTCATACATATCAAGAGCATGGCATGTTCTACATTGAGTTGCCTCTTTTTGGACTCTTTGTCGCATTAGGATTCTTATTGGTGTTATTTTGAAACGTGTAGTTGACGGGTGTGAGGTACGTCTGTCAAGAGGAGCCAGAAGCATCCCCACGTCCAGAACAAAGCCAGGAACTGCCAGGCAAGCTCTCCACCATTGATCATGTTGAAATTCCAAGTTTATGAAATATTATGTTATTTACGAAACATGCATGCTATGTTTTACAATTGTTATTTTATGTAGCGTAGCTATGCCAATGCTTAGAAAACCCTAGTCCGACCCTGAACTCCTTGTAGCCCTAAGGACTACGTATTCCAGAAATGTTATCGAAAAAAACTTAGGGTAGAGTATATACATATATACCTGCTTAGCCTGCCGTAGTAAAATTAGGGTTTTAAAAAAAAGGGCGATAACACCCCATATTTCATGTGGTGAACTTTTGAGAAACGGGACCATCGTGTCCAGAGGTGTATGAAGGTAGCATAGCCATGGGTGGTATGTTTTACCGTGAATGGTTTTGTGAAACCAAGCTAAAAATGGAGAAGATTTTGATCCGGGTCGGTAATGAAGGGTGAAAGCAGGGAGTTGTTTAAAGAGCGAGGTAAGGCCCGGCGTGGCCCTCGCTGCCCGTTTACGGGAGTGGTGTGGAGTCCCTCTCGGATTACCTAAGGACCGATCTTAAGTGCCGTTTGGCCAAGTCTTACCGTACGTCCACATGTCCTTTATGGGAAGGACTTGACATAGTACCGGCCTGAACTAGCATGAACCCGTAGGCAGTGTGTAGCGTGCAGATGGAGGTGTAGCTCCTGTAGAGAACAAATTCCGCGGGTAAGCGAGGCATTGTTCGCCACAAAGTTAGAACACCAACCTCCTTGCAAGCGATGATACTGACTCAAGTTAGGTTTGTGACATGTCCTTCTGGCGAGTTCATGGCTGGGTTCACACCGGCGAAGAGTCTCGTTGTACTAGCTCTGGTAGCATGCAGTGCACGGTATGCCCAGGGTGACCTACATCGTGTGGGTAAAGCCGTACCACCTCTGCAGAGGGTTAAAACTATTTGAATAGCCGTGTCCGCGGTCATGGACGAACTTGGTTAGGCCACACTAAAGTAGACTGGCTTTCAAAGTCAAAAAAATGGGCTATGGGTTTAAGGACACGATCCGCCGTGTTCGCAGGGCAGCATGCCAATTTCCCGTTGTGTCGGGAAAAGTGAAGAAGAAGTTTCCCCGTGGACTCGGGCAAAACCCTAGAATCCCCGTAAGTACCGGGAGGACGATGTTCCCTCCCCGAGGAACCGGGCGATTGCCGTGTTTTCGTTGGTATCCCTGTAAGCACGAGGTGAGTTGTGTCTCCCTGAGGAATCGGGCGATTACCATGCTTTGCCGTTATGACGGAAAGCACAGAGATGATCTCCCCGTTGTAACGGGTAGAGTGATTCAAGCAGGTACCTTATCTTGTTGCGTTGAGATGTTTGCTAAAACTGCTTTAATATCTATTTACATATTTCAAGTGCCAACTTATTTTCTCGCACAACATGAAACATAGGTTAGAGCCAATTTCTTGATAATCTCTTGCATGCTCATATTCGTGATAAACTCCCTGGCGGAGAGCTTGCGAGTACATTCAATGTACTCACCTGGCTTGTTATGTGGCCAGACGAGGAGGAGGAGTATCAGACCAGAGATAGCGACAACGATTTCGAGACGTAGGGTTTCTCCCCCAGTCAGTTGCCTGTGGTTCGGCATATTGATGGGTTATCCACCGTGTGTTTATTTTCGCTGCTGTTTTAATTCGGCCAATAGGCCCGGTTTGTATGATTAAAAACCAAATATGGCTAAGTGTGTAATGAACGATGTAATGCATGTCTATGCTATCAAATGCTTGTGTGTATCGACTACTGATCTAGGATCGATACAGTAAACAAAAGGGTTTATCCGGCCTTAAAAACCGGGTACGCCACAACTGCTCCAGACCACGCCACCCAAGTTTCCACTCCACCACCATCTCTGCGTGCCAACTCCAGCACGGCAGCCCGTGAGCCACTCCCCTTCCTGCCACAATCCAAGCCACTAAGTGCAGCAGCTCTTTTCTTTCCTCCCATGCGTGTGCTGCCCATGTGCCCTTTTTCTTTTTCCTCTACTCTTCCTAAAGCCAAAACCAGCACTCCATTTTCTTTACAGCCGTAAGCAACACCCCATCTCCCTTGTAGCTGCAGCAGTGGTCACACCACCAGTCCCATCCACCTTTTCTTTTGTCCCACGTTCTAGTCTTCTCCTTTCCCATTAGTGCAGGCCCTCTCTCCCTTCCACTCACTCCACCACCGCAGCAGGGGCAACCACCTACAACCGAGCTGCCCAATCCCCTGCCTCCTCATGCGCAGCTCCCCTCCTCATGCCTCCATAGCAAACCGGGCTTCTCTCCCCACTGCCTTCTTCCTCACCCGAGCTCCTCGAATACTCATCGAGTTACTTCTTTCTTCCCTCTCTTGCTCCAGCGCCTCTATCCGAGCTGTTGCTCATTTTCTCCTCTTGGCCATCGGCTCGAGCTCCCTCACTGCCACTCTCCCTTTTCCCTATCTTCCCTCTAGACAGCACGGAGCTAAGCCAGGCGCCCATCTCCCCATTTCCCCTCCTTTGGCCAAGCTCCTATTTCTCTTTTCTTCCATGCCTAGGTTGCCACAACTCCTGCTATCCGAGCTCGTTTCCCTGCCCAGCTGATCCCTGTTCCAGCAAGTTCGAGCTCCACCCCTGAACCTCCCTCCCCAAGCACCTCGCCTTCCTGAGCACCCAGGCCCCTCTACCTCTTCCTCTGAACCGTGTGTCCTGCTCTCCAAGCTACTCCAGTCTGAGCTCCCTCCGCCCGGGGGCTTTTCTATCTACTCCATTTCGTGCTCTTCGTCTGAGTAGCAACCAGCCCTCCATTCCTCGTCAACTCGAGCTACAAGCACCGCGGACTCCCCCTTGGTTCCTTTTTCTTCTCTACCGAGCGCCACAAACCTCTCCCCAAGCTGTCATCTCTTCTCTTCTTCCCTAGAATGTCTTCACCTCCCCGCCACAGCTCAAGATGAGCAGCTCCTGCTTCTCCTTGCCTTGAGCTCCCGTACATGTCCAGGTCCTGAGCTCCACCACCGCAGCTCTGTCCTTGCTACCGGACCTCCCCTTTTCTTCCTCGGGCCTAGTCCCCTTGCCGCAGCAGCTCAAGGCTGCTGCCGCTGCAGGCCACCCCCTGCCGCGGCAGCCCACAACCCTGCCGCAGCTGCTCAGCTCCTGCCGTGGCAAGCTGCCCCACTGCCACCTTCTCTGTCGCGGCAGCATTTTCCCCACCGCGGTGGCCACCTCCCACCGCGGCAAGCCCCGCTGCCACTTGCTCCCACCGCGGCAGCCCATGGCACTGCCGCTACCACCCAGCTCTTGCCGCGGCAAGCCATTGCCACCAAACCCCTACCGCGGCAAACCACTGTTGTTGCCGCTTTGTTCCTACTGCGGCAAGCCATCGCCGCTGCCACGAATGGCTGCTGCCGCTGCCTCTTTTTCCTGCCACGGTAGCTCGCGGCACAGCCTCTGCCCCTTGCCTCGCCGCGACAGCCCCGCACCGCTACTTTCTCTACCGCGACAGTACCGCGCTGCAGCTCCTGCCCCGCCGCGACAACTTCTCCCCGCTGCGGCGGCTCAAGACACTGTCGCTGCCCTTTTTCCCTCTGTCGCGGCAACCGCCACACTCTGCCCTACGCTGCCGCGGCAGCCCTCGGTTGCTGCCACAGTCGCCTAGTTCCTGCCGTGGCAACCCCTTCTCCCACCACGGCAACCCCTCCTCGCCGCGGCAGCTCACATCAGCTGCCGCTGCTGCCTTGTCCCAGATGTGGCAAGGAGCTAACGCCGCTTCGCCTTGGACCAGTGGCCACCTGCCCGAGTTTCCCGGCGATGCGCCCGCCAACCCACGCTTCTAAACCAAAAGAATTAGCCCTAATGCATGCTTAGCGCCCAAGCAACCGCCAAACCTTAAACGAACCGGTCCCACCACGATTAAGTGAGAACGTATTTGATGTAATACATCTGCTAATCTCCTTACGCTTCCCACGCAAAGAAGCATATCTCCCCTAGTGCTTCTCTCTGTTCCCACTTTCCAGTATTGAAAGCGCCCATCCAAAAGGCGTGTTCGACATCGCCACAGCAAACCTTTCCCCTCTAGTATTTTCTTCCCTGATAAAGGTTTAATCGACCATACTTCTCCATCGCAACTCCAAATGAATTGGTTCTTGTTCCTATATACTTCTAAAATCCAACCCCATCTCCGGTACTAATGTGCTATTGAATAAATAAGCTAGGGTTTCCAATATCGTGGAAACTCTTATTCCAGGTATTCGAATTCTTTCCGCCTCCCTTGAAAAACCGTAATAATCAGCTTGGTCCAGAAACACACAACTTAAGATTCATGAATAAATGTGTGATTCGTATTTGGATATTCCTCGCATCATGGTTTATTTGGTGTTTTCCCGACGTGTAGTTGCGACGCTACGGTACCTCACCGGAAGGAATCAACGCGTTGCCATATACCGACCAAGTTTCAGACAAAGGCCAATATTGCCAGGCAAGCTCTCTGCCCTTGATCATGTTGTAACCCAGGTTTACGAAATGCTATTTTGATTTCGAAATATGCATGCTATGTTTTATAATCATTATTTTATGTAGCATAGTTATGCCGATGCTTAGAAAACCTAGTCTGACCCCGAAACCCTTGTAGCCCTAAGGATTATGTATTCTGGGAATGTTATTGGAAAAACTTAGGGTAGAGTATATACATATATACATGCTTAGTCCTGCCGTAGAAAAATTAGGGTTTTAAAAATAAAAGGTGATAACACCCCATATTTTATGTGATGAACTTTTGAGAAATGTATCGTCGCGTCCAGAGGTGTATGAAGGTAGCATAGCCATGGGTTGGTATGTTTTACCGTAAAAGGTTTTGCGAAACCAAAAATAAAAATGGAGAAGATTTTGATCCGGGTCAGTAACGAAGGGTGAAAGCAGGGAGTTTGTTTAAAGAGCGAGGTAAAGCCCGGCGTGGTTCTCGCTGCCCGTTTACGGGAGTGGTGTGGAGTCCCTCTCGGATCACCTAAGGACCGAGCTTAAGTGCCATTTGGCCAAGTCTTACCGTACATCCACATGTCCTTTATGGGAAGGACTTGACATAGTACCCGGCCTGAACTAGCATGAACCCGTAGGCAGTGTGTAGCGTGCAGATGAGGTTGTGTCCTCTGTAGAGAACAGTTTCCACGAGAAAGCGATGGCTTGTTTGCCACAAAGTTGGAACACCAACCTCCTTGCAAGCGATGATACTGACTCAAGCTTGGTTTGGGGACATGTCCTTCTGGCGGGTTCATGGCTGGGTTCACACCGGTGAAGAGTCTCGTTGTACTAGCTCTGGTAGCATGCGGCGCGCAGTACGCCCAGGGTGAACTACATCGTGTGGGTAAAGCTGTACTATCTCTGGAGAGGGTTAAAACTATTCGAATAGCCGTGTCCGCGGTTATGGACAAACTTGGTTAGGCCACACTAAAGTAGACTAACTTTCAAAGTCAAAAATGGGTTATGGGTTTAAGGACGCGATCCGCCGTGTTCGCAGGGCGTCATGCCAATTTCCCGTTGTGTCGAGAAAAATGAAGAAGGGGTTTCCCCGTGGACTCGGGCAAACCCTAGTATCCCCGTAGGTGCCAGGTGAACTATGTCTCCCTGAGGAATCGGGTGATTGCTATGTTTTCGTTGGTATCCCCGTAAGTACGAGGCGAGTTGTGTCTCCCTGAGGAACCGGGCGATTACCATGCTTTGCCGTTATGACGGAAAGCACAGAGATGATCTCCCCATTGTAACGAGTAGAGTGATTCAAGCAGGTACCTTATCTCGCTACGTCGAAATGTTTTGCTAAAATTACTTTTATATCTATTTACATATTTCAAATGCAAACTTACTTTCTCGCACAATGTGAAACCTAGGCTAGAGCCAATTTCTCGATTATTCCCTTGCATGCTCATATCCGTGATAAACTCCCTGGCGGAGAGCTTGCGAGTACATTCAATGTACTCACCTGGCTTGTTGATTGGCCAGACAGAAGGGCGACAGCTCAAAAGCAACGACTGTATCCGCGATAACTAGGGCGAACCCCTAGTCAATTGCCTGTTGGGAACGGCATATTGATGGGCACATCACCGCTTGATTTTCGCTGCAATATTTTTAGCCGATGGGCTAAAGGTATAATTTTTCCGATCTCAAAGATCGATTATGTATCTTATTCTAATAAGGACGTGTATAACCTTGATATACAGGTTAACTTATGTGTACCGGCTACTGATCATGGAACGGGTACAGTAAACACAAGGGTTTATCCGGCCTTAAAACCGGGTACGCCACAGTAATGAAGGGCGAAAGCAGGAAGCTTGTTAAAGAGCAAGGTAAGGCCCGGCATGGTTCTCGTTGCCCATTTACGGGAGTGGTGTGGAGTCCTTCTCAGATCACCTAAGTACCGAGCTTAAGTGCCGTTTGGCCAAATCTTACCGTATGTCCACATGTCCTTTATGGGAAGGACTTGATCTAGTACCCGGCCTTAACTAGCATGAACCCGTAGGCAGTGAGCAATGTGCAGATGAGGTTGTAGCCTCTGTAGAGAAAAGTTTCCACGGGAAAGCGATGGCTTGTTCGCCACAAAGTTGGAACACCAACCTCCTTGTAGCGATGATACTGACTCAAGCTAGGTTTGGGACATGTCCTTCTGGCGGGTTCATGGCTGGGTCTACTCCGGTGAAGTGTCTCGTTGTAATAGCTCTGTCATTATACGTTGCAAAATATAACCAGAGTGACCTACATCATGTGGGTAAAGCCGTACCACCTCTGCAAAGGGTAAAAACTATTCGAATAGCCGTGTCCACGGTCACGGTCGAACTTGGTTAGGCCACACTAAAGTAGATTGGGTTTCAAACCTTAAAATGTGGTTATGGGATTAAGGACGCGACCCGCCGTGATCGCAGGGTGACCTGAAAAGTTCCCGCTGAGTCGGGAAGAGTGAAGAAGGGGTTTCCCCGTGGACTCGGGCAAACCCTCGTATCCCCGTCGTATCAGGTGAGCTGAGACTCCCCGCTAAAAGCGGGTGATTATGAGTCTTTCCGTTGTAACGGAAAGCATAGAAATGAATCCCGTCGTATCGGGAAGGAACAGATGAACAGATATTCGGCTCGGAATACCATGGAAATTTATGAAAATCGCTTTTATTATCTATTTATGTATTTCATGTAAACTTACTTTCTCGCACAATATGAAACATAGGTTAGAGCCATTTCTTGAATCACCCCCACATGCATTATTATCCGCATCAAACTCCCCGGTGGAAAGTTTGCGAGTACATTCAATGTACTCACCTGGCTTGTTATGTGGCCAGACGATGAGGAGGAGTACTAGACCGGAGATAGCGACAGTGATTTCGAGGCGTAGGGTTTCAACCCCCAGTCAGTTGCATGTGGTTCGGCATATTGATGGGTATCTACCGCGTGTTTATTCTCCGCTGCTATTTTAAATTCGGCCAATAGGCCTGCCTTGTACTAAATAAAGACCAGTTATGGCTATTTGATGTAATGAACGATGTATTGCATGTCTATGCTATCAAGTACTTATGTGTGCTAGCCACTGATCATGGGATTAGCACGGTAAACACAGGGGTTTATCTGGCCTCAAAACCGAGTATGCCACAGTGTGTCTCGATATACTTCCATACTTCTAGATATAGTGAGCTAATTAATTATGCGTACTGATCTGCTATCACATACAAAAACACCAACCGACTAACGGCCCGAACTTTGATTTTGCGTACTGATATGACGTACAAATGACTTGTCAACACACGTATAAACTATTGACCGGCTGTCAAGCGATTCGAATTTTAATTGTGCGTGTTAATATAATCATGTACAATCTGCACAGCGATGATAATTTGATATTGTTGAAAATAGCATAATAATACATAATTATATAAATTAAAAATTAAATATAATTAAAAATATTTTTTACGTAATTAAGTGGGATATCGTGCTAGTTATTACAATGGTACATAGCCCGCAATGATTTACTTGAATTACTCCCGAGATGGTGATTCTAAACCAAATCGAGCCAGACATACTAAATTTATCTTTTTTTTTATCAACACAACCCCCAGCGAAACAGAGACAAAAATGCAAAATCAAATTTCAACCCACTAACAAATGTCCCAGGCTTGCACCGCATAGCATAACACCGTATATGCGCTCACCTACTGACCACATCATGATCTCGATCGATGTCGGCTTGACCTCTGGATCCTCGACCGATCTAGAACGGGACCGGAGCAGCCAACCGCCAACGGGTTATACGTAAACCGCCCGGCGAGAAACAAAGCTTCCTCACCGCACCGACCCAAGCCCCCACCAGAACAGGAACAAATGCAGAGGCAGAGCAGAGCACATCTGAGGTGGGGAAGGAGATGCAGAGCTCACACTATCCTCCCATCCCATCCCGACAAAAGAGGCAAATCATCTTCACAAAGAAACCAAAGCAGCAAATCTAGGAAGCCGAGCGAACTTTCTAGTAGTAACGCCACGAAACCAAAAGAAGGCACCAAAAAAAAGCAACCAGGTTTCCACTCTTGTCCGTCTAATGGAACAGGTTACAGTTAAGCAGCTCCCATTTTCTCCATCTATTAAGTTAAGGAGATCAAATAGGAATAGGCCGAAATGTACCACATGCTTGGAACGCAAACGTTCGTGGAGGGTACGACGATCTAGGAAGGAACAGGCCGTCGGATGTGAGATCGGACGGACTAGAAAAAAGGAGAAAAGCAACTAAAGGGCTCAGGGAAATGGAAGCTAAAACTCTCTTGGGTCGATGAAGATGGACCGGCCGGGCGACGCCTTGGTCCAGTCGCCGAGCGGGCTGTGGGTGTAGCCGTCCGCGAGCCGCTTGATGCACCAGAGGTCCTCGGCGCCCAGGCGCGCCCAGTGCGGCACGCCGGCGCGGACCGGCTCGCAGGCGCCGACCTCGGTGGCGACCACGCCGCAGCCGCCGCGGTGGGCCATGTTGTGCGCGTGGCGGCACAGCGCGCGGACGAGCCGCGTGGCGCCCTGACCGGCGCCTCCGAGGCCGTAGAGGAAGTAGAGCCCGAACGGTGCGAACAGGTTGGGGATGGAGGGAATCCTGAGCCACGGCGCCGCGCGGTCCACCACCCGCGTCGCGCCCCGCAGCGGCGCGCATCAGGCGCGGCGCACCGCGCACCTCGAGGCGGAAGGCGTCCATGCAGTTCCACACACTCAGCACCGCCCAGGACGCCGGCGGCGCGGCCATGAACGCCTCGGCCCCGCCCCACCTCGTCCCCGCCGGCACGGCCAGGAACGTCCCGAGCGACAGGGCGTTGGACAGCACGGCGTCGATGTCGGCGGGGAAGAACTCGATGGTGGCGCAGTGCCAGCGGTACAGAAGCTCGGCGTCGCGCGGCTCGAGGCGCACGATGTCCGCACTGCGGGAAGGCTCGAGGATATGGCGGAACACCGGGTGCACGAGCACGGACGGCGTGCGGAACTTGGCGTAGCCGCAGCGGCCGGTGAAGAGCCGCACCGACGCCTCGTTGTCCTGTTCCGTCGCCATGTACGAGTACTCCGCCCCCGTCTGCCGGAACCAATCCTCCATACTGTCCACGAGCTTCTTCCCCACCCCTTTCCTCCTGCATATTACATCCTCCAAGTTACAAACTTGACAATGGAAATCGATCCATTTAATTAGTTTCATGTTTCTTGATGGTACGTACCGGTGGCCCGGTGAGACGCGGAGGCCGAGGATGTAGGCGACCTTGGTGTAGATGGGGACCTTGGCCTGGGTGCTGCCGGAGACGACGGATTTGACGCATCCGCGGATGAGGCCGATTATCTCAGCGCCGCCACCGCCGCCGCTGCCGGTTGCTGTCTCTGCGACCTTTCCATATCCAGGCGGTTCAGACATGCGTTTCGAGCAAACCCATTAATTAGTTTTGGAGCCGGGACCCACGCCGAAACGACACGAAACGGAAGGGAACACACACAGAGGGATTATACGAGTACGACCGGGAAAGAGCAAAGCAAAGCAACGCAACCGCACCGGTCACCACGTACGTGTACGTACCAGCATAAGGTGGGCCGGCGAGTTGCGAATGCGGCAGAGCGGGTCGCCGAGGAGGTCCGTGAAGAGGCACATCTTGCCGGAGTCGCCGCCGCCGCTGGACCCAACCTCGCACTCCCGCTCCACCTCTTCCACGCCGCCGCGGTCGCGGTCGCCATCGTACTCCCGCACCACGACCGCCGCCTCCTCCTCCACCACTGCAGCTACCGCCTCGACCATGATCTCACTTTCTTGGCAAGCAGTAGAAAGATGGATGGCCAACCAGAAACCAGGATCAAGAGAGAGAGAGAGAGAGAGAGAGAGAGAGAGAGAGAGAGCAAAGAGCCAAATACAAATAGCAAGAACACAGACAAGGAGAGGAGTTGGGTGTTTGGTGATTGGTATAGCAAGAGGCCGCGCAAGGCAAGGGGGGCGGAGGGAGGGAGGCCGCAAGTATGAATCACGTGAGAAGAGAGCGGGGAAGGCGAGGGTGTTCTTTCGCGTGCCTGCCTCCTTCACAATTACTCCCCCACACCACTCGCACACACGAAGAAATAGCAGCAAAAAGAAGCCGAGCTAGCAGCAAGCTCGCGGCGCCCGGGCACCCACTCGACGAGAGCCGAACCAGCGCAGTAACTGTAGTAAGCACTAGCAGACGATATATATCCCCAGCACAATAATTAACTACCCACCGGGGAGAGAGGCCGATTCGGAGGCTAGAAACCACTAGTCGCTTCTTTAATTTTGGAAGCGACGAGTTTGGAGGAGTACAAGGCAGTAAAGGCCGTGGAGTAGTGTGAGGAGCTCTGTTGGAGCGGGGCGCTTCGGCCTTCGGGTCCGTAGGCTTTATTTTGCGACGAGGAAGAAGCCTAGGATCGGAGGACGCTACAGGTTAGGAGATGGATGCTGTTGCAATGGATGGATGTGGTGTTGCGATCTGGCGGCCACAGGGAAAGGAGGGGGAGAGGAGTGTGGCTGGCCACTGCCCACTGATGCCTGCCTGCTTGCTGGTTGTGTTGCTGCTGTGTGAGGTGTGAGGGCCGCGCGGCTGCTATTTATACCTGATATTTTACCGTGGGGCTCGGAGCGGGGCCCACAAGAGAAAGGGCCTGATGGGCCATATAATCCTCTTGCACGTACTTTGCTACTCCTTCAGCACGTATTTTGCTGAGAACGGATTTTTGGCTCTCCTGCTCTATTTTTATTTATGGAGAAAAATATGCAATTACATGTTTCATCTTTTTTGAAAACATTGCATGCGTACATGTTACAATGAACTATGAATCTACGAACTTTCGTGCAAAACTCTTTTCATATGTGGTCTACACAAATATGGCGATTATAGCTATTGTTTGCTATTGCAGAACAGTGCTACTCATCACCATATTTTATTTTTTGTGCAACCCATAAATCAAATCATTTTCCAATGAAACTTTGTAGTAGATTTATAGTGTATTTTCAAATAATTTTTTAGAATTTTTTGAAACTTACAAATACACCTTTTGAATTTTTCAAAATATAGAAATCAATGGAGCTCAAGAGCCAAAAACAATAACCGGTATTTCCCTAATTTTCTTGGGAACTTTCTTCGTCTTTCGTTCCTTTTGCTTTTTATGGGGGTGCTTATCGGTCAATATATGAGGAATTTCGGAGCTATGATTGTTAAGACACTGGTTTGGCTTAATTGATTTAATTTTTAGGCGCATAATGTTTAATACTGCTATTAGTAGTGGCTAGAAAAGTATTGCGTTCCGAGTGTCTCAAAGGAGAGCTATCGAAAATAGAATTTTGGATCTGTATAGCATTCCACTTTACCTCTTCTTGACAAATTATATGTGATTCTGTCCATGAGGGGTGGAAGGGATTTAAGTTTCTTTCGAATGAAGGTTTAAAGTGAAACTAAATGAATGGTTCTAGTTTACAAACCTCATAATACAAAAGGCTATGCTAAATTATATTTAAACGTAGCATAGTCAAATGGTCACATGTTTTTTCTTCGTCTGAAGAGGCGGTTATATGGACATTGTTAAAAGTTTCTTATCAATTAATTAATAGAAATATTAGTGGTTCTTTCAAAACGGGAAGCAATCCAAACGTAGATTTTCTAACATTTGACTTTAATACTAGCATCTACTTGAAAGAGATTAAAATTTTTGGCAGCTTCAGGCTTAAAACACATGACCTACCACGCATACCTTGCACCAATCCAGTGAGAGCATTTCCATTTCGTTGCTGACCATTTCAGTGCTGTATATATTTCGATCACTACAGCTGAAGGTGAAGTATCTCGCTTGGGATTACATTTGTGTGTACATATAGGAAAAAATATATTTTTTCTCAATGTTGTCGTTGTCCGTAGATTGAAAGTAAGTCTATTAGGCAGGAACAGAGAGGGTATATTGACGATCAAACACGAGTTCAAACAAAGGAATATTAGTTAACTAACATGCACCATTATGTCCTTTTCGACAAGTCTGTTATGCAAATACAAACTGAAAACTTTATGAGTCTTGCTAGAGTTATCTCCAACATATCTATCTGGCACATACGTACCGACCCCAAAATGAGACCAAATAATGCAAACAAGGTTTATAAGCTTTTCAATTGAATATGTTCGTGAATATAAATCGTTTTATAAAGATATCTTGTGAACGTAACATATTCACAAGTTGTCCAAATACACACTGGAATAATGCACGTAAACAATAAGTAAAAGCTCTTGTTTTTTAATAATCTGCAAACGATTAGCACCACAGCTCAAGCTGGGGATGGCAGATTAGCACCACAGCTCAAGCTGGGATGGCATTGGCCGCATAACATGTCCAAGTGGCCTCAGAAAACAACAGAGAAAAAGCTGTGGATTCAAGAAAATAAACTGTGTAAACATGGCATGGGACCACGTGGTGCAATACAAGCAGCCGATTCGGGGATAAAGGGAGTTCCGTCGGGAGAGTAGATAGGATGCGCAATAAACAGCAGTAGTGGCATGATGGTGCCGTCATTCTCATCGGCCATTCCGCTCCTCCCAATAGCCGTTACGACTTGACGCATGACATGATGCACTCACATAATTTAATTACTGCACTTCTAATCACTGCGTCCTCATCACATCATTACTTTTTTCTTACGACGCCTTATATTCGATATTTTCTGTTACGCAACGAGTGCTAAACCAGCGTCCCATTCTTAGGTCGTTGCGCTAATATACTTGTGGACCCAAACCTAGAGCAACGTAGGTCTTGGACCTCTCATATTCGATTGGTATGGCTGCATGGTTCTCCGTAGATCACCGTAAACCTCTGATTTTGACAGATACTATCAGAGCCCAAGTCTTTATTAGATGGTTAACCTTAATTTTATAATTCGTGCTCTGTCTCCTCCCACAACTAATATGTGATTGAAATAAATAAATCTCCTACTCACACATCGTCCTAAACTGCCACCCCTAAACAATGACAAACAACAATAAAGTCTCTAAAATCTATATCTGAACACTTGAACTCTAATATCACTTGTCAAAACTGAAGGCTTACGATGATCTACCGAAGACCAAGCAACCAAATCGAGCAGAGACACACTTATCAAAATCGGAGGCTTATGATGATTTACTGAGGACCAAACAATCATATCAAGTAGTCACGATGATTTTTTGACGGGTTTAGCGAACACACCAACATCACCGGAGCCCTTCTCTAAGCGCTCTGTCCATATATATTCATAATATGCTGACCATTGGTATCTTTGGATATCGCAGTCTAACCGGCCCCTGCCGAGCGGAGTTGTTCTCTCCACTCACAGTTACAAACAGTGGTGCCTCTTTTAAGGACAACATAAATACAAGTGTCAAACTTCAACACTACTCGATGCCCTATCCTTTAAGTCTTGTAGTACCCTGTCACAACAACATAGAATCTCTAAGTTCAATGTATAGTCTATTCGTACACATATCTGACATAGACTCAATATTTATTTAACCTTGTTAATTTTACTTAATAATGGTTTGCATTTATATATATGGACGGCATTGCACGGTTTAGACAGGCGGCTTTCTTGAACGGGACTTGACAATGATTGATACTGGATAGCAGTATAATCTCATAAATTTTCATTTTACCCCTATTCATATGATGGAACTCCTACTATGATATGACTTGGGATGTTGTGGTGTCACGGATTTCATTCTGATGCAACTGGATTTTCCAATCTAGTACAAGCTAGTACTATTCAATTATCTTTTGACCACGGAGAAACGCGGCTTATGATATATATTATCGACAATTATCTTGAACTTACGGTAGTAAGGCTCTAACCGTCATGTCTTATGGTCTATGGATAAGCGCCACCATTTTGTTCGTATTTTCCATTTTATTTTGTATGGTACATAGTGAGAGGTGCTTTTCCTTTCTAGTGGTTATGTACAAGACGCTTTGGTCGATCGATCGATGAGCATCATCGCCGTCTCTTTGGCTCACTCCTACACGTAAGCTTGTGTGATCTCTCGAAAAGGGAGGTCCAGTTTTTGTTTGGATTTGTGGGGGAGGGAAAGAGAGAAGGGTCACTTGTAGAGCTTGCAGCCAGATATGTATTTTTCACATTGATCTTAACCTTTTTTCCCGAACCATCTTAGTTGGATGTTTGCAATGCGAATTCCGCGTTCAAATATCTTTGGCGAGTATCTCGTTTAGAGATTAGAGAAAATATCTATGATGTCTCGAGTATGATGCTGAATTGCGAGATCATTGTGTTGCAAAAAAGAAGTTAATCAATGAAGGTGTTAATTACTGTAAAAATTTCTGTCCTCAGAAGTTATTTTGTGGTATATATATTAGAAAAATAAATCCATTTTGAATCTCAAACTATAGTTCTTTGTCTAACTTTAACTTTAACCTATGTAACCGTCTATATTAAACCCAAAACTTTTGAAAGCCGTTTATCTTAAACCCGACCCTAGTTTTATATAATGGTCCTGCACTTTGGGGGTTTTCAGAAAATGTGAGAAAATTTACGGATGTACGAAATGCTAATCTGCAAAAATCGATCAAGAAATGACTAACTACTTGCATCATATGCAAAATTGACAAAATAATTTCAGTTAACTCTTGTCTTCTTTGTATATGGCACAAATGATCATATTGTTTATTGCATCTTTATGCGAGATCCATGCATTGTTCTGATTTTTCGATACATTGGGAGACAAAATCAACCTCCAAATGTTACCGCAGTTTTAGAAAGATTAGTCTTTTTTTGATGAACCCCGTCAAGAGGGTAGAGGGTTCCTGCAGTTTTATAAAGAAGAATGAATTGACCTGGTTTATGAGGCAAAGTAGACCGAAAACCTTATAGAGCATGATTGATTAGATGACAACAATGTAAAAACCTTGACAACGGACATGTCACCTAGCTAAATTAGGTTTGAAGCACTGCCCAACAAAACAACTATGCCGACAAAGCCAACCCAACATGATACACATAGACCAAAAATGCACCCCTGATGCTAATAACCGCGTCATTGTCATCACCCATCACACTGGCAACCCGACGACTCCAACTTCACCGCAACAGTAGGAGGTTTTAGAGTTCACAATTTTAAGTCAAATCAAATGCCAAAGTTTAGGGTTAAAAAATATCACCATGTCAATTGTGTTAGTGTTCGGCTCCTTGCACCGCGGTCATCGCACTTGCCCTTACTTAGTTGTCATTCTTGACAATTGTCCCGCGTCCAACTCATACCCCCCCCCTCTCTATCTCTCTCTCTAAGTGGTTTAGAAATATATGAATAAGTAATTGTTTGGTTGCACCACAGAAAAAATACAGGAATTTTCTAAGGGGTTTGGTGCAGTCATAGTTGTTATAGAATCAAAGAAAACTTTTCAAGTTGTTGGAAATGCAAAGTGACATATAGGAAAATTTTCTAAGGTTTCTAATCCTACAATGAAGCAAGCTCTATAGGAAAAATTTGTAAGGATTGAAATCTTATAAATTTCCTTTAAAATTCCTTCGGATCAAAGAGGCTCCTAAAAAAATTGGTAACTCTCAGTTGACTGAAATTTATTAGCCATTGGATCTTGCTCCAAGATCATTATGTGGGTAGCCTTTTTTTGGATTTGTGTGTGCATAGGTTTTATCTCTACGTATGTCTAATTTCTTTCATTTCATTTTCATTTTGTTCTCTTTTCTAGGTCATCGCAACATCCAATGGCTAATCTCGTTGATTGAGATCTAAGAACATCTTTGTCAACTGAAATCTAACTAGACCTTATAAGTTACTACTTTACTTTAAGCTGCATGTTCTCCAGAAAATTTAAGAGAATGGGAGTAACAAAATAAACACAATATCATACATAAGGCCATCCACAATGTGGTATTTCACCGATGCATAAAGCCGAGGTGGAAGGGTTTGCACCAGTGCAAACCATTGTGGAGTGGGAGCAAGAGTGTAATTACAATGAACCGGTTCATGTACATGCACTCGGTGAAAACTACTAAGGAAATGGAGAATAGAAGGAAAAATGGAGGGAGGGAGGGAGGGAGGGAGAGAGAGAAGTATATGTCAAGTTCGCTCATGGACTCATGGAAATAGCAGGAAAAGCCACTCCTGCTGCAGCCACTGAGCTCGCAGGTCGGCGGAGACTATTCTTTGACTGTTGAATCAGGCTCGATCCCTCATTGCGTCCCCTGTTGCCATGGACTCCGATGTGTACCAGATTAAGGCCGCAACCATCGAGTTGAGGTTGTTGACCACTGAATCGGGATTCTCATGCCATGGAGACTCGTCGCACCTGGAGCTTCGTTGTGCCCTCGTCATGGATTGCCTCGACTGGAGCTCGTCGTGCACCATGGAAGAGGGTCCTTGCACCATGGATCTCGCCAGATTTGAGGGATTTGGGAAGAGGGAGAGCCGATTCAGAGTGGAGAAAGAGAACGATATGACAAAGTTCGATGGTGCGGGGCGTTCTCTGGTTTTGTTTAATAGGGACTGGACCCACCAGGTAAGGGATAGGAGGTGCGTCCCATTGAAGCAAAAGATCACAACATGCACCTACGTAAATTGAGGTTGTAACAGTAACAAAAATTTTCAAAATCTCAAATCTCAGAAATCCTGAAATCCTCACTGGGCCGCATTTCCTTCCCTCAGCCCACAACCCATCTCCTTCCTCGGCCCACCTGGCCCATCATCTCCTCTACCTCCTCCCCGTCGTCTCTGTTACGCCACCGCTGCTTGTGCCCGACGCCGCCGCCCGTCACACCGTCCCAGCTCAACATCGGCACCACGCGGGACCCACTCCTCTGATTCACCCCGCTCCCGAGGCAGCCAAACCACGCGTCGCCTTCCTCCTTCTCCTCTCTGCCCCGTGGTTCACTTCACCTACACCACCGCTTCCGCCCCGTTCGGCTCCGCCTACCACATCCCCCTCTGCCATGCTCGCCGCTCGAGTTTGTCTCGACGAGCTCATCTTCTCGGGAGATGGGCGGGATCCCGGCCACACCACCCCCTCCCTCATCCCCTATAAAAGCCAGCGATGCCTGAGCTCCTGCTCCCTTCTTCCCCAACCTCCCTCCCTGTCACACCCTTTTTTAAAGCATTCTGATTTTCGAAAACCTAAAACCTAAGACGCGTATATGCGTATATGTTTCGATCATAATGCATGTTCAGTCGGATTTCACTTCTTCTCGAAGCATGTCATTTCATGGGAGCACTTGAGTTAGGTTGCACCGTCACGCAACGAACCCAAGTCGCAACCCCATCATCGCATGTGCATAAAACCCTAAATCAGACACACGCATCATATACGCCCAATCACTCCCCAAATCCAAACCCTAAGTGGCAACTCACCCATCTTTACTCCCGACCCTCCAAGCATGAACCCTAACCTCCCCCATACCCTACCTCTATCGTGTCGTCACCCGAAACTCTAAAACCTAACCTGCCACTCCAATTCTTAATAAAATTTTCTATTGGCAGAAACACTAAAACCATTATCACATGTGTTTTCTTCCACCCAAAAATTCTGGAAAAATTTCATAAACTTCTTAAAACTATTTGTCACCCAAATATGAAATAATATTTGAAGGTCCAATTCAAAAATCTTGGATTAAATTCAAAATTGAATTTAGGTCAAATCTGCACCTTGAGCTACAACCCATATATTTAAAACTCTGAAAAATCCCATAAAAATACACAATACTCTCCTCAGTACCAGAAGCTCAAATATACCAAGATATGCATGCCTCCAATTCAAAAGTTTGTCAGAAACTCTGTCGAACACTTTGTTCTATTTTCTCCTCTCCTTGAAATTAAAGACCAAACCCTATCCTTTCTACTTCAAACTCTCTACCAGACTCCCCGATACACTGAGGCCCCTTCCTCAGCCCTTCTCACCTCAGCAGAAAGTCCACTCTACAGCATTCAGCCCCCTTGTCATTTCATGCTGGCTGTGGCAAGCCATTGGCAGCCTTGCTCCACACGTTTTCCAAGCCAATTCTTTGCCACCTTCTTCTCCTCTGGTCACCTCAGCACCGTGGACTTGCTCAAGCACCTCCTCGACAACTCAGGGCCCCATGCACACGCACACATCGGCCTGGACGCGCTCTGGCTCGCTCTGGACGCGCACTTGTGCATGACAGTGCCAACCCCGGCGGCCACCGCACGTTTCCATCGTTCCGTCGCCAGCCAACCCAATTCCGCATGCCTCAGCGCTACTCTGGACACCAGCCAACCCTTCACGCCATGGCATGGACTTCGCGTCCTCTCAACACCACGCGCGGCAGTGTCCAGTGACACTCCACTCCTCCCCTCGCCGCTGCCCTACTTAAGCAAGTGCCCGAGCTCTTCTTTTCTTCTCATCACACCACTTCTTCCCTCCTCCTGCTCTGCCAAGCTCCGCTCGAGCCCAAGTCCTCTCCTCCCCCATCCACAGGCACGGCCTCCATCCTCCTCTGGACGCCGTAGCCATCCGGATCCAGCAAGCGCGCAAGCCCTCCGACCACGAAAATGAGATCGCATTGACCTCCTGTATCTGAAAGTGTTGCCCGATCTCTCTCTCCCTCTGAAACGGCCACGATTGCTCGCTATCGATCTCGCCAGAGCATCGCCGGGGCTGAGGAATCTCTCGTCGGAACCCTTGCTCGCGCGCACCACTCCCGTGACTCTGACCAGTGGACCCGACAACACCCGAAGCGGTAAGTGAAGAGGAGTCGCTGCCAGGTGGGCCTGCTCTCCCGCCAGGCCCACAGCGAGTAAGTGGTAGCGCCCCAGCCTCCTTTCGTCTTCGCAGCCAGAAGGTGTAATCCCGCTCCCCGCCTTCGACGTCATTTCTTAAAGCCAGAAACCGGCTGGGTTTTCTTATTCCAGAACCGGCTTAAACCTTGGTTCAACCAATTCACATAGAAATAATCCAGTTCTCAAGAATCTTCCAAAATAGAAGTTGATCCTAAGAACATTTAGCAACTTTTGGTTCAAACAAATTTTCAAAAACTCAATCTTTTCTTGCTATACAGAGAGTAAACCAAATATCCTTTTTAAATTCAAATCCTTTTAAAATTTCTTTTGAACTTTTGATCCATTCCAAATTCTCTAAACATGCTAAAGATTTAAACCTCTGAACCTAGCATAAAAAAATATATATGTATGCACCTATTGCATGGTTCAAAAGAGAAAGAGGGCATAGTTAAACCCTAAAAACCCTAACCCTAGATTTCATGCATATATATGTTCTAAACAGTACCCAAGCATGTTGAATCATTCAAATATATCATGGAACCAGAATGCATGCATGCTGATCTTTGTTATTTGGCTTTTGTATACTTGGTTTCTTATCCGAAGTTTTCCCGAACGTATAGTTGACAGTGTGAGGTACGTTCGTCAGGAGGAACCCGAAGCATCTCCACGTTCGGATCAAGACCAGGAACTGCCAGGCAAGCTCTCCACCCTTGATCATGTTGAATCCCAAGATTTTGAAATGTTATTTTATTTACGAAACATGCATGCTATGTTCTACGACTCGTTATTTTATGTAGTGAAGTTACAACCAATGCTTAGAAAACCCTAGTCTGACCCTGGACTCCTTGTCACCGTGAGGACTACATATTCCGGAAAAGATACCGGAAACCTAGGGTAGTATACATATACTTACTCGGCTTAGCCTTGCAGTAGAAAAACTAGGTTTTCAAAAAGGAAGGAATACTCCCATATTTCATGTGGCAACAGTTTGAAAACGGACCGTCGTGTCCGGAGGTGTATGAAGGTAGAATATCCATGGGTTGGGATATTTTACCGCAAAGTGGTTTTGTGAAACCAAAACAAAAATGGAGACGATTTTGATCAGGGTTGGAAATGAAGGGCGAAAGCAGGAAGCTTGTCAAAATGCGAGGTAATGCCCGGCGTGGTTCTTGCAGCCCGTTTACGGGTGAGGTGTGGAGTCCCTCTCAGATCACATAAGGACCGAGCTTAAGTGCCGTTTGGCCAAGTCTTACCATACGTCCACATGTCCTTTATGGGAAGAACTTGATCTAGTACCCGGTCTGAGACTAGCATGAACCCGTAGGCAGTGTGCAGTGTGCAGATGAGGTTGTAGCCTCTGTAGAGAAAAGTTTCCGCGGGAAAGCGATGGGGTTTATCCGGCCTCAAAACCAGGTACGCCACACTCCCCATCCGTGCACCCGAGCTTCTCCCCACATGCACTCGAGCTCTCCTCCTTCACTCCCTCTTCTCTTTCGAGCCTCTCTTCCCGCAACCGAACCCCTCCTCCTTCCCCGAGCGTCCCAGCCTCCCTCGCCTCCTCTCCCGAGCTTCGGCGACCTCGCCACCGTCCCCAATAGCCCTGGCAAGGTAGACCCGAGAGCCCTCACCGCTGCCGAGCCCCTTCCCTGCGGCAATTCCCCTTCTTCTTTCCAAAAAATGGAACCACCGACTTCTGAAGCCCCTCCCTGACTGCTCAATTTCATCCGACAAGCGCCACCGGCGAGCAGCTCCTTCTCCGTCGCCGGCGGCCATCTCCTCCCCTGCCTTCCCTGTTTTCCCCCTTCCCCCACCGAGGCCTCCGGCCTCTCTCCCTGGCAGGCCGGCCTGGCCTCCCTCTTGGGCCAGAGCTGAGCGCACATGGCTGCCACCTCCCACCTCTCGACAGGCCAGCCCAGCTTCCCTCCTGGGCCGGTCCTGAACTCCACAGGCCGGATCGAGCCGGCCCAACCCCTTTTTCCTTTTCTTTTCTTTTTCTTTTTGTTTTCGTTTAAATGTCAGGTCGAGCCCACTAACAGCCCAATACCCGAACACATTGAGCCCAGTAGATTTAGAATTTCTTTTTTCTCTTTTTAATTTCTTTTTCTGCTGAGCCCAAAACCCAAACCCTAGCCCATATCCAGTCCTACCCTAGCCCATATCTAGCCCAACCCGAGGGCCCTAATGGGCCCTATATTATTTTGCGGGCTGGGCCCAAAAAACCCTATTATATACCGTTTTGATCGTCTCGATGACACGGCTCCGATTTTCCACCCTGTTACTCCAAATTCTCATTTTTTAACACCCGACACTCACAAAACCCTCTCACATCCCATATATTCTAATTTTCCTCCAAAACCCTAACCCACACCCTATATCTCCTTTTATCCTTTCAACACTCCGATTCCGACCACACACCCCACTTCTTGTTTTTAGTATTATTTTTTAAAAAAATTACATTTTGCTCCCAGCTCGCATTCGTCGAGCCCGGACTTATATATGTTTGTGTGCTTGGATCTTTTTGCAACTAGGAAACGATAGTGACGATCCGACCCTGGGCAAGGATCCCGAAGGCGAAGGACTCCCTGAAGACTTCGATCCAACAGACCCCGGTGCAGTAGGCAAGTCACACTTCTTGTTCATGTTGAACCCACTTGCCATGCTATTTACTGTACTACTAGTCTAGTTATTATTTTTCGCATGTTAATTTCGTATGTGCTATCTTTGAATGACATGAGTGTGTAGTTATTATCTACCACCCCACAACCCAGTTAATTTTTGTAGGCCATATTCACCTTGATAACCTTATGATAAATATGAACCGTATCAGTATCCTTCACCGGCGTTAGAGGTTAGGCAAGACAATATTCAGGAATATTGGTAACCCTAGTTCAAAACCCGAAGTATGTATTTTTTAAAAGAGAAATTGCCGACAGTTGGGGACAGAGAAGATGGGGCCCTTCATGTATTGATTGCGCAGCCATACCCCTCCCGTGGAGTAAGGGTAATCGGGTGGATTGCCTTACTCGGGGCAGTTAAGGACAAGACCCTTGTGCTTAGTAATGAACATAGAATCGCTCAACCATATGTTCGACTTGTCGAGCCTGGCCTAGTAAATCTGCTCTACCTGCTGAACAACTACAAACTAGCTTGCCGTTCCACTTCTCTGGAAGGCCTGCAGAAGCGAATGAGATGATAGGCCATTTATTGGGAAATCATAACTGGAACTCACTCGACTCCCGGACCGCGAAGTTGACACTGGCCCATCGACTCCCGGGAGAGCGAGTGACGTAGTGTTCCTGGGTAGAAACTTCAAAAGATAGAGCAGATAAAAAGCCTTGATAACCTACCTCTGTCAACACACCGATGGGCGTGTGTATAACTGCAGTGACACCAAGAGGTATGTGTATCATGTGGGTAAAGCTGAGCCACTCTGCAGAGTTAAACCAAATGGTATTCGATTATGCCGTGCTTTCGGTTAATGAAGCTATGTTTAGAGGTGATTCTCAGTACAAGGCACAAGTAGAACTGGATGATGTTTAATTGAATCTGACGATGACCCGGCAGGGTTGCTAAAATACAAGGTTTTGTAGTTGAAATGATTTAAGGAAGATATTTTAATCACTAAGGCGGTGACTAAGATTATGCATCCACCAAATATTAAGCCGTACACCCCTTCCTTGAAATCCATAGCATGTAGCTAAGTAGCACACTTTTCCAATGTGGCTTGCTGAGTATGTCATGTACTCATTACTGCACCAATCATCACAGATATACAGGAAAACGAAGAAGGCTCAATCGACGAAGAGTACGTCGATGGAGATGAGTGTGAATTTTAGGTCTTATCCGCGCTCAAGGCGCCTGTGGTAGAGGTTCATTTTGCTTGTAACATAAACTTTGGGCTCAGACGCCCCAGTTCGCTGTATAATTAACTGCTGTTAAGCATATTTTCCAGTTCTGTAATAAAGTTTATTTGTTCAATCACTGTGTTGGTGATGTAACTGCTCTACGTCCGCAATTGAGAAACTCCTGGGCAATTGCGGGCATATCATAACCGATGGATCTTCGTAACTGTACGGAAACAGATCATAGCTGATAGATCTTCATAACTGTATCTAAACAAATCAAAATCGATAATTTCATAGCTGCACCTAAATCTCATCTGGCTATTAATCTGGCAAACCCTTATTATTAATAGAGCACAAGTAATAAATTGTCACAATTGTATCTTGATGATGAGTAGTATATTTATACCGTATGCGAGGTAGTAGCCATATATGATACCCTAGATATCACGTCTAAATATATAACATATAAAATATAAAAAATATTTTCTATATAATTGTGCAAGACACCTAATAGTAAGCAGTCAAACTACACGTCGAAGCTACGCTCCAGCGACCAAAGTATGGACAAGCCCAAGACAACCGCCTCGGTCGGTTGATCCTACATCGCTAGATTCTGCTTGCTCTTCTTTATTGGACTCCCCATGAAACCGTTAGTGACTTACCGGACACGAGGTGGGGAACGGCCGTCGTTGTCGTCCTGGAAATGGAGCCCTGATGCCCTCGAAAGCTCAGAGTCACATGGACCATATGAACCCCTTCTCCCTCCAAGAATCCCCCGTATTAAACCACAAGCATCGGGCACTAGTAGGCTGCCAACTGGCCGGAAGCATGCTCGCGCTAATCCTGGGTTAGTGTTTCCTGCTAATCTTGTGGAGCAGGGGATGACTGATTAGCGCTGTCCAAATCCTGAAATCCACATTGATTGACTGGTACAATCTCGTGGTGCTTTGACTCCACAGTGTGCAGGCATGCTAGTGGCGTAGCGAAGTGGGCAAAGCTAGCTAGCTAGGTTACCTTTTTAAGTGGCTCGAGGCGTGCATGGATTAGGTTAATCTGGCTGTACTAACTGTGGTCCCAGATTGGAGTAAATAGATTTGGTCGTAGCAAGTCGAGTACTGCATGCCCCAAGTGTCCTGGACCATCGCCAACGCTGCACTTGTCTAGGTCTCATTCGTGCATCGAGACTATCGATCGAAATTGACCAGGGAGCTGATCGAATCCCGTTCGATCGATCGCCACTAGTCCCTTTTGAAATCAACTGCAATGCAAAGTTAATGACACCCATATCTCCTGGGCTTGGTCGGTCGGAACCAACACAGACGTACTGACCAGAGTGACTTGCTACACGTTTCTTAAGTGGAGTACTGTACTAGCCTCCTTAATTTGATCGCAAAACCCTATGCTAAGCAGCGGCACTAGCTGTTAATTACTAGCAGTAGTGGCTAGCTAGAGCAGAGCAACGCGTATATGATTAATTCGTTGGGTTGTACTAGTACGGAGTATAAAGCCTGGCAAGTGGATACGATCCGATATGTCCCGGACAAGACGATCGCATTTTGCCGGTCTATCCTCGGACAGCATCGATCAGGGGATGGCGCATTTTGACGTACGTGCAGCTGGAGGGGACACGGGCGCAGCGCCAGCGTTCTTGTGTTCACGGTGGAGCGCGCACGAACAATTAAACGCTGATCGAATTTTATCACGCTGCATGTTGCCGGGTAAAGCGTGCATGCATGCCGATCGATTGATTCGCTTCGAGTTAATTCGGGATGGTCAAACTAATGCATGGTTAGCTGTAGCAGCAGCACGTAGATGCTAACCCTGTACATTGCTAAATTATTGCAGCGCCTAACTGGCTAGCTAGCTCTCTAGTAATAATCTGATCAACCCGTTGCCACATTCTGCACCATGAATTCGCGAGCCGCGGGAACAAAACTATTTGCCACTAGCTAGGCAGGTAGATCTGACACGACTGCAGATATACGAGAAAACTAACCCCTTGAAACAGGGACTCGATCTTATCTAGTGGATTAGATGGACTGTTGGGATCAGAAGAATGAACGCACAATCAATTAGCAGGAGCAGAGGACTGGCTAGAGATGATCAGACGCACGTCGTAGTGTCATGCATGGCAAATTAATAGACATCCAGGTCGTAGTCGCGCATCGACAAGGCGATGTGATGCCTAGTCTCTCCAAGACCCGAGAGGGTTGGAGATGGGCATGCAAGCACGCACCGCCCGGTCCTTAAGTCTGACGTACGTGGCCTCCATACCCCCTCGATGCCCCGACCTCGGTCGATCGCTCGCCCCAGCGTCGCCCTAGCCGGCCGGCACAGCGGTAGTGTATTGGACCCTCGTCCCGCGTTGCGTGTCCATGAGTAAATGAATATGAAAACGAACTGTTGGAACAGCCATACGATCGAGGAGCCTTGGACCCTTTTAGTTTAAGACTATCTTTACCATAACTATGTTTAGATAAAATATACTTCGCAACAAAGTGTATAAAAAAAAGTCAAAAGTCACACTTATGTTAAATTTTGGTGAAGTATTGAGTCTCTAGAGAATGGACTATATAAATACTAGTAAAATATAACGATATCTAACGAACCCTGTGTCAAAAAGGAGAGAAGAGCATGCACAACATGAGGGTGCGAACACAAAAGCCTGAGCTAGCGAGCGGTATCGTGAACTTTTCTCATGCCCTAACGAACAACCATATGTTCGACGCTGAATACCATCAACTTTGCAGGACACAAAAGCCTCAACGGAAGAAAGAATCATGTTAGCATATTTGATCGGGCCTGTAGTAGCTAGCAAAAAGTTTAATAGGAAAGTTTCAAGACAAAGTTTAATGGGACGAAAAAAGAACCTAGCTAGCTAGCTTGCATGGCATGCATGTGCTGCCTTTCATCATTTCTGTTATACAGTATAGGAGTTTGTTTGACTTTTGACTGATGATCAGTTCCAAGTGCACGAGACAAAAAGGCCTTGCCATGCGAATTTTCAGAAGTGTACGAAGAGGGAGTCATGCTTTCTGAAAGTGAAGACAACCTGGCTAGGCGAACTGTTTATGAAACTTTAGTACTGATAGGTTGGTCGGGTACTCGGTGTACGTGTAAGGATAAATACAAAAACCCCATTCATGAAGTAAAAAATAATATTTTTCCTAAGAATTCAACCGCAAGCCTTTATCAGGCGTTGTTCACCGTTGCATTGTCAACAATACTAGTGTAGGATCTGAAAACAAAAGAAAAAAAATCTTTTTAAAATAGTGTAAGAATAATCTTCCAGCCTCCGGAAAAAGAAAAGGAAGTGATATGATAGCAAAGGAAACACAACTTTTCATCGATACTAGGCAGAGTCCGAATAATATATTGCTGCTTCTTTCAGGAAATCATATAGATCAATGCTAGCCATGCGAACAGTTCATATGCAGAATTATTTTTGAGAACAGAAATGAGTTGAACGGAAATATATATACTCCTCCTCCAGTTTCGTAATACTTGGCACCAATGTGCGTATATTTAGGTAATAATTTTTCCATGACTTGTAACAAAAATACCCCCAAATGGTGGGCGTTGACCTGAACAAATAACTAGGTGTAGTAGGGTCACTAGGGGCAAAATGGAAAAAGGTACAGTGGGGTGTGTGAAATGACGAGTATTTTGGAAAGAAATTTTTGGTCAATACTGTCAAGTTTTACGAAGCAAAGAGAGTAGAAAACAAAGTCAATGTCATACTTCAATGAAGAGTTGGCAGAAGGGTAGTCTTGTACTCTTGTATATGTAGGCCTGAAGGGCTATACTCTTGTATAGCCTTCTACCCTAACGATATGCACTGTAGTGGGATGTAGCGTGGAGGACGGGGCCCTAATGATGTGTTTACTGTACTGCCTATGCCTTGTTTTTCATGGATGGTCCCAAGTTAATGTTAGCTCCTCCACCACAAGACAACGTGGCTGTCAGGCAGTAGGGTTTCTGCCGCTGCATCGAACATTTTAAGTTGGAATATGGATCATACATGACATATTGCGTGGCTTGTTTTTGTGGCTGTCAGGCAGTAGGGTTTTTGCGGCTGCATCAAACACTTTAAGCATACCCGGAATTAAGGGATTTCAGTGTGAAACAGAAATTTAACCACATATTGCGTGCCATAGAAATTCCCCTGAGGAAATTTCTAGGGTATGCTTAAAGTGTGAACAATGATCCTTTCCTACTTAAACAAATACCCCTGAGGAAATTTGGTCGGAACCTAAACATGAACACAAACTTTTTTCATGAACGCAGGGAACATCACAGAGAAACACGACAAAGCTTTCGAGGTGTACCTCCACAACAGCATATAGTGTAATCCTACACGGCGCGCCGTTGCCGCGGCGAGCGCCGGCATGGACCGATCATCGATTTGGCACCGGGATTGTGCGTAACCCGCGTTGCTGCTTGATTATTTTCCGTGTAGGCCAGGGACCACGTACGGGGAGTATAGGGAGGGCGCGTTGGTCGTCGCACGCGTATGTGTGTTGGTGGCATCGTGCAGGAGGACACCGGCCCATGCCGAATTGACCGTTTTCTTGTGGGCGCGCGTCGCACCGGCCGGGGTCCTGCAGGTCTCCATGAGGAGTCCGTGGTGGAACGAACATTCGAACAACATACATATGTGTCGGTTGTACTGTGTGCGAAGTGTTTCTTATGCAGAAGTGTATGTATTTGTCTGTACTGAGTGTATATGGCAATTTGGATTATCTTTTCTATTGGAAACACCAAGTATTTGGTTGTACAATAAAATGTATCAGTATAGTGTATTGCATCTAGCACATGACAGCTTCCAAATTTCAAAATTCAAAGGGCAGGGAGGGGTGAGCACACACATGTTACACTTGTGGGCCATTCTCCTCCAATACAGAAGAAGTACATGATTAACAGAAACACAAAGCTAGCACTGATCTTGAAGCCTATTGAACGGCTTGGATTAGAGCTACACCTATAACTAGTTGCAGAATTTTGTTTCTGTCTCCTAGGTCTCAGTTAAAGGTTCAAAACTCTAAGCCAAATTCATGTTTTTCACCTGACTTTTCTCTCACAGTCTCAATTATTGCATACTGATCAGCCCTGGAAAGATGATCATTTCGATAAGCGCATTTTTGTGAAGCGTACGAAAGAAAACCTTGTAACTGGGATAGCATCCAGCCCAAACTTTCGCTGCGCCATCATCTGAAGAAAACCAGGTTTCTCTCCCTGTGCAGCGGAAACGCCATAAATTATTCTTTTGGTGCAACATATGAGAGCCAGAGAGTAGTTCAAACTTCCAAGGTTTAGCTCTGGCATGCCCTTGTCGTACACGATCGATGAACAATAGCTTGGAGCAAGGTCGACTAGATGAGTCACATGTGTCCCCTGATTCGTGAGAAAACGGTTGTGCGACAAAAGCACTCTGTTCGCCGAATATGGGGGGCGGAGCAGTTCATATGTTTTTTCAGAAAGTGTCATGACAGCTTCAAAATTGATCATAGCGTCGGGATATCAAGCTGCATTTTAGTACTCCTTTTTTATCAGTTTGTGGCAACTGGCGAAGGATTTTATGGCATGCTTGGTAAGTTTGGTGCTAGTTTTTCGCATTTGCTATTTTAGCAAGCGACTGCTTTTTTTCTTAGTCACAGTTAATTCGCTTTTTCAACCTCCCAATGCCGGTAGTGGACTGCGAGGCGGAGACAGAATCGACGATGATGACCTCGTTGGAGTTGTTAGGTTTAGGCTTGGGGTTGATAAGTGGAGAGGTTTCACCGGAGCCAGGGGTTTAGAAAAAAGGATTGATCCGACGCCGGTGGTGGTAACCGCTGGAATTGGAAAAGAGAGAAGACGGTGGGAGGTTGAAGAAAGAGACGGGCCGTTGGAACCAAATAAGCGGTTCACGAAGATTGACCGAGGAGGCCAAAAAAAGCAGTCTACTGAGAGAATGGCAGACCCTAGTTTTTGGCATGCCAACAAAGTTTTGCTTGCGTTTTAGTTTGATCCCAAAAGGTGGCAATGCCATGTGACCTGCCAAGTACTCCTTTCCAGATTAGAAATTGGTAACGAACTAAACGCAACCAACATTATTTTTAGAATGAAACGCAAGCAAAATTTCCCTTGCCAAAGTGCGGACATGTGGCAAACTTTGGCTCGTCAAACATAAATTTGGCAGCGAACTAAACAGCCGGGATTTCTGTGATCCTTTCCAATCGTTGGTGGGCATTAATGCGCGCGCGGCGGCCGTTTCCGCCGTAGGCAAAACCCATCATATATAAGTGCAACGGGGAGCGGCCTCCGATAGCGATAGCGTGGAGCGGTTTAGCTCACAGACGCCCACTCTCTCCTTCCCTCGTGAACAGAGAGTGCAACACTGCAACTGGAGATAGACACGCAGTAGAAATACGGTTACGAGATGGCGGTGGTGATCCGGGAGTACGACCCGTCGACGGACCGCACCGGCACGAAGGCCGTTGACCGAGACTGCGAGGTCGGGCCAGCCGGCGGCATGTCGCTCCACGCCGACCTGCTCGGCGACCCCCTCGCCCGCATTCGCCACTCGCCGGCTTACCTCATGCTGGTACGTATATGCCACGACCACGTACGCCGGCACCCGGTATCATGCATGCATGCACGTCGCGAGAGCGAGCGTGCAGTTCGATCGTGTGATTCTTTTGCTCTTGCTTAATTTTGAACTGCCTTGATTTGGACACGGAAGGTAGCTGAGACTTCTGGGGCCGGCGGCCGGATCGTCGGCCTCATCCGCGGCACCGTGAAGTCTGTCGCCACCGGCACGAGCTGCCCCGGCGCCCCCGCCTTCGCCAACGTCGGCTACATTCTCGGGCTCCGTGTCTCACCTTCCCACAGGTAATTGAATCTATCTGTTCTCTGTCCGTGACATTTGTACGAGACACTAGCATTTATCATCGTGTGTGGTGAAGAAACTAATGGCGCGTGATGCATGCGCATGCAGGAGGATGGGCGTAGCGCTGCGGCTGGTGCGGCGGCTGGAGCAGTGGTTCGTGCTGATGGGCGCCGAGTACGCATACATGGCCACCGACAAGTCCAACGAGGCGTCACTGCGGCTCTTCACCGGCCGGTGCGGCTACTCCAAGTTCCGCACGCCGTCGCTCCTCGTGCACCCAGTGCACGCGCACCGCCTCCGGGCGCCGCGCCACGCCACCGTCTTCCGCCTGAGCGCGCTCGACGCCGAGCGGCTGTACCGCCGCTTGTTCGCGCACGTCGAGTTCTTCCCCGCCGACATCGGCGCCGTCCTCGACAACCGGCTCTCGATCGGCACGTTCCTCGCCGTCGTCGAGGAGGGGTACGAGTGGCGCGGGGTCGAGCACTTCCTGGCGTCGCCGCCCGCGTCGTGGGCGGTGGCGAGCCTGTGGGACTGCGGCGGCGTGTTCCGCCTCGAGGTGCGCGGCGCGTCGCGCCTGCGCCGCGCCGCCGCGGCCACGAGCCGCGCGCTGGACCGCGTAGCCAAGTGGCTGCGCGTGCCGTCTGTCCCCGACTTCTTCCGCCCATTCGAGGCGTGGTTCGCGTACGGCCTCGGCGGCGAAGGCAGCGATGCCGCGCTCGCCGCGGAGGCGCTGTTCGCGTCCTTCGTAAACATGGCGCGGGGCAGGGCCGCGGCCGTGGCCATAGAGGTGGCTGTCTGCGACCCCCTCCGGCGCCGCCTCCCGCACTGGCGCAGCCTCTCGTGCACGGAGGACCTCTGGTGCATGAAGCGGCTGGGCCGCGGCGGCGGCTGCGACGTGGACGGGTGGGATTGGATCAGGTCAGCACCTGGCCAGTCCATCTTTGTGGACCCCAGAGAGGCTTGATCAGCAGCGACCGTAACTAGAATTTTTCGTTGACAGCACCGTAGCTAGGATTACTGAGACTAGAGCTAGCTAGGGCTTTTGGTTCTGGCCTTTCGGTCCCTTGGAATTTTTAACCTTTTGGATTTAGCAACTTGTTTGAATCAAAAGAAAATTTTGTAGAAATTTCATCGCAACTCTATATAAAAAATTTCTCAAATTTGCTATTTCTAAGTTATCTGTTAAATAGTTACACAAAAAATTATGTGCAACATTATGTTGCAAAATTTTATACCTAAAATTACACATAATTTTTTAATATACCATTACTCAATTAACCATTAAATAAATTTAGAAATAATAATTTTTCAAAATAAACGCTTCTAATTTTTCTAATAAATCTTTTGGTTTGTAGAACTGGCTTTGAATCTCCTATAATAGTCTTTCTTTCCTTTGGACGATTCTAAACATCTGCCTTTTTGAAATATAGCAGGAGAGCTACATATTTCATTGATAGCGGTAGAAAAAAAGGGTGGACAGACCCACCGAGTCCAAAAAAAATACCTCAAAGGAAAACAACAAAAGAACTGTAAACAAGATGGCGGGTTCGTGGCAAAAGCGCCGGCCGCCGAAAACTAAAGCCTAATCTCGCGTTATTAGGTGCCGTGCTCCGGCTAACTTCCAGGCTGCCGCTTCATCCACCATCTCCTCCACCAGCCGGTGTGCAGCGAGCTCCGTGCCCTGGGAATTGCTTCTATTCCGCTCACGCCATATGACCCAGAGGGCAAGAGCTAGGGAGCGAGCGCGCGTACGATCCAGCTCGATCCGGCGCTCCGGTCGAACGGAACCAGTCCAGAATCCAAAGCCCTCCTGCCAGGATGTCGGGTTCAGACTCGCAAGCCCAGAGCGCGAGGCTAGCATAGCCCACTCTTGACGAGCTAGTGGACACTGAACCACAAGGTGCGCCGCCGTTTACAGGTTCCGGACATACAGCGGCGAGCACTCTCCTCTGGACGAGCAACCAAGCGCAGAAACGCCATTTCTGTAGGTGAATAGTAAGGCTGCAACTAGCATGAATTAAAATTTTCTACCACATTGAATAAGATTACTATAATTTCAGATCACAGAAGTATCAGAATTGGTATAGTTTATCATCATAATCGTAGTCGTAATGGCTCCTCGTGATTTCTCTTGAAAGTGGTAGATCATCCTAGCATCAAAGCCTCATAGCAATGCTTCCAAGGTATCCACACGTACAGAGAAAGAACGTCGTGCGCTGAAGTGCTAGCTCCGGGCAGCGAGATTTGACGTGGGAGGGGTGGTAGCTAGAGTTTCGAGAATTCTGAACTACGGTGACTCTAATACTGAGGCGCCCTCTCTTTATACATGCATCTCCATAATAGATTTCTACATTAGAGACCATTAGGACTCAAGCTGCAATAAAATTTGGATTCTAATTCGAATTAGGTTCCTTCTCTTTAACTGTCCGACCCTATAGGTTCATGTATACTTAGACATGACGCAAGTGCTTCTACTCATTCACTAATTAGTAGCGGCCCCTAGCAGGACACGCCAACTCCTAAGTAGATATAAAGATCTAATCGGACGAATCTCTATAATGTTCAATCATATGCATTCCCTCTGCCTCACGATATCGATCAAACCCAAGGTGAGTATATATCATTTTGTTTGTGGTTAGCTCTTTAACCACGAGTAGCATGCCAATTCATCTTCAGATCCGGTCACTCGAGAGGTCTAAAGATATCTCTTTCGTCATAGGGAGAGGCAAATCATATCTTGGTCGACAATGCCTCACGGTATGCTTTATGACAAATCTGAAAGTAATTTTACAACTACCTAGTTATGAAATAGCGTTTGGCAACATCTAAATAAGTCGCTCTACATCTCGAGTGGATACGACTACCTTAAATCTAACGATATATCGTACTCATTGTATATGAGACCAACAAATAATATGTAAGAGTACAATGTTCTCGTTGTGTTTCATGAGGCTATTCTAGTATATTGTAATACCTCTATTGGAAAATAGATGATGTCTTAGAATGTTTTCAGTCAAACTTTTTAAACTTTAACTATATATAAAAACTATTTGAATTGGTCATGTAAAAATAATATCATTAGATTTTTCATAAAAAACACCGTCGACATAAATAACTAGCCCCAGAGCCCTTGTCAAAACCACCCAAAAAAGGGGAGTAATAGGTACCTATGATGTTTGGTGTATCATGCTGAATTAATTGCCACTCAATGGAACGTGTTACTGCAACTATTGCTGTTCTCGGATGGTATTTCTTGATATATACGCGTGTGGTAAAGTAAACGAAAGGTCTCTAGTTGCAACAACCACTTGTGTTCTCAGTTGCTATTTTGTGATACTGGTAATAGGAAAACGAAAGGTCTCTAGTTGCAAGAGAAGGACAGACCGCTTAGTATCCTAAAAAGACTAGGGCATTGAATGAAGTCGTGCAAAAATTTCTGTTGCTCCAAACAGTTTCCTAGCTGTCTTAGTTCTAGCCACTCTGGTAGATTAGTTATAGTTAAATTAACCAAGGAGGAGAACTGGACTTTTATTTGGATTGTTAAAGTGGAGGTGGTTATACCCCACTAGGGACTAAATTCTAGATTTGTTTTTTGGTAGAATTTTTGTTCGGTGATAGGTGAGACGACATATCCGCCCATAGCAAAACATATATACTGATTTTGTCAATTTTTAAGCTCGACTCATCCAGTTTTCAGTAACCATTGCGTGAGCGTGTATGAGTACCAGCGTACGTGTGTTTATATCTACGTGTTATACGCTGGTGTTTCTCGAAGAAAAACCGAGGCTACGTTCGCAACCCCCCTCTTACAAACAAAAACGGAGGACAGGCTCAACACAACCGCCTCGGTCGGATCATCCGGCATCGCTAGTCTGCTTTCTCTTCTTTATTGAACTCCCCATGAAACCGTTAGTGACTTACCGGACACGAGGTGGGGAACGGCCGTCGTTGTCGTCCTGGAAATGGAGCCCCGGTGCCTCTGGAAAGCTCACATAGTCACGTGGACCATATGAACCCCTTCTCCCTCCAAGAATCACATAGTAAACCGCAACAGCAGCCAAGGAAGAGCAGTCTCGCGTTAACCCTGGATTAGTGTCCTGCTAAATGCTCATCTCGTGGAGCAGGGGATTAATTAGCCCGGTCCAAGCTAATCCACATCAGTTGACTGGTAATCTAGTGTGGTGCTTTGACTCCACACTCCACAGTGTGCTAGCGGCATAGAGAAGTGAGCGAAGCTAGGCTACCTCTTTTTAAGTGGCTCGATCGAGGCGTTCATGGATTAGGTTAATCGCGTGTTATTACTTGGGGTCCCAGATTTAGGTGGATCGATTGGGTCGCAGCAGATCAGCTAGCTATAGTACTGCCCCAAATGTCCTGGACCATCGCCAACGCTGCACTTGTCTAGGTCTCATCATGCATCGAGACCATAGACCAAAATTGACCCGGGAGCTGATGGAATCCGTTGGATCGATCGATCGATCGCCACTAGGCCGTTCTAATAGTAACTGCCAACGCAAAGTTAATGACACCCATATCTTCTGGGTTTGGTCGGTCGGAACCTAACAAACACACGTACTGTGTTTAGTGTCTTGTCACACGTTTCTTTAGTGGAGTAGTACTGTACTGATCATCTTAATTTGATTGCATAACCCTAGGCTAAGCAGAAGGTACTGTTAATTATTACTCTCTTCATCTACAAATGTAAGACGTGCACAGAATTTAAAGTTTAATTTTCGCCAATAATTAAAATAATAATATTAAGTTATATAACAACAAAGTGATATTATTTGAAAATATATTTGAATATGAATTCAATGATACCACTTTTATGTCATATAATTGAATATTATTGGTTTAATTTTTGATCAAAGTTGAACTTTAAACTCCGTGCACGTCTTACATTTGTGGACAAAGAGAGTAGTAGCAGCAGAACACACATATATGATTGGTTCCGTTGTATAAGCCTTCTGAGTGATTTGTCTCTCCGACAAGACGAGATCGCGTTGTGCCGGTCGATCCTCGGACAGAGTCACGGTGGCGTATTTTGGCATGCATGCAGGTGGTTTTGCTAGGGGGGACACGGGCTCACCGCCAGCGTTCTTGTGCTTCCAGGGCAGTTGGCATCGATCACAGTTAAATTTGCTCCCCCCAGCAACGCTAGCTGCTCGAATTTTATCACGTTGTGCCGGGAAAAGCTGCGTTCATGCCGATCGATTGATTCGCTCCGGGTTAGTCAAATGAATGATCACCAGATGCTAAGCTGTGTTCAAATTACTGCAGTACCTAACCGGATAGCGGTCTACTAATCTTATCAAGTCGTTGCTACATTCTACACTAGTGTGTACTAGCGTGCTGTGGCTAATTTTCCACCAGCTACTCAGTTAGACACTACTACGGATTTTATTTAACAGGACGTCACCTGAGCTGTCCGTACAGTGTTTATCATAGACGGTTTCAAGCGCGAACCATCTGAGAAAATGACTACCAGCGATGGCGAATAAGTGGGACACTACAGATGAGAACCATCTGTCATATTAGTATAGACGATTCCCAACTGGGACCGTCTGTACTGCGAATGATAACACAGATGAGAACCATCTGTCATATTAGTAGAGACAGTTCTAGTTGGGAACCATCTGTACTATCCCTAACAGTATAGGCGGTTCCCAACTGGTACCATCTATACTAATATCACAGATGGTCCCAGTTGGAAACCGTCTGTACTATCATTCACAGTACAGATGGTTTTCGGAGCCGTCTGTGCTATTTGTACAGACGGTTCCCGATTTAGAACCATCTGTACAAATAACTACATAAGCTCACTCCCAGCTCGATTCGCCACTATCGTCATTGTCGCCGGCCCTCTTCCTGACCTCCTCTCGAGCCGCCCGCACACGCAGCCGCACCAGGAAGAGCCGGCGAATCTCGTGCTGGAAGGAATCAAGCTCGGGGCACTGCAAACCTTGCTCGCCAACGACCTCACCGAGCTGCCGCTGCCGTTCGCCGTCGCCACTGTCATCTCCAGCCTCCATCGGCCGACTCTTCCTCTAGCACCACGGTGTGCCACAGAACTTTCCCGTGCCCTCCCCCCTTGATTCCATGCTGGATGATCGAGTCCCCTCGCTAGCTAGCTAGCTCCCTACTGCTCTGTGCCATTCAGCTAGTTGGGAAAAAGAAAAGAAATATGGAACCCATGTGTCATAGAGAGAAAAAAATTAATATGACAAGGACCTCACTTGTCATGCTCAATGGCTAAGTTAGGCTGAGTAACAAAAGTTTTTCATATTTTTTATTTTCTGAGAAAAAGAAAGAAAATGCTAAAAATGCTTTAAACTTCTAAAAATCATAGAAAATTCATACGAACTCGAAATGAGGTGATTCTTTTTTGTAAATTCATGATTTAATCTGTAGAATTTTATGGTATAACTTTTTTTTTCATTTTACAGTGCTGTAAAATTTTGAAAATGACCAAAATGCCCTTAAACCCTAAAATTGAAGTATGATTTTTAGAAAAATCATGTTAGCTCCAAAAATAATATATGTTGCACCAAAATTTAACTTTTGGTATATGTTGTATCTTGGTTTCATTTTATTCGTGCATCAACATATAAAATTTTGACATATATAGAAATGTTGCTTTCTTATATTATTTAAATAATTAGCTACTGACTTTATTTGAGTTTTGCATAGTTGGGTTTAGTTATTACTAAAAATGCATAAATGTAGTGTTTTAGATTAATTTACGTAGAAATTTTATTACATGAACATTACTTTGGTAGCTCCTTTTTTCGATGAAAAGTTAGGTGGCTTTGTTTTATTAGGTCAATTTAACATTAATTTACTCGTTGTGCAGTGTGTGTAGCAAGATGGATCGAGGGTGGATGTATGGTTCTTGTATGAACCAAGGGTACCATCGTTTCCGCTACCGCGGCAACAGGCTGCAGCACCGTCGACCTACCGCATTGCTGCCGAGGCAGCAGCTGCAGCGCCGCCGCCCTGCCGCACTGCTACCGCGGCAGCAATGCGGCAGCAGAAACCGCCGTTTCTACTGCCGCAACAGCAGTGCGGCAGGGTGACTCGCAAGAGTACAGACGGTTCCAGGGCTAGAACCGTCTGTACAAATTCTTTGTACAGACGGCTCTACGGATAAAACCGTCTGTACAAAGATTTTTTACAGACGGCTCTAGCCCTAGAACCGTCTGCATAAAGAATTTATACAGACGGTTCTATTCCTAGAGCCATCTGTACAAATGCTTTGAACAGTATCTCAAAAGCGTTTGTACAGACGGCTCTGTATCTGGAATCGTCTGTACAAACACTTTCGAGGTACTGTTTCAAGCATTTGTGCAGATGGCTCTAGATTTGGAGCCGTCTATACAAATGCTTTTGCGGTCTTTTTCTAACGAACATCACAGACGGTTTCTATGTGGAACCGTTTGTAGGAATTATTTGTAGAGACGGTTCAATACCCGTCTATACAAATTTGATTTGTGCATACTGTTTGGTACAGACAGTTCAGAAAACCGTCCCGTCCGAGAGTTCCGAACCGTCTGTACAAATCGTTTCTGCAGTAGTGAGATCTGACAGCGAGTACATACGATTAAAACAAACCTCGACCGGCCCGTGGTTCTTTTTTTATGAGATAGGGACTCTAATCTAGTAGATCAGATGACCTGTTGTGATCAGAACAATGAAACGTACGTAACTAACAGGACCTACGTACTAGAAACCATCAGATCGAGTGCTCGACGCACGTCGTACTGTCATGCGCGCGTGACAAATAGAGATCGATGTCCTAATTAATCGCATCGACAACGCGATGTGATGCCTAGTCTCTTGATGGCTCGACCGATGGAGATAGCTAGGCATGCATTCACGCATCGGCCGGCCCTTTACTTCCGGACACTCGCCGCAGCGTCGATGGATCGATACTTGTTTCTGTTCGGTTTTCGGCACATCCGCCTTGTTGTCTCGAGTGATATTTAGAGAGAAATTCCTGTACTCATATACAAACCGATGCTACTGATTCTTTCATTATAAGATTTCACGTTTTTTTTTGAGCTAGCTTATCTAATCTAAACCTTTTGCTCTAAGGAACCATTAAGCAGAGATAGAGGAATGCAGTGACATGCTGCATGCGACGATGCGATACGTATGGAAGGACTATGCGCCGGTAAAACGGCAAAAGTGGGCAACTGTGAGCCAATTTCTAACACCCTGCGTTCTTTTACCGCTGGCAAAAAGAAGAAGAGTGCATGCACTGAAGGCGAGGGGTACGTACGAACACAAAAGCCAGAGCTAGCGGTAACGAGCGATGCCCGGAACTTTTCGCATGCCCTACGAAAGTACGAATTACCATAGCTTTGATGCTGACCACCATCAACTTTTCAGGACAGTAAGAACAGCCGCAACAAAGGAAAGAATCATCTTACCATTTCTGATCGACCTAAAGCTAGATAGCCAGTACGTATTCTCTGCATGCATGCATGTGCCGCCTTTTGACTGATGATCAGTTCCCAGTGAATAAGACAAAGAGGCCTTGCCATGCGAATTGCGAAAGTGTACGAAGAGGAAGTTATTGTGGTGAACGTACGTGGTGGCCTGGTGGGGGTATTAATTGCTAATGCCAGGCGATTTATTTTGATGAAATCTTGGTATACAGCTGTATGCATAGGTGGATGAATGCAATGGTCGAATGTCTGCCAATGTGCAACGGCCATTCTCCAGAATTATCATTTGTATACTTGGCTGCAGCTTCTAGAGTTAGAAGCGCTTCCAGATGATCAAAAGCCTTGGACGCAGAGGATTGCAGTGATAGGAGGCTACCTCCAAGCCACTCTCCTAATTGTGGATGCTCTGACTAATAGGTTAGTTGTCGGGTGTACCGTGTACGCATGATTATGAATTCAAAAGAACTCATTTGTTATAAAATATACTTGTTCTCTTATGTAGGCCTGAAGGTAGTCTTGTATATCTCCATAGGCCTTAGCTAGGTTAACTTATTTTTTCGGACGGTTGTGCATAGTGGTAGTAGCATCTACTGTGAAGGACACTTTCCCGGCCCTAATGATGTGTACAGTGTACTACCTATGCCATGCTTTTTCAATGGGATGGTCCCAAAAGTTGACCCTAGCTCCTCCACAACAAGACAGTTTGGTTAAATTGCAGGGTTGTCGCTGCAGACACGTTAAGTTAGATATTCAACCACGTACCGTCAAAAAGCTAGTTATAAAACCAACCAACAATGACCCATTCCAAGTTAAACAAATGGTACTTCTGACGGAATTTGATCGGAACCTAAACAATTATGTTCATTACAATTTCATGGACACACGGAACATCACAGGGAAAGGCGACAAGGCTTCCGAGGTGAGCCTCAACAGCAACGTAGTGTGAACCAGACCCTATCCTACACGGCCGGGATGGATCGATTTGGCCGCATGCACGTACATATGGGGTCCGGGGACTGGGGCCATATGCCCATATATATATGTATCGGGGCTTTACCGTGCCAGGAGGAGAGACACTGGGGATGGGAGCCAGGCAGGAAAGTAAGGCAGATGCCAAGGTGCCAATCTTTGTCAGCATCATGCGACCGGGAGGACATGTTAGGCGTGCCGAGCATCCCCTCCCTACCCTAGCACCCTAGGCACGTCCCTTTCTCGAACGAGGGAGAATGTATGCTGCTTAATCTCCATTTAGGCCAGGGACCACGGGGCCGGTACAGGACGCGGGTGTTGGTGCAACGTGCAGGATGGCCAGCACCGGCCCACAGCGTGATGGCCGATTCTAGCGGGGCGCGCTTGGCACCGGGGGCGTGTAGGTAAAGCACGCGCGACCACCCGGCACCCGCGCGCGGTGTTGTCTCAAGGAGGAACATCCAGTGAATCGGTGGTGAAGACGAAACAAAAGAGAGTAGTAGCTTATCATCTGAATGTTGGTTTTGAGTTACCGAGACGAGACGAGGCGAGAGGAGAGGCTTTAGACTTCCATGATCATAGTAAAGACACTAATTGCCTATGTCTCTTTTGTTGATTCGAAAGCCTGCGCATGACTCATGTTTTTGTTAGCTACTCTCTCCAATTGATACTCGAGTGACAAGATTCGATTACAATATCTGGTAACAGCAAGAACGAGAGAGAGGAACAGAGCCGGAGGTAGGGGAGACAATGCCAGAAATGTGATCACTCGGATCCTTCACCCGCACGCTACAGTATTCTACTTATACTCGAGTCGGATTCCACGCTAGGCGCACTCTTTCCCCGCATAACGCCTGTTGGGCCGCTTCACTCTCCTGGGCCTCACTTCCACGGACTCGGCGCTTCCCGCGTCCACGCCTGCGTCCACTCGGTCGTCGTCCGCTGTCTTCTCCGGGTCGCTGACAATACCCCCTCCAGAACTACCGGCTTGACCCCAAGCCGGTGAGCGAGGGAAACGCCGGCGCAGGTCCTCCGCATCCTCCCACGTCTCGGTGCCGGCGGAAGCGGACGACCAACGGATGAGGAGCTGCTCAACCATCTTGTTTGCTCGACGCGCCCAGCGAGTGTCGAGGACGGCAGCTGGTACCTGCGGCGAAGGAAGCGAAGAAGGAAGATCTGACGATACCTGTTCACCGCGAACCAACGCCCGCTTGAGCTGGGACACATGGAAAACCGGATGGATGGCCGCGGACGCGGGCAGCTGCAAGCGGTACGCCACTGCCCCCACTCGGTCGATGATCGGAAACGGACCAAAATACTTGAAAGACAGTTTGTGATTGGCGCGCGGGGCAATCGAAGTTTGGACGTATGGCTGGAGCTTCAAGAAGACCGTGTCCCCGATCTCAAACGTGCGTTCCGCGCGGTTCTTGTCAGCCTGCCGCTTCATGCGCTGCTGGGCACGGTGCAAATGCTGATGCACCAGGGCCGTCATAGTCGCGCGCGTCTGCAGCCACTGCTGAACATCACTGTTGGCGCCTACATCATCCACTGAAAGACCCAACTGCCGAGGAGTCCGACCATACAGCACTGTGAAAGGAGTCTGACCAAGAGATGAGTGGAAGCTGGTGTTATACCAAAATTCGGCCAATGGCAGCCATTTGGACCATTGATTGGGGCAGGCGTGAACAAAGCATCGAAGGAAGGTCTCCAAACACTGATTGACGCGCTCCGTTTGCCCGTCCGATTGCGGATGGTAAGCGGTGCTGAGATGTAACTGAGTGCCCGTGCGAGAGAACAGCTGTTGCTAGAATTGGCTTGTAAACACCTTGTCGCGGTCAGAGATAAACACGCGTGGCAGGCTGTGCAGTTTGTAGATGTTGTCAATAAACACCTGAGCAACTTGCGAGGCAGTGAACGGGTGATGAAGCGGCAGGAAATGCGCATACTTCGAGAATTTGTCCATGATCACGAAAATGCAATTGTAGCGGAAGGACGTTGGCAAACCTTCAATGAAGTCCATGGTGGCGACCTCCCACGCCGCGTCTGGAACCGGCAACGGTTGGAGCAGGCCAGGATATTTGGACCGATCAGGTTTCGCCTGTTGGCACACCGAGCAGCCCCGTATGTAGTCCTGAATGGTATGTTTCATGTGTGGCCATGCGAAGAGCTGCTTGATCCGACAATACGTGACCGGGAACCCGGAATGGCCGCCGAGCGCGCTGTCATGAAGAGCGCTAATGATGCGAGTCTGGAGAGCTAGCCGGGGCGCTGCCGAGCCAGATGCGATCGGCATAGCGGATGACGCCATGGCGCAGCGAGAATTTGTTCTGCGGTGACGCGATGGCCAATTGAGCCAGAAGAGTGCATGCCTGGGTGTCATTGGCGTAGCTGGCCGTGACTTCTTCGAGCCAGGAGGGGACACACTCCGTGAAAGCGGCACACTCCTCTGCAGCCGGATGTTCTTGCCGTGACAACGCGTCGGCCGCGTGGTTCTCTGAACCTTTCTTGTAGCTGATGCGGTAGTGAAGGCCCAAAAGCTTGGTGAATGCTTTTTGCTGCCACGGGGTAGAGAGTCGCTGGTCCTCGAAGTGAATCAAACTCTTCTGATCGGTGCGGATAACGAACTCGTTCAATTGCAAATACGACCGCCAGCGATCCACTGCCATGAGCACTGCTAAACACTCCTTTTCATAAATGGAGAGGCCCTGGTTGCGCGGCCCCAACGCTTTGCTCATGAATGCGATCGGGTGGCCATCCTGCTGCAACACCGCGCCAACTCCCTTGTCACATGCGTCAGTCTCGATTACGAAAGGTTTGGAGAAGTCCGGCAGAGCGAGCACAGGAGCAGAGGTGAGAGCGCTCTTGAGCTGAGCAAACGCGGCCTCGCACGCAGGCGTCCAAACAAACGGGCAATGCTTCTTAAGTAGGTTAGTGAGGGGTTTGCTGATCAGGCCGAAATGGCGGACAAATTTACGGTAGTAGCCGGCTAAACCCAAGAATCCGCGTAGCTGCTTAGTCGATGTTGGTGTTGGCCATTGCTGAACCGCGAGTACCTTCGACTCTTCAGTGGCCACGCCATCGGCACTGATAAGATGGCCCAAATAGGACAGCTGATGCTGCGCAAATGAGCACTTCGATTGTTTCACTTTCCACTGATCGTTCCGAAGAAGCTGGAGCACCGCACGCAGATGGTGCAGATGGTGTGACAAGGTTGGGCTATATACCAGAATATCATCAAAGAACACTAATGCGGACTTCCGAAGGACCGGGCCGAGAGTAGTGTTCATCGCCCGCTGGAAGGTGGCCGGTGCGCCGGACAAGCCGAAGGGCATAACCTTGTATTCGTAGTGGCCGGAATGAGTCTGAAACGCCGTTTTGTGGGACTCGCCATCAGCTAGCCGTATTTGGTGGTAACCAGCACGAAGATCCAGCTTGGAGAAACAGGATGCGCCCGCTAGTTCATCCAGGAGCTCTTCGATTACTGGAACCGGGTACTTAGTCTTGCAGGTGATGGCGTTGAGATGACGGTAATCGATGCACAGTCTCCAACTGCCGTCTTTTTTCTTCACTAAGATAGTTGGGGACGAAAATGGGCTGGTACTGTGCTGTACGACACCGCTTTGTAGCATTTCAGCGACTTGTGATTCCAACTCGGTTTTCAGAGCGGGTGCTACCCGGTATGGCCGCAGAGCAAAGGGTTGAGCGCTTGGGAGCAGGGGAATGGTGTGATCACACGCACGGGTCGGTGGCAGGCCGCGCGGCTCATCGAAGACATCGGCAAACTCTGATAAGATGTTCTGGACATCCGGCGGCAATGGATCTGCTACAGTGTCACGGATCAGAGCCAGTTGGATATAATGAGCTGTGGCTTGGCGCTTAGTAAGACCGGCCAGCTGCTGGGAGTTAACTGGAGTACAAGATGGGCTGTCCGATTTGATTCCCTGGAGTGTGACTGTGCGGCCGGCGAGCTGGAATTGGAGAGTTTTGCGAACCCAATCCACGGTCATGGGACTATGATCCTCCAGCCAATCCATTTCCAAAATAATATCGTAGCTGCCCAGAGGAAGAATGCGAAGATTGGACAAGAAACTGTGACCCTGTACCCACCATGAGCAATTGGTGACTTGGCGAGAGCAAGAGAGTTCACCACCGTCTGCTACTTGCACGCGGATTTCGTGAGCAAGGTCCTGAACTCCAGGCAGATGGTCGGCCAACTGAGCACGGACGAACGACGCCGAGCTACCCGAATCCACCAGCAAGAGAACCTCCCGGCCTTGCACCCAGCCGTGGAGACGAATTGTGCGTGGAGAAACCATGCCTTCAACTGCTTGCTTAGAGATAGCCATCAACTCAATAGGCTGTTCCAGGAGATCTTCTGCCGCGCCATCAGGCTCGTCGTGCTGGAGCGCAAGAATCTGAAGTTCTTCGACCACATGTAGCTGGACCGTCACTGGGCATCTGTGGTCGCGCCCCCAGCGCTCCCCACACGTGAAGCACAGGCCGCGGGCACGCCGGTAGTCCCGCAGCGCCGCGACACCGTCTGGACGGCCACTGGCTCGAGCGCCATCCACGCCCCGCCGATCCTCCGCGGCGGCAGCTTGGGGCAGCTTGCCATGGTGAGGCAGAGCTGGTGATTGCCGTGCCGGATGAGCTACAGTAGGCTCCAGTCGTCTGGGTCGATTGCCGCGCGCACCCGTGAGCACCTCCTCCTGAAGCAGCGCCAAGGAACAGGCGGCGTCAAGGTCCAGTGGCCGCTGAACCATCACCACCACCCGAATGTCGTCCCGGAGTCCCTCGACAAATTTGGTCAAGAAATAATACGGGTGAATTGCGTCAGAATACGAATTTAAATGGTTCATCAAATCTTCAAAGCGATCAATGAAATCTTGGACAGTGCTAGTCTGACGCAAATGATAAAACTGGCGTATGAGCTGCTGATGCTGATCGCGACCAAATCGGCCGGCGATCAACTCACACAGGCCGGCCCAATCCAAATGAGGAACCCGTTTGCGAATCGATTGATACCAAACCCCGATCGAAGGAGTGAAATGCAGAGTAGCCATGCGAACCCACAAATGCGATTGAACCCCAAACATTTCGAAGTACTCTTCGCATTGAGACTGCCACAATCGTGGGTTTTCCCCATCGAAGCGCGGAAACGCGACGGTGGGCAACGAAGAACCCAGACCAGAAATGCCAGATGCATCAGTGAGATGAGAAAACCGAGCCAGATCGGAAGATGGAAACTGCATGGCGTCAGAAGAGGAGCGGAATCTCGTACCGTTGGCCGGAGGAGGTGGCGGGGTGAAGGACCGGCCCGCCACTTGCCCCCGTGTAGTCGAGTCGACGCCGTAGCCATTTGGCCCTGGGAACGCTCCCAACTGCGCCGCACCAAGAATCGAGGGTGTTGCTCCGCCCAGGTAGGTGGGGGCGGCGCCGCCTGGTGCGGATGGCGACGCCGAGCGCAACTCCGAGCGGAGGGCCGCGCCCTGAGCAGTCTTCTCGTGCAGATCATGCACGGTCGCGTGTAGATCCGTAAGGCGGGCTTCCAGATCCGGCCGCTAGGTGCAGAGGGAATCGAGCTTGGTGTTCATCTGCTCTTGCTGCTCCCTCATCGCCTTCAACTCCTTGACGAGATCGTCCATTTCGCGTGCTTGCTTGCGGGTGAGGATGATCGATTGGATCGGCTTAGTGGCGTCTGGATCCAGAGCGGAGGAGGTGGTGGGTTTGCTCTGATACCAATTTGTTAGCTACTCTCTCCAATTGATACTCGAGTGACAAGATTCGATTACAATATCTGGTAACAGCAAGAACGAGAGAGAGGAACAGAGCCGGAGGTAGGGGAGACAATGCCAGAAATGTGATCACTCGGATCCTTCACCCGCACGCTACAGTATTCTACTTATACTCGAGTCGGATTCCACGCTAGGCTCACTCTTTCCCCGCATAACGCCTGTTGGGCCGCTTCACTCTCTTGGGCCTTACTTCCACGGACTCGGCGCTTCCCGCGTCCACGCCTGCGTCCACTCGGTCGTCGTCCGCTGTCTTCTCCGGGTCGCTGACAGTTTTTTCAGCTGATAAGACTTGCGCTGCTCCCTGGCAATCTCAACTCACGTATACTCTCCCTGGCCCAAGAGAACGTTTGTTATGTTTCAGGGCAGACGACCATTTCGACAAGCGCATATTTTTTGTCGAGCATACGAAAGAACTCGAAACAGTGGCCGATGCGACAAAGATATTCTGTTCGCGGAATATGCGTATTAACAAATTAGAAGTGTCGTGACACCCCCAAAATTGACCATAGCGCAGGGATATCTGGTGCTTGCACAACCAGACAAAACACGGTGTGGTTCATCACAAACCATAACTACAAGCACGTTCCAACAAAAAAAATTAACATCACAATAACCAGACATCACTGGCAGAGATATGCATTACTGCATCAGATTCACAGGGTACAACCCGAAAACGACGTCACTAACACCAAGGGTACGTAAACAAGGTCCTAATAATGAAATATTTGTGACAATAATGGTCGAATATTTCAAGATGACGAAGTACGCAAGCCCACTGGTGAGATAGATTATTATGATAACAAACAACTTCGGAGTAGAGCACAGTCGGCAGGGAAATAAGAAATTAATTCGCACAAGAAAAATGATATGACAATTACATGCCGGTCAAGGCATTATTCTGCACAAACCATGCACACGCCTTGAAAATCAAGTAAACTCATTCTCTATAAGTATATTCGAAATGCAGTTCCAAAAATTGTCAAATATGTCATGTTCCTCCCGTAACAGTGCTAATCACTATTGAACACTCGTCCGGCTGCTTTCAGTGCTTCTTACTGGATTGAAATAGGGATGAGCCTGCACAGAGCAAAATGAGATATTTAATGTAAAACAATGTAGAAGTTATATGTCGTATTGATCCAACAAAGTGTTTCTCGGATTTTGGAGAGGGAAAGATACCATAGCTTCCTTTGCTGTAGGCCTTTCCTGGTGATCATAGCGAAGCAGCTTGTCTACAAAATCGATAGCCTACAAAAGTAAAAACATATCAAGAGTACATCAAATGAGTAGTAGTGGACTAGGGTGAGGGAATGGCAACATGAGTCACCTCACGGCTCACTAGGTGTCTGTTCCCAGAGTCAACAAACTTTAACCATGGCTTCCTTCTGTGTCTGCAGCCAAAAAATATACAGTTAGATCATGCTATTATGCTAATTGCTGTCTTACGGAAACAATTCTCTCAAGGGTTATCCAAAGCAATACATGACCTTCCAACAAGCATTTCAAGCTGCGGGTCAAGCTGAAGACCGTATTTTTCAAGGTAGCTGTGAAAATCTTCTGTCCCAAGAACCTGTAGCAGCAGCATGTATTGCATACATTACTCACAATAAACAGTATCGAGTTATATTAATAGTTGTTTCATTTAGAAAAATGCACTGTTGAAAGCATTGATTCTTTGGAACAAGAGTAGCAAGCATCATAATTCATCTCGTGTTTAAGCTATTGCTACCAATATTAAATATTTTGGAACACCCATTTATTGAGAGTAGTGGAACAAGAGCAGACAGTTCAACCAAAATGGTTGCTGAATACAAACGGGTAAATATTGTAACTGTGCATATAGACAGATATGGTAGCCAGTCATAATTAACGTAAGGGCAACACAAGGATGGAGAATTTCATGCTCTGAGAGTAGCATATAGAGATGCATAAACAATGGTAGACAGGCTACATGAAAATTAGCAGTAGAATATACTGCAGGGATTAGGCCCAATCCCTTTGGACGAGCAGGAAAATCGAACTAAAATCCTTGCTCATCCAAAGGGATCAGGTCTAATCCCGTAATCCGTATGTATCCAAACAAGCCTTAGTAATTATAAGTCGTTAGCACTCTTGTGTACAAGGCAATGCATACACCGCAATGGTATTAGTCTCCACAAAAATCAACAATATGCAGTAAGATATTGTAGCACTGTTTGCTGTCAGCAATGTTCTGTACAAGGAATGGCTATGATGGTCCGAGAGTAAGTTGCAAAGCTAAAAGATGTAAAGGTAGAGTGTGAAATTTCCATTAACAGCAGTAGCTGGATACTAAAGTTGAGATATTTTGCTCAATTGCACATAAAAAGCGACCATTTCAAATATCGCAATTTTAACAGACTAAATCAAAGTTATCAGCATTGTACAGATATTTGATGAAGTTATTCAAGATGTCATTTCATTTACAGCATTAGAGTAAATGGCAGTCAGAGATAGTTGGACAGGAAGTTGCCACTTAAGAAGCTCCAAACATACCTTGGTTATTTTGGCTAATTGATGGTAGTTATCCTGACCATTAAAGAAAGGGTCCACACGGAATATCTGTTGAGAGTATCAGAATGCATATAAATAGAGGTCTGTTAATATGGATAATCAGCTGATCAGAGACTTGCCACTTACCATGGATGCAAACATGCAACCAAGGCTCCACAAATCTAATGAGTAATCATAGTCTAACAAATCCACAAGTAATTCAGGGCCCTTATAGCATCTGTCAACAGAACAGGATGCAGTAAGCGATGGATGAACAAAAGAAAAATAGCAGAGGATATCAATCAATGGGGAGCAGGCGAGCAGCTAGACACTAATAACAATTGTTAACAAACATCGAGAACATATTAATATATATGTGAATGATACCGTAACGGCATAACCTACTGTCAATCTCAGTCCCTGCACGACTCTTTCCTCTGAGTTAGGTAGAAGATGAATTTAAAATTGCTATCAATAAACACAATAAGTCAAACAGACCAAACATAAAGAAGCTCTAAAATCCATACCCATTTCACAGATCTGCTAAAGTAAGATACACAGGTAGGACCACAGAGGGTCAACAAGTGAATACAATATTCAAATTTACATGCATAAATGGACTAAAATTACCCTTATTAACAAGCTGAATAAGTCCAAGAACATCCAACTTTCAGAGCTGGTGGAACTGACCTTGAAGCAACTCTAACGTTATATTCCATCCTGGGATGATAGAACTCTGCGAGACCCCAGTCGATAAGACGAAGCTGGCGTTTCTCATGATCAATCATGATATTGTGGGGTTTGACATCTCGGTGCATAATACCCCGTGAGTGACAATAATCTAGTGCCTACACAAATACCTGGAAAAGTTAAAGACCATCAAATTGAATGTAGTCTAAAGGACAGGAAACTTGTAAGAAATGTAGATGCTTGTTCAGTATGTTGCATCCATGGTGTTGGCCAGTAAAGTTGAAACATTGCAAACTTCAGAAAAAAAGATTTGTTTGGTGAATATCTGCCAATGACATACTAGATAAGTTTAAATATTACAGAATAGGTATAGTGATACTGTAGGTCCTGCGTAGAAGTACATATTTATTTGATTTACTGCACTGAAACTTTGTATGATTTCATTGATCCAAATCATTACAATTTACAAGTCATGGCTCCATTAGAATGTCATTCAAACTGCCATGATTAATCCGGAGAGAATTTTACAGTTGATTGCCCAAACAGATGTGTTGATCAGCTGATGCCATGCAGGCAATGATCATCTTCCTGACATTGTCAAAATCGTAACATATGAGAAGCTCCATATTGATGCAATTCAACTCTATTAACCCACGAGATTCTGCAACCCCAAAACAATACCAAAGGAAAGAAGCTAGGGTATGCTATCAACTCTCATTTAGTGTAGACTGAGATGTCAGCATCGGCCTATAGAGAACAGTATCAGTGAAAATACAGCTACCAAAATAGGACCATGAATTATGAAATCACAATACAGACAAAAAGATTTCATGGATGGAGAAAACATTATTAGAATCAAACAAGTGAAAATATTCTACAGTACACCGATTATGCAACATGTATTTTTTTTTAAATAAGCAAAAAAAAATGCACCATAAACAGGCCAATAGAACCACACATATGGGTATTATCCATGTAGGAAGATTTTAATGGTTCAGATTCTTGCCTTTAATAATTCAAAATATAGTATCTGATATCGTAATCCGATAGTGTGGGGTAGAGCACTTTGAAGTCAGTGTTGTTAACATATTCAAAGACCAGACTAGGTGTCTTTGATTCATCATCTCTGACAACATCGAGTAGCTTTATAATATTTGGTCCGCCATATAAGTTTTGAAGTATCTTTATTTCCCTCTTTATCTGCATCATCATAAAAGAATTCAATAAGGTCGCTAATAAGACACATCAGGTACATTACAAGATGCAATGACAACACTATGCAATGAAGCAAATACATAAACAAACACATCAGCATAAAGTGTGCCTCATTGAACTGTATTGGTCCTGAAGTTCAGAAGAGGCATATGCTAGCACATTCTTAGCTAGTAAGGCAGTACGCCTAGAAAGAACCAGGTAATCAGTAATCACTATAATCTGCCAAGTTTCATCCCAGGGAAGAAACTCCTATTTGGGAGTAAGCATCAGAGCATAATGTTCCAACAGTTGCATGGACAACAGGACAAATACCAATGTAAATATCGTTTTCTTTAATACTAGATGTTGGGGTTAATCACACCTGAAATTAAATCGATGAGCAATCAAGACACTGAGGAGTGACCTGCCCTGGCTGCAGGCTACACGGGAAAAGAAAGGTTTGAGGGCAGTTCCGTTCGGACTTTTGCAGAGTGGGGTGGGGAGACTATGAGATTAAACACGAAGAGAGGAGGGAAGCAGCAGAGGGCCCTCGCCTCCAACGCGACTCTGACAACACTGACAAGGAACCCTTCACCAATAGCAGATGTGTGAGAGGGAATAGGGAGGGGAGAGGGGGAGGTTGCTGCAGCTGAAGGCCCTGCCACAGCCAGGGAAGGAAGCGGTGCCTGGGGGCTCTCAGGCTCTCGGACCTTCGCAGATGTGACTTCTCACTGTTCAATTGTATCTGTTTTCGCTTGGTTCAAAGTTAAACTGAACCCTTTTTTCATGTGAAATTGTTCAACACGCAAGATAAAACAACAGTTCCATGGAGCCACATTATCAGAAACTCCCATAACCTCCTGAAGTATTTACCTAAATCACATTGACGAAAGCTGAGATTAGTTGCCATTCACATGAAGTTAAATTTGAACAATCCTACTAAAAGTTCAACTATATGGCACCCCAAGCCTTTTCAGATCAAACATTCCAACGACAGCAAATTAACCAGTCACTAGAAAACACAATCACAGCAACTAAAAGTTGCAAACATGAAGCCATACCTTCTTCTTCCTCACGGGCTTGAGTATCTTAATGACGCACCTCTCGTCGCTCCCGGCCTGGAAGCCCTCGAACACCTCGCTGTACTTCCCCTCCCGACCTTCCGCAGCACCTCGTACCCATCCTGCTCCCTGCACGCAAGCACGCACAGGGGCAGCCGCATCAGAGCACAAACCCTAGCCATAACCAAATCCGGAGGTCAAGTATGAGCTCCCATCCCCTCCCTACCCCCACTCGATGTCGAGCGACTCGTAGTCCCAGTACTCCTTTGGCCGCTGGGAGTTGGCGTCGGCGTAGACGCGCGCGACAGAGGTAGCGCCCCCGGGGTGCCGCGTGGCGCGGCCGATGGGTGGCATGGGGCGGGGCGCCTCGGCGGCCGCGGCCGCGGCGGCGTAGACGGTCGGGAGATGCGGCAGCGGTGATGGGAGTGGGAGTGGCGCGGGGCCGCCGTGGAGAGGAGGCAGAGCAGGAGCCGGTGGGGCGTGGAGGCGGCGGTGGTGGCGAGGGGGAGGAGGCGGCTGCGCAGGGCGCACCAGGCCATGTAATTTGCGGCGAGAGTGGGATGGATTGGTCACACGCTCCGGCGCACGAGAGAGAAGGCCATCGAGTGAGCGCGCCGCACGGCAGGGGAAAATCTTCTGATTGGCGCTGTGCCGGCTCGGCCCGCGTAAGGCTTTGTTTGGTTCTCAGGGATCCAATTCCCTAGGGGAACTAATCTAAGGGGGGATTAGATTGATCCCACCTAATTTTTATTGAGATCAGTTCCTCCCCCACCTCAATCTCTATTGCTTAAATTCTGTCTTGATCGCTTCTCATTGCAAGTGCACTAACAAGAATCATCTACTCAGTGAACAAGATGTGTTCAATTTTGCAAATCATTTAAAAATAAACTAGACTAGCATCACCAACCGATTTTGCCACAATTCACAAATAGCAATCAATCAGTTGAAATTATCCGTGAGTTCGGTAAGCTGCCATTGCTCAAAGAATTCGAATGGAAAGCACAAATAACAATCGATCACTTGAAATTATGAAGATGGCGTCCTTGAGGTGCTGGATCTTGAGCTACAATCAAACACCGGCTTCACGTCGGCGATGGCGGCACACGTGGCGCGGATCAGGTCCATGGCACCTGGTCGCTCGGGGACGAGGATTCGAACGTGGAGGCGGCGATGAGGTCCTGGAGTTACCCTTGGACGACAGATGGGCTCCCCTCGGATGACGGCCCCGCCTCGGCCGATGCCGACGACGGCTTCTTGCGCTTCGGCGGATGAGCCAAGAAATCCTAGAACGCCAGGACGAGACGGGAAGGGAGAGGAAAAGGAGGGCTTACCGGGAAGAAGGCCGCTGTCGGAGAAGAAAGCCGCCGGGGAGGAGAGGACGGCGGCGCCGTCGACGGGTGGAGCGGCGTCGCCCTTGATCGCATCGCGTCGCCCTGGCGTTGGCGTGCTGGGAAGTTCTCGGAGTGGGAGACGAGGCTGATTAGCTCGATGGAAACAGGGCGTTGCGGAGGGATCGGGTGAGATTTTCCCGGATGAGCCCAATAACCAAACGCGCAAATGGGCCAGCCTATGGATTGTAACCCGACCGGGTTGATCCACGGGGATTGGCCCGCGATCCCGATCCATCCCGACCAAACCAAACAAGCCCTAAGTGGGCTGCGCGGTCGGGCTCGATTGGTTAGAGAAAAGCCGTATTTGGCCCCCCCGCGAGTTCTAATGCCAAAAATGGCCCCCCATCTCGGACAATAGCAAAAGTGTCACCGCGACGCTCGGGGCACCCGACACCTGGCAAAATCGCGCCGGGGGACCGCGAGCGGCGTCGATCGCGCGTCTGACCCGCGACGGAGGCCGGTCGCGGGCCTGGCCCGCGAAGGAGGCCGGGCCGCGCCTCCCCCCGCGATGCAGGCCGCATCGCGCCCCAGGCCCGCGACGCAGGCCGCATCGCGCTCCAGGCCCGCGACGCAGGCCGCATCGCACGCCAGGCCCGCGACGAGCGCGCTGCACGGCCTTTTTTTTCGTTTGGCTAACGCCATCAACGATGGCGTGTGAATCCCGCGCACTAACGCCAATGCCAGTGGCGTTCGTCCCTGGTCCACGCTAGCGCAGCCCCGCTGACCTGGCTGACGTGGCAAAGCTCCGAACGCCGTCTTCGCTGGCGTTTGCACCTCGGACCCAAACGCCATGTGGTCTGGCGTTTGCCCCCCAGAGGACATTCAACTCTCTCAGAAGTCTGACATTGTCTCCGGGGTTTATATGTTCGACCAGTACGAAACAGGCTCACGTGACTGTGCCAAGGAACGATCGTACACATATGCATGCATGTTCGTCAGACTTAGGCACTTGGATCAGATCCGAGTAGTGTGATGAGGTCCTGATGAAACACATGCATGCATGCACGATCAATTTGTTTTAATTGGTTGGTCTCTTCTGTACTGAGATGCATGCTCAGAGAATTAAGGTGATGAAAGCATCAAATCTATTCATCGATCGTTTACTTCTTCATCCACTCCTTATCCCCCTGTGGCGCAAGTCTCTGGGTGTCAAACGCCAGACCACATGGCATTTGGGTCCGAGGTGCAAACGCCAGCGAAGACGGCATTCAGCTTTGCCACGTCAGCCAGCGTGGACCAGGGACGAACGTCACTGTCATTGGCGTTAGCGCGCGGGATTCACACGCCATCGTTGATGGCGTTAGCCAAACGAAAAAAAAAGGCCGTGCAGCGCGCTCGTCGCGGGCCTGGCGTGCGATGCGGCCTGCGTCGCGGGCCTGGAGCGCGATGCGGCCTGCGTCGCGGGCCTGGAGCGCGATGCGGCCTGCATCGCGGGGGGGGAGGCGCGGCCCGGCCTCCTTCGCGGGTCAGGCCCGCGACCGGCCTCCGTCGCGGGTCCGACGCGCGATCGACGCCTCGCGGTCCCCCGACGCAATTTTGCCAGGTGTCGGGTGCCCCGAGCGTCGCGGTGACACTTTTGCTATTGTCCGAGACGGGGGGCCATTTTTGGCATTAGAACTCGCGGGGGGGCCAAATACGGCTTTTCTCCATGTGTTTCTCCCTTAGCCGGAGCCCGAGAGGAATTAGCCGCCGGCTTCGCCCCCACCCGCCACACGCCGCCGGCTTCCACCCCGCCTTCCCGACTCCCAGAAGAGACTGGAGAAAACACGAAGGAACTACTCCTCCAAGTCTCGCCGGCGAGCGCGGGCGCTGCCATGGACGCCGGCGGTGGGGAGCTTAGCGAGAATCTCAGCGACGCAACGCCCCGAGCGCAGGTTGAAACCCTAGTTAGCTCCTTGCCTCCCTCCATCGGAAAATAAGGCCCCATTTCCTTGTTTAGTTGTAGCCCTGTAGGCCTATGCGACTGTTCGTGTCGTATATATGATGCAATTTTTGTGTGACTTAGGACCATATCTATGAGTAGTTTCAAGGTGATTTGAGTGTGTGGTAGGCAAATGCGCGTGGCTGAGGGTAACCAGGAGGCATTTCGCATGATTTTTTACAGCATTGTGTGATACATTTGAGATGCATTTGGTTAGTTGGACGGTGTAGAATGACACCCACGGTGCAAATATGCTTAGCAATTCGGGTTGGTCATTATAGTACTTGTTGCCGGAGCTTGCAGTTGCATCTTAAGCATGGGGTTCAGATGAACGGTGGCCATGTTCTCCTAATCAGCATTTAGCATACAAAATGTTGGCACTCTTTCATGTCATGCTTGTGTAGTCCCTGTTAGTAATATAGCTGTACCTGTTTATCTGCATCAGCATTTCCCACGAACAAAATATTACACCGCAGATATGAACTGATAAATCATCTTTTGTTGATCATTGTACTCCTCTTCAGTTAGGCATATAACCACAGCTACTATGTAATCTCTACTCGCTGTAGATGGAGCAGAACCTAGACCCTGGTCCTGTTGATAAATCAGTCCTTGTGGAGCAGGAACTTCACAAATCTGAAGCTATATTTGTTGGGAAGGTAACAGTTTAGAGCTTTTCCTTGAGTTATTTCCATAAATATGCTCGATTATCAGCTATACTTACTGACCTCTTTTGGTTGTTTCCCACTTCATCTGAAAAATGCAGGTCTACAAACCTATTAGATTTATCGAACATGGCACAAGACTTAACCAATGGGAGGTGAGACATGAGGGAATGCTTACCATATTGCAGCGAGCTGGATTTTACCACCTGTCTTTCTTGAAAAGGGTTCAGTTGGACCATGCTTTATTAAATGCATTGGTCGAAAGGTGGCGGCGTGAAACACAGACCTTTCACTTGCGGTTCGGGGAGATGACAGTGCTCCTGAAGGATGTGGCAATTCTTACTGGACTTCGTGTACATGGTACTCCCGTTACTGGCGCAACAGGCTGTCGTTGGGAACAATTGTGCTTAGAGCTGCTAGGCCAAGAACCTCCACAGATAAAAGGTGGTTCTATCAACATTGCATGGCTGCATGACACCTTTAGAAACTTGCCAGAAGGGGCTAATCAGTCAGAAATAGAGCATGCTACACGAGCCTACATGATGTACCAAATTGGCTGCAGTTTATTTCCTGACCCTAGTGGGACTCGAGTGCACTTAAGATACTTGGCACTGCTCCGTGATTTTGATGCCTCAGGGGAGATGGCCTGGGGCGCTGCTGTTCTTGCTCACCTCTACAGAGAACTTGGAAAGGCCAGCATGAAGGGCAAGGCTAACTGCTGTGCCTTTCTCACTCTTCTTCAGGTAGTATATGTCCCCAGCCATGCAGCACTTTCACTTAATGCAGGAAATAATGTCAAATCAATACACATTGCAGATATGGGCATGGGAGCATATCCAGATAGGCCGTCCTGAACGACTGGAGAATAAGGCTCTAACCAATGAGCAGCCCCTTGGATGCAGGTTCTTTTGAGCTCAGATTGTTTTTTAACACTTCCCTTCAGTTCAATTTATTCTACCTAAAATGAACATCATTTTATAACTAGATGGGACGTATCCTTCAAGAACCGTGAAAATGTCCGGTCCATGGACCATGAGTTTTACAGGCATGGGCTTGATACTATAGAAGATTGTCAGGTATGACTTTGCTAACTACAGAAAACAAATACATATATTCTGTCCTGTGCACACGACAAGAAGCACATCTATAGCTGTTCCTTTGGATGTTCTCTAGATCACATGGGACCCGTACACACCAAGTCTGATCAGTGGGCTGCCTGCGCTATGCACATCTGGATCTGTAGTTTTGGCGATCAAGGACTCCATTAATCTGCTTCCAAATAGTGGAAATGCATGTGCCTGATCGTGTCTTACTACAATTTGGAATGATGCAGCACATTCCAGATCTAGTTGAGGCAGTTGAACGTGTTACAATGCAGGGTAAAACAGATGAGGATTGGTCTACTTTCCATGATAGGTACATTAAGCAATGGGATAACAGGCTCTTCTCAGTTGTTGGCCAGCAGAATACTGGGAACTCAGATCCTACTCATGCAAGGAATTCTTACTTAGAATGGTACTGGCAAATTACACGTCGATGGATCTCCACTCCGGTTGAGTGTCCGGTCATGTCCTATCAGTTATCCGGGCAGAGTGAGAAAGTTCTGGTAAGAAATTTAGAATGAAATTTGTGATCTTTATGTTTGTATTGCATGTTTTTCACAAATTTATTTGACGATGAACAGGTTGATTTGGTAAGTACAGTGCAGGGACGAATTAGAACATTGTTATCAGGTGAAATCGATGGGAAGAGGGTCAAAGAATCACTTAATGATATTGATATGTATATTACTGCTGAAATGAAGAAGGCTAAGCAGTTTGCTGTCACATCATGCACTAATGAACCAAGCCGCTTAAACTACAAGCGGCAACACATGGTTCTGTCCTCAACTCCACGGCAGCTTATGCAAATTGTTGTTCCAACTGAAATGGGAAATGAGAGTGTTAAATCAGCCACAATCTGTTCAACTTTTGTGGATTCTGTTCAAGCTACTGTGACAAAGGTGGAACAAGTTACTGGTGATTACGTGGAGGGAAATACCATACTGCAATTGGATCAAATGAGGGGAATTCAACCTGCAGGAGGAACACCTGATTTAGGGCCTCCTCGTACAGGAGATGGCACCAGCAACTGGACTGAGGATGTGCATCAGCAAGATCCTCTTGCTGTGGCCAGGACAGAGATCAATCTGCGGGACATCAGCACACCTGAAGAGGATGTTGTGACTGAGATTATGAATACATCTGCACAGGATGCCACACTGGAGGAGACTTCACATGCAGAGATGAAGAAGGGAGAAGGTTATCCGCTAACTTCCTATGTGCCCATTGAGACTGTGGAAGTGCAGGAGGCTGTTGAACCTATGGATAACAATAAGATCCACAAGAAGGTTACTACTGAATCGCAGGAGAGTGCTGGTGCACCTGTGATTAACAATACAGTTGAAGAGACCATTTGTGTATTCGTGAAGGGTGATTGCATGGAGATCACTCATATGAATCCTGATAACATTGCAGGTAAGGGAATTGTGAGCAAACAATCAGATGGTCCAGGATTTTATAAGATCTTGGGTGTATCTTCACATAATGATCAACTGCAAAAGATCACTAGTGCATCTGGGAAGGATGATATAATCACGATCCCGTGTCAACCTTTGAGTGCCACTGGGCTTAGAGAGACCCTGAATGTATCTGTGAACAAGTTAAGTTCAATGCAGGGAGATGCTGAGCCTCCATCAGGCTCCGAACATGAAAAAGCAGCTGCTGCAGTGTCAGGGTGCAATGAGCTTGAAGATGTTGTTCAGATACAGACTAATGGCAGTGTTGTTCCGGACAGAGTTGTTGCCGTGCAAAATGTTATCTTGCGAGAGAATGTTGATGACCAAATTGTGAATGGCACTTTGGACCCTGCAGCTGTGCAAAAATTTGTTGTTATACCTGCGGATGTCACTAGTGTTAATTCATTCACCAGAGAAGAAACACTGGTAAGGAAGGAATCCACCGGGGTTGGGTACCAAAGCAATCCAGATCAGGATGAGACATATAAAAGGAGGAAATTGACAGTTCCTTCGCATGAAAATGCTGAGGCCTCACCAACCATAGAGGTTACTAAATTAGATGGAAATGCAAAAACTGAAGAGCAAATTCGTCAGGATGTTAGAAGCGGCAGTGGCCAGTTAATAGCATTCACAAGAAGGAAAAGGAAGAACGCACTTACGCAGTCATCTCCCTGACTCGTAATCTTATTTTGTTATTTATTTTTGGAGGCTGATTTTGTTGATGTATGTTTTAGTGTAGAATGCATGTGAATATGCAAAATGTTTTCTTATAAATGCTGTAGTATTGATATGTACAAATTCGGTATTATTAATATCTACAATTTTCTTGTTGCTGGTCCTTTCTCCACATCAAGTTTATGATGTCGCTTGTTGACTGTTGTCCTGACTCCACAAACACTCTGGAGTGCGTTCCATATCACAGTTTTTTATATATATTTCCCCTCGATACTTTTATATCATTTTGTCATACTTCCCAAATTATTTGTACATTCAAAGTAACATTGGTGCATTTGATAATCAGTGCTTAACTGTATTCGCTCCGTTCTCTCGGTATGCTATGCTATCTTATAATTGCTGGTTGTGACTTCGACAATGGCATCCCCCTCCTGTCACTGACCAACTTCAGACTCTCGAGCCGCTATATCAAATCCTTCCATGTGTTCCAGGTTTATCGCATGGAGGAGACACGAGCAAAGGGAGACGCTGTAGCAGGATCAAGACGCTAATCCAATCACAACGACCGTGCGTACCTACCTACCCAGCGGCATGGGAGATCTCAGCTGGGCACGGCAGGCACTGCTCGGATTGTAATGGCTGTCCCCCCTCGTGCCCGTGAGCGTAGTCAAGTGCTCCATTTATGTTGCTGTCAAAACATAAATGCTGTTATCTCTCGCGTTTAGGGTTGGTACTACTATATAGGAGTATGATTAGTGCTGTATCCTCCCATTGTAACGTTCATCCATGGACCTGCTAGTATATATTGTTAGAGTTAACTCATCTTGGCCACCAATCTCCACTAAGACCCACTGGAAATCACCATTTTGCCATAACGTGATAGCATTTTGTGGCCTCCTAGTTATTTCGTACTACAACTGAAGATTCCACGGGAACAAGAAATGGATAGCTGCTACCTGGAGTACAACCAGGAGGGTAGGCAATAACTAGACATTTGCTTGGAACAAACCAAGGTACTGGCAAACTGCTTCAACTCTTCAAGGCAGAGAAGAAAATTAATGGAGTACCATTAGAGGATGTATTGCATTGCCATGACGCGCAGAAGGTCATCTGATGAACAAGAACCCACTCTAACTAGCTAGTATTAGACCTAATGCTCATCTAAAACCAACAAAAGAAGGTCATCTGATGAACAAGAACCCACTCTAACTAGCTAGTATTAGACCTAATGCTCATCTAAAACCAACGAAAGAAACTACAGCTATATACACGTTTCACTTTCATCTGTCCTGCATAGGCCTTAGCATGGTTCAATTCAGCATACCAGAACCAAGCGAACCACAGCCATGACAAGAGCACTGGGACTTGATTAGGCTTGTATTGATGGACCGAGATAACTTCTTCAATAGTGTAAGATCGCTCAGTGGGAACCCAGCAAGCCATCAGATTTAGCAACTGCGCGTACGCTCTTCAGTTAGTGAGTTAAGAGTAGTGTCAACTAGGAATGCTTGAGCCTCCTGTGAGTTGTCTGTACTCGCTGCCCTTGTAGGCTACAGTATTTGACCTGTTTTACCGTAATTGAAAGGTACAAATTAGGAGTGTTATAATAGTTGCATATGAATTGGAATTAAACCCGAGCAGATTGTACTACTTACATGCATTGACGCAAGTGTGGACAGCAATTCCCTGGACTGTTCCATTAGAGTACGTTCTTGCATAGAGATTTTGGCAAGGTCAGACACCAAAACGCTTGTCCCAGATAGCTGCAGTATGGACAGATGATTTTAGCCAAATGAATGTATCAGTGCAGCAGTGCATCATCTCAAAACATATCTTTCACCAAATAGCCTCAGGTGTAGCTATATATGCTATCTAGTATCAAGTTACTATGAAATCTTTCAAGCATGCTTAAAAGTTAAAAAGTACCAAACAAGCTGCAGGACGGTGTATTATTTGTATGGATGCTTGGAGCTGTGAAATGGCATGAATTTGTAGCATCTCCAATTTAACTCAACTAGAAAATAAGTCAAAACAAACACGCACATATCCTAGAGCTAGACCCTCAAGAAGGGGCAAAAACTATGTAAGAAATCTCGCATGCTTCAGAAGCTTGAAAGGCTGTCAAAGACATCTGATCTGGGAGATGATTGGCCAGGATCAAGCTAACTCACACAAACAGTTGACACCTGATAAACCCAAGCCAATTGAACCATCCGTTCCAGATCAGATGAATTGTAAAACCTTCTAATGCTTCCTAGGCGAGGAAGTTCCCCTTACAATTTTTATCCATCAGGAAAGGGAATCATAAGGTGTCTGTAGGGTACAAGGTATTTATGTAGGTACTGCAACCATACATGTGAATGGTAGACAAGCAACTGGTAAAAAGGAAAAACGAATACCAAAACAATTTGAAGTAAACAGTACCTTAGCCAGTAAAGTACATATTGAACTTCCTATTGTCTGCATGATATCAACTGCAGAGCCAACAGCATTTTTCACATCTTGGATATCAGCCTGCAAATTGGGAGGTAGTAAAGAAGGGTCTGAGATTTAATCAACAGAAGAGAAACACATGACAAGAAGTTAGCAAGATGACATGCTATTCCAACCTTTACTCCATCGGTAACAGGAAGGCACAGAATGGTGGCAGTTAGAGCTTCCAGAATTCCAGATAAAGAATCTGCATAGTTCGTCTCTAATGAAGACCACTCCTCCAGATATGTCATCTATGTCAATCAAATTCTATCAGATTTCCAAAACAAGGGAAAATTGATAAATGAACTTCAAAGCTGCTACTGTCATGAGCAAAAGAATATAGTTCTAGTAATAAAATGATCTAACTAGCTGGTACTTCTACTAATATTGATGATTGTTGAGCAGGATAATTATGTACAGCTTTGTTCAATATCCCACTGCAGAAGCTACATGCTGATCTTTACGGCTATGCACAGGAAAGGGCCATATGCAATTTATTGAACAGAGGAAATAAGTATCAAAATGGCCCAGTCTGCTATTAACTGGCAGTACCATTATATGAATGGAAGGCCCCGAGTGGAGCAATGCAAACTGCAAACATATGAAATCTATCATGACCATTGCATTGAAATGAACTAACAAAAGATTGGCTATGTGAAGTTGTGGAAGCGCAGTAAAGAGATGTGCACAGAAGAAACCAAACAAATGGTTCTTACCTGTCCCTTAAGAACTGTCATGAGTTTCCAATTGTTTCGGAATAACTGTAACTGAAACGTTTTAAGAGCAACAGATTTACGCATGCCTAGGGTAGTAATCCATGCATCACATAAGTCTTTCTGGTAAAAAAGGAAAGAAAAAAGGTTAGCAGATAAAAAAAGAAATAGAGCAGAAAGGGCAACATTTGACAAAGTAATCTGACCGAAATGAACTTTTTTTTATCCAGGTGTAGTTTTATTGAAAATAGCTACTTGGCGCCTTCAGTTAAGCACTAAGATGATAGAAGCCACAGACATTCGTTATGTCACGTACGAAGCCACAGACATTCGTTATGTCATGTATGAATGCACAATCCCAGTTTCAATTATAAAATCATCATACTTTCAGCATTAAACATGATACACTTCAGCGGTTTAAACATATTTATAGTTATTTTATTTATTGTTCCGACATATAAAGGATTAAAGCTTTGCCAGATCTTTCTTTTATCCTATAACTATCCTACATATTTGGTGCTAGAACTACTCTTCAGTTGAAAAAGATCTGATAAGATGCTTGCTATCTGATTGATAGTTACACATAAATTGGCTGGCTATTCTTTACTGCAGAAGCTACTTCCAAGAAATTACAAACTCCTACAAATATGCTGCGGTACATTATAAGCTGTATCATGAGGACACAAGGGAGTCACAGTTGATATTACACGGAATTTATTCTTGTGAAAAGAGAATCATAAGTGTGTTGCCAAACAGATTACAAACTCTGCTGCTCAGATTGAATTGGTTGTTTCTACACACTAAGTTTAAGTGAAACTAGATTGTCATAGATCAGGTAAACTCTAAAATCTACAGCCATCATATATACAGGTGAAGTCTAACTCAATTTCTTCATCACATATAAGGAGAAAGAATAAGCCAATAATATGTTAAAAGTTCATATTGATTTGTTAAATACTCAAATTAGACACTTGGTATACCCAAAGATTCATTATTTGGTCAGTGAACAGATAGACTCACCTCTGCAGTCATTTTCTGTGAAGCAAGCGCAGCATCAGCCTGCGCATTTACACACCGCCACTGCAAATGTCGATTGCACAAAATTCTCAAGAGGTGCTCCCCATCAACTTTACTACCCCCAAGCCACCTCCTCCTCGCTTGACCATCAATACCATAACCAGATGAGCTTCTTCCCTGCTGATCCCCCCCTGATGCGCTTGCCCCAACGGAGCTCCTCACACGGGATGGACTTGACATTCTCCTCGATGAATTTCCCACAAACTTACTTGGTGAGGACTGCCTAACTGGTCTGTTCAGTGGAGAAGAAACAAAGCCATTCAACAGCAATTTCTTGACCGGCGCTGTCCTGGGAGACGATGCCAACCCAGAATTATGTGTCACATATGGTGTGCCTGGGTCCACAAACCGATGCAACCTGCTGCCCGCAGAATCCTGCAAGAACCGTGCAGGCACACTCATCCCCTTTGGCGATGGACGTCCTCTGTGAGTAATGCCATTGCTGGCATCCTGGGACCCAGAATTGCTACCTGATGACACGCTCTCTGTGTCTGATGACATCAAGTAATCCCCACCATCAAACGAGGTGCGCCGCACCCCCTCGTCAAACACCATCGACTGCCGCAGCGATCGGACAGCAGCCAGGACAACAGCGCCCCTCTTGTCCAAAGAGCAGTCTAAGCTCTTGGTAAGTGGATTGCCCTCAAACCCATGCGCGGCCCTTGCCGACATTGGCCATCTCTGTTGGCTATGGCCCCCCTCAAACCCCTTCCCCCTCTCTGGCACTGTAGCCACAGCAGGCCTCCTCCTCTCCGGCGTGGTGGAAGCCGTCGACGCCACCACCGGCCGACGCACCGGCGAAGGCGAGGTGGCCGGCTTCGCCTTGCTGGTCTCCAGGAAGTAGGACCGACCCTGGAAGGCCACGGAGAGGCTCCTCGTAGTGGTTGTGGTAGCCCCATTGGGCGGTCCCGCAGCCTCACCGGCGGCGGCATTGCCCGCCGGGCGCGACCGGTCGACGGAGGAGGACCGCCTCGGCAGCGGCGACGCGAAGCGGCGGGAGGGCGTGGAGGCCGAGGTCGAGGTCGAGGTCGAGTTCGAGGACGAGGAGGTGGTGGTGGAGGTCGAGGTCGAGGTCGAGGTCGAGGTGGACTTGGACGAGGGCGCGAGGAGGTAGCGGGAGGGGACAGCTTTGGCCTTGGGCTTGCTGCTCCTGGCGTCGGCATTGGCGTCGGCGTTGTTCCCGTTGGTGGATTTGGACGGGGAGAGCGCGGAGGCGGCGCGGCGGCGGCGCGGTGACGGCGACGGGTTCGGCCGGGGCGCGGCCGCCGCTACCCCGGCGGCCACCATGGCGGCGGATCTCGCGAAATCTCGGGGCGGGTTTGGCGTGGGGTTTGGGGTTTCAAGATGGGAGGAGGAGCAGCAGCAGCAGCAGCAGCATCCGAGCCGCTTCCAAAATGGGAGTGAACTGGTGAAGTTGAAACAGGGGGAAGGCGACGCGAGGGGTAAAAGGGGAAAAGTGTTTTACGGGGGTGGGACGGCGGAATAAAGGGTGGCGTGGCGTGGCGTGGCGTGGGGCGGACGTGACGGCGGCAACGGGCCGGCGATGGGCAGCCATGACGGCGGCGTCAAATCCGTTCCGTTCCCAGCTGTTCTCTCCTTCCATTTATGCTTTCCTTGGCATGGCGTAGAATAGAACGGGATCGTTCATTCGTTTGTCTTTGGTTGCTTCTTGTTGTACCTGGAACGGAGTACAAACAGTTGAGATCGAGGGCTAAGAGATGTTACAAATCATCTGCACCAAGGTCTTATGGGGATCTGTTTGGAATGTAGGAGTTTCTCATGGTTTTGTAGGAATCAGTAGGAATAAGTTCATCTCCCATTTGGACAGAATTATACTCTTACGTTCGAAATGGAGCCTTAACTGTTCAAAGAGATCTCGTATTAACTTTTCCCAGGTAGTTCTCTGAGACGATCAAGCATGTCTCTCTTCATCTCCAAAAAAAAACTCTCTCTTAACCAAATGCTTATATAAGGGCACTCCCAATGCATTATATCTTAGGTTGTATCTTATTGTGTTTAGATACAAGCTACTCAATGGGTTGTATCTTAGTGTTGTATCTAAAAGAGCTCTCATTTAATGTGTTTTGTGAAAGAAAAAGCATGAGATGTCTTGGATTTGGTGCTAAGAACTATATCTAGATTAAGATATAGTTACTCTCTCTTTCCTCATTAAATAGGGTGCCACATCAGATTTTTGCTTAGTTGGCAGGCTTAAGATATAGTACACCTTGGAGCATTGGGACTGCTCTAACAGAGACATTCATGTGGCTAACTCGAGTTTGCCTAGGATCATTAATTACCTGTGGAGACGACGTAGGGAGACGGCCTGACACTATCATTTCTTCCACAACGCGAGGATTTAACCTTCGATCGGGGCTTTAAACAAGTGCGTACCGAGGGAATTAGGGAAATGTGCTCCTTCTCCGTAGTTTATACACCCCGTGTCAATGTGATTGGCCTTTATGGGGCCTCGTCATACGCACTAATCTTGAAGAAATTAAGTTTTACGATTTGGATAGATACCATCTTGCCTCGGTACAATAGAACTATCGTGACTTTCTCATTTGGCACTTTAATTGCCTTCTTTGTGACTAGAGTCTCTAAACTATCACGATTTTTTCACTTTGTCATCATCTACCATTTTTCCAATAAAATAAGATGACGTGGACATTGATGTGATAAAATATAGTAGGAAGAAGAGGTGAAAGCTGATATAGATATCGACAGGGTGAACCTAGAACAATACTTGGTGGGGGCGCAAAACTGAAATCTATTTAGGATTATAAGGATATCCATGACAAAAATTAGAAATTTTAAGTGTATATTAAATTTTGAGTGGGGTCCTAGGCCCCCACTCTCACCATGGATACCGATGTGGCCCTCTCTACTAGCATTCTCCGCATGGCTCATGTGTCATTGAGAGTAGCATTTGAACCGAACTATTTGATATTTCTAATTACCTATGGCCGACATGTCAGAGTAACATGATAAAATTATTGACCTTAGGCAAATTAGTATGCAGTTAGTAATGTAGAGATAAAGTTAAGATGAGTTAATCCAAATTAGCATGTAATTAACATCATTGTTATCACATTTGATGGAGTAGCCCTTAGCAGCGAGAGAGATGAGATGCTCTAAGAGACAAGAAGACCGATGGTAGAGAGATGACAAAAAAAACAATATGATCGGTGGTCCATAGTGGTAGAATATATGTATTGTGCGAGTATACATATGCAAAGTAATTTTTATTTTAAAAATAATATTAATTGTTTATGAAACAGCTACATTCAATCCATTTATTGCCAAAGAGGATCAAATAGAGTTCGACCAAAAAGGTTATGTCGAGAAACATGGAAGAAATAACACTAGAGCTTGCGGGTTGGGGGAGGGTTAGAGATTCAAAACAACACAGCAAGAACAAAAATTAGAGCTTGCGGGTTGGGGGAGGGTTAGAGATTCAAAACAACACAGCAAGAACAAAAATTATAGGTATTGGACTACTAGCATCTAACTTCTTAGCCTGCATCATTTTGCTCACCATATTAGTGTACATCTTAACATCTATCTAAGCAAAATGGTGACGTCAACATCCGCCACGGAAAGAAGTGGAGTGAAAAGTTCGCGATAGCTCAATAACCATGACCACGGAGAAAACAGTTGAGAGAAAAGGGGAAACTGGTGCTAATCTAGAGAGCCCCAATGCAATTTCCCCGTACTTAAAAGATCCAGACCGAGGTTTACAGCGTTTGCTCCGGCTGAAATTAGTTTCTATGGTAGCATAATCACAAGGCATTGGTACGGGTACAAAATAATGGTTTCACAAAAAAATTATGAACGTTCAATGACAGATTAAGGGATGTGGATGAGAAAAATGGAGGCAGAGTTAAATTAAGCAGCATACCAACAAACTTCAAGCTATGGTGTCTGCAGATCGGACATATATATTTTGATTATTCGAAAACAATTATTTCTTTTCATGTAACGGCCACGCAGAATCAGGAGAAAGCGCGAGTGCACGAACAGTGGTTTGACTGGTGAACGGAATAGACGATTGTACGTGATAAGAGCTACGGCGCGTAACGGCGGACGCAGGTTGTCCAGCATGCAAATATCTATGCAGATAAAGGCAGTCCCTTCCATCTCAAAAGAAAAGAAACAAAAATGGCACTGTTCCTCCGTGTAAATATTACTAATAACCCGTGAATATACCTGCTCTATTATGTACAGTTCTTAATACCTTGGTTTGGTTTGTATCGGGAGAACGTTGGATTTTTAATCGTTAAAGCGTGGTTAGTCTTAAGAATGTCACGGCGAGTCAACACGGTCAGATTTTGTCTCGTGATCTCTCTGCATGCAGAGAATATACAATTGCACTGCTCTCTATATGATGGCTTACTTTTATTAATTGTTTTCCTGTCCTTTCTGTGCAGAGCTTAATGTTCTACAAATATTTGCAGCCCTACATAGTTAGGACAAGAAAGTGCATGTAATTATAGGCTTGTGTGGGTACCATTACTAGGCAGGAGTATGATTTTGTACTCAAGATATCAGTAGTTGATACCCCGTGCAGCCAATATCCACGGAGCAACTATACGTGTTTCTAACCACCCAATCTCGGTATCAAAGGTCCACAAGTACTCCAGATCAAAGTCAAGTCAGAATCGAGGGGTAATAGTACTGGTGTACCTGTTCTTTTAAGAATACCAGTTATGCTCGTGTTTTGATCACAACTGATATTTTTTATGGTTCCATCAGCTTCACAAACCTGCAGTTTGTCTTGGTACATTCCTCGTACTGGTGGAGTGCTTGTTGAGTTGTTGCCATTCTTTTAGATCGTGTTATCAACTTTTGGTACTGATTAAGTTCGGATAGTTAGCTCCCAGAAAATGATTAATGCTAATCGACATTGCAAGGCAAAAGCTCTAAAAAAGCTGAAGCAAAGGGCAACATATATCAGTTGCAACCCACTTTTAAGGCGTGACCAGATGTACCAAATGGGATTTATCATAAGTTTTCAAAACTAACATGGTGTGCCACGATTACGTGGGAAACAACTTTAATCTTTAAATTATTAAAATTTATGTAGGTATATATTATTATGCTATTTGAAAAACACTAAATTACCACCAAGTGTACATGATATTAGATCAATGCGCATAATTAAATTTCAAATCGCGTGTCGATTGGTCGGTACTTTGTACATGTGTTGGTAGATCATTTGTATGTGATGTCAATACATGAAATTAAAGTTCTGATTGCTGAACGTTGGTCGTTTTTATGTGATATTAGATTAGTACGCGAATTAATCGAGCCCTATATCTAGAAGCAAGGAAGCATATTGAGATAGACACTCGGTTGTTTGTACTGAGCAGATAGATTGTTTGTAAATGAAATTAGATAATTTGGAATTAAAGTTCGGATCACACTTATATGTTATATTAGATCAATATGTGAACTTAAGGTTCAAATTGATGGCCGTTGATATTAGATTAGTATGCAAACTTTTTTATGAGGTATAAAATTATGAGTATCTATTGGTCGTGGCCCATTGATGATTAAGGTACACCATATTGGTGGTGGATAATGTTTAGATTCAGTTATGAAGATATATCGATTGTGGTCCATTAATTTAATAACAAAGGTTCACTAGATCAATGGTCGGACGATGTTTAGGTGCAGTTATGAAAATTCATCGGTTGTGACCTATTTAAATATAATTATGAAGATCTATCGGTTATGATATGTTTAGGTACAATTATGGAGGTCTATTGGTTGTGGTACGCTAATACAGAGAGGGTCTACCAGACTAATGGCGAATATTTTGTTTTTTTCTTTAGTTTTACCATGTCTATCTTTTAACGCATCATCTACTTTTCTTTACTGCTATAAAAATGTTAATTTGTGGCGGTGGTCCATTTACTTTTAAGCTACACCATATGTTAGATCTAGCACAAATGGCTAGGATAAGAACGAATATAGATGGTATGCTCTAACACAAATAGTAATTAATTTTTTTAAATATATAGTATATTTTTTTAATCCATAACTAAACACAAGCATCGTACTAGTTTTAATATAAAATAGATTGAGAGATAAGATTATTTAGGCCCCGCCAGCCATGTCCTTGTCGAGGGAGCAAGCAAGCAATCTCCATTCAGATTCAGTCACGTAACAAACTAAGAAAAAAGAGTGCAAAGTGAACTAAGACGTGCGTGGGGCCTCAAAATTAGTCGTGATCCATGTGTGGTGCTAGTACGACGTTTAGCCCTGATCGGCCACTTTTTCCTGCGACGTACGTACAATCTCCGGTGCTTTCCGTCAAGCTGCTTTTCTCGTTGAGCAGGGCCCCGCGCGCGTGATCCGCAGTGCTGCGCTGCGCTCCGACCTCTTTATATATCCGGTCCGATGGATGGAACCCATGCACCCGCTTCGAATCCGCAAGGCACGGCGACGGCGGGCTAGTCGGCTGCCGTCGCGGGGCCCCGGATGCGCCAATTCGCCGTTAATCACGCCGCCGTTTGCTCCCAATATTCACATTGACTGCTCCGCTGTTGGCCCGCGCGCGCCCGCGGCGTGTCGATGAGTGGATGGCTGTACCATACTCGTCAGGGGAAGACCCGACTCCGATCGCTGTGAATGGCTGTACCATCTTCAGGCCTTGTTCAGCGCGTGCTAACGTACCCGAGCGTGCATGACCATACAATCTGACGACGCGTATGATTTTTCGAGTTGCAATTGGCTCCCGCCTGCCTAGCCTGTAGTGGTGGATCTAGAATTTTGAGTAAGAATAGATTAACTTGACATAAAAAATATCTAGAGTGATTCAGTAGTATAATTTATTTTCTATTTTTAGGTCATGGTATTTAATCTAATATGAATTTTTAGGTTAGATCTAGACTCATTCTGAACACTCACTGGATCCGCTACTGCTGACCTGGGGCTTGCCGGCTGGGGACGGATCGATGGAACTTCGACTATCGACGTGCACTGAAGCCGGAATCATACGTCGAGTTCGATCGGCAGCGCCCGTGATCGTACTTGGGCAGATCGAGCTTACTCGTGCCTGAGAGCGACTGTATGCCTATGCTCTTGATCAACTTTTATGTTTTTTCCAGAAATCGGAAAGAAGGCAAATGAACGTAGTTGGTTCCAATATTACGTCAGTTGATTCCAACTCTAGTTGCCCGCCGGTGTGCATTGCATGATCAAGTGAGCCGCACAAAACGCACGCACGACCGGTGCACGAGTTGCGTGACATATGACAGCAGCTTACGAAGTCACAGAATCTTGACTAACGCATTTAACCTACCTAGAATTCACTAACCCTAGGTCCCTAGCTAGAAAATGGCAAGCATTTAGTTCCATCCTGTCAAAATATCGAACAAAGTCATTAGCCATGCACCGGGAAGTAATCTACACTTTTATTCGTTAAGCTTGATTAAGAAAGAAGCCCACGGTTTGTGCTTGTCATGATTACTCCGGCTTTCCGGCCCATCCAGTGTGTAGCCGAAGCAATGCATCATATCAACAATAGGATGCAACATTTTCAGATGCTATCGCGATTAGGCTGGCCTAGCAAGGGGTTTCGTTCCAAATGCAAATGCTGGTGTTAGCTTTTTCAGAGTGGAAAGCGAAAGGCAACAGCATCCACAGCTGTTCATGTTCCATTGACGGGATAGCAGTCTTTTTGTGTTACTTGTGAGTGTCGTTAGAGGGAAGAAACCTTTCTTGAACAGTATCCTCCAAAGGAAAGAAAAGGAACTCATCAGTGTCACTGGTAGCACTGCGTCGCGTCGGTGATACTAGGTTTTTTTTTATAGAGGAAGGAGGGCTTTATTTATTCAGAAATGTTCGTAGGTACATGCATGCATAAATTTTGGTGGATCGGCAAACCAAACGTGCCTCCCCCCACCTGTAAACACGCACACGCCTTAGCTATACTATGAGCCTCGACATTCTGGACATTCTTAGCCCGTCCTTCATGGCGAAATCTCACCTCAGCAAACTGCGTCGTCTTCGCGCGAGTTGGAAAGAAAGCATTATCTGGGCTAATCGGATAACAAAATGACTACTTGGGCTGTATCTACTGGCGGGCCTATGGTGGATCGGACCTCATGTCGTGATTGGATCGCAAACTAAAGTAAGGCACTACGTATGAAAATCACTGGGTGCACACGGTGGCATGTGCACCCATTAACGTTGGAGAATTATAATTTCACCTACAAGTTTCGAAAAAATCTGAAAAAAATTTGTACCGGTAAATAAGGGAATGAAGTTTACACGGTTAAATTTTTGAAAAATAATTTGCAGATTTGCGACCTGGGAAAAAAAACAAATCGTGCATATGTCCCCGTTTGCACTGTTCAAAGCTATTCAATATGTGTTCTTGTTTTTTTTGTACAAGTCACAAATATTCATATTATTTTTAAAAAATTTAACTGTGTATACTTCACACCATCATATACTAGTATGAATTTTTTTATTTTTTTGAAAACTTGTACGTAATTTTAAAAATCGTCAAACCTAATAGGTGCATGTGCCCCCGGTGCCATTTAGCCGCACTCCACTATATAATCTGGGCCAGATACAGTGGAGGAAGACATATAGGCAATGAAAGAAGTCTACATTTCACCCTGAATTTTGTTGCTTCGGACACATAACTCCTTGAAGAGAAAAACAGATCAATTAACACCCTAGACTTATAGAACTGGAACAAATAACCCCATATGACAGTTTTATGGATGGTTTTGTCTACATGGACGATGATGTGGCACTTATTGAGGACAGTTTTTTCACATTATCTGCTATGTGGCAATTTAACATGTAAAATATCTTGATATGTGGGGCCCACAAGTCATCTCCTTATATCTTCTTTCTAACTCCACACCTTCTCCTATCTTCTTACGCTTCCCTACTAGCAAATCCCTTCTTACTAATGCATCTTCTCTCCTGTGGCTCGATCTCTCTACCACGCGGCCATCCTAAATCTTTTGTTGCCCCTCCCCTTGCTATGCCATGCGAACCAAATCGAAGAGGAGGAGTAGTGAGCTTACATGGGAGATGGGACGAAGGAGACGGGCAGGACGAGCTATGCACTACGGCGAGGTTAGCAGCGACCCACCTCGCCGTGTAGTGGCTGATGCAACCACAGCCGAGGCGCATTGTCTCTGGCTCATCGAATGCCTCAAGCCTTGGGGGCGTTGGTGGTGGTCATGAGCAAGCCTAACCGTGTCGCCTTCTTTCAGTGCTGACATGAGTAGATTGAAGGCCTCTACATATGGTTAGGTAGTGCCAGCAATTTAGGTGGCGGTGGTGTAAGATAACAGAAGGGGTAGATGAAGGAGCTGGGATCTATGTTGGGCTGAAGAGGAGTTCCTGTTGTTGAGACATTGCCAAAGCGACGGCGCACACAACACAAGATGGAGTGTGGAGAGGTGTCACACTTCGGTTTTTTAAACCTTGCAAAACATGGCATTGCATTAAGCTGACCAAATCTAAATCATGCACGTCATCTCGCATGAAATAATAGTAACTTATGCACACACAAAAACTAGTGCAACATATACACCTTATATATATCCACTTTAATCCTATCTTCTACTCAAATTTTGACCACGAAAATTCAGTCAAGAGAGTCACATGCCATACACTATTTTTTTGTCTTCTTCTCTGCTAACATTTTTCCTCTATCCTCTTTCCCTTGGTTGGTTCCTCTCTTGAGCAGCAGTGAGACCCACATTTCCTCCTATACCTGCTCACAGGGCCCACAGCATAGCATAATGCATCTACCACACAAAACCCTAGAAACCACTATTTGCTATGTAGCTGTTCTGCCAGATCAGTAAATGTAAAATCCATATCACGTGTGGATTTCTACCAACATAAATTCCCAAACAACTCCATAAGATTCTTGGTAAGATTCCTCAACCAGCCGTGAATAATTTGCACAGTGGTACTATACAAGAAATGCCAGTTATTAATTCTTTTCCATCGAAGCCAGATTTGACCCTTGTACAGGAAGTGCCAGAAATACATTTTAGAAAAATCCACAAAAATTATCAGATATACCCACTGATATTAAAAGCCCAGATATAAAATAAAATGGCTTATTACAATATAAAAATTTCTAGTTGTCATTATTTTTCCAAATAGAGATAAATAAGCCTTTGAACTACACCTACCAAAAATATCTCTCCAAAAATTCTTAGAAAAATCGTGCAGCCTCCCTTGTATGCTAGAACCTCAGGTACCCAAAAATACAAGTCTTCATAGTACGCAAATTCTCAGATATCTCTTGTTTTCAAAAAAACTGACCAGATTTAGCTTTGAACTACAAGTACCTAAAATATTTTTCCTAAAAATCTGAGAATTTTTTGAAAAATCTACACCCTATCTAGAGCTCCAATACCTAAAAACCCTCTTACCTTCTGTGCACAAAATTGGAGTAAATGCTTCAACTATTTCCTGCCCAAAACATGCAATCCAAGATTTCATCCAATCCATTCAATGGAAAACAACAAACTCCTTCGTGATGTTCCTCGGCACCCTAGGCACACTTCCCTGCCAAGTCCAACTCAAGGTACACCAACATACACGCATCAGGACACCTTTTTTCCTTCAATAGTGAGTGGTGCCCAACTTTGCTGCAATTTCACCTTCAATAGTGAGCGGTGCCCAACTTTATTGCAACTTCACAGCACGTGCGAGCTAATTAACTCCCCTGCCTCCTTCTCCTCTTCTTAAGCCAAGCAACTCTTCTCCCTCTCAATTCCCAATCAACTTGAGCTCATCTTCTTTATCTGTTCTCCATCTACTAGTCTCCCTTTCTTCCCCATAAAATTAGCTCCCCTCTGTACATGTTCTCCCAAGGCCGAGCTCTACCTTCTTTCTTCTCCCAAGCTTCAAGTTGAATCAAGTCACCCCGAGCTCCCTCTCGTTCCTTATCCTCTCCTTCGCCCCTACTCGAGCTGCATTTTTTCTCACCCAAATTCCTCTCCTAGCAGAAACCTCAAAAGTCCATGTCTTCTCTGTTGTAACTTCGATCGAATCAATTCTTTCTCCAATGATCTCATAAATTCCATAACTATCCATTAAGGTAACTTTAATAATTTTTGAAAGGTTTGGAATTTTAATTTTAAAAATATTTCAAATATGTATGCTATGTTGATACATCTTGCTCAAGATTAGCCTTGGATAAATCAATTCTTTTACCTAAAAATCTTCTTAAAAAGTAAATCTAGCATGATGGGCTCAGTGACACTTAAAAAGTCTTATTTCTTTAGGTAAAGCTAACAAAAATCATGATGTGCTTCAAAAACTTTACTTTGCTAGGGTGTATATATATATATATACAATCTTTTCTATAACACCTAATACCTCATGGTATCTACATCCTCTTCTCTTACCATGTCATATTGTTTGAATCTTATTTGGGTTTCTTTGGCTTGGTTGTTTATTCGACTCTCTCCTGACATGTAGTTGACAGTGTGAGGTACGTGCGCCAGGAGGATCCGGAATCACCCCCGTGTCAGGAACACAACCAGGAACTGCCAGGCAAGTATTTCTCACCTTGACCATGTTGAAACCTTATGTGATAAACTTAAGTATTTTTCTTGTGAACCTGCATGCTATGTTTGTAATAACACTATGTTAAATAAGAGTAGTTATGACCTATAGATGCATTGCCAAGGTTCCGACCTGAAATACTTTTGTAGCCCTAGTATTAGACGCTGGACATTGAAGTTCTGGTGAGGTAATAGACATATAGGCTGTAAGCCAAGCTTAGTCCCGCTCTAGAATAAAACTCCAAAACTTTTACGGGGTTGGGAATTACTTTTGGTTCGGGAAAACAAAACCCTTGGGGTGATGTGAGTCGCCCAGGGTAGATGTTGAAAATACGTTTACCAAAAATCCAAGATAAAAGGGGAGATGATTTTGATTCAGGTAAGAATCTTAAGGGGTGTTTGGGGATGTTGTTGTAGCATGTGGAATCAAGGTGGTTAGATGGTGATGTGGAGTCTTACTTGAATCAACCAAGGACCGAGCCTAAGTGCCGCTAAACCAGGTTCACCCCGTACGTCCACATGGCTTTTTGGGAAGAACTTGGCTTATGGTCCCGTCGAGTGCTAGTGTCTGGACCCGTGAGCAGTAGGAAGAGAGTTCTAGGTAGATTGGCATCCCTAGAGGACCTCCGCGAGACTTCGTGGAGAGTTGTTCGACACAAAGGTAATTCCACTTCGGGTTGTGGGTCGGGAGTCACTAAGCACAAGCGGAGACTGGGTAGATCTTACCTAGCGGGTCCAGCTCTGGCACGAAAATGGGTGAAAGGTCTCGTTGTAATAACCCTGCCGATACACCTCATGAAGTGTATTCGTAGTGCTCGGCAACAAGGGGGACTTACATCTTGTGGGTAAAGCCGTACAACCTCTGCAGAGTGTTAAAATCTATTTAAATAGTCGCGTCCTCAGTCATGGACATGAACTGACAAGGCCACACATTGGTTAGACTAAGTTTTGTTTGCAAAAACCTGGGAAAGGGACTAAGGACGTGGGCATGACGTGTCCACAGAGTGCAATTTACGCTACAAGGCGGGTAGCAAGGAATTGCAGTAGAAGAGCCTAGTCGTACTGCAAGGGGTAGTATGGACAGGTATCGGGAACTCTAGTTGGCGATGGACGAAGCTATCGGGCTGAGATGAGGAAAGGGGTAGTGGAAACTACTTCATGCGATGATATGATCATTCGAGTTATTTTCAATTTCAAAACTGTCTTAGAATCTACTATTCTTGTATTTAATTGAAAACTTATTTTTACGCACAATATGTGACCTGCAACAGAGCTAGCTCCTTTGAATCAAACCTTGCATGACATATAGCCGTATTACTCTCCCGCGGGGACTTGCTTGCCAGTACATTCAATGTACTCACCTGGCTTGTTGATGTGGCCAGGCAAAGAGGAGTACCACTCCGACGATGACGACAGTGATTTTGAGAGCTAGGGCATTACCCCAATCAGTTGCCTGTGGTTGGCATATTGATGGATAAACAATCATGTGTATCTTTCCACTGCAGTTTCTTTTCATTTGGCCAATAGGCCTGGTTTGTACCAATAAAGACCATAGTGGCTATTTGTGTATCAGACTCGGTATTATATGACTATGATATCCGGTAGCTTGTGTGTACTGGTTACTGATTATGGGACCAGTACAGAAAACACAGAGGTTTATCCGGCTTAAAAATTCACAAGAGGATGCCACGATGAGGGAGGAAAGTGAGGGGCAAGACGTGTTGTCAATGGAGGAGGAGCACCAAGGTGTTGGGTAGGGAAGGAAGGAGAAAGACCTCGTTGCTAGCATCGTGGACTGGGCTCCTTCCTCTCTAGATCCGGCGCCCCTGTGCTATGACAGTGTTGTTGTCCACATGCAGGTGCCCTTTTGGGATCAGGTGAGGCAGTTTGGTGCCCTCCCTCCCTCTCTCCATGGTGGAATCAAGGGACTCCTCATCAAAGCTTCTGCCTCAAACGTTGGTGTTTTCCAATGCTGAGGTCTCTCTTCCAGTCAGGTTTGTTGCATGCCTCCTCTCCATTGTGGTTATCAGAAACCATGTTTTTGTAGAAGGTAGCTATGGAAGCGGCATTGTCTCGTTTTAGATGATCGCTGTGGCTGGGCATGGAGGGCCCTTTGTACACCTCAATGCTCCTCCACATAGAGCTATCGGGATCCATAGCATTGCAGATGGCGGCCATGGAGGTGGCATTCTCTCGTTCTAGGAGATGGCCGCGATGGAAGGTTGGTGCTCACTCCCTATTTTCTGGTAGAGTGGCCTCACTACTCTGCTCTTCAATGGTGGCGGACGATGCTACGCCATGTCTGTTGGTTCTAATGGTTTTGCATGGCAGCCGTGGGGCGGCACCACCCTTTACGTGTGGTTGTCATGGATTCGCTTGGAGGTTACCTTGTTCACCCTAATCTCCTGCTCCAGCGGTAGTGCCCGCCGGAGCTATCAGGATCAATGAATTCACAGTGGTGGTGTCCTCTTGTTCCGGTAGGGACCGTGGCAGGATGTTGATGGCCATTCCATCGCCCTCCGATGGTGACGAGCGATGCTCCTCTATTTGGTTCCTTTCTGCATTCAATATGGCTTCTTTCTTTCTTCATGTTTCTAATCTTCCTTTGATGCTTCGGGTTGTCGGTGCCACCGATCTTCTCTTTGGCTCCGTCCTGGTTGCCTCTTGTTGTCACCATTTTGTTGTTGTATAGTGTCCATCATTTACACTCCCCATCCTCCTAGACACTATTGTTCTCCTTTCCGGTGGAGATATTTTCATCTGTGGTATTCTCGTAGATCTTGTCACATCCTCGTTCATTCTCCCCACTTCTAGGACATCAGTCTTTCCTCTCTGGTGGAGAACTTATGCTCCTTCGTGGAATGGTTAACGGCCAGAACCTTTGCCTATACATTGTTCAGTCTCCCCACTTCTTAGGATTTTTCATCCTTCTGGTGGTGATTGCTTGAGGGCACGGGGGTTGACAACAGTGCAGTTTCTTCGTGGTGGTAGCAAGCGGCTGCTTTGGGTGGTTGCTTTGGCGTCGCTCTGGTTGGCAATTTCAAGCTGTGGGCTTCGCCAGGAACATGTCACACCCTGATTTTCTGAAACCTGGAAATTAGGGCTAACAAAAACTTTTCCTGCTAATAATATGATATCAAGTGAACCTAATTAAAACTTTTATTTCAAAATCATGAAAGTGGTACGCATCCAAAACCTTTACTCTGTCAATCTTGATATTCTCACCATCAGTGTGTGGTGAACCTTTTGTTCTTATCTTCTCTCGACTCATCTTCTGTTGGAACTCCTAGTTTCTATCCTCTCGGGAGAAACCCTGACCCTTCTTCTCCCAAAAATATCGAACAATCTGCCCTCCTTTCACATGAAACATATGAGATGGGAACCTGCATTCCATCCCTTCTCTCCATCACCTTTGCTTTGAAAACCTTAGTGTGCCGAAACCCTAACCCTCGGCACCCCCCCTTTCCCCCCTGTCATCAAACCCCATGCATATATATGCACGTATCAGTGGCAGCATTCAAACTCCAACTCACCGTAACTTCTCATGTCCATTCCATCCACATACAAACCCCATATATGCTAAAATATTCAAGTGTATGTGGACACACACACTCCAAACCCTAGTTTACTCTTCTCGGTAAAACCATAACCACCATGGTTTTTCTCTCTCTCTCCTTACCATATGTCATACAAATATCTTGTTCACTTCTACCATGTTACCATGCCAGGACATAAAATATCTATCTTTTTTTATCCTTCTACCAAATAACCATTTATCCTTTTACCAGTCTTCATGCTTATCCGCGTCTCCATAAATCCTCACAAAATTTCAGAAATATCCTAAGACCCTCCCTAACATATTTATAAAATAATATCTGAGGGTCTAGTTCAAATATTTTTGATTACATTCAAATTTGAATTTGGAGCAAAACTTAGCTTTGAACTACAGCTCATATGAATAAAGCCCATAAAAATCCCAGAAAATTTCACATTACCAATTTTAGTATCAGTGATTCAGATATGCAAAAACATGGGCATGTCTAGTTCAAATTTTTTCCAGAAACTCCGTCGAACACCTTGCTCTATTTTCCTTTTTCCATGAAATCAGTGTTCAAATTCCATTCCTTTTCTCCCAAATTTTTACCAAAGCCCCAGCTCCAGTTAGGAACCCTCCCCATTCCCTCTCACTTCAGTAAAAATTCTTGCTCTACAGGGTTCAACCCTAATGTCACCTCATGCCGACATTGGCAAGCCTCTTGGCTAACCCTGCTCTGCACGGTTCAGTGCCCCACTCTCCAAGCTTCTTCCCTGGGGTTACCTCAGTGCCAGTGACATGGCCGTGCACTCCCCGACATAGCAGAGCACGCGTGTGCACGCGCTTGCCGATCTGGGCGCACCTTGGCAGGGCTCTGGACGCGCACCAGCACACTGCAGTGCCGACCAACGGCGCCAACCACACGCTTCCCGTAGTCCCATCGCCGGCCAACCAATCCCGAACGCCACAACGCTGCTCTGGCCGCTGGCAAAGCTCTGCATGCCATTGACTTGTCCTCGCGACATCCCGACGCCATGCACGGCAACCACCAGCGGCACTCCACTCCACCCCCTTACCCGCGGCCATAAAAAGGGCTCCCTAAGCTCCCTTTCTTCCCACCCCGTCACCTCTCCCCATCCTCAAGCTCAGCTGAAACCCAATCGTGCTCGAGCTCCCTCCTTCCCCATCCACGGGCACAACCGCCATTCTCTGATTCCGCATCAAATCAAGCCAAACCGAGCTCCACAGACAAATTAAGCCTCACCATCCTTCCACTCTCCTCCCTCTCTACCGAAAGCACTCACCAATTCCTCAAAAGGTTCTAGAGATAGGCGAAGCCCAAAGCTCGTCGGCGATTGCTCACCGGAGTCTTGCCATTTCTCCACTCGCTGGCCAGACCCCCCCTGTCCGACTGACCCGTGGGCCACAAAGGGAGAAACGGGCGCGCTGAAGAGGTAAGCCCGCGCCCGTCGCTGCCAGGGGGCCCAAGCCGCCATCCAGGCCCCCTGCCAGTAAGTGGAGGTGCCTTTCCACCGGGCGTCTTCGACGTCGCCACTTGAGGCAGAGAACCAGTTGGTCCGGTTTTTTCCAGAGAATAGTTTGATCTTGGTTAAACCGGTTCAGTGCCAAATCGACCGGTTTTTGAAAAACTTCCAAAATAGCTTAGGCTCCTAAAAATATTTGCCACCTTTTGGTTTAAACAGATTTTTAATTTTCAAATATTCTTTGCTGAAACAGAAGGGATTTCACAGTTCTTTTTATTTCAAACCCACTTTAAAATCTTTTGAACTTGTAAACTTGTCCCAAACCTTTTCAAAAATGTTTTCCTAGCTCACTTTAAACCACCAAATCTCTGGACACCCCCTTTTTTCTAAGGTATAGGTTAATGTTTTTCCAAGCAATAATGTGGTAAGTCGTGAAACCCTAATTCAAGTTAACATCCATATACATAAAATGTAAAGGCAAAAACTTTTCTCCTCCCCTAATTATTCTTGCAAGCATGGCATATGTCTGCACTGAGTTTTCCGTTGTTCTTGGCCTCGTCTGGATTCTTATTGGTGTTATTTGGAAACGTGTAGTTGACGGAGTGAGGTACGTTCGCCAGGAAGAACCAGAAGCATCCCCGCGTTCGGATTAAGACCAGGAGCTGCCAGGCAAGCTCTCTACCCTTGATCATGTTGAATCCCAAGTTTACAAAATTATATTTTGTTTACGAAACATGCATGCTATGTTGTACGTGTGACGTACCCGGTTTTAAGGCCGGATAAATCCCTGTGTTTACCGTACTAGTCCCATGATCAGTGGCTAGTATACATAAGCACTTGATAACGTAGTCATACATTACCGAATATTATACAGTACAACCATTATGGTCTCAGTTACACACAAAGCCGATTGGCTTGAATAAAAATTCTGCAGCGGAAAGTAAACACGTAGATAAGCCCGTCAATATGCCTCTCCCACAGGCAACTGACTGGGGTAACGCCCTAACCTTCAAGTTACTGTCATCGGCGTCAGAGCACTCTTCTTCTTCGCCTGGCCATGTCAACAAGCCAGGTGAGTACATTGAATGTACTCGCAAGCTTTTCCACACAGGAAATGATAGCGGCTTTATTTCATGCAGGGGGATTCAAGAAAGAAGCTCTATCCTATGTTACGGGTTGTGCGAAAAGTAAGTTTTTCAGTGGCAATAACATAATAGATTCAAAAGCAATATAGAAAACGGTATAAATTTCTTGAGTAAACATCACATGTGGCGGAACCTGCCACACTTTCCATTCTAAGGCCGATAGCTCCGTCTATCGCCCTTCACTCTTTCCCGGGGTCCCGCCCGTAATACCCTTGTATTACGGCACGGACCTTCTTCAGCAATTCCTAGCTACCAGACTGTAGCGTAAGTTGCACCCTGTGGGCACATCATGTCCACGTCCTTATTCCCGAGGCCTAGAGTTTGTAAATAAAACTTAATCTAACCAGTGTGTGGCTTTGCCAGATCATGTCCATAACCGAGGACGCGGCTATTCGAATATATTTTAACACTCTACAGAGGTTGTACGGCTTTACCCACAAGATGTAAGTTACCCTGGGAGCACTTTGCAAGTGTGCTGACAGGGGTATTACAACAAGACATTTCGCCTGTTTTCACACTAGAACTGGACCCGCTAGATGTTTTACCCAGCTTTGCTTTTGTCTCGCAGACTCAAAAATGGGGACTATTTTCATCTTTGTGTCGGACAACTCCCTACACCATGGGTAGAGGCCCTCTAGGACTTTAACCGCCTAGTCACATTCTCCTTACTTTCCACGGGTCCATATTCTAGTATTTGACGGGATACTAAGCCAAGTCCTTCCCATAAGGACATGTGGACATACGAGGGTGGACCTGGTTTAGCGGCACTTAGGCTCGATCCTTGATTGATTCGAGAGGGACTCCACATTTCCACTCTTCATCCATGTCACACATGCTACACCATTTCCCAAGCTCCTCTTACCATTCCCACCTGAATCGTGAGCATCTCCATTTTGATTTTTGTTTCGATAAACATTTTCAACACCCACCTTGGGTGACACACGTCACCCCAAGGGTTTTATATTCCCGATTCCTAGAAATAGTATTCCAACATCCATAGAGAAATTTTTTAATTTATACTACAGCAGGTCTAAGCCTAGCCTATGGCCTATATATCTAATATACCACCGGAACTACCATGTCCGATGGCTCAATGCTAGGGTTACGAGGGCACATGGTGATGGATCCTAGGCCATGCAACTATAGGGAATATCTATCCTTATCTCAATATAGCATTGATACGACATAACATGCAAGTTGGCAAACAAAATATTTATACTTATCACATATAGGTATCAACATGGTCAAGGTGAGAAAAGTTTGCCTGGCAGCTCTTGAACTTGTTCCTGGCTTGGGGATGTCTCCGGCTCCTCCTGACGAGCGTACTTCACTCCGTCCACTATACGTCGAAGGAAACATCGAATAAATAACCAGCAAAATGAAAGACCAAATGGAAATCCAAAAGAGACCAGTCAAGCAATGCATTCTAGTTCCATATTATTCTGAGGAATTTATCTTGTTTAAGTGTTGTTCAAATATATGCATATATATATGCAAACGTTAGGGTTAGGGTTTCAGGTTTTATAGCCCCTAGCCTTAAGTATTTCCTGTTGCTCTTATTTAGGTAAACCAAAAGTTAAGGAAGCTTTTACGAGTTCTCTATGGTCTAGTATATATACTTCAGGTATATAGCAAAAAGGAAGTTAATCCTAATCCCATTCTTACCCTTTCTGTTTAAGCTTAAATGTTTTAATGATTTGAAGATTTGACTAAACCAAATTTTGGAAATGTTTAAGTTGCTCAGAACCGGGTCTAGCTGTTGGAAAAACTGGTCTAGTGGTGGTTAAACCGGGTAAACGAAGCTTTAACCGGTTCTGAAAATAAAAGAACTAACCCTAGAACAGACTACGCTTTCTTAAGGGTAGATTTGCGCCTTCTAAACATGGAGGCGGGTTCAGGCTGGGGCGCTGCTGCTGGAACGGACCGTGGGTCCCGCGGAGCATTTCAGCCCACGCGCCCACGCCTGAGGAGGTCACTTACCGGGTTGGTGCACCTTGGGTGGTCTCCCTGCAGTGAGTGAGCTCACGGTTCGGACCAAGCAGAGGGACTCGGTGGTCGCCGCTGACAGGAAGGGAACTTCGGATAGAACGGAGGAATTGAGAAATCGCCAAGAAAAAACAGATCAGCGGCGATTGGGGAAGTCTGTAGAGGTGATGGCTTGGCTCGAGCGGCTCTGGGCTGGCCGAATTTGGTTAGGACCGTGGCGGCCAGAAATGGGAGAAAGGAAGAAATTGAGAGGTGGGGAAAGGTTGGGAGAAGGTTGGTTGGGTGCTGGAGCTTGCTGATGAGGTTTGGGAGCTGTGGGTGCAGTAGAAGAAGCTCGGGTGGCCCTTTTATAGACCGCGGCGCGGAGATGGTTTCCGAGCGGCGGGCGCGGCTGTCATGACCAGCGTTGCGGTGGTTCCTACGAGCATTAATTTAGCACAGAGTCCATCAGCGGCCTTGACGAGGACGTGGCATACAACGGCGCCGAGGGCGGTGGTTAATCGGCGGACCGGGCGTTGCTGATAGACGGCGCCTGGCTGCTCGATGGGAGCGGTGTTGCAAAGGAGTATGGGCGCTAATGCCGGCGTCCAGCACAGGCGTGAATCTGTGGTGCGCGTGCTAGCTCAGGCGCGTCCTGGACTAGCATGAGGTGGTGCCGGGCGCAATGAGGCAGTGTAGGGTGCGGCAGCTTAGCGCGGCGTCGATGAGGGTGAGATAGGTATGCGTGGCATACGGGCATGGGGTGTACGCGTCGGTGCTGACGAACGACCCGGCGTGCAATGCGATGCCTTGCTGCTGCGCATCGCCGGTCAAACGGCGCGATTGCTCAGCAGGTGCTGCTGAGTTGAGGGAGATGCCCGGGTGACGCGACGGTTCAAAGGACGACAGGTGACTCTGTGCGCGGGCAGATGGAAAAGGATTTCGTGGCGCGTAGCTGCTCGAGGGACGGCGAGGCAACCGGCAATGGATGCGATGATGCCAGTGGCTGGCAAGAGAAGGGCGATGGACGCGCGCTGAGCTTGCCCAGTGCGTGCTCTGGACCGGCAAGGGGTGGCACGGGCATGCGTGGGCGTGGCAAGCAGCGCCAGCTCGCATCAGGATAGGGTCGACAAGGTGTTCAAGCTACTCAGCGGTTTGGGCACTACAATTATGGCGCTAGCACGTGGGATTCAGCTCGGGTTTCGTCTGGTCATGCAATGCCAAAGACTAACGTTCTAGTGGGAGGACTAATGGAGTACTGACAAAGGAGTTATGACTTAGGTACGTTAACTTGGTAGAGATGAAGCTTTGGGATAGACCTGGGAGCTTACCCGGGTGGTTTGGTGGGGATCCCATGCAAAAAGGAAAATCAGATATCTAGACTTTTTGAGACGTAATAATTGTGGTAGAATTTTCTTGGATTTCTCTGTAATTTATTTTGATACGTCGTTGTTCAGTGCCCTTTTAATCCTATAGTGAAATATGCTGATTCCTAAATATCTTTGAACTGGATTGTCTCGTGTTGTTTCATGTTAGAACCGGGAATAGATTTAGGGTGCTTCCCGAATTTTCTAGAATTTTTAAGGTATCGGAGGCACATGCGATCTTGAAAATAGGGTTTCGAAAGGGATGGGGTGTGATTTGTTTGGGGGAAATGGCAGGAGGTCAGCCGCACTGGTTCTAACTAGGGTTTTGGTAGGGCGTCGGTAGAGTTGGTGTACATGTGCGTGTACTCGTGTTAGGTTTCGTAGGGAGCGTATGAAGTTTGACATCGTATGCAGGGATTGACTGACTCTTATTACAGGTGCATTGGTATGAAATGATATGATTGCAAAAGTCTCCAAAAACCAGGATGTGACAGTACGACTTGTTATTTTATGTAGTATAGCTATGACCAATACTTAGCAAACCCTAACTCGACACTGAAATCCTTGTCGCCCTAAAGACTACGTATTCCGGAAATATTATCGGAAACCTAGGGTAGACTATGTATGTACATGGCTTAGCCCTGCAGTAGTAAAAATTAGGTTTTCTTAAATAAAAGGATGCTCGGAAATTTGCATATGATAAATGCTTGGAGAGGACCGTTGTGTCCGATGGTGTTTGAAGGTAGAAATATCCATGGGCTGGGATATTTTTCCGAGAAAGGTTTTATTAAAACAAAAACAAAATGGAGAATATTTTGATCCAGGTTAAAAATGGAGAATGCGAGAGCAGGAAGTGCTTATTAAAAAGAAAGCTCGCCGAGGTTCCTTTATTTCCGTTGTAGCGGAAGAGGAGAGGAGTCTCTCTTGGATCAATTAAGGACTGAGTTTAAATGCTGTTTGGCCAAGTCTAACCGTATGTCCACATGTCCTTTATGGGAAGGACTTGACCCAGTATCCGGTCTGAGACTAGCATATGAACCCGTAGGCAGTTTGTAGTGTGCAGATGAGGTTGTAGCCTCTGTAAAGAAAGTTTCCGTTGAAGCAAGGTCAAATTCGTCACAAAGTTGGAAAACCAATCTACTTGTAGCGATGTTACTGACTCAAGTTAGGTTTGGATAAGTCCTTCTGGCGGGTTCATTGCTAGGTTTATTCCGGTGAGGAGTCTCGTTGTAATAGTCCTGCCAGTATGCGTCGCGAAGCATACGCAGGGTGACTTACATCGTGTGGGTAAACCCGTACAACCTCTGCAGAGTGTTAAAAAAGCTATTCGAATAGCCGTGTCCATGGTCATGGACGAACTTGGTTGGGCCACACTACAGTAGACCAATATTTCAAGATTAAAAATGGGTTACGGGTTTAAGGACGCTGATGATGAATAGTGCGGCTTCCCGCGTATTAGGGGTATCCGTATGTAGACTCCCGTGACTTTAGGAAGGTACAGCTTACCCGGGAAGGATCCCTGGACGATAAGGTAACCCCTCTCGGGAAGAGAAGGCTCTCCTTAAACTAGGAAGTCGATCCCGACGTTTAAGGAGACCAGAGTCCTACTTGGGCGTAAGTCCACGTCCAGTACGACCTCGGACGCCCCCTATATAAGGATCAGCAATCCCGTAGGGGAAGGGAGGAGGAAAATAGATCCAACAGAGCCAATCAGGTCAAGACATCTAGTCGGAGCTCCCGAAGTCGAAGCCCTAGAAGATCCACTGCCTCGAAGGAGTCGAGCCCGGTGGTTTAGGATAGTTTAGTCTACGATTAGGCCTAGGGTAGCCACTAACATACATCCCCCCCATTGTAAAACGTGTACCGAGCAATATATAGCAACAGGACGTAGGGTTATTATCCTGAGGGAGGCCCGAAACTGTATAAAAACGGCTGTTCCCTGCTGTCAGATCTCTTGGCGCTTGGGCCCAAGAGGTCCCTACCCCCCAGTAATCATCATCTCACGAGTACCGTAAGTTCGCCGGTCCACCGATCGTCGACAGATGGCGCTGACCGTGGGGACCTCTCCGGACCAAACCGTCGAGGAAAGATCAAAGTCGGTAGGACGCGCAACTAGGCGCGATCAGATCCCAGCGCCGTTTGCACACCCCTCCCCGGTTGCGACCGAGGAGGAAGTAGCAAGCACGGCAGGAAAACCGGTCGCAACCTCGCCCCGCACTGGGTACTCGGATCAGGGCTTCTACGACAACTTCGGCCCTATGAACCCGTACCCAGTGACGGATCGAGTTGACTTCGGAGAATGCGCCCCTGGAGAGGACTCGGATTGCGAAGCAGATCACTTCAGAACCGAGTGCGCCAGGGCCTTCAGCGGGAAGTTGATCTTGAATGACGACTCCCCAGCAGGAACGACCAGCCCCATGGCTGGGATTTCTCCTGCTAATTCTGATCGTGAGAACGATCAAGACTTTACCCGCGTGGCGTCCGATGAGGACAACGCGATGGAATACGAGTACACGTCGTCCAGCCAAGGACCTCGGATGGTACTCGCGATCAACGACGGTCGAGAAGACCCCGAAGATCAGGGTCTGCCCGAGGGCTCGCAGCCGCGCAATGCGCTGGCTGCCTCCCACATGGACGGAGGCTTGCCCGCTGCCGGGGAAAGAACTCCTCGCCGGAGCGGAGACCTGCCTGCCATGGGAGAAAGATCCCCCCCGGGAACGAGGGAGTACGTGTCTCGGACTGCTCGAAGACTTGCGGAAGTGCGCAATCTACTATCACAGCCTCCCGTAGCGGATTTATCTACACCCGCGGGCGAGCAGTGGCTACGACGGCTGGGGGCTGACCTCCAGGAGGCTCAGAACCAGGCCGAGTCTTCTCGAGCCCGATCGGTGGCCCGCAGCTCTACTCGGGTGGATACCCCCCCTCCGTTGGAAGAACGAGATCAGGAGGGACGTCACCCCAGGAACCGGTCTCCTCAGGAGGAGAAGCCGGTGGACCTCCGAGAACAGCTCGAGCGGCGCCGCCGCCAAAGGCGCCAGCAGGAGCAGCAACCTTCTCGGAGAGATCACGTGCACAACGCCAATACCCGGGGCCGATCCTCGGCCCCGAATAGTGGCGAGAACGTGCCTTATCGGGGATCCTTCAGCGGATGTCAGGCCTTGTCCCAGGAACTCCGATAGGTACGCTGGCCTTCTCGTTTCAAGCCCGGCTCGCTTGAATCGTATGACGGAACCACGAATCCCGTGGAATTCCTCCAGATCTACACCACCGCAATTGAGGCGGCCGGCGGGGACGAGAAGGTAATGGCCAACTACCTCCCTACCGCTCTCAAAGGAGCCGCTAGGACGTGGTTGACGAACCTTCCCCCAGGAACCATACGTTCCTGGGGACAGCTATGCGACATGCTACTCGGGAAGTTCCAGGGCACCTTCCCGAGGCCTGGTCGGGTCGACGATCTTTTCCTCATCGTCCAGCGACCGGATGAGACATTCCGTGAGTTCACGAAGAGGTTTAGTGCTGTCCGCAACAATATACCCGAAATAACGGACTCGGATGTCATCCGCGCCTTCACTCGGGGCAGCCGAAATGAGATGTGCACGCACGACCTGATCATGCGTCCACCAAAAACCACCAGGCAGCTCATGGACCTGGCCGAGAAGGCCGCTTGTGCGGAGGAAACCCTTCGTTATATCAAGCAGCAGCGGGGTGAATCAACCAGCTCTCCCCTCCGGTCAAGAGGCGATTCGCGCAAGACTAAGCGCAAGAAGAAGCCCTCCGGAGGGAGCAAGGAGAAGAGGACCAGAACCGACGAGGTGATGGCCGACGTCTCCGAGAAACGCACCTAGAATCCACGCCCCAAGGACAAGCCTACGACATCCTCCGACAAGACGTCCAAGCCCTGGTGTGACTTTCACCAGACTGACTCGCATGATCTGCGACAGTGTCGCATCTTCAAGAAATACCTCAGGGAAGAGCGGGAGAGGTTCCGCGAGGAGAATCTCCAGGTCGCTAACAACAGCCGGGAGACGTCTTCCGATGACAATGAATCCACCCCTGAGCCTTTCCAGGGGCATGTCAGAGCAATTGAGCATATATTCGGGGGCTCGACCTCTTATGAGTCCAAGAGGCAGTATAAGGCGATCGCCCGGGAAGTCCTCTCGAGTGTACCGCGAGTCCCTCGAGCGATCAAGTGGTCTGAGGTAGCAATCTCATTCGACCAGACCGATTGCCCCGAAAACTGTGCTCGACCGGGACGGTACCCGATCGTGGTCGAGCCAACGATCAACAATTGCCGAGTGGGCCGCGTGCTAATAGATGGAGGGAGCTCCCTCAATATCCTATTCGCCAACGCCCTCGATGCCATGCAAGTACCGCGGTCGTCCATGCAGACGGTGACGCACGCTTTCCATGGCATCGTCCTGGGCTCATCGGCCACGCTGATAGGGCAAGTCACACTCCCGGTTACCTTCGGCACACCGGAGAATTTCCGAACAGAGAAAATCCTGTTCGATGTAGTCGATTTCGAGACAGCCTACAACGCTATCTTGGGACGGCCTACCCTGGCCAAGTTCATGGCAGCTACGCACTACGCCTACCAGTGCATAGAGATGCCAGGCCCAAAGGGTGTCCTCGCGATAAGGAGCTCCCCCAGAGAAGCACTCCTCTGCGACAAGCGCAGCCTCGACCTCGCAGAGCAGCAACTACCCTCTACCCAGGACGCCAACGTCGAGGCTCCCGCCTCCACGTCGTCAAGACCGCCTCCACGGCTACGAGCAACGACTCCGGAAAGTAACCCCTCCAAGTCGGAGAAAAAGCTCCACGACTAAATCGGAGTTGGGAGAAAAACAGGGCCATCCCCGGACAGGACAACGGTTCCTCGGGAAAAGCGGCCCGATCCAGGTCGCTCGTATTAGTGGTAAGAAGGTCGCGTCCGTTAGAGAGTCCAGTACAACCGCCTCCGGTAAGATCGTACAGCCATCATCTCCTCGTCGGCGGATTCCGAAGTTGCACCAACACCAGCCTCAAGAGTCGCCAAGCTACGAACAAATCGATGATAAGACGCTTCGGGCGCCGCCGCCCAGCACGCGCACTCAACAAAGTTCGGTCAGCGGGTCGCGACAAGAGGACGGGAGTCTTTGGCGCAACCGACAACAAGCCAAAGGAGGAGGGGACGGCTTAGTTTTTGTTTCTTAGCTTTTTCCTAGAATTGTTTTTCCTTACAGTAGCCTGTAAAAGACACAGTTTTTAAATAATACAAAATTCTTAGTTCAATGTTTCTCATTTTTCATTCAGACTGCCTATCCGAGATATCCCTCGAACGGTCAGTCGGGGGCTGGATAAGAATACGGGAAAGTCGAAATACGAGTACGAGTACCGATTTTTCGGACCCGCGCAAAGGAAAAAGGGTTCGGCGCTGCAACTGCCAGGGACGCGAGGAAAACCCCTTAACGCGTTTGCAGGTGACAGGGGAGCCACTGAGCCCCCCACCTGACCAGACCTAAGGCCTGGTTGACTAAGCTCCCCAGTTCCGTGGCAATATCCCTTGATCCCAAGTAAAGGAAGGGAAGGAGGTGCGAGTACGACTAGATCAACGGAACCTGTACGCTTATCCAAGTCTCCGACCACTCGGAGCAGAAGATACCTCGGGTAGAGTGAAACCTCGTTGATTGAGCAAACGCAGAGTTTACCAGCCAAGTAACCGGAGTCTCCCCTCAGCTAAGGAATACGGAGGTGCTGCCATGGCCACGACAAGCTGTATGAAAGACCTCTTATCGCGTTTACTGATGATGAGGAGCCACTGAGCCTTCCATCCGACTAAACCTAAGGACCGGTCGATCACAGCAAGGAACGACCTACGGCACTATTCGCACACCTATGCTAGAGGAAGACAAAGGTCATTGGTTCCGACTAAAGTCTACGCGTGCATCCGACAAAGTTTCACATGAGCAGATTAGACAAGGTTTTGAAAAAGACCAAAACACACGAGTTATCGCACAGTTACTAACCACAGTATCTACGTAAGTGTTTGCTATTACAGACCTACTTTGAGCCAGATGTCTGGACTCGATCACCAAAGGCGTCTGCCGCTTTCTGTACGGCGTCGACAAGGCTCTCTTCTTCACCCTCCGGCAAGTCAGCAGCAAGCGCCTCCAGGGACAAGTCCGGGTGCTCGTGCTTCAGAAGGGCCAAGGCGAAGGCCAGGGCGTCGCGAACCCCCTGCTGAAGCTCGCTCTCGAGAAGCTTCTCGACAGTAGGCTTCAACTGGGAGACAGACGCCGTCAGCTCGACTAGGCGGTCAGCCGAAGAAGAACTCGGGGCGACGACGACACCAACTTCCCCCAACGCCTTCTCGAGCGCGCCCAAGGCCCGCTCGAGGTCTTCCTTCAGCTTCCCCGCATAGGATCGGCTCGGCTGCAGGGAAGGCACGACGTCGGAGAGGCGTGCATTGGCGGACGACAGATCAGCCTCGACCGCCGCGTGCCGCTTCTCGGAGTCGTCAAGACTCTTCTGCAGCGCCTCTTTCTCCGCCGCCCGCTGCTTCTCGGAGTCCTCGAGGCGTCTCAGCAACGTTTCGTTCTCTGCCCGCTGCCTCTCGGACTCGTCGAGACTTTTCTTCAGCTCGTCGCGCACCGAGTCCAGCTCCTCTTGGGCCTTCTCGAGCGGAGCGACCTGGGAGATAGCAAGCTGAAAAAGAACAGGTTAGTACAAGCAGAGTAAGATTACCTTATCGCTGATTTCCTTTACGTTACCTGCAGCAAGGAGGAAAGGCGAAGACCTTCAGGCGCCGAAGGACCCGAAGGCGCGATCTGCTCGACGAGAGGCAACTCCGACTCCGGTGCCAGGGGCTCCGACTCCTCGGTAGGGGCCGGCGGCAACCCCGGTGCAGGAGCCTGCGACAACTCCGGCGCAGGGGCCTGCGACGAATCTAGCGCAGGGGCCTGTGGCAAGTCCGGCACAGAGGCCGGGGCCGATTTCGGCGCTGGGGGCTGCTGCTTGGTGGCCGCTGGAGTTGGGGTCTTGGCGGAGCGGATCGACACCCTAGTCGACAAAAGCAACCAAGTCAAGTTTTCAACACAACGAAGTTAGAAAGAAAAGGCGGTAAAGGAAAACTCACTTCGTGCGCTTCCCCACAGGAGGAGTTGTTCTGGCCAAGACACTTGAGTCTCGCTTGCCAGAGGAGAGCAGCGCCTTCCCCTTGTCTGCCACGGTCTCCTCCTCGAGAATGGTCATAGGAGGGGAAGTTGGCCCCTTAGGGAGAGGGTTGCTCGCTCCGGACTATCCGACACATCCATCCTTGTGACTGTCATTCGGAAAAGGATACAGGAAAAAGAAGTAGTCGGGCGAGAAGTCAAACCTGTGGTCGAGGGTCCCGGGCGGGAGAACTCGTCAAGGGGGCGTCCGTCCCCTCTTCGGCCGCAGAAGGATCTTCCTCCTTCGTCTCGGAGGACGGCGGGGCCGCGTCATACATCTCGACCTCATCATCCTCGACGGGGACGCCTGCTCGCTCGGCCTCCGGGTCAGCTCCCCTGCGGCCTAGTCGCTGCGAAGAAACAAGCCCGAGGACCTTCTGTAAGGCTACTCGGATGAACCCAAGCCAGTCAATGATGAACACCTTACCGAGAGTACCTCTTGTCGGCTGTCTGGGCTCTGCTGCAGTAAAGACAAGGGCACATCCGTACGCCCACATTGGGGGGAGTGTTCGAATAGGTAGTTCAACCTATTCTGAAGCTCCTCCGGGGACAACTCTGCTCGGCACGACAAGAAAGAAGTGGGTAAGGAGTATCGACGATTGAATCGGCACGGAGGTAGTCGTAATACTTACCCGTGTCAAAGTCCCTGGTCTGGTCTGGACCCTCCGGGACCTCCCAGGCTTCCTTGATCCTCGACGAAAGAAGGCTTAACCGGCGTCGAAGGAAATCCTCCGCGACATCCCACGCCGACAAGTCTTTGGCGACAAGGTTGGCGATGTCTTGGACGAGCGCTTTAAGCTTCTTAGTTTCCTTCGGGGCCTCCCCCCAGCTCTTGTTCGGGATAGGGGCGAGCCCGCGGTAGGATAGCCTCGAGTTCGCTGGGAGTTGGCAGTAGAACCACCGATTGTGCCAGCCCGACCAGGATGATTTCCAGGAGGAAGCAATGTAAGCATTCTTCATCCCTTCGCGAAGTCAGAATCCTGCGCCGCCGACGACTCCCGCGCCGCTGCCCTTCTGACGGCGGAGGTTGTAGAAGTACCTCCAGAGCTCCAGGTTTGGCCTAATGCCGAGGTAGGCCTCGCACAGGTGCGCGAAGACTGCCAGCATTAGGACCGAGTTCGGGTTGAGGTGGATCAACTCGATCTCGTAGAACTGGAGTGCAAGGAGGAAGAAGGACGAAGGCGGGAATTGGAATCCACACCTAAAAAAGTCCGCGAAAACGACGATCCAGCCCGTGTTGGGGGAGGGGACCGTCTCCTTCGCGGCCTCCCGGTAAGGCACGAATACCTCCGGGAGTATCATCTCTTCCGCCGCCAGTTTCTCCAAGACGGTGGCGTCCATCACAGAGACCTCGAATGGAGGAATGGCGACGGCTACTTCCTCCGAGGCTTTCCCCAACTCCTCGGTGCGATCGGGAGAACTCTTCACGATCTTCTTCTTGCCCATCTTCGTCATTCGACCACGAGAAGATGGAGGCGAAGGTTTTGGCAAGGGCGCGAGGAAGAAGATGAAGAGAGCAAGAAGGCTGGGAGGCGAAGAGACAATGCGTGCAAAAACCCCAATCCTTGGATTCCTGGAGATTTAAACTTTCGCCGGAGACGAGCGCGGTTTTCGGCACGATCAGTTCCATCGCATTTAATGCGGGCAGTTGCTTTTTCCGCGTACAAGGCATGTCGCGGGAAAAAGAGGGTCTGACAACCCACGACCCGAGCAAGCGCGCGCACGATAGCGCAGAGAGAGAAAAGATTCTTCATCACCACGCGAATTTTCCGCCACGATGGATCAGTTTCCTAAAAACGTGCCAGGCGGACGCGTGTCCGAGATCAACGGACCAGATCAAGTCAGAAAACATTCTGGGTCTATCCCGAGGATAATTCCGATAAGACTCTCCCAACTACTTGGTCGGGGTAGAACCTACTCGAAGAAGTCACCAACGAAAGCTACTCGGATCACCTACTCGGAAGTTCGTTCCCGACAAGGGCAGATTTCTAACAGAACCATCATGGCCTCACTTCGCGTACTGATGGGGGGCTTGATGATGAATAGTGCGGCTTCCCGCGTATTAGGGGTATCCGTATGTAGACTCCCGTGACTTTAGGAAGGTACAGCTTACCCGGGAAGGATCCCTGGACGATAAGGTAACCCCTCTCGGGAAGAGAAGGCTCTCCTTAAACTAGGAAGTCGATCCCGACGTTTAAGGAGACCAGAGTCCTACTTGGGCGTAAGTCCACGTCCAGTACGACCTCGGACGCCCCCTATATAAGGATCAGCAATCCCGTAGGGGAAGGGAGGAGGAAAATAGATCCAACAGAGCCAATCAGTTCAAGACATCTAGTCGGAGCTCCCGAAGTCGAAGCCCTAGAAGATCCACTGCCTCGAAGGAGTCGAGCCCGGTGGTTTAGGATAGTTTAGTCTACGATTAGGCCTAGGGTAGCCACTAACATACATCCCCCCCATTGTAAAGCGTGTTCCCGAACAATATATAGCAACAGGACGTAGGGTTATTATCCTGAGGGAGGCCCGAACCTGTATAAAAACGGCTGTTCCCTGCTGTCAGATCTCTTGGCGCTTGGGCCCTAGAGGTCCCTACCCCCCAGTAATCATCATCTCACGAGTACCGTAAGTTCGCCGGTCCACCGATCGTCGACAGACGCAATCCGCCGAGTTTGCAGAGTGACATGAGAGCTCCCCATTGTAGCGGGAGGAGAGAAGAAGAGATCCCCCGTTGTAGCGGGCGATCACCAATTTCCCCGTTGTAGCGGGTGAGCATAAGGCTCCCCGTTGTAGCGGGTGAATATAAAGTTTTTCTGTTGTAGCGGAAAAATGCAGGTACAATTCCCCGTTGTAGCGGGAGGAAGCAAGAAGGATGTGATCAGCTGCCACGTCTCGATAAAGTCGAGACAGTTTTCAACATCTGTTTTTACTATCTATTTAAATATTCCATATGCAAATTTACTTTTTCGCACAACATGATACATAAGTTAGAGCCAGATTCTTGATATACCCGTGCATGCATATATCTGTGATAAACTCCCTGGCGGAGAGCTTGCGAGTACATTTAATATACTCACATGGCTTATTGATTTGGCCAGACAGAAGGGTCGACAGCTCGAAAGCAACGACGGTATCCGCGAAAGCTAGGGTGAAACCCCCAGTTAGTTGCCTGTCGAGTACGGTGGGCCACACCACCACTTGATTTCCGCTGCAAGATTTTAGCCGTTGGGCTATAGGTATAAATATTCGATCTCGAAGATCAGTTATGTATCATGTTCTAATATGTGCGTGTATGACCTTGATATACAGGTTAACTTATGTGTACCAGCTACTGATCATGGGACCGGTACAGTAAACACAAGGATTTATCCGGCCTTATAACCGGGTACGCCACATAACGTTTCTTCCATGGCTGTTTCTTTAGATTCCGTGCCATCCCTTGATAGCTTCCCCTTTGTTCTCATAGTCCTTGCACAATGGCTATGATGACAACTATGATCTGATTATCTACAACCCTTGCTGAAGTTCTTTTAGTCGGTGTTCTCTTGTGTTGTAACCTTTGTGCATGGTTTTTTCGCTTTCTATATGTTTTTGCTTCAGCAATTTTGTATTGACTCTCCGACTCTTTTGAGTAATATATCCAGGTGTGGATGCTCTCCCCCTGTTGATTTCCTAAAAAAAATAAAACAAATAAAATTATGTTCACAACATAACAGTACCTAGGATCATTGTCAGCCATAGTCAATAAAATTAGATCTCGTTACTCCTGATACTTAAGATCCTAATTTTTAATCACAATAACTTTGGTAAGGTATACACTATAATTATCATTAACATGATCAAACTCAAAAACACCTTATCGAGATATATGAATATTAACATGCTATTGCTAACTGTTATACGAGTTACTCTCCTTTCATTAGAAATTCCCTAAAATATGTGCCTGACTCAATATAGCAAATGTAAACTGTGTAGAAGGCAATGAGGTGGTATGGATTGATGTTCACGGATGTATTCCTAAGGTGTTCTTATGAGTAACATGGGACAAAGATCTTTTATTTGCAATCATGTATGTAGGGAAGAGTCAAGCTCTGTTTGGTTAGACTGTGAGGAAGCAGTTTATGGTTGTGTGCTGTCTATTGTGGGAAAGATGTTGTGGGCTGTCTGCTGTGTAAATGTTGTAGGTCATTCAGCTAACTGATTATTAGATTAAGCTAATTGAGGCATTCGACAATAAAAGTTTAGAAAATTAAACATCGTTACATGGTAGGCAAGCCATGAAGCTAAAACCCAAAAGCACCTAAAAACACAAAGCCAAAAACCAAAAGCCAAAACCCGAAACTTGTTTGGTTTGGTAGCTAAAAGCCATCTCCAATAAGTCTAACCAAACACACCCTCAATCTATATAGTTCAATGATATTCACTCTAAAGTCTTGAAGAAAGGGCAAGGTAAAGATGGGGCATTTCTTGATGCCTTAGCGCACTCAGAGGACTACCGCTGGTGGTTCAGATGCATTATACTGTAGGTGGATCAGACTTACAAAGAGACGGTGTTTTAGATATTGTATTTTTTGTAGATGTTTAGACATCCATATGGTTAAATACATCCCAAAGAAGATTTTACGATGGATCACAGGTGACCATTTTACGCGTCCACCGGACTAGAATTCCTGGGTTCATCCGTCCAGGATGCCATCTGTTGCGGAAGCATGGCACCACCTCTCCGCACTTCTAGATTGCCTTGTTCAGCATACATGCCCAATACTTGATGAATACACACATATAAAGAGAATGTTGATTGTTGAGCTGCGATGTTTTTTTTATTCTTCCAAAACATAAGTCGTTTCTTGTTTTCCATCTAACCAGGACAGTGTAGGTAGACCCCATACGATACATTTCCATTTCTTCTTAACTTAATAAAACCGTTTGAACTCAAACAAAATGCTGATCCCGAGAAGTAGGGCAATGAACCATGCCGAGTGACATGCCAATATAATCCAAAGAGTTTTAATCATCATGCGAGCAAAGAATATATGGTCAACAATTTCATTAGCATGGAAAAAATATACGTCTTTCACTTCCATTCCGATTTCGTCGAACCAACTTGTCTTTGGTTAGATTGACAGAGTTATACACTAACCACAGGAAAGCTCTAATCTTCAAATGTATTTCGCCTTTTTAGAATGAGCTAACCTAACTTCCCAGGTGTGAGGATGTTAGAACAGACTTAGGTTATAAATTAATGTTTAGCTTTCCATCTCAAACAAAAATAATGTCCTGATGGTGGATTCAGATTATAACGGTTGTGATCTATCGGTACGGAGTTGTAGAGGAAGTCTAAGTACTCCCGCAAGTATATACTGAATCGAGTATATACAATACATAAGTAGCAAGCCGACCATGCAGCCCATGAGATGTAGATCTCGCTATGTTAGTGGCTACATACGACGGCGTTCCCTCCCGGTGCCGTCGGGCTGGCCTTCCCGCGCCGCCGCTGCGATGCTGCTCAGTGTGCTGTCGATCGTTGTTCAGCGCCGCGCTCGCGGCAGGGTTCCGCAGCTTCACGACGGCCCTGGAGCTAATCTTGGACTCATGGATGTGGACGTCGCCTACATCGCAGCTCCCTGCGCTGCTGCAGTGCTGCAGGTGACGGTCTGGTGGCTCCCAACGCCGAGCCGTCCGGGTTGGCCGCGGCTAGGAGGCCTGCAGCGGGAATCGCCTCCGGCATATGGAAGAGTAGATCGGTTGTTGAGAGCGTAAAACAGATGCTGAGATAGTGGGCGACTAGGAGGTGACGGCAGTTGCTGTATGGAGCAGCTTATCGGAGATGAGCAGGAGATTGGAGAGAGAGCACGGTCGCGTGGGAAGATGTGTTTTACTTCCTTTGCTGTTCACGGAAGTAGCAGCCGGTTAAAACAACAGAGAAATTGCTGATTCTTATAAATGACCACGTGGCATGTCTTTAAACCATCGCGGATTTAATACATTGCGGAATGATTAGCTGACATGTCTTTGAACCATCGTCGATCTAATTAGTAGGAGTACATTGAGATGTAAAAAACACGTGACCTGTTAATGGGAAGACTTGGAGATGTAAATCAATATGTAAAACAAAAAAAAAGATGGTGAAATAAATACGTTGCGTATTTGGTGCATATATAGGACAAGAGATTATAATTATCTGTATAAGTAAGAAAAAAACATATAGAAAGACATAAAAAAGAGAAATGGAAAAACCTTAGCCTAACATATGTGTCTCTTAGAAGGAGTTTTGGTCTTAATATAAAAAGTTCCCACAGCAACCGGAGAACAAAAAGAGCAAGACTACACGTTGTTTTACTTCGGTGGGTGTAAGCAATGTAATTTTTTTTCAGTTATTCCATGGTACCATCATGTCTGCTCATGGAATAGAGTCTCAGTATCCTAATAGCATCTCAGGTGCACTATAACAACTTCACTAGCGAAAGAGTATATATATATTAAAGGTGGCCACGGGTTTAGCCACCGAGGTGGACTGCGAGGATTTGCCACCAACGTCATGTGCTTAAGCTGCAGCAGTGTTGCTGCCTAGGATGTGTGCGTAAAAAACAAAGCACGATAGAAAGTGATTTTTAACACACTTCAATCATGTTTTCTTGAGAGGTATTTTGATTATAATTTTTTATTCTGAATGATATATCAAAACTAATGTAGTGGTGACTAAAAGTGAATGACAGTTTGCGGTGCGGGATAAATAACTTAAAAATAATATAATTATATAGTAAATCTAGCAGCGAAATGTACAAGTAAATTATAAACATAGCCATTTCTCTCTTCTCTGGTGAAAAAGGATTAGTCCCTGCTCGCCGGCAATAGGTGGTTCAGCACCGGTGATTCCGGATCTAGATACTGCTAAGTATCGGTGCGTGATGGACGCTTCCTGGGGTCTTCTTAGGTACGGTTCTTGGATATTGACTTCTTGAGTGAGGGAGCTTCCGATATCGGTAAGATGATTGCTTTGTTGTAGGCAGCACGTCTCGACTGCCCAATTTCCGCGTGGCATACTCAACATCTGGATCTTGTTTTTATGCATAGTGATGATCTCTAATGGAACATTTGGATCCACTTTTGCACTTATTTGCGCGTCTGGTTATTTGCACAACTTGTGAGAGAGTTAATGCTGTTTTTGTCTACACACATGGCCTCGCTGCTCTAACTCTGACGATGCCGTTCCGTACTGCCCAATCTTCCTCCACATCAGAACATGCAGCAGTAGTAGACGAATCGGCTCCACGCAGCCTTCCTCTTCCTGGCGCTGGCGGCCGCCGCGACGGCCGTGGCAGCGGCGGCCTCCTTCTCCGCCAAGGGCACCGGAGCGTCCATGTCCCTCAGCATCTCCCACATGATGTGCACGTCGCGGTACTCGCACGTCCTCACCTCCTTCCTCAGCTTCCTCAGCCCTGCAGCGCATGTCAACCGATCCATCAGAAACAAATCCAGAGTTTCGTACATCGCCGCCGGCGACGATACGACAAGGAAGAAGCCAACGAGTGAGGCTAAAGTAGTTGAACGTACCAGCGGTTCGCCGGAGGCCGAGGCGGGAGGCGATAGCCAGCCAGATCTTCTTCACCGGCACGGCGGATCGGTCCATGCACATCTTGATCGATCTCTTGCCTCTCTCTTCGAAAGAAAAAAAAATGCTTCCTTCTCTTCTCCTCCTCTCTTTGAAAGAATCACTCCCTTTCTCTCCTTGGCCTGTCACACGTTGCCTCGGTGCAACAGAGAAGACTAACGCAGCTGAGTAGTGGCCAGGTTCTTCCGTGGCCGCGGAGCTTTTATAGCAGGACCTAGCGGCACGGGAGTCAGGAGGGGGACAAAGAGCGATGCGCGTGCGATCGGAACCTTTTCGGGCGCGGGAGACCCGTCGGCGCGGCGTAGCCATCTGATTTGGACGCCCGACCGGGACGGGTGCGTGTGGTGGCCGCTGTCCGCGGGCGCGGTTGCACACCGGCGCGCGGCTTCCGGGCGGTTTCCCTCGGGATCCTGGCACCCCACGCACACGCGCGCTGGGAAGGTGCCGCGTGATGGATCCAACGGCCCGGGCCGGCGTGAGCTGGTAACTGCTCCGCGGCGAGTCAAGTTTGATTTCAGTTTTGCCTTTTCATCCGTCAAGAGTCCATGCAAACCGGTGAAGTGAGAAAGAGAGAGAGAGAGAGAGAGAGAGACGGTGTATCGTATCGTGGTGTGACGGCGCAGCGATCATGTACTGTTTAGTGTATATTAATCTGGGGAAACTACCCGATTAGAAGTTGTATAGGAACACTGGTGGTTATTTACTTGGAGTAAGTATTCTGCGGCTGATGAAAATTGTACACGAATCAAGTAGAACCTGATGAATTCGATAGAGACGATAATTTGAACTAATTAAGTATGCCATTTAAAAATAGTCAAAAATAGGTGCTCTTCTATCATCATTTGTAGGCCATGGCGAAACTAATTAGATATTTGATATAAATCTTAACCAGGACAAGCAACCAGTCAGACAATTAATAGTTGTTCATTTATTTCCTTCGACGTACAAGCCACTCATGTTCAAATGTTCAATTAACAATCGAAAGTGCTTCCAACGAGAAAAGACTTCCAGAACTCAAACAAACTTTACCGGCTCCATTTGTGGAAACACTGGAGGCCTCTAGTAATATGCCACACTTGTGGAAGTGCCTCTTTTTGTTAGTGGTTCAACTTGCCCATCGCGACATCGCCGACTCACATTCCAACCACATGTCTCGTCAGATTCCAGGGTACGCCTGCTTGCTTCCACTTTTGTGTACGGCAAAAACACGAGCCAAACTCCACTATGGAGCCGAAGAAATGGAAGGGGGATAGCAAGGTGCATTTCCTGCAAGTAGCAATGCCGATTAGCTGAGATAGTGAGACGGGCGATCAATTCAATCAATTTCAGTTCATTGGTAATTCATCAGGACTATTCGTATGATAAGCTGTGGGTGCCCCGGCTTAATGCTTCGTTATGCTACGAGGGTACCCTGCACGTTGCTATAGAAAATTCATTAGTAGCAACTGTTAAGACTCTAAGAAAAAACTTGAAGTATATTCTGATGATCGGTCATAATGATATTCGAGCCTTCGTCGTAAGCTTCATTAGCATATGGATGTGATCTACTACATCTAGTACCGTCGCTTTATTCTAGCTCTGCCCGTGACATAAATCCACTGTTCTTTTTTCTTTTTCTTTTTACTTAGCCATCTATAAATTTCTGTGGGGAAAAAGGACAGCTTTCGGAAAATGTTAGCCAAACTGTTCTTGAATAATGGTCGTAGATATCTCTAGTGTCGTTACTGTCGTATGACAAGCTTTCTTGATGCCTTGTACCTCGTTACTCCCTTTCGTGAGTGCGGTGGTACGCGCGGCTAGTTGGCCAGTCACACACACTTGCATGCATGCGCGCAGTGGGTCGCTCTCAGGCGTCGCGGTCGCATATGTGAATATACATGGCGCTGTTGCTGGCGTCGCTCACATCAAGTTACAGTTGGGATCCGGGCTGCATCCATCTCAGGGTAAACCAAAGCTATAGCCTAGCTAGCTGGCTGAGTCCATCTTGGACGCGTCATGTCCGTATCAGCGTCACGCCATCTTTTCTGCGCGTTTCAGCTTCGAAAAGATATCTTTTCTGCGTATGTGAACAGTCATACCCCACTGGACAGCTAGACTTCATCCGCGTAATGCGTTTACCGGGGAGTACTGGGGGCGAGTCCTTGCCACTGATTCTTCACGAGTTCAGATCTGCAAATGGGCGCCAGCTGAAGAAGCTTGCGTGTCAGTGACTGTCCACTGTGCAGTCACAGATGATGAATGAGCTGTATTTTCCATTTTGGCAACAAATTGCATGCAACTACGCAATAAGCACTTCGAGGTCTGAAGGGTCGCTTTGAGATTGTGACGGTAGATTCTCGAGTATGTGAACACAGATGCGCGTGGCTTTGTGGCCTTCTGCTTGGACATTTTAGCTGTCACCACTCACCACTCACTGAAAGCTCCGAACGAATGCAAATTGATAGTACTTGTGTCCAGTAGTGGTGCCCCACTTAAAACTTATGGGAAATGGGAGTGCTTATCCACTAATTATCCTACATTTGTAATCATTAAACGGCACGTTGGGATTAAGAGAATTGTTGGAGGCAGCCAGTTTAGAGGTTCAGAGCAAGCCGCCTGGTTGGTGCTGACGATCGACTTGATTTGCCTGATTAACGAACCATTTTCCAACTTGTTGGGGGCACCCACTGAAGTGAAGAAATGTTCTTTATTTGTTCTTTTTGTGGTTACCGGAGTACCTCTTTGTCTTTTTTTTCTACCTTTTGTTCTTTTGGTCGCGCTTTGTCATTGTGACAACAGTAACCCTCATCCAAGATTAATCCTTTTGTGTATAATAACGTGGATGTCATGTCAAAGTCATGATAGAATAATGTATTGGATCGAAGCTAATGACAGAAGGATTGATGTTACTGCTACATAGTATTCCTACATAAAACACCCATAAAGGGTATTTCAATCAGAGTCGTTCAGGCGACAAATTTAATCCCCCTTTTGGGTTTAGAAAATGCATTGTTTTCCGCGTTCTATTCCAGGTAAGATTGGAGTTCACTTGTTGGAGTTGAGCACGGCTTGATTTATTCTCCACGAGGAAGTCATTCTCTGACGAGTGTGCAACTGTGCACGCTTTCTTTCGCTCTCATTCTCGCCTGTCTGGACAACGGGTATGTCCTCACTTCATTTTGTTTGTACTAGTAGTATTTGGACTACTATTCCTACAACACACATGCATTTTAGTATTCATCTTTTGGTGGCTCGTGCATCCAGCCTCCATATTCAGTAGTAATGCAGAAGAAAATATTCGAATGAATCTTACTCCAATATTAAACACACAATGAATACATTTGGCCTAAGGTAATCAAATGCTCAACAATGCCCTTAACCATTAGCCTTCTGATCGATTAGAACTAAACTTGTGCTCTGAAAGCTACTGTATATAATTTTCAGCACCACTCAAGTGGCCAAACTAACTATGAACAATTGATGATATCCCCATGCATCGCCCTTGTATTGCATCTTCTCCGATTCCCTGGAGCGATTTGCGATTCAGAGACCAACCAATCAGTTGAGCACGGCGCAGTCGCGGCGTATGTTCCCCAGAGACGGGTCGGTCTTGACCCCGACGCGGCCGAGGTTGGTCATGGCGGCGATGAAGGCCTGCTCGAAGTCGGAGCTGTTCTGCGCCCAGGCGTCGACGGTGGGGCGCGACCGGTCGTCGGAGTAGAGGACCTGGTCGGAGGTGAGGAGGCCCATCCCCTTCTGCAGGTTGATGAAGTATTGGTTGTCGAAGGCGTGCGGCGTCACCGGGTCGATCTCCAGCGCCACGTTCGGGTCCACGCCCGCCGGGCACGCCGCCTGCAGCTGCGACGCGTACCCGGCGTCCATCGTCGGGTCCAGCGACGTGCTCTGGATGCGGTCCGCGAACGTGCCGCAGTGCGCGAACCCCACCGTGTGCGCCGCTGCAAAAGCACAGGTTTCTTCAGCGTTTCGGACAAAATCTGTACAGATTCCAAGTCACGGGCAGCCACTTGAGATTTTCCGAGCAGGACTGTGTTTAAGACCATGAGAGTGAATCACGTACAGATTTTGCAGTTTTCCTATGGAGATGCTACTGCGTGACACTGATCTCTAATGTTGTTTCTTTTCTTTTTCCCTATGTTGACAGCTCATTTGGCAGGCCCATGGTCCTGTGAATCGATAGGCCGAAATTAGGGAGTTGGACGCGTCCTCCGTTGCAAACTGTCAGGGTGTGGTTATGGCTAGGATAAGGATACAATAATACAAGGCTGGCCTTTCTTTCACGTGCAGGCAACCTGAGTTTACCCCTTTTAGATCTACTGACCAGCTACAGTAGCACGCACACTACACTATCAACTTCGGTTTACTGGGACATAAATAAACTTGCCTGTTCTAAATTAGGCTCTAGGGGTAATACATTTTCTACGGTCGCAACAAATCTCACACAAAATGCTGCCCTTACTTGCATGGATGGTTGGCGCGTTGGACTTGTGCCCTTTGCTTGACTTGTAAGATGTGAGACACGAAACAGAGCGCATGGAGTACTACTTCCCTTCCACGACTGTACAAAAGCTAAAGTAATTTGGGTGGCGGTTAGTAAATCTCTTTAGTTATTGCTTACCGGACAGAGCAATCATGTCGGCCTGCGACAGGTTTTTCGCGGCGAACATCGCCGTCAGCTGGTCCAGGTTGAACGACGGCGGTGGCAGGTTCCCGTCGACGTTGCTCGCCATCGAGCTCAGCCCGTCCAGCCTCCCGAGCTCCACGGCGTACGACGGGCCACCGGCCTACACAAACAGTGACAAAAGAAAGATGCAGGGTTTTCAGAGACTTCGCTGCAGATGATGCTCGAAAGCTCAGGGACTTTTTGGTAGATCTCGAAAGAAAGTTGGCATGCGTGCACCGACCAAGGCAATGACATCCCGGGTGGCCATGGTCAGGACGTCGGCGCACGACACCTGGTTGGTGCACTGCGGCACGGCGTCGACGGCAGCCTTCGCCTTGATGACCGTGGTCGAAGCCGTCGCCGGCCAGGGAGAGGTTGGTGGAGTGGTCCTTCTCCGCCGTGTTGTTCCCCGACGACACCACGATCACCGACGCGTCACATCCCTGCGCGCGCGCACGCGGTCGTCAGAAGCCACACAGACGGTTAAACGCGCCGCCGGCACTCACTCACCGACGCACGGATCAAGACCAAATGTACGCATAGCCCAGAGGCCGCGGCGGGGAGGGGGGGGAGGGGGAGGAAGGAACAGACCTGGACGAGCAGTCGTGGAAGAAGAGGCGGGACCGTGGCGCCGACGGCGACGGGTGTCTCCTGGACCTTCTTCGACACCGCCGCGCGCACTATACTCTCCACGTCGGGGCAGACGGCGGCGTAGTAGTCCTGCCGGAGCTGCGCCGCGCAGCGCGTCGTGCCGGCGGCTGCGAGCACCACCAAGAACGCCACCGCAATCCTAATCCCGGCACCCATGCCACCCGCTCTCCCCGCGCCCTCCGATGCCGATTTGGGTGTAGCGCGCGCGTCGAGGTGCGGCTTATGACAGACCAGGGAGCGGCGCGGGCGGCGGCAGTACGAGAGTTATTAGTGATGACGACGAGGCTGTGTTTCGAGTGTCGTTGAGACTGTGTGTGTGGCTGGCGTAGTTATGATGCTCGAGTGTTGTGGAAGCCAAGCTCTCTCGTGAGTGTGGGGGAGGCGTGACTAGCTAGTGAGTGAGTTATGCGCCGAGCTGGAGATGCGGCGGCGCGCCGTGATAGATGGTGGCGCGCGCGGTCGAGGAGAGGGGGGATCTAGAAGCGAGCCGCGGGCCGCGGGCCGCGGGGCCCACGTGGACACATGCGTCCGCCCGTCCCGGTCCGGGGGCGGCTCGTGGCCGTGGACGGGTGCGAACATGTGTAGGATTGCAACCCCCACATGGCGCGTTTGGTGGGTTTCTGCATATGCTCTGTGCAATAAAAAATATCGTTTTTCCGGGTCTGCACTCTGCAGCCATGACACCAAGGGCACAAACAACACACGCTCCGTGTAATTGGCGTTAGCAATTCCGAAAACGGCTCACTTGATTTGGGGCTCTCATCTGAGCAGTACTCCACTACCGTTTTTGTGCTGTTTTTACAGGGCTCTGATACTTGATCTGAAATTGAAAAACCTGAACATGAAGTTTCAGAAAAAATACAGAGATGTGACGAAGGCACGTGTATGACGCAATGTATGCACGCCAGAATTAAGTGGGAGTCCAGAAAATAGCCAGAACATTGCAGTGCCGTGCACATTCGTTAGCCGGTGCGGAAAATGGACATTGCAGATAGAGTTTCTGCTTCCCTGGAAACGCAAATGCGGCCAAGACGAGTGCTTGTCCATCGCCAGAGCAGGTTTTATGATTGGAGATGTCATCGAGCCGAGCACCAGCTATTCGCTATACTAGTAGTGGTACATACAAAACCGAAAGAGGCATCATTGATGTGCTCTTTATCGCTTTTCACAGCGAAGGTGGCACCTGAAAGGGTTCAGTTGTTGCTTCCTGCTGCTCACCGCCAGTCTCACTGTTTTGTAACTTCTCCTGAATTAATAGAGTATCCCGTTCAACAGAATGTTTGGTGGTTCGGGGTGTTGGTGTTTCAGCGCAACGGTCGAAGAAAAGGAAAATGACATGCCTTTTGGACTGTTTTGAGTGTGATGTGAACATACTAATCTGCTCCCCTCCGAACGGCCGCGCCCCCTAACGGTTCAATGCCAGTGTGCACTACGCAGACCCTTTCTTTCTCCATCTTTCGTAGAGATCAGCAGAACTCTTTCACTTCAGATGGGCCGGCCATGGTTTTTATATGCACGACCTGTTTTTGCATGACGCTCCGAGTCCTGACAAAACAAAACGAACAAGCAATCTAAGTGCATACTGGATAGCAACCTCGACTTGCTCTCGACTGAGGGAGACATCGTGGATTCTGATCGTTACGCGATGTGGCCTGGGCTGGGAAGTTATACTGAAATGCATGAATGGATTAATGAAGCGAGGCGACTTCGCTTGTTCGGTTGGGACGTCAATTCTGCGGTGGTTGCAGGGTCGCTAGCAAATATCGCATGGGCGGCTTCAGATTTCAGAAACTTCCCTGGTCGGAGAGCCAAGTTTGCCACGGCGCCACGGCACCGCAGGTTACACACGTTGCTCCTTTCAGCGACGCGCGCGTGCGTTTACTGAAAAACGTCTCCTGTTTTTGTTCTCCATATAATAAAACCTTATCGTAGCTGTAGACTTGAAGAGCTTGCTGGTCATGTCAATTGGTGTGTGTTTGGACTTGGAAAAGAACTATGTAGAGGGATTAGAGTCCGAAAATTCTTTGATTTCTTATGAGGCAAACATAGACTTGCGCTGGTAATTAAGCATGGAGGAAGTTACCAACAGGAATATAATAATGTGTTCAGTAAAGTTTTCTAACATATGTGGTCGTTAAAACTTGGTAGAGGAACTTGATTACAAGTTTCAACCCTGTCACACTGTCAGGCTGTACACATCATGGCGAGATGCCGTGTTTCTGTCGAAGTTTAGCCCAATAATTGATCTGGAGTTTGACAGACTCAGACTCCCGCCAATAATTCCTTGGGAAAAAAAATCAACAACGAAGAATACTGTGACGGCGCAAGATTTTCTAGGAGGAATGTTCTGACTCGGGAGAACAATTGATCAGCCAAAACAGTTCAACATCCACAATTGCAATGTCCTTGCACACCAGTTGCAGGTAATTCGATTAGCACACAACCAAAAGGACATAGTACTTTAGCATTATGCCTCGTCACTTTTCAGAGTGCTTTATTCATTTACTTCATCAAATCCAACTTATGTGCATAACTTGCACATTCAAACGCAACGAATCAAACAACATATATGATGTACAAATAATACAGAACAGGAAAAACCCCTTCGAATTTCTTATCCAGACTCCTCCTCTGGGACGTGTCAACAAACACACACACATTTTGCATACACATGCACCTTTGACGCATGCACGTATGCTAAGCCAGCGTAGCGATCCCGGTATACACGCATCCATCGATCCGTTTCATCCTCAGTTGAAGACGTCGCACTGCTTACGTATGTTGCCCTGGCTGCCGGACTTGACCCCGACGCGGCCGAGCTTGATGACGGCGTCGGCGAAGGCCTGGCTGAACGCGGCGGTGCTATTGGCCCACGAGTCGACATCGGGCGCGTGCGGTTGTCGGTGTAAAGCAGCTGGTCGGAGCGAGCAGGCCGCCGCCGTCCTGCAGGTTCCGGTAGAACTGGTTGTCGAAGAGCGCCGGCGTGGCCTGGTCCATGAGCACCATCAAGTCCGGCCCGCCGCTGGGGCACTTGCTCCTCAGGAAACGCCGCGTACTTCGGGTTCAGCGTCGGGTCCGCCGGCCGGCTGTACAGCCGGCTGTCGAATTTGCCGCAGTGCGCCAGGCCCACGCTGTGCGCCGCTGCATCGATCGATCGTGCGCAACACAAAACTGGTTAGGTCCGCGCACAGGTAAGTAGGGACGTGTGTGTGTGTGTGTGTGTGTGCGTGTCTCACCTGACAGGGCGACCAGGTCCGACATGTTGAGCCCGTGTGCTCTGAACATTGCGAGCAGCTGGTCATGGTCTGGTTGGGCTGCGGCAGCGTGCTGCCACGTTGCTGGCGCTGGAGCTCAGGCCGTCCAGCCTGCCCAGCTCCACTGGGTAGAAGGGACCACCGCTCTGCGCAACGTACACGAACTGCTCAGTCACGCAAAGGCACGAAGTGTACTAGTACTCGATAATGTGCAGAGGTGTACTCAGCCATGTGTGTGCGCGCGTACCAGGGCGATCGCGTCTCGTGCGGCGATGGTGAGTATGTCGGCGCAGGGAGACCTGGTCGGGGCACGCGGCCTCGACGGCGGCCTTGGCGCTCCTCACCGTCTCGTAGCCTTCGAACGCCAGGGACTTGTTATCTTCGGCGTCCCTCTCGGCCGGGTTGCCCGGCGTCGACTGGATCAGCACCGAGCCGTCGCAACCCTGCATGCAGCGGCGCGCACACATCGATCAACCGATCTCTCGATATGACACAGTACTGCAACATTGTGACACGTACAGCTTGTCTGCAAGCAAGCACGCAAGTACGTACAGATCATAACCAAGCAAAAACCAGTGTTAGTGTGGCGTACTTCGACGAAGCAATCGTGGAGAAGAAGAGGCGGATGGTGGAGCCGATTGTCCGGATGGTGTCATCCATCTTCTGCTTCACCACGCCGAGCACGATGCTCTCCACGCTGGGGCAGGTGCTCGCGTAGTAGTCCGGCTTCAGGTCGGACGCGCCGAGCTGCGCGGAGAGGACGAGGACGAGGACGAGCAGCACCATGCACGACGACGACCGTGCATCTTGTTGTTGCTTTTATTTTACTGAGCGGATCTTGTTGTTGCTAATAGCTGCTATAGGTGCTGCAGAAATGGAGGGACATATATATGCAAGAGGTATATGATAAAATACTTGATTACATGGATAGTAATAAGACAGATGCACAAGGTGTGATACATAAGATTTTGTCACACTCTGGAAGAAAGAGAGAAGAGTTGACAATTTTGATCAATGGAGAGTTGTGTTACATGTGTTTTTGTCTAGTCTTAGGACTGACTCTTGATCCATGCGTTGGATGTTTGGGGATTTTCTTTTTCCTCGATGGAACGATGTTGAATGCACTGCTGGCGCTTACATCGTGCAAGGAATATTGTGCACTGATTGATGAGTTACGTGATCTTTAAGGAATTAAGAGTCCGTTTGGTTGGAGGGGAAGGATGGATGGGTTGGGGCCATTCAGTTTTTCAGGGATAGGATGAACTTGTTTTCTGTTTGGTTAGTGAGTGGGATGAGACAATTTTTTATTTGGTTGGAGGGATGAGAGTGGACAGGATCAGTTAAAATTTTATTTGGTTGGAGGGATGGGATGAGCTGAGTTGGGTGTGATGACCTCTTTTTCATGAGGTAGTGAGATTATCTTCCAAACCATACAATTGAATATAGAAGTAACCAAATTTCAGCATACACGAATATATATATCACCAGATTTCAGCATACATCATAACCAAATTTCAGCAAGACATGTAAACATATTTCAGCACATTTGATAAATTTTAGCAACATAACAGGACATATATTTCAGCAAATTTGACACATCACATAAAGTACCGACAATACCTAGTACATTCCAAAGAGTCCAAAGGAGATTTTCATACAACCCATAGTTTAATGTCTTAGGTTGATAACAAAAGCACAAGTCCTCACATGCTCATTGGTCTTTATTGCAAGCAAAATAAGGTTTCCAACCAATACATAAACCTTCATCCTGGAAAGTGGTTGCTAACGTATTTAATGCCCTACAATTCGCACATTCTCAACCAAATATGCATAGTAATAGGAAAGATGTATCTCATCAAAACCTGGAAGGTTCTTCATGTTTTCCCAAAGACCATCGGGCAACTCGTTGTCGCTACTACCCGCTTTCTCTATTGCAGTGGCTAGCCTCTCACCAATAGCTCGAAGTGTTGCTTGCAACCCGTCATCTTCATTTGCAACCGTCTTAGCTCTCTTTGGTTGGAACCCGATGACTCCCCAACATTTGTCGAATGCGTAACGTCATCTTTTGAGGCTCCAACACCAAAATCATTTCCGGCATCGTCATCTTCAATTTCTGTCACTTCTGTCGCTAGAGGATCATTTGACCCCTTTGCATATTTCCCGTAGCCATACTATTGCCAAAAATTGTAGCCATCTCACGGTAGTTCTCTATAGATTTGTTTAAGTACTCGGCATCTCCTTTGTGGTCCTAGCATCCAATAGACAACATGTTAGACACAACAATGGCAAATAAGAATGGTAAATAAGATTTGTTTAAGTACAATGCATCTCCTTTGCTGTAAATTGCATGAAAATACCTTAATATGTTTAGCATAATGCTCATGCTCAAGACTAATCATGCAGTTCTCCTCATCCCAAAGTGCCCCACTCAAGTTCTTCAGTTTAATGATCTTTGTCCACTCCTTTTCCATGTTCTAATGTGGTTCCCAATCTGTTCTCCAGTCAAGTTAAGCTTGAAATGATCATTCAGAGCTCTAGCACAAATGTTGAGGTGTACTTTCTTGAAACCCGAAGAAGTTCTAGCTCTATTAGCCACAACATCAGCTAAGTTCGACAGCATGTATTGAGACATTGAAGATGTCCATGTAATATGGCCACTCCCTTGAGCTTGTTGGCTCAAGTTTTCTCCACTTACCTCAAAATTCATCTCCTACCATGTTAAGGCAAACTATAAATACATTCAAACAAGTATAGTAGTAATTTAATTTTAATGTCAACAAGTATTTGATAAATGCAAACAAAATTCAGCAACACGAATACAATGGTCTTAACAAGATGAATACAATAGTTCTTGACAACAAGATGAATACAATAGTTCTTGACAACAAGATGAATACAATAGTTCTTGAAAACAATGGAAATACAATAAGAACATACTAATGTCCATAGTAGTTTTGCTGGTCTTCCCACATTTGATTTGCAATCCTTGTCTAAAGTTAACCATGTATGTATGTTCGCTTGCTTGCCCACTTGATGATGAAGGGTTAGGATTACATGGCCAATCGGCCTCCGGTATGATTAGTTCATCAATCCCGTCATCTATGACCCAATTTTGAATAATGCAACAAGCTACAACAATGTCTACTTGAGTAGAAAAGGGAAAAAATGGAGTGGCATCATCAAGGATTTTAAACCTCCTCTTGAGCGACGCAAAACGCACGCTCTACGGTCACACGAAGAGATGAGTGCCTAAGGTTGAACAATTCCTTCTCATTTGCACGAGATTGTTCCCCCACTCATTCAAGTGGTACCTTACACTACGGAAAGGAGGCAAGAATTCAGGTTTGGCTCCATATCCGGCATCAACCAAGAAGAATTTCCTAATATATGAGCCACAAGTGGGTGACATTGCTTTATGCAAATAAATATAATTTACATATGGAGCTATATAAACTAATCTATTACCTTGTGGAACACGTAGACCATTTTCACGTTCTAAGGCATCACGTAAAACTAGAGCATCATGTGCTGTCCCCTCCCAACCGGCCAACACATACGTGAACCGAAGATCAAAATCTACGGCCGCCATCACATTTTGAGTAGCATGTGATTTCCTACCACGAAAGGCAGGCTCCATGTCCTTAGAAACAGATGCTCGGATATGCGTACCATCAATAGCTCCAACACAATCCTATTTGGTGAACAATTAAACCCAAAATTATTAGGAACCATATAGATTCATGCCTACGACTAGAGAAAAGATAATTTTGTCTCAATGGCATACCTTAAAGTATGGACCCACCTAGGGTTCCCTTCGATCTTGGTTGGGATGTCCAATGAAGGTGGCCTAATAAGTTCATTCCGTAGCTCACCAACGGCGTGAAGGACCAATTTGAAATAACAGCTAACGGTTTCACCGGACCTATCAAAGTTTGTGGCAACTAACCTATTTCGAAGGTTGTGTCCAATGGTGTTTAAGAACATTGCTACTGTTGCTCAACGCACATATGAATAGTGTCTTCAAGCAAGGAACGGTCCATCAAGAGTTTACAAAACCGAAAAAAGGGTGCTCTTCCAAGCCTAATCATATTCACACAAGTTGTATCATTTTTTCATATTTTATTATTGAGATAGTCCATTCTCATCCTATCTCTTTCTTCCATTGGCCCATATGTAACACGTTCTCTCCTTTTTCTTTTTCTAGACTCAATGACCAAAGCCATCATTGAAATTGTCATGTATGCCGCAGCCCCAAAAAATTAACATCCTTCTCCTCTTGTCCATCTACCGTGCAAGATTGAAACAACCATGAACAAGTCACGTCACAAAGGCATTGCACAATTATTGCATATATGCAAGAAAGAATAGAACAATCATGGCATAACAATTATACGAGGTCTCTGTTGTACACAAATGTAAGTTTTTTACAGTGCACATATCAACTAAAATTGAAGCCTACAAAATAGTTAATTGAGCTCTTGAGACTGGGACAACGCACACATATGCAAAGCTAATGAGGCAAGAGCTTACGGCAAGATGTAGGTCTTGATGAGCAGGAAGTATATCCTCCAGAAGTGATTATCGCGTGGGCACAGATCGTACCAAATCTTGGCGAGTTCCTGCACGAAGCACACCTCATAGTTCAAAACCATCTCTTCTCCGGAGAAGTGGGCACTACACAGGACGAGATCGTTTCACGGGGAACCCTACCTTGGCTCTGGAGAGCACGAGGATGGCGTGCCAGTCCGTGAGCTCGCCGTTGGGGGAGACCGTCGGGAGGAGGTCGAGAAGCCGCAGCGTCACGGCGAGCTCCTCGCTGTCATATGTGACACGGCGGGGACGACGGGTTTGCTGGGGCTGTCTCCGCCGGCGCTGGCCTTCCCGGTGGCAGCCCGGCCTACCTGGCTCGCGGCGGCCCGGCCTCCCCGGCAGCGGTCCGGTGGCCGCTTCTCTCGGGGGAGTGAACCGGTGGCGACGGTCGGGGCAGCGGGGGGCAGAGGTCGACGGTGGGGGAGCGATGGGTGGTCGAAGCGGTGGCGCGAGCTCGGGGGGCGACGGCAGCGCGGCGCACGGCGGACCAGAGCGGGTGGCGGCGCGGGGCTCGGGGGGGCGACGGCAGCGCGGCGCACGGCGGGACCAGACGACCGGTGGCGGCGCCGCGCACGGTGGACCAGACCGGTGGCAGAGCGGGCTCGGGGGTCGACGGCAACGCCGCGCACGGCGGCGGGGAGCGGAGCAGCAGGAGGGAATGGAGGTGAGCGCGGCGCACGGCGGCAGGAGCGGAGCAGCGGGGAGGAGTGGAGGTGCTCAGATCTGTGGGGGATTGGGGAATGGGAGGTGAGGCGAGCGCCACGGGCCACACCGTCCGCGAAAATTTTCTGCGTGCGTCCATCCAGCATCTAAATAGAATATTCCTTTTTTATGGTTGCCCTTATCCAGTCCATCCCTCAAACCAAACAGCTGGATAGCCCCAAAAAACAGGGATGGCCCCAACCCATCCAGCTATATCCCTCCAACCAAACACACCCTAAGTGTCTGTCTCTGGTCAAGTAGCTTCCTCGTCACATCTAACTGTTTTGATTCCAAAGGGGAAGTAGAGCTAAGTGAACACTATGCGTTTTACTGTGACCTTTGTTGACAACATGTATACAATGCTTGATCTGTGACTAATCGATTAATAAAAAATTTATTTAACTGAAGTTACAATGCAGGTATATCCTTTTCACATGGATATGCCAGCTAGCATGATGTTATATTATTCTGATGAGCATTGCTTGTTCAATCCAGGTTAGTCTATTATTGTATCATAGTCAAGAAGCTTTCCTGCGAACTTCCAGAAGGGCAGAAAAATGGTACATTAAGAGGACTTTTCATACTACTCCTATATGATACTAGATGGACTAGATGATTTGAATCATAACAAAAAATATAGATGATTTAAATCAAACCTTGTTCTGTGTTTTAATCAGGATAGGTGGACCATCTTTTATGGCACTCAAGAAACTATATTCCTCCTTCAGATATCAGATGGATATTAATTTTTGCCTCGAAATATTAAGAATGCTCTGACCTGGGCATTAATTTGACCTAATCATTTATCATTTCTTTTTCCTATATGACCAATTGTCTGACCACGTTCTCTTGGATGACTAATTGGACACTCAATCTACGTCGGTTTGAAATCATAATAGGCCAATTTAGTTTGATGACTACATCCTAAACATACTATAAGCCAGTTAATGGGGTTTTTTCATACTGCCCTTTTAGATAAAAGTGTAAGAATTTGAATTCACTGCCAGTTGCTCAACATGGATGACACGCCACGCGTAAACAGTGTTGAAAATGATCATCTGACTCAATACAACCAACCACTTAAAAAATTAACAATTTTTTGGTAGACAAGTAGGCCTCTTTGAGTGGATTTCAAAATTATTCTGGGAAACTTGTGAAAAGATTTCAATTTTTTTAGGCAACTCGCCGTGCATCATCATCTAGTGAACATCTCAAAGAGATTAAAAAAAGTAATTAGCTCCCTTTCGCTATGAGATGTAAAGTACTTATTCTTTGAGAAGCCAACTAAGAGAACTCGCCATGCATGGAACTCTAAAAACACAAGAATTGAAATGCTAAGGCCCTCTTAGAAACAGCTTTTCGATGGGCTTCACGGTCCCACACAGTTGAAGCTATTCTAAACGCATTTTTATAACATGGTTTACTTTTTAAGTTGGTGTTGTTTCCTATTGCTAGCAATAAGCCCCAAAATACCAGCTTTCCGAGCCTCTCCACATCCTAGTTCCGAATTGCCCTTTAAGTTGGCAGAAACTACCCTCAAAGGCCATCAGTATATATGTCAAAACACCCAATGTTTTTCCCCGATCCACCCCTTCCTGCCCCCTCACCTCGTGCAGTGCTCACCCCGATTTGCCTCCTCGCACGCCCCCACTGGCCAGCACCGGTGCCGGCGTCGTTCGCCCTCCCGCCGCCGGTCCCTCCTTCCCTCTCGCCATCCGAAATCGGAGCCTCCCTCCCGTCGCCGGACCCTGCATCGTGCCGGCGTCGGTCGCCCTCCCGCCGCCGGCCCCTCCCTCCAAATCCGTTCCCCTCCCGCCGCTGAGCACCGACCTCCCACCCAGATTTGCGCCTCCCTCGCCGCCCGAGCCCCTCCCCCGCCACCTCCCTCCATCTCCCTCCGTTCGCCCAGATCTGCGCCCCCGCCACAGAGCCATCCTCTCCCGCTAGAGCTCCATCCCCATGCCGACCCCTCCACTTCACAACTGGAGATGGCTCCAGGGAAGCGAGGCAAGGCCAAAGGGGGGTCTGGCGCCATCGGCCACGGCGAGCTCCGGTAGCGGGGGCGGGGGATTCCCGAGCTTGCCTCCGCCTGATGCCGCCGTCCACCGCCGCCTTCTGCATCCGTGCCAAGCCCGGCTCCAAGGTCGCCACCATCGCACATTCGCGTTCCATGGGACTGAATAATTTGTCTCAAATTTGGATAGCTAGCTTCTTGTTCTATACAATCATTGTTGCATATAGCTAGCACATTTTGTTCCCAAAACACCAGTTTGCATATAGCTAATTTTATGAATGGGACATCTTTGAGGTTGTAATATGCATGATCAAAGAAAACACCTGAACATTTGATGGCTAGAATGACTTGTTCAGAAAAATATGTGTAGCAAATCTTGTCAATTGAAATAATCAAATGGAATGCTTGTTGCTAGCGTGTTCGTGATTACAAAAAAATGACCATGCAGTAGTAATTGCAATCAGAAAAGAGCCAAATTGAATGTCTGATACTAGTCCAAGGGTATTTGAGACTTTACACTCTTTATCGTACACAATAAGCTCAGATTTATAAGCTATTCTTAACAGGCCGAGCTTATTTTCACTGTAACTTATATAGGGCTTATCTAGACAGTTAGTTTATGTACAAGCTTATAATATCCCTAAGGGGTCTAAACATTGTTGAAGTCCAACTAAGGCCCTGTTTGGTTTAGCTTCAGCTGGGGCTTTTCCCTAAGCACAGCTGAAGCTAAACCAAAGGCCCGGCTTATGGGCTGGCTGTTGGCAACAGCCCGGCAGCGGTCATGTGGAAAATGAGCTACGCGCAAAAGCTCCCTCCCCCCAGCTTCCCGCAGTAGCGCCGCACTGTGCACTTAACGCACCACGAACTGCCCTCCGGAGTTGCATACAATTACACGAAAATGCCCTTTCCCGATCCCCCGATCCCCTTCTCAACCAATCCATCCAACAGCGGCAGTGGCGGCAACGAGCGACGCGGCGACGGCGGCCCGATCAAGCGAGCGGTGACGACCTAGGATGGGGGAGGGAGCTCCGGTGATGGAGGCAAGCAGCGGCTCCGGGCGAAGTGGATCCGGCGGAGGAAATCGGGACGAGGACCGGGAGGACCGGGAGGAGCGTCGGGCTCCGGTGATGGAGGCAAGCGGCGGCGGTGACGAGAACGTCGGGGGCGGGCGCTTGGACGTCGATGAGGTCGGAGGCGAGACGGCGGAGCAGCGGCTGTACTGGGGCGGTGCGGACGGTGAGGCGGGAGGTGATGGGGGAGGGAGCTCGGGGAAGGGCTCGGGGGGAGGGAGGACCGGGAGAAGCGGCGGCGGCGGCGGCGGCGGGGAGGGAGGACCGGGAGAAGCGGCGGCGGGGAGGGAGGGAGGACCGGGAGAAGCGGCGGCGGGGAGGGAGGACCGGGAGAAGCGGCGGCGGGGAGGGAGGGAGGACCGGGAGAAGCGGCCGGAGCGGAGGGAGAAGCGGCCGGGGGGGGAGGCGGTTGCCGCTGGCGGGGGAGGGAGTTCGGGGGGGTTGCCGCCGGCGGGGGAGGGAGCTCGGGGGGTTGCCGCCGGCGGGGGAGGGAGCTCGGGGGAGGGGGGGAGGAGGGAGCTCGGAAGCGGCGCGTTGCCGCCGACGGCGGAGGGAGAAGCGGCCGGGGCGGAGGAGGGACCGGCGGCGGCGGGGAGGGACCAGCGGGTGAGAACTGGATCTGGAGGAGGCTGTGGTGGCCGATGGACTGAGGCCATTTTTATATTCTTTTTGTATTTTTTATTTGTATTTTTTATTTGTATTTGTATTTGTATTTTTTATTTTTTATTTTAAAATTTTGGCCTACGGTTGATCTTAGGGGTATTTTGGACATTTCATCTTATAACAGCCAACAGCCACAGTTCAACCAAACACCTGCGTTTTATAGACTCCGTGCCAACAGCCACAGCTGCTACTCAATACAGCCAGCCAACAGCCGCTTTTCCAACAGCCACAGCCCAACCAAACAGGGCCTAAAACGCCTCTTGCAAAAGATGCAGTAGTCAAGGTAACCAAAAATGATTCCGGAGTCTAGCATGGTCGCTGGCCCGGTCCAACTATTCAGGCCCAATTACGTACATGCAGAGCAAACTAGCGAAGTACACATTCCCCTAACAAAAGAGAAGAAGCAAGAAGCACATTTCTTTTTCCAAAGAAGCAAAAATACACATTTTTATTTGGAAGGACGTGTCGGTTGAGTTGCTGGGAGTAAAACTATTCAGGGCCTTTTGGAATGCAGGATTCTCAAAATACAGTAATAGAAAAAATATAGAAATAAAATGGTATGGTCCGTGAAGTTCTACAAGAAACGAAAACATAGCAATATGCAAAACTAGCTCTTTGGATGTTCCAGAGGAATTATCCAAGAATTTAATGAGAGAGAAGGTTCATGTAAGACACAATTTTTTTTTCTTTATGAGATCCAAGCTCATGTTAGAGTTCCTATAAAACTTATATGGATTGAGCCATTTCATAGGAATTTCATAGAATTCATATGACCTCATTCCTGTCCAAAGGACCTCCGTAGGAAAAATTCATATGGATTCAAATCTTATAAAATTTCTTTGAAAATCCTTCAATCCAAAGAGATAATCAGTGTTGTTCACCCCGAATCAACATTAGGATTGCTACAATGTATGTCTTATTAAATCAGAGTACATAGTTGTGCATTTGGTGGGAAAATGCGGAAGTGTAATACTTTTACTACTACTTCTCAAGAAAAAAAGTAAAACATTATTTACATTTGTAGTTGGAAGATTAAAAATGCCAAAGTAACATTTCCACTTCTGTGTCATATGCTGATTTTTTGACGTATAGCAACATGGTTCACCTAATCATACACGAACAAGTCGAATTTTAACACTTAAACTTTCATAGTTGAATGTTATTTTCAGAAGAATGGTACTCGAGGACATGATGAGGTGTATTCTACATTCGTTTAGCTGACATAAAAGACTATTCAGTGTTTGAATTAGTCCACATACTGTAAACAAGTATTCGAACTACTTTCAGCCGAGCAAGTCCCAAACTTACCATTCTGCCGTTTCGCATGGACCAGATCTCCAAGCCAGGAGACTAACCATGCGTATGCCTTTGTGATGTCAAGATCGCCTCGGCCTTTGGGGCTCCATGTTTTTGTGTGTGCTTTTGCTGAAAGGAGAGCGGCACAAGGGCCCAGGCATGAAACAGCTGCCGACTGTGTGGGCTCCTTCCCTAATCAAAGCGAGTGCATCATCGACGACACACACACCCTCTGCATCCGGCCGGTGCTGCACTTTGCGAGGAGGGCTACAAGATGCATGTTCCGATCCGTGGTACTTTTGCTGCCTAGCTTTATGGTCATAGTATATGTCCTTTTGAAGACTGCATTTGTATCATTGTGCATAGTAGACCATGTATGTTGGTAGGGCTCACTGACCGGGAATATGCTTTCGGTTTGATCAGTACAGTTGTTATCAGAGAATTGAGGATTTTACTCTTTTTTTTGGTATTTTTTTGTAAACTCATGATTTTATTTATATAAGACAAGTCAGTGCCAAAACATTAACATTGTCCTTAACTAGATTACAAAGAGCAGCCTTGTTAGACAAGAGGCTGAAGAGTGAGTTGCACCACAGCAAGTGTAAATGCAAGCACTTCCAGGAGTTGAATGGATAGCATCTTGAGCTTCTCTATGGGCATTTCTATTGCTTTCTCTTTTGATCTTGTACACCCTATTATCAACCCCTTTAGTATTTGATATGAAGCTCTCTAAAATGGTCTGATACTCCAATGACCTGGCTTTTCTTTTGGTTGTCTTGCCGCCGTCACCATAGCAAGAGTTTCATTATCTGTCAAGTAATTTGCATGTTGATGAAGCTGGAGCTTGGAGGCGACCGTAGAGGCAAGATTCAGAGCCTGAGCCTCCGCCTGAAGAGCGCTTTCTGCCAGCGATGTTGCCTGCACAAAAATTGTTGTATGTTCCAGATGACGTGGTGCACAGATAAAGACCCCCAGTCCTGCAATCTTGCTAGAACCTGTAGAAGGAGAAAAGGTAGAGTTTTGTGCGTTCCATGCTGCATCGACGAAGATATTTGGCCCTTGCAGGATCGTTGACCTGTCAATAGAATAAACCGTTTTATAGAGAGGGTCTTCCCTCAGCAAGTCTTCCGGCTGCTTGTCTGGTTCTTCAATTGCTATCAATGCCTTCGCTCCATGTATGATCTGCAAAGGATTTGTATGCTTGGTACTGAAACGCAGATCGTTTCTGGATTTCTAGAGCATCCACATCACCGCCAGGATAAATTCTAGGACTCCCTCTTGCGAACAGGTGCGGAGGATCTGATCGATCCTATCTGGAATGGTTGTACATCCTTGTCGAAGAAGTCCATCAACCCTTAGACCTAAAAAAGAAGAAAACCAAACAACCTTTGCATATTCACAAGAGAAGAAAATATGCATGTCGTCTTCTATTTGACCACATCTTTTGCAATGACCATCAATGTGTTTTGAGCGAGCCGCGCCTCTTTGTCCAGTTGTAATAGCCTTAAGAGTCTCCAAGCGAAAGTTTGAACTCTGGGAGGGATATGCTTGCACTTCCAGGCTGCCAAAGTGATGTTCTTGGTGATTCCTGAAAAACTAACATTGGCCACTGGATTTGTGTGAAACAAGTGAGAGGTCAAAGATTTATAAGCACTTTTGGAGGAACAAATGCCATTGGGCGAATGCTTCCAAACAACAATATCGTCATGACTAGCTGAAGAGATAGGAATAGAAGCAATAATATCTCAATTAGCCTGACCAAACAAGTTGGAAATGAGAGATAAGTTCCAAGATTTTAAGTTGGGAAGCCAAAGGTCCGAAATGATGCTAAGATACGAGTAATTTTGATCCTGGATATTAAGATGATTGTGAATGTGTTCCGAAATAGGACACCACGGGGTATTCCAAATATTAGAGTTGCCCTTAGTAATTTGGATAGTGCAATTAGCGGTAAATTGATCTTTAATATTCAAGATTGAGGTCCAGAAAGCAGATTTAGGACAATTACCTTTTGCTCGCCAGAAACAAGTATTATGAAAATACTTGGCCTTGAGAACTCGAGAAACCATGCTTTCTTCTTCCGTAGCAATTCTCCAGGCAGAGGACATAAGAAGGCTTTTGTTTACTGCAAGTAGATCTCTAATTCCCAGTCCTCCCTCTGTCTTAGGCTTGCAAATTTTAGACCAAGCTTTAAGGTAAAGGGGCCTTTTCGAGTTATCATCCTGCACACCTGTCCACCAGAATTTTCGTATAATGGATGTCATCTGAGCAATGCATTTCTTAGAAAACAGGATGTTAGCCATATAATAAACAAGAAGGGAAGCAAAAACAGATTTGGTTAGAGTTAATCTGGCAGCATGAGATAACTTGTTAGCTTTGTAGGTAGTGAGTTTATTTCTGAATCTATCGCTAACAAAGCTATAAGCTTGACTACGATTCTTAGAGGGCAGAATTAAAGGGTGTCCAAGATGGATAATGTTGTCTTGCATATCCTGAACAGGAAAAAGACTCTTAACCTGATCCTTCTGAAATTGAGTAACTTTTTGCTACAGTAGATGGAAGATTTATTCCAGTTTGGAGTTTGCCCTGAAATGTTGCAAAAGTGCTGAAGACAGTGCTTTATGATTTGTACATCTATAGTATTAGCCCTGCCACAAACAATAAGATCATCAGCAAACATTAAGGAATGAATTTGAGGAGAGTTTGGACCCAAGGTAATGCCATGAAGTTGATGAGCATCTGAAGCATGTTGAAGTTGTCCAGCCAACTCATTTGCTGCCGCTACAAAAAGGTAAGGCAACAGGGGACATCCTTGTCTAATGCCTCTTTGGCTAGAAAAACTGCCATAAGATTGACCATTAATAACCACAGAAAAAACAGGAGAGGAGATACAAATATTAACTAGATGGATGAAGTGAGTAGAGAAACCATAGTTATGAAGAGCATGGCTAATAAAGTTCCATTCTAGTCTATCAAAAGCTTTAGCCAAGTCAATTTTAATCATAAAGGCTTGCTGATTCCAAGAGCTCAGCTTAAAGGAGTGAGTAATTTTCTAGCCTATAATGATATTATTAGCAATACGACGGCCAGGAATAAAAGCTTGTTGAGTGTCACAAATATAATTAGGGAGATGAGGCTTGATTCTATTGGCTAGCGTTTTCACAATTATTTTATACACTACATTACAGAGACTGATAGGTCTAAAGTCTTGGGGAACAGAAGCAGTTTTCCTTTTAGGAATAAGAACAATGTTAGTCTTGTTCAGCTCCGGATGAAACTCGCCATGTGAGTAAAATTGAGCACAAGCTGGATAATGTCATCTCCAATCTAGTTCCAGGCAGATATGTAAAAGGCAACAGTAAGACCATCTGGTCCCGGCGAAGCATCTCTCCTCATTTTCTTTAAAACCTGAAATATTTCATCTTTGGATGGAATAGAATAGGTGAACTCATCATGTGTTTTAGAGTTGGAGTTATAATCATTGAATTGATTAGTGGAAGGCCTAGAAGAAGTAAAGATGCTTTTAAAATAATTGATAAAGCAAGAAGCAATCTCATCTGGATTTAGAGTAGTCTGACCTGCAGCTGTTTGGATACTTACTATTTTATTCTTCCTTCTTCTTTTGATGGCCGACATATGAAAAAACTTTGTATTTCTATCTCCATGAGTTGCCCAGTGCTTCTTCGCCTTTGCTTATGAAGTTGAGTTAACTTGGACATAGTGCTCTCATACTGTTTTATGAGCTTCTCTTCTTTATTGTGATCCTGTACCTGAGGGATTTGGCACTGAATCTCTGTAATTTGCTTCTCTATCTCATGAAGCTAGTTCTGCAAAGGCTTTTTCTTCTTGCACTAGACCTTCAAATCCGCTGCCAGACTTCTAATTCTGGTGGGAAAAGGAAGTAAACTAGAATGGACCCACGCATTGTGAGCAGTGGGTTGAAAATCATCTTCCATTAACCACCAGTTCTCAAATTTGAAATGATTAGTAGGCTTTTTAAATTTGGAATGCAACATGAGTAAAACCGGACCATGATCACCAGAGATAATAGGAAGATTGTAAACATTTGCATTGGGAAATAAATTACACCATTCAGCATTAGCTAAACAACGGTCCAACCTTTCGTAAATAGGCTGAGAAGAGAATCTTTTATTTGTCCAAGTGTATGCTGGACCATTGAAGCCCAAATCCATAAGACCACATTGCTTAATAAGATAAGAGAATTTAGACAACCGAGCATAACTAACATTAGAGCCATTAAGTTTCTTGGGGGTACAGCATATCATTAAGATCACCCATACAAACTAGAGGTTTATCAGGCGTATTAACAGCAAAAGTAGCCACATCCTCCCACATTTGAACATTATTTACATGAGCAGGATCGCCATACATACAAGCTAGATTATAGGCCTCATTAGTACTAGTATCTACAATAGAGGCTATGAGCATTCTAGAAGAGGAATGCAGTAAAGTAAGTTGGATGTCTTCCGACCACATAAGCCACAACCCTCCCAATCGACCATTTGCAGGAACTACAAAACTATGATCAATTGGGAATCTATTAGTTAAGTGATAAGAGTTAAATTTAGAAGTTTTAGTTTCAGAAATGAAGATTACCTTAGCTTGTGTGGATGACATCAAGTTGGCGAGATATAGCATTTTGTTACTGTCGAGGTTCCCGCCCTTGCCTCGACAGTTCTAAGACATTAGACTCATGGCGCCCGTGGCGCCTTAAGGGCTGGCGCCGCTGCCTGCTGCTAATTATACTGCATGCCTTGGACAATTCCCTCCATATTTTCTTGGTTACCATCTACACATGTACTTTCCTTACCAGCACTAGTATTCACAGCCAAGGGATTGTTAGGATTTTGAGAAGGCTTTATCCCCCAGTGCTGATTGTCCACTGAGGTAGGTCCATAGGTTGCTGCAGCATGGTTCTGTAACCATTGGAAATACTGATTTGGATCATGACCTCTATATTCTGGATTTGGTGCTGTAGAAGCTTTGTCGCCAAGCTGTTCAATGCAAGCCCAGGTGCTATCTTTAGCCACATAATTAGCATTGGCAAGAGGAGGAATTGAGAGTCCATGTTTGTCGTCCCAGCGGCTACGGCGAGGTTCTTTTCTCTTCTTAACTATAATGGCTTCCTTTGATTCTTATCCTCCGCTCTAAAACCTGAGCCTTCTGCATACTGAACCTGTTGAATTGGTTTTTCACTTGTGTGATGCAAGGAGCCTTCTACCATACTAACTTCATCATTTCCATAATTAAAAACAGATGGCTTGTAACTCTGAATCTCCAATGATGCAGTTGGCTTCGAGGTAGCCGTAGCAGAATATGCTGGAGATTGCGGTGGTGCAGAGAGGAATATGATTTGATCTTCTTTAGAAGCAGAGGCTTCATGGTACTGATCTTGGACATGAGAAGTTGCCTTCTTTTTGCAAATAGGTTCAGCATCAACTTCTGAAAGATGTCTCTTGTATTGTCCATAAGTAGACTGGTTTTGCGCTGAGACTACACCATGAGGTGATAAAAGATTTTGTCCTTCTTGCCCTGGTGATGTTGAGCATGTAATAACCGCAGTATTCTGAAAAATTTGATGTCCTTGAGACTGAAGTTGCGGAGTGTTCTTTTCCTGCTGAATGGGCTGAGAAGGCAATAATGAGAGTGGACTGTTTTGAAATCTCAACGGCCCAGTGGGCTTTTCCATTATTCTTTTCTCTTTATCAGCTACCCAGTTTGAACTTTTATCCTCATTTGTTTCCCTCCAAAACTGAAACCCTGTAGGTTTGCCTCCATAAGAGTGAGCCTTCTGTCTTAGAGTGTGACTAGAGCTTGACTGAATCTGGTTCAGGCTTCTATACAAGAAAGAAGAGCTATGGAGTTCATCAGCTTGTTGAAAAGCTTCCTGTGGAATCTGATCAGCTTTCAAAATCCATGGCCCCAGAATATCAAAAGGAACCAAAGAAGTATCGGTTCTAACGTTCTGTAGTCTCATAATGAAAGACCTCCTCTTTGGACATTTGTTTGTATGGAACAAAATACTGCAAAAAGTACATATTCTGCCAATTTTTTCTTAGTTGATATAGCACATGATTTGTCCAAAACCAGTGATGTCAAGTCTAGCTTTATCTTTAACCGGCTTATTAACATCCAGCTTGACTTTTGCTAAGACATAATCTTTATTGGCAAACAGTTTGCTATCTTCAATTCTATGGAAATCTGCACCAATTTCCTTAATTATACTTTCTAGCAAATCAAACCTTTTTAGTGCCTGTGGCAGACCATAAACTCTGAAAGTAACATAGATAGTGTCAAATCTATATTCTTCCACAGGTTTCTCTGGTGTTCTTGGATTTATATACTCCAGTAAAAAAGTATCAGTACCACTAATAGTCCAAGGTTGATTCTCCATTAAAAATTCCATAGATACTAGATCTTTAAAATAAGCTCTAAAAGCATCCTGATCTACCTGATCCATCTCCCAAAAACTATTTTTCCAAGCTCTCTGCATAGCTTCTCGTACCACTGGAAACTGATAAATTTTAGAGATACCTCCTGTGCAAGCCAGCTTCATCATAATTTTGAAAGGGGAACCTTAATGTGGGTGAGGATCCTTTTCCATTTGCACATTAAGCCTTATTTCACCTGGAGCTGAGACCTGCATTCCCTTGATCAGATCTGCTAATTCCTCTTCAACTTCTGCCCTCTGAACTTCCTGATCTTCCGGAGAAAGGACTAAACTGTGCTGCAGGTTTCTGCTGGCTTCTTTCTGCTGAACCACTTTCCCTTCTCCATGAGAGCTTGGAATCTAGCTCTGGTCACCCTCCAAATTTTTTGTTGTAAATCAATCTGCTTAAGCCTTGTCTATGTTCTTGGTAAATCAGACCCGCCTGATTGCGTTATCCCTGCTTCGTCCTGCTGATCCTTGTCCCTTGAATCAGCTTTCTGCTGAAATTGGGGCTCCTCCAGCCGATCTTGGCCAAGAGTTCCTGGATCTTGAGGCGATGGCTGGCAGTGACCTTTTCCCATCTCCAGGTCCTCCATCAGCGGCACCACAACCCTTCTTGGGGCTAGAGAAACAGATGGAAGAGGGAGAGATGAATCTAAGTGGAGAACAAGGATCTGGAGAAGAAAAAGCAGATTGGGATGGAGATTTGGAGCGGACGGAGAGCACTAGGAAGGGGAAGGAAGAAATCGCCTTGTTCTAGAACTCTTTCCACTTAACCGCAAAAGGACCGCTCTTTTTTTTTGGTAATTGAAGGTTGATTTGTTTGGCTTCCTCTATAACAAAACAGCAGTATAACACTTTTGTAGTTTTTTATTTCCTCTTAAATTTTCTCTTCTTTTCTCTCCGATGGATGTGGCTGCTGTAGGGAAGCTGTGCTTTACTGGAAATGCAGGAAACAACAGAAGCGCGGAGAAAGAAAAAGAGAAAATAAAATGGGTGAAACATGAGACTAACCATTTCATTGTGTTCTGTGTGCATCTGCAAGGATTTATTCGCCGTTGATCTAGTTAACTAGAAGAGCCTTTACTGATTCCAGTAAAATCTTATTGTTACTTTTTTATTTTAGACAATGAAAGATTAAATTCTCTCGACCTTTGTATCATAAGATGCACACAGCAGACCAATTATTATATTGTCCGTACAAAATGAAAGTCATAAAAAAGCAAAGAAAAAAATAGATATAATAAGACCGAAGCAAAGAAATCAATCGCTACATATCCTATTATGTGGTCGGCATCCAAGCTAGGACATAAAGTCCCTGGTAAGCAACTCTAAACGTCGGGCTCCCTCCATCAAATGCTCTTTGTGCTCCACCCGTTGTAGCATAGCCTACGATTACAACCAATTGATATATAAGTATATAACATCTAAAATACATGCTTTGAACTAACTGGTACGTCCAAAGACAAATAACTAAGGACACGTCATTTCTGCTACCTTAGAGGGAAGGTGGAAAACACAAGTAGCCTGCTAGTATAGCATCATGTTATCAGGCTTATTTATCACTAAACAATATTCAGTCAGTAATTAAGAAACTATTGTTCCTACCCCAGCTCCTGGCCATCTCCATGATGATCCCTAACGGCATGAGCATTATAGCTTGGCACAAGGCACGAGCGGAATGTTAGGGTTTTGCAGAGCATGATGAGGTCAGGAGCTGCAGGATGGAATGCAGGCTTGGTGATTGTTTAGCCAGAACCAGGGAATTAGGTTACTGAATTTAAGTTGAGCACTGTGCTTTGGGGGAAAGTTGAGCACTGAATTTAAGTACGTAGGCTTAGCCTCTAGATTGCTGCCAAGCATGCATCCCTCTTATCATTCCTGCCATCTCACCAGTGTGAGTCGGAAACTACTGTTGTAAATTATCCAAAACATGTGCTTAATTAATCTGTCGAAAATTAGATTGCTCAAGATTAAATTTAGCGCGTTGCTTGGTTGAAGCTATTGTAGCAACTGATTAGACAGATGATCAGAAGCACAAGCTAAATGGATAGTATCATAGTAGTGGTTCAGTTCTAATGTGCTGTAGTACCGTGGATCATTCATCATACAGAACACAGTGATGCACACTGAGTTCAGCAGTAAGCGAGGAAGAGCGAAGCTTTAGTGGCCGGATTGCTACGGGGAAAGGAGGACAAGAAGGACAGTGGCTTTCTCCCCTTTCCACAAACTTTCTGTTGTTTGTGCTCCTTTAGATTCCTTCTTTAAGCTTGTCAACCTTCCATTTTCTTTTCATTGTTTTTCCGGTCAAAGCTATGCTTGCGTACATGTCGCCATGGATCTTTTATGCATGTGATAGTGGAGAATGCTACATTCTCATGAATTTGAGCAGAATTAACTACACATAAGGTACTCTTTCAAAAAAAAACTACACATAAGGTACTATATGGACTGCCAACTTTAGCGTGACTTTATTTTCCACAAAAAAAAATTGATTAGATACCATTTGAGCCTGCTTAGTTTGCCGCCTAAGTTTGCAAATGCGAGGAGAAACATGGAAATTGGCAAACTTTGAAATCAAACTAAGTCGAGACCAAATTTTCTTGTCTTGCCAACATTTTACTTGTCAAAGTAAGACATCAAACCAACCAACCCTATGGTTTTATCCTGGAATATCCTCTTAATCCTAGGACTCAGTCACAAATTGCATGCCATTTACCTAGTTGCTAGGACAACTTGTTGAGAGGAATGCTAATCGTGCGTGCAATCACGTCATACACTCATGTTTCTTGTCGACATTGTTTTTGCTAAAAAAATTACCAATTTTTTACAGACTATATTCTTATATATCAATTAATTGTGATCTTAGTCCTTACTATAGTGATAGTCCGATCAGGAGTTGATTTGTGTTTGGCGCCAAGAGGTTGGAGTTGGCTACTAGAGAATTTATGTCCTAATTTAGGTGATGGTTTAATAACAAGCTATGTAATGCTTGAATTTTCTGTTTCTTATGTAGCTTGTCGCTACCTTGCCACATGCTAGACCTTCGTAATGACTTTGTAATAATTTGAGCCATGTGCACCCTTAGGTCCAGAGGTCGAAGAGGGTTCTCTTCTATTATCTAAAAAAAGAGTGCACCCGTGTGGCTCTCCCCTGTCGCTTTATTGGGATAGTAACTTCATGCTTTTAGGCGACCTTTCTCATCTGTTCATCCTCCATGAGCTTTCGCTCTTGCCCTATCCCAAATGTTGAAGGAGTTGGGAAGTGACGGTTGGGTGATGATGTTAACTCCCATTGAATATTGGGCTGGGTGATAGTGGGTGCGATAGAAAAAGGGTAGAGAGTGTCAACACCGTCTCAATCGTGGGTAGCAAAGAACGAGGTGAGAGCGGAGGCATGAAGCTCCCCACAGCGGGAGGTGCATGGGAGGAGATAAGAGGAGAAGTGACAGTGGAGAGAACCAGTAGAAAGAAGAGAGAGTGAGATAATGCAATAGAGGAGACAACTTAAAAGAACATACATTACAAGTGGTGTATATGTAATAATAAAATAAAGGCTCTATTCGGTATTACGGTAGATTATGACCATTCTAGTTATCTAATCTATTTTGACTATTCTATCGTTTTCTATCGCTAGTTTTCGTAATTATCAAATAGGTTTGACACACCTCATCCCCGGGCTAAGTCGAATCCTCGTGATGGCACAGAGAATCTGCAGTGTCCCAGGAGAACCCGGGCCCACGGGCTAGGTGATGTTTTCCAGGCCCATCGAGATCACGGGTCCCACCACCCGGTCCGTGTGCGTCTCCCCCTCGCGGCAGCGCGTGCGCCGTTTGTCGGCCGGCTCGCCCTCGGTTCCATCCCACGCTCCACAACGCCGTTGAAAAGAGTATTACTACTACTCGGCTACTAGTAGTCTAGCAGTCTACACTTCAGACTTCAGTGTACCGACATAAACAAGAAAAGAAAGGCTGGTCCTGTTAATCTAGGCCAAATGAAGCGCACACCTGCCATTTTTCTTTATAATCATGGAAATTGAGAAAGAAAGTGTTGTGGTTGTAGAACTTGATCATCTAATCCAAGTGGCCACTGCATTAGCCAATTGGATAAAGCTTTGCTTCCTGTAGGAGTAAAGTACTCACTATTCATCAGACATTGTTTACTTGCTTCACTGACTCCTGTATGGCCATGGCTCCCTTTCAGGTATTCTTTTATTGGAAGCGCACTTAGGGCGTGGCAAACTTGCCCTACATGCCCCATAGAGTGCATGATAGTTCAAATGGAAAAGCGCACTTTTCGTTAGTCGCTAGTAACCCACAATTGTCCGTCTCAACGTTTTCTCGTCTAATAATGCTAGCAGCTTCCAAGTGCCATTAATTAGGATAGGAAATTAGGAATGTACCTCAGGTTTGAGGAAGAGGAACAATGGCTGGGCCACGTGCCCGGCCCCGGCCATGGCCTGGCCCCCATTAAGCACTGACCAGATAGTCCTTTGACCCAAGTCAGTGATATCATGCATGATAATGATCACTGGATAGTCCATGGAAGAATTGTACACCCATCACAAGCCATGGAGCATCAAACTTTACAGGAGTATTTCTTGTACCATACGATCAGCTTAAGAGAATTCACAATTCAGTGTTTGTCTTTTGAAGTGCAGATTCACTGTTAGTGTAATTGATGTTTTTATCACTGGGGCAGCGCATTAATGCACTAAATGTCTGATTTAAACTGATCTGCGATCGGTGGCGGAGCTCGAAAGGAAAATTAGTGGGGCAATTCTTAAACTAATTAATTTAATAGTTATTTTAAGACTAAACTATCTTAAACAACACTATCATTCAATGCAATTGCACAAATTGCACTATAGGTCCCTAAACTCGTAAGATGGATGTACATAAGTCCATGAACTTGAAAACTAGACATCTATATTTACAAACTTGTATAAGTGGTTAAAAAAGGTCCAAAGGTGATTTTTTATCACTAACATGCCATCCATGTAGCTCTAATGGCTGACGTGGCCATTTGCATGACACTAGGTACTGACGTGGCACTTCTCCTATATCTTCCCCATGTAGTATTTTTTGGAGCACCTTACATGCATGCCCCGCGACACGATATTTGCACTCGTAACCACCGTCAAGACATGACAAAAGCGGGAAAAATAACAGTTTTAGCCCCGCGACCACTGTCAAATCTGAAAATAGGCTCCGTTCGAACGAAATGGCAAAAGTAACGCCGCGATGTGCTAGATAGGTGCCGCGTGGCACCGATGGTGGCGGGCGACCGCGACGCCTCCTATTGTGCCCGGTAGAAGCGACAGCTCATGGGCCCTAGAGCACCACGTGCAACAGCGCAGCTGTCACGTCGGGCGAGAGCGACCGCGACAGGCAAGCGTGCAGGCACCCGATGGGATGCGCCGATGGCGACGTGACGTAGCGACTCGCTTTGGGCAGGCGCGAGAGCATGGCGGGCAATTTTTGCACAGCAAAAGCTAGCTGTGGCATGCGGCGGGTAAGCATCTTCTTCCCTTCAAAACCCCCCGACGCCTCTCACTTCTTCTCACTCTCTCCCAGCTTCTTTCACTTCTCTTCTCCCACGCCCTATTGTGTTCTTCTGTATTCTCTTCCCTTGCTGCTAGATGTGGTTCAGAGGAAGAATAGAAAGGAGAAGAAGATAGAGAGTAGAGAAGAAAAAAATCAGATACGTAAAGTTAAAATCAGCATTTTGTTTAGTATAATATATTGTAGATCAAATGAGAAGCTTCAAGTGTAGGTAATTTTTTTCATGATAATAAAGATTAGTTGCTATGTTAGTTAAAAATTAGCTAAATGATAATATTAGACTTGGTAGTTAAACTTTGACCAAACCATGTGACCCAACACTGCGTGTGCTACCGTGCTGGCTTGTCTAGTATTAATCCCTCAATTTTTTTTCTAACATTATTCTCCTCTTCTATCTATTACTTGTTTCTTATTCTATTGTTTTTCTTTTTCTTTACTATTATTCTCTTTTGCAGGTAAAATGACAATTGAATTAAATAGATCCAAATTAAACAAAATTGATTATTTTTTTCAAAAAGTGGTCCGCTCGTTGCTGAAGCCAACTACTGGCGTGGCCTGTGGGGCTGGGCCGTCCTTGTGGCTGGCCGACGCGATCAGCCTGGTGTCGCACCCGGTCCACGCGATGGACCTCCTGTCGCGCCCTGCGGGAGCGAGAGCCGCTGTCGTGCGTGGCCCACCCCCTGTCGCACCCGGCGAAAGCGACCGAACACCGTCGCGGTGCGCCAGCGTGATAGCGGGCACACGCCAGCTGTCCAGCTAATCACGTGGTTAGATCCGGCATTTTTCTCGCAGGCAGGCCAATCTTGACGTTGACGGCAGTCGCAAGGCTAGATACACCATTTTTACACGAAAGCGTCGCCGCCTCGGAATGCGTCCGCCGTCGGCGAGCGGCTCCTCCTTGCCGCCTTGTTGTCCCTTTGGCTCTTACCCGCCGTCCACGTCGGCGGCGAAGTCGCCCGGAGCCTGTGCTTACCTTCGGCTTGCGCCCGCCGGCCGACCACAGTCGTCGTTCGGAGTCGCTCGCCGCTGTACTCGGTCCCCACCGTGGAGCCGAGTCTCATGCCCGCTCCCTGGCTTTCGCCACCTTTGAGGACTCAGCTCTTCGGCCGACGAAGTAGAGCGGGGACAGCAATGGCGCCCGGGTCGCCTCGCTATCGCGAGAGCTCCACTCGCCCCAACCGTCCGTCCTCGGCGTATCAGATCCTCCATTTTCTTCCACGCGGTTGATCGTTCCCGCGGCCAATAACCTCACTTTCTGCTCTAACATGTGTGTATACCACGTCCAGTTAGCTCATTCATCCATCTTGAACATGGTACATCGGATGGCTGCTCGTGTCATTGTAGCAGGGGACGGCCTCCGCGAGCTGCTTGATGTAGGCGAGAAGCATGGTGACGAGGTGGATTGTGGAGAGGGCGATGCGGCAGCCGACGTGGTCGACGTGGACGAGGGTGTCGTGGCCGTTGCGGACGTCGACGGGGAAGGGGAGGTCGCGGAGGAGCACGGGGCGCCCGGCGAGGAGGAGGCGCTTGTGGGCGTTGTGGTTGGAGAAGGGGGCGTGGGATGAGGTGGTGCCGGCGGCTGGGTGCCGAGGAAGCGCGTGTGGTGGGAGAAGGCGACGGCCGCGGGGGACTCGCGCTTGGACTCGGCGTTGAGGAGCACGTCGATGCCGCGCGGCCGCAGCCACCAGGGTGGCGATGCCAACGTCGAACCCACCACGCTCATCGCGCAGCCGCGGTGCCTGTCGGACTACTCTGGGGAAGTTAACATCGTAGCCAGCAGGTGGAGTGCATGCTGTGGGCATACAGCCATACACACAACGGGCTCGAGAAAATGCCCATGTGGGTGCACAGAGGGGAGTTGCCACATCAGCATCTAGTGACATGCGAATTGCCATGTCATCACCTAGTCCCCCGTGGATCACATGTCAGCAAGAAAAAAAAACCATCTTTGGACATTTTTGAACCACTTATACAAATTTATGGGTATAGACGTCTAGTTTTCAAGTTAATGTACTTACATGCACCCACCTTGCAAGTTCAGGAATCAATGGTGCAATTCGCTCCCTTTTGCCTATGAATAGCTTGGATTCGTAAGAGCATGACCAGTGACTTCTTCTATGGCCCAGTTTTTTTCAGCTTCTCCAGGGGCTTCTTCCAGAAGCTGCCCTCACTCAACTTCTCCTAGAAGCCGCCCCCTCAAATTCGTCGGGGTTTCTAATTTAGACATACCATGACTAGTTTAGAAACCCCGACGAATTTTAGGGGGCGGCTTCTGGAAGAAGCCCCTGGAGAAGCTAAAAAGAACTGGACCTAAATCATTGTTTATAACGGTGTATGTACACTGGAGCTTTCACTGCTGTAACGTGCTCTTACTTCGAAATAAAAACAGGCGTTATGGTAGAGACCATGACTGTCTGTTAGGAAATGATGTATAAAGTTGGTGTTGATGTCTTGTATGTACGTACATGTTTCGATAAAAGAAAGTTCAGTGACGTATTGCTGTCATCTTAAAGCTTCTCTGCACCATCACTTTGGCTCCAAAAAGCATGTATCCATCAGACTATCACACTCCTTCTCTCACTGAACAATCTTAAAGATGCATGATCACACAATGGCACATGTAATTTAGGCGGTCCATTTCCTAACCTGTAGTCCTGTCCTTTTGCTTGCTTATTTCCCTAGCTCCTCATCTGCAAGAACAAGGCCAGACAAAGATACTCCATTGTTTGGCATGCCCACAGAACCTGATTAAAATACCACTGTGAAAGGAATCTTACATCATTCATGTCTTGTCTCCTCATGCTTTTTTTTCAGAGAGGAGGGAAGAGGGAGGGAGGGAGGAGATGATGGTCTGCTGGTGTGTGCGACTGCGAGTGTATAAAAGGGAAAGCCTGTGGCCTTTGGAACCATACAATGATCAGAAACTGAGAGAGAAGGGAGAGCCAAGTAGTAGTTGGAGCTGAGTAGGATACGGTTTTTGAGTCACTTCTCTGACATCTATTGATAGAGCATTTATAGGTGAGAAATGAGCTCATTCCTCCTCTTCCTCCGATTCGCTCATCAATCTTCAATACTCTGTTCAATCATTTTAAAGCTTTTCAGGCTTTTCTGGCCTTCTGATATATTTTGGATGAAGACTTATTTCAGAATACAGTTACTCTTTCTTTCTTTTCAGGAAGCCAACAGAGATTCTAGAGCCATACACTGTTGTTCCTCCCCATTTTTTCTCCTCTTTTTCCTCTGAATCTACAGTTAAATTCTTGAATCTGACTTCCAAAACTTCATCTGTTTAGCTGCATTGTACGAAAGATTCAGCTCATATTCTCACTTTTTGTTTAAGTTCATTTCTGTTTGACAAGATACGGTACATTTAAAGAGACCTGGAGCGAAGGCTTACCTGCTACCTATTACTCCATGCAGGTCCAGACAAGAAACAAAGCAAGAAAGAGATCTCCACAATGCCAATGGAACAAGTCTTCGGGCACTCCAATAGAGACAGCCTAAAGATGGCCATGCTGAAGCATGAAGAGACTTTCAGGCAGCAGGTAGGATCAAAACTCAAAAAGCTTCGATCTCTCCAACATTTAGAATCTGCTTCGTCTTAGCAAGACACGAACAATGGAGTACTAATTAGCAATAGCATCTCCATGCTTTGTGATTCACAGGTTCACGATCTCCATCGCTTATACAGAATTCAGAAGCTTCTGATGAGAGACCTCAAGAGAGAGATTAAGAGCCAGCAGAGGAACCTGTCCACCTCCCCCAACGGCTCCGCCGAGCACTCCTACGAGCAGTGGTACGGCGCCACGCGCGGCGGCAGCCACGCGCCAGCGACGCCACGCCTTCGCACCGCGCTGGGCCTCGACGTCGCGCAAGCCGAGGAGTACGCGCAGAGCGCGGGGGAGACCGACGACGAGGCGGAGCTGGAGCTCACGCTCGCCGTGGGTAGCGGCGGCGTCGGCGGCGGCGCCAAGAAGAGGTACGGCAACGAGCACTGCTCCCCGGGGGAGAGCTTCTCGTCATCGTCGACAGAGTCGGACACGCTCACCGGCGGCGGCCGGGAGTGGCAGCAGGCGCACCACGAGCTGGTCGGCGCCGGCGTGGGCTCGCCGTACCGCAAGCGAAGGCCGGAGGGGTTCGACCTGGTGCAGATGGTGGAGGACAGCGGGTTACAGCAGCCTTCGCCGCTGTTGTTCCACTGGCTCAGCCTTAGGATGGCATGAAGGCAAAACAGGCATCGCGTGCACGTACCGTGTGTCCCATAGCTAGTGTCGGGCTGTTTAACTTCCTGTTGTGGAGCCGTGCTGCTGTGTTTCTTTGTGTCCAGCTTAGTCATGGATCAAGCTAATCCACAAATAATTAACTTCTTGTTGCGTCGAGGAAAATGTAGGAGCCACGTTCCAAAAGAAATAGGAGAATGCAGGGGCTTTTTCGGGCGAAGCTAACTAGCTAAGTATGATTAGCTCTCAGTGCAGGTGACTCTGCTTTAGTTTTCTAAGTAGCTGGCTTGTCAAGTATTGTAAGATGCAGTAGTTCAGCAAAAACATCAAATTTGCTGAAAACTTTGCAAAACAAGTGACAGAATTCTGCTCTAGCTAATTGCCTGGAGGAATACAATTGGAGCCAACTGAATCCAAACTCCTGTGTCCTGAAAGCTTTTGTCACATACACGTATAGGGCTAGAGGGCGAGAGCACCAAACACTATTTTTCAAGCACGACACTGTTCACTGACATCTTGCAACAGTAAATGACAGCTTGAAGCCAGGGGAGCCACTCTTCCTTATTTGAAGGTCACCGCCGATAATGTTGTATGTCGTCCTCAATATAGCAACATCAATTCCTTGCGAAGTTTGTGTACATCTACGCTTCTACGGATTCCTCTAAAACAAACTACGCTTATATGCATGGAAAAAATGCTGCACATACTACATTCATCGGTATCCAACGGACCAGCATATTGATATTGGCTATGAAGGTACTCCTTGAATGTACCAAGTACAAAAAGAAGAGATCGGGGAGCAACGGTACTCTACAAATGTGAATTGATGCTACCCGTCATTAGTCATGTTCAGTTGATAGCTAATTTTATCATACTTTTGTGCTAAATGATCATGTACAGTTGATAGCTAATTTTATCATACTTTTGTGCTAAATGATATCAGGCCACATAAAACAAGGCGAAGAAATTGCTCACATAACTTTTTGCAAAGTTTGGCAAGACTATAAATCTGTGACAAATTGACAGGTGGAGGAGACTACTAAGAGAGTGCGGCGCACTATAACCATAACAGTGAACCAAATAATAGTCACATCTTTGATAAACTTTGGCAAACCATGGCTATCAAACAAACATACCCAAGGTCCCTTACAAAGCGCAATTCATTTTGGTTAGGTCCCTACCGCAATTGGATCTGACAAACAAGACTTGAGTGTTAGGCAGTTTACGTCATCCACTCCAGGAATGGAGAAACACATATAGTACTAATAATACATGTCCTCAAATATAGGATGCCCTTGAGGGAAGTCTCTAAGGATTTATGGAGAATTGTAGGTTGCTTAGTTTGTACGGTTGTAGAATTTTTTTCTAAGGTCTTTGCGCTCTATTTTATCAATAAAATTCACTGACTAGGACCTTATGGAAAACTTTATATGCTATGGTGCAATCAGACATCCTCTCAACGCTATATGATTTAAGAGAATATGACATTTTAATCCTACGTCCTTAGCATCCTACGAATTAACGGAGCCTAATAGAGAAAAAAATAGTTCCATACCTTCACATGGATCTCAGATTAACACCTGTATGATCTGAAGATGTCATACTCAAGCCGAACTGATATTTGGTTATCGACGTCATGATGATCAATGCTAACGGTGGTGTCAGAACTGTGCCTAACGCGATGGTGTGTGCAGGAGGGGGATAGTTGGGGAGGCGCCGGACCGGCAGTGATCGGTGGGCCGGTCGCCGCCAACCTCATGAGGTAGCCTAACGCGGGTCAGTGCTATGGAAGGAGACGACGACAAATGTTTGTGTTTAGGAGACGGCATAAAGCGATGGTTGATGTTGGATAAGAAGAGGCTTCTCGAGGATTCAGAAAGGAGGATAAAGAGGGGTGATGGAGTAGGGTGGAGGAGGAAGATCGCCCCCTCGCCGTGGCGCATGAAGATTCCAGAGTAAGCGTACTGACCCATGAAGCCTAAGCGTAATACTGTGTGCGCGTTCAACACAGCGGATATGATAGGGCCCACGTCGGCGAGCAAATCCACCTGTCAGTGACCAAAACCCAGCAGATTCCAGAGTCTCCGTCACACACACACACACACACACACACTCCCCCCCGCCCGCCTCCCCCGCCCGGTCTCTTCCGCCGCTCGAAATCCTAGCCTGCCCTCGCCGCCAGCGATGGCCGCATGACCGATGCGCCTCCAAGGAAGAGCCCACCTCCCAGCGTCGTAGCTCCCGCCGCCGCCGCCGCCGTCATAGTAGCCGCCGTCGCGTCCTCCTTCGTCGTCCTATCCCTTCGTCACGCTCCGGCCACCGCGGGATCCAGGCCCCACATGTCGAAGGCGAGGGTTTACTCCGAAGTCAACGTGTTGCGTCCCAAGGAGTACTGGGACTACTAGGCTCTCACCGTCCAATGGGGGTAAGACATTGACGTCCCGTCCTAATCAGCAGCCACAGCTTGTTCTTGAGCTTAACTTTTATGATCTGTGTACTGTTAGGTATAAACTCCTTAGCATTAGCGTGACCATCATCTAGCCTTGCCAATAGAACACCTAGGCATGATTGCCAATAGGCATTAGTGTTACTTACGCCTAGTTGAGGAAGAGGCCATGGCCGTGGTCGTGGGCGCGTGAGGGAGATGAGGAGGAAGTAGTCGTAGCAGCGGGAAGCGGCGGCCCTCGGGTCGCCACCGGCACTGATCGGGAACTGGCGTCGTTGTCTTCGGCGGCGTCGGTCTTCCCGACACTCCAGCGCTCCCCGGATCGGCTCGGGCTTAAGGGTGTAGGGGTTAGGGTTTTAGCTCAGGTAAACGTCATCATCCTAGGGCCCCGAGAAAACCCTCCTTTTATATGGCGCTGTGCAACGGGGGACCGAAACCATTAGTTGGTTTTGGCGCCCCCGATCAGGGCGCATCGTTGGGTCGTTGGGCATGCACGTTGGTGCATGGCCTGGAGCCTTCTCTCTCCGGTTTGACCAGAGATCAATTCCAACATTCTCCCCCTTAATCGTAAGGTCAAATCTTCGTAAGCCCAGTCTTAATAGAAAAATACACCAAAGCAAAGTGTTACAGTGACCAATGAAATGCCACTGAACCTCAGTACTTATAGTATACCATCCTATCTTGAAATGAAAAATATATTACCTGATGGGAGATGGTTTCATTCGATGGTCCCTTATTCCAGGATCAAAGGTTTTCCAGTAAACCCATGTCGGCTACATGACTACAAAAGATACTGGGTGGTAAGCCTTTTGTAAGCGGATCCGCAATCATTTCTGTCGTACTTATATGTTTAACATTAATGGTATGATCCTGGATTCTATCTTTCACAACATGATACTTAATGTCGATGTGTTTGGCAGCTCCACTCGACTTGTTGTTACTCATATAGAAAACTGCGAGTTCATTATCGCAGTACAACGTTAGTGATTTGGAAATACCATCCACCACTCTTAATCCGGGAATAAAATTCTTTAGCCATACAGCCTGCCGGTAGCCTCATAACATGCTATAAATTATGCCTGCATCGTGGAAGATGCAGTAATCGTTTGTTTGGAGCTTTTCCAAGAAATAGCTCCTCCTGCGAGTGTGAAGATGTATCCTGAAGTGGATTTCCTACTATCGACATACCCAACAAAATCAGCATCTGAATAACCAACAACTTCCAGGTTATCAGATTTTCGATACGTTAGCATATAATCTTTAGTGCCTTGCATATAGCGTAGGACTTTCTTAGCGGCCTTCCAGTGGTCCGGTCCTGGATTTGATTGATATCTGCCAAGCATCCCAGTAACAAAAGCCAAGTCAGGGCGCGTACAGACTTGAGCATACATGATGCTTCCGACAGCCGAAGCATAAGGAACCGACTTCATCTGATCAGTTTCATATTGGTTCTTTGGACATTGAAATGTTCCAAACTTGTCGCCCTTGACTATAGGGGCAGGTGAGGCAGAGCACTTATGCATATTATATTTCTTTAGTACTCTCTCAAAGTATGCCTTTTGCGATAGTCCTAACATGCCTTTGGACCTATCTCGATGAATCTCAATACCGAGAACATATGAGGCTTCAGCAAGATTTTTCATATCAAAATTGGAAGACAAGAATCTCTTGGTCTCATGCAACATGTCCTTATCGCTGCATGCCAACAAAATGTCATCCACATAAAGGACTAAAATGGTGAACTTGCTGCCCTTAAACTTGATATATATGCAGTTGTCCACCTTATTTTTCTTAAAACCTGATGATTTGATCAAACTTAAGGTACCATTGTCTTGAAGCTTGTTTTAAGTCATAAATCGACTTCTTTAAACGGCATGCCATGTGCTCTTTTCCTTTCACAACAAAGCCCTCTGGTTGTGTCATGTAAACATCCTCATTCAAGTCGCCATTAAGGAATGCCGTCTTAACATCCATTTGATGTAGCTCCAGATCATAATGAGCCACAAGTGCCATTACTATTCTAAAAGAATCTTTAGTTGAGACCGGTGAGAAGGTTTCATTGTAATCAATTCCCTCTCTTTGTGTGAAGCCTTTTGCTACAAGTCTCGCTTTGAACGTTTCGATGTTTCTTAGAGTCATACTTAGTTTTGTAGACCCATTTACAGCCTATCCTTTTAGCTCCTTCAGAAATTTCTACTAAGTCCCAAACATCATTCGAGCTCATAGACTTTAATTCGTCTTCCATGACATCAAGCCACTTGGACGAATTTTCTCCTTTAATAGCTTTCTTATATGAGGTTGGGTCTTTCACTTTTCCTACATCATTTATATCTTCATTCATGTAAACAACATAATCATTTGGGATAGCAGATCTTCTTTCTCGCTGTGATCTTCTCACAGGCTCATTTGTGGCTTCATTGTTCATCTCGGGAAAATATTGAGGCTCAACATTAGGTGCTGCATTAGAATTTTCTTGATCCTCAACATCTGGTGTGTCGATATTAGGTGCCGCATTATTTACTGGGGTGTTGAACACTGTCGTTGGAATAAGTCTTTCTTGGACAACCGGGAATGGAACACAGACCCGTTTCTCCTCAAGATCTACATTCCTTGGCTCAACAGTTTCATTATCCTCAAAGAATACAGCTTGCCTCGTTTCCACAAACTTAGTTGTGTGATTTGGGCAGTAGAAATGATATCCCTTTCCCCTATGAGGGTATCCAATAAAATGGCAGCTGATGGTCTTCGGGTTTAGTTTCTTAATTTGTGTATTGAATACCTTAGCTTCAGCGGGGCACCTACACACACGTAAATAATTCAAGCTCGGCTTCTTTCCCATCCATATCTCATAAGGTGTGTTCGGTGCTGACTTAGTGGGAGCCAGATTAAGTACATGTGCGGTTGTCTTTAGTGCCTCCATCCATAAATTCACTGGTAAAGTTGCATGATTAAGCATGCTACGCACCATATCCATAAGTGTGCGATTACATCGCTCAGCCACTCCATTTTGCTGAGGTTCACCAGGCATTGAATATTGGGCAATTATTCCATTTTCAGCGAGGAACTTTGCAAAAGGTCCAGAAATTTGCCCATAAGGAGCGTGTCTTCCATAGTATTATCCACCACGATCAGACCTTACAACTTTAGTCTTTTAGGTTCAGCTGATTTTCAATTTCAGCTTTATATATCTTAAATTTGTCTAAAGCTTCAGATCGATTGCGAATGGGATATATGTATCCATAACATGAGTAGTCATCTGTGAATGTGATGAAATATTCAAAACCGTCCACATATTTTACATTAAAAGGTCTGCATATGTCAGTATGTATAAGGTCAAGGATCCCTGCGGCTCTTATTGCTCCTTTCTTAATTATTTTAACATATTTTCCTTTTATGCAGTCAATGCAATTGTCTATATCAGAGAAGTCTAAGGGGTGAAGAATTTCTTCTTTTATTAAACGTTCCATTCTCCCCCTCGAAATGTGGCCCAAACGACGATGCCACAATTTTGAAAAAGGATTTTGACTTTTTTTCTTATTGACATTTTCATGACTACTTTCATTCACTTCATTTTGAGATTCACAAAGAGATAGCATATATAGTTTGCCTCGTCTGACACCGAATCCAACAATATCATTATTCAACTTAATCGTACATCGTTTATTATGAAACAAACATTCATAATCAATATCATCCAAACAAGATTCGGAAATCAAATTCCTACTTAAGGTAGGTACATAAAGAACATCATCAAGCCGAAGTATAAAGCCCGTGTGCAACTCCAAAGTGAGAGATCCCACAGCGTCAACATCGGCTTCTTGATCATTTGCCACCTTAAGCTTTCTTGTTCCCCTTCTTAAAGTTCTCCTTGTATGGAATCCCTGTAAGGAATTTGCAACATGTATTGTTGCACCTGAGTCAATGCACCAAGTACTTTTGGAATAATCAACATAAAGTGATTCATCAATAAACGTAATTTCATCAGTACCTTTCTTGTGGAGTCACTTTAGCCACTCAGCATAATCTTTCCTAAAATGGCTTGGCTTCTTGCAGAAATTGCATAGGTCATTTTCTGCAACTCCAAACCCACTTGCTTTTTTGCATTGCTTTTCTTTCCCTTTAGGGCTCGTAAAGAGCTTCTTGTTGGGCTTATGATTGGCAAGTGATTGAAACTTTCTTTTGGCATGACCAATGTGAAGTGCTTGGTCCTTTTCTTTTTCAGCACGCAGCCTTTCTTCTTCTTGGACACAGTGAGCGATCAACTCATTCAGGGTCCACTTCTTTTGTTGAGTGTTGTAGTTGATCATAAAAGGTCCAAAATCTTTAGGCAACGAGGTCATGATAAAGTGGACTAAAAAATCCTCATTAATTATCATATCCATAAATTTGAGCTTTGCTGCAGCATCGCTCATCCTAAGGATATGATCCCTTATGTTGCCATTGCCATCATATTTTTCATTAGTAAGCCTCTGAGTGAGATTTGTAGGATATGCCTTTGAGGAGCCCTTAAATTGCTCCTCAATGGACTTTAAATAATCAGAAGCATTGGGACTTTCAGGGATAGCTCTCCTAATGCCTTTAGAGATGGCCATTCTCATTATTAAGAGAGACATTTGGTTGGAGTCCTCCCATTTTTATACCTTAACATCGTAAGCCCTTTTGAGCTCTTAATACCCAGCTACACCTGCAGTAGGTGCAACTGGTTTGGCTTCCCTCAACGCAAGGTCGAGCTTATTGAGCCCTAAAGTACACATAACTTGATCTCTTCATATTGGGAAATTACTCCCCGTAAGTGGTTCAATGTGGTCAACAGACTTGACCACATGAACAATAGCGGAAGCTGCCAATATATTCAAAAAAACTCATAAGTTGCATAAAATTAATTCTAGTTCGCATCACCGTTGGGCAGAAAACGAAAAGGAATTAATTGACATAAATGGGAGTGGCTCAAAATTATAAATCAACGTTGGTCAGAATTATAAATATGAGCTAAGCAATTCTCAGAATAAATATCAATTTTACAACATTAATTTACAACATTAATTTTCAGCATCAAATTGATATTTAAAATGAGATCATTATTAAAGAAAATGCTATAAAAATGCATTTATCATTAAAAAATTTCGAATAAAATTTCTCGTTGGTTCCATTTTATCCAGAAAATATAAACATGAATATCAGAACATTGTTTGGGCAATTTTAGACTCATTTAATAGTGCAAAACATTAACAGAAATGTTTTAAAAAAATAAGAAAATGCACTGAAAATCGAAAAGCCCAAAATCCTATTTGGCCCAATTTTCCTATGGCAGCCCATCTTTTTTTTTGGGTCCAGCAACATAAAAAAGAAAAACTTGCGCTAGCCCACGAAAGCCTGGGCCGAAGCCCACAGGCGAATGCGGCCCGCCTAAGCTGCCCCGCACCCCCGCCTCAATCCAGACTTCCCGATTCAATCGAACGGCGCGCATTAATCCCGTACGGGACAAAAACCCGCCGCGCGGCCGCCCCCGACTTCTTCGCTCCCGAGAGAGAGAGGCGGCGCCGAGCGCCCGACTCGCCGGAAAAATGGCGGCGTGGTGGCTCTGCTCGCTGGAGGAGCGTGCCTCGGCCATGGGCCGCGCGCTCCTTCGTCGAGCGATGCTGCCGCGTCATCTTCATGGCGCTCCGGCGAGCTCCTTCCGCGCATCGCTTCCGAGGAGACGACGGCGTCGACATCCTCGCAAGGCGGCACGGCCATGCGGTCCCCGAAGGGTGGAAGATGCCGACGCGGCGTCATAAGGTAAGTCCCGAAACCCTAGCTTTAGGAATTTTCAATTTTAGGGTTTCAGATTTTGGGGGAAATCATTAGGGGATGTCGGACCCCAGATTCCGTAACAGAGAGTCTTAAGAGGAATCACTCACTAAGTCAAAACGTCAACCCCAACCTCAACTCTAGGGTATCGATGCCCAGAGGAGTGGAGTGATATGGCTTCGAATAGCCCGAGACGTCAACCCCAAAGCTTACTCCGGCAAATTAATGCACAGAGCAGTAGGGTGATATGGTCTCCTCACTCTTTTCCACTGAGCCAGAACATCAACCTCGACCTCGTCCCGGCAAATTAATGCGCGGCTGGAGTAGGGTGATATAGTTCCCAACCTCTCAGTGGAGAGTCACTTCACAGGAGTGATTAAACTTAATAACTCTATGTTAAAGACTCTGAAATCCTACCTGCATCATGCACTTCAAACATACACGCATTGTACACGATACAAGGGGAGAACAAACCAGTATCACAACAGAGACTCTACGGTCGAAACTGCAATAATACTAGTTATTCGGAAACTTAACAACATATACACAACCAAAAGTTATTTACACAATGGAAGTTTAAGTTGGCTGAGAAGCCTAAGGGTAGGGCCAAAAGTGGCGGCAGAACAAACCGAGCTGCCGAACCCAGGGCAGGACCACTGCCCGGGATCACCAGCGACTAGTCGATGTCAGCATCGATCTCAACGTAGAAACCATCCACTGTGGGAGTGGTTTCCTCTGCACGAAAATATTATCAACAAATGCAAGGTGAGTACAAAATGTACTCCGCAAGACTTACAAGGGGAAATTAATAATAGATGCATCAGGTATCAAGAAGGGGCTATTTGTGGATTATTTTGCAGAAAGCTAATTTGTTCTTGAGAATACCTGTAAGTAGATTAAAATCCGTCTACTGGAATACTTTGTAAAGGGGATGAGCTGAAACTGCACAGTAAAACCTAAAGCAGACCGTTGAACACATTAAACCCTCGATCCTTCCTCGACCACCAAGGAGGAAACGATCGCTAACCTACATCCTTAGAGTTGGCAAGTTTTAGATTAGGGATTATAGTTGTCTAATTCGATGTGAATTCTTACCAAGCTGTCCATAACCGCGGACACGGCTATTCGAATAGTTCAATCCCTGCAGGGGTGTACATCTTTACCTACACGTATCAATCGACTCCTAATGCCATCGCGATTTACACACTTTCACGAGGTGTGCTGGCGGAGGATGATTGAACACGACCTTTACAATGTTTTCGACTTAGGCGTGAGCCGCCCTAATGGGCTAATCCGCGTACGACAGTTCGGCCGATACTTCGACACGGTCCCAAAAGTTGTGGCAGGTGATACATCCCCGGTCCCGGACCGTGTGTAACCCTCACTCCTATATTGTTGCACCACACCACCTTCTTTTCCACTCACCCAATACACGAAAACGGCAAACTATGCGGCTCAGCACCTAAGTCTAGACAAATTATTCGGTCGGGGGTGGCCCATTATACACCCGTGTAGTAGTACGCAAATCTTGGTTCGAAAGGACACCGGGAACCGGTCCTTGTGGGATGAACGAGACAACCCACCATGCTCCGAGCATGGCCTCTCGTCTATGCCCGATTGACATTAGTCAGGATTATTAAGCATTTCCCGGTGAACACCCCCTATCCTCTAACCCATCCACAGTGTTTTGTCTGCCATCCAAGGAATTACGACTCTAACTCAACTAAGCAGGTCTAAGCATCATTAGATATATAAGCAATCATAAATCAACAAGTAATCTACTCTAAATAGGTTGGGAGGGTCGGTGGTGTTGATTGAGCGACAAAGTAAGTTTTCATGCAAGGAGTTGGGCTAACTTAGCGTAAAATGTCAGTTGAACACATGCGATAATATTTGAAAACAAATAGTAATTTGAAAGTAATGGGATATCCGCAAGATGTTCAAAGGGGCTGCTTGCCTTGCGGTTCAGCTACTAGGTCCTGTTCCTGCTCAAGGTGGTACTCGTCGAGATCGTTCGGTCCTATCGGAAGAGCGAAAACACCGAACAACAGACGCAATAATGAATACCATGTTAAGAACACCAGCATGAATGACATGCATTCCAAGACCTAGAGGATGCAAAATAAGAACTAATGCAGGTGGAGTCGATTTAATCGAAGTCCGGACGCTCGAAATATCGCGATCCGAATTTCTCTGGCTACTCGGGAAACCCTAGTTTGAGTTTTTAGTCATTTTCATTTTTCTCAGCATGCAAACATGGATGGAAATGACATATTTGGATAGCTCTCATTTTTCTGAACATTTTGGTATATTATTTGCATTTTTCTGAGCTCAGATGAATTTTCTACGAATTTTATAAGGTTTAGTCCCCTTTTTTGTATTTTTCTCAGTAAAGAAAATTTGCATTAAAATTATAGTTACTTTTATCACCCAGCTATATTCTAGCCACAGAGGTTGACAATGGGCCCCTCGGTCAACTCAGGTCAAAGTTGACCAAGTCAATGACAAGGGGGCCCACTTGTCATATTCTTTTTCTTTTTCTTTAATCTTTTCTTAATTTCTGACGGGCGGGACCCGGCTATCATTGAGACATATTGATTAAGCTCATTAATGGCACTGATGAAGTATTAATGATGTCATTAAACGGTCAGATTAGCAATAAATGCAATCATTAGCATTAATAGATGCATTAATCACAGTTAACACTTATTATCCTCATCATTATGCCACTAATGGCCATTAAGGCCCTAATCCACCCGGTCGGGAGCTCGGTCGGTACCGGCCACTGGCTCGGTCCGGCCGGCGGTTTGCCTCGTGCGGCGGAGCTGCTCACCGGCGGCGGCGAGGAGCGGGAGGGGCAAAGGCGGGGAGGGGTGGTGGCGTTGCCGGCTTACCGAGGGTGGCGCGGGCTCGGCTGGGGGGGGGGACGTGGCTCGGCGTCGGGCTCGGCCGGTGATGGGAAACGGCGTCGGGCGGAGTCAGGGCGGGGCGGAGCTCCGGGGCGGCTGCTCGGCTGGCGAGGGCGACGACGAGGCGGGGCGACGAGGCTCGGGACCCAGGGCGGAGCGGCGAAGGGGTGGCGACGAGGGCTCGGTGACGGGGAGGCGACGTCGGGGCGGCGAGGCGACGGAGGGGCCGAGGCGAGCGGCGGAGCTCGAGGCGGATGAGACGGCGGGGCTCGGGAAGACCGTGACCGAGGCGAGAAGGAGCTCGGCGGCGAGCTCGGGGTGGCCGGGGTAGACGAAGGTGACAGCGGGGCGGCGAGGAAACTCGGGTGGCCGGGGCGGGAGTGGCACGGCAGAGGAGCTCGGGTCGGTCGGAGGCGAGGTCGACGGGGGTGGAGCCGGGGCAAGGAAGCGGCGACGGCAGGACGGCGAGATGGAGGAGCACGGCGGCGAGGAACCGAGGCAGGAAGGCGAGGAGCGGCCGGGAAGGAGCTCGGCGGCGGGAGAGAAAATGGAGGGGAGAGGGGCGCGGAGCGACCGAGAGAGAGGGTTTTAAGGGGGAGGGGCGGCGCAGCCGAGGAGGGGTGGCGCGGGGCAGGCGGGCGCTTGCCACGCGGCGGGAGAGAGCAGCGGCGGGGAGAAACCGTGGGCGGCAGGTGAGAGAAAAAAGAGAGAGGAGGGAGAAGAAGAAGGGGGTGCGGGGCAGGGGGGTGGGCCGCGCGGTGGGGAAATGGGCCAGAGGGGAGGAGAAGTGGGCCGGTGGGAGGAGGTCCAGGTGGGGGAGGAAGCGGGCCGGAAGGGAGGCCCGGCGAGGATTAGAATAGGTTTTTATTTTTATTTTTACTTTTGATTTCCTTGCTCTCTTTGAATTTGCTTCCTAATTTAAATGATTCCAAACTAAAAACTCCTGCTCTCAATTTTTGCTTTAAATTTTTAAATAGATTTCAAGCTTGCTCCAATTCAAATGGTTTTCCAATTTTATATCTTGCTCAAATTCAATTGAGTCCAACTCAAAGACGAGTTCAATTTAATATTTCCTGGACTTTTCCCAATTTTCTTAACAAATCAAAATTTAATTTATGTCATGCCATGTCATGATGCACAAACAACAGGAACTAAAAATGGGGATGTTACAGGGGACATGGAATTGGATTGGGGATCTTCTTGATTTCATGCATTTGTGTCGATCCCCTCCTTCTCATTGCTTAATTCGGGGCACGTTTAGAAAATTAGCATGGACAGAGGGGGAATTAGGGTTCTAGAGAGGCTAGAAGTGGCTCTGATACCACTGTTAGGTATAAACTCCTTAGCATTAGCGTGACCATCATCCAGCCTTGCCAATAGAACACCTAGGCATGATTGTCAATAGGCATTAGTGTTACTTACTCCCGGTTGAGGAAGAGGCCATGGCCGTGGTCGTGGGCGCGTGAGGGAGACGAGGAGGAAGTAGTCGTAGCAGCCGGAAGCGGCGGCCCTCGGGTCGCCACCGGCACTAGTCGGTCTTCCTGGCACTCCAGCGCTCCCCAGGATTGGCTCGGGCTTAAGGGTGTAGGGGTTAGGGTTTTAGCTCAAGTGAACATCATCAACCTAGGGCCCCGGAAAACTTTTATATGGCGCTGTGCAACGGGGGACCGAAACCATTAGTTGGTTTTGGCGCCCCCGATCAGGGCGCGTCGTTGGGTCATTGGGCATGCACGTTGGTGCATGGCCCGGAGCCTTATCTCTCCGGTTTGACCGGAGATCAATTCCAACATGTACCTCTGTAAGGGGTCCATCAGGTGGTACTTGTGGTTTTGGTGGTTTGCTCCGCCTGTGGATTTCGGTTAGTTTGTGGTACGGGGAGTTCATTGTGGCTGCAAAGTTAGGTTGAACTGTTTGATTCGGATTTTCATCAGGATGGTATTGTTTGAGTTGTGCAATGCTTTTACTTGAGAACATACAAGTTGAACCGAGTGGTTGAAGAAACGTATATGGAATTGCTATTGGTTTTAGTTATAGTTTTGAAATGGCAATGAAAATATATTAATCTTGTTTGAAGTTGGAACCAATGTTTATTAAGTTTAACAGCCTGTGTGTTGATTCTAGGTGTTAGGCCAGTGTTTAATCTATTTTATTTCTACGATGAAATCTCAAGTTAACTTCCCATCTAGCTTAGAATACGAGGTACATCCAGTCATTTGGATGACTTACAAATCCAATGTTAAATATTGCATTGATATGTTCTAAACAAGGCGTTTGAAATCAAGAAGTTTCATTGAGCAAAACACTTCAAGTTAAGAATGGGATGTTCTCTGTTTATGATTAGATAATGAAGATCATAGAATTGAAGCTTAACTTTGTCTAGCGTTATTTTTCTATCCCATTTATTGTGAAGTATTGTTCTAAAAGTTCATTCGACTGTTCCCTGAAATTTCAAATATAGCAATAGCATTTTGATTTTTTCCGCTCATCCTGGAAATATGCAACATTTTTTTCACCTAATTGATTTTAACATGCCTAGAAGTATGCTACCCAACAAGGACAACCCTGTTCTTACCAGTCCACTTGTTTTCATTAACCTTTATGGTCCTTCTAGTATACTGTAAATTCATGCTGCGATAACTTGCATGCGACCACGACAAATATGTAGTTCTAGCCTATTGAAATTGTCATGTTTGATGCACATCATGATACCAAGTTGATAGTTTAGCCTTGGGAGGAATGTGTTCATTTATTTATTGAGGCACCAGAAGGTGTGTTCACTGTATGGTTTTCTCTGAGTCAACTTATTTTGATTATGTTATCAGTTGTGTTTCCTGTGGATGGTGTTCATTGGCTATATATTGAAGTGTTAAATAAGATGTCTTGACCAAGACATAATTACCATATTGAATTCGTTGGTCCTCCCTGTTCCGCTTGAACTTATGAGAAACTATAGGAATGAGAGCGTTTTCTAGAACATGGTGATATCAAATGCTTTTCTTGAGAGTACATGTCCTCTCTTTGTTAACTTCCCAACCAGTACCGATTTAATTTATGAACCAATGCTAAGAGTTATCCTCATTATCTATCTTTTGGTTAGTTTATTTCTTTTTATCGAAAGGTTATTGGGAACCTGGTAGTCTCTTATACTCTCATGTTTCCATCAAAGTAATACCTTGCTAACCATTGCCATACATCTCTAACCAGTGAGCAGGATGACTATGAAGTTGTCAGAAAAGTTGGAAGAGGTAAATATGGTGAAGTGTTTGAAGACATCAATGTTAACAATAACGAGAAATGCATCATTAAGATACTCAATCCTGTAAAGAAAAAGAAGGTATTTAATGGATCTAAGTTTCACTGAGACATCTGCGACTCACTTGCATGTTGGGTTGGATATATTGTTTTGGTCCAGGAGGAACCCATGTTGCTATTGTACAAAACCGAAAAGGTTACCATCTATGCAAGAAAGCTATCGTTCCTTCCTTACAGATGTTTGCCATGATAGAGTAGAGCATCCACCCCAGAAAATGCAAGGGATAAGAAACATAAAATGGACTGAGTAAAACAATACTAGAAGACTAGAACCATTCCAAAGCCTCTTGAATCGGTTGGAGTGCCAGGCCAGTAGTTTCACATTCTCCCTCTCAGCATCCACAGCAAGTCTTAGCATTGTCTTGATCACTCTTATTAGCTTCTTCTTCGTCATCTCATGATGGAGGCCTGCCAATATGTGATCATGAAACATTATGATGCTTGGCATTTTGTCGTTCAAAATTTCTCTGTCAGAGTCATGTATCTGGTTATATTCCCAACCCCCAACTTTAGATTTGCCCATTGTGAAACTAAAGTCTTACATATGCTTTTTTTGGTTTAGAAGATATTCTTACCATGTCATGCCTTGTAACTTTATCGAAAGTAAATGATTTTCTTGGTTTTGAAGTCCTTAACCTACCTTTCATATGTTTGTACAGATCAAAAAGGGAGATCAAAATACTTCAGAACCTCCATGGAGGTCCAAATATTGTTAAGCTGCTTGATATTGTCAGAGATCAACATTCAAAGACTCCCATCCTGATCTTTGAATATGTCAACAACACAGATTTTAAAGTGTTGTACCCCACATTGACTGATTATGATATCCGAGCTACTGAAGGTTTTCTTTGTTATCCTTACTTTACTGTGATATTCAATACAACACCTAGTCCTCCAGATCTGCAGAACATTATTCATTAGATCAGTAGAGTACTTTCCCTTTAGACAGTGTGGACTACTGTTCCTTTAGATCTGTAGAATATTGTTTGTCTGGAAATGGTTGGAACCAAATATTTCTTTTATCTATTTATGCTCCAACTACACTTGATATTACATTCTATATCACTGTCGTTAACTTAAGTCTTAACCGCTTGAAACAAATTCCATGTGTAGTCAGCTCAATTATATTAGCAACTTGAAGTCAAGAATTTACACCTGATAAAAGAATTGACCATTAATTATACATGCACTTTATGATCTGGGAGTTAGTAAAACAACATTTTATGGCTTCTAATATTCGTAACAGTGCTGGTGTCAACATTTCAGCCATCGGAGAGCATGAATTGATGTGTAAGATATATGTTAGGTTTTTACAAGTATATTCTGATGCCTCCTAGTCATGGTTTTAATGCAATGCAGGTCCTTTTAAGTTCCATTTTCTTAAATAAGAACTAAAGCACCAATTGAGTTGCTATTTGTGACAATATTTCCTTTTTGTTTATGGTCCCATTCCAGGATTAGATCACTGCCATTCACAAGGCATTATGCATCGAGACGTCAAGCCCCATAATGTTATGATAGATCATGAGTTCCGAAAACTTCGCTTGATAGACTGGGGCCTGGCCGAGTTCTACCATCCTGGCAAGGAATATAATGTTCGTGTTGCTTCAAGGTTTGTGTAGATATGAGTGAACCATTTATGTGGTTATGTTTTTTCTTGCTCTATAACTGGATTTGATTGCACCCTTTTAATCATGTGTATTTTAGGATGATTACTTGAGAATAGGACATATTGTTGGATGTTGGCCTTCTGTTGGTTCTAGAAGCAACATATGAACAGAGAAATTTACTTGATTTGAAATCACTGTTACTGTTTGAGCTAAGCTGCCTAATGAAATTCTTTCTGTGATATTTCCATGTGCTGTAATTTAAGAAATGAAGTTGTTAAATCATAACAATTATGTAGAAATGTGAGCAAATGGCAAAAAAGACATGTTTTATCTCTACCACTTTTTTTTAATTAACTGTGTCAACCCATGACTCGCATGTTCTGGTTTTCAGTTATATTTTCTTTCATGTTCTCTTTTTAATACCGGAGTTGACATTTTCCCCATTTAATTCAAGTATTTCAAGGGACCTAAACTTCTCGTTGATTTGCAAGATTACGATTATTCTTTGGACATGTGGAGCCTTGGGTGCATGTTTGCTGGGATGGTAAGAATTGTGTGTGTTGGTCAATATCTGTATCCTAGTATCTGTATCCTAGAGTTACTAGGGGTATGTTTGGTTAGAGGGATAGAGGTGGATGTGCTAGGGTCATCTATTTTTTAGAAGTGTTTGATCGAAAGTCACATGGATAGACAAAATCAACTCAAGGGAATATACCCCAAATACGCTGAACAGCTCCACCCGGCCAAAACGGTCGGACGAAGCAGCCAGCCAGCCACCCAACCCCGCGCGGGTCACGTGACAGACACGTGACGCCCCTCTCTCTCGCATAGCTCTCTGTCTTGCATCACTCTCTGTCTCACACGGCACGGCGGTGAGTCTAGGGCGAAGTGGGCATGGGACAAGCTCCGACAACCTCCCTGCGGCGAGATGGTCCAGATCTGTTTTTTTTGGGTCCCGATTGCCGTCGCGGCGCTGCAGTTGTTGAGGATGAGCAGGGAGCAGTGGTGCCTGCGGAGTTAGTTCGTGTTCGTCGCCGTCCGCCCGAAGTGGGTGCTTTGTCCTTGGCACGAGCGCGTGCATCACGCGGTGCATACCCCTTGCCAGCTGCCACGAGCTCGTCCGTATTCATCGGCCGGACGAGCCGAGCAGCATGTGCGTCGTTGCCACTGCTCCACGTGTCGTGCTAACTAGCTCTAATCTGTGCTGGTGGTTGATATCAGTGTTAATTGCTTCCGTACAAACTGAAACATATTCATCTTGCTGCTGCTACTTGTTCTTGTTTCTTGATTTGTCCATGGCCGCCGTTCTAATTCCGGTTCTTTGTTTTATTCGTGGAAATGAGCACCGAATTGGGCGTTTATTACTAGCTATCTATCATAAAATTCATGGGAAAATAGGGAACAACTGCTAATAGATGAAGGAGTGGCGAATGCTTGTTCATGAATTTCTGATGTTAGCGTATAGCCAAAATAGATCCACCACTGTGGCTGCAGATTTTCTGATGTAGAATTGTAATTTTATACATAAATAGATTGTATAGTTGTCAAGTAATTGTTGTAAATGATATGTGTATAGTACATTTTTTCCCATCCATACATAGGGGTAATCTCATCACCTCATGACAAAGTGGTGATCGCGATAACTTGTCCATTCCCATCCCTTCAACCAAACAAAAAATTGGTTCATCTCATTCCACTCTCATCATTCCAACCAAATAAAAAGTTGGCTCATCTCACTCATGCAACCAAACAAGAAATTGGCTCATCCAATCCATAAAAAATATAGATGGCCCTAACCCGTCCATCCTTGCCCTTCAAGCAAACGCACCCTAGGGTATTAACAATAAGTCAATAAGTCAATAACTGAACTCATTTGCTACTAGTGTGTTATGACTGCAGATATTTCGCAAGGAGCCATTCTTCTATGGCCATGACAACCACGACCAACTTGTGAAGATCGCAAAGGTGAGCCCCAGTTTGATTTTGGCATCTGTAGTATCTCTGAAAATAAACGTTTAGACTGTGTGATAGAAGTGTTCAGTTATCGTGGTTTGGACTGTTTGGGTAAAAACTGTTCCATTGTGGAACCTGTTTTCTTTAGTAAGCAATAGACACTATGCTCTTTTGTTGCTTCAAAAAAGGAATGTTTCCTTCAAAATAAGTTACGATGTTTATCTGTGTGATGTGATTTTTGAAGGCTTTTGTCATTTGAGGTTGGTAGTGTAGCTGGCGTCCTCGACAGGCCTTGGAATCCACATGCCAGCTGCTGCTACACCATCGTCTCGGTCTTAGACAAGCCTTTATCTTTGATTGTTTGATTAGTTGCTTCTTTTAGGAGTTTAGGTAGGGATAATATTGAGAGATTAGATTCGATTGTTAGGAAGACCTATCTATATCAGAGTTAATGCAGTTTGCTCAATAATCAAAGAATTATATCATATCCAACTCCTGGCCTGTCTTCTCTATTTCCCCTGTGCCCTTCCTCCTCTGGTCTTGTATCTCTCGTTCGTTTCACCACTGTCAACTCCGTCCACCACGGCTCCTGGCCAGCAAGGTGTGTGGCCAATATCACCCACCACCATTTGCTGCGTTCCACCTCAGAACATGATACCTTTTATTGCACTTAAGCTCTACCAGGTGTTTTACTGGATGTAATGTCTTCAACATCCAATATGCCCCCGATATGGGTCGGCAGTGTGTTGTTTGATCCTATTTTCAGCTCAGAAATTATAAATGCTCTGAAACAGCACCAACAACCAGATGTTATAACATACTGTGATATATTGTCCTAAGGAGATATGATATATTGTCCTAAGGAGATATGTTACATGTACACCTTGCTTGTTTTATTTTTTACTTATTTAATGCTCATTTTAATATTATGCAATATAAAACAACAAGAGGTGAGACACTTGGACTTCGATACTTTGTCCAGCATAGTAGTATCTAATTCCTGTCAATTCTGCATTATTCTCAGGTACTTGGAACAGATGGGCTAAATGGGTATTTGAACAAGTACCACATTGAGCTTGACCCTCAACTTGAAGCTCTTGTTGGAAGGTAAGTTGCCATGCTTGGAGATGTTGATACCTTTCCGTTTTGTTTTTGAAGATTATGAATTGTGACCCTTCCATCATTCATGTATGGCATATGCAGGCACAGTAGAAAACCCTGGTCAAAGTTCATTAATGCTGATAACCAACATTTAGTATCTCCGGAGGTTTGTTAATGGCACTTGCTTTTCAAATAAGTCTAATCGTAAGGTTCTCTGCTTGATGCAGATTGCACGTCTATTTGTAGGCCATAGATTTTCTCGATAAGCTTATACGCTATGATCACCAACATAGACTCACTGCGCGTGAAGCTATGGTAAGTCAGACAAATAAGCCTTGCTACATCACAAGACGATAATATTTTCGTCTTAATGCAGTTACAGTGCTGCACGCCTGCACATAATCTCACCAAGTGCTTTCAGACTGTTCTGTGAGGTCCTTTGCACAGCATTAAGTACTTTCAGTAACTAAAAGACATTCTCTCTGGCACCGTGTTTATATCCCGATCAGAAGTTTCAGTGCAGGTTTCAATTTAGTCGTGTATCCTGTGTTCACTCCAAATATGTGGTTCGTTACTTGTCGTTGCACTGGGAGTAAAGAAACATATCAATTTTAAATTTTCTGATTACATTTTCCTAACTCTGGCACTCTTAAACCAATAATTTGCAAGTCACGCGTTTGCACAGTTAGTATACTTCCAAATTTCTGCACTAAGGTAGCTCACATGCTTGGGACCTGAATGTTGAGCTTCACTTAATCTCTTCCGAGTTTTTATGAAATAATTTCACATATGCAAGCTTTTATGAAATAAATCAATTACTCTTAAGAGTTGTTAGTTAATGGTGCAAACATGAATACTTGTTGGCACATCCATACTTTGTTCAAGTTAGAGCAGCGGAGAACAGCAGGACACGACCACAATAATATTGGCTTGCACCGTCCAAAATGTAGCTGTTGCTTATTGGTACTGATCATCGCATGAAGGAACCATGTTACACTAGCAACTTGATCCAACTACCCGTTCTACCACTGAGCTGATAGTCTGAATCGCTATGTGCGGACAGTCCTGGAAGAGCTGTATGTATTTGTAAACTTGAGAGCACTGTAATTTGCTCCGATGGTTGTGCTTGCTGACTGTGATGACATGCATATCATCATTTCTGTAACGGCGTTAGCAAATTGTTTGTGCAATGGACAGTCCTAAGAAGCAACAATTTACTTGTATTACGGCATTGGCATGTGTACGCGAAGACTTCAGGGTGTGGGTTGTGTTAGTAGCAGTCAATGCACTGAATTTATTGAGAATACTGCAATCGATTTTTTATATACAGTAGCGTAACATTATACTTTCAACAGTGGATTTTAATCATAATGACCTAAAGGTGAACACGTACTAAAATTTGACTTGCTTAAATAGTTATGTATGAAAATATTCAGGAAAAAAATTAATTATTTGTATTCCGTATTTATACAACATCACTTCATGTCTAAGCTGACATGTGGTCACTGGATGCACACGTTAGTGAGACATGGGTGGCACCTTAAAAAGGTTCTAAAAGAATCATAGACGTGATATATGTCAAGAGCATGTGCATGTGCAAAATGTGATCACGCATGCACGGCACGAAATATAAAATATTGCTCTTATCTCTTGTAATATAGAACGATTTTCCTATTTACTTCTTTTTTTTGTACAGAGCACGTCTGATCATGTTTTTGCGCACATTAGTAGTGTGTGTTCTGAGTCACAAATCTATGAATTCCGAGATTATTTTTGAAATGCATAAATGTCAATTTTCAAAATGGCGTGTGTGCAACCATGTATACAGAATCTCGATAGAAATAGGAAAAGTAAATCCTAAAATTGTCTAATTTACGGCCTCAATTATCAAAATCAATAAAATAAAGTCCTAAAGGAGTCTCATGAGTGTTTTGAGTGATGTGACATCAATGTCAGCATGTTTGTCACCTCATCTTCCACTGGGCAGCAGGCTCCACATATACCACATTCGCGTCTGACACATTTGTATATTCTGATTAAAATTTGAGACACCATGTTGATCCTATGAATTGAACCCAAGTCAGTAGTTATAATATTTAAAAAATTAAAGCTTTACAAATTTGGTTAAAAAACAACTCATGTTCCTTTCGGATTTCTGTTATTTTGCTGGCTTTTTGTTACAATTTTCGTACTTTTCCTTTTTTCTAAAGGTTATTTTTCTAGTAAATTACACAAAGCTTTTAATCTTATGATTATAATAGTTTGTACGCTGAACTAAAGTTCTGCGAAATTTATTTTTTATTTTTTGCCTAAGTTGCTGGTCAAAGGCGTTTGGCGTGGAAAAGGGAAACAGACGGTTACTCGGCCGAAATATAGAAGGTCACATTTTTGGTGGCAAAAAAGAGAGAGAGGAGATTAGTGAACGAAAGAGCGGAAAAAGACAAATTCGCCAGAATAAAACATTGCCCTTGGTGCCTACCGCCCGTTAGCCGTCGGGCGCCATCTTACGCCGATTCTGTCAGTTTGAAGACCACGAGTCTCTACGACCCAACAAACGAACATACTGCAGGGATTTCGAGAGAGGGAGAGCGAGCGACTGAGGACGAGGGAGAGAGAGATGGAGCACTGAACCGGGGTGTACTCGAACATGGGCACACGCCGCAGTTGAAAAGAAACCCGCCCGGCATTGTGCCCGTCGGCCGTCACCACCCCGATCGCGCCGACCCCACGCATAGCCCGCTCCTGCGAGTCGAGCCGCGCATGCGCTCCACTTCCTGTCGCGGCACAGCCTCGCACCGCGGCCTCCCGCCAGGCGCCAGCTGGCTGCCGCTGCCGTCCGTCTATCATGGGCGCAAGCCGCATGCGCGCGCATGCACAGAAGAGTGATGATGAGCCGTCATGTAGTAGCACACTTCACGACATCTTTGCTGCTAATACCAGAAGAATTCATTACGTCGCTGTTGCTGTTATAAGTAGTATCTATTACTAAAATGGTGAAACAAAACAGAAATAGACTTGTGACGTTGCAGGACTGCAGCTGCCTAGAATAGATTGGCACATCTGCAGTTCGCACATGAAAACTATGACAAGTAAAAATAGCCTTTTCCCACTAGTTCATGAAAGCCACCAAAAAAGAATAAATTTACAGTACGAGTACAGAAACGTGTACAAAAATGGTTACTATGTGCATATGATCTACTCCGACGTTGAGCTTGTTGACCTCATTTACACCGTCTTGTCTCTAATCCATTTTGTGGCGACCCATTTCTCTCCTTTGATCACGGGGCAGCTCCCATGAAGTGAAGTCTGCAACACGGCGTCCACAAAGTTAGAAGTCCACAAGATGTTTGGCTGTGAAGCTATCTGGTACCAATATTAGAATCGAACATATGTAACTCTAGATACATCTGGCACAGACTACAGTTGAAAGATGACTTGGGTAGGTATGTTAATGTTAGCCCCAAAGATCTAAGCGTGGCCAAGATCAAACATACACACAAGGTGGATACACACACACACACTTGCACGGTGGAAGAAGAGCACTACAAACACAAGTATTTCTCTGGCTCAACTTAGCTCTTTCATTCATTAGCCGTAGCATTTTATAGAGGCTTGGAGTATATGCCAACTGTTACATATGTGAACACATCCTCAAAAGACTCTTAGGACTAACACACTAATTAACTCCATGCATGATCTAGGAAATTGGTCCATGCTTTAACTAGAAGCATGCGCAGGGCAAAAACCAAAACGACTCCTTGTGCACAGTGCTGTGCAAGACACCATTCCCACATGCAAAATCTCAACTAAACTGACTCGAACAAAGCAATGGCACTAGCCATACGTGTGCATGCAACGTGACTTGTGCTTGCACACACTAGCTAACCATGCATGACACGACTCCAAACTTGTAACAAGATTAAACACTAATAGTTAAACGATAAACAACTCTTGATTTATCTGAACTCCTTGATTTTGCAACGGCACAATTTCCTACTTTGAGTTAAATTTTGCGATAGTGAAAGCCATGACAATTTGAGCGCCAAGAACATACCGGATCAATGGTGCCATTTACCATAAGGGAGTAAAACAAGAGGCCATCACCCTTCCTTGGTTTTACCTTCAAACCAATGCACTTCTCAAAGTCATAGCCTATATCCATATTTTCCCCATTCTGTAAATCAACAAAGAATGCATTAGAATCTACTGGAAAAATGCATAGCAGAATTTCCTTGATGCGCACCTCATACGGGAACATAGTTTCTCCACCTTCTTCGACATCTGAGAGATAGAGCAAGAAAGATGCCACCTGAGGAAATGCATTTCAATGATTCCATAGTTACAATCTTCAGTTAAATCATTCACTAAAGTTCCTTCTCCAGTGTTCAATTAAACAGACTGTGGACTGACATATTTCTGAAAAACTGATGGAGAGTGCATTGCAAGAGTGGGAAACCAAGTAGACAAACAGAAGGAATGCAGGGGACAAAGAATGCTAGATAAAACTTGATATCTCAGACATAGGGTTCTATGGTAAAATGGACATGTTATGACTAATTGAATAGTTCGTCTTTCAAAAACCCAGCCCAGCTCCTCTCTTCACAGAAGAAATAAGGGTTACTGACCAGTTTGGTTCCCCAAACAGGTCAATTTGCTCTCCCAATTATCCCTATGCCAGAGTTGTAAATATAAACCAATCTGCTCAACATCAAGAAACAACAAAGCTCCAATTTAGGTAGAATGCAAGTGAAACTGAAACATACCCTTTGGCTTTTTTGTGGACCATACTGAGCCGGGTCAAATGCATCATAGTGTGAAGCATACTTCTGTCCAATCTCATAGCGCAGGACATTAAAGGGCTGCGACATATGACAAACATAACCAGTTAATCAATGAAAATTTATAATAAAGAAGTTTCCTTGTATGTCATATTCAAAGAACTCTGATGGATCCTAAGGCTACATGTCATTATAGGTAGGAACCTGAAAGTTCAATGGAGATGAAAGTGACCAATTGCACAATAGATCAATATGAGAAAAATTCAACCAAAGGGAAACGACCAAGTAAAATGTAGATAATATATGGTACAACATGGATCAATCCAGAACCACAACCACAACACCATACATGCTTCCTGTTGATCCTACCACGCAGAGAGTAAATTTATCTTTAAAGTTATCTTTGCGAATCTTTACACAGGAACTCATCATATGCCATCATCACGATAAAAAGCCAGTAAATCTGCAAAATATTTTTATTTTTTGCAAGGAAGCTGCAAAATATGGTTCAATATGGAATACCACTGATTTATGGAGAAGAGATGGCCTAGAATGTGGTATGCAATCACTACATTATGGAGTAGTACCTCTCCATGACTTCTGGGTATCATGGTAGCCTTTGCAATCTTCTTTTCAACTTCTGCAAGCGTTCCAGTTGGATCTTCATCAGCACTGAGGAATGTGCCTGAGCTGTTTGGCAATGGACACCACCATTAGCTCATTGCAGAATCAGATAATGTCTTAAGGATCTAGTAATACTCATAGTTTTGCGTGCAAGGAAAAATTGAAGCTGCAACTACAAGAGACATTATTACTATAGATCAGAGTGAAAATTACTATAGATCAGTGTGAAAATTACTATAGATCACAGTGTGAAAATAAAGTATATAGTCATCACTCTAAGATGTCCATTCATTTGAATGGGAAAAAACAGGAAAGAGAAATAAATGAAATATCTGTATTGCGAGATGCGGGCTTTGCTTCAGTACTTCACCTTGGTAGAATAGTTAAAAATCCAAAGTAATTACTAATTAGTTAAGGGTAATTAGTGAACTAGCAATGACAAATAGGATTGGGATTTGGGTACAAAAAATATATAAGAACTAAATCCCCTCTTATCAAGCCCGTTTAAAACCAAACACATATCTGATCTCCCCATGTATTTGGCATCTCACGATCCCTGACAACAGAATGGTAATATCGAATGCCATGGATTAACAGAGAAGTGGCGAGCTAACAGTTAAACTTCTCGGAAAATATGGGCTTGGTTAGGGACATTAGACTTGTAGAGAACAAGTCAAACCAACAGAAAGCTAATGATATCCTTATCTTCAAACAACTATTGACCCTAAGTCCATACGCTCTAAAATCTGTACACTTCCGCAGGCAAAGACCTTATATTGTAATGGAAAAGAAATAGAAAATATGTTAATCAACAGCCAAGAAGCAAAGGTGAAAAATAGAGAGATCTATTGGATAGGAAGGGGAAAGAGCATGGTGCGGAACATTAACTCATTAAAATGGATACTGGATACATAAATCAACACCCTAAATATAACAAAAATGACTGCATGACCTACTATGAACTATATCTTGAAAACACAGCATACATTCCCATCTGGGATCAATGAAATTCCAATAGAGAGTTGACACTCTCACAACATAGGTATGCAATCTCATTAAAAGAAGTAGACAATTACTAGATACCAGAAATGGACAATTTGTGATCGCTTGGAATTTCCATCTTACACTTAAACTAAACTAATATATACAATTTAAACAGTAATTACTGCCTGGTGGTCACTGACTCACTGGTCCAATTATCTTACCTCTATGATGATTACTCCAGAAGTGTACGTAAGAAGTTACTGTAAGTAAGAGTCACCTTGTCCTTATTCCTTTGGTGGTCTCCTCGGTTTCTCCTTTCCTTAAGGCCAATGTTGATGGCCTAAGCCGTTCCTTCGCAGTTTGTACTATATTTTCACACTGTTTTGATGTTGCAAATTGTGGAAAGTATAATGCCCGAGGCTGCCAGCTCAAAATCTGTTCAAGAGATCAGAGGTACATTACTAAAGCAGCATTGACCAGTTTCCTTAGAAACTAAGAAGGGGTAAAGGCAGCATTGATTTATGAAGCTGAGATTATGGCACAGCAGAAGGAAGACATGCCACATAGATAAAAAAGGGCTCACTGCAACTTATCAAAAAGAAAAAAAGTACTGCCGTTCATAAGGGCTGGGATACCAGACAACAAAGTAAGGAGCTGAACATGAGATGCGTGTATGGTTAGTGGTCTAGGGTACCCATTAATTAGGTACACATGTTACAGGACATGAAATCTAGCAGTTCCATATGTTACTCGTAACGAATTTCCTCGAAGTACCCAATAGCCAATGCGATTGTCCAATACATAGATCACACAGGTAATAGAAATCTAGATAAACAGTGTTTTTTTGCTGTAATAACTTCCCTTGAATAAGCCATTCCCCACGCAATTGGCCAATTCAACAAGTAACAGGAACCTAGCTAAACCACACAAGAGGCAGAAATGCAGGGTTATAAGCGCCATCTAATTCTCACAGAATCCACACCTCTTGCATCTGTTGGTAATGTCATGACGCACGACAGTTCCAAAATTCCACATGCGTACTGATATTCCATTACACTACAACCAAACCCACGACAACTGCATGCCTGTAACAACCCCCAATTGCCTACAAAACTGGTACTTATCAAACTACTAACAGACCAAATCCATTCTACAGACAATAAGCTCTAGATCAGCAGGTAATTTGCACCAACAAATTACTTCATCCGCGAGCGACCATCGGAACAAACCACCCAACGAGACGAACCGTATGAACACCACCTTCTGTCGCCAATGCTAGTCACCTCAAGCCTAAACTAATTTTTTTTTAAAAAAACGACAATGCAAACAACCCAGGCGGGAAAGGAATCAGGAGACAAGACCTGGTAAGGGATCAAGGAAGGCGCGGGCTCGCCAGACTCCCCGTACGCCATCTCCGGCCACACCGCCTCCATCAGCCGCTCCCTCCGCAGCGGCTGCTCCAGCTCCTCCTCCCCCTGCGGATCCTACCTCGGAACAACCGCCGTGGCCACCCGGATCAGAAGCCACGCGACGAATCGGATAATCAATCGAGGCGAGCGCGCGGCGCCGCTGGCGGCTGGTCTCGGCCGGGGGGCACGTACGTTACCTGGGTGAAGAGGAGGGAGCCGAAGAAACCGGCGAGGAAGAAGAGGGAGCAGGAGAGGAGCACCACGGGGAGCCGCAGCCGCGTCCGCATCAGGCCCCCGCCACCTCCGCCGCCGCCCCTGATGGCCCCGCCGCCCTTCATGCCCGCGGGCTCGCCGATGCCGAGAGGGCGAGAGGCCGCTTCGCCTGGTGACGCGTGTGGGAGGACGAGGACTAAGCGAGGAGAGAGCTCGGGAGGCGGGTCTTCGCTTGTGTCGAGGAGATGGATACCAACCGCTTTGGAACCAACGTCACCGGGCATGATCTGTCTTGGAAATGGATACCAATCGCTTTGAAACGAACGTCGCCATACAAATAAGTTGGCGTGATCTGTCGTGGAAATGTATACCAATCGCTTTGAAACCAACGTAACGCTGGACAATTATATAGTGGATTAAACGCTTACCAAAAATAAAATAGATACGAGGATATAGAAAGATACTTTTCTCTTTATTAATCTATTCTTAAAAGTACAAACTCTTAATAATGTATGTAAATAATATGAAGATCATATATGTAGTTATAGACTATCTACGTGATGGTTATGATTTAATAATTGATCACATGAGCCCCAGCCGGCCCACCTCTTAAGAGGCCCGGTTTTATAACACTCCCCATTAAGCAATTACTACGAAATGTCCATGTCTCACTAAAACTCCGAAAAATACAGCTGAAAAAATTAGAGAAAGAGTAAACAACATCCACTACTTTATAATATACTAGTTGTCTCATTAAAAATCTTATGGTTGAGAAACTTCTATGAAACATTTTAAAGAGGTGCAACTATCTAAGTTTAATTAATTTTATCAATGAATGATGTTTTTTCGTAATGTTCGTTATTACTATATCGTTTGGTTAATTAGAATTCAGGAATCTCTCCTTGATTTTTGCAAGGAGCTAAAGCAAATTTCTATTCTAACTAAGTCCTCGAGAATTGATGCTTCTAATGTACATTCTTTTTTGCATAAAATATTTCATAAAACAAACAAAATGACATGTGGACAGAGGCACTTTGAACTCTCAAATGGTCTGAAAGAAAACAAGTCGGAGGGTTCGGACTAAGAAAATACTATCTGGACAAAGACACCTTGAACTCTCAGATGGTTCGAATGGATCGCACTCTCAGGCTTTGATTAAGGGATATGCTTCTGGACAGAAGCAAAAGTATTACTCGGATACTCCGGATGGAGACCTCTTGGTGGCTCTAGACAAGAAACATGCTCTCCGGACAGAGACAAAACTCTTGGAGGGTCCGAATGCACACTGCTCAAAGGCTCCGGGTGGAATCAAATGACTAGGGATTCTAGAAAATTTTAAATGTCTTCTTATTGAGCATCTCTGAAGACAATCCACCCTAGCTTCAACTAACTCGTCTATTAATAGTAAAATTTGTCTATGACCCAGTGAATCATCAAAAATTAGGAAATGTTCTTACTCTTCATAGCAATCCATACTTCTTCGAACTTTTTAGAGGTTGTCAACGCCATTTTCATGGAACTAATCATAATCAACACTTGATAAATCATTAGTTCCTTAGTTATTTTGTCATTAATCATCAAAATCCACTTATGGGGCCTAGGTGTACTTTTAATCTACCGACTCACTCATGTGTTTTGGATATATTTTGGACACATGCTTGAGTTGATGAGTTTATCACATATCTTTATTGTTTCTTATCCAAAATATGTCTGATGGATCTTATAAATCCATGTTTTACATGATAAATACTTAATTGTCATATCATATCATCTTACTGCATTCCTAGATGCAAAATTTAGTGTGAACTCCTCCGATTGTTCGTACTTAGATATGTGTATTTGATTTCACTTACATTATGAGAAATGCACAAATTTAGAGGAAGTTTATACTATATTTGGTGTTGCACTAGTATTGATCCAAACCACAAAACCTCCATATTCATAAGCATCATTGCTATTAGAACACATCCTCGAGTATATATTTTACATGTGTTGTCATATACTCAAAACAAAATTTATTAAAAAATCTTTGTAATCGAGTTTGTCATCAATCACAAAAAGAGGGATATATAAAGTGCATCTAAGCTCCTAGACTTATGTTTAGTGGTTTTGGTGATTAATGACAACTGGGTATGTGAACTAACTATTTCCTTGAGTTTAAAAAATATGTATGAATTATGTTCCACTCTGTGAGGTTGCATTAAGAGGATAAACCTACAAGTCTGTAAAACCCGTGATTGGAATGTGTGAATGACTTTGGATGAATTCTTGTGACTAGACCATCAAATCAAAAGACACATCAATGCTCAAGAAGTTGAAGGGGTGAATCCTGTGATCGAGAAGAATCTTGAGAAGTGAATTTCAAGAAGTCAAAATTGTGTTCAAGGCGTGAACCAATGTGCGGATCAAGAGAAGATATAGTTTGACCAAGATGAGATTCATAGATGAATTCGAGTTGTTCAACAACGAGCTTAAAAGATATTCCACATGTGATCATGTGATCAAGTGGATTTGATAAGCAATTGTGAATTGTATTTTGTGGATTAACCTATTTTATATGTGTAAAAAAAGTAAGTATGCAGGTTAGGTACCACTTGCTGAGATGACATCAAGATGATGATCTCACAAAGTTCAAGTGAAGATTTCATGTTGTGGAGATGGACAACTAAAGAGTGAGTTCAAGATATGAACCATAGTGAAGTTCATGAGAAGAACAAGTATTGACCACAATCGAGATGGTCAAGATTGAGCTCATGAGATGAGCCGTGTGTGATCAAGGTCTTGAAACATTAAATTTAAGAGAAAAATTCAAGATGTGGCATCAAGAAATCATGATAGAGCTTGAAGGATGAACTGCAAGTAACAAAGTGGTTTGGTGAGTAAGGTCAATCATGCTTGTGAACCATTTCACATGTTGAAAAGTGTGAGGGTTATGTTACCTTCATGATGCCACATCAATATGATGATCTCACCAAAACTTGAGTGAAAATTAGCATCAAGTGATGATATTCATCAAGATGCAAGGATCAACATTACAAGTTTAAGTAAAATGAATTAAGAGGTGATGATAGCAACATGAGTAAGGCAAGTTCAAGTCAAGTGGCATGTGAAGATGGTCTTCAAGGAAAGACTTCTCATAAGATATTATGGGGGAGCCAAATGAGACTTCATTAAGTATCGGTAATCAAGGTGATTCCTGTTTGGAGCGTGGATGACTGTGTTCATCGAGACTCAAGTGGAATGTGCAAGGCAAAGATATGCCTAGGATATGATTTTCTAGTTTAACTGGTCTCAAGGTGTTTGGTGAGAGATTGAATGACAGGATAGATAGATTGTCAGGACCCCGGAATCACATATGATTTAAAGAACGAATGATCGCCAAAGACAGAGTAACCACTCGACCTGGTGGCATGGTACCTGCGCCGTACACACCGAGGCAGAGTGGTCCGACACCTGACCAACGCACCATACGCTTACCAATGTCGTATGCCTTCACCGTTGGTCAAGCCGGCCGGAAGCGATCAAACTTCCAAAAGCCACATACAATTCCCGAAGTCCGGTGAAGACCTAGCGTCTTTCTCCCGCTCGATCAACACAACGACTTCGGAGGAGCCCGGCAATGGTACCCTTACTCTAACCCAGTCTGGAGACTGGTGAGTCACTCGAAGGCCCGGTACCATTACCCACACCCTGCCTAGCCGGCCAACACATCTCAGCTGGCGGGTCACTCAACCGAACATCGTCCCGCTAACCGAACAGGGAGAACAACACTAATTCTTCACGACTAACCCATACACTTCAATTCAAACATGCATGGTGTATAGGCAGCCACAATAACAACTCAATATCACAACATAACTCTACTAGAGAAGGATTACCAGATAATTATAACACATCCCATACTCGGGGCAGTATTTATCTTACATACAACTTGACCCGAAGGTCGATAAACATCAAAATAGCAACAAGGGCAGCAGCGGAAACATATTAAGATACCTGAGATGGCTACCACAACCATCTCCAGAAGTGTACCCATAACCCCTTATTGACCTAAGGTGCAACCCCACGCAAGCTAAACATCAAACTCAACATTGGTAGCATCGAAGTATTCTCCTACTGAAGGTTCACCTGCAACAATTAGAAATCGAATTTCTTCAGTACTTTCGTACTGGCAAGATGCTTTGTAGGCTCATCCCAACTCACTTAAGCATGCAAAGAATAAGCTTTTAACACAACAGGTAGACATGGCATTATTAATGAATTAAACATGGCATGAACATTAACGAGAAAGGTAGTAACAATTCATGAGCATGATAAGTGAATCATCTCAGATCAACAAGAACAAGTAGATCATCTATGTATCATCCATCATAATCATCACAAGCCAACACGGCTTAACGTCAATATCGAGCTAGTCAACCGAGACCTAGCCAATTGACAAAACTGAAGTCTAATCCGACTTGAGGACAACTGGGGCAGGACCTCTACCTCGACCTTCGGATCTAGACATAACCGAGAACAGTAATCGACTGGGGGTACGACTAGGGTACATATGCCACCTCGTCTTCGACCCCGCAGGCATCGACTAGAGACGATTGGGGTGCATATTACCTCGACCCTCGACTACCATGACCATAGGTAGTGTCACGCCCGGAATCGACTGGGGATACGACTAGGATACATATGCTACCTCGCCTTCGGCCCTGCAGGAACCGACTGGAGATGACTGGGGTGCATATTACCTTGATCCTCGACTCATCCGTGACACCCCATCCCACTTTAACTCGAACACATGGACCAACCATCAACTCAACTCAAACTAGTGACCATCATCACAATCATGATCCAAAAGCAATGAACAACAATCACAACACTTATTCAAAACCGAAACTTAAGAAGTTAGGAATCTTAGCGAGCTTTTGCAGAGCTTGCCTTGCTGGTCGAAACCTTGGTTGTATTGAGGTTCACCTTCGTGATACTCCTCGTTGCCCGGTTCTAGCAATAAGAATACCGAAAAGCGGAAAAACGACAAAAAGGGATATGCAATCAATACCAGCAAGGAATGATATGAATTTGTGTATGAAATGCATCTAGATATGTATTAAATGTTCTTATGGAGCTAACACAATTGGAATTAGTTGATTTGGACTTCTATAGCTCAAATTATGATGATTTTAAGGTTCCAAAGATCAAATTTGAGAATGATTTTGTAGTTTTCAGAATCATACTTAACAGGGGCATGTTAGAACATGATGATATGTTTACATACTGATTTTAGGTGAATTATGATACTAAACATTTTTGTTTTAGCTGTTAAGCTAGATTCTCTAGTATACATGTATTTGGAGGTCGTTTACATTTCCTACGAGTTCTACAAGTTTAATCAAATTTAGCATTTCCTTTCTTCTTCTTGGTTGAGAAAACAGTATGTCAATTATCTTCATACCTAGCTGGAATTGATCTATGGAAGATGACAGGTGTACGTGGTAATTAGTATGATAAGCACTCGTGCTTAACAGGATTCTAAAGAGCGTGATCAGGAATCAATAACACTTTTCACCAGACATTATTCACGTGATTCTTACAATGGAGCATTAGCTTTAGCTAACTTGGCACCAACATCTTTACATGGATGAAGTCCATTAATCAGGTGTATGTTAGCTCATAGGTTAATCAGTGTGGCTATCAAGTGAGTTAAGCACTGGTTAGCGAATAATTGGGATATTTCAAAATGTCCAAATCTGGTTAGTTGAGCTAACCATCAGGTATTGGGGCAACTAGGGAATTAATTAGTTCATTGGTTGAATTATCATCACAGGTATTAAGATTTTGCTAATTTGCATTCCAGTTGAGCTATAAGCAAAAAGGGGTATCAGAGAACTATGCGCCTTATTTAGCTAACGAATGTCAAACGGGTGCTGATTACTTATCAGCTAATCGCTGTTTAGCTCGGATAGGGTCAAAGATCAAGGAATTTCTTAGTTCACTTATTAGTTGATATCGTGAGTGTTTAACTAGGCGGCAATATAATGGACCTTTGATTAACACTTGTATACATGGCTTACAATAGTGAGCAATTAAGCTGTTTTGGCACTAACTAAATATGGTCATTGGTTCAGGCGCCGCGTGGAATCATCACAACAAGGTATCAACTAACTGTTTATTTAGGACTAATGGGTCATTGAGATTAACTATTCATTTACTTTTAATAGTATTCCTCAGCACATTGATAGGGTAACAGAGGATTATTACAGCAGGGAAAGAAACCAATTAGTTTATACTAACTAACACCTAAGCGCCAACTAGCAACCAGTTAGCATGGACAATCATATCCATGTGCAATTGAGATATTGGGCATTAGCTAGATCGTACATATATCATCTTAAAATTTATTTGTTTTGCCTCTCCAGTGGGCTAGTTTGCCGATTAAGGAATGCTGTGACATTAACCATTTCCACAATTGTTGACTCTTAACTGCCAGTATGAAATAGGTCCAAACAAATAGTTCATTGAACTGAGTATTCGGGCATTACTGCATCCAATAGCACCAGCGTGCATGGTACCCAACACATATCAACCTAGTGCTCAATTAGAAGCATGAATCAACAACGAGGGAGCAGTGACTCACAGCCGAGCATATCAGCATACATACATCTTATAGGCATGCTCAATCATCAACAAGTCAAGAACACTAGAACCGAATCCAGGAACTAGAGAAGGGGAAATGGGAGCTCACCCGAGGAGGAGGCTGACGGCAACACAACTACGGCTCGCCACTAACAGGGAGACGGCCGAAGGGGAGGCAGACGGGGAGGAGCTCCTAGTGGCTTGGGGAAGAAGACTGGGGCTCGGACTCTGTGGAAAAAAAAGAGGAAAGAAGGGGCGTTAGAGACAGGACTCACCCCGGCAATGCACAAGAATTGACAGCGGAGGTTGGAATTGGCGGTGAGGTCAACGCGGATGCCGAGGTCGCTGGAGATGTGGAGGGACTTGGCGCGGAGCTCGGTACTGAAGCGGGGGAATTACGGGCGGAGGAGGACCTTCGGGAGGCCGGCAACTTGAGCGGCCGGTCTCCGACGGCGGCGGGGTAGGTGCCGAGCGGCGGAGCTCCGTCGGGTGGCGCTTGGTGGAGATTGGGGGTGGCGGTGCAGCCCCCCGTGACGATGGAGCGGCTCGGATGGGGGGGGGGACGCGGGGAGACGAGCTCGGGCGGGGCGAGCGGCAGAGGAGGAGCTGTCGGCAGCGGCAATCCCGCCAAGAGCGGCGGCGATGCCGAGGGCGACGTGTGCGGAGACGGACGGAGGAAGGTGCGGTAGGCTCGGGCCCGTCGGCCGAAGCTGCGGGACAGCCAGCCCCGTAGGGGCGCGCTGGGAAGGGGAGGCCGGCGCAGTCGAGAGGCACCCAGGAGAAGAAACCGAGAGGAGATGGGGTGCATTGGAGAAGAAGGCGGCGGCTTTGGAGAACTCGGTGGAGGGAGAAGAGAGCTGCCGTGTGGGTGGAGAAGAAAAGAGCGGTGGGTGGGTCCCGCGGGCAGGTAAGTGGTTTTTCTTCTTTTCTTTTTGACTTTGTTTTCTTTGCTGATTTAAAACTAAACTAACAAGAGTTCCAAAAGATACCTCAAGGCCAGCTTTGAATTGTATATATTTAAATTACTTTTCAATACTCTTCACGATATCAGATTTAAGGGCAATAAGATAATTAACTTTTAGATATAAACTTTCATTAATATTAGAGAAGAGGAAATTGACTCAATTAGCTTCTTCCAAAATTTGTCCGAGGAGAGAAACTACGGAAAATAATTTGGTCTTGATGCACAAGTGAGCTTCAATTGACTTGTAAAGGTTTTTGATAGCCAAGACGTTTGGAACATGTATGAAATTTTGAATCATGAGTTTTAGTGACATGGGTTTCACCGTTCTATTTCATATTGATCATAAGGCTCACGTTAAGGTTTTATAATCAAGGTCATGTTTGAGCTATCTATATGCATGCATATAAATGAAAGAAATCATTTTTGTTCCCGATGATCTGCACTGATCTCGGGTAGTGAGAATAGGGTCGCTACATAGATGTACTACCGAGATAGGCTATCGGACGGGTAGCTTGAACGAGTCGCTTGTCGAGTGCTCAAATATTTGCATAAGTTGCATCCTCCTCTTTGTTGATCTTGATTTGAATCTTGTGTGATTCAACGATTCCTTTGTTGGTCTTTGACGACTTGGTTGCACCATTGCATCGAGGAGAAAAAATTTCTCAGTTCGGATCAGCCATTTGCCTTCTAAGTAGTTTTTCACTGTGCTCAAATCTGCAATTTCATAATATCCGATATTAATTTTGGAATATCCAAGATTAAAGTTAGAATATTCGAGATTGAGTTTTGGAACATCTGAGTTTAAAAATTCCGGAAGCTCTGAGTTGGAAGTTAGAACCTCCAAGTTTCTATTTATCTGCTGATATAGCAGTTGGTTTGAATCCTGAAACCTCAGAGTTTTAAGTCAAAATGTTTGAGTTTCCTATCTGTCCACTAGTTTAAATCCCGAAACCTATGAATTTTGAAGTCAGAACCTCTGAGTTTCCTGTTAGTCCGTTGATATAGCCATTGGTTTGAATCATGGAATCTCTGAGTTTGGTTCCGAAACCTCTGACTTTTGCTTAGAAAGTACATAACGGCTAGTTTTTAGGGTGAGTTATAAATAGCCCCCTTGGCTGGCTTAATGGGTAGGTTTCAGATCTAGTGGATCATTTGTTGACCTCTTATCATACTCTCCTCCACTTAATAGCCTCTAAGACATGAGTTAATCTTGACGAGGTGTGTAAGGAAGTTGTGCATGGTGTTGCACTTAAGAATTGCATTAGTTGTATCAGTTTGAGCTCTCCACACCGATTGTATTCAAGTGAAAGTCCAGAAGCTTGTTACTTCTTGAGGTCACCACCTTTTAGACGGTTTGATAGTGTTGAGCTTGGTGATCTCTTCAAGAAGATTGTGAAGAGACCGATGACTTGTGACTAGTTGTAGAACTCACTATCTCTAAGGTAAAGGAAGCACTATCTCTAAGGTAAAGGAAGCAACTATCCATAATGAGAAGTTCTTGCTAGATGGAAGGATCTTAAGGGAAGAGCTCGATTCAGAACCGACTTGTTCATTGGAGGAAGTTTCCTCAATAGACACGTAAAATATTGGTGGATATTCGAATTTCGAGAACAAACACCGTTTGTGTCCTTTGTCTCCTTTACTTTCTTCTAATCTTACTTGTACAATTATCTTGTGTGAGAATTGTTTTGCTTGCTTATCATCCTAGGATTGTGTATCTTGTCTTAGACTTGTTAGTGCACTTAGTTGAGCCTAGAATTTTAAGGATTTGATCTTGTGCATTAAGAATTAGTCTAGATCATAAAAGTTTTTATATTGCTAGGTCCTTTCACTAGGCCTGCTTGGCAGCAAGCGTGGCTGGGCCACAAGGTCTGCCTGCGTGTCGCAGCTCGTCTCCAGTCGGCGCAGCTTGCTCATATGTAGCAGCCTGGTCTACCTAGGTCATGCGACAGCCCACTCCCTCAGCTGGCCTGCCAGGCCGGCAAGTGCAGGTGGGTGCCGCACGGCCTGCACCGTGGCCTGCCTGCTCGCATGGCCGGCAAGCATGGCGCAGCAGCGTGGCCTATAGCGCCTACAGCCTGCTTACCCGCTTGGCCCGTGTGGATGGCAAGTGCAGCACATATACGAGGCGTGCTAGCACCTACGGCCCACTCGCCTGCCTAGCCCACGTGGCCGGCAAGCACAACGCGGCTGCATGGCACATCGGCATGGAAACTCTTGCTGCAGCCTGCATGGCACCATGGTGAGCGTCGACGATGGTGCCTGCGTGGCGCCGCAGTGGGGGCCAGGTAGATGTCGATGGTGGCCGGTGGTAGCACAAGAGAGTGATACTACAACGTTCATCTATTGCTAGTGACGATGCTTCATGTGATGTCCGATCGTACCGACAGTGTCCTTGTGGCGAGAAAATGGAGTCAACCTTGGTTCCCAATGTAACGACCTCACACCATGACGTGCAATAGCGGACCATGCCGACTTATAGCACGTTGTGGCGGGGTTTAGTCGTAGTCTGTACGGTTTCATATTGGTGCCATATCGACTGCATATGGTACCCGTCTACATGTGGGCTGGTGATTATTCTAACTCCATCCATTAAACTTCGTGTTAACATATGGCGTCCGTTAGGTTAGACTAGATTGATCTCCAGAAACACGATGCAATAAATAGAAAGAGGAAATCAATGCAGAAAATGAGAGAGCAATTGCATAGGCAATCTAAACATTTACAAATTTAATTGACGGCATTGATTCGATGATTACCTTAGATTCGTTATGAAGGTAGTCGGATCTGTAGGCTGGGAGAGTCATGCTGATAAATGAAACACAACGTCATGAGGTGCGATCCAGTAGTCGTGCAACAAGTAGATAAAACACATGTGAAAAGTAAAATAGACATGAGAAGATAAGATGATACTTTTTTCTTTATTAATCTATTATTATATGTATGAACTCTTAATAATATATTTAATAATATAGAGGTCGTCTCTATAGTTAGATCACCTGCGTGACCACGTGGTGTACCGGTCATGCCGCTTACGGGGACTCTCGGTTTCATAGCGCTGATTAACGTGGAGCGAGCGTGGTTTGTTAGTTCTTCGCGTTTAGGAGCTCTGACGGGTGGGGCCCGAGTTACGGTTGCGGAGTGCTCACCTCAGACGCGTGCAAGTACTGGTAACTGCCAATTTGTCGTCACCGTACCGTGTTGAATTATGCCGTGCATAAGCTTTAGTTGATTAATTATGGAGAATCTCAACTCTAGAAAATGCTTTACCAGTGCTATTAAGAAATTAAAAATTGCTAATTAGCTAGGTGGCTTATGCAAAAGAAGCAAAATAGAGATACTTCTGAACAGTAGCTACGGCAGAACGAAAGTACACACTTTAGGTGTGAGAAAATGGGGCCAAAAGGTAACACGTTAATTGTAGCCCATTCAAAGTTTACTGGGTATGACCATTCAAAGTTACTCTAGCTAGAACCATTCAGGGAACATATCTTCCAGAGACAGTCGACTCTACTTGATCAGATCGAATCGGGTTGACACTAAAACCCTAGCAGCCAGGTGCCCCAATATCCCCGCTTGTTCCTCTCAACTCCGGCGACCGATCTAGCACCGGGAGACAGGGAAAAACCATGGATCAACGCTTGATGTGTAGATCAGTTTCCTTATATGTTAGGTCGGTGTGTTCTTAGCTGCAGCGCCCCGACGGTGGAGGTGATGTCGTACAGAATAAAGGTCTCTCAGCTCCGTTCCCGTCCTGACGTGGTCGTCACCGTTGACATTGGGGAGCCAATGATGTTTTTCTCCCGTGGATTGATGGCTCCTGATCCGACGATTATCGTCCGACATCTCGGCTAATGTGGCGCTGAGTGTATTTTGGTTTCTAATTCTTCCGTTTCGTCCTTCCATGCTCTTGGTTTTCTTCCCCGGTGGTTCAGTGATGAATCAACGGTTCAACAACCTGCCTTGATAGGGGTGTTCCCTAGGCACAGTGTGTTGAGCAGTATTAGGTTCCCACCCGTTGGGGTGAGCGGCGCATGTGGCTCTTCAAAACTTTTAAGGTTAGTCCAACTTGTATAGGTTTAGTCTTCTGCTTTTTCTTCACCAAAGACTTGAACACCGAGATGCGAAGGGTGAAGCTAGAGATGACGATCTCAGAGTACCTTGATGAAACTTTCGTTTTCACTAGGGATCTTTGTTGTTTGTATTCGTTTCAATTTCTTCGATCTGTAGTACCATCTTTACTTTATCAATAAAGCCAGGTATTTGCTAAAAAAGGTTACTTGAGAACCTAGTAGGGGTGATTGTATCCTCCCTTTTCCAGTAATCAAACCCGAAGTTTAACTCTCTGTGCGTCTCACAAAAACGAAATATTCTTTAAGTAATAGACAAATTTTGTCAATCTTTAAATCTATATGAGTCAAATTTTCAGTAGACACTGTGTATATGCTTCCACGAATTGTACGGAATGTTTCAGACAAAAGTTCAAAGTTACTCGAAAGTTCTCATGGACCGTGGACGCTCGAGTCCCTCACCCACGTCTTCGTCCAAGTCATACAGAACGGTTTGTCAGCGTCTAGGAATTCAGCAGTGCAGCTACAAAACTGATCGAACAGTTCATGTGGAGTATGTCTGGACTAGGAATTAACAGGAACCGAGCAGGCATTTCGCAGGGATACCAAAAGAAACAGTTCAGTTTTCACAATAATTGAACTGTTTTCACAGGAATCGAGGGATCGAAGAGAACTCCATGTTCCGAACGGGGTATAAATCTAGAGCTACAACTTCAGCCGCAGATAGCTGCTACGAAACTGTATGGGATAAGTCTCTTAAATCAGAGCTAGATCATATATAACCGAGCTCAAATAGTGCGACTGTGATGAACGATTTAACAATAACAACAACGACGACGACAACACGTATTTAAATGACAAGATCTAGTTAATATCCAGACAGCAATAGCCTGTACACAAGTTTCATTAAAAAAAAGCAACATATAGCCTGTAGGAGATTCCAGGCAGACGTCCAAATGCTTGAAAGGGTATACTCTTCCTATTGCTTCGCTATTCCTTTTTCATCCTTGATACCTGACTTCGGTTATCTCAATTCTCAAGTCAATAGGTTTGAACCGATTGAGTTCTTATCCCCTGAAACGACAGCTTGGAGCATTGGAGGAGCCGTAGGCTGTAGCATTACACAACGCATGTACATCCATGACACAAAGCGATTCCCAATCACACAAGCTTGTAGCTGCAGCCCACGCATACAGACGCATTGGTACTTTGGTAGTGTATATATTAGCATGGACTCATGCAGAATAAAAAAAGATCAAGTCCTTCTAATTTAAATTAACTTGGGAATTCTACAATTTTTGTTGCTAGAAAATATGTATTCTCGTTGGTGAACCCAGACAGATTCAATGCCTTACACAAGCATATAATAAGTTGCTGTATCAAAGAGCTGAAGTTTCCACGGTGCGTATCGCTCGAGTGTACTGGCATCAACATGCAGCTTTTCGTCAAGCGGAAGCTCAATATATCAACAAAGCTACATAAGGCATGTGCAACTCAATTGACCACTACGATATTCACTAGCTCTTCCCCAGCAGAGCTGTTGCTGTCAATATAGAATAATTTATTAATGCACTGTACTTTCGGAAACTGATAAAACCTAATACTAGGAATTCCCGTAAAGTGCTAACGACCAATTTTTGAAAATGAACTCGAGAAAATGCAAGCACTTTCTGAGTGGCATACTACCTTAGAATGTTAATGCCAGTTTGGAGCTTCATGTCTCATCTTGCCTATTTATCAGGCTAAAATTAATAATGCCAAGCAGATGAATGTCCACTCAAGAAAGCCAACCAATAGTGCATTAAATTGGCCCCTTGCTCCCTCCAGTTGGCTGGGTGACGGGACTTTCAGATGACAGAGCATGGCTGTGGGATATTGAACGTAAGTTCAGATAAGAAATTTCTTACAAACATCTATAAACATGTGAAATTCTATAATATGTGCACGATATTTACCAGTATCTATGCAAAAGTACATGCACTGCAAAACAGCATACACTGCAAAATGGTTAATTGCCACAGGCCACTGTAAGACACTAAATGTATTTCTGTGCAAGTGAAAATGCGTAGATATGCAACAGCAAAACTCAAAGATTATTATTATTTTGTGCCTGCAAAATGGTGTGCCAGAAATTATATGTTCTATGGTAATATATATATAGATGCAAACATTTGAATCTAAGATTAAAGAGCAAATGACCAAATGTTCATGCCAAGGTTCAGAGGAGTGTCCCTTCTCCCTAGGACTTGAGACCAGATTCATTTACGCGTTATGGAAATGGCAGGCAGAGAAATTTAAATAGATTTAGATTATAGTTCGTGCACCTATAAACCATATCGTTGTAATGTTCAGGGCTCCTTAGCCGTATGTAATGCTCGATGCTCTTCCAAACAATAAAGTGATCGCTACAAGGTGTATGTAATCAAGAAAGCACATGATGCAAGGATGTAGAAATGCAAGGATATAGCTAGTTTACCATCATATTATCAACTACTTGATGGCAAACGCTGTGCAATTCCTGCCATCAGCATAGCCAAAACTGTTAACTGGGGGTCCTACATCAAGCTGAAACTGCTAGGAAAGAAATAATACTAGAACAGTGAACGGTCTCTGAAAGTTCCAGTATCATTTCTATACAGCTGCATTATATCCTTATCCAGTGCCACAATGCTACATAGACAAAACAACTTCACAAAGATAGGATTGACGGAACCAATAAGGCATGGCATCACAGCTTAAGAAAGTTATCAAAGAAGGATATCGAATTCCTGAAACTGCTGCTCATTTCTCATGGTGTTCTCATATCAACTCCCTTCTCCCCATTTAAGATTTTTCTTGCACAACTGACGAATATGAGATAACTGAAGTTCCAAGAAGTTCCTCATGCTCCATTTTCTTCTTCGAGCATCCTCAAGATCTAAAGATCTGTATGCGAGAGCAATCAGATACATTGCTGGATGCAATCTCCTGCAATTTCAATTTTAATAGAATCTTAAGTGCATAATGATGCTATATATAGACACAGCTTTAAAAGTGACACATATAATTTCCTACCCAATTATGAAATTGTAAATCTTGCCCAAAATGATCTCACACAACTTCTATAAACTATTTCCCAACGCAAAGTAACAATAGGAATGGTCTACAGCTCTTGCAGCTCAAAGTTCCTTTTACTGAAATGAACAGTTTCAGTAAATTTTCAATTCATTCAGCATCTGGTTGAGATTTTGTGTAAATTGAATCTAGCCTGCTGCATACTGTTTTATACAACAAACTAGTGCAAAACAAAGAAGATACTATTGAACAGAACCAAGAAGCAACGTAAGCTTGACTTCAAAATAGAAAGCTGGGATATTACCAACAACCTGAGTTAACATTAACATTGTCTCTCTGTTTATGTGGGAACGGCTTGGAAAACGAAAGAGCATCAACCAGACAAGCCAGAATGGGCAATAACAGAACTCATCAAGCTTACTTTTCAGAATGTTCATTGAAACCATCCCACTGTCTTGGTGATGGCATTGTCCTCCCTTTCTTGTCTCTCCCAAATGTCTCGATGTACCAGCCACCAGTGTCATGCATGTAACAACGAGGCTCAAAAAGCCAATACCTGAAAAAGAAGAGCATTATAAGGTTTATTATTTTGGGTAAGATTATTATATTCATAGGTGAATCTGTATGACACCAGATTCGTTGAGCTGTTTACTTATTGTGTACCATTCTATAATATACAACAATTGTTTGGATGGGGAAAAGCAAAGCCATAAGGCAAAGTGCACTAATGAGTATGCATTTCCTTCCAATAACAATAAGTGATTCAGCAAGTAGTAACTCTCAATTGAGCACCTATTTGAAGATCACCCTCTCCAATCCTTCCACCAAGACACTTTATACATGTAAGATATAACAAACTTAAAGGTTTGCAACAATGCCCTTAACAAGCATGTATACAGACCACACCGCATTCCTCCCAGGGTATCCTTTATATGTTCCTCACACATACATGAAAACTCAAGTGCGTGCACAAATTAATGTCAATATCCATTAGGTTTTCTAAATAAGTGGTCATGGTATTTAAGGCTCGAGTTCATAACATGGTTCATTGGCAACTCAATGCTGTTTGTAAAGGAAAAAAACCCCATGATTCCATCAATTTTGAAAAATATGCAGCATGAGTGCAACCCACACAAGAGCATATATAGGGAGGCATACCTGCTAGGCGGCAACCGAGCCCTGCTACATCGACACTCACAAGGTGAAACTTCATCTCCAAATTGATACCAATGCATGTGTTTAACCTGTAACATACAAAGGTGCGGCAACATTCAACACAAATGTGAACAAAGATTAATGTTGCACCATCATACAGTTAAATAGCAATAGACACCACTATCATGCGAGCTAGAAATGGGTGTACTTGAATCCCATATGTACATACATATTAAACAATGTACCAAAACGATTTGTACTTGATATATAAAAGAATGTGAGAAAGGTATACACACCATCAATGTCCTGTGCTTGACAATTACATGTGTCTTTACGCCGTGGCCATCATGGACACAGCAAGATCCTTCCTCCCCACTGGTGGCCAACCCAGTGATGGTTCCCAGCAGAAGATGCCCTTGTGTTAGATCAGATGCAACCACTTCATTTGGAACAAGAAATACATGTATGTGATCTTCCACATCTGATTTGTCAATGCAATTGCACTTGAGCCTCCTAGTTGCAGTAGCCACTATTCTCCCACAGATTCGCAATTCAATATCTTTGTAGGCATTTGATGGAGAACTATCACTATCCTCATTCTCTTTCTTGTGAGTATCTACAGGACTAATAGGTATTGAGTCTTTCTCCATTTTTATTGAAACATTTGGAGTAACCCCGTACGTTCCAAAACTAGAAGATGTCAGCTTCTCATGAGAAGCATCTGACAGCTCTCGAATGCTGTCAGCTACACTAACAATACCAAACAGATCGCGACCTGATACAAGGTGCAATAGCTCAGGAGTCTCATACACAGACCTCTCCTCGGCTTCAAAGCAATCAGGAAGGAAATCCATGGACTCAACCTCGGGGCCATAATATGCAGCGTGGATTGCTGAGTACAGTTCACTTTCAAGCCTATCAAAATAACCTGAGCCCGTCACGACCCTCTTTTTCGTTACAATGTCATCGATAGTAAGCCTATACCATTTTAGCCACTCGACAACATTACTTTCCCTAGCCACCACAATGCCTGAACCGCCTGGATACACAAATTGCGATGGCCTAGGATGCTTCTGCACAACTAGCCTCTGCGAACGCAGGTAGCTATCGTAATGAGCCCTTCTTTCTGAATCCGATAGGATCTGCAACATCACGATACGGCTCATGAGCCACATTCCGAGATACATCTGTGAACTTTTAATTGATTGCGTTCTCGACCGTAATCAAGTAACCTATGCTGGGCAGATACAAACTTAGCACTGAAACAATTTCTGCCTCCCAAATGAACAATGATATAATGATCAGCTGCACCCTCATTTGGGCAAATCCACAACTGGTGATCTCCTTACTCAGGAGTCTGAATCGGATGCTGTCATCTTTAGACTTTAAAGCCAGGTTAGAATCCCCACCCCCACGGTTAGAGATTGATCACTACATCTTACTAGCTCGATTGAATTGAACGGATACCTCGTAGGCCGCGAGGATCTGAAGGAAGCGGCGGGAACCGGCGGCTGCAGCGACGTCGGGGTGGGTCTCCTTCGCGAGGCGATGGAAGGAGGCCTTGATCTCGGCGGACGAGCTCGTCTCTCCCACACCGAGCACATCGTAGGCGTTATCCGCCGCGAGCTGGTCGTCACGGGCGGCTGTGCTCGCCGGCCGTCCGCGCCACGCGAACGGAAGCGGAAGCACCGCCTCGCCGCGGAGGAGGAGGAGTCGCCGGAGCTCCGCCGCGCGAAGCGCCATTACTCTGCTGCCGCTGTTGGTTCCGTCGAGTGGGGCCGGAGTGACGTAGACAGAGTGGCCGCCGATTGGTGCGGTGGTGGATGGAAAACGACGAGGGATTAAAGATGACGTGGAGGGCTTATTAGCTTCTTTTTTTGAGAGAGAGAGAGGGGGAGGGCTTATAAGGTAACCGTGCGTTCCTGGCCCGTTTAGCTGTCATAAGACGGCCCAACTTTCTAAATGGGCCATCATGTGTAGCATTTTGGTGCTGATACTAGACCTTGGTGTTTCACACAATTTTTTGGTGCGTTACTTCTCTTCTTCCCATCAGTCGATGCCGGATTGGCTGTTGTGTGCTGGGCCATATAAAAACTAAGAATTTGAACATAAGCTCATTCGATCATCTATTGAATTTGTGTGTTACACATGCTCTTTCCTTACCTATTGGGCAGGTTTACATGTGAAGATGGACAAGGGGCTGCTGCTAACTGGAGCCGGCACTCTTTAGGCTGAAGCTCTCGAGCGTCATGCGACAGAGGGTGGCCAAGCTTCCAACTTTCAGGAGGCTGCTGATTCAACCTGCAGCTCCACAAGACTCATTGAGGAGACGAAGATGAGGAGGGTGCACAAATCTCTGGATTGTTATGAGCAAATTCCAGGCATTTATCAATTTTTGTCTCTATAAGGATATTAACAAATTCAGATTGTTCATTAGCAGAATTACCAATGTCTAAGTCAGTGTGCACAATCATAGTAGCTTTGTCCAGCATAGTCTGGTCAGTAGTCGGGAGTCCGGAGCTCTCCCTTGTTGGTTGAACAGGACCATATACATTTCTTTTCTTAGGGAACTTCTATTTTGGACTGCCAGGGATTGGTTGTGAAGTCTTGAGGGACTGAGTTTCTGGAGTAGCAGGCTATCCTACAACAGGGAAGATATTTCTTCTTATTGACTCATACTGGAGCATTTGAATTGAGTGTGTATCTAACACAGTTGCCTCTTCAATTATGGGATCACACCCTGAATCTATACCTGATACCATACAATTAATCCATCCCGTGCAAAGTTTTACCACAGCTATAGCTATCCGCTTCTTGGGAACCAGATAGATCCACATCAGAAACACCTAAATAAGATTGCCTCCATAAATCCTGAAGAGATTGAGGAGAGCCATCATTATAATAGGAACATATTTAGACTCAGACTGGTCATCAAGACCAAGTGTCCGAAAAGCCATTCCAACTGTGAGCTTTTTTGCTAGGATGCAGCCAAGGATTATGAAGAACAGGTGCATCACTAATCTTCTGCAAAGAAGGGTTAAGACCCTCAGGTAACACTATGCAAGTTTTCTGTCCAGCAATGCTAGTGTAAGTATACTTGCCAGTTGTTGGGGTGTGTTGGGGTGGGTTAGAGGAAGAAGGCTGACCCACATCAATATCCACCTGTTTAGTTGTATTCCCCACTCTTCCTCCTCTCTCAAGTCATCATATCCATCATCATCATTGTCATCAGGGTCAAGGTTATCACCAGCCAGCTGAATGACCCCTTCAACATGAAAACTGAGCAGATATAGCTTTTCCATCTCCATCAGCCTCTCAAGAGGTATCTTAGCAGGATCCTTGCAAGCAATCTTAACCGTAAGTATTCAAAAAAGCTCTTAAAGAGGCCAGATCAATCCACTTCAATAAGCAGTCCAAAGCATGACATGATCTGAGCAAAGACCTTCCAATCACACCATTTGGCAGGTATCCCAACCCAAGCTTCTTTCAACTTAGCATAAGCTTCAAAGACACCATCCCAGCCTTCAATCTTCACATTAGCTTCTTCTCAAAGACACCATCCCAGCCTTCAATCTTCACATTAGCTTCTTCTCAAGGTCAAAACCTAGGAACTCAGCTAGTTCAGAAACACTTTTCCAAGGAAGGAATCACACCAAATAAGACTTGTCACTCAGAGGTCTGATTTGCCAAGGCTTGACTCTCTCCCTGCAGAATATGCCATTTAGGTTTTGCTCTAGTTGTGTCAATGAAACTGTCCCTTTCGTAATCACAACAACTCCACAGTTCTGAAAGTTTAACCATTGATTACTATCTACAGCAGGTGTATCCACATGGAAGAAACCTAGCCCCTGACTGGCACTGCCTAAATAAGTTGCACTTGGATGTGGTTTAGACCATTCTGGGCAGTTGGCTACACGATGTCCCAAGTGATTCCGGATAAAGCAAAGCTTCAGTTTCACACAATTGCCGACGAGCAAACCAAAGGAAGCCTCTCAAAAGATTCTTGTACTCCTCCTCGCCCTCCTAACGCCTGTGGGTTCAAAGCTAGCCCTAAAATAGGATAATGGACAAAACCCTTCTCATAAGGGCAAGTGGATATAAGGGGTGAGGTAAGCGGCACTATAGTTTAGTCCTTAATTGGTCCAAGCGAGTCTCCCAACTTCTTTCACCAGATGTAAGCTTCAAATTACAGGTCATCTCCTTCTCGAGTATTCACATATGAACCTATTTTTCTCAACAATGAACTCCACCTTGATTCTTACTCGAATCTGAAATCCTTCGCCAGCACCATTTGTTTTTATTTCGTATTACAATTATTTTCATTCGGAACTTGCCCTTGTACAGAGCATGACATCCAAGGGTCCCATGATTTTTCCCATAATTAATAAAGGTGATCAACAGTTCCTAGGATTCTATGTAATGTTGCTTCGATGAGCAATACTAAATAAATCATCTAATTCCCACCTGATAAATTCTATTGAATGTGTATATGGAGTCCTAGGGTGACAAAGTACTAGACTTAGACTTATCAAAGGAATAGTACGTTGAAATTAGGTGATAACTAATCACTATACATAAAATGGCATTTTATATATCAACATATAGCATGCACATTTGGCAAACAAAATATATAGACATGAAATAAGGGATCAACAATATCAAGGTGGTTGCTAGGTCAGGGAGGTCTTGAAAATGCCGTAGAATTTCCTCGAGTTCTACGGTGCATTGTTGTCTACAAGTGAGAAGAAAATCGACCAAATACAAGTAATACAGAAATTTAAAAAAATACAAAAAATATGAAAGTGGTACTGATGGAAAAGCTATGAATTTTATTAGATAAAAGAATGGAGTGATTTGGAGTTATTATGAAAGAGATATAGGTGGCTGAAGCTTAGCTAAACAGAGGATAATCTCTGTTTATTTAAACTCGAAATGGGGCTGACATCAAAAGCGTACTTGGTAGATACGCTTTCCGTGCGAAAACATGCAAACAGAAAAGAGAGTAGAAGTGATTGCGCCTTCCAGCGAAGAAAGCGTAACTTCAGTTTGCGCGATAACTTAATTCGACAGCCGGGTTAGACTGTCATGCGGGTCCAACTGCCATACTCTGCAGAGATTTAAACTGCTATTTGAATGGTTAATCTGACAGTGGGTCCCTTCAGTGAGTGGCACACTGGGGTTTAAACGTGCTTTAGCACCCTAACTAGTGCGGCCCGCTTCGTGGGCCACCACGGGAAATAGAGGAGGCGATGGCGCTTCATCGGCGTTGCATGCTGACAGCAGTAGAGAGAGAGGGGGCACGAGGTTAGTGCTAGCATGTTTAGCGGAGCAAGGAAAACCCGACGATGGAGGTCTCGGTCAACGTCGATCACCAGAATGAAGGCAATGTTGCTCAGATGGCGGTGGCGGTGGACGTGTTTTGGGAATTTTCTCCTCGGCGACCCTTTCCTGGAATTGAGCAAAAGCGTGAGTTCCAGGTGCTGATTATAATATTTAGCCAGGTTCACTGTTTGGATACGCTGTTGTTTCGTTATTGCGAAATAGTAGAACCTGGCCGTTTTGCAGTCCTATGGAAAATAATTGTGTGGCATTTTGGGCTGAGCCGACGGAGTAATGGTGTGTAAGCAGAAGAGGCGCGTGTCGTGCAACATTGTAGATCGCATCAGTCCATACCGTGTAAAATCAGCGTTACACCCATGGAAATCCATCGTTGATCGCATTAGCCCATAACATGTAACATCAGCGTTACTTCCATGGAAATCCAATCTTTAGCATCAGCGTTACTCCAGCTGTTTATGTCTGCTGAGAGCTTAATATTTCTCCCTCCCCCTTTTAGTATATATGCTTGTTTGCATAAGTAATAGGAGCACAAGAGGCAACAAAAGGCACACCGTTAAACTGGAACGAAGCCATGTTGATGTAACCGGACTTGCTGTGGGACACTCAAACCCTGAAAAATTGCCAAAATCTCTTTTGCCTCCCACGGAAATTCCAGCTTAGACAGACTCTATGATTAAACGAACATGGGAGATTCGCAGCCATCAAGTAGAACCAAATATCCAGTATGATTCAGCTCGTGTGGAACATGTCCGACACGGCGCATTTGTTTCTCGACCTTATTCCAACGAAGCCTGATTCGACACGGTTGCGGATACCATCACCCGTTTGGTAAACCAACAGATGCATTCGGGATCATCCACTTCCAGCTACGGACCAAAAGGCAACACGCGACCCAAAGCACGGGTAAGCACGTGTGCCCACTGCGGCACTGCCCCCACGGTGCAGCCGTGCAGACAGCGGCAGAGGAAAGAAGGCGCAAAACAGCGGAAAAGGCAGGCGGTCGCGAGCAGGGCACAGAGCGCTCCAATGGCCGCGGCTGGCTCACTAGTCCCCTCGAACTGCGAGCTCTGTCTGACCCGCCGCGTGACGCGCGCCTGCCTGGCGCGGCCCATGCCCTGACAGAATGCAGTGAAGTGCGGCACGCTCGCCACCACTCGCCACCACCAGACTCGAGCTCCACTCCGTAGTGCCGTACTGTGCCGTCCGCTCCAACGATCCGACGCGACGCTGCCCAACAAAGCAAGCTGCTCGGGAAAAGGAAAAAAAGCAAAATTGACTCTCATCGAGTTTTAACGTCGGAACTAACTCCCTCAGAAAGATAACGTTAGATTTGTCCCAACAACACATGAGACACACGACAAGTGGCTATATCGTAGCCCTCCAACACAACGCACGCATATCGCGGATACGATCCAAGGCAAGAGCCGAAACACGTGCTCGTCGTGACACACACACCGTCGCGGCCTCGACTCACGACACGCCCCCCGTCGTGGCCCAGGCCCGCAACGTGCCCCGCATTGCGGCCCACGCCCACAACGAGCCCCAAAGCTCATCGTGGGCCCCAGCCCCACGCTCGGCAGTCGGCACCGTGTATGCATCGCACGAGTAGCCAGGGATCCTCCGTGTCGAGCCATTGCTACTGCGGCCGACATGGTATACCACTATGTGGCGTGTGGTACTCGTACGCCGCTCGAAATGAATTTGGTTGCTGTGACGCAACCATACAATCCGTCAAGGGAATGGAGGCTAGATATGGAGTATTTCCGGATTTTGAAGAATACATGACACCGAGATGCTCCCATGCTCATTTAGTCATTACTAGGCCCGAGTAACAGCAATAGGTGTATGTCCGGATTTAAGAGAAGGCATGACGCTGAGACGCTCCCGTGCTCGTTACTAGGCCTGAGTAACAGAGATGCACGTCAGCAAGGAGTGAAACGTTCCACGAATAGCCAGATTGCTAATGTCGGCAAGATAGATCCACTAGCTCCACTGACCTAACAAACTAGTGCAAATTTAAGACCCAAACTTGCAAATTCTCAACAAAAAGAGAATTAGAAAAACTTAAACAAGAAAGAGACTAGCACGAACTTCTTTATCTCAAGAAATCTGTCTACTCCAAGAAATGCACAACACAGTGACACAGTAAATAACGACTGTCCAGCAAAATCTCTTGCAGATCAACTCGTTAAGAACCTAGTATCATCCTACTTGACTACTCCACTACAACGGTCGGCGAACTCAAAGTCTCACTTTCTGTCTTTCTCGACGTCATCCTTTATTACTGCAACGTTGGGTCCACCCACACTTCAGCCCAATTGTGACCCGGCCCACCTCAAGGGCCCAGGCGGATGAGCCGCCGTCTTTTCTCCCTTCCACGCCGCATTCTCAAGCTCCCAGATCAGACGAGCGGACTGAGGCACCATCGCACACGTTTCTGTGAAACCGTAACGCGGCTAAGCAAAGCACAACACCTTTCCGTCACGAGTCGATTTGTTGGGCCGAAATGGACAAATGGTTTCTGTAGCCGTAGACTCGTAATCTCCTGACTAGTCAGGCAACAATCTAGCATGCGTTCGACAAAAGGAATCCTTATATTTTAGCTCGCATACAGCAGCCGTGGGTGTCGGCCGATGCCATCACCCGAGTTGGCTAACGACCATGCATGCATAGGCACCACCACCGCCTACAATCATCGAGCAGCCACTTACGAAGACCGTCAGAATCATTACTGAGAAACATAATCCTGCTGCACACACACCCGGATATCATTCCATTCTAAAAGCTCGAAACCTATTACAATAATAATAAAGAAGCCAGCACGTTCATCTATAAAGGCTAAGAGGATGTTTGGTTAAGCTTTTCAACAGTTTATCATTGAAAAAGTTTTTGCCAACGATAACTGTGGGTTTTACAGTGTAAATTCAGCTGTTTGAAAAAGATGTCTTCTGCCAGCTTTTTGCAATATGTTGAAACTTCAGTGCTCATTTTCCAAAATGATGTAGATTGTTTGGATCAACCAAAAGCTATATGTTCACTTTCCCACAGCCACAGCAGCTTTTCCAGACAGCCAGCTAACAGCAGCTTTGTCAATAGCCATAGCTCAACCAAACAGGCCTAAAATATTTTCACCGTTGATCATAGTATAGGTCTAGATTATAACAGCATAGATGAATTAGATTGTTTATACAAATTTATAGACAACTCTTATTATATGTGATAGTGATATGCCACCCGGGTATCACCAAGGAGGGCGAATCCGGCCTCCCGGCCACGGGATGGGCCGGGCCGACTACTCGGAGTCCGACTACAACACGGGGGCACCTCCCCGACGTGGAGTACAAGACAAGGACTAATACCTGTCCGGCTTACCCGGAATCAGTTGTAACCAAATAGGAAACATATCTGTTAACCCGATCCGGACTCTGTAACCCTACCCCGGCCGGCTATACAAGGCTCGGTAGGGGACCTCCGATTGGCATCGCTTTACATCCAGCATCGTCTCCATTGTTTCATAGCTCAGGCCCCTTCGAGATCGATTCTCTAGGGCCTGCGGCACTCGGGATACAGCAATACCAGCCACCAAACACAGGACGTAGGGTATTACCTCTCCGAGAGGGCCTGAACCTGTCTAAATCTTGTCTCCCGTGTGCAGCCATCCTGATTTGCTGTGCTCACACCGCCCCATAATTAGTATTGCCGGAATAATACTCCGACAGTTGGCGCGCCAGGTAGGGGCTTGTGCGCATAGATTCATCTGCACGAGTCAGGATGCCTTTCGTCAACGACAACACCTTCGTCTCGGGAAGCATCTTGAAGATCGCCTTCATCAGCGCTGTCCCAGACCTGGCCACTTTTTCCGTTTCGGAAGGTTGGATTTCATCGCCGACAAGGTCGGTCAGCTTCACCTCTGCCACTCGGCGGCGTCCCGATCGGCAGAGGCTTCACCAGCTCTCCAGCACGGGCCCCCCACGGAGCCCGCGCACGTCGGCCCCTCTCCCCAGGGAGGGGGTTTCGCCGAAACCAGATCCGTTTGTCGCGCACGAGTTCGCACTCGGATCCCGGCTGGTGGGCGCTATCGAATCTCTCCTCCCCGTCCTCGAGTACTACTCGGACGAGGACGAAACCTCTGGCAGCCACCATCCGTCCCGGGAAGTCTTCATGGCCAATGCCGGCTCGCTAGATGGCGGTGACGGCCAAGAAGTTCCCATCGAGCAACAAATGCCGGCCGAGCTCGAGGCCACTCGGCTCCGACTCCTTGCAAAGGAGGAAGAGTTGATCGAGCAGCAGACCCGGCTCGTCCGCCAGCGTGACGACCAACGACGCAATGATGACATGAGGGCTCGTGGACGCCAGGTTCACAACGAGCTCCGCATGCGTGAAAGGGAAGGAGTCCCGATATTTCCTCTCCCGAGTCACAATATCGTCGCGGCCACAATGGCGGCCCGTGCCATTGATATCCCCGAGGGCAACCCGGGATATGACGAACTTCGACGGCTCCGCGTCCTGCTAGAAGAGACCTGCCCTCCAGCACGCTGAAGTTTTCGAAGACCACCCCGGCTCCTCCGCAGGTGCAAGGAGTCGGCGCTCTACGCCTCAAAAGAGTCTGTCACGCATGGATAGCCAGCGAGCAAGCCCCGGCCGACATCAGCCGGCCGGCAACGTCCACGGGCGACTCGGACCCGATCGAGACGCCCGAGGCACCATAGATGCGAGAACCCGCGCCCGCCAGGACGCGGGCAAAAACGCTCGCCAAGCTATACCGGCCCGTGATCGACTCGGACCAAGGAGCCAAGCAGACGCTGAGAGAAGCGCTCATCACGGTTCCAGGAGAGAAGATCGTGGCAACCACCACAATGGTAGCGGCGCCACCAGCCGGGAGCGTTCTCCTCTGACTTCCTCCGGCATGGGTTACTCGGGTCCGAAAGCATTCGGCCCTCGTATCCGCAGCGTCATCTTCCCGCCGCGATTCCGGGTCACCGGCATCGACAAGTACACGGGAGAGACTCGGCCGGACATCTGGCTGTCCGACTACCACACAGCGTGCAGAACCAACGGTGGGGACGACTACGTCGCGATCCACTACCTGCCGCTCTTCCTGGCCGACTCGGCGCGAGCCTGGTTGACCAGCTTACCTCCGGGGTGCATCCATACGTGGAAAGACCTCGAGACCCTCTTCGTGAACAACTTCCAGGGCACCTACAATCGGCCCGGGAACGCGTGGGATCTCCACAGCTGTACACAAGGGGCGGATGAGACTCTCCGTGAGTACATCCAACGCTTCTCTAAGAAGAAGAACTCTCTGCTCGAGATCCGGGAGGGCGACGTCATTACCGCTTTCTCCAAAGGAGTTCGGAGCACCGACCTGATCCACAAGATTGCGCGGAAGAATCCACAGACTACGCGCGAGCTTTTCGACATAGCCAACAGCTTCGCTACCGGCGAAGAGGCTGTCCGCAGTGTCACTCGGGATGACAAGGGCAGAAGCAAGGGCAAGGCGCCCGAGTCCTCCAGTCGGGACGACCAGCCCGAGTCGTCTAGAAAGAAGCACCGCAAACGCAAGGGCGGAGACCTCATTGCTGCTGCCGAGCGTGCTCCGGCGCGCCGTCCACCGCGCACCAACACAACCTTCGAGGAGATGATGAGTCAGCCGTGTCACTTCCATGGACCCAAGTCCAATCATCTGACACGCGACTGCAACCTCCTGAAGAACCTGAACAAACCCTACGCCCCCAACATC